>OZ004651.1:8553820-10041389 GCA_963924495.1 Nemapogon koenigi | reverse complement strand
AGTACGACAGCGCGGTTCGACAGGCGCAAACGGAGAGCTGGAAGGAGTTGGACGGCATATACAGGGTTATTCGAAACACCTCAAAGAGGCACGAGGACACGCTCCTGAGGAATAGCTCAGGAGATGTCCTCGATCCGGGGAACTCAGCCAAACTATTGGCTGAAACATTCTTCCCCGAGGATGACCCTGTGTATGACGATCACTACCACGACCGAATACGGGTGGAGACTGGGAGGGGAGTGGTGGCCCAAGGCCCGGACGATCCATCCTTCACCGAAGACGAGCTCCTTCGGGTTGCAAAATCGTTCAACCCGAAGAAGGCTCCGGGAGTGGATGGATTTACTGCGGATATATGTCTCGCCGCGATCGAAGCCAATCCGGGGGTTTTCCTTGCTGTGGCAAATAAATGCCTACAGCTGGGATACTTCCCGGAACGCTGGAAAGTCGCGGCGATATGTATAATCCGCAAACCGGGAAAGGACGACTACTCCCAACCGAAGTCTTACAGACCGATCGGACTTCTCTCTGTGCTGGGTAAGGTTGTGGAGAAGATGCTAGTGCGAAGGTTGCAATGGCATCTTCTCCCTAAACTTAGCCCGCGGCAGTATGGCTTTATGCCCCAGCGCGGAACCGAGGACTCCCTCTGTGACGCGATATCTCACATAAAGCACGAAATAGAGTGCAAGAAAATCGTGGTGATGATATCGCTGGACATAGAGGGAGCCTTCGACAACGCCTGGTGGCCCGCGATCAAGACCCAACTGCTGCGAAAAGGGTGTCCCAGCAACCTGTACGGAGTAGTGCAAAGTTACTTCGAGGGCAGACAAGTAATTGTTAAATACTCTGGAGTGGAGTGTCGGAGAGCCACGACCAAGGGTTGTGTCCAGGGATCCATCGCTGGACCAACCTTCTGGAACTTGCTCCTCGACCCTTTACTTCGGGATATGGAAGCCCTCGGAGTGCACTGTCAGGCTTTTGCCGATGATGTGGTTCTCATCTTCTCCGGGACGTCGGCAGTCACCCTAGAGCAGGAGGCAAATCGGGCTCTCGATCGTGTTCACACCTGGGGTGTTGAAAATAAGCTGAGGTGTGCACCACACAAATCTAATGTGATGGTGCTCACCAAAAAGCTAAAGTTTGACCTCCCGGTTGTGACCATGGCGGGAGTCCGGTTGCCTCTAGTCGATGAAATTCGGCTGCTCGGGGTGACAATCGATAAAAAATTATCATTTGGCCCGCACGTGACATTGGTATGCAAGAAAGTGCTAAACATATACAAGCAGCTAGCATGTGCAGCCAAGGTCACGTGGGGGTTGAACCCGGAGGTGGTGAGAACCATATACACGGCAGTAATGGAGCCTATCGTCCTGTACGCTGCAAGTGTGTGGGCGCCCGCTGCATCGAGGCTAAATGTCAGAAAACAGTTGGACTCGGTGCAGCGTGGGTTCGCTCAGAAGATTTGCAAGGCGTATAGGACGGTATCGCTCAATGCGGCATTGGCCTTGGCGGGACTCCTTCCTTTAGACATAAGAGTCCACGAGTGTGCCCGGCTCTACGACGTAAAGCGCGGGAGGAGGATGCTGGAACTGGCCGACCGTGAGTACGAGGGCAGAATTAGTTTTGCCAAAGCGCCGCACCCGGCTGGTGCTATTGGCGTCACATACGAGTCCGTGGAGGCTACCACCTCGGAAACGTTAGAGCTCCCCAACGTTGATGGCGTGCAGATCTTCACCGATGGAAGCAAGATCCAAGGGAAGGTCGGCGCGGCTGTGACTTGGTGGAGGGGCGGAACCGAGGTGAGGTCGTCTACGCACCGTCTGGAGCCCTTCTGCACCGTATTTCAGGCGGAGATGTTTGCCCTATTCAAAGCGACAAGTCAAGTGTTGGAGAGCAAGGAGGAAGTGGTCAGCATCTTCAGTGACTCTAGATCGTCCCTGGATTTGCTGACTAGCCCCGAAACTCTTCACCCACTGGCGTTCGCAATAAGGCAAAACATCTCCGACCTTCGTGCAGACGGGCGTGACGTCAAATTGTACTGGCTGCGGGCGCATATCGGCACTCCCGGCAACGAGAGGGCCGATGAACTGGCGAAGCAGGCTGCCCTACGGAAAAAGACGTCGGCCGAATATGGAAAGTTCCCCACTTCCTGCGCGAAAAGAATAATTAGGACGGAAGCCGTGGCGCACTGGCAAAAAAGGTACGACACCGAGGGGAAAGGAGAGGTGACTCGCGTGTTCTTCCCTCTGCTAAAAGAGGCGTGCGCAACAGTCAGGAGACTAAGCTGGGAGGGACCACTGGCCCAAATGCTGACTGGCCACGGAGGCTTCTCCCAGTACCTACACAGGTTTAAATTGAAAGACAGTCCAGCATGTGAGTGTGATGGGGTGAAAGAAGAAACCTTGCTGCATCTGCTCCTGGACTGCCCCAGACATGAAGCCAAACGAATGGATCTAGAGGTATGTCTGGGGCAGCAAATCAGTAAAGAAAATTTAAAAGATATCATTTTGGACAAGGAAGGAGCAAAATTATTAATAAAGTATGGAGTAGATGTGGTAAAGGCGGCGTGCGCAAGGAATAAATCTGTGTAGGAAAACCCCGTACAAAACCGTAAAACGGAAGACATGGCAAAAATGAGCAAATATAATGTAGCCTATGGGTTGTATTAATAAAAGAAACAAATTAGAATACTGACATAATATTGTAATTGATTATTATTATTGACATTTATTATAACATTGACATTGATTATTTATTATTACAAATGACTAAAATATTATTATGGCCCATTTAATGACAGACCAAGATTACTAATTATCTTTGGACATTGTTTAAATAAAAATTAATGACATTAAATTATTAAATAAAATTATATTATTTTTATTATTGAGATATTTGACACTATTAAATTATTTTAAATATATTAGGTTATTATTGTTAATAGATTTGAATTATGAATAAAATTGACATTTAATTTAATTACCATTGATTCTGGACAAGTTTGATTGTTAAATTATTGTTATTATTAAATTGGAATTATTAAATTTAATTATTATTGTAAATTTATTTATTGCAAATTAAACTGTATTGATTAAAATTATTGCTTTTAATAAAATACATGTGAGAAATGGGTTAAGTGATGGAACTGAAGGAGTATGTAAAAGTAGAATAATATTATGTTATGAAAATGTTGTATTGTTTTGAAGTAATAAACGAAGTCGTCTCTGTATAATTTATTTTGGGGAGCGCATGACAGAGGACACAGAACGAAAGACCTATGAAAGGTCTGCGCATTTGAAAGCGCAGGAGAGATGAGGAAAGCTCTTTGGCCTTAAATGTGGCACAGGGACGGATGAAAAAAAAAAAAAAAAAAAAACCTAACCTAACCTAACCTAACCTAACCTAACCTAACCTAACCTAACCTAACCTAACCTAACCTAACCTAACCTAACCTAACCTAACCTAACCTAACCTAACCTAACCTAACCTAACCTAACCTAACCTAACCTAACCTAACCTAACCTAACCTAACCTAACCTAACCTAACCTAACCTAACCTAACCTAACCTAACCTAACCTAACCTAACCTAACCTAACCTAACCTAACCTAACCTAACCTAACCTAACCTAACCTAACCTAACCTAACCTAACCTAACCTAACCTAACCTAACCTAACCTAACCTAACCTAACCTAACCTAACCTAACCTAACCTAACCTAACCTAACCTAACCTAACCTAACCTAACCTAACCTAACCTAACCTAACCTAACCTAACCTAACCTAACCTAACCTAACCTAACCTAACCTAACCTAACCTAACCTAACCTAACCTAACCTAACCTAACCTAACCTAACCTAACCTAACCTAACCTAACCTAACCTAACCTAACCTAACCTAACCTAACCTAACCTAACCTAACCTAACCTAACCTAACCTAACCTAACCTAACCTAACCTAACCTAACCTAACCTAACCTAACCTAACCTAACCTAACCTAACCTAACCTAACCTAACCTAACCTAACCTAACCTAACCTAACCTAACCTAACCTAACCTAACCTAACCTAACCTAACCTAACCTAACCTAACCTAACCTAACCTAACCTAACCTAACCTAACCTAACCTAACCTAACCTAACCTAACCTAACCTAACCTAACCTAACCTAACCTAACCTAACCTAACCTAACCTAACCTAACCTAACCTAACCTAACCTAACCTAACCTAACCTAACCTAACCTAACCTAACCTAACCTAACCTAACCTAACCTAACCTAACCTAACCTAACCTAACCTAACCTAACCTAACCTAACCTAACCTAACCTAACCTAACCTAACCTAACCTAACCTAACCTAACCTCCTGGCTGTGGATCAGTCACCCATAGTTCAATGCTTTAAATGCCTAGGATTTGGGCACAAGGCGAATATCTGCAACGCTGACATCAGGTGCGGACGCTGCGCCGGGGCTCACGACACGCGGGAGTGTGACCTGGTCCTCTGTTCCTTAAAATGCACTAACTGCAAAAGTAAGCATAACAGTGATATAGAGCATCCTGCTTACAGCTCCCAATGTCCCGAATGGCAGAAATGGGACAAAATAGCAAGAGCCTCTATCCAATATTGTTGACACAGTTGATACAGTTAAATTCATACAGATCAATCTGGGAAGGTCTAGGGCTGCAACTTCAGAACTGCTAAAAGTATCAAAGGATTATGATATTCAAGTGGCCTTGGTTCAGGAACCATACACAGGTACAACTAAGGAGCTTATTGTGCCTTATCCAATTAAAGTCATCCAAAATAGAAGAGACCCCGAAAACTACATAAAAGCCGCAATAATAGTCTTCGATCCCACTCTCGCGCTGCATGGCTTGGTGGACTGCTGCGATGAGCAAAGAGCCGCTGGACTTCTTATAACGGGCAATAGGAGGATACTGATTGTCTCTGCGTACCTGGAACCACAACTGAGTGAACAGGAGGCCCAGGGCAGGCTGGAAAATATTACCAACATAATCGGAAAAAACTGTAGAGAAACTACGATCATTGGAGCGGATGTAAATGGATGGTCATTCTGGTGGGGCAGCCAAATTACAAACAAAAGAGGACAGACGGTCGCCGACTTTGTTGCCCAAGAGGAACTAAACGTACTAAACACCGGCACCACACCAACATTTGAAACCGCTAGGGGAAGCAGGATCGTGGCGGGGCACACCGACATCACATTATGTGGAAACGCACTGCTGCCATATATTGTCGACTGGAGAGTCAGCAGAGATTGCATACCCACTTCAGATCATAATGCAATCCTATACAAAATGGAACTTTCTGGACACAGCGCAAAGATCGCCACAACAACAACACGCAAATACAATACTAGGAAAGCTGACTGGAATATGTTTCACACCGTTTTGAGTGAAAAATTGGCTGCACGGAAATTACTGGAAAGAATTAAGCATCAAGAGCATAGCAAACCTGTATATGAAGAGAATGTAGAAAAATTAGCAGATGAATACACGGAAATAATAATAGCAACCGCTGATAAAACTATACCCAAAAGGAAAGAAGGGTCAAAATTTAAAATCACGTGGTGGAACGAGTCACTTACCAAAATGAAGAGAGAGGTAGTAACACTGAGAAGAAGGATTAAAGGAGCAAACAAATTTAGAAAAGAAACAGTAATAAATCAATACAAGGAGCTTATGGGGCCTGGTTTGGAGATGGTGGGTGATGGGCGGGAGGTGCCGACGCAGGACCAGGACCAGCGGAACAACGAAAGTGCTGTGGTGTTTCCTGACCTCACATGGCTATTCGACTCGCTGGACCCCCCCATGGCACCAGGAGAGCGGCTCAAACCACCCAATCACTTCCCGCCGCCGGCGCGGCGGGGTCCCTCCCCTCCGCGGCAATGCTTAAGACCGGAGCCGAAGGCCGTGGCGGAGCCGAGGGAGTCTGCCGTGGCGCGGCGGGGGATTGGGGGTGATGCCGTGGCAGGAGCTCCGGATTCTAAAACATACCAATGTGTTCTGTGCGGGAAGGAAATTGCCGGTCGCCACACTAAGCGACACTACACACGGCACCATCAAAACTACAAGTACGATGTGGACGACCCTGACTACCCGCACAGATATTTCATAAAAACTCTTAAATTACTGGACACATGCCCAATCAAGAACCGCCCTCTATCGCACAAGGCAAGGGCTGCCAAGGGAGTAAACCTCAAGTTCCTGGGCCTGGAATAATTTAATAACAATCAAAAGACCTAATTCTGGAAAAAACCTATACAAAATTCATTCTTGCTTCTTTTCTTTTATAAATCAAAGCAAATCATAGCAGAAGAATTTTTTCCAAAACACAAGAGCCTAAACAAACATCAGTGGAGAAAGCATCTTGATTCGCAGCTGATCCAGAGGTCCCCCTTACAAACACTGGAAAACAACACATTTCAAACTTAAAAACAACAAACAACAAAATCAAAACAACATTATGGAAAAATCTAAAATAGATACAACATAGAAACAAGCAGAGGTCCCTTCCCCAAAACACCAAGACAAAAAGAAGAACTACTGTCACAACCTACAGCAAAACACACAGCTTAAAAAATCACAGCTTAAAAACAAAAGAAATAACTGCTGAAATATTGATATCAGCAAGAACCATCTTGAGGGGGAGGGGTTTTAGCCGGTAAAAATCCGGCACTACCCACGCAAGTAGGTGTCTTTTGAAGATTTCCCCTCCTCCTATAAACAAAAAAAAAAAAAAAAAAAAAAAAAAAAAAAAAAACCTAACCTAACCTAACCTAACCTTTTAGTCAAATATTTATTTAGATCTCAAATTTATTCCAATCCCAAGAACTTGAGATTGGCGCCTTTGGCCGCCTTTGCAAACAAAATAAATATGTTTCCAAATCGTTCCGCGTCTTCAAGTAATCGGGGAACATACATAAAAAAATAAAAGATACCGACGAATTGAAAACCTCCTCCTCCTTTTTTTGAAGTCGGTTAAAAATGAAATTAATTGAAAAATGACATTTATGTATTGAAACAACATCTACGACAAGACAAAGAGTTTCAATGGTATTGAAGCTCTTTGTGACGACAAGATGAATTAAGGGGAAGACAAAGGCAAATTAGCTGATTTTGAATCCTGTTTCCTCTGAATTTATTGGTATGAAAATTCCGAAAAAAATATATCATGTTCTTTCATTCTCTAGTGAATTTCCTAATTCGTTTTTATCTAAACTAATAATTTATTTAATAATAAAATATATTGTAAACCCTTTTTTGAATTTTTAAATGCTATTATCTTAAGCTATTGAAACGTGATTAAAACGGTTTTTTTTTTCAACGATAGATATTAATAATATCTAGTAAATTTCCTAGTAAAAAGTTGTTACAGTAAAAAATAAATTTATGACAAGCAAAAGTAACATCTAACGCACCTAACCGGCACCGAATTCAGTCCGCCCGCAGCGCTAGGGCCTTTCGGACGTGGAATCTGTGCTTTTTTCTTGGACGTCAGTTGGTGATATTTTTTTACGTATTTAAATAATTTAACAAATAAAAATCTACTTCCATAGTAATGAAAATATTCAGACACGCCACTCGGCCGGCCGGCTAGCCGCCTAGCCGAGACGAGCGATCCGTTATTAGCATCGTTTCGTTTCTTATAATATTTTGATATTTCTACTTTATATAAATTTATAATAATCTTCATTGTGTCTTAGTTGGTGAATCAAAATGGGAAATAAAAGACAATACCGAGGTACAGAAAAAAAACCATAAAAAGAAAAGAAGAAAACTGGAATAGAGTAGCAGAATGTCACTCCCAGGACATCATGGCATTCGCAGACACTGATTTCGTTGCAAAAGTCGACTCAAGATGATCCTATTATGCAAATGACAACAGACACTATGCCCCGCATAACAATTTTATTAAACTGTACACTGTGAAATTACTGATGGCTTAAAATGGGACATAATGTAGGCTGTATAATATATAGTGTATAGACTCTTCAAGGAGGCAATCAATCTTAGCAAACATGCCAGTATATAGACTCTTCAAGGAGGCAATCAATCTTAGCAAACATGCCAGTATATAGACTCTTCAAGGAGGCAATCAATCTTAGCAAACATGCCAGTATATAGACTCTTCAAGGAGGCAATCAATCTTAGCAAACATGCCAGTATATAGACTCTTCAAGGAGGCAATCAATCTTAGCAAACATGCCAGTATATAGACTCTTCAAGGAGGCAATCAATCTTAGCAAACATGCCAGTATATAGACTCTTCAAGGAGGCAATCAATCTTAGCAAACATGCCAGTATATAGACTCTTCAAGGAGGCAATCAATCTTAGCAAACATGCCAGTATATTATATTATAATTAGTGCGTATAACTCTGCTTGGAATAAGTGCACTACATAAACAAGAACATTTATATACATTCAGACAGCAAGGCGGCTCTCTTGGCCATCAACTTCTATACTACATCCTTTCAGCTGGTCATAAACTGCGTTGATGTACTGAACAGACTGGGCAGCAAAAACTAAGTTATCCTTAAATGGGTACCAGGGTACTCAGGGATAGAAGGTAATTAAATTGCTGACTTCCTGGCACGTCCAGGGGCTAAGGATACACAGTATGGACCTGAACCGTTTTGTGGAATTTCTAAAAGCCTCCCTAGAAGCATTCTGATAGACAAGTGCAATATGGAATCAGTACAACACTGGCACAAGCACTAGTACAGCACAATGCAAAGTGTCTTATATAGGGACACATGCGTACTCCTTCGAATGAACTTAACTCACTCAGTCGAACAAATCTTCGAATTGTAATTTTAACAAAATATTTTTACCAGTCATACACTAAAAATGTTCTGTTTATATATAAATAGCATTCCGCCCCCGGCTTCGCGCGTGTATATTTTCGAACAAAATAAAATATACCCTATAGCACTCATAGATAATGGCTTGCCTGGACTACCCCTACCTCTACCCCTGCCCCTAACCTACCCCTACCCCTACCGCTACTCCTACCCCTACCCCTACTCCTACCCCTAACCCTAACCTTTTTCTTATCTACATCTCTTGCACTAAACTCTGTATAAATATAGATTTTAATAGGTTCATATTTGTTACGGCATGCCTTTTGCCTTTCTAACACTCCCTTAGGTTACTCTTGTGCACATCTTTTTGTTAGCCTTTATGAAGAAATTGTACCAATAAAAGCAATAAATCGACTTCATCAACTTTCTTTGTGTTTTTATCTATTTTCCTGAACCCCGTGATACTCCCAGCTCTATATTCTGTTGGTTTTGGTATATTTATGTTGAAGTAGCGTTTCGCCCCAGATTCGCCCGTGGGATCCGCATACTAACTTTCAACCCCTATTATACACCCTTAGATGTATTTAAAGAAAAAGTAGCATTATGTCCTTTCTTAGGGTTTAAGCTTTTTCCATATCAAATTGTATCGAAATCGGTTCAGTGGTTTAAGCCTTGAACGTAACAGACAGACAGAGTTACTTTCGCATTTATATTAGTAAGGATATAAGTATTCCACGAAACAGACTCGTATCAGATTTTTTTATCAATATATATCTAATAAAATTATCTAGGGGCCGTCTCTTTCATGGTCTTATTTCTATCATTTAGAAGTCAAAACAACAGTTTTTAGAATTTTTGTCTATTTTTGCGTATCTCATAAAAATTACTGTCTTTGTCTGACTTAAAATTTCTAAATGTTACCGCCTCTAAGATTTTTCGAAGCTCTATGCTTTCTAAGCTGACGAGTGACTAAATAGCATTGATTCTGTGATCTTAGAAAAGTTACTGCCCATTTCACGTAGCCACACCCAAACGCGATTTTTATTTTGCCTTTGTCTTATCCTTAACAAATAATAAACTAAGTGCAGTGTAAACCTAAAAGTAAGGAACGATAACTACCTATATGTCTGTGTGTCAGCCTCTACAAACAGAAATAATGGGACTTGAATGGGCGGATTTGTATATTTTGTAGTTAGTGTAAGTTTTTTTATAAAGAAGACGACATGTGACCTTGCCACCGCCTGTTTATTAAGTATTTATTAATGTTGGTCCATGAATGCGCGCGACTGGCGGAACATAACACAGTCTGCCAGTCTCGCCCATAGAGATGCTTTTTCACGCTTCGCTTGAAGGACCCCAGGTTGTTGGAAGCAGGAAAGACCGACGCCGGAAGTTCGTTCCACATTTTGAGAGTGCAGGTAGACAAGACTAGACTAGACACTTGTACAAGACCTATTTATTGATCTGTGTGCATGGAGCGGGGGGCGCGGGCGGTGGCGGGCGGTGGCGGGCGGTGCGCGCGCGTGTTTGTGTTTGTGTTGGTGTCGAAGTAGTAGTTGGAGACTGAAGCTAGAGCGGTAACAGCTAGTACTAACAGTAGTTACCTAGCTACTGGACACTGGTTATTGGTGCTGGTAGTGACAGTGGGTCACAGGGTCACTGGTTAGTGAGTCTCTGTGACAAGTTTGGAAGCTGACATAACTGGATACATTATGTTTGGTACGCAACTCTATTTATTAACCGACTTCCAAAAAAAGAAGGAGAAGGTTTTTATCTCATAAAAATTGGTTCATTAGTTTTCCAGAAATTTTGAAAAAACTGACTTTATAAGTACATTTTTCTTGATATCTCGATAAAATATGTACCGATTTTGACGTCTTATTTTTTTTAAGACATAATTATTTCTGGACATTATCTCACAGACATATGACGAAAATCGGTTCAGTAGTTTTTCAGAAATTCAGTAATTAATTTCTGTTTACGGCTGAAAATTATGTATCAGAAAAAGCCTTAGCAACGGTTGCTATTGACACGAAGTTGTCAATTTTCGTGACGATGGTCTAGCGCAGCTATACCTTTCATAAACGTATTTTAGCAACGTTTTTGTTAAAATATGTTTTGTTTCTTTCTATCATTAGTAAAGACAGGTGTGTTAGAGAGTGACAAAACATATTTTAACTAAAACGCTTCTAAAATGTGTTTATGAATATGGCCATATTATGTGTGTAGGGGTTCCGCAATGTGCATAAAATACGCTTCAAGCAAGTATTTTTTTCATTATAGATGTTTGCACTATTTAAAAGTTATAAAAACTCAAAGAAAAAAAAACACATGGACATTTTAATTTTTTTTAATTTTTTTTCATGAAATTACTATGAAAATGGTAAAATGTAATACCAGAAATGAATTCTACATCTTTGTTTTACACGAAAATGATACCAAACATGCCATGGTAGCTATACAAAAAGAATTAGAATTTTTTAAATGATGACAGGCGGCGCCCGACTTTGACCCTCCCCCACCCCTACCAGCAGCATATATCTCAATGAGTCTCGAGCTAGATCGGCTTAGAATAACTCAAGGAACAAATGTGCTGAGTGGCTTGCTTTAATACCAAAATCAAAGGTCAAGTGCAATACTTCCTCCACTATAAGAATTTGTGAGTTTTTTAAATCTATAATAAAAATATAGCTTAAAATAAGGCAAATTAAGCAAAAAACCGAAAATGCATTTTTTCAGATTCGATACTTTACCTAGGGACCGTCGATTTATATTGACATCTACGAGTATACTAATATTATAAAGAGGAAAGATTTGTATTATTGTATGTTTGTGTGTGTGCATGTTTGTAATGAATAAACTCAAAAACTACTGTGCCGATTTCAAAAATTCTTTCACCATTGGAAAGCTCATTCACCCTGAGAGACATAGGCTATAATTATTCTATTTTCAAAAAAAATTAGGGATCCTTACTAAAACTCCAATAATGTAACCCAAGGTGTAAAAAAATGACCTAAGAAATTCCTTACATCGCGTGCGCTGCGAAAACTATTGATGATATAGAGGTAGTGGTAGGGGGTAGGAGTAGAAGTAGGGGTAGGGGTGGGGGTAGGGGTAGGGGTGGGGGTAGGGGTAGATGTAGGGGTAGGGATAAGGGTAGGGGTAGGGGCAGGGGTAGGGGTAAGGGTTGGGGTAGGTATAGGGTATATTTTATTTTGTTCGTAAATATCCACGGGCGAAGCCGGGGGCGGAATGCTAGTGCTTTATAAACACAATACTGAAATAAAAAAAAAAGTAGTTTATGATACGGGATCATAATAGGGGTAATTAAAACACAAGTTATAATAGCATCCACGAGTGTGTTTTAATTCCAAGTTATGTGCCCGTTCATACACTAATTTATCTAATCCCATGCAATAGTACAAAACAAATTGAACCAAGATATTTTTCTTAATCGACAAATTGGCGGCAAATCGCGGTTACCTATCGCGTTAAATGTCAAGTGACTCCCACATAGGAGTGTCGATATTTTTATAGAGTTTAATGTGGCTGCATAACACATATCCTTTGCCCTTTCTGCATTTAAAAAAAAACATTACGATATCGTTTTTATACATGAAAACTTTGGCACTATAATACATTATAGTATCGAAGTTGGACATTATTAGAGACGCGTGTATGTAAAACATTATCATTATGAAGTATAATTCGATTTTGAAATAGAGATTTTACGTTATAAGAGTAGATAAAAACACTTTATAACACTATTTCTCTAACAAAATAATGTTATTTTAAATATTTTTTAAGTCTGGCAACACCAATCTATGCTGACAAATGTCATAAAATGTTTGCTCTGTGTTTGATCTTTTACTTGCTCTGTGATATTGACAATTAATACAATTAATAAATAAATAAACATTCATTTAAAATAATATAATTTTTGTTTGTTTGTATTGTAGGCAGTATGTTCTCGCCACCTAATCTGCCTCCCTGTATAACGGCACGTCTCTCAGGAACCCTAATAAATGTGGAGCAGTGCAAGAAAATCCAGCTCCAGGAAGCTCTATTCCAAGAGCTGATGAAGGAGTGTCTACACAACCCGCCCGGAGCTCGTCTGTCGTCCAGGGTGCGGCTCGGGCTCGAGAGGTAACTTGTAGCAACAACAACCATCTGTAAGGTTCTTGTGGGACTCGCTCAACTAAAGTAACTGCATAATAAACATTAAAAAATCTCACTCTAAACTACACCTTTGTTACTATGAAAATAACATGGCAAGTTGCCAGCTATGTTTACCTATACTAATCCACACCCCTTTATTTTACCAAAACTTAACTGGAAACATGTTGTATAACTGTTTATACTTACAATACAATTACAAACTTACATTATTATAACCTGAAACAAGAAAAGGATCAAAGTGAAATACCTCAGTTTAAAACCTATATAAACATATTGGCATCATTATAACTTATTTATTAACATTATAACTTATTAACTGGCATTTGACTTTTCTTATTTGATAAACAAACTTTGCATGCCTTTTTAGGGTTTTACACCCAAATTGTGCCAACGGAAACCCTTTTACTATGGCTCCGCTGTCTGTCCGTCTGTCACAGGGCTGTATCTTTTGAACTGTAATAGGTAGACACTTGAAATTTTCACAGAGTGTGTATAACTATGGCCGCTATAACAACAAATAGTAAAAATAAAGTTAAATGTTAAGAATTTAAATTGGGTTAATTTTTGGGTATGTAACATCTTAGATATTGATATGTGGCACACCTTATGCATGCATAAAATAATTTTTTAAATCCAATAAGTAGTTTTAGATATTAGCGCAAACAAACTGATCAGAATTTATTTATAGTAGGTAGGTATAGATTATATTTTTATTTAACCACACTATAGATTGATAGTAATTACTTTATAATAAACCTTGGGGAAATGGGGAGCCTAGGTCTATGGCCCCTCTATAGGCTTAGTACTCTATGTTCTAAACATATAGCTATGAAATGAATGATGATATTACCCTGCCTTTGGGCAGCTAAAGATGTATGACATTTTGTTGTCTTTGAAAGCATACAATTAGATTTACATCATGTCATGGCAACCAACGCACGCGTCTCGTCGTGACATGATGGGGAATCCAGTTTAATCTCATCCATGCTGTGATAGTTGTGATTAGTCAGTGATTAATAGGGCATTAAGGTCGGCGGGAATGTCTTACCTACCAATTAATCGGCATATTGTTACTGTGGCATCTATAATACTTGACATTGGCAGAATCATCAAAACCCTGATGGAACCATAATAAAAAAATAGAATAGAATAGAAGGATATTTATTTACTTTGTTTTGGAATATTGCTAGCCTTTTATTTTGATTTACAACACATTGTATACAAACTTGTAAAGTTTCAGTTTTCTTGTTGCCCCTTATAATCTGTTATGGGGAATAAACTACTGTAATTAATGATCTATAAGATGTGCACTATATCTTCTACTGCACTTCTGAAGCTTCTTATAAACTGACACTAAGTTTGCCAATCTTCTTTGTATTTCTAAATATTATGAAAAAAAATGTCTTTATGATCCTGTGACTCCTGTGTGAGAGGCATTATGGTTTTTGAGAATCCTTCAAATTATCTATATATGAATCTTACATACAGCAACATGGATATTTACCACCGGGTGTTTGCATAGGTACCTACCTATAGGACAGTGTTACTCAATACTTACATATTACATACTTGTACAGCCTATATATACACTACATGGATGCATGGTGTCTAATACTCCTACAAACTCTCCCGGCAGGCTGTCCCCGCATGTCCGTCGGATCGTATCGTGTCGTCAGCGAGACGCGTGTGCTCCGCTGTTCGTGGCTACTCGTCGGGGGAATATACACATAGTGGAGTACCTGCTGGGCGTGTGCGGGGTGGACATACAGCAACAGGGAATCTACCGCGAGCCAGCGGGCACCGAGCACATGGTCACTCCGCTGTGGCTCGCGGCGGTCATGGGTCGGCTTGACATCATGTTGGCGCTGTTGGACGCGGGGGCCGACGTCAACGCCGGCTCCGACTCGGGCTCCACGCCGCTCAGGTCAGCTTGCTTCGTGACGGACGAGAAAGCCGTGCGGGCGCTGGTCGAGCGCGGAGCGGACGTGCACCGGACCAACCACCGCGGCGGAACATGTCTCATCAACTCTGTGCAGTCGACACAGCTCTGCTCGTTCCTGCTGCAGTGTGGGGCCGAGGTGGACGCTCGGGACGCCCAGCAGAAGACGGCTCTGTTGCACGCTGTGGAGGAGCGGCGTCGCGACACAGTGCGGCTGTTGTTAGACAGAGGGGCGGACCCCACCCTGCGGTCGAGGGTAGGGGGGGATGCGCTACAGACGGCCGCGCTTGTGGGAGACGTCGACCTGGTTGAGATTCTGGCGTCGCATCCGGCCTTCGAGTTCGAACGGCGGATAGACGCTCTCGAGCTGCTCGGGGCCGCGCTGTTGGACGGGCCCGGCCTGGCTGAGGTCTGTGTGGTCCACTGGAGAGATGCGCTCGAGATGAGAGTCTTGTACAGAATGCCCAAAAGGATGTCGCCGCCCAACGACGTGCTGGACGACGCGCGAGAGTTCAACACGGTGCACGAGCTGGCCGATCTCGTGGACGATCCGGCACGGCTGAGGGTGCAGGCGTTGCTAGTGTTCGAGCGGGTGTTAGGCGGGACGCATCCCGAGACGTCCATGCGGGCTATGGCCATCGGGCGGGCGATGGTGGGCCGGCCCGACGCCACGCTGCGATTGTGGCGGTGGGCCCTGAGCGCGCGTCTCGCGGACGCCGGCATGCTATGTCCGGACAGCTTGCACTCCGCTGTATGTATCGCCCGCCTGTTGCTGCTCACGACCGACAGCGCGCCGGACTCCTCGGTCGCGCTCGCCGTCATGGACGCGCTCACCGCCGCTATAGAGCGCGCCGGGAAAGAGCTGGCCGCGCGGCCCGTGTTCGACCGGCACGCCGATCTGTACGACCGCTCACTGCGGTGCTTGACGCACGTGATGCACGCGGCCGTTTCCACCGCGCGGCCCCACGAGACCCACATCCTGATGTCTGCAGTGCGCCGCGCGGTCCTGCTGCGCGCCCGAGCCGCTTCCACCGGCGACACTCTGCTCCACCTGGTCTGCTCCCGCCTCAACGTGCTGCGTGACCTGCCTGGGTACGAGGGCGCAGTCAGCATGCCTGTCCCCGCTCATCGCATCTCGGCCGCCGTTCCCCGCTTCCCCTCAGTGCGGTGTGTGCGTGCCCTGCTGGCGGCCGGGGCGGACGTGTCCCTAGTGAATGCAGCCCGTGGTACAGCGCTGCACGTGGCCGCTATCCCCCACAACTTCAGCTCGGAGCTGGTGTCCTCGTTGCTGTCCGCCGGCGCCCACTTCGACCAGCCCAACAAATACGGCGACACCCCGGCAGCTCTAGTAGCGACCAACCCCACCTCCCGCCTGCTTCCCCTGGAGCACTCGTCTCTCCGCTGCCTGGCTGCCACTGCCCTGGTCCGCTGCCCCCAGTCCCATCCACTCCCCCCGGACCTCTTGCCCCCCACCCTCCGCACCTTCCTGGACCTCCACCGACCGTAAGTAAGATGTGTCTGTCTGAGTGTTGTCTGTACCAAAGTACCTACCTACAGTAACAAGGACAAGGTTACTGTGTTACTAATTGCTTGCACCAACGTCACACAAAGATATTCCTAGTAAGGACTCTCCTAATATAAGAGAGTCCTAAGTATCAACTTTGGTTGCACCAACCTAATAATGCCAGGATCGTCCTACGATAGGAGCTTCCTTACTAAGTGACTGATCAATCTATTTTTACTTTTACGGTTGACTGACCTGCGTGATTCTTTGCGTAGTATTCTATGTATTTCATATTTTTTGATATTATTGATGTCAAAAAACCGTTGCTGTTCCTAAAAAAATGTATATACCTACCTATAAACAAAGGGTACAAAGTTAAAAAGTGACAAAAACAATTTAAAAATAGGAAGATATATAACGGTACCTGTGTAAATCGGTGGGGTATTCCAAACGTTCATCTATTTGGTTGGATATTTAATGATACCAATATACGATATTTAAAAAAAATCGTCATAATATTTATTTATTTTTTACGATTTTTTTTACAATTTATGGCAAATTTGTAAAAAAAATCGGGTCTGGGCCTTATTATCCTTGATCTGGGTAAAACTCCTTCTAGATCTTCCAAAAAGTTGAGAAGATCGTCATTGTTCCTCATTTTATCAAGGATTTTATAGGGAAATACACGCTTAAAAGAGTGTCTTAACTTTAGGATGAACGAAATCGGCGTCATAAACATAAGATCTTATGTTTTTAAGACAATCCTAACGTTGGTGCAATGCATTTTCCTCGCTAGGACAACCTAAATGGGTTACGCGTTACTTTAGGACGTTCCTAACATTGGTGCAAGCGGGCATAAGTGTAGTAGTGTTAGTCGTAGTGTGATCCTGTCAGGAGGTCACTATACTAATGTTAGTAGCAGGTACCAGCTATTATTGTAAGAGTAGATAAGTATTTCGTCATTGTACCTAATATCATAAGAATAGATATATAGGCATTTTTATATAAATGCATATAGGACATAATATTTTACCTAATAACTTTTCTCCAATGTATATCATTGTATAGGTATATCACCCGCGTACCTAATTAATAATAATAATATGTATTATAATCTATATATTAATATGTGAAGTCAAACCCTTGTACCTACGTCACCGAGAAGTATGAGATTTTTCATCTTTGATAAAATAAAAATAATATATAAGTAACTCAAGAACAAAAACTAAATTAGTGTGGTCTTGCTGCGACGACGCCGACGTAGGTATTACGTATATTTATGGTACCTACCTACATAAAATATCTAAATTTTTTATTTTATCAAGTTTATATGGAGACTTAGAAAATAAATATTATATAAGTAACTAAGTATATAATTATAAATATTAGTAATAGACAGATTAGGACTTGGCCTGCGAGCTGTATCTAATTTTTCCTGTGTTCTTAAATAAATAAATAAATGAAATTATATTCAATTAATATTTATTGTTTACATTGATATCTTTTTTTACCTTCTTTGAGTATTTAAGACGTTACCTTACAGCTCCCGGGAACCGTAGTCGGCCCTTGTACTGGGTACATTGATTATCATACCTTACCTAATATTGTCAATGTCGAACATGACGACTCGCATAGACTAAAGATTGTCGCCAAGAACAAAGAGAATAGGTACGTTTTAAAATGTTGCCAGTAAAAAATTGCTGACTGATACAAAGAGAATATAACCACTACTTTACAAATAATTTCAAAATGTTGCCATTAAGGACCCGTGGCTCTCAGTCATCTTGTATCTGTCAAAAATATAATAATACGTTTCCAGGATTAACTTAGATTTGCCACATTTTTTGACAGATACAAGATGACCTTGACCACTGCCCCTTAAATAATTACTGACTGGTACTATTTTTGACCCCCATGGCAACCACAAGTCGCAACACTTCAAACAGATATTTCAAAACCCACCTGCAACAAATACCTACTAATTTATTAAATGAATTATTGTCAAATTTCGACCACTAAGCGGGCACTAGTACCTACCTATAAATAATCATTGTTTTATTTAGATATTTAGACAAATTGCAATACGTGATCCGAACAAACTAGAAGTCACCTATGTAACTACTTACCTATATATTATGCAGAATGAATGAAAAAGAGTCCATGAAGCATCCAGTACATACCTATACTACAATAGAGCTAGGACAATATGTAAAGCTATAAATATTGTAGCGAGATCTATAGTGAGAGGAACGGGTGTGGACGCGGCGTTGTTGCGGCGTGACAGTCCGCGCTGCTGTCGGTCCACCACGAACACGCGGCCGCCCATACCGGCGTGAGACAGACTCTCGTAGTGCACCACGTCAGGCCACGACGTGTCCGGGGTCACGGTGAGCTGGGCTGCAGTCTCGGGGCCTGCCCGGCACGACCACTCTAGTGAGCGGTTGAACAAGCGGAAACTGGGGAAGTCGGCGTCGCGGCGACGGTCAGCGCCGGCCGCGTGACTTCCAACACAGGCCGGGCCCGCCGCCGAGCCATGAGGGGCGCCGCGACGGGAGTACGTCACGCCAGCCAGCACACGCGCAGCACGCAGCGCCGCTTCGTCAGGGGGCCCGGGTCCTCCCAGTCGCGCCACACTGATGACGAGCGGGTGGTAGAGTGCGGCCGAGCGAGGGTCGTCGCCCCCCCTCACCAGGAACTTGTAGGTGAGACCGCGCCGGAGCTGCAGCGCGGGGGCGGGATGACCGTTTATGTACCACACGAGCGGGGGGGCCGCCTCCCTCCCCGCGCCCCACACACCGGGCCCTAAGGTCGCTGTGAACACTCGCAGAGAGGGCTCCGACAACTCTGCTACCTCCCATGACGGAGACCGGACTGGCTCACTGTAACCATGCGATATAATTATGTCAATGTAAACTACTATAATAGTTAGGTAGGCTATACTACTGCATAAAGCCAGCATTTTGATACTAGCGTGCTGTACGTGGAACACTTCCTAACCCTCAGTGTCGTGGCAGGTCTCTAATTGGGTCACTCTCCAATAAAAGATAATACTGTTCACTCTACTATATTGACATAGACCTGCTTGCTAGGCAGTATTATAAGTGACCTAGTGAATTACCTACGACGCTATGCATGCGGCTTACTGCCGGGAGCGTTTACATGTAACTGGCGTGCGCCGGAGCTACTTACTTGTACGGTCTAACCGCTACAGCTAGGAAAGGATGATCGGTGTCCTATGTCAATAAAAATCTTCACGGGTTGCCTTACAGCTCCCGGGAATCGTTGCCAGCCCCAGGGTACCCAGAGTAAAACAAAATCTTCCTCATTTAGCCGAAGATTTTTGAGGCTATATCTACCTAACGAGTGGCTAGCTCTGTTGAGGTATGTAGATGGAAAAGCCTCTTTGTACGGTTTGTCGGATAACGTCATTGAGGTATTATGTAGGTACATTAGTACATTAAACCTCATTGGATAACATTATTATAAAAACTCAGATGATTGTTTCTTAGAACCATTTATCTATAGATACCTATCTACTAACAACAAAGATGAAGAGTTTGATTGAACGCGCTAATCTCATTGCATTTGATAGCCCAATTCTTAAGGAATATAACATCACGCTGCGACCTAAAGGGCGGAGCAGTAACCATTAACGCGGGTGCAACCGTAAGGCATAGCTAGTCTCGTATAAAGACACGATCGTTCCCGTGTTGCAATAGTGGGAGGTGAGTGGGAGCAATCATCTATAGGTGTACCTACGCCGGAAGTCCTTCACGGGTGGATAATTATAGTGATGTGATGTAGGTAGTACAATGATGAAATGCAGAACAAAATCCGTTTAGTTCTACTATGTAATTACCTACGGAAGGAATCTGACAGACAGACGCGGCGGCTACTGTTATTTGTAGTATCATCTAGGTAATGTCTCACGGTCTCACCTGGTAAAGGGCACACAGTCACTGCGATGGTTCGCGTCTCCGAAGTTGAGATGCACGTCCACCTTGGGGTAGACGTGGTGGAAGGTGGGCTCTCCGCTGGGGTCCAACCGGCCCACCGCCCACACCATCCTGGTGGGGCCGTCACGCTGCCAAGGTCGGTCGGCACCGTCTGGGGCCGCCAGTCCGCGCCGGAACACGACCGAGGTGACCGCCCCCTCCCTCGACCCTCCCAACACCTGCAGACTGCCGCTACCCCCCACTACTTCGTCACGACACACTCCCCTCCACGCCCCCAACACCCGCGTGCATGGTGTCCGCTCTGTCACGTTGTAGTCCCGCACCTGTCACACACACACACACACATAGTATCTACAGTAGGTAGGTAGGTACTATATAGTGAGTCCTACCACACTCTACCTCGGGCCGTTGTGTCCGTCCGTCGTACCAAACCACAGCTAGGTCGGCGCCTGTCATCCCCTCTCCTGGTGGCCCGTCCCCTGCCGCCCCCAAGGACGCGTACTCTCCCTCCTCTAACAGCGCTCGGATCTCCACCGTCACCTGCACTCAGCAAAAATATATTTATTATATAGGTAAAATAGGTGTCTACGGGAACACATAGAAATATGTGGTGGTTACGTACCTGCTCCCCGAATAGCTCCCAGTGGACCTGCAGCCGGCGGTGGAGTTGCGCGCAGTGAGGCAGCACGCCGGAAGGGCCTGCGGGGGTCGCGGAGACCGGGGGAGCAGCCGGCGCTGGGGGCACCCACATTGGGGCCGGGAGGGACACGTGGGCCAGACTTCGGCCCTCTCCCGCGTCCCACACACCGGCCCATCTCGCCGCACGGAGACTCGCGCCGCCCGGGACGCGCAGACGGATTGTGCTGGCAGGACGCGCTCGGAGGGGCTCCAGGCTGCACACACACACACATATGTACCGTACAGTAAAGTTACATCTAGTTACTTAGTACCTACCTACATACAACTATAATACAATACTCACTATCCGTACTCGTCCGGTATCTTGTGTCCCTTAGCGGACGGTTGAGGTCCGTCACCGAACCAGAAGTAAGTCTCCCCGCGACCGTCGAACTCGAAGTCTTGTATCCTGCCAACAACACGTAGTCGGTGAGTAACTGTAGCGGTCCTGCAACGCAAACCTGCAGACTACAGTTCTCTTACTGACAGCAGTGTGGCGTCGTCTTCCACCACGACTGGGCCGGACCGCACCCCGGGCCCCGTGAGCGGGGGGAGTGTGACGGGCGCAGGCGACTCGAACTCCTCCGGCAGGTAGACGTCCGCGAACGTGTTCTGTGTAGCTATGTCGTACACTGCCAGCCACCGCAGCTCGGCCAGCCCCCGTCCCGGCAGCTTCAGTGTGACGTCCCGCCCCACATACCGCCCTAACACGTTAGTTGTCCCCTGCTCGTCCGGTAACAGTCTCCCCTGAGGTCCAGGTCGCGCTGTCTCCCCCGCCCACCAGAAGGTGTCCTCCCCCCCACCGTCGTACGTGAACCCCACCACTGTCACTGACCACCCGTCCACCGCGTACACCTCGCCTGATACCTGTAACAATACATGACATACCTACTTTGCGATATACACTTATGTTACCTCGTAATAGCACAGGTTTCCCCAAACATTTTCCAACCGCCCGACCGCCCGACCGCCGCCGCCGCCGTCCGACTTAACGTTCCACTTGGGGCTTTCCCGTTGGTCACTTTTTATTTTAAAGATTAAACTTATTTAAGAAAGTATGTAACTAATGTTATTTAATGCATACCTACCTACATAAGAAAAATATACAAATTACTGTCTTATATATAACAGGTACCTATGTAATAAAACAAGATCGCACTTGACCGTGTGTTGACAATTAACTAAGTAAATTTGTGTCACTTATTATAGCCGTAAAGTCATTGTTATAGCCCAATTATGTGATTAATTATATCATTGATTAATAGTGTATAATAATGAATAAGTAGGTATATAAAAACGGAAGTAGCAACAAGTTCAATAATAATAATGTTTAACAATAAAAAAAAATGAAAATTTTATATAATAAATTTACAACAACAACAACAAAAGTAAATGTAATCAGTATTTTATTTGACTCAACAAACAGAAATTCAATAATATAATATGGTGTGCGTGACGTGCTTCATTGTGACGTGGCACAATTTCCTACAGACTTACATCCTCAGGTTTTGGAATCCGTGGGATGTAAATACGCTAACGGTAATAATAAATCTCAACTTGAACTTAGCTGTGAAGAGTGAAGGAGGCGTTTATGCTTTTCGTCACAAACCAGGAGAAAACAAAAATCAACTGGAAACGAATGATGACAAAACGGATGGACCAGGAGGAAATATCAGAAGATAGAAAATATTGTGTGCAAAATGTGTAACATAATCTAATTTACTTTTATAGACAGTTTATTATTAATAATTTTAATTAATAAATATATTAGTGGTTTCACAAAACAAATAAATGTATTCTGACACCACACTACCACAGGTGGCGATAGCTTTGCCAACCATCACGCCTGATACACAAGAGGGCCTACACGCGGACATAAAACTAAAAGTAGGTATACAGGTAATACTAAATATTGTACACTGACAATCCACGCACAGCCTAAACCACTGAACATATAAATATGAAAATTGGAAACTATTATTGTTTAGGGGGTGTAGATCATTTTATTCTACACATCATTTTGTTATATCTCTGACGGATTAGACAGCATCCGCCATTTTTTTAAATCAATGGCATTACGCCATGAGAACTTGCTGGGGCTAACTTTTTCCTCGACTTGATTCACTATCTATCTATCTATCATCACGCCTTTTATCCCAAGGTAGGCAGTGACTCGAATGCCATTTGCTACGAATCCTGACATACCTCTTTCGCTTCTTTTATATTCATCATACCTTTCATACATGCTCGGCGACTGTGTGTAGGTACCTACCTACTTTTAATATTGCCGTCGATCAATATTTTTTTATATGTTCAATAAAAGTAGGTACTTACACCTATGTCGTCCTCTGCCAGCATTTCCTTTCACTTCAGCCATATAAACCTTTTTAGTCAATTTTTCATCCTTCATTCTTTCAACTTGTCCAAACCAGCGTAAACTAATTTTCTTCATTTTAGTCACAACATCATCTTTCACTCCGCATTTTTCTCTAATGACATCGTCCTGGATGCGGTCAATACGTTTCATATTACACACTAGCGACCGCCCGCGGCTCCGCCCGCGTAGAATCTATTGTGCACGTTTGGGATAAGTTCATATTGTGTAAATCGGCCCAACTGTTTAATATCAAATAATTGAGACATATTTATTATTGATGTAAACATTTATATACCAAAATGAACTTAGGTAATAAAACACAGATTCTTATGCTAATAAAGTTTATTCAAAATGACCCCCGCGATTTTGAATACAGGCCTTCAACCTGCGCGGCCAGTCGTCTATCGCAGCACGAACGAGGTCCATGTCAATTTCGGCGGTTGCCTTAATCAAGGATGCCTTGAGTGACTCCAAATCAGGATGACGTGTTGAGCAGGCCTTTTCCTACAAGTGTTGCCATATCTTGTAATCTAACGGACTCAAATCTGGACTGGAGGAGGGCCAGTCTTCGTGCCAGATGAAGTCAATTTTACGCGCCGCCAGCCAGTCTTGAGTGCTTTTCGCTCTATGAGCTGGCGCAGAATCCTGTTGAAATACCCAGCGCCTGTTATTGAACATGGGATGAGAAACAGGTTTCATAATGTTCGTGAGGACTGTATTTGATACACAACTGCATTTGTTTTTACGCCTCTCTCACAAAAATGTACCTCAGTTAAGCCCCAATAAGAGACTCTCAAAGTCTCAACCAAACCGTGGTTCTGCTTAAACCCATCTGAAGGGCCAAAAGTTTTTGCTTACGTATGGGATTTCTTTGAATTCGCGCCCTCACAGCTTTTATTACTGCTGGAGTCCTATGTATATTGTGTAAATCGGCCACCAGAGAATATAATATTGTTTAAATCAGCCTTAAATCGCGATACCAACCAGATAATATAGGTAATATTGTGTAAATCAGCCTTAAATCGCGATACCAACCAGAGAATATGATATTGTTTAAATCAGCCTTAAATCGCGATACCAACCAGATAATGTAATATTGTGTAAATCAGCCTTAAATCGTGATACCAACCAGAGAATATAATATTGTTTAAATCAGCCTTAAATCGCGAAACCAACCAAAGAATATATTGTGTAAATCGGCCTTAAATCGCGGAAACAACCAAGTGATATTATTTATAAGTATTCATTTTACTTTTAGTAGTAAGTTGTTTATTTCTGCATACATTGTTTAGTCCACCAAATACCTTGCTTCCCGCTTTCACTCTCTTTCAATTTCCTTGTCTATCTTTCCACTTCTTGTAAACATAGGTACTTACTACCTAAATAAACAAATTCATTCACTTGCTCTAATTTACATCCTTTCACACAAATGTTACACTCCGTCCTTTCATCGTCCTTTTTTATTCTTATGATTCTCTTATAAACCTCAATACTTGTAAACCTTCCCGGTGAGGTGAACCAACCTAACCAATAGGTGGAGTTGAGTACTTACCCCAGTTTACCAGTTGAACGTTGACTAGTTTTTGCGTGAGGCGGTCACAGAGTGACAGTGGCGGGGAACTTTGTTTTATAAAATGTAGTGATTTATACAATGATATTGTTATAGGACTTGTAGTCTTGTAGGTATATTCCTTAGTAATAATACATTATGATATCTTTACAAATTGAAGTGCAATTTGTTAACAACCTTATTAGTCGAAACTGTGTTGAAATGATAAATACTTAATGTGAATAAATACCAAATCTGGTGTTTTGAAACTTATTGAATATTGTACAAGTCACTTTGGTTGAGTTGTGGGCATTAACCTGTGTATCTAGCTTGATATTAGTTGAAAACAAAATGTGATCATCAGCTAGCTTATGTCTGTTTAGTCTGGTAAAGTAGAAGTACACGATACTCGACAGTCTAGAGGTCGGCGCTCTCTCTTTGTTGTGACGAGTAGGTAGACAGTTACAGTAGTGTCTCACCTGGTGGTGGTACGAGTTAAGTTTCCCGATGTACTTCCCGCGATACTGACCCTCCTGCTCCCCCGGCTCTTCCTGACTGGCTCCTGTAACACAACATCATTGTAGCTACCTACGTCACGGTGCTATTATATAGGTAGGTAGGTACTTACCGCTCGTCACTAACACTATCAGCAGCGCGACACGTATCATGTTGACCCGAGTACTACTACACTTTCTCTACCGCAGTATCACACACAACCACTCCACACCGTCACACTAAGTACACTGCCGCCGCCCGCGCACCTCCCCACCTCTTGCCTGACTGAGTGAGTGAGTGAGTCACTCCAGAGACAACGACCAACCAAACCTGTTGTACGTTCACTCACTTTCATGAGGTGAGCGGAGTGCGGACACACTCCACACTCTAATGTTACAGTCGGACGTGCGCAGTTTGCACACATAAACTTGTTGTTGGGTAAGATACACCGAGCAACAACAAACACTCACTGAAACAATGCACAGCCTATAATACCGGTGGATGGTGGTGGAGTTGAGGACTTACCCCAGTTTACCAGCACCACTAGTACCTAGTCGATGGGAAATCCCAAGTTTGATAATACGATATCGCCCCGCCCGGCCCCGCTTACATAGACTAGGTCACATCTACAAACCTATCTCACGGAAGATAATAAATATTGTACCGGCTATTGTACTATTTCATTTGTAACGGACGATACATCACTGAAACCAGATGGACACACACAAGCTGACAATGGAACCCTCCGTCCACTAGAATGTCCACATAGATCCCCTGGGTCACCTGGGTGGGGCAGGCTGGCGCAGTTACCTACTTATTTGGACTCGATCATTTTGGTTTATTGTTATTTACCTATAAATTTACGTAGGTAAGTCTAATGTTGTTCAAGCTAATATAGCTCATTTTCCCACTTAAATCAACTTCTCGTAGGTATACTTCAGAGGGCATGTAAGTCCGCACTTCTTATTTCATCTGATACCTAAAGGACACATCGCTCATCAACAAGCTTGTCAGTATGGGCATGGGGCCACATCGTCAGCCCGTCAGATACGAAGAACCCCCAAGTGGACAGAGGGGGTTTGTTTTGTTTTACGATATACGAACCATATGATAGATGTATGAGATGAGATGAGTGGCGTCGAGTGGCGTCGAGTGGCGTCGAGTGGCCAGTGGTGGGAGCTGAGTGAAAGTGAACATGATTTCTCGAAATAGCGACATTGACACGAGATGATGAGACTGACCCTGGTGGGGATGTATCATTACACTGTGATGTATATTGCTCACTTATCATACGTTTACTAACTGAATATGAATATATACTAGCTTTCCTCCCCGGTTGTAATGTGATATAAAAAAATATCTCGAAAGATTTCTGGATTAAAAAGTTAGCCTATGTCACGGGTCCGAAAGTATACCTAATACTGTCTCTGTGATCTGTGACAAACATCACGCTGCTCTGTTGCATCTCAGATCACGAAGCTATATATGTATTGTACGTGTCCATGTAGATGTAGTCACTCGTACCTACACCGAGCACTTGAAGTTGTGGACATCTCCGGACAACAATCTGTGACCAGCCTGTCCCTGCAAGAGTGGTATTTCAGAACAGAAGCCGGACACCAGCTGACAATATTTAGTTGTAAGTATTATATACCTAGCTAGATCATACGGTGGTGTGTAGAGTCACTGTTGCAAGCCTCTTCAGTTAGCGAGGCTGCGTTAAAGTTGTACTGGTTGTGGTTGCTACATCACTACAGATACCTACTGCAACATCGTGCACTCCACACTCAGTGTGCACCGTGGGAACATGATGTGTGTTACACAAGCTACCTAGCTGCAAGGTCACTACACTCTCTATATATATATATACGTACCTAGTCCAGAAACTATTAGTACCTACAGTTACATCACACAACACTTAATGTAAATCTAACGAGATATAAAGTAGTCGAGCTTACACAACCGCGACCTCGCTTACAGCCACCACACCACTAGTTGTGGACACTGTTACAAGTGCATGCAGCACGCAGACAGGCAGCATGGCAGGAGCGATAGTGACGTAACTGTGACCTCCCGCCGCCGCTGCTCTTAGTGTTATAGTGTCGGTGAAAGACGATCTGAAGCTCACTAGAGACGTCGAGATAGTTGTTGTTGCTCGCACAGCGCACAGTGTACGCGCACTCCAACGAGCACACGCGTCGCGGACACACGTACATACTGCTACTGTTGCCGCTGCCCTCTACTGACACACACAACATGGAGACGCGGTGGCAGCTGGTTCTGCTCGCGATCATCGGTGAGTACCTCTTTATATATAGTTAACATGATGCACCTTTCTCTCTATATAACTGTATATAGAGCACAGACTCTCTCTCTGGTGTACACTAGAGATGAGGACGTGTGAGATGTGGGCACTAAGCTGTACAGTAGAAAGTGAAGCGGTAGATGTTGTAGTAGTAGTGGTAGTAGGTTACGTACGGTATCTACAACGGTGCTCACTGCTCACAGCTGACATCTCTTGCTACGACGACGTCAAAATATTATCTATAGACACTAATAACAAAGTTTGTATGTTTGTTTGTTCAAACGCGCTTATCTCTGTAACTATCAAATTTGAAAAATTATCGAGGAAGGATATAGGATAACATCATGCTACGACCCAAAGGTGCTGGGCAGTAACCATTAGGCATAGCTAGCATAGTGTCTGAATAACTTTGTTAAACTTCTATTGATATTGATTACAAATACTTTGGACTTGGACAACACTTGAATATTGCTTCATGTATAGTCACATTATAATGTTTAGGAACTGTAGGTACACAATGTTATTAGTTATTGTAACTTATACCTAACAAACATGGACTACATACTCATACATACCTAATATTATTATTAGAAACTGTAAAAAGACTTTCAACATCAGTTCAAAGTTAAGCAAAAAATATCTATATAAAGCAATCTACATAAATGGAATATTCACAAACAAATATTAGAAGGTTTTGAGATGTCATTGTGATGCTGGACGAGAGGAATCAGTTTGACAGATCAATAGAAATGTAATGAAGAGCTTCCTCATTATTAACAATAAATAACAACACGTACTAGATGGTAGGTAGGTACTAGGTAATGAAGGGAACAAATTGTAAAGCTATGTCGTGATTCGTGTTGAATCTGGAGGTCACAAGTCACATGGCCGAAGAATGTAGAAGATGCTAGTATGAACATTACCTACTTCCATCTTCAACACAATCATGTTCTAGGAGAGTATTATATTATACCTCTGTAGCAAAAGTTGCATCACGTTGCCGGTTCCCGCGCTCTGAGCTTCAACACAAAAACACACACAATTACTGATTGTAGGCCACTAGGCACCTAATAGTATAGTGGTACTATTGGGACTATTACATGTTACTGTTACTCACTAAACACACTCCGCTTGTCTTGGCTCGCCTTGACTATTAGTTGCACTCTTCATGTCATGAACTCCCATAGCCACTTTGGCGAGTTATATCCAGTTCTGTACAATAGCTATAGTACCTCTGTAGCAAAAGTTGCATCACGTTGCCGGTTCCCGCGCTCTGAGCTTCAACACAAAAACACACACAATTACTGATTGTAGGCCACTAGGCACCTAATAGTATAGTGGTACTATTGGGACTATTACATGTTACTGTTACTCACCAAACACACTCCGCTTGTCTTGGCTCGCCTTGACTATTAGTTGCACTCTTCATGTCATGAACTCCCATAGCCACTTTGGCGAGTTATATCCAGTTCTGTACAATAGCTATAGTACCTCTGTAGCAAAAGTTGCATCACGTTGCCGGTTCCCGCGCTCTGAGCTTCAACACAAAAACACACACAATTACTGATTGTAGGCCACTAGGCACCTAATAGTATAGTGGTACTATTGGGACTATTACATGTTACTGTTACTCACCAAACACACTCCGCTTGTCTTGGCTCGCCTTGACTATTAGTTGCACTCTTCATGTCATGAACTCCCATAGCCACTTTGGCGAGTTATATCCAGTTCTGTACAATAGCTATAGTACCTACCTTTCTTCAGGGGTTGCCTTACAGCTCCCGAAATCCTGTTACGGTTCCAGGATACCCAGCGGAAGACCAAGTCCTCTCTTTTAGCCGATTATAGTATTTGTGAAGCTAATAGTTAACTATAACAATATAAACTGAGGTTTAATACATTATTAATATTATAACAATGTAATAACGCTTTCTTGCTACATACAGCTCCCTCAATGACACCATCTCTCCTTGGGGTTCATATTATGGTCCTCACGCTCGACTCATCATTCCTCTCTTGCCACTGTTCCACGCGGACATGCATTTCATTATTTAGTTATTCTAAAGTTTTATTGTATTATTGTGTAAAAAAGTAAACAACTTAAGTGTCCTTAAAGCGACCTCTTGCTCTGCTCTTGCTAAATAACTAAATAACAGAATTCCGTAAAGTAGAATGTCTACTTATTTATAAATAGAATGTTTGTTTATGTGTATGAAGGAATATTGAAAACTACTAGACATATTACAAAAATAAAATACGTGCTAAAGTAAGTTGTCCATAATGTTCACAGTCGAAGCCAAGACTTAAACTTGTGTAATATAAATGGGTGCCTATGAGTCACCTGCATGCAGCTGTGGGGTATGTACTTGTAACACGATATACCTACTGGACAGTGAACACCTGTCACCTGGCTGCCAGCTCACTCCGCACAGACCGCCTGCTGCCTGCTGCCTGCTGCACACGACACAGTATCGATTACACATATTCAAATAAATACTTATCTACATATAAATTACTGTAATACAGTCAGTCTCCTCACTCCTGTCCTGTCCCGCTCTCATGAATGATACTTCATACTATACACAACAAGCGCGCGTTGAACTCTTTTGTATGGAATATGAATAGTTAATGGTTCTTACAGCATATATTATTATTATAGCTACCTACTTCGTGATGCAACACTTATTATAACTACTGACATTCCGTCCCGACTTCACCCGTAATCATGTAATGTCAAAAATAACAAATAACCTGCATTTTACCAGGAGATACAAATACCTGTTTTATTAGTAGGTAAGTTCACTGTACGACATTTACTCAATTTTTTCTCTGTTGAAGTTAGTTTGAGCTCGCTCGGTGATGATGAATCAGTGAACACAATAATACCTATAAGTAGGTAGATATTAGAGAGTGTAGTGTAGGTACACCGTACATCAGTAGGTATAGGTATGTCTAGTTAGTAATAAACAAATATATATAGCGCAGCTCTTGTTGATACCTAGATGTTGGTCAATAATGTTCACTGCTCACAGTGCTCACTGTAGATATATACCTACCTACTATCTATAATTATGTATATGCGTTCCAACAATTCTACTGAAATAATAGTCATTTGCCCAAACAAAGACTTCCCGAAATATTAAAAGTACAAAAACTCGGGTGTGTTCGTTGTTGTGCAAATATAATGAAATCGGCGAATGAAATAATGACAAAGCTGTGATACCAACTTGCATACATCTCGGGATGTCAATAAGCGGGATGCATATAAGTAAGTCAATAAACAAATAGGTAATAAAAACCGGCCAAGTGTGAGTCGGACTGGCGCTACTTTGTTCCCGCGCCATCATCGCGCCACATCAACCTTAGTACCTACTCACTATAAGTATTGAGTGTGCGGAACTCTTCGTCAGATTGTTTTACTTTCTTTTTAAATGAATAACTGTTTTGTTTGACCTCCTCGTACTCGTATTGGTTGGTGTTGGTGGTCTCAATGTGGCAGTGAAAGTGTTGCGAGTGTTGCGACAAACTGTGACTCACTAAACACTTGCGCCGTACTGATATCTACCTCTAGCGCGAGTAATAGTGGGTATGTACATTATTGTAGCTATAGTTACACACAAGTCTACATGCACCGTCAACTTTATTACTCTTGTTGTGGTATTACCTATATGTACAGTGTTACTTGACCAGTTGACCCCGTTATATGAACACATTATGACGTACCACTACTCCACACTCCACATTCCACCTCATCAGTATAGTTACGACACAACAATACTAAGTACCTACTACTTACAGTCACGTACAGTCACATGAGGTTGTCCCAGCATGACTAAAGATAACGAGAACCTATTTAGAAAGGACCTCCTGCCTCCTGTAATATTATAAACGTGTTTCTTTGTAGGTTATATTTTATATATATACCTAATAATAATATGAATGTTTACAGGTGCGAGCCGCGCCGAGTACTGGGGCCGCTCACTGGGCCGTCTCTCCGAGCTGCATCATGCTGTACGAGGGGAGGTGTTCGCGGTGGACGCGCGAACTGTCTTCATCAAGGACTTTCACTATGACGGAGAGGGACCTGGTAACTACCTGTCATTATATGTTACATTTGATACTGTCAGGATCCTGTACAGCACGTCATGTAGACGGGTAGACGGGTGAATGTGAGAGTTGAGAGACTTTACTGTTATAATTGGTTCCTTCAACCAATACTGGATTGTACAGTGCAACCAATCACACCAATTGTCTCTGTGACAACGGATCGATCTGACCGATCATATGCGATCGTATATTATATAGTATAAATCATCTGCAACTAGGAAGATCTATTTCGGACCACTTCGTAGAAAGTTAGTATATATTTTGTAATCCTAAAATATCGAATAGAAACATCTTGTGATGGCGAAAACTTTGTTGAAATCAAATAACCGATTAGATAACTGTTTAAAACGCACAGACTTTATAATGAAGCGGTAATTACGATTGCAGTCAAATTGAACTGAACAATAAGATTGTACCTTTAGTCCCGCTATGTAATGATGATCCTTTCTGACAGACAGATGGACACAGCTGCCAGAACTGTTATGTAGAGCGTCGGCAGCGTCGTAGACACAGAACAACTTTAACTTTCACTAGGTACTCGTTGTTGCGAGGGGTACATTATACAGCATCCGGTCCACAATAATACATCTTATGTCTCAAATATTTGTTGTATCCAGCGGCGTTCTTCTACGTGGGGGCGTCGCGGCAGGTGGCGGCGGGTGCGGGTGCGGGAGCGTGGAGACTGCGGGACGAGCGCGGTAGTGCGGGGCCGTTGCGGCGGTACTCCGGACAGAACGTGGCACTCTCACTACCGGAGGGGAAGACTCTCAAGGACGTCCGCTGGCTGGCTATCTGGTGTGACGAGTTCTCGGTTAGTGAAATGTGGCCGTAGTGGGACGATTGATGTTCCATTAATATGTATGCCGACACAGCCATTTAATACAACCTATCTATACGTTCAATATAACAATATCGCAGTAACCGTGTCCGCTCTGGTACAGGTGAACTTCGGTGACGTGAAGATCCCCCGGGAGCTGGAACCGCCGCGGCCTGCGCGACTGGCAGCGCTGTCCGGAGTGCACGGGGTGTCGTCAGAGCCGGTGGTGGCGGTGGACGCCCAGACTCTGTTGGTGCCCCACTTCAGCTACGACGGAGAGGCGCCCGACGCCAAATTCTGGGTGGGGAGGGGACGCACGCCCACCTCGGGAGGGATACGGATACCTGACGAGAACGGGAAGGAAGCGCCGCTACGGCGGTACGACAGGAAGACCATCGTGCTCACACTGCCCGGGGTAAGTGATGTAAAACCATCAGCGCAGAAAATAAAGAAACAAATGGCGAAAACAATGGGATCGAAGTATATGGGGATTATTGGGGATATATAATGTTGAGTAAGATATATAATTGTATTGTGTAACCTGTTTGATGTTCTTAGTTCAATGTTTATACCCAATACAGGAGCTCACCGTGTTCGATATCGGCCACTTCGGAGTGTGGTGTGAAGCCTTCACGGTGGACTTTGGTCACGTGGAGCTGCCCACAGACAAGCTCGCTAACATCCCGCCCTCTCTCAAGATGCTGGGAGTCAGTCCGCAGGTAACTCCACTAAACTTCTCCATGTTTACATATTGTAATGTACATACTTAGAAGTTAGTACCTACATAATACAAGGACGCAGCTTGCTCGCTCTGCTGCAGATCTCTTTAATTGTGTTCAGTTGTAGTTCAAGAAATAAGATTTGTACCTATTAATAAGTTATATAGAATACATACAATATATACATAGTTATTAAAACTTTAGCTATGTTACCTTACGCACTATTTATTAGGTTCTACCTCATTTGGTCGCTCGAAACATGATCAACTGGTGTATTACGGAAATTTGTAATAATCTGTTAGGTGTTAGGTGGGAACTGTTATTAAATGTGGAAATGTATTTAAATGTTGTAATAGTGTTAAATATGTTCGTTGTGTACTTCTTAAAAGATTTGCTGTAAGTTATATTCCGAATTGTTTGAAACGGAACAAGAGTGCAGCAAACTAAATGGAGACAGACAAGCGTCACGTGACAGTAACCCAGGAGACATCGTCAACAAGAGTGTCGGCGGCTGAGTGTGTGTTGTGTTGCAGACACGCCCCTCGCCGGTGATCCCGCCGGCCCCGCACCCCGCGCCACACCCCCGACAACACCCGGCACCCGCCGCGCTACCTGCCACCACCTACCGGCCGCACTACCAGCATCAGCAACAACAACAACAACAACAACAACAACCACAACCACAACAACACAGCGCCCCCCTGACGCGCCGCTCGCAGCCCCCAGCGACGTTCCTGCAGTACCAGCCGCTGGTGTACTACTGGGAGCCCGCGGGGTTCCCCGGTCGTGCCCGCCGCGCCGCTCGTGACCTTGACCCGGATGGCTCGCAGTGAGCGGCGAGGTGGCGAGGTGGCGAGGTGGCGAGGTCGCGCGACTGTGTGTGTTGTGATATATTATGTGCCTGTTACCTGACTGTTACCATTGTACTGTTATTTTATACGATAATAAAGTAAGATGTTTCATTTATTATTGCTATTTTATTTTAGTCACACCACCTTCAGACCTTGACCTTGTAGTACCTGTTCGAGTCACCTAACTAGGGTAAAGAAACCGCACGTTGAATAACATTAGAACCAATAACTTAGAGTGCGTGTCGGTCCTCAGTCGAAGCTGAACTGCGAGGTACTACTGGAGGAGTTAGCCTTCGAGGTTCGTTGGGCGCTCGCTGGAGACAGCATCGTGCTGCAACTGGTCGCCAAGCTCGGTGAGTAGCTCCCACATTCAGTCCGCCAACAGACTACGTCATAATGATGTACCTACTCGTCATGTTACAGAGGACGGCGAGTACATGTCGTTCGGAGTGTCGGGAGCGGCGGACCACTCCCAGATGGTGGGCGGCGACGTGGCGGTCACGTGGGTGGACAAGAACACTCTCAAGGGCTTCGCGCGGGACTACTACCTGGACGCCAAGAGTCAGTGTGCCGGCGTGCGGGGGTCGTGTCCTGACGAGCGACTCGGAGTATGTAGAGGGGCGGGGACGGGGTCGAATGTGTCTGATCTGTCCGTCCGTGCTGACATCGGTCTGTTGTAGGAGAAGACGGACTCTGTGCGGCTCCTGAACGCGGCACTGGTCAACGGGTATTCTATAGTGACGTACCAGCGAGCACTGCGGGCTGCCGACGAGCTGGACCGACCGATACTCACCAACACTAGCCAGCCGGTCATCTGGGCAGTCGGACCTCTCAACTCGCGACAAGAAGTCTCCTACCATTCTCACTTCACTAAGGTAAGCGAACTTGGTCTGGTACTGGTATAGGTACATATCCTCACTAGCTTTCTCTCTGGCTTCCCTCTTGGATATTAAAATGAAGTTCCTTTTCGTAGGTACTGTGCCGTGCTAAAATATGAGTGTTTATGTTTCCTTTATTTGTGTTTATTGTCTACCAGTCACACAATTTAATAGTAAGTATATAAACCTCAAAATATAGTTGTATTAAATGAAAGCTGAGTGCAAGAATATTGTAGAGAAAGAAAGCACTCCTCAAATAATTATTTACAGAATAAATATCTAATAGAGTTTCAGAAAGATAGCATAGCAGACAATAATTAATAATAAAATATACCTACCTACTTACAATTGAGTGCTTTCTTTGTATCAATACTCGTATTATCACAATAATATTTGAGATATTACATTATTATATTGAATAGAGATAAAATAGAATATTAAAATTATTAAATCTATATACACGCGGTAAGTTTTTGGAGCCACTTTTGACCCCTTCATAACTCAAAAACTTTTGACATAAACACACCAATTTGGTTTATATATTGAGACCCCCTAGATATAAACGAGTACCTATTTTTTTCAAAAATCGTCTTTTTTATCACTGACTGACCTATAGATCAAAACTCTAACCCAGTTCCAGATGACCTAGAAAGTTAAAATTTATCATCCAGATAGGTAATTATGTGTATACAAAGTAAAAATATGAAAACATTGAATTTATAAGATTTGAATTTTTTTTAACATTCAACGTCCAAAAAAGTTTTTTTTTTAATAATTTATTTATATGAATTAAATATGGTACAGTTTACAAAGCATCATATTCTACCGCAAGCGGTGTTCAACAACATACCTAGTTACTTAATACAATATTTTCTGAATAAATATCAAAAATTAGATTAACAAAGTTGTCATAAATACCTACCTACATTTACTATAATTATTCTAATGTCACAGCAATTAAATAATAAAAGATATCAAAACTAACACAAACAACAAATCAATAAAACCATGAATGTCAAAATCAAATTATAAAACAAAAAAAAAGTCAGTTACTATCATTGTTACTATTTATAAAATCCTCAATATTATCATTTAAATATTCTTCAACTGTGTAATAACATGTGACGCGTTAAAAATTTCGTCAAAAAATCGTCATTTTTATTAGGGGCAGTAGATCACTTTTGAATAATAATAAATTTATTTACAAAAAGTAATGATATCCCACCAAAAACATACCTAAATGTAAAAATGGGAGCCAAGTTCAATATTATGATAATTATTATGGTATGGTTGTCGGCAATGTCGGCTTCACCGACAAAAGATTTGAGATCTAAATGGGTGCCAAGTTCTGTAGTCAATCTTGAAATTTATTTATAATAACGTATAACATTCTTTAGAAAACACAATTTCTTGCTTTTTTTCTGCTACAACAATGTTTGCTATTTAAAAATATCACTTTTTAAATTTGAATTGTCGAGTTATTTACACAAAGCAAATACTATATGATATATTAAGCCTCAACATTTGTCTTGGCTAGTTTTCACATACTAGTCAACTTATATTTAGCTAATCAACTTCTCATCTTTATGTTATATGCAAGTTATTGTTTCTATATTGTTAAGTTCTATTCTATTTAGATATTTGATTTGCTGGTAAAAACTAGCCAAGTAAAATGTTGAGGCTTAATATATCATAAGGTATTTGCTTTGTGTAAATAATTCGGCTATTGTTGTAGCAGGAAAATTACAAGAAATTTTATTGTGTTTATTTACTAAAGAAAGTTAATAAATGTTCTTATAAATACATTTCAGGATTGTCTACAGAACTTGGCACCCATTTAGATCCCAAATCTTTTGTCGGTGGAGCCGACAACCACACCATAATTATCATAAATAAATTAATCATGGCTTCCATTTTCACATTTATGTTTTTGGTGGGATTTATTTTCGATATCCCTGAGTGACATAGGCTATATTTTATATTGCTCGAATATATCGACGGACGGAGCCAGGGGCTGAATATCTAGTAAATTATAAAACTGTATTCATTTTAAATGTATTTTCATTCCAATTTTCTCCTTGATACCTATTCAAATTAGTTTCGGAGATATTGAATTTTGAGACGATAACTCTTTCGCTCCATAGTGTAAATGTTTGTTATGTAAATGTCCACAAATGAATATTATTTACATTGTAACACTGTTTCAGGGAGACAAGTTCATAGAGTTTGGTCGACCTCCCGCGTGGAACTGTCCCGCACCCGAGAGTGAAGAGGACCGCGTCCCAACTAGTACCGCCTCCCCCGCTACTACAACCACTCCCGCCCCTCGCGAGCCCAACACTCCCCGCCCCGTGCCCCGTACGACCCCCTGGGAAATCCCCCCCATACAGTGTAACGAGCCCGAGGACGGAGTGCTCTACGTCCAGATGGGACCCACCGGCGGAAAGCAAGGGTACTCCGCCATCACAGGTACTATATATATTGATATATATTATTGTTGTTTATAAGTACCTGCTGTTACAGCTAGTCCTACACCTTGCAGGTCACGTGGGCTGGGGCATCTCGTGGTACGTGAACGGTCTGCTCATCCCGGAGGTGACGGTGGTGCGGGGACGTAACTACACGTTCGTGGTGGAGGGGGGCAGCGACCCGGCCGTGCCCGCACGATACCACCCCTTCTACATCACGGACGACCCGGTGGGTGGTTATCAGCACCGCTCGCCGCAGGAGCGCCGCGGAGTGAAGATCTTCGCAGGTGTGCGGGCGGCACGGGGCGAGCTGGTGCCGACCGGAGTGGGCCGACTGTGCTCATGGACCCCCGACGAGACCGCGCCTCCCGCTGACGAGTTCCCCTCGTTCGGGTCCTACCAGCGCTCCCTCACTCTGGTGTGCGACGAGGGAAGCCCCGGGGTGGTCACATGGACGCCGGACGCACGCACGCCCGACATCGTCTACTATCAGGTGCCCCCTCCTCGATGTAGCTGCGCGATACTCTCTCACTTACTTCTGTGTCTTTTCTGTTTCAGTTTCTATACAGCTGTCTCTCCTTCTTTCCTAGACGCGAGCGCCGCGGAACACGGGCGTTCGTCTCAGATGCGCCGCCGCGCTGTCTCGCTCGCCTCTACTGTTCTACTTCTTTACTTTCTAATTAACATTTTTGGTGTGTGACAGTCTGCCAGACGGGCCCAACTAACCTCGCGTGTGTTGTGTTGCAGTGCTTCACTCACCGTTACCTCGGGTGGAAGATAAACGTGGTAGACTCGTGCGACGAGGACGAGGCGGCGAGCGACCTGGTGGAGAGTGTGGTGTCGCCGGACGAGCTGGTCGCGCAGGAGTCTATACAGGTACCAGCCAGGAGCCGACCAGACCACAACTATCTAGACAGGGGAGCGGCAGAAGGGGCTCACGCGGGACTCGACGCTCTTGCAGGTGAAGTGACGCGCGGCGAGCAGGCCGGCCCGGGCGCGGTGACGTCCGGACAGATACGACAGGTCATCGAGGCAGTGGAGCAATTGGAGACGCAGATGAAGGATGATTACAAAGGTCACGTGGCGCCTTCGGAAGTTTCTAGCGACGTGTTCGTGCCAGAAAGACCTGTATATGACAACGAGGAGTACAGTGTGCAGCCTGCGCGCGTCCCTACCACGCTCATGTTGCCGCCCTACCAACCCCACCAGAGACCCCTCACGTTGCAGACCGTCTTGAAACCGGGCTCACGACCTTCGGGACACCCGCGGCCCTACCGCCGTCCGGTTCCCCCCGAGATCAAACTGCGGCGACCCCCTCACACCAAATATGGCCCACCGCCGGGTCCCCACCACAACAAACACGCGCACCACTCGCACAGCCGCCCACTGACCTCTATGAACAGGCCTCCGCCACCGCTCGTGCAGGGCACTAAACCTATATATACTAATTCTCCGAGCAAGAGCGCGTCGAAAGCGCCTTCCGGACCGGTCCGAGGGATCATAACGGGCAAACCTGCCGGCCCGGCGTCTCAAGGTCAGACACTGAATCTCGGACAAACAAACATTATAGGAAGTCACGTAGTCAGAAGCCACATCACGCTACCGGGGAACTCTGAACTCGCGGTTCAGGCGAGCGCGCCACAGCTGCACTTCAGTAAACCGGGACAGATCATACTCGGGAAACCTATGGAGAGCCCTGTACCTCTGGATCAGCAGATGACGCAGACCAGACCTCACACAGTGCTCGTCACGCCGTCCCCACCCGAGGCACCGACGGCGTTGCAGGTTGACCGGGAAATACCGACGGCGGAGAGCGATCTCCCGGCGGTCAACACGGGCTTCAAGCCGGACTCGGTCGTCATCGAGAGCGGGTTTAAGCCCATCATCCGCGAGCCGCTCATGGCGGCAGAGGATAGAATAGCCTACGACGTAGACGATGATGATGGCGATAATGATGATGCTGGTGATGTGACCCTCACCCGGCGGCGCGACACCGATGTGCCGGACTACGACGAGAACCGTGTGGACGTTCCCCCTCCCCCACCCTCGCCCAGCGAGCACCTGACTCAGTCATTCGAGCCCATGTTTATCCCCTCCCCTCCGGACCGCCTGTCCCCCGTTGAGCTCACCCGCCAGGTGTACTCCAGCTTGCGGGAGCCCCGCCCCCACCCCGTCTATGTTCAGGACGATGGCTCTCTCTTCTCCGAGAGGAACGTGGAGAGACTGCCCCCGGACGAACTCGCGACGGCCGCAGACAGAGTGAGCGCCGCCTACCTGCCGCCCGGGACACGAGCCCCTCCTCCCGCCCCGCAGACCTACACCACCTACGACGGGAAGGTGGTGTCCGCCACATCGCTCACCGAGACCGAAAACACCGACAACAACCACAAAACCGACAAGCCTGACAAGACCGTCAAGTTCTCGTCCAAGTTAGCGGACGGCGCGGACCTGCTCCTCGGTACACCGCAGTTCGGACCCTTCAGAGGACAAGTCCCACCCGAGGTGTCCGCCGCACTGTCAGCGCCCCCCGCTCCTCCCGCCCCTCACCACCGCGACCACCTCTACCACAGCCGGACCACACAACTCAAGCTAGTGAACATCCAACATGAGGACGGACACACTGACACTAAACTTGCTGCGTCTAATGACACTAGTGACGCGACAGACTCCACGAACCGGGAGTGATGTGATGTATTCATTATTTATTCGTTAATTACATGTAAGTCTTGCCATGTGATGCATTTTATATCCGGACCCACCGGGTACCACCGGGACTCCAAAGGCGGGGGTGGCGGATGTCAGTCGCGGCTCTCTTCGAGGTTCTCTGTAGAACACTAAGCTTAGCTTCACGCTCTACTAAACTCCATTGTGTTACCTGTCTTTTGTAAATATTCTCAAATAAACTAGTTGTAATGTTATCATAATGTATTTTATTTAGTCACTGCATTACGAGTATATCCTTGTTGGCTGCACTGAAGTGTCCGCGCGGCGCGAGCCAACCGAGCGTAGTTAGCTCGCACTGTTGTTGTATAGCGCTGGACCTGCAGAGTCTCCGGGCCAGGACACAACAAGCGGACCTCCCACGACGCTCGTCTCCTGTATACATAATACAGATACAATAAAATGGTCGGTATCTAAGAGAGGTGCTACTTACAATAATGTAAATGTAATTGACTTTTAATATTAAAATATGTTTACTCATTAATACAAAAACTTAGTTACTCTTAAAAATACTACAACTTCTTGTAAAACAGTTAAATATCAAGAGTCAGCTAACAGATAATACTGACCGTCCCAACACCGGCAGCATTGCAATGTCACCCAGCGCGAGCCCTGCCTGGTCGCACTGTAGCTGATGACCCCCTCGGGAGACAAGCTCATGTACCACCGCGCTGTTCGCTCCCTGCACCACTGACCAATCAGAATTTTCATGTCATAATGTGTGTGTATAGGTCTATATAATCACCAAATATTTAGTTCATAAGCGTTACAGTAGACAGACCAACCGGCTCGAAACAGCGGTGTCCACCCCCTCCCGTCCCGCACGTCCCCCCTGCCCCCCCGCACCATGACCAACCTCACCACATCAGCTCGTCCGCTGTCTACCGCGCAGTGTTCAGCTCGGAGACCAGCTACGTCGCACGCCTGCGGGGAACATTACGTTATCCCTTATTAATATAAATGCGAATGTAAGTTTGTTTGTTACGCTTTCACGCAAAAACTACTTAACCGATCATCATGAAATTTTGCACATATATTCTTGGAGGTATTAGAAGTAACATAGGATACTTTTTATTATCACGGCATGACGACGGGAACGGGGTGGGCAGTGTATGAAGTGTATATGTTTGCCAACATTTTGAAATTAGAAGTCGTGGGAAACAGCTATCAAATATAAAGTAAAGAATGTGCCAAATCAAAATCTTCTTAAAAAGGAACTCTTTATACAGCCAAAGAGATCGACTATTATTCATTTCGGTCAGCTACAATTAGATACGAATTACATACTGATGAAATATGATTTTTTTTTTTTTCGAAAAAAAACGTTTTCTAAAAATGATCGATCGATTGAACTCCTTTGAAACGGCTCGACCGATTTTCGTGAATTTTAGTGTGCATATCCGTTAGGGTTGAGAATCGGACAACATCTATTTTTCATCCCCCTAAATGTTAAGGGTGGTCCACCCCTATTTTTTTTTATAGGTAGGGTAGGGGTATGGGTAGGGGTAGGGGTAGGGGTAGGGGTAGGGGTAGGGGTAGGGTATATTTTATTTTGTTCGTAAATATCCACGGGCGAAGCCGGGGGCGGAATGCTAGTAATATTATAAACCCAATCCTACCCAAAAGTGGTGCACAGGCGCCTTAGGCAATGTACAAACTAAACAAATAGAATAGAATGTAGAATAGATAGATCGGGGCGAACGTGCCTTAACATTTCACATTAGTCACTGCTATAAAAAAGGAAAATGGATCCACTTGTCCAAATCAGCTCTTGTTACAGAGAGTCCTCCTGTACCTTCAAAATACAGCGACATTTTTAAAAACAACAAGAATGCAGTAATCATATAAAAGAACTTACTTTACAGCTCGCCTATGACATATGGTTGTACTTACGCTTTTCCTACGAGATCTTCATCTGGTATACCAGATGGAATTTAACACCAACTGCTAAGAGACCTCACTGTAGTGTAAATCAAATGGCATCGCGGGAAGAGAACTTTTAGATGATATTTGGCGTGTGTGTAATCTCATGATTAGTGATTAATATATTCCCTTCTTTTAAGAGTTAGACTTTGTGCTTTAAAAAAAGTTCTATAGTGGACAAACGATCCAACCCCGCAGAGAAGCAATAGACAAATGACAATATTATGTTTCTGACAAACGAGTTTCCGAGGTGGACAAACGAATCTATGCCTCAGAAAAGCGAATACGTCCCTAAGAAGTTAAAGATTCCCGGTCTTAGCTTCTCTGTTTGTCCACCTCGGAAGCTCATTTGTCCACCCCTATAGATATAGTTATGCGTGAGTTAAGTATATAAATATAAGTATTTTCACTTTTACGGGGGATCTCTAGCTTCCGCTTCTCTAAAAGGTAGGATCATTATTTTATCCACGTTAGAAAATTGTTTTTCAAACTAGTTTGATCCAACCCGGAAATTCAGTTCCTATCGAATTTTCGGGTTTTTGTACTTAACTTTTTATTAAGGGGTGGAAAAAAAATGATGGTGGACAAACGAACGTGATGAAAAAAATTTGAAATTTGCATTTGTTTTGTTTTGATTTCTTCAGTTTTCTTTCCAATATTTTAATTTCTCTTGAAAGATTATCGTAATCTTTGATTATATACACTATCGTAATTTACTTCATTCTTTTCCTTTTCCCATTATGTTAAATAATCCGTAAAAACCACAGATCTTTTATACTAAAGTTCTGTGGTAAAAACTCACTCGAAAACTAATTTAAACTTGATTTTAATTTTGTCAGTAATTTTTTCCGTGTAGAATGGCGGCCACAGATAAACGAGAATGAGCGTTTGGGTTGTAGCAGAACGAGGCATGGGAATTAATGTATACAGCTAGATTAACGAACTTATTTTTCAGTCTGTTATTTTTATTTTTTTATTAGTATAATTCTTTAAACTATATCTGTGAGAAACAATAAAATAATCATCGAAGAGCGATGGGCAACGTATAATTGACATATTACAGCTATATGACGGATGTAATTCAACGATGGCGATATATAAGTGACGCGAATCTTTCAATACCTCTAATTTCACAAAAACTTTGGGACGAACCTCTAATTAATAAAGCCTTAAAAAATCTCCAAGAAACCGGTTCTCAGGTGGATAAAGCCAGACTTTTAGCCGCTTCAGAACCTGAGTCAGGAGCTTGGCTCGCTTTACTAGGCTGGGGTCGTTTGGAGACGTTTGCCACCTCGCTGCGTATAGGTGCAAAGGTCTGCCAACGACATACACGTAGAGAGTACTTATATTCCTTGCGTATGTGTGTGCGAGAAGTCGATTCTATGGCACATCATGGCTTGTCATGCCAGAAAAGTGCCGATCGAATTTCGCGACACAGAGCCCTAAAATATAAAGTCATTAAATGAGCTCTTGCTACGGTAGATATACCGAGCAAGCTCGAACCTACAGGGCTCTGTCGAGATGATGGCATCAGACCGGATGGCATTACAATTATACCATGGAGCCGCGGCAAGGCACTCGCTTGGGATGCTACGACACCTTCGCACAGTGTCATCTCCTAGCATGATCTAGTGTCGCCGGTGCTGCCGCACTGAGTTCTGGGTATCTTAACAAAATCTTTGCTGTTGAGACTATGGGTGTGTGGTCACCAGACGCAAAGATATTTGCCGAAAAGATTGGAAAACTTTTAATCGATGCATCTGGTGATCACAGATCTAAGGCCCTCTTTATAAAACGAGTTGCGCTAGAACTTCAAAGAGAACTTCAACTAGAACACCCTGTGCCCCCCCCCCCCAAAAGGGCACATGTGGAGCTTGACATCCCCTGTACCTGTATCTGTGCGCCCCTGCCCAGCAGTAGCGCAGCCACCTCACAGTGACCCCCCCAATAAGGCCACATGTAGAGCTCGACACCCCCTGTACCTGTATCTGTGCGCCCCTGTCCAGCAGTAGCGCGACCACCTCACAAGTGACCACATGTAGAGCTCGACACCTCCTGTTATCCTGTACCTGTATCTGTGCGCCCCTGTCCAGCAGCAGCGCGGCCACCTCACAGTGGCCCCCCAACAAGGCCACATGTAGAGCTCGACGCCCCCCTAACATACACAGCTCTAAGTCTGCACCACTCTCCAACAACAGTTTCACCATCTTCATATCACCTGGAACAAATAGAATGTATTGTTATAGTCAAAACTATATTTTATTATGAGCTCATTCAGAAAGTTCTCTACTTCTCTGATATAGAAAACTAATTTAGTTGCTTTTAAAAAATTGGTTTTGAAATTTATGTTCACATCATTTTTTTCAGAGGAAAGAGAAGTAGGTACTTAGATAGGTGCTAGTGCTTTTCTTGATGACTCTAGTGCTTGATGACTTGATGAATTATTACCACTGCTTGGTGGTAAGCCTTTATTGAATCTGAACGGATTTCTATGAAACTTGGAGGATAAAATAGTCGGTGTCATGAATATGTGGAGACATGGAAGATCTGATGGTGGATAACTAGACCACAAAACCTAGAGGCTGGGAGACCTGGTGATGGATCCTAGGAGTACTATCACAACACTAATTACCGTTGTGAGCAGCCAGTGCGAGTGGTGCTAATCCCCACCCAGTGAGTACCATGTTGACTAGGTCCGGTCTCCTCCCCAGGTCCTCGCGAGCTTGTCTGATGTGTCCACTACCTGACTACACGAGAGAACACAACACTAGCTGGCCCCGCAGACACAGTCGCGCTCCATCTGTAGTACGTTGTATATGATCCTATTACAACACTAATTACCATTGTGAGCAGCCAGTGCGAGTGGTGCTAATCCCCACCGAGAAAGTACCATGTTGACTAGGTCCGGTCTCCTCCCCAGGTCCTCGCGAGCTTGTCTGATGTGTCCACTACTGACTACATGAGAGAACACAACACTAGCTGGCCCCGCAGACACAGTCGCGCTCTATCTGTAGTACGTTGTATATGATCCTATTACAACACTAATTACCATTGTGAGCAGCCAGTGCGAGTGGTGCTAATCCCCACCCAGTAAGTACCATGTTGACTAGGTCCGGTCTCCTCCCCAGGTCCTCGCGAGCTTGTCTGATGTGTCCACTACTGACTACATGAGAGAACACAACACTAGCTGGCCCCGCAGACACAGTCGCGCTCTATCTGTAGTACGTTGTATATGATCCTATTACAACACTAATTACCATTGTGAGCAGCCAGTGCGAGTGGTGCTAATCCCCACCGAGAAAGTACCATGTTGACTAGGTCCGGTCTCCTCCCCAGGTCCTCGCGAGCTTGTCTGATGTGTCCACTACTGACTACATGAGAGAACACAACACTAGCTGGCCCCGCAGACACAGTCGCGCTCTATCTGTAGTACGTTGTATATGATCCTATTACAACACTAATTACCATTGTGAGCAGCCAGTGCGAGTGGTGCTAATCCCCACCCAGAAAGTACCATGTTGACTAGGTCCGGTTTCCTCCCCAGGTCCTCGCGAGCTTGTCTGATGTTTCCACTACCTGACTACACGAGAGAACACAACACTAGCTGGCCCCGCAGACACAGTCGCGCTCCATCTGTAGTACGTTGTATATGATCCTATTACAACACTAATTACCATTGTGAGCAGCCAGTGCGAGTGGTGCTAATCCCCACCGAGAAAGTACCATGTTGACTAGGTCCGGTCTCCTCCCCAGGTCCTCGCGAGCTTGTCTGATGTGTCCACTACTGACTACATGAGAGAACACAACACTAGCTGGCCCCGCAGACACAGTCGCGCTCTATCTGTAGTACGTTGTATATGATCCTATTACAACACTAATTACCATTGTGAGCAGCCAGTGCGAGTGGTGCTAATCCCCACCGAGAAAGTACCATGTTGACTAGGTCCGGTCTCCTCCCCAGGTCCTCGCGAGCTTGTCTGATGTGTCCACTACTGACTACATGAGAGAACACAACACTAGCTGGCCCCGCAGACACAGTCGCGCTCTATCTGTAGTACGTTGTATATGATCCTATTACAACACTAATTACCATTGTGAGCAGCCAGTGCGAGTGGTGCTAATCCCCACCCAGAAAGTACCATGTTGACTAGGTCCGGTTTCCTCCCCAGGTCCTCGCGAGCTTGTCTGATGTTTCCACTACCTGACTACACGAGAGAACACAACACTAGCTGGCCCCGCAGACACAGTCGCGCTCCATCTGTAGTACGTTGTATATGATCCTATTACAACACTAATTACCATTGTGAGCAGCCAGTGCGAGTGGTGCTAATCCCCACCCAGTAAGTACCATGTTGACTAGGTCCGGTCTCCTCCCCAGGTCCTCGCGAGCTTGTCTGATGTGTCCACTACTGACTACACGAGAGAACACAACACTAGCTGGCCCCGCAGACACAGTCGCGCTCCATCTGTAGTACGTTGTATATGATCCTATTACAACACTAATTACCATTGTGAGCAGCCAGTGCGAGTGGTGCTAATCCCCACCCAGTAAGTACCATGTTGACTAGGTCCGGTCTCCTCCCCAGGTCCTCGCGAGCTTGTCTGATGTGTCCACTACTGACTACACGAGAGAACACAACACTAGCTGGCCCCGCAGACACAGTCGCGCTCCATCTGTAGTACGTTGTATATGATCCTATTACAACACTAATTACCATTGTGAGCAGCCAGTGCGAGTGGTGCTAATCCCCACCCAGAAAGTACCATGTTGACTAGGTCCGGTTTCCTCCCCAGGTCCTCGCGAGCTTGTCTGATGTTTCCACTACCTGACTACACGAGAGAACACAACACTAGCTGGCCCCGCAGACACAGTCGCGCTCCATCTGTAGTACGTTGTATATGATCCTATTACAACACTAATTACCATTGTGAGCAGCCAGTGCGAGTGGTGCTAATCCCCACCGAGAAAGTACCATGTTGACTAGGTCCGGTCTCCTCCCCAGGTCCTCGCGAGCTTGTCTGATGTGTCCACTACTGACTACATGAGAGAACACAACACTAGCTGGCCCCGCAGACACAGTCGCGCTCTATCTGTAGTACGTTGTATATGATCCTATTACAACACTAATTACCATTGTGAGCAGCCAGTGCGAGTGGTGCTAATCCCCACCGAGAAAGTACCATGTTGACTAGGTCCGGTCTCCTCCCCAGGCCCTCGCGAGCTTGTCTGATGTGTCCACTACTGACTACATGAGAGAACACAACACTAGCTGGCCCCGCAGACACAGTCGCGCTCTATCTGTAGTACGTTGTATATGATCCTATTACAACACTAATTACCATTGTGAGCAGCCAGTGCGAGTGGTGCTAATCCCCACCCAGAAAGTACCATGTTGACTAGGTCCGGTTTCCTCCCCAGGTCCTCGCGAGCTTGTCTGATGTTTCCACTACCTGACTACACGAGAGAACACAACACTAGCTGGCCCCGCAGACACAGTCGCGCTCCATCTGTAGTACGTTGTATATGATCCTATTACAACACTAATTACCATTGTGAGCAGCCAGTGCGAGTGGTGCTAATCCCCACCCAGTAAGTACCATGTTGACTAGGTCCGGTCTCCTCCCCAGGTCCTCGCGAGCTTGTCTGATGTGTCCACTACTGACTACACGAGAGAACACAACACTAGCTGGCCCCGCAGACACAGTCGCGCTCCATCTGTAGTACGTTGTATATGATCCTATTACAACACTAATTACCATTGTGAGCAGCCAGTGCGAGTGGTGCTAATCCCCACCCAGTAAGTACCATGTTGACTAGGTCCGGTCTCCTCCCCAGGTCCTCGCGAGCTTGTCTGATGTGTCCACTACTGACTACATGAGAGAACACAACACTAGCTGGCCCCGCAGACACAGTCGCGCTCTATCTGTAGTACGTTGTATATGATCCTATTACAACACTAATTACCATTGTGAGCAGCCAGTGCGAGTGGTGCTAATCCCCACCCAGTAAGTACCATGTTGACTAGGTCCGGTCTCCTCCCCAGGTCCTCGCGAGCTTGTCTGATGTGTCCACTACTGACTACACGAGAGAACACAACACTAGCTGGCCCCGCAGACACAGTCGCGCTCCATCTGTAGTACGTTGTATATGATCCTATTACAACACTAATTACCATTGTGAGCAGCCAGTGCGAGTGGTGCTAATCCCCACCCAGTAAGTACCATGTTGACTAGGTCCGGTCTCCTCCCCAGGTCCTCGCGAGCTTGTCTGATGTGTCCACTACTGACTACACGAGAGAACACAACACTAGCTGGCCCCGCAGACACAGTCGCGCTCCATCTGTAGTACGTTGTATATGATCCTATTACAACACTAATTACCATTGTGAGCAGCCAGTGCGAGTGGTGCTAATCCCCACCCAGTAAGTACCATGTTGACTAGGTCCGGTCTCCTCCCCAGGTCCTCGCGAGCTTGTCTGATGTGTCCACTACTGACTACACGAGAGAACACAACACTAGCTGGCCCCGCAGACACAGTCGCGCTCCATCTGTAGTACGTTGTATATGATCCTATTACAACACTAATTACCATTGTGAGCAGCCAGTGCGAGTGGTGCTAATCCCCACCCAGTAAGTACCATGTTGACTAGGTCCGGTCTCCTCCCCAGGTCCTCGCGAGCTTGTCTGATGTGTCCACTACTGACTACACGAGAGAACACAACACTAGCTGGCCCCGCAGACACAGTCGCGCTCCATCTGTAGTACGTTGTATATGATCCTATTACAACACTAATTACCATTGTGAGCAGCCAGTGCGAGTGGTGCTAATCCCCACCCAGTAAGTACCATGTTGACTAGGTCCGGTCTCCTCCCCAGGTCCTCGCGAGCTTGTCTGATGTGTCCACTACTGACTACACGAGAGAACACAACACTAGCTGGCCCCGCAGACACAGTCGCGCTCCATCTGTAGTACGTTGTATATGATCCTATTACAACACTAATTACCATTGTGAGCAGCCAGTGCGAGTGGTGCTAATCCCCACCCAGTAAGTACCATGTTGACTAGGTCCGGTCTCCTCCCCAGGTCCTCGCGAGCTTGTCTGATGTGTCCACTACTGACTACACGAGAGAACACAACACTAGCTGGCCCCGCAGACACAGTCGCGCTCTATCTGTAGTACGTTGTATATGATCCTATTACAACACTAATTACCATTGTGAGCAGCCAGTGCGAGTGGTGCTAATCCCCACCGAGAAAGTACCATGTTGACTAGGTCCGGTCTCCTCCCCAGGTCCTCGCGAGCTTGTCTGATGTGTCCACTACTGACTACATGAGAGAACACAACACTAGCTGGCCCCGCAGACACAGTCGCGCTCTATCTGTAGTACGTTGTATATGATCCTATTACAACACTAATTACCATTGTGAGCAGCCAGTGCGAGTGGTGCTAATCCCCACCGAGAAAGTACCATGTTGACTAGGTCCGGTCTCCTCCCCAGGTCCTCGCGAGCTTGTCTGATGTGTCCACTACTGACTACATGAGAGAACACAACACTAGCTGGCCCCGCAGACACAGTCGCGCTCTATCTGTAGTACGTTGTATATGATCCTATTACAACACTAATTACCATTGTGAGCAGCCAGTGCGAGTGGTGCTAATCCCCACCCAGTAAGTACCATGTTGACTAGGTCCGGTCTCCTCCCCAGGTCCTCGCGAGCTTGTCTGATGTGTCCACTACTGACTACACGAGAGAACACAACACTAGCTGGCCCCGCAGACACAGTCGCGCTCCATCTGTAGTACGTTGTATATGATCCTATTACAACACTAATTACCATTGTGAGCAGCCAGTGCGAGTGGTGCTAATCCCCACCCAGTAAGTACCATGTTGACTAGGTCCGGTCTCCTCCCCAGGTCCTCGCGAGCTTGTCTGATGTGTCCACTACTGACTACACGAGAGAACACAACACTAGCTGGCCCCGCAGACACAGTCGCGCTCCATCTGTAGTACGTTGTATATGATCCTATTACAACACTAATTACCATTGTGAGCAGCCAGTGCGAGTGGTGCTAATCCCCACCCAGTAAGTACCATGTTGACTAGGTCCGGTCTCCTCCCCAGGTCCTCGCGAGCTTGTCTGATGTGTCCACTACTGACTACACGAGAGAACACAACACTAGCTGGCCCCGCAGACACAGTCGCGCTCCATCTGTAGTACGTTGTATATGATCCTATTACAACACTAATTACCATTGTGAGCAGCCAGTGCGAGTGGTGCTAATCCCCACCCAGTAAGTACCATGTTGACTAGGTCCGGTCTCCTCCCCAGGTCCTCGCGAGCTTGTCTGATGTGTCCACTACTGACTACACGAGAGAACACAACACTAGCTGGCCCCGCAGACACAGTCGCGCTCCATCTGTAGTACGTTGTATATGATCCTATTACAACACTAATTACCATTGTGAGCAGCCAGTGCGAGTGGTGCTAATCCCCACCCAGTAAGTACCATGTTGACTAGGTCCGGTCTCCTCCCCAGGTCCTCGCGAGCTTGTCTGATGTGTCCACTACTGACTACACGAGAGAACACAACACTAGCTGGCCCCGCAGACACAGTCGCGCTCCATCTGTAGTACGTTGTATATGATCCTATTACAACACTAATTACCATTGTGAGCAGCCAGTGCGAGTGGTGCTAATCCCCACCCAGTAAGTACCATGTTGACTAGGTCCGGTCTCCTCCCCAGGTCCTCGCGAGCTTGTCTGATGTGTCCACTACTGACTACACGAGAGAACACAACACTAGCTGGCCCCGCAGACACAGTCGCGCTCCATCTGTAGTACGTTGTATATGATCCTATTACAACACTAATTACCATTGTGAGCAGCCAGTGCGAGTGGTGCTAATCCCCACCCAGTAAGTACCATGTTGACTAGGTCCGGTCTCCTCCCCAGGTCCTCGCGAGCTTGTCTGATGTGTCCACTACTGACTACACGAGAGAACACAACACTAGCTGGCCCCGCAGACACAGTCGCGCTCCATCTGTAGTACGTTGTATATGATCCTATTACAACACTAATTACCATTGTGAGCAGCCAGTGCGAGTGGTGCTAATCCCCACCCAGTAAGTACCATGTTGACTAGGTCCGGTCTCCTCCCCAGGTCCTCGCGAGCTTGTCTGATGTGTCCACTACTGACTACACGAGAGAACACAACACTAGCTGGCCCCGCAGACACAGTCGCGCTCCATCTGTAGTACGTTGTATATGATCCTATTACAACACTAATTACCATTGTGAGCAGCCAGTGCGAGTGGTGCTAATCCCCACCCAGTAAGTACCATGTTGACTAGGTCCGGTCTCCTCCCCAGGTCCTCGCGAGCTTGTCTGATGTGTCCACTACTGACTACACGAGAGAACACAACACTAGCTGGCCCCGCAGACACAGTCGCGCTCCATCTGTAGTACGTTGTATATGATCCTATTACAACACTAATTACCATTGTGAGCAGCCAGTGCGAGTGGTGCTAATCCCCACCCAGTAAGTACCATGTTGACTAGGTCCGGTCTCCTCCCCAGGTCCTCGCGAGCTTGTCTGATGTGTCCACTACTGACTACACGAGAGAACACAACACTAGCTGGCCCCGCAGACACAGTCGCGCTCCATCTGTAGTACGTTGTATATGATCCTATTACAACACTAATTACCATTGTGAGCAGCCAGTGCGAGTGGTGCTAATCCCCACCCAGTAAGTACCATGTTGACTAGGTCCGGTCTCCTCCCCAGGTCCTCGCGAGCTTGTCTGATGTGTCCACTACTGACTACACGAGAGAACACAACACTAGCTGGCCCCGCAGACACAGTCGCGCTCCATCTGTAGTACGTTGTATATGATCCTATTACAACACTAATTACCATTGTGAGCAGCCAGTGCGAGTGGTGCTAATCCCCACCCAGTAAGTACCATGTTGACTAGGTCCGGTCTCCTCCCCAGGTCCTCGCGAGCTTGTCTGATGTGTCCACTACTGACTACACGAGAGAACACAACACTAGCTGGCCCCGCAGACACAGTCGCGCTCCATCTGTAGTACGTTGTATATGATCCTATTACAACACTAATTACCATTGTGAGCAGCCAGTGCGAGTGGTGCTAATCCCCACCCAGTAAGTACCATGTTGACTAGGTCCGGTCTCCTCCCCAGGTCCTCGCGAGCTTGTCTGATGTGTCCACTACTGACTACACGAGAGAACACAACACTAGCTGGCCCCGCAGACACAGTCGCGCTCCATCTGTAGTACGTTGTATATCACTTAGTCAATTTAGATGCCTACTGACTAGAATGTCTGTTAGGTCAGGAAAGTAAGGAAATGGAAAAGATAGTTGAAATAGTTCCACTTGGTTCACTAACGCGTGTCGACTGTCGACCATATTATATAAAAAGGTCCATACAGTTACATAGGGTAGAGCCTCGTTATGTGAACCAGGTAATAGGAAGCAAGAGTTGGACTGTAGCTTGGGCTTAGATTAAGAGACAGACATGAAGGCATTATTACTGCAATGTATTTAAACTAGGCGGACTATGTACCGGGTACCCTGGGTGCCGTAAGGTTGGAACGGTGTGATTAGATTTAAAAAGAAAGAAATCAGTTTGAGAGCTGGTGTGGGCACATTGAAATACTGACTAATAGTGGATCGCCGTAAGATTTATACCTCGGAATCCAGGGCCAGTCAATGAATCTTTATATAAACTTTTGAAATGAGTTTTTAACAATATATAAAATAATGTTTTTTTTTATTTTTTTGTTTTTTTTTTATTCTTCACGGGTTGCCTTACAGCTCCCGGAACCGGTGCCGGCCCCAGGGTACCCAGTGGAAGACAAAGTCTTCCTAATAATTTTTGAGGCTATACCTAACGAGTGGGCAGCTCTGTTGAGGTATATTAGATAGAAAATTTTAATTATTTGATTAAAATAAATAATTATTAATTTTTCAGTTTCCTTTTATTTTTATTAGTTTAAAGTTATATTGGAACATATTGTACGCTGATGATGTCGTCCTTATAAATGAACACCCAAATGCCCTACATTCTACAATATACGCTGGAGATGTGGAGATCATCACTAGAAAATGCTGGCCTGCGTATTAGCAGACAGAAAACTGAATACATGCATGCATTGTGACTTCTCTGGAAGCAACATTCAACATAAAATTCACTTCCAAAATGTGAAGCTACAACGTGTGAGCAGTTTTAAGTACCTGGACAGTGTACTCTCTACCAATGAGAACATCGACGCTGACATCACTCACCGTCAAAGAGTACCTTAGGGTGGCAAAGGTGGATAGAGTTAACTGGCGCGGCGTTCTATGCGACAATAGAATGCCCATATGCGTCAAAGGCAAAGTGTATAAGACCGTAGTACGACCCACAATGGTATATGGTGCTAAATGCTGGCCACTCAAAAAACAGCCGATACAACAACTACATGTAGCTGAAATGAGGATTCTGCGCTGGTCGGCGGGCGTCACCCTCTTGGACATGGTGACTAATAACTATGTATGTGGAAGTCTAAAAGTGGCACCTATACCTGAAAAGCTCACCGAAACACGGCTGCGTTGGTATGGACACGTGATGAGAAGGCGTTCAGCGTATTTGCGTGATAAAATTGTAAACATTGGTGGAGCCATAATAAAAAAAGAAGAAGTACATAACAATTATGGACACAATATTTATCTCGTATTTGATGGTTATAACAAGAACTGCACAAAATCTATGGAAAGAATGCGTCGCTGTAAAAGATGCATGTAATGACATAATATTCAATAACACCACGCCTCTAAAAATAGGACAGGAGAAGTTTTTAGCGAATGCCAAAAATAAGAGTAGGCTCATACATTATGCTACGAGAAACACTTGCGGAAAATAAAACATTTTATATTAAATATACCTCAACAGAACTAGCTATTCGTTAGGTAGGTATAGCCTCACAAATCCATCGGCTAAACGAGGGAGACTTGGTCTTCCGCTGGGTACCCTGGAACCGTAACACGGTTTCGGGAGCTGCAAGGCAACCCGTGAAGAAAAAAAAAAAGTAGGTAAGTAATCAAGATCAAACAGTTTTTTTTTAACTTTTTTATTTGAGCTTTTAACAATGCAGTCCAAATCTTTTATGAAGATTCATTGACTGGCCCTGGATTCCGAGATTTTACAATTTTTACGTCTTACGGCGCTCCACTATAAAATAATGATGTCGAGACTAGCATAGTACTGTAGTAGTAATGTAGGTATAGTATTTAGTTAGGTAGGTACCTGCAGGAAGACCATCTCGAACATATCCATCGGGGCGGCGATCTCCTGGAATAGGTACATATTATAAACTGTCCGTTCAATTATCTTACTATTATTTAACACTAACTTTCCGCCCCCGGCTCCACCCGTGTATATTTTCAAACAATATAAAATATAGCCATGTCACTCATATCTATCGTAGCTTTCTATTCGTTAAATAATGTTTAGTGTCGGTTCAGTAGTTTGAGAGATCACCCCTTACATCCAAAGTAACAAACTTTACCTCTTTATAATATTACTATAGATAGATCTTTATTAACATTAGAGACATGTTTCACTTCGTATATAAGCAGATACATATAGATCACTTTGAACAGTATTATTACAACAATGCCGTTGCCGTATATTGTTAGTAACTAATATTTATCTACTCTTATATCGTAAACGTCTCTATTACATAAACCTTTTAAAAAAAAGTGCACCGACTTCAATCATTTGCTCTGAAAAGTAAGAAATAATAAATATTTCGTCGTAGAATTTGAAGACGGTTGGTGCCAAATTAGGATACAAAACTAAGTAAATATCTAAGAAGATAAAGATCTGTTCAATATTATCTATGTTTGTATGTACCTACTGATGATCGTAGGTTCCTAATGAATTGTCTATATTAGTGAATTTGGGAAGTAAGTTGTTTCTAATTTGGCACCAACCGTCTTCAAATTCTACGACGAAATATTTATTATTTCTTACTTTTCAGTGCAAATTTTTGAAGTCGGTGCACTTTTTTTTAAAATGTTTATTTTACCCTTTTAAGTGATTTTGCTGCCTTGAGAGACAAATACGCAACTAAAAAAATATTGATGGAAAATTAAAAAAAAAATACCCCTGTGGATGTGATTTGAACCATGTAATGTGCTTGTGCATCCTATGCACCCCATTACATTTAACCGCTAGACCATCGTCACGAAAATTGACAACTTCGTGTCAATAGCAACCGTTGCTAAGGCTTTTTCTGATACATAATTTCAGCCGTAAACAGAAATTAATTACTGAATTTCTGAAAAACTACTGAACCGATTTTCGTCATATGTCTGTGAGATAATGTCGAGAAATTAATATGTCTTGAAAAAAATAAGTTGTCAAAAACGGTACATATTTTATCGAGATATCAAGAAAATGTATTTATAAAGTCAGTTTTTTAAAATTTCTGAAAAACTAATGAACCAATTTTTATGAGATAAAAATGGGACCAATCCGGAAGAATTATCTGTCGATTAAAAAAGAAACCATCAAAATCGGTTTACAATTGGCGGAGTTATCGATGTACATACATACATAAAAAAAAAAATACGGTCCGAATTGAGAACCTTCTCCTTCTTTTTTTGGAAGTCGGTTAAAAATCGAATTATACTTTATAATAATATGTTTTATTTACACGCGTCTCTAATAATTATGTCATACTTCGATACTGTAATGTATTATAGTACCAAAGTTTTCATACAAAAACGATATTGGTCACACAACACGCCACACATATTTTATACATTTTCCTAACTACCATCCGTTCTTCTTATAACGGCCCTTCAGTGTGTGTCAAGTGCCCGGACGGTCGAGACGTTGGTTGCAAGTGTCGCAACGTACCGCAATCGAGTCGCGCTATTCGTATCCGTTGAGCCATCGCGCTGCCCACTCAAATAACGCAAAGACAATATTGTTTACACGCAAACCCTTAGTTAGTAAGCTAGGTTAACAACAAAAGTGTGGTGCAGCAAGAGACAGCCAAAACATCGAACCTAAACCAGCGACCTATGGATAAAAGAACATCATCATGGACACGATAACATCTATAAGGTAAGGGCTGTTAATTTCCTCACCAGATATCGTAACGTTTCGTTTTTTTTTAAATGCAGAAAGGGCAGAGGATACGTGTTATGCAGCTACATTAAACTCTATGAAAATATCGACACGCGCATGTGCGAGTCACTTCATAGTTAACACGCATGCGCAGTAGGTAACCGCGGTTTGCCGCCAATTTGTCGATTAAGAAATTGGTCAATAATTTAAAATACCTATTGCATGAGATTAGATAAAGTAGTGTATGAACGGGCACAAAACTTGGAATTAAGACACTCGTGGATGCTATTAAAAAATTCTACTTGTGTTTTAATTACCCCTAATATGAACCTGTTTCATAAACTACTATTATATATAAAATTTAATAAAATAATAATACTTACGTATCAGAACTCCACTCATTGCCAATTACATCATCTTCACTTATCTCTACTTTGCCCAGAGTGCTCAGAGCTCGACACAGCTGCTCCTGGTCGTCGTAGTGGTCCAGAGCAAGCTTGGTCAATCTGTGAACTTCTCTGAGCACCACTTGCACTCTGAACTGGTGAGGAGAGCCCGGACACAAGTTGTCTATGAATTTTGTTGTCTTACCGCCGCTGTTGGACAAAACCGTCCCTCGTGGTAATAAAAGACTTTACATCTATCGTCAAATAGATCGGAACTCTACAAATTCTGTAATTGTTGCATTAAGATTGCCAGGTGCTTCTTAAGTATATGAAGATGAACTCTTTAAATGAAAGCGTCCTTGGGTGATGCCCTAGAAATGTTACTACGCTATATACCTGTACACCATCACCCACTGAGGTACCTTCTCCTTCCTCTGTATCCTGTATATCATCACACTGTCCAAGAAGGGGAACTCCTGTTGTCTCCAACATAGCTCCACACCTCTCTGTGAGCTGTTGACTACTTCTGGAGGTGTCGGTGTCCACTCCTGGAACTTATTTACAAAGTAATCGTTAAGTTTGTTAGGTAAGTATATGTCAGACATTGGTGATATTAAATTGTTATATCAATATTGTTGCTAGGATTGCGGTAGTGTCGGTAGAGTGCTCTAACAACAACTATAAGGTACCTCACTTATGTTGAACCATATTTGGATGGAAGACCAGCTTAAGGATAAGATTAAGTGTTTAGTGTTAGTTAGAAATTGGGAGGAAGTTAGTGAAACATAAACATTGTAGGTAGGTACCTCTATGATAATGCGCTAGTGACAAAATATTATTACCGGCTTGTTCACTAATACAGAACACACACTTTTCTAGAAAAATACAAATAATATATCCAGATCCATTAAGTAGTTTTGATATTACTTAGCCCTTATTTTTGAAACCCTCCCTCAGAACAAAACATCATAATATTATAACACAAAATGAATATCATACAAAATTGATTTTGTCTAAAATAAGTCATTATTGATGCTTTCGAAATGACTGTGGTGTTAGTAGACCATATTAAATGGTGTCCAGAAACTGATGAACTCTACCTGATCATACACCTGTCTACACACGACCTTCAGTAATGAAGAATGATGTCGACTAAGATGAAGATGAAGTAATTATTTAAGAAGTAAACAAAATAAGTACATTTTAATCCGGCACGAAGGACCAAAATTGTATTTGTTTTGAGATTTTAGATGTCATAAATATAGATTTATTTATTTAAATAATTTCATTTAATAATACAAATTGTTATAATAGTGAGATGTGGTGGTGACTGAGCAGCATAGAGGATAGATCTGTCAATCCTAATTGTTAAACATAATGGTGAGATTGTTTTATTTTTAATTGCCAAATAACTATTCTAAACAAAGATATCAAGCGATACAAAAATGACTCGCAGCGCCATCTAGTGACGACCATTAGTATCTATGAAGCTATCTATGTATGCATACTACTTGTCAGGTAGTACCTGCTGTATCCAGTAGATGTCATGCTCATTAGAAGTGCTTTACTCACCACGACCCATACCAGTCGCATTCATAAAATATAGAAGCGGCAATAAGTTATCTACACACTAAATATAATAAAAATATCACAACACAGCATTTTAATTTATGCAGTCAGCTTAACCAAACTTATGAAACACGCATTACATAATTATATATTTGTTAACATTAAATTAATGCATGAATTAATAACCCTATTTTTAACCATGTTGTGCATCACCGACAAGTATAAAATTTGGCATAGTTTAAGTTAATGAAGAAGGTGTGTAGAAAATAAATATTTTTATTTATTGTGTTGGAATTTAATTAAATTAAATTAGTAAAATTTTCGTTGTTTACATTCATATTGCCAATGTCAAACATGGCGGCTCGCATAGACTGTAACCAAAGAACAAAGAGCATGTAACCACTGCGTTACAAAGAATTTGAAAATGTTGCCAATAAATAATAACAATAAACTGTCTGATACTATTTTTTGTCATCCTCATGTCAATCACAACACTTGTGACATATATTTAAAAACCCAACTGCAACAAATAAGTTATTATGGTCAACTAATCTATCATATCGTTAAATAATTAACGTTTGTCAAATGTAGATTGCTTCTAAAGGATTTTTATTTATAAGAATGTAAAATAAATTAGCTACTTTTCCTTGTAAATTTAAAAATGTGTATGCATTTAACAATATAGCAGACTTAACTTGACGACACAATGTACATACATGTTAGTGGCACAGTGGCACAGTGGCACAGTGCCACCTCTAGTGTATATAAGCTCTATGGTAGTAGAGTATCGACCAGCCAGAGTGCTGACTCTACGTCAGTTGGCGGATGAACGTCGCGCTCTGTGTTACTGAGCCGAGTGTCGTGAGTGTCACGTTACCGTCACGTCACCTTCACGTCCCGTCACGAGCACAGGTCAGTCTACCTCACTCTGTATGCTCCGTGATCATGTATCTTACCTACCTATATATACCTAATTATAGCCACAGTACCTACCTACCCAATATCATTATTTCCAACTCACTTATTAATCTACACTAAATTTTACTTTAACATTTTATATACAACGTTATTATAGCTTAGAGGTAAGTTAACCGTCAACTAGGATGGTACAAGATTCAAGTTCCACTTTGTAGATACCTACCTACCTACATTATACTATATATCTGTAGGTATACTTACACCATTACACACCCATCTAGATATATGTTGTAGTCGTGATGGTATAACCATACATACGGTAGATAGAGACAGATCAGCTCTGAGGAGACTAGCACGAGTCTCCTGCTTCTCCTTCTTTGTCTATTGTCTATACTCTATGTATTATATAGGAACCTTACAGATGAGGATCGTCATGACGATGGACGGTGACTATTGCTCGACAGCCTGGAGACTACTTTTCAAGAGACAGGAACATATTTTCTTTGTGGACTTCAACTCATCTTGTATCAAAATGACATAAGAAAAAATGGTGACTGATGTTGGTCATATTTAATGTATATATGTATATAGGTATAAGTACTACATGACCTGTCCGAAAACTTCGAACCATTAGTTCCACTGATCTCCAACAGATGGCATCTATTACAAATTACATAAATATTAGTCTTATTTTTAAAGAAACATTTAATTATGATTTGTTTCTTTATTTTTCGTCATTAGAGGGAAAACGATCTTAAAAATGTCACATCAAACATTAACTTTGATACAGCACAGATACATTGATACCGACAAAAACACCCTTTACAAATAATTAGAGATTGTACCGGTATATATAAGTATAGTGTACACTTCATCTTCTGAAATATGACGGAATTGTAAAGGAAATAAAAAATACATTATTATGTAGTGTAACATCTGACATCTCACCTTGGTAATAACTCTAATAAGCCACATTAACAACACTGTAGGTTAAGCGCACAGCTGATGCGTTTTCCTTCTCTATTTCCCTTTCTCTTTCTCGTCACACACACGCACACACTGTTGGCTGACAGTATCTACCAACATCTCGGTAAATGGGTTGGTCATTGGTCAAATCAAATAGCGCGCGCTTCCCCGACTTCCTGTTACACACTTAATGAGTTAAAAATATTATAAATGTATTTATTTAGCTCTATTGTATAATGGCTTCCTTATTTAAATGTATGTATGTACCTGTTAACAAAGTAGTCTACAAATGTATACATAATAACATTGTTGTATGTATTGTATGATTTAGATATATACGTAGTAAGCAGGTTACCAGCGCCGACTACCTGCGCTAACCAGTACCGATATGTGTACGTGTCCCGGAGGTCCTCACCAAGGCACCAAATGAGTATGCCTCGTGTTACGTCTCGTTAAATATACGAGACGATACTGGACACTCAGTATTAACTGTGTCTCATGTTCTGATTGAGAGTTATAGCTCCTCTACTTTATAATTATTATCCTTCATAAATAACAATATTATAAACTCATTTACACGTCAGAACAGACCAATGGATTTGTGTGTTCTCATTTTTGCACATACATATTGTTGGAAGGCCGTAGAGTGAGAGGCTACTTTTTATCACAGAAATCCTTCAGGATAATTTTTATCGAGGCAGCAAGCAAGTAAAGAAATATATTGAAAATTTCTGTAAGTTACATATTTTGATATGATTATATGAAAATATCCAGTAGGTTTCTTGACCTACACTAACATACCTAATTATGTCTGTCTTTAAGGAAGAACCTAAAGTGGTACCTATAATAGGAGATAGTTAGTACGGGCCAAACTATTGTTTTGTCTCTCTGTATGTAGTCTGTGTTATTTACATCTTCCGCTATTCCGTTACTGTTGTATTTATCGTTATGTTATCATCCGTATATCAGATAACAGCTGTGATCGTTACCGAATGATAATCGATATAATAGATAATTATTAAGATAACTTTCACTGTTACCTTCCAATACAAATGTTATCTAAATACATAGACTAAATTAGTACATTACATCTACAACTCTGCAATCTACACAAATACGAGTAGTTCTTGTTCAGGAATTTCAAAATGAAAACTACCTAGGTAAATTAAATATGTTCAAATTTTCACACACATCTAGCTATGTATCATCACGCCTATTATCCCAAGAGGGGTAGGCAGATACAATCGAATGTCATTTGTTACGATCCTGACATATGTCTTTTGCTTCTTTTATATCCATCATACCTTTCATACATGCTCGGCGATTGTGTGTACTTTTAACATTGCCCTCAAATGCCCTCAATTTATAATTTTTTCAATAAAAGTACACCTCGCCAGCATTTCCTTTTATTAAGATACCTACTCATTATGCATGTGTGTATGAGGGACCTTGTAGCCCCGTGTAGCCGCGTGTAGCCGCGTGTATCCGCGCTCTGTGACGTAACACTACCTAATATAAATGTATGAGTCATGTACGGAGCTCTATACAGTTCAGGGCCTCCTGTGTTTTGACGGATTATTGTTACGGATAGTAAACAACTTGCTATTTCTAATTATGCTGGCTTATTTAAGATATTGGTTCTACGTATTGTATATATATAAGTAGGTACTGCCAAAATACTTTATATGGTGTGGTTGAATCTATTTTTTTTCAAGTTTATGTACCCAAAGGGTGACAATGGAAACCCTATTAAAAAGGCTCCGTTGTCCGTCCGTCCGTCCGTCCGTAATAGTAACACACTTGTAATTTTCACAAAGAGTGTAGATATTTGTATAATAGCCGCTATAACAACAAATAATAACAATATATGATGTTCACTTGGCCGGTTTTTGTCCTTAATAAAACAACTAAAACCAAGTTGCGAATACGACCAACCATTTTTTCTGTCAGAACTTTAAGACAGAATTTTCGTTTAGGTATTCCTGTGAATTATAGGAAAGGCCTATGTTCCCTATTTACGGGACGGTAAATTTTCGTATATTTTCTTTAATATAATTTAAACTATGTACTTTAAAATAAAAATAAATGTATTCCTTATAACGAGCCCTTTCGTTTGATATGTCACTTAATCCACTAGAAACAAAAAGAAATTTTACGTTTTAATTCTTCCCCAAAAATAGAAATGAGATTATTGATGCTATGCGTCCGTGATTGTGTCATGGAACTCTATATATGTACCAAGTATCAACATTGAGACAGAGAGCTGAGATAGCGGAGCCTTAACATGGTAGTAAGCAGCCATAACACTGTACGTGACGCAGGTGTGGCGGGGTCATGCTGGTCATGCTGGTCATGCTGTACGTACAAGACACATCTAGCTTGACGTTACAGTAACAGAAGGACAAACAGACAAACAAACTGTCACATTTATTACATTACTTATAGTACTTACTTATATAGTAATATAGTAGGTTACATATTTATAACAATCTCTCAAATCAATATGTTTATATAGAACGATAACAGAACAGATAAGATAATATACACTATGTTACTATTTATATCTAGTATTATATTTAACTGGACACTCTATGGCAGCTATTTTTCTAGAGGAGATCTTTATGGACTTCCTCACAAATTTCCTCCATAAACTCAATATAAGTGAACTTTTGGTGTTCTAAATCAGAGAAATAGAAAGTTGTCTATAAACTTGAATGACAGAATTACCTAAACATATATTTGACATTTCTTGATATTGTGCGGCCTCAAATTTTGAATGTAACGAATATTATTTACTAATGTCAGCCGACTTCCGAAAGTCGTTATTCGAAAAACGTTTGAAATCTTAATAGGTAATTACACTGAAACAAATACCGTATACAAAACTAGTTTAATGTCCATCATGTATTCTTATTGTATTTTTGGCCAAACATCCAAGATATACATTACTTTTAATTACACAAAATTTAAAAAAATTGTCTGAAGATCAGATTGTTCTGTAATCTGAGCCTGAAGTATTAAAACTTTCTCATAAATACAATAAGATTATTATAATATTACTAGCGGACCCGGCAGACGTTGTCCTGCCCAAACGTTGACTTGCCCGCACTACCCCTACCCCTACTCCTACCCCTACCCTACCCTACCCCTATCCCTACCCCTACCCCTACCCCTACCCCTACCCCTACCCCTACCCCTACCCCTACCCCTACCCCTACCCCTACCCCTACCCTACCCCTACCCCTACCCCTACCCCTACCCCTACTCCAACCCCTACCCCTACTCCAACCCCTACCCCTACACCTACCCTACCTATAAAAAAAAAAAAAAATTTAGGGGTGGACCACCCTTAACATTTAGGGGGATGAAAAATAGATAGTAGCCGATTCTCAACCCTAACGGATATGCATACAAAAGCCGTTTCGGAGGAGTATGGGAACGAACATTGTGACGGGAGAATTTTATATATTAGATGTATAATTTATGTTATAATAATATTTGACAGCAAGGCTCTGGCTTTTTAGAAAATATTTAGTTTGTTATTTTATATTTTGCATTTTTATTTTTACTTATTATTATGTTAATGGGACAAACAAACAAACATATTTTATATACATGAATGTGTTTGATTTAAATTAGAACGAACCAAAACTTCATGTGAGAAAAAAATACATCGTTCACACTTTTGTTGTGTTTTTTTTTTGTTTATTTTGAACACAAATGACACAACATTTGTCAAAATCGGTTAAGTGGTTTAGGAGATACGAGGGAATAGATGAACATACACACATAATATAAAGACTGTCAAAAACATAACTCTCCTTTTGTTCCGTAGTCGGGTAAAACAATTAGCGCGAGTCCGACTCACACTTGCCCGGTTTTTATTATTTAAGTAAGTATGCATTATAATTTATAGTAGTTAGTCGTATAATAATATGTATCTATTGCCATTATTAAGATCGAGCAAAAAACGTCTAAATATTGAATTCGCTGGTCCGTCTGTCCGTCCGTCTGTCCGTCCGTCTGTCCGTCCTGTGAGCTGTATCTTTTGAACCGTAATAGATAGACACTTAAAATTTTCACAGAGTGTGTATTACTATGGTTGCTATATTTAATATCAACTAATAAAATGGAATAAAGTTAAAAATTAAAGAGGTTCCCCATACAAGAAACGTGTTATATTCGGCGTTTTTTGCTCGGCCTTAATAATGGCAATAACGACAATACATACAAACGTTTAACTAATATAACTATAATGTATACCCTTAAGTAAACAACAAATAACAAAAACCGGTCAAGTGTGAGTCGGACTAGCGCTAATTTGTTCCTGCGTCATACAGGGGCGTCAAACTGGGTGTAACCTTAGTGCATACTATTGAGTGTACGGAAGTCTTCGTGTGCAAGTCGGACTAGCGCTAATTTGTTCCTGCGTCATACAGGGGCGTCAAACTTGGTGTAACCTTAGTGCATACTATTGCGTGTACGGAAGTCTTCGTGTGCAAGTCGGACTAGCGCTAATTTGTTCCTGTGTCATACAGGGGCGTCAAACTTGGTGTAACCTTAGTGCATACTATTGCGTGTACGGAAGTCTTCGTGTGCAAGTCGGACTAGCGCTAATTTGTTCCTGCGTCATACAGGGGCGTCAAACTGGGTGTAACCTTAGTGCATACTATTGAGTGTACGGAAGTCTTCGTGTGCAAGTCGGACTAGCGCTAATTTGTTCCTGCGTCATACAGGGGCGTCAAACTTGGTGTAACCTTAGTGCATACTATTGCGTGTACGGAAGTCTTCGTGTGCAAGTCGGACTAGCGCTAATTCGTTCCTGCGTCATACAGGGGCGTCAAACTTGGTGTAACCTTAGTGCATACTATTGAGTGTACGGAAGTCTTCGTGTGCAAGTCGGACTAGCGATAATTTGTTCCTGCGTCATACAGGGGCGTCAAACTTGGTGTAACCTTAGTGCATACTATTGAGTGTACGGAAGTCTTCGTGTGCAAGTCGGACTAGCGCTAATTTGTTCCTGCGTCATACAGGGGCGTCAAACTTGGTGTAACCTTAGTGCATACTATTGAGTGTACGGAAGTCTTCGTGTGCAAGTCGGACTAGCGATAATTTGTTCCTGCGTCATACAGGGGCATCAAACTTGGTGTAACCTTAGTGCATACTATTGAGTGTACGGAAGTCTTCGTGTGCAAGTCGGACTAGCGCTAATTTGTTCCTGCGTCATACAGGGGCGTCAAACTTGGTGTAACCTTAGTGCATACTATTGAGTGTACGGAAGTCTTCGTGTGCAAGTCGGACTAGCGCTAATTTGTTCCTGCGTCATACAGGGGCGTCAAACTTGGTGTAACCTTAGTGCATACTATTGAGTGTACGGAAGTCTTCGTGTGCAAGTCGGACTAGCGCTAATTTGTTCCTGCGTCATACAGGGGCGTCAAACTTGGTGTAACCTTAGTGCATACTATTGAGTGTACGGAAGTCTTCGTGTGCAAGTCGGACTAGCGCTAATTTGTTCCTGCGTCATACAGGGGCGTCAAACTTGGTGTAACCTTAGTGCATACTATTGAGTGTACGGAAGTCTTCGTGTGCAAGTCGGACTAGCGCTAATTTGTTCCTGCGTCATACAGGGGCGTCAAACTTGGTGTAACCTTAGTGCATACTATTGAGTGTACGGAAGTCTTCGTGTGCAAGTCGGACTAGCGCTAATTTGTTCCTGCGTCATACAGGGGCGTCAAACTTGGTGTAACCTTAGTGCATACTATTGAGTGTACGGAAGTCTTCGTGTGCAAGTCGGATTCGCACTTTCTTGGCCGGTTTTTTTAAAATTTATTTTATTTATATTATTTGGTGTTATAGTGGCCATAGTAATACACACTCTGTGAAAATTTAAAGTGTCTACCATTACGGCGCAAAAGATACAGCCTTGTGACAGACAGACGGACGGACAGTAGCGGAGCCTTAGTAATAGGGATTCCATTTTACCCTACCCTTTGGCTACGGATAACATTAATAAGAGCTGTATGTACCGTTCTTATTCTGAGGTTTTAGTCATTACTATAGGTTATAGGTCAGTGGTTTTAGTATCCTGTAATAAATGAGATACATAATAAATAGTAGTGGTCCAGGAACCCTGAATATGTTATAGTTAGTATTATTAGTCGTTAGTTTAGTAAACTACTGTACCTACATACCAAATAAAGTCGTGTAGTCAGCACCAGGCCACCAGCACCAGGCCACCAGCACCAGGCCACCAGCACCAGGCCACCAACGCCAACACCACACAACACAAGGTCAGTCCGGTGTTTGACTCAACAAAACATGCTAATTTTGTCTGTCTACATATTATTTATACCTACCAATTACCAACTAGCAACTAGCAAGTAGTATCACTTCTCTACACTTGTTATAGTACTCGTATAACTGGGATACATGTATAGCTTCATCTTACGACAGTTGGTATATACTAGGTTCCAATCTTAAGTTGAACAAAAATTAGGCAAGACAAACAAACATATTCTATATTTGATATATACATATGCTATCTTAGTTTTAGATAAAACACTTTCATGTTGAATAAAAATGTAGAAGTTTATTTTCCAGTAAAAACTAATTAGTCTCTACTCTAAGTTTGTGACACGACACTAGTGATATAAGTGTCAGTAAGTGTCAGAGATACGAGAAGATCAGAAGTTTATAGTTGGACACTTCTGTAATCAAATCTAATTTAAAAGTTATCAGTAACCACTTGTATCTATAGATGTAATATCGTAGCCCTCTATTCGTGAACTAATGTTTAGAATCGGTTCAGTAGTTTGAGAGATTACCGGTCACATCCAAACAGACCTTGCAGTGATCTGTTATTGATAGGAGAACGAGTGGGAATAGAACCCGGCTCCTTAGGCTATCTGCTCCTTTTTATAACATAATATGAGTTAGTTTTATAATGTTAGTGATATTGTTAGCAAGTTAGCACAGTAGTGTGTACATTAGTTTGACTGTTTACTGATACTTACTACTCACTACATGATGTTCACAAACGAGAAGGTACTGTAGGAACAATACTAATGAACCTGTGTTATACTATCTGCTCTGGTACAGTGTGTTGTGTAGGAGATCAACTATATTCCAGTTAAACTTGCAACTTTACTAACTATTTCATTTTGATGTAAATATTTTGAAATGTTACCAAGAAAATGCTCCGAAAACTAGCTCACAACACTTCAAATGGTGACTGATATACTCCGCCCGAGATGTCGTTGTAGTTAAACAAAGCATATTTAGGATATTGTACTTGGAGTATAACTGTGACGTAACTATTGTAGGAAGCAGGAACTCTGTCTGTCATTATATGTATTAAGTGCGTATATTATATAAATAAATAAGTGTAATGAAACCTAAACTTGATATTTATATATTTATACTTTCACAAAAAACCACAACTATTTTTAAAAACAAACAAAACTTAATGCCACATATCCACTCTGTTCACGTGAAATTATATTAAAAATCAATAATTAAACCAAAATACAATCCATTAATATTTATGTTGCGATTTTCAAGATTGACTCACATGGAATATTTACATCTCACTTTGGTAATTATATTATTATCCTGAAACATTAACACTTCATAAATAGGTAACACACAGCTGATGCGTTCTCCTTCTCTAATTCTCTTTCTCTTTCTCGTCACACACACGCACACACTGTTGGCTGACAGTACCAACCTTTCGAAAAATCTGAGCGCGCTCATCCACAAAATCAAATAGCGGGCGCTTCCCCGGCTTCCCGTTACACACTTTCGGCCCTTTTCACGAAATCACTCCCACAGATTACAGGAAAGCGAGTGGAAAGATGTTACACATCAAAAATAATATTGAAATGACAGATTGTATTTATTTATAAGTATAATATAGACGGCCGTATGATACAGGAGGTTGAGGAGGTTGAGGAGGTTGAGGAGGTTTAGGTTCACTAATGAACAGAACGGTGGAACTTATACCTATATATTTAGGTCGGGTTATATTTAGTACAGAGTAATACTCTAATTGGTCAGGTATATCGTTACATGACTCATTAAGGGGTCTCTGGATACCATACGTATACTTGTTTACTAACCTAACGTAGGGTATTTTAAATAATTAGGTCATCTCCACTGCGATACAGGCGTCACTTTCATACCTATTTGGATTTACACTAGGGGCCCCAGGGGCCAGTGCCCAGGGCGGCAAATTTTCAGGGGCGGAAAAATTCTAAGAGAGAAATTTTTTTTTCGCGTTATCGAAAATGTTTTAAAAAGTGTGATTGTGTTGAAAATATTTGCACATTTAACGTTTATTTATACCATTTAGGTATAATAAAAAGAATAAATGATTCATTTTATTTATTTAAAAAAAACGTAGGATTTATGTAATTTTTCACGGTGCCCCAGGGCAGCACTAAGGGTAAAGCCGGCCCTGCGTGGGGACCTAACGATAAAGAAATCGCCAAAAGATTGGTTGAGGTGTCTCTGGCTCATATTATTTGGCTCAAAGAATTAGCATCGCCGTCCAACGTGGCAACGCAGCCAGCCTTATGGGCACTCTCCCAGAAGGCAGCGATCTTGTTGAAAATTATTATTTATAGGTTTATTTGTATATTATGTATAACATTTAGCATAGTAGATATATTTAATTGTATTTTATTATATTTTTTTGGTACTATTTGTTTAGTAAGAGCTTATTTAAATGGGAAGAAAACTCTACTCATTAAAGTGATTTTTTTGCAAATAGATGTTCAAAAGTAAGAGAGATATTTGAGGATCGTATCCTGCATCATAATATCTTTACCCTCTGTATACCCCTCTAGTATATAATATTGTATAGGTTGTTATACAGTCAATGCGGAAATGTAAATTGGTTTTGTGTTGGTAATGGATATTCGTATATACTATACTTAGCTAGTAAATTACATTTAAATTAATTTAACTTCTTTTAAATGAAGAAAACAGATACAGCGGGAGGTAAGGTAGCTGGCAAGTCTACAAACAACAACAGGAATACCAACATCACACAAACAGTCTCACACACAAAACAGATACAGCGGGAGGTAAGGTAGCTGGCAAGTCTACAAACAACAACAGGAATACCAACATCACACAAACAGTCTCACACACAAAACAGATACAGCGGGAGGTAAGGTAGCTGGCAAGTCTACAAACAACAACAGGAATACCAACATCACACAAACAGTCTCACACACAAAACAGATACAGCGGGAGGTAAGGTAGCTGGCAAGTCTACAAACAACAACAGGAATACCAACATCACACAAACAGTCTCACACACAAAACAGATACAGCGGGAGGTAAGGTAGCTGGCAAGTCTACAAACAACAACAGGAATACCAACATCACACAAACAGTCTCACACACAAAACAGATACAGCGGGAGGTAAGGTAGCTGGCAAGTCTACAAACAACAACAGGAATACCAACATCACACAAACAGTCTCACACACAAAACAGATACAGCGGGAGGTAAGGTAGCTGGCAAGTCTACAAACAACAACAGGAATACCAACATCACACAAACAGTCTCACACACAAAACAGATACAGCGGGAGGTAAGGTAGCTGGCAAGTCTACAAACAACAACAGGAATACCAACATCACACAAACAGTCTCACACACAAAACAGATACAGCGGGAGGTAAGGTAGCTGGCAAGTCTACAAACAACAACAGGAATACCAACATCACACAAACAGTCTCACACACAAAACAGATACAGCGGGAGGTAAGGTAGCTGGCAAGTCTACAAACAACAACAGGAATACCAACATCACACAAACAGTCTCACACACAAAACAGATACAGCGGGAGGTAAGGTAGCTGGCAAGTCTACAAACAACAACAGGAATACCAACATCACACAAACAGTCTCACACACAAAACAGATACAGCGGGAGGTAAGGTAGCTGGCAAGTCTACAAACAACAACAGGAATACCAACATCACACAAACAGTCTCACACACAAAACAGATACAGCGGGAGGTAAGGTAGCTGGCAAGTCTACAAACAACAACAGGAATACCAACATCACACAAACAGTCTCACACACAAAACAGATACAGCGGGAGGTAAGGTAGCTGGCAAGTCTACAAACAACAACAGGAATACCAACATCACACAAACAGTCTCACACACAAAACACTTTATATAATATCATTTAAATTAACAAGAAAACACAAAATCTAAAGACAGAAACACAAAACAAAATAAACAAATAAAATAATATCTAAATATGGCTGACTTCTGCAAGTAAGTACTATGCAATAACCACAGACAATAACCATAGAGTTATTTTTATTATATAGGTAACCGAATAAAGGAAATGAAAGAGAAAACGCACTGAGCCACACACTGATAGATACATGTAAAACAAAAGTTTTTATGTTTTTAGTTTCGCTACCCTGGTGTGTGTTTGACAAGAAAGAGAAATAGACCTAACCTACAGTGTTGTGTATAAAGTGTTAATGTGTTCAGAACGTTCTTCTTCTTCTGATATAATATGGCAACAGTGCTGACTTATCGTCGCTAAAATTATCCCGCCAACCGTGATACTCGTATGTTTTGTTAATCACAACCATCACAGCGAGGACGGGTTTAAATCGGATTCCCCATCACGTCTCCGCGGGCGCGTGCGCTGTTGCTTATTACCAAGGTGAGATGTCAGATGTTGACATGTTTAGTAAAACTAAATGTACCAGTGTGAAGCCGGAGCGGGTCGCTAGTAAGTAATACATAATATGAAAATGAAAAATGAAAAACGTAGACACCTCTACTTCTATACCGACGAGATATCAATATAAATTTGTAAGATAAACGGGAAATATGATTTCCTCAATCTGTACCTACAACCCTCCACCCCCCTCCACCCCCTCCACAACCCTCCTTCTCTCCGACACTCACTCAGATTGGTATCTAATCCTATTTTATACCAAATACTATTATAGTGACAACCCACTACTTCACTCCTATTATTTGTTACCGATCATTGGGACAGACAGACAGACAGAGATCTTCTTACTTGCCAGTTAGACGTTTGTAATTGTATTGGCATTATTAAGGACTCTCTTTAATTTTTATTTTTATTATTTGTTGTTATAGCCGCCATAGGAATACACACTCTGTGAAAACTTCAAGTTTCTAACTATTACGGTTCAAAAGCGAAGTTCAGCGGAGCCTTAGTAATAAGGTTTCCTTTGTGTACAGAATCCTAAATACCCCTTAGTTCAGTATCGCTACAATATGACATATAGTTTCCCACTAAACTATGTAGGTACTATTAACTTTTGTATTCATTTTGTAATCACAAACCGCGGTAACAGTCACTGCTTCACTCCTTTGGGTCATCATAGCGTGATGTTATCTTCTACGTTAACTTGGTTGCAACGAAATTGTCACTGTAAGTTGTCGTCGTTGCAGCGAAATTCAATTCAGAATTTACATTATTCGTTATAATTGTATGTTACTTTTATTTTTAATAATAACAATAGAATATAAAGATAATTAAAAACCGGCCAATTATCTATAAAAACGGCAAATAAATCATGTTTTTGGTATGGGAGGCCCCCTTAAATATTAATTTCATTTTATTTAATTATTTATTTTTAAAGTGAATATATAACTAAATATTCTGTGAATATTTCAAGCGTTTACCTGTTGCCGTTATCAATATCGAGCAAAAACGAGCAAAAAAATCACGTTTGTTGTATGGGAGCCCCCCTTAAATATTTATTTTATTATGTTTTTTAGTATTTGTTGTTATAGCGGCAACAGAAATACATCATCTGTGAAAATTTCAACTGTCTAACTATCACGGTGAGATACAGCCTGGTGACAGACGGACAGACAGACGGACAGACAGACGGACGGACGGACAGCGGAGCCTTAGTAATAAGGTTTCCGTTTTTACCCTTTGGGTACGGAACCCTAAAAAACTAACAAATGATGGATCATAATTGTCTGACATAAAAGATTTTTATTTATTATATATTTTTAAATTTGAAATGTAAAGTGAAGGGTGAGCTACCTGCTACATGCTTTAAATATACTAGGTACTTGTGGAAAATAAATTTTTACATCTTAACTAATAAATAAATAATAGATATATTTAAAAATTATATATACAAATTATAAAAAGAATGCCTCGCTGAATTGTTAAACTGATATAAATTGGAAAATAAATTATTCTATAATAAAAGTAGGCCCGTGTGAGCTATACTAACGTGGATTTTAAAAAGTGACATAATGTCCTTTTCCAAGGTTCAAGCTTTCTCCGTATCAAATCTAATCACAATCGGTTCAGTGTTTTAGCTGTGACAACGTAACTCCCACATTTGGAGACAAACGAGTTACATTCCCCACTACGTACCTAACGAGTATGTACCAGACGCGATCACAAATCTAATAATAGGACATGATCGACATAGATTGAAGCAAGCTTACAATTTACATAGTAATGGGAAATAAAATGGGCTCCCCCCGTTACTAAATGGGATATTGCGGTTTCCGTCCGTAACTTGATTTACAGCGAGCGACGTCAGGCGGGGACTATAGGATGGGTATTACGGGATCTGTAAAAAGTAGTAAAGATCTTATGTGAAACCAAATTATCAAACCACTCAATATTCAAGTTTCCGTGTTAGTTTACTTGTAAATTGGTTGTAATGAGCGATTTTGGACCTTTGAGCTATTGTAATAAATATTAATTAGCAGACATGATATTTCATTTGTAATAGCAGCACAAGAATGTTACATACGTACCTACTACAACTACGAAATATTGTAACTAAAGTTACACAGAGAGATGACATGTCGCCTTCTCTATAAAAAATATAATAGAATTGAAATGTCCTTTATCGTCACCTTGTGCTTCGGAGGACACATAAAGTACTTCTTCTAAAAATACACTGTTACATGGTGTCTCTAGCCACACTGCAAGGTGTAAATGTCGCCGCCAAATGGTTAAAACAGCCACTCAATTGGATGGCTAGGCATTTCATTAAATGGCGGCATTTAATTGAATGGCTAGGCCGCTAGTTAAATTAGTTATGATATCTTAACATCAATCAATGTGTTGGCTGGTTGAAAGCTAGCTCTTTAGAAACGGCTGAACCAAAAGCCGCCAGGTCATTTAAAATTTAGTTCCTTATTTTGCCACTGTAGCGCCAACTACAGTCTCTAACAAATATGGCGTCAACAGCTGATTATTTGTGTGTACTGTTTTATGTAAAGTGCTTTGTTTTGAATAAAAATAGACAGTATAATAAAAGAAAAGGAACACATAATGGATTTACTTGCACATAATGAGCCGGACAGTAGTTATCAACAACATGTTGAGTCTAAATAATACGAATACGACGAACAACCAAGAGGCTGCGACGTTCAGCCATTATGTTAAACGTTTCTTTCAACAATTTGGCTAAGAGTCCTTTAGCCTTTTAATTGAATGCCGCCATTTAATGAAATGCCTAGCCATCCAATTGAGTGGCTGATTTAACCATTTGGCTGCGACATAAACACCGTGAAGGTGTGTTGTTGTTGTTGTTGTTGTCACAAGTTTACAACTAATATAGGAGTATAATGAGAGGTACTATATAGCTACCCCTCCCAGGACACTGGCCGTGATAGTGTTTGATACCATTTGAATTGACATTTTACTCAAATTCATTAATAAAATCAAATGGAAAGTAGAGCCGGGTTGTTATTTTTTGCATTTCCAAAATTTCAACGGGCGAAGCCGGGGTCGGATAGTTAGTAGATAATAAAAGTACAATAAAGTAGATGTCTTGTGCAGTAGCGGTAGTAGCAGGTAGCAGCAGGTAGTAGGTACCTCATAGTATGGATGCTGTTGTCATATATTATGACATGATTAGTTGAAGAACAACTCATAAACCTTATATGTTCAAGGATACATTCTTATTAACTAAGTGTTCACTTTGTTTTATAATAGTAGTTTATGATATGGGATCATAATAGGGGTAATTAAAATAAAAGTGGAATTTTAAAAAATCAGGCGAAGCGAAAAAGTGTTTTAATTCCAAGTTATGTGCCCGTTCATACACTACTTTATCTAATCCCATGCAATAGTACAAAGCAAATTGAACCAAGATATTTTTCTTAATCGACAAATTGGCGGCAAACCGCGGTTACCAACCTACTACGCATGCGCGGTAACTGTCAAGTGACTCGGCATGCGCTTGTCGATATTTTCGTAGTTTGATGTGGCTGTATAAAAAAAATCCTCTGCCCTTGCTGAATTTAAAAAAACAAAATACATTATAGTATCGAAGTTTGACATATTACAGACGCTTGTAAATAAAACATATCATTATGAAGTACAATTCGATTTTGTAATAGAAACTTTACGATATAAGAGTACATTGTGATACAAGTGTGCTATGTTGGTCATTACGTACGAGGTGGTATTATCAACGCGAGCCACTAGGCGAGCGCTATAAGAAAGCTGAGTATGTAATGACCAATACACACGTGTTTCATACGACGTTTTTCAAAACACTTGCGAGGAAAAAAACAAACTTCATGTGGTTTTAACATTTAATTATTAAAACAAAGTACAACTCTCAAATGTTTTGTTTTTACCCGCCTCGCGCTAAATATAGCACAGGCAACTTTGCCAAACAGCCAACAAAGTCGTGGTTAAAAAATAAAAACTGTATTATGCGGTTAAATTAAGAATGCTTTGTGGACATACATACAATTTGCAATCTTGTATGAATTTAACTTCATTGGGTTATATTATAACTCTGGTGCTGTAATGTAAAGTAAAAAGCACGCGTGTTTAATATTTGGGATTATGGGTCTAAAAGTGAGGTAATAAGACTCACGTTACGAGCAAGTGTTTTGGAAATAATATTAGCTATACTGGCACCTAAGTAGTTAACATCATTTCTCAGTATTAATATAAATAACAAATATTTGTTTGTTTCAGGTATGTGGAGATTACACAATATTATAACGACATCAATATCATGTCGTGACCAGTATATATATTACAACTTTTAACATTTACTTCATTTTACAACATTTTGTATAGCCAGTAACAGTAACTTGTCGTTAGTTGTCAATGTTAAACAGAACAGGTGGCAAGTCTGTTGATGCACTTTATGGTACACTTCTTTCATAAATGTAAGTATTTTTTAGAAGTGCTAACTAAATAACAAACAAAACTTACTAGGCTACATCTTGAAGCATTCTATACATAGCTACTTGTCCTCGATCTTATTCTGGGAGAGTGGTATTATCATATTGGGGTAGACAGTAGGCAAGCCAAGACTAAAACAAAACGTAGTGAAATGAAGTGATCATTTGATTCTATACAATTATTTCTTACATGAACGGAATAGCATCATTTCGCCCGACTAGATACTTGTATGGCATACAAATTGTTCAGCTCTTGAAGTGATACCAACTTGTATTTTTATAACGAACCTTCTTCGTTTGCTAAAACCTGATCAAAATCCTTTCAGTCGAACATTAGAACATGGAACCATAAATGGACAGACAGACAGACCTGAGCGGCGCGGCGGCTGGGGACCTTATTAACCCGACCACAACATTTTGTCTGTGGGTACTTTGGCTTCGTAGCTCTTAAACGGCTGAACCGATTTTATAATTTTTGGTAAGCTTCACCCGTGGACATTTTAAAATGTGACATAGACATTAATATATCTTTAAAGATTTAAATATATCTTTAAAGAAGAATAATGATATGTTCTACAAGCTATAGGTACTTTACTCTCTGAAAGTAATAAATGAGTACTGTTTTCAGGTTTTTCAACGATTTTTTAACGAACTGTTCACGATCTGATAGTGTTTAGTTTACAATACACAAAATATACTTACTTTGAAGTTAAACTTGAGAACCACTGAACGACTTTAAATGCGGTTGAAGTGCAGAGGTATAAGTGTACCACCAGCCGCAGCGTGTTCTCGTGGAATATACAACTAGGTATCTAATCCGTAAGATAATTTTTACAAATATTTATATGCGACATGTTATATGTAATATATGTATTTGTAGTATTTACCATACCATAGTATGTACTCAAACTATTAGGCCAGAACTTTAAGACAGGATTTTCATTTAGTTTTTCCTGTAAAGTATAATAAAGAAGTTCCCCATTTATTTTCAAAATTCTAGACTAGTTTAAATTATATTACTTAATGGAAATACACGAATATTGACTCCCCCTTATCTCCGACACTACTGAGTTTAAAATTAAAGAAAATAGGGAATATAATCGCAACTTGGCCAATTATTATATACTTAGATATATAATATTAGATGAGTCAGTCTGAGTAGAGCTGTTACAGTAGAGCACTGCAGCCTACGTCGCGGCGGGTCATTAGAGTGCAACTACATTATTATAGCTTACTGATCTTATATCTAATTTCCCTATTTCCCTTGGTCACGCCATAACTTAACCGACTTCATTCATATTTTTTTTTATGTTTTCTAATTTCAAATACTTTGCAGAAGGTTCTTACGGAATGAAAAATTAAGAAAATTGTGCAGATAATTGGAAAATTTGAGAAAACTTAACGACTATTTTAACTTCGAGCGTTTGACAGTATATATTTTTATTATTTGTTGTTACATCGGCCATAATAAGTAAGTGTCTACCTAATACGGTTCAAAAGATACAGCTCTGTGACAGACGGACGGACGGACGGACGGACAGCGCAGCCTTAGTAATAGGGATTCCGTTAGAACCATTTGGGTACGGAACCCTAAAAGAACATAAACAAAACAGTGTAGTCAGAAACAAATAATAATAATATAATGAGTATAAATGTTTGTAGTAGAGTTAGTGAGGAGAGTTTTTGTAATAAACTTGATATAGATTGATGACAAGAACAATCATTTATATTGTTTTGGTGGGAACGGGATCTAGCTCCATGTCGCAGTGGACATACACAAGGTTCTGTTCCAGGACGAGATGATATTTAGGATTCCGTACCTACATAGAAGACAACAATTTGTAGCTGCATAGGAAAACGAAGACACGAGCCGCGAGCGCGCCACCGGCCTAGGTAGATAGCACCGAGCGCGCGTGTGAGGGAGAAGGAGATATCGTGTCGGCTCGGCCTCGGTGCATGCGACAGGAGGTTGGCAGTGCGTTGCCATTCAGACTAAGACAAGAACGCACTGTAATTTCATTACCTATTAAATCAATTAACCTGTTATCTAATTAGTGTGTTATTGAAGTCGAGACCTCCAAATTGGTGACCCTATTCAAGAACACCACCAGGAAAACAAAATGTCAGAACCACAAGCCGGAACCCCTCTAGAAGCACCCAAAGCGGCCACAGCGTCACAAGATGTCGCCGGTATATCCCTGGCATTAAAAGTACCACCGTTTTGGCGCGACAAACCTCGACTATGGTTCATCAGCTTCGAAGCCACAACGGACCACCTAAAAAAAAACCAGACTGAGAGGGCACGGATGGTGATCGCACAGCTAGACAAAGAAGATATAGAAGAAATATCAGACTTACTTCACGACCCGCCTGCTACTAACCAATACCAAATTTTGAAGGAACGGCTCATTTCAATATATGAAGAATCAGAATCAAAACAATTACAAAGGCTATTGTCGTACACAGAGTTGGGAGATCAAAAACCCAGCCAGCTACTCCGTCGCATGTGTGACTTAGCTCGCAAGAAAATACCAGACAACACACTGAAAATAATGTGGATGAATTTATTACCTACACATATCCGTTCAATGCTCATAGTAAACGTAGCGTGCAATTCACAAGCGGCGCTGTCGGAGTTAGCGGCACTAGCAGATAGAATGGTAGAACTAGAAACGAGTCAAGAAGTCGCCACTGTTTCGAGAAAACCTTCCACCACGCCTACAGATACACAGTTCCTGCTGGACGAAGTAAAAAAATTATCACTAGAAGTCGCAGCGATACGGTCGACACAAGAAAATCGTCAGTACTACCAACGAAGAGGACGTACATACCCGTCTCGCTCTAACACAGGTACTCCATCCTATTCACGTTCTAACTCACCATCACCATATTGTTACTATCACCGTCGCTTCGGTAAATACGCCCGACGCTGTACATCTCCGTGCAGCTTTACTAAACAGCGCAAGGAAAACTAAGAGAAACGCTGGACGAGGCGGGACCCGGCGTTTACAATAAATCTCACCGCCTATTCATTACCGATCGCAAATCAAGACTTACCTTTTTGGTGGATACCGGAGCAAATATATCTGTACTACCGAAGACACCCGGATCCCGATCACAGCCACTACAGTTCAAGTTGTACGCCGCTAATAACACAGTTATACCTACATATGGTGAAAAAACCATGGAGCTTGACTTCAACCTCAGAAGACCCTATAAATGGAAATTTGTAGTTGCCGCCGTTACTAAACCAATATTGGGAGCTGACTTTTTACAGCATCACCGGCTCATGGTGGATCTCAAGAACCGTCGCCTTGTAGACAACGTGACAAGCCTAGCCGTCAACGCACCAGCTTTCGTGTCCAACTTACCTACGGTTCGCAGCATCGACCTACAACAGTCGTACCACCACATACTAGCTGAATTCCCGAGCATCACAAGACTTTCATCAATGAAGCTAAATCCCGGACACGACGTCAAGCACTTTATCGAGACATCCGGTCCACCACTATGCTGTCGTGCACGCCCCCCGCCCCCCCACCGGTACTACCAAGTGAAGAAAGAATTCGAGAACATGATCGAACAAGGGTTATGCAGACCAAGTAAGAGCCCGTGGTCATCCCCACTCCATGTGGTACCAAAAAAGAACGGAGATCTTCGCGTCTGTGGTGACTATAGACGACTGAACGCTGTAACAAAACCGGACCGGTATCCCATTCCAAGGGTAAAAGATTTTACATACCAATTGAATGCTCGCAAGTTTTTTTCAACCCTGGATTTAAATAGAGCTTACCAGCAAGTTCCAGTCAACGAAAATGATACTGAGAAAACAGCTATAATCACACCATTCGGGCTGTTCGAGTTCCCAAGAATGTGCCCGGGACTAAAAAATGCCGGTCAAACATTTCAGCGTTTTAGACATGAAATTCTTAGAGGTCTCGACTTTGTTTTCCCCTTCGTGGACGATCTTCTAATTGCGTCCACAAATATAGAAGAACACCGACAACATCTCCGTTTGGTATTAGAACGACTTGAAGAAAGTGGAATAACAATAAATCCATCTAAATGCGTTTTTGGACAAGAAGAAGTGACATTCCTTGGACATCGCGTATCAGCTGAAGGAATTAGGCCGCCAGAAGAGAAAGTCAAGGCGATCGTGGACTATCCAAAACCGAGAACAATTGAATCGCTAAGATGCTTTCTCGGTATGCTAAATTACTACAGAGAAAATATACCTAATGCTGCCTTCATTCAAGCTCCACTCAATGCCTTTCTACACAATTCAAGAAAAAGGGACAAAACTGAAATCAACTGGACTGAAACCGCTACGCAGGCATTCCAAAAATGCAAAGAATCAATAAAAAATTCGGCACTACTCGCATACCCGCATTTATCCGCCCCGCTAGCGCTTATGACTGACGCCTCAAACCACTGCTCGGGCGCCGTGCTACAACAAAGAATAAACAACAGATGGCTGCCCCTTGGATATTTTTCAAAAAAGTTTTCCGAAGCGCAACAGAAATACAGTACCTACGATCGGGAACTGCTGTCAATATATATGGCAATGAAACACTTCAGAAAAATGTTCGAAGGAAGAGAACTTATAATATTCACCGATCATAAGCCGCTTCAGTACTCGTTTACTAAAACAACTTCAGAAAACGAAACACCGAGACGTACTCGCCAACTGTTGTATATAAGTGAGTTTACGTCCGACATACGTCACATCAGTGGGAAAGACAACGTTGTTGCCGACGCTCTCTCACGAGTCGAGTCTATCTCGTATCCATCTCCCATAGATTTCGACAAGCTAGCTGAAGCGCAAGAAAATGATGAAGATATCATAAAAATCCTCGCAAGACAAAAAAATCTGAAACTAAAAAAAATTTTTAACCCTACCTGCAACAAGAAGATTTTTTGTGAAACATCAACAAAACGAATCCGTCCATACCTACCAGAGCAGTTCCGACACACCGCCATCAACGCCGTCCATGGACTCAGCCACCCGGGTATCCGGACTACAAGAAAACTCATGGAACAAAAATACTTCTGGCCATCCATGAACGTCGATGTGGGTAACTGGGCAAAAACATGTATTTCTTGTCAGCGATCTAAAGTGCAACAACACACAGCGAGCGCTGTGTCAAGATTTCCACCATCTCATCGCTTCGGGCACGTACACATTGACATCGTCGGACCACTGCCTACCTCGCCTCAAGGTCATCGTTACTGCATCACCATGATCGACCGTGCAACACGCTGGCCTGAAGCACATCCCGTCAATGACATCACTGCCGACACAGTAGCTAAAACCGTATACGACGGATGGGTGTCTCGATTCGGGTGTCCAGAGATGATAACTACAGATCAAGGACGGCAGTTCGAAAGCAGACTATTCACAGCTCTAACTATGTTACTCGGAGTTAAGAAAGTACATACAACAGCATACCACCCCCAAAGTAACGGTATGGTGGAACGCTGGCACAGCTGCTTAAAGGCGGCACTTATGGCAAATCTCAACTCCGACAGATGGACAGAAAAACTTTCTACAGTTCTCCTCGGGCTTCGGGCCGCCGCTCGCAGTGACACCGGAGTGAGCACCGCTGAACTAACATACGGATCAAACCGATCGAGTTTTTTTGTTTCCTCTACAAACACAAATACAAACATGGATTACAGTTACGTCATCAACCTGCGAAAAATAATCAATGACTTGAAGCCGGCCCCACTTCAGCCTCACGGAGGCAAGCGCAGTGTATTCGTGCATCCAGACCTGGAAATATGTAAACAAGTATTTGTTCGTGTCGACGCTGTGAGGAAACCGCTGCAGCGCCCCTACGACGGCCCATACCGCGTGCTGAAAAGAAACGACAAAATATTTCTCCTTCAAATGCCAGACCGCCGTGCTGCCGTGTCCATCGACCGATTAAAACCAGCATACACAATGGACGAATCAGAGCAAGACACCAGAGCAGCAAAAATAAAAACTACATCCTCAGGAAGACCGGTTAAACCGCCGGTACGCTTCGCTTGTGGGGGAGCCCTGTAGCTGCATAGGAAAACGAAGACACGAGCCGCGAGCGCGCCACCGGCCTAGGTAGATAGCACCGAGCGCGCGTGTGAGGGAGAAGGAGATATCGTGTCGGCTCGGCCTCGGTGCATGCGACAGGAGGTTGGCAGTGCGTTGCCATTCAGACTAAGACAAGAACGCACTGTAATTTCATTACCTATTAAATCAATTAATCTGTTATCTAATTAGTGTGTTATTGAAGAGACCTCCAAAAATTTATACTGAAGAATTTTCAGGATATAAAGTAGCCTATGATCACTCCAAGTATTTGAAAAATCGTTAATAAGTTGCTCCGTTTTGACCTGAAAGAAAAATAAACAAACAAACAAACTTTCGTATTTATAATATTAGTTAGAATATAACTCCAACCACTACCACTACCACTACCACTACCACTACCACTACCCCTACCACTACCCCTACTCCTAAATTATCAATAGTATAGAAACACTGCTCGATTCAAATCAACACTTGAAGCATTTCCTTATGCGTATCGAAGATTATCTCGTTGTTGATCTGAGCTATAAGCTCGAGGATTTGTCACTGGCTGCCTCTCTTTGTTCTTGTGTTTAAGAAGCACGAAGTCGGGCTATAGGTACTAACGCGGCGCTCTTCACGTGCGAGTTTTCGTTCTTCTTCAGTGGATTGATTCGCAATGCCTCGAAGTCTAATGCATTACAGCTATGTTTGAAAACACTAGATCTACGGCGAACTAACTGCGATGAACAAACACTTCTCAAGAAACTCACTGAACAAACTGAAAACTGAATAAACGTTTCGATCTAATCAACTGTGCAGTGTGCACTAATTTTTTTGATCGATAGACGGACTGCCAAACGCAATGAAACGCAAATGTAGTAGCAGGACATTTGACAATTTTTAAAAATGCGCGATCTGTCAAACGCGCGAATTTTCTGCGCAATTTTCTTAATTTTTCGTTCTGTAAGAATTTTCTACAAAGTATTAGCATGGTATTATGGCATGACCAAGGGAAATAGGGATTCATTTATATACCTATATAATTAGCTAGGGATCCGGCAGACGTTGTCCTGCCCAAACGTTGGCTTGCCTGCACTACTCCTACCACTACCCTACCCCTACCCCTACTCCTACTCCTATTACAGCTAGAAATAAAAAAATCTGAGATTTCAAAAAACCAGTGTCTGAGTAGTAAGGTTTATATAGCAGAATATAGGTCACATACATGACACAGTATAGTACAGACGTAGCTAGTAGGTATATTACGTTTAGCCGCACATTACTTACACCGTTTGTTATATTATAGAGCAAAGTTCCATAGACTACAGAATAATAGTCGAGTATTCAGTATTCAGTATTCAGGTCACAAAACAAATTCCTGAAACAATCACGATGTTTGAACAAAACGTCGCTCGTACGTTTCTTTGTGAAGTTAAACGAGTTATATCACTCACTTTACGTCCCTTATGTAGTCAGGATGCATTATGGTGTCGTAACAGATACAGTACCGAAGTTTTCATACAAAAACGATATCGTAATGTTTAGTTTTTTTTTAAATGCAGAAAGGGTTGAGGATATGTCTTATACAACCACATTAAACTCTATGATAATATCAACACGCGCATGTGAGAGTCACTTGACAGTTAACGCGCATGCTCAGATTGGTCAATAATTTAAAATACCTATTGCATGGGATTAGATAAAGTAGTGTATTAAATCCTCTTATTATTAAATATTGTATCAAATAGGTCTAGTAGTTTTGAACTTTATAATATTTTAGTAGGATCTGGGTGCGCAGTAGTGTCCCCGCCAAGACGAGCCAATAAAAGAAGGGCACGACCTACCATTTCTCGAAGCGTTTCGCAGTATTTTCTAACCGTCATAGCTTCAGCCTGGATAATACTAGAGAGCCCGAGTTCTCAGGTTTAAGATGTAATAAGCAGACTTATGTAACACACTAAGTTTCATTTGTCTAGCTTTTATACTTTAGATTTTATTAATACCTAAATTACCTCGATTTTGCCACTAACTCACTCGTTCACTCACTCACTCATCAAAACCTCTAGAGAGTGCCAGTGCGATGGCCGCGAAGAAGCCAAGCCATACTTTATGATCAAGATGTCGGGTACTAAGGGCTCGGCTCATCATGAGGTTTGATCACTTTTTAACAGTGAAAGCTTGTGAGTCTTGGCAACCTGAAAAGTCTGGACGAGCGAAGCTGGAGCGGAAATATAGTATATTTACAGAAGGTTCTTAATACAGAGACATATAGACACACATAATTATATGTTAATAAGTTTCAGTGTATAAATCTATAAAGTTCCAATGAAACTCGAAATAGTTATTTGTTCAACAAGTGAGCACGAACGAACTAGCGAAGTAGTCTAGAATTGAATCACGAGCGTAGCGAGTTGTACTAATATAGACTACTGAGCACAGTGAGTGATTTAAAGGGACGAGACATAAACAAATTTGCTCTCTAGTGAAACATACAAATGTTCACCTCACCAGCGAGAAAAGTGTTAAAGGTAAGAAAAACAATTAAGACAAAGACAAAGTAAACAATCAATACAGTACCTACCACAAAAATAGTTCAAAAGAAATGAAATAAATTGATTCCCGCCATTTTCATAATTTTATAAGTTTATTTTTTATTTAGATGTTGCGTTCGGAAACTGCACTGCTTGACATTTTTATGAAAACCAAACATGATATTTTTGAATATACGATATTAATGTTTACCTATTTATTTTAAATATTACGTCCAAAGGCAATAGTACAATTAATTTATAAACTTAAATTTCAATAAATACAGAATTTTGCGCCTATGAGTTCAATTGCTAGGCCAATGAGTTTCTAAACGAACCATATCGCATCGCCTACTTTATTTTTTTCGGCGCCGAGTAATTAAAAGGTGGTGTTCGAAATTTAAATGACTTTTACTCACGCACCTTACAAAAGCGCCCTGTTCGTGCTGGAGATATTAACATAGGTATACATACAGACAGACAACACGGTACATATATATATATTGTATAGGGTGCACTGTATATTGATTGACTTTAGTAAATTGAGTCATAATTGTATTACGATATTAGATCGGTATCTGGGACAGACAGACATTACCATTAGGTACTTGTCTAATATCATTACGGAGTCCTATACCTACAGAGGTAGAGCAGTATTATTGTTCAATCTAAATATATAAAGTTGTCGTGTGCTATAAACTGACTGACAATAGACGCACAGCCTAAACCACTGAGCATTATAAATATGAAACTATAATTATTAATAAGGGGATGTAGAGGAAAGGTCCCTAATACAACGCGTACGAAGACGCGGGCAACTGCAATTTAACCAATAAATTCCTACAATACCAGTGTATCAGACAATTTGTAGAATTTAATTTAATAATTCTGTGGATTCATTCTGTAACTTCGTGTTCGAAAATATTCTAATGTTTAATATTCAAGACATATTGAACCGATTTGGATGAAATTGTGAGATTGATCCCATATTTGTTTTAACATTATTGACAACAACGTATAGGGGTTATTTGTCAAAATGGCAACAAAAAAACCTCGCACCATAAAACATTTCGATTTGAAGCTAAAATTGTTTTTCAAATCGGTCCAGTGTTTACGTTTTACGAGCAAACAAACATACATTCGCTAGCTGTTTCATCATAATATAGTTTTATTAATGTATTAGATCATTTGGTCCAGAATTGTCTCACACATTGTCATGTTAATTATTTATGTTGTATGATACAGTAGTTACAAGTTAGGTTCAATATCAAAAATGTACGTGCGTTAGAAGTTATACTTTTTTGGCAACAAATAAGTTTATTTAGCACGCAAATAATTATTGGAAATTAAATTGCGTGATTATGAATACGGTTGTTAAAATCCAAATTCAATTAAATACTTAATTATTGTTTTGCATATTAAAATTTCACTTTTATATTTTTTTCATAACGCGCCCAAAGTAATATTACTTCAAAAATATTAAAGAAATATATGGATTCATTATTTACAGTAAATTTCAACAAGATTCTGATAAACTACTAGTTAACCATCTTTATAATAATATAATTCTTCTTTATGTGGAACCTGCAACGTTCAGCCATGATCCGAATTTTATGTTACAACATATAATATATAACTAGCCTTTGCCCGCGGTTTCACTCGCATGAAAATACAATATTATTATCCCGTAATGCTTCAGAAAGAAAACGGCAATGTTTGGTGATGTTGCTATATTTAGGAGGCGCTTTATTACGTTAAAATCGGATGAGTAGTTTCGGAGTTTACCTGCTACATCGAAACTTACAAACTTTACCTCTTTAATATGAATGTAGATAGATCAGTAGGGTAAGCTTGTGTACTGTCTTTGTACGACTCATCAATGTTTCCGGACATCCCCGGGTCGGTTCTTGACTGGTTACTTTGTAGGCTCGTCGTTTTGCATGTCGAATATGTTAACCACACACAGTGCGGGATAAGGATCAAAGACACCGGTCGTGTGTAACCTAGCTCCGACATTGTTATTGATTTAGGATTACTTAATACTGTAACCTTCCTGAAATATAATGTTTCATGAAAATATAATATCCCTGACTTGACAATAATACTCGACCTGTTCACATTTAGCTCACTCGATACTGAACTATGTAGGTATTAGGTATGTTTGAAGGTTTTATCTCATATTATTGACCAACTAACGATTCGCTTATATTACGGAACCCTGACTTTATTTCAGTGAAACATATGAACATAATTCATCTGGAAATATTTTTAAATCGGTTCAGCAGTTTCGAGTTTATTTCTTCCAAAGAAACAATCTCACACTTTCTCTTTATAATATAATTTTATTATTTACTCAGCATGCAGGAAACAGTTTGTATGTATGCGGTAATCTCTCAATCTACTGAACCAATTTTTAAAATTCTTACACTAATAGAAAGCGACATTATTCCAGAGTATATTTTATTTTATTCTAAAATATCCAGCGAGAACTATATTATATATGTATGTCGTAGATATATATCTGTTTCTGCGTCTTATACTACTACTTTTATTGTTATTATATATAAAACATCACGCTACGTCTTTTAGGTGCGGACCAGTAACCATTAATAGTAGTTTATGAAACGGGTTCATAATAGGGGTCATTAAACACAACTAATAGCATCCACGAGAGTTTTAATTCCAAGTTTCCGTTGATACAGTACTTTATCTAATCCCATGCAATAGTACAAAACAAATTGAACTAAGATATTTTTCTTAATCGACAAATTGGCGGTTACCTACCTACTGCGCATTAGTGCGCATGCGCGTTAACTGTCAAGTAACTCGGACATGCGCGTGTCGATATTTTCATAGAGTTTAATGTGGCTGTATAAAAAAAATCCTCTGCCCTTTCTGCATTTAAAAAAAACAAAACATTACGATATCGTTTTTGTATGAAAACTTCGGCACTTATAATACATTATACTTTACAGTATCGAAGTTTGACATATTAGAGACACGTGTATGTAAAACATAATTATCATTATGAAGATAATTAGATTTTGTAATAGAGACTTTACGATATAATAGTAGATAAAATATTATTAAGATTTGCTTTATATACATAATGACAGTAGACATAATATAACAAAGCTATATTAAAGTTGCAACAAAGATCTTGAGTACTAGAACTATCTACTACAGACGTCCGGTACTATGACGATCCAATTCTCCAAGTCGGTAACAATGGCTATAAATAGACAAATCTACTACTTACAGCTGAACAAGATGCCAAACACTGTGCATCTCTGAGCTTCATTGTCTCCATATTGAATCGTAGCTCGTAGCTCTTATTGGCCGCTACGAACTGCTACGAGCCGCACGAGCCGCTACGCAAATACTACGGACGTTGGGGAGCTATTCACTGACTTATTGGTGATAATAGGGTGATTTACATGAACTGGCACGTACGATTTGAGGTTTCGATACATTGAATTCACGCCAGTTCTTGTTATCAGGTTTATAAGAAGATTAGTCTTATATGATAATTAAGTTTGTCTCTATAATTACCAGTCAGATTTGGAAGGCTAATTCTTGCAACCGCAAGGCACAGCTAGACTTCCTACCACATCCTACCACCTCGCTAAGATATAACACCATTCAGGTTTAATTAAAACTACTTTTACTTAAATTATAGTTACAGACAGACAGACAGACGGAATTGTAAATTTGTAACTTTATTGCAATAAAACATAGCCAATAGACAATAGACAATAAACAATAGACATAGAATAACAATATTATTACAAATCGGTCCAGTAGTTTCAAATTTGAATTTCGAATAGACGTGTATTTAATATACTACTTTGCGTTAAAATAAAGTAATTAAATTATAAACCTTCTTTGTGAAGTTTTTAAGAAAGTTTTATATTGAATATAAAGGTTCATTGAATAGAGACTCTCGAACTTTGTTAATGTACCTACTATCTGTCAGATTTATTGTAAATTGTTCACTACTGACAGCTAATTACCATGGAAGGCTATGGTGTGGCGCGGGCGTTGAACAACACGTGCTCCGAGAAACATGGTGATCAATGATAAGCAACTTCTTGGGGCATACACTGGATACAACAAGACCTCGCACGTGCCACACAGCGCTTGCCACGATGGACATTCGGCACAGTTATCTCGCGCACTGGCCTATGCGACTATTTAGCCCGATTATTGAGACAAAATCATTGAAAATTGAACCTTCGGATCATGTGCCAGCAAATAAAGTTGCGGCGGACATTAATTTGACTGACGATATACTCTTTACAGTCATATTGTGTGTGTGTGTACCTACTTATGTACGCGCGTAAGAAGTTATACTTCTTTGATATAATACAAATAAGTATATGTAGCACGCAAATAATTAATGGAAATAAAATGCGTGATCATAAATAAGGTTACTGTAAACGGAATTCAATTAATAACTAAGTTTTTAAAATGGCTTATTATAAATCAAAGTTAAATGTAAATACTAAATTGTCTATTTAACATATTAAAAGGTAGGCTTGCATCGTGCGAGCGCATCGTTAAATGTCACTCTCATATTATTTTTATAAAGCGCTAAAGAAGTATAACTTTAAAACAAGTATCGAGCGTCCTTATTGAAAGACCCTTTGGTTACAAACAGCAAGTACTCTGAAAGAAATTCATTAAAACCTTGTGCACGTACTAAAATATTTTTAATAAGAAATTTAAATAAAAATCGTGATGAATTTATCACGTAGCTGTAAAGAATTTGGTCTCTGATTACGTCCACAAGACGGGAGATGAACAATAATTGAAGTCATCTTATAATATTCCCTCGAGACGCTACTGTGTGCTACTGTGCGCTACGGTTCTTGTTCTTACCGTCTCTAAATGTTGGACAATTTAGCGTTTGAACATTTTATTGTTTTCAAAATTAGAGGGAATTATTACGTAGACACGCTCTGGTGTATTGTATTATATTTTATTTGATATTTGTAAAGTTTAATTGTATACATTTACAGAGTTGTCCATATTAAAGAGAACATCCTTCTCGTATTGTTGTAGCGGCCCTCGGCTTGGTACAGGCACGACGCGGTACAGGCACGACACGGCACGGGCACGACACGGGTACAATATCGGTATATTACAGTACGCAATTTAATTATAAACACACTAATTCTCACTTATGCTAACTCGGACTTTTTGAAGATCATTTTATTCTGCACAAGTCTTTCTTACATCATTTTGTTATAATCTTTGACATACTTAACAAGAAGAACCTCTCTATTACCTCAAATAAAGAGGTCACAACACAGTATACCCTGTCACTTTGACTCCTGGGTCCTCTCAGCAGACAGTGTAGAGGTAGACCTCCAGTAAGGTTCATGTTATATCTACCGATCTGTAACGACCAATTTCTAAACTATATAATATTATGTTCACGGTATGATTTGACACTTGTTATTTATCTATTAATCTTTGATTAATAAATTGGACGTTAGAGATTGCTATCAAAAGTCACTTGGTTATTGCGATATGTACTATTAAGAGCATTAGTGGACATACACTTGGTGAGGTGATGTTCACAGATATGTACTATTTAGAGCATTAGTGGACATACACTTGGTGAGGTGATGTTCACAGATATGTACTATTTAGAGCATTAGTGGACATACACTTGGTGAGGTGATGTTCACAGATATGTACTATTAAGAGCATTAGTGGACATACACTTGGTGAGGTGATGTTCACAGATATGTACTATTAAGAGCATTAGTGGACATACACTTGGTGAGGTGATGTTCACAGATATGTACTATTTAGAGCATTAGTGGACATACACTTGGTGAGGTGATGTTCACAGATATGTACTATTTAGAGCATTAGTGGACATACACTTGGTGAGGTGATGTTCACAGATATGTACTATTTAGAGCATTAGTGGACATACACTTGGTGAGGTGATGTTCACAGATATGTACTATTTAGAGCATTAGTGGACATATACTTGGTGAGGTGATGTTCACAGATATGTACTATTTAGAGCATTAGTGGACATACACTTGGTGAGGTGATGTTCACAGATATGTACTATTTAGAGCATTAGTGGACATACACTTGGTGAGGTGATGTTCACAGATATGTACTATTTAGAGCATTAGTGGACATACACTTGGTGAGGTGATGTTCACAGATATGTACTATTTAGAGCATTAGTGGACATATACTTGGTGAGGTGATGTTCACAGATATGTACTATTTAGAGCATTAGTGGACATACACTTGGTGAGGTGATGTTCACAGATATGTACTATTTAGAGCATTAGTGGACATACACTTGGTGAGGTGATGTTCACAGATATGTACTATTTAGAGCATTAGTGGACATACACTTGGTGAGGTGATGTTCACAGATATGTACTATTTAGAGCATTAGTGGACATACACTTGGTGAGGTGATGTTCACAGATATGTACTATTTAGAGCATTAGTGGACATATACTTGGTGAGGTGATGTTCACAGATATGTACTATTTAGAGCATTAGTGGACATACACTTGGTGAGGTGATGTTCACAGATATGTACTATTTAGAGCATTAGTGGACATACACTTGGTGAGGTGATGTTCACAGATATGTACTATTTAGAGCATTAGTGGACATATACTTGGTGAGGTGATGTTCACAGATATGTACTATTTAGAGCATTAGTGGACATACACTTGGTGAGGTGATGTTCACAGATATGTACTATTTAGAGCATTAGTGGACATATACTTGGTGAGGTGATGTTCACAGATATGTACTATTTAGAGCATTAGTGGACATACACTTGGTGAGGTGATGTTCACAGATATGTACTATTTAGAGCATTAGTGGACATACACTTGGTGAGGTGATGTTCACAGATATGTACTATTTAGAGCATTAGTGGACATACACTTGGTGAGGTGATGTTCACAGATATGTACTATTTAGAGCATTAGTGGACATACACTTGGTGAGGTGATGTTCACAGATATGTACTATTTAGAGCATTAGTGGACATATACTTGGTGAGGTGATGTTCACAGATATGTACTATTTAGAGCATTAGTGGACATACACTTGGTGAGGTGATGTTCACAGATATGTACTATTTAGAGCATTAGTGGACATACACTTGGTGAGGTGATGTTCACAGATATGTACTATTTAGAGCATTAGTGGACATATACTTGGTGAGGTGATGTTCACAGATATGTACTATTTAGAGCATTAGTGGACATACACTTGGTGAGGTGATGTTCACAGATATGTACTATTTAGAGCATTAGTGGACATACACTTGGTGAGGTGATGTTCACAGATATGTACTATTTAGAGCATTAGTGGACATACACTTGGTGAGGTGATGTTCACAGATATGTACTATTTAGAGCATTAGTGGACATACACTTGGTGAGGTGATGTTCACAGATATGTACTATTTAGAGCATTAGTGGACATACACTTGGTGAGGTGATGTTCACAGATATGTACTATTAAGAGCATTAGTGGACATACACTTGGTGAGGTGATGTTCACAGATATGTACTATTTAGAGCATTAGTGGACATACACTTGGTGAGGTGATGTTCACAGATATGTACTATTTAGAGCATTAGTGGACATACACTTGGTGAGGTGAGGTTCACAGATATGTACTATTTAGAGCATTAGTGGACATACACTTGGTGAGGTGATGTTCACAGATATGTACTATTTAGAGCATTAGTGGACATATACTTGGTGAGGTGATGTTCACAGATATGTACTATTTAGAGCATTAGTGGACATACACTTGGTGAGGTGATGTTCACAGATATGTACTATTTAGAGCATTAGTGGACATACACTTGGTGAGGTGATGTTCACAGATATGTACTATTTAGAGCATTAGTGGACATACACTTGGTGAGGTGATGTTCACAGATATGTACTATTAAGAGCATTAGTGGACATACACTTGGTGAGGTGATGTTCACAGATATGTACTATTAAGAGCATTAGTGGACATACACTTGGTGAGGTGATGTTCACAGATATGTACTATTAAGAGCATTAGTGGACATACACTTGAAAAAAGTTTCGCTCAACACTTTACTGCATTTCCTTATTCATTAAGATTGTATCAGAATAAAAGTGAGAAATATTGTATTCAATCCTTTTCTTAAAATTATTATTTATTTACTTTCAATACTCAATCTAAAATTAACGACGTTAAAGTTGATTTTGCGTAACTGAGTTATAAAGTTTATTATGCGGTTCATCAATGTCAAATATGATGTGATTGGTTATGGAAACAAAGTGAACAGTTCAATACCTACCAATCCTGCACATGATAGTACATGTAGATCATTTGGAGCCACATGTTCACGATACATATCATATTTACAAGGTAGACAGAGATATGCTCCTGTACCTCCACTTACCAAATAATATTAAGAACCACAGTAATGCCCTACAATAAGTACATATTTAATTACCCTGGGTTTTGATGTGTAGCATCTTAGCTTTCACAATGTGGAATTTTATAGAGAGTAATTTTGGCTGGAAATATAATGTCAAATGGGACTGAGACCGGTATCATAGTTGTCAGTTGTCAATACAGTTACAAACGGAGATTGTTTCTATTTGTGTGTTTCCTTTGTTTGTAACTAATAGTTGTTTATTGGTAACTGGTTACTAAAGTGAGTTACGACCTCATAAATAATAAATAATACTGTAAACAAATAAATGATTAGTTTGGTTCAACTATATATAGGTATGTAAGCTGTTGTAACTTAATTACATAATACCTACTCATACATACAATAATATTTTTTCATAGAAATTAGGTATAATTTTGAAGTTTTACTTATATAAACACGGATTTAAATAACTTCAACTTTTCTTTCTCCACGGATTACCTTACAGCTTTGAAACCGTGTTAGTAGGTGAGGCTAGAAATATATAACGAGTGAACGAGTGGCCAGTTTTGTTAAGGTATAATTAGATGGAAGAGCCTGGTGTGGTTTGTCGTATTATCAACATAAGCTTTTTAATAAAAACATCACTACATTATTATAAAACATAGTCCCCTGCCGCGTCTGTCTGTTTCACACAAAAACTATTTAATGAATTTTGATGCGGTTTTCGATATGAGATAGGTTCATTCACTGAGAAGGTTTACAAGTATTAATCACGGACATGTTCTTTTTAGGAGCTGAGCAACAGTATAAGTGAATCAAGTCGGGTGAAAAGTGAGCCACATCGAGTTTTCATGGCGTATGCTGTCTAATCCGTCAAAGATATAACAAAATTATCTAGGAATTAATTGTGTATAAATAAGTCCGCGGTAGAATATATGTATCTCTAATAGATATGTAGTTATAAGCGTATTTATGTAGGTATTCAACTTGTTGTAAACCCATATTTTACCCGTGCAAAGCCGGAGGGGGGGGGGGTCGCTAATAGAGACTTATATGTCGAATAATCAAATTATAGCAGCAAGATACCAAAAAAATACTATTAACATTATGTAGTTATAGAGTTAATACATTATTTAATCATTAATTTATGAATCAGTAATGTCTCGACAAAATATATTTATATAAAGATACAGTTATACCTACATAAATATCGGTTTAAAACAATTTAATTTGAATACTTACATAGTACATAAATTATAAATACGCTTATAACTACTATAGGTACTATTAAAGATACTACTGCGGACTTTCTGTAGATCATTTTGTTCTACACAATTATTCTTTTCCATATATATATTTATATCTCTGACGAATTAGACAGCACACTCCACAAGAGCGCGCTGGCACTAACTTGTTCCCGACTTGCTTCAATAATACTGTTAATGATAGCTCCGTGTTTAATACTCGTAAACCTTCTTCATTAATCAACTTATCTAATCTAAAATACGTTCAGCGGACAAATAGAATAGAATGTAGAATAGATCACTTTCAATGTATGGGACCTAGTGACATACAACCACGTGACCTAACTAAACTGTCACTCACTACGTAAAGTTAGCGTCTGTATGGTGTGTATAGAATGGCCGATCAATTAAGGTTATGTCCGGTTGTTGTAGCTTATTATAAATATTATAATTCGGTTTAAGTTTCAGCATAAATGTTATGTTTTAATGTTGTCGTACATTGTCTAGGCTATAGGGGCTGGAGTGTTCGTGAGGCGGGCACAGACAGACTTTTATATTATGTAGTAATTGCTGATGAGTACCAAATAATAAGCTCATGTAATAAATATTTGATATTCGTATTCCCAACAAATATTTACAGTATATTGTCAATATTCGTGTCAGCTCACTCCGGAGCCGGAGCCGGAACACAACATCTTCATCACGAAGTAAAACGACCTCATTTCCGCTCAAAACATACATATTTATGTAAATACGTTTATAATGACAGACATCTCTATACTAATATTATACGAGTCAAGAGAGAGATTGACACTTTGTTTGGTTTTTAACTCCGAAACTACTGAACCGATTTAAAAACATCTACACTATTACATCTGAATTTGTTCTTCATTCATGTCAAAACACAGCGATGGATCGTCGTCATGTTTGTACAAAGATATTCCCAGGATACCCAGCTGAAGACCATGCAAGTCTCCCTCTTTTAGCCGATGGTATTTGTGAGGCTGTACTTAACGTGTGTTCAGTTCATTTAAGGTAGATAGAAAAGTGTGGTTTGTTGGATTATGTACATAATTAAGTTTTTAATTATAAAAAACCCATTGATTAGTTATTACAAGACGTCTTAACCACTGGACCACCGACGCATCTAGAGATACTTTTATTCCGGAATTTTATTACGTGTTGAGAGGAAGATCAGTTTTCCAAAAATCTAAGGTAATATACACTTGAGTATAATGTCACAGAATGTCATTATAAGTAGTTCTGTGACGAGGGTTGACAGTGTGTGATGGTTCTGTGACTCTGTTGTTGCTACTCTGTGACTCTGTGTAACTCTGGGATACTGAGAGTGATGTATAAGGGACTTAACTATAACATGATAAGGGAATACGCTTTGAAGGTTTATGTTTAATGAAAAAATTGTGGAAATACAATGGGCTTTATTTTGATATCTCTTTTTATGTAAGGAGCTTTAGTAATGTTCATACCACTCGGCATATCTATTCTTACAGTAGACAACACACTTCAGACTCTATGTTTATTCTGTGGTTCAATATATATATACCTTAATGTCTGTCGTCCTGTCTGTCTGTATAGTCTAATCTTAGAGACTACTGTAGACACACTGACGAGCAATATAAAAAATCCACTTGTAAAGTGCCTAAAAAATCTAAATATTTTCTAAACCATACAAGTCACTTAAAAATGATCCTGAAAACAGTTCATTTAACACTGTTATTAAATACACTTGAATGTTGCTATTTACTTCAAAAAGCTATCTGGCGTGGTTTCGGAAATATTTCATGTCACAAATAGAGGAAGGTTTAGGTCGTGGAAAATGTGTTGCCTAATCCGTCAGACAGAGTTACTACGGCATACCGTATAGAGCCCGTTTAAAGCTGGGAGCGGGTTGGTAGAGTATAAACTCTATATATTATGGGTACACCCAGAACTGTAGCAACTCAGTGATTGAGAGTTACTGTGTCTTCTGCTGGACATCCCAGTCTGTAATGGTTATGTAACTCGTCAACTTCAAATAATATTATTATTATTCAAAGTGTCCACATTTAGCGAGATATTAAACAGGAGAGAGTACAAACAGAAGCTTTGAATGAATGTCAATATAGTGAAGTAGGTTACCTAGACTCAACTCAATCAAGTTGTATAGTGCAGGACCTATTTTATGTTCTAGATCTATCTAAGAGTAAGTGATGTGTCACAGAATATACTACCTGGATTTACCCGTCGGGAAAACAACCTTTATTTTATAATGTTTGAAGATTTATCTCTGGTTTGCCTTTTTGTGTCTATATGCTTAGCTATTTCGGACCGGTCTCATCGGACGATTAACGACAGGCCATCGGACGGTTTCCACATCCTGTCGACCTTATAAACTGACACCCTCACTTTATAACTGTATATTAGTATCAGATATATATTGAAGGTTGAGTTAGGTCACTCTCAGATATGTCACATTCTCTTGTCACATGTCACCTTATTGTCACTGTGTAATGTATATACTAGTCGTTATGGTATAACTAGATTTCCGATTGTGGTTATTTTAGAAATGTGACATTACAATTGGAAGGATTCCCAGAATACACTGTGCCACTGTGCAAAAACTCATAGTTGCTCTGTATGTGACATGGACGAAGGACAGACAAACAAACAAACAATAGTTATTTGTTCGACAAGTGAGCAAAGTTATTTTTTGCTGCGAGTGTTAACTTTAGAGAGTTAAATTCTAATATAGTCTATATTGAATGATTGAGCGCAATCAGTGATTTAAAAGCATGAGACATAAAAAACTTTACCTCTACCATGCGAGAAAAATGTTATACTTAGGTTATAAGTAAGAAAAACAATGAAGACAATATCATACCCTCATAAAACATTAATTCGTGTTTGAAATTCGAATCACTTTTTTCTCAAACACCCTTTTCGTGCCGGAGAAGTAAAAATACACTTATATAATATTATTTTGGATTAGAGCATACTTTGGTCGTTGACAAAATAATGACTCTAGTGTGTGACACACTTTAAACATCTCTGCACAATTTTATTTGTAAAACATGGTTCGTAATTACACTGCCGACTACCGAGTGCCGACTACCGAGTGCCGACTGTCGAGTGCCGACTACCGAGTGCCGACTGTCGAGTGCCGACTGTCGAGTGCCGACTACCGAGTGCCGACTGTCGAGTGCCGACTACCGAGTGCCGACTGTCGAGTGCCGACTACCGAGTGCCGACTGTCGAGTGCCGACTACCGAGTGCCGACTGTCGAGTGCCGACTACCGAGTGCCGACTGTCGAGTGCCGACTGTCGAGTGCCGACTGTCGAGTGCCGACTACCGAGTGCCGACTGTCGAGTGCCGACTGTCGAGTGCCGACTGTCGAGTGCCGACTACCGAGTGCCGACTGTCGAGTGCCGACTACCGAGTGCCGACTGTCGAGTGCCGACTACCGAGTGCCGACTGTCGAGTGCCGACTACCGAGTGCCGACTGTCGAGTGCCGACTGTCGAGTGCCGACTGTCGAGTGCCGACTACCGAGTGCCGACTGTCGAGTGCCGACTACCGAGTGCCGACTGTCGAGTGCCGACTACCGAGTGCCGACTGTCGAGTGCCGACTACCGAGTGCCGACTGTCGAGTGCCGACTGTCGAGTGCCGACTGTCGAGTGCCGACTACCGAGTGCCGACTGTCGAGTGCCGACTACCGAGTGCCGACTGTCGAGTGCCGACTACCGAGTGCCGACTGTCGAGTGCCGACTACCGAGTGCCGACTGTCGAGTGCCGACTACCGAGTGCCGACTGTCGAGTGCCGACTGTCGAGTGCCGACTACCGAGTGCCGACTGTCGAGTGCCGACTACCGAGTGCCGACTGTCGAGTGCCGACTACCGAGTGCCGACTGTCGAGTGCCGACTACCGAGTGCCGACTGTCGAGTGCCGACTACCGAGTGCCGACTGTCGAGTGCCGACTGTCGAGTGCCGACTACCGAGTGCCGACTGTCGAGTGCCGACTACCGAGTGCCGACTGTCGAGTGCCGACTACCGAGTGCCGACTGTCGAGTGCCGACTACCGAGTGCCGACTGTCGAGTGCCGACTACCGAGTGCCGACTGTCGAGTGCCGACTACCGAGTGCCGACTGTCGAGTGCCGACTGTCGAGTGCCGACTGTCGAGTGCCGACTACCGAGTGCCGACTGTCGAGTGCCGACTACCGAGTGCCGACTGTCGAGTGCCGACTACCGAGTGCCGACTGTCGAGTGCCGACTACCTATTCAAGTTTTGAATTCTTTACAAAATATAAAAAGGGTGTTGTTGACGGAAATACGATGGATTACTGGTATTTTGGTATTTGTATATATACAGAGGGACCCGGGGGAGGGTACAGGGGAGGGTTGCTAGCAGGGACAAAGTGGAAAATGTCATTGGGATAATAGGTACACGGCTGCGGTCTAGGGTTCCATTCCCGAGTGGGACTTCAATATATCCCTTGTGTATATACTGTAGTCTTCACAAAGGAAATTCGAATTTATAAAAATAGCGGGATATACTCCACGTATATGGGATATATGAAAGAAAATAAAGTAACTTTATTGACACTATAAAGCATAGTTAAGTTATTATTAGCGTCATTTAATTTTTTGTTCAATACTCCGAACTTGCACTAGGCGAGCTTGTGTCGCAGTGGTCAGTGAGTTGAGTTTAATTGGTAATGAATTTGATTCAATTTGATGACAAAATACTATGAACCTTGTCGTAGACCATGGTCCATGGCAAGCTACGAGTATGGCATACTAAACTACGGTTAAGGAAGACACTATAACAAGTATGTGTATGTAGAGCATCAGTAAGTCAACAGAACCCGTTAAATAATCTTATGTTAAACGACACGGACACGACACGGACACGGACCAAGAAAAACACGAATAAAGGGGATGACATAGGACATGATTTATGTAGCATTATCATAACTCTGGGAGGGAGCTGTTTATAGTCAGGGAGACGACGTCATTGTATTTTATAAAAAATGCTATTTTGATTTGGGTAATTATTAAAATATTTTTTAATAGGAATCTTGCAAATGTTGCAATCTGTCACTTTAATAACAATATCCAGACAAAAAAAACACCATCACGATCTTTATACATTGCGGGGTAATCTGAGTATGGCCACATATTTTAGCGAGTTGTCCATATTAAACAACACATGTAAGCTTTACATACCCTGTAGAGCACATACTGAACATTACGCTTCAAGAAGGGTGAGGATTGAACCCGTGTGTTTGAGATTCAATTCCAACGCTCTATCATTTACCATGAATGTTTATTTTAACAACAATTTTGTGACGATTACAACAATCACTATCTCTCTGTTGTAATTTTTTGTAACATTAAGTAACTTTTTAAAACGTCTATAAAAAATATTGATCGAAGGCAATGTTAAAAGTACATACAATCGCCGAGTATGTATGAAAGGTATGATGAATATAAAAAGAGGTATGTCAGGATCGTAGCAAATGACATTCGATTGTCTCTGCTTACCCCTATTGGGATAAAAGGCGCGATGATGATAGAATAGTTTGTGTGTGATGTAAATATAGGTAGAATAAGGTCGCCAGCTCCTGTAGTATACATGACGTCACCCACCACAGACAGGATCACGAATTATCCCCAGTTCCTGTATGTAGCGAGTAACGCAGGATATTGGTGAGAGATACCGCACAATACAAGAGTTACCGCTTACCGCTTCTTTGATGGTACACTTTAGATAAGTACATTTTATATACCTAGCTTTATTATATTATTTACACGCTGTCTTTTTTAAGAATATATGCTTTAATAGACTCAAAATAACAAATATGTCTGAAAGAATGACGCATAAGCTTTTTTATCTGTTCTTGGCGTCATGTAGACACTGTTACTGGTATTGAGATATTATGTATAGCAAGATGTTCACAGGCGCCAGTTTGGTGGTCGGATAACTGATTGAATATAAAATTAATATTTAGGAAAATGTTCAAAGCAAACTTTCTTTAGATTATTAATTAATTTTGTTTCTGAAGTAAATTATGTTCGATTTGTAAGAGTGTTCTTATAAGTATTTTTTTAAATGAAATTCGAAAAAATAACACTGAAACAATAAATGATTGACGGAATAAAGTCCTTATCTATCTAACCCTATAAGAAACAGGCATGGTTATATTCAGAAATAAAGCAGACAAACAGCATAGTTCAAAATGTTATATTGTGTTTGTGAAAATTGTAGCTGAAATATTTTGTACGGCTTTGTGGGCTCTGAGCTGTGAGCTGTGTGGGAGAGAATGTGTTTGAGCTCATTTTGTCTGTTAAAACAATATTAAACAATGTACTGGAGTTATGTTGAGTTTATGTCACTATGTGCTCCTCGGTTCGATGCCCGGATTATACAAACATATTTACATACATTTTTAATAAAAATAACACAACATAATTTTACATTTTGTATATTTTAAAGAAATGAGGACTGCCGACAGAAGTGACAACTTAAAACTATGAATAAAGTTTTCAATAAAAAAACCGAGAATTGCCGGCCAGAAATGCAGGCATATACGTGGAAACCAATACAAGAATTCCTGCCCCGGTGATTCTCGTGTCGGGCATTTATGCCGAGAGAATGTCGCGAATTCATAAGATTTTCCGCTACCAAAAATCGCTCAAAGCGCCTAAACAATTTTCTCTTCAAAAAAAGAGTACGTGTCATCACAAGAAAGCTGCATTTGATACCGAGTCTTAACTAAATATTAAATCTTTTTGTAAAGAAATCTTACAAAGTGAGACAAGACAATCGTAATAAGACCCCCCCCCCCCATCACGTGGTGTAATTATTTAAACAAGAGACAAGATAGACATCTAAATTATAACAATGATACTTGGCATCTCTGTTGTGTTAAGGAGCGAGGAGCGGGGAGCGGCGAGCCGGACTAACATGATACAACTTGGAACAAACACTATGATCACGATCTAGATCCTTTAGGGTGGACACTGGACGGAGATAGATCTACTAGCTACGATCCTGACACACCTCTTTCATCTCATTCAAATCGTAACAATCTGTTATTTTGGTTATTATTTTTGTTGATTTTTGAGTAATTGGTATAGCGTTCATGGGTTTGATGGACAAAGTATTTTAATTTTTTAGGGTTCCGTACTCAAAGGGTTACAACGGAAACGCTATTAATAAGGCTCCACTGTCCGTCTGTCCGTCTGTCCGTCTGTCACACTTTTGAACCGTAACAAGTAGACACTTTAAATTTTCACAGAGTGTGATTTACTATGGCCGTTATAACAACAAATAGCAAAAATAAAATAAATTAAAAATTAAAATTAAACAAAAAACATGTTTTATTCGGCGATTTTTGCTCGATCTTAATAATGGCAATACATACAAATGTCCATGTAAACACTTAAATAAAACAATAAATAATAAAAACTCGTTTTTTTCGATAGTTAGTTTTATTAATATAAAGTAGGTATATACTATGTATTAATAAATGTTTGACAGAGAGTGTATTTTTTGTATATATATCTTGTTTGCACTAAAAATGAACTATAGTTATTTGAATACATAACAAATAAGTCCTCAACAATCTGTCTGTAGAACCTCAGAGTTCAGATTAGTCTCTAGTTCATACTTGTACTTGTACATACAAAGTTAGCGAGAGTAACGCAATATCCAGTATGAAACTCAGTTGTTCATCGTCCGCACTTTTTCAGGGAATTGTGAACAATTTAATATAGAAGTTTCAGAGTACATTCCTCTCTCTCTAATGTTACAAATTTAAACTAGGTCATCGTTTATGGTTTATTTGTTCGTGCTGAAAATATTATCGTTGGTGCCCCAGGGTCCGCGGGGGTCCGCCGGACTCCCCTCATATGTCGCTTATTTGTTACTGACTAACTTTCCGCACCGACTTCACCCGCCAATTTTTTTTTATTTAACATAAAGATTTATCCTGAAAGATTTCCAAGATTCGTTTTGGTGGGATACAAGGACAATCAAACACACACACTATCGCATAAATATTAGTTGATTAACTTTCTGGTTTTAGTTGCGAAATATAAATATACTAATATCAATATGAAATGTAATAATGTAGCTTTAGATATCATCGGAGATTTAATGTTACAAACCGGTCCAATAGTTTTGGAATTAACTTTGTAAAACAAACAAACTAAAGAAGGTAGAAGTAACTGTGCTTTAGATTAGGTCTAAGGTTAGATAGATGTCCGTGTGAAAAAAGGTTGATCAGTTTAGAACTCGCGGACTTTCCTGCATAAAAAGTGCATGCAGGCTTTCTCGCCACAGCTCCCTCAATGATACCGTCAAAAGACGTCCCTGCTCTCCTAGAGCAAACGGGAATAATCCGGGAAGAAGGCAAGAGACCAGATGGAATGACTCTGATTCTCTGGGAGCGAGGTCGGGCCCTTGTATGGCATGCTACGTCTCATCTCAAAGCGGGAGCTGCGGCGGAAATCGCAGAGTCTACAACAAACGGCACTAATATAGTTCAATTATTATTGAAAACTACTTTGTGTCGTTTGGTGTAAAAACTCTAGGTCCGTGAGGTTCAAATGTCAAACAGATAACCGGTGACAAAAGGGCTGACTCATTCCTCGCTCAACGAATCATATCGCGATTCAGCCGGTTAATGCAGCTAGTATTCTTGCCACTGTGTCACTCGGACTAAGGTTTACTTAGTTTTATTTCATTTTAAGGTTTTTTATATAGTTAGTTGTTTCATTTTTAAATATTATCTAATTATACTGTACACGTTGACTTATTCATATTTACTACAATCATTTACTAACATCTCTACAACAAAGGGTAAAGAGTGAGCTATAATATAGGTGAAAATGTCAGGAATGTCTCGTTTACATACAAGTACTTGTTATACAACAACATACACGTACATTTTCAGTATTTCAGTATTCAAGCGAATATTTTGTTATAATGTTGAAACTTGTTTTGGGAAATCTGATTATTGCGCTGGTGTCAGGTTCCCGGGAACAGTGTGACCAGTCCCAGCTGGTACCCTGTAGAAGAAAAGCTTTTCTCATTTAGCCAGAGGTATTCAATTCTGCTGAGGTATTCAAAGATAAAGAAAGCTCTGTTTATGTTCTGGTCAAGTAATGTGAAGTGGGGACAACTCGCTAGCTACATGCGACCCAGCTTCACCCGTGATCATTTTGGTTAACGCTTTGGGACCAAGCGTGATGTTATATGACCTTCCTCAATAAACCAAAGATATGTTTTCAATTCAAACTGGTACTATCGTATTCAAACCATATAATAAATATTGAAGCAAACAACTGTTCAGCTTTATGTACATTAGTATTCATTATAATGTTCTTTTTTACCGAATTGAAATTTTTTAAACCGATTTTGAAAATTCTTTTTTTTATACTTGGGGAAATCGGTTAGTGCTAAATTAGAAACTACCTAGATCTTTTCACTAATCTAGACAATTAATAAAAAACATAGATTACATTGAACAGATCTTCTTTAAAATCTATTTAATTTTGTAGCCTAATTTGGCACCGACCGACTTCAAATTCAACGGCGAAACGACATATTTAATTATATCTTGCTTTTTAGTGAACAATGTTAGAAGTTAATATTACTTTAAAAATAAGTTAATTTATACATTAATTAGTTAATGTTGATCATTATTAGTTAAATAAAATCTCTTCCTCTACTCATATAATCAAAAAGCTGAAAGTGTGTCGTAGTTGACCTAGTTCTCTAGAACAAGTAGATCCCGTGTCCCGTGTCCCGAGTCCCAAGTCCCGAGCACAATGACAAGTGTCGGAGAGTGTCACACTTGTGTAGATAGAAGTTACCTTGTCTTTTTACATTGTTAAGGTAAAGGTTAAGAGGGTAGTGTACCGCGTCCATGTCCATACAAACGGAGAAAACGTTTTACTACCCCTAAATATCATTTAATTTTAACGATTTTGTAATATGTTACTGACATAATGAAAAACTACGTACGTATTTTTTCCTTTTATCAAAATTCGTAATAGGTCAAAAGTTATAAGCCCCTCAAATCTCGGTTTTTTTGGTTCATAACTTGCTCGTAATAAACCGTCTGTATTTGAGAAACAAAGCAAAATTTCAAAAAAAGCAAAACGTACGTACATAGATTATAATCTGCTAAAACGTTTGACACCAAAATTATAAGGTTTCGTTATAGTTTAGTAGGTGTAAATCGTTTTCCCCCAAAACGCAATTTTCAACGAAGAACATACCTACGAACACTCACAAGCTGCAGTGTTCTCTGTCGCACTGATGCCCGTGGGAAGAGCGCGCTTGAGACAGAATATGATTTTCTAAATACCTATTTCGCTGCGTACGCTGAGCTACACGATCCTCTTAAGTGGTTGCTAATGTTGCTAGCGATCTGGCCGGACTTCCTCCATTACTATATTTGAGCCCGCTCGGTCGTTTTTCTACGGTTTAGTTGCAACAATTGTTATATTTCAAAAAGTCGCTCGATAACTTAATTGTACAATTTGTATTTTTGGTTGCTTCGCTTCTGTTGTGTAACATCTTAGCTCACTCTATGTAGAATACATTTGTAGCGTAAAATGGGACAAACATATTCGAATTTATCTTTGATTGGCGACTGGTCTATCACGTCTTTGATTCCAAGAGGGGTAGGCAGAGACAACCGAATGTCATTTGTTACGATCCTGACATACCTCTAGCACTTCTTTTATATTCATCATACCTTAAATACATGCTCGGCGATTGTGTGTAATTTTAACATTGCCTTCAATACTTTTTTTATTTATTCTATAAAAGTGGTAGGTACACCTAGCCAGCATTTCCTTTCACTTCAGCCATTTACCATATTATGTGTTTTATTTAATACCAAACTAAACTTCCACATTAGACTGTTATAGTCAGGATGATGTCGTAAAGAAATACGTCCGAGTAATTATATATAGTGTAGTTTAGAGTGTGTAGAGTAGAGTAGAGTAGAGTAGAGTAATGTGGAGTCAAAGAGCAACAATGTAAACAAAGTTCACTGTACAATAGTTTGTTAACTATCTCACGTATGTAGTGTCTACATACATAAGGTCGCATCTAACTTGTGCTATAATGTATATTACAAAAATATATTTATTTTTTCAACTACGCTGTAATTTAACCTTATTACTTGTTAATATAGTGATCATAAAGCACTACTTTACCGTCAATTAATATGGGAAATACCTAAGATTTAGGTACTTTTTCTAATGTAGAAATAATGATAAACATAAGTACTTGTTCTATATAATATGTCGCCGTACTACTTTGTTGATACTGGTTTCTTTTTTATCAACTTTCACGCTGAAAGAAAAGTAGATTAAGAACCTCGCTGAGAATGCTTTCCTTCTTGTTGCACTTGTGTTTTTAGAGCAACCTAACACTCGGAAAAAATAAACGCTGTATGGAAAGTCCCTTTGCCTTCCATCAAAATGGAGAAGTGTAACAAAAATATATTTATTTTCGGTGCGAAAGACTTTTGGCGGGCTTCGGGGAAAATTATATGCAGAAAGTTAAAATTATATTTATTTTGTTGTAGTTAAAAGAAAAGTAGATTACGAACCTCATTCCTTGGCTGGCCATTGGTGGCTTTATATAGTCGAAAGGTGGCGTTGAGTTCATAAAGTTTAGTAATGTTCTTACAAGTATCCGGGTTCAAGGTGCGATATCACTATATGTAAGTACCTAGATAGTTTCCGTTTTGAGAATACTGAGAGTTCGTATGAATGCGAATGATCAGAAGGCGTGGTAACTGACTTTATTTCCTCCTACCCGCAGGCCGTTTATTTATAAGGAATAGAAGAGGTATTAGTATGTGTGTGTGAACTATCTACCCCTCCTGGGGTAAAAGGCGTCATAATGTATTATGTAATATATAACGACAGACAGACCGTTGAGACCCAAAATATCTATATAGATACTCTATCCCGGACAGATGTTTTACTGTATTAGGATTTTTTTAATGTGTTATAAAAGTGTATCCTAAAAATTTTCCAGGATAAAAAGAACCGTATGACTCCAGCTTTCCAACTATCCTTGTGCACAAAACATCTGTCCATCCGTTGGTTTGTTCAGACGTGACAGAAGGACAACAACAAAAACTTTAGCATTTATAATATATGTAGTTATAATAATTAGAATGTAGCTAGCGTTGTATAGTAGTAACTTGGGAAATGACTGACAAGATGTGGACATAGTTAATAGCGTTTGTGGTCTTGATGGTACAGGACAATAATTGTGGTTAGCTAGTGGTATACAGGTTGATGTGTAGTGTCGAGTATGTACCACATTAGCTAGAATTACAACTCTAAGACAGATTTATAACTCACACGGTTTAATGTGGGCAGTGGGACTACGAACATATATCATATATGTTTATCTCACACAACATATAGCGTGATTATCTGGTCATCTGAATGGAGTGGTATATAGCCTACCTTTATAATGAAGATAGAAACATACTTTCTTTGTGGACTTCAGCTCTTCTTGTCTGAAACTTGGCATACTTTGTTATATGGTCAAATGCGTTCTTTTCTTATACATTTTAAATATATAATTATTTGTTGATTTTCAGTGAACAATGTTTGAAGTCCAGTATACTTTAAAAATAAGTTAATTTATTTAGAAAATGTGTTAGTTTCAGATAAAAAGGGCTGAAGTCTACAAACAAAGAATAGAGTCCCCTGGTAAAAGAAAAACTCTGTATATTTAAAAAACTAATTTATTTTTAAATTCATATTACCTATATATGTATCTGTACATAATTTAGACAGATGAAAGTTTTCAAAAGTGAGACTCATAAACAGATCGTAACAACGAGCGGCCTACTGTCACCTACTGTAGGTACTGTAGCTACAGTAAATACAACTTTCTCGTAAATAACTCAAAACATAAATTACTTTTTTATTTGGACAACTCATTTATTTTTTCTTCCATTACACTTCCCTATTGTTTAGGATTAGGGTGCGGAATATATATTTACATATATTATATTTGGCATTTATAATATTACTAGATGATCCGTGCGAATACTTCGCACCGTTAGTGGTCATAGTTTAACTGATCTCCAACAGATGGCGTCTTTTACAAGATAAATAAATCTGTCCAATTTTAAAAGAAACATTTAATTTTTATTTGTTTTCTTATTTTTCGTCATTAGAGGAAAAAAAATCTTCAAAATGGCGTATCAAACATTAGCTTTGAGATTAGAAGTAATATAATGTTAATGTTTTCATTCCACTCTACTTACTTTATGACATGGTTAAAGCGCCTATTTGTGAATTAAAAAGTCAATATGAACCACTGCATAAATGTGGACACAATATCCATATTGATTAAATGATAAATAATCCCGGATTAAATAATATTGTACTTTGATCCAGGGAATAGGGGTCGAGGGAATAGGGGTCGAGGGAATAGGGGTCGAGGGAATAGGGGTCGAGGGAATAGGGGTCGAGGGAATAGGGGTCGAGGGAATAGGGGTCGAGGGAATAGGGGTCGAGGGAATAGGGGTCGAGGGAATAGGGGTCGAGGGAATAGGGGTCGAGGGAATAGGGGTCGAGGGAGAAAAGTCAACTATTTAATGAATGAACAAGTCAGCAGCTCTTACCAACATTATTTAATACTTCAACAATAAATATTACTTTTATTTTCTTTTTCAGGTAATTACTGAAAATAATATACGTCGAGCACGAATCTTTAGGGTGAGTTCTCAAACTTACAAAAATATTCCTTCATGATACACACAACCTGTACTCATAACAATATAAAACCTTAAATCTAATCTAAACATTCCGCGTATAATGTTGATTCGTTGAGCTAGGAAGGAGCCAGCCTTCTTGTCACCAGAAGAGATGATCAGTCGAGGGGATATATCTTTAATAAACTTTTTGTCATTTGAACCCCACGGACCTAGAGTTTCTACACCAAACGGCATAAATTAGTTTTCAATAATTGAACTATATTTACGCCGTTTGTCACACTCTGCTATTTCCGCCGCAGCTCCCGCTTTGATTGCTTTGGTATATTTATATGAAATGTGGTAGACAAAATCCGGAACGATGTCATTAGAGAAGAATGCGGAGTAAAAGATGATGTTGTGACAAAAATTAAGAAAAGTAGTTTACGCTGGTTTGGACACGTTGAAAGAATGAAAGATGAAAGATTGACTAAAAAGGTTTATATGGCTGAAGTGAAAGGAAATACTAGCAGAGGACGACCTAGATGTACTTTTATTGAACATATAAAAAATATGTTGATCGAAGGAAATAGTAAAAGTACACACAATCGCCGAGCATGTATGAAAGGTAAGATGAATATAAAAGAAGCGAAAGAGATATGTCAGGATCGTAACAAATGGCATTAGATTGTCTCTGCCTACCCCTCTTGGTATGAAAGGCGTGATGATAGATAGATAGATAGTGGTAGACACTTGACATTTTCACAGACTTTTTACTATGGCCGCTATAACAACAAATAATAAAAATAAAAATTAAAGGTTGTTCCTTTTTTATTGTTGTTTATTCGGCGTTTTTTGCTTCGTCTTAATAATGGCAATATATACAAACGTCTAACTATAATTAGTTCCTGCGCCATACAGACACGTCAAACTTGGTCTTACCTTAGTGCATACTACTGAGTGTACCGACTCTCATTTGACCGGTTTTTTATAATAAATAGCTATACTTTTTTGATGCAAATAAGATTCAAATCCAGTACTTCACGATTATAATGATGGTATCATTAAACCTTAACTACATTAAAATATCCACTTAGCTGAGTTAACGAGACAAATTCAATAAAAACTCATTTAATATCAAAGTCATTCGTTATTCGTTCATTACTTGTAGGGAAGGGATTTCATAATAAACTATTAAAATATTCATAACATAATTTTCATCTCAAAATGAAATAACATGATTTTTAAAAATGACATTGACTGACTAGGATATTGTGTCCTGCTGATAACCCTTGGCCTGGGAACCGTAAGGCACCCGACACTGTAACTGAGAGTTTGGACATATATTACATACATAAAGAGCAGTAACCAATCAAACATTTCCACAGGCGCTTGTAATCACTTTCATTGAACATATTAAATACTTGATGATTGATTGCAATTTTACAATTACTCACATCCGTAGTCAGAATTGTAGCAAATGGTATTGTATTGTCTCTTTCTACCTCTCATGTGATAAAAGGCGTGATGTGATCGACCTAGAATCTTGTTTGATACAAAGCGAGACCCCTCGTAGCAATTTCGTAGCAAGTTCGTAGCACAAATGAAGGGACAGATCTCAAAATCAATAATTTGTAATGAATGTGTGTGTGTTGGTTGAACATCGAACTTGGGACTTTGGAAAGCCAGTATAAAGATATGTTTAATCTGTCAATACATTGTAAGAGGACCCAGGTTCAAGTCTTATTAAAGCCCAAAGCACCTATTTTTTTTAAGAATATGTTATTTAATCGAATTCTAAGTATCACATCTATGTCCATAGGCTTGCTTGAACCTCTTTATACTCTGTGGTTTATGGTTGAAGTATAATACATAGTATAGGTAGATAGACACAAAAGGGCGCGGTAGAAGTATGTCAGTAAAGTAGTATACCATTGTTTATGTCTGCAGGTAATGGGTCATATGACCTTATTTGTAGTTGACCTACCTCGCACAGAACTCCATATATAATACTATAGCTTTGTGCACATTGTTGATATACGAAAATAAAAAACCTCCACATCCCCGTTTCTTTTCTAACTTGTTTTTGATGTGTAACATATTTCCTCTCACTTTCCTGCAATCCTGCTTTCGTGAAAAGTGACAGAAGTGTTGTAACGTTGTGCTCAATAGTTGTTAACCTCCTTACAAAATAACTTACTGACTACCTATAATTTAGTAATTTTTCAAAATAATCTGAATTTGGAACAGTGTCTGCTATTTGTTTATATTCTTCCATTTTTAGTCAATTCCGTTTTAGCATTGCTAAGTAGCACACCTATTTCATAATGTCAATAATTTAATACAGTGAACTAATTGCAACAAGTTGTATTGTGTTTAGATTCTATCATATCCTGGAAATCATTTACTTATTTATTTTATTTTTATTTTCCAGCATGCTCCTTTTTACTCCTTCATTCCTTTGACTCCTTTCGATCCTTTTTGTCTTTTGTCCTTCCTTTCCTTTTAATAAATTCTGTTCCTGATGTAAAAATACTATTATCTACATAAAAACTTGAAATAAAACAATATGGAGTAAAATATTTATTTATTATTGTGGCTAGTTCCCCACTAAGCGACAGTGTTTAACAGGAAGCCGGGAAAGCGGGTGCTATGTGAGCGCGCGTGGTGGGTGGTATGTTGGTCGCCAGATGGTACCTACCGACTCATTTTTCGAGAGGTTGGTACTGTCAGCCAACAGTGTGTGCGTGTACCAAGGTGAAATGTCAGATGTTACACATCATATGCGCCTACTGTGAGGCTCGCTCGTTTTTTTCCTTCACGTGTTGCCTTACAGCTCCCGAAACCGTGCGTTAACGATTCCCAGGGTACCAAGTCTCCCTCTTTGTGAGGCTATACCTAACAAGTGGTCAGTTCTGTTGAGGTATATTTAGATGGAAAAGTCTCTAAGCGTGGTTGTGTTTGTATGTATAATACAATTTTGAAACCACTAAACGGATGCGGTTTTAGTCGAAGATAGTTGTGATTATTAAAAGCTCCGTTATATGATTTATAGGAATTTATTTTTACTATTCAAATTATTATAAAACTACCCGAGCGAATCCAGCAGTCGTTAGTAAGTATGTTTTCTAGATAAGTTCTTCAAACAATTGTTAAGTTTGTATACCACCGGGAATCAAACTTGACACTTCAAAGACAAAGTTTTCCAACTTTTATTATAATCTCTGAAAACATTTCAGTAATGTTCACGAGACAGAGCACACTTTCATGTGTTAACTGAAGTAAACACACAATTTCTTGCACAATTAATTTTGTTATAAATATTCCTGAATTTTCTACTTACATGTTTTCACACGCCATTTACTGAAGGTCACATCCACTCTACCTACCTTTAGTTAGGGCATCGTCAACTTCCTAGCTATACCTACTATATTTGTGTTTATTGCTTGGTAACCTAATACATTGGTTGGTAACCTAATACATTGGTTGACATATTGGTTGGTAACCTAATACATTGGTTGACATATTGGTTGGTAACCTAATACATTGGTTGACATATTGGTTGGTAACCTAATACATTGGTTGACATATTGGTTGGTAACCTAATACATTGGTTGACATATCTTACACAACCCTATTTATTAATTAGCGGAATACTGTACAGTTATAACAGTGATATATTTTTTGTTTCTCTGTTTATCACTAGCACTATCATAATGACATGTCCCCCGCCGCGTCTGTCTGTCTGTCTGTGACCTGTTCACGCAACAACTAGAAAACGGATTTTGTTGCGGTTTTCACTATTAGATAGGTTGATTCACCGGGAAGGTTTACCAGTATTCAACAAGGACTTATCATGTTTAGGAGCTGAGCATTAACAGTATAAGTGAATCAAGTCGGGGCAAAAGTTAGCCCCATCGAGTTTTATGGCGAATGCTGTTTTTTTCCTCAGTCCGAGATATAACAATAAAATGGTGTACAAAAAAGTCCGCGGTAGCATATATATCTATCTCTAACAGCGTATTTACGTAGGTATTCAAATTGTTGTAAACTCATATTGTAGCCGTGCTAGTTTTGAATGTCCAAACACAGCCACTCAACCATAGAGAGAGCAGAGAATATACATTATACAATCTGTAAAATAAAAGGCATTTTGAGCGTTTTCAGTTCACAAACACATTTTTACACGAACGTATCCGGAATGTTTTTAACAAGTAGGAATTTAAACCTTTCTCTGCTGTCTTCAACATTTTTCTACAATTCCCGCTTCTCTCTGAAGATTAACGAGTTATGTCACTCACATATACTACCAACCGACCTGACTTCGCACTGTACTTAGTGTTCTTCTAACAGAAAGAGATACTTAATACATTGTATAACTTTGTACAACGTTTATTAGTGAAGCGTAACCATTATTTTTTAACCTTTAGACATTTTCGTCTATATTATTTATGAATTGAATGAAAATTTAAAGTTTCCATGTGGTATGTAAACATTGAGATATTTGAAGCAAACTGATTTTCAATATATTTTTTTCTAATGAGTAGTATTTTTTATAATAAATTTTCAAAATTTGACGTCATCATTTAGGTAAAGTACCGATTCTGTCCCGTGGTACTACTCGTTTGTCAAAAAGGTAGTACCACGGACTTTAACGTGCCCCGTGGCACTACCATTAATACAAATGAGTTGAGAAATGTGGCAGAATGATTACTTTACCTAAACGATGACGTCATTAAAATTTGTTGTCTGTCTGCTTTTGAAAATTTATTATAAAAAAACTACTACAACAAGTTAGAAAACAAAAATGTTCAAATTAGTTTCATCTTTCTTTCTTTACTGGTTGCCTTACAGCTCCTACAACCATGTTACCGTCCCAGGGTACCCAGCACAAGACCAAGTCTCCCTCGTTTAGTTAGTTTTTACTTAACAAATTCGGTTTGTAAACTCCTGCAGCGGAGAAAAATCACCGACCGTTTTGCAAAAAACATACGTAGAGAAATGACGGAATAAATTATAGGAGGCGAACAACATTAGTAAGATAGGATATAAATATCAAAGTATCAATTATCTTAGTGCTTCGTAGGTCACGTAAAGTCATCCTTATCCTAAGTAATATTTGGTTATCCTTTATTAACGTCAAAACAAAGCAACGGTTGTTTTGACTTCGGGGAGTGACATAGGTTACTTTTTATCCTGAAAATTCATAAATGTACACCAGTGAAACCAAAGCTGAAAGCAAGTAGAATATATATATAATAGGCTTGCTAGTGTATATCTATAAGTTGGACCAAATATCGTCCAGAGGCCGGTAACTATTGATTTCCCAGTTTTGGCAAACTGCCAACATCTCTGCACTACGGCTGTTCTTGTTCCAGCTTCAGCAACACATAGCTTATTTAAGCTGTATATTAGGTTTTTAATCAGCTAAATATTTTTTAAACGCATCCAAATGAACAATCATCCTAAATAACATGTGTTTAGTTTAATGTTGTAATGATACAGACACTTCAATTGTTTACAATATTTTTGTAATATATTATTAGATAAGAATGCGGAATGAAAGATGGTGTTGTGACTAAAATGTAGAAAAGTAATTTACGCTGGTTTGGACACGTTGAAAAATTTACTATAAAGGTTTATATGTTGGCTGAAGTAAAAGTAAATGCTGGCATGCATGAAAGGTATGATGAATGAATAAAGGGAAGAGATATATCAGGATCGTAACAAATTATATTCGATTGTTTCTGCCTACCCGTTATGGGATAAAATGCGTGATGATGTATAGATTACTCTTTCACACTAACTCCCACCCCGTGAATGTATTACAATACTGCACAGCTATATCTTCGAAACCAATTAAGATATTGAGTTGAAAGATAAAACAGATTATAAATGTAAATAATCACTATGATCCCTGAAAGTTTCATGAAAATACATAGAGCCTATACTGGACTGGAACAGACAAAGATATTGATGTTACCTGTGTGTCTACCCTTAACCACAAACTCAGCGCTGTGTTGTGTGAGTTGTGTGAGTTGTGACATAAAGTTTGTCGTGTGTTGTGTATATAACAAAGTTGTATCAAATTGTCAAAGGGAACACAATTAGCTGTTTGTGGACCTTGTAACTTCTACTTTGTTCTACTAATAGCTCATATACGACGCTTTAACCTACTTTATCTATCATCACGCCTTTATATCTCTAGAGTGGTAGGTAGAGACAATAGAATACCATTTGCTTACGATCCTGACATACCTCCTTGTGTTTACTTTTAATATTGCCTTCAAACGTGTCTTTCTTTCTTCATATTACATATTCACATTACATAATACAAAAATCCCATAGCTAAAAGAACTTTCACTCTTTTTCCAAATTTTCCAATTTTCCGAGAAACTTTTCCAATTTTTCTTTCCCTAAAAACCTTATTCAGACTGTTACGAACATGAATCAGTGCAGCCGATCTCAAGTGATGCTCTTACCAACGAACAGCATTTATTTTCTAATACACTGTGACTAGGTGTGCCTTGCCGGCTGCACCCGCGTTTATTCTTACTGCTATGCTCCTGTGGGTCGTAGCGTGCGGTATTCCGTTATTACTCGTTTTCGAGGGGAGGATCGTTTGCATACCAAACCACCACTGAGTGTTAGTTAAAATTTTCATATGGGAACCCCTATTTTTTATTGGCTTGTCGAGGTCCCCGATCGATAGTAAACATATTTTCTCTGAATATTTTTTTGTTCGCGCTTTGAGCATGAACCCCCCCCCCCCCCCGGATAAGTTTTGGACAAAAGTACCTTAACCTTCCTCAAGAATTGGTCTATAAAATTCAAAAATATATTTTCAAATTCGACTGCAGTTCTAGAGAGAGATGAGCGCGGTCTAACAACCATTCATACTCTTCAGCTTTATTTTTATACACTGAGGAGCTTTTGAAGTAAAAAGCAAGTTGAGTACCCGTGTGTAACAGGGGCGAGTCTCTAGTGTGTATATAGTTAGTTGAAGTTCTGTTGTTGTACCTATAACAATGTGGTACTGTTAGTGTAGCTCTCAGATACACACAATTATTATATGACAAGTATACCTACACTTAACTTTACATCTGTCATGTACAATGACAAGACAGTTGTGTACTCTCTGTGTACCCTTATGGACGTAGATCATGATTGACATAACTTGAAATATAAGGGAAAAGCTGTTTTTCAAAAAGTCAATTTTCCCGGGAGTTGAGATTTTTCCCTGCAAACAAAAACAAACACTACACACAATCGTCTATTTCACTGTATTGAACTTCTACTTTTTATACCCTCACACCGTCTTTATAATATTTCTTTCCGCCTCCGGCTTCGCCCGTGGTAATTATCTACCTTAATAAATAAAATATAGCCTATAGCACTCAGGGATAATGTAGCTTCCTATTAGTGAAACAATTTTTAAAATTGGATCATTAGTTTGAGAGATTACGTAGACCGTAACTGAATATTATATAGAAATGTCACTTAGCAACAATTACCCTTGTATCAAAGTAAAAAGGATTAAGTATCATAAATAAATATAACCTTGTAGGTACCAATAAAGTTACCTGGTTATCTCTTCTACCAGCACTCGGTAACAAATAATAATACCTTTAACTTTATTTTACTTATTTATAGACACAGAGTCTGAGATCGGCGTCGTGCGTTGGTGGCCGAGTGGTTAAGACGTCTGGTATTAACTAGGTAGACCACGGGTTCTCATGTACCAATTGGTTTTTTATAAATATAAATATAAGTACATAATCCGACAAACCACACTTAGAGACATTCCATATAAATATACCTCAACAGAGCTGGCCACTCGTTAGGTATCGCCATCGGCTAAAAGAGGGAGACTTGGTTTCGAGAGTTATAAGGCGGCAACACAAGAAGAAACAAAAAGAAAAAAAATGTCTGAGATACTATAAACTGGAAAACTAAATACTGTTTGCAACTAAAACCAGACAAAACTGCTAAATAGTTTCACATTTCAGAGATTTACATAAGTAGTGATACAAGCTATACCAACTAACATTATAAATTAGAAAGCTATGTTTTGCACAGAGAAAGTTGTATAGTAACATAGTGTACATTTTACCTGGAAAACATCTCATTTCTCCGGAAAAGTTTAATTTTGAATACGTACAAACTCGGGGCGAGTCGCTAGTTCATTTTACAAACAGACACTAAAGAATGCAAATGGGAACCATTACTAAGTTGACTAAGGCTCAGCTGTCCGTCCGTCAGTCTGTCACAGGCTGTATCTTTTAAACCGTAACAGGTAGACACTTGACATTTTCACAGAGTGTGTATTACTATGGCCGCTATAACCCGCTATTAAAGGAGGTCCCCATACAAGAAACGTGTTTTGTTCGATGTTAATAATGGCAATACATTTAAACGTCTAACTGGTATAATTTTATATACATACACAAAGTATGTCTGTCTGTCTGCCTGTTTGTCTGTCTGCCTGTCTGCCTGTCTGTCTGTCTGTCTGTCTGCCTGTATGCCTGTATGTTAGACCCTATACATTTTTACAATAACTACATGATAAATAATATTGCTATCGATTTGTTTGGATTTAAAATATTTTTGTTTGTTTTTACTTATGTCCGAACAGACATACTATCTATATATATAATATTCTCGTGTCACCGTGTTTGTAACCAAACTCCTCCGAAACGGCCTGACAGGTCTGAGAACAGCCCGTAACTATTTTTCACCCTCCTACCCCACCCCCCATTTTTTAATCGCGACTTTATTAATTTTGTATGAACAATATCCAAAGTTAGTGGTAGTGGTAGTGGTAGTGGTAGGGGTAGGCGGGTCTGCTATATAAAATAAAGTGGTAGTGGCAATACTTTTAAAATAAAGCAGTATACAGCGAGTTTAAAGTGCTCATAAATTATAATGTAACAGCTACACTTTATAGCTTCATACAGATCACGACTAGATCTATCGGAGTAGACCTATATTGTACGTAACATTCTGACTCTGAATACCTATCATTATGATTCCTGAAAGTGTTATGAAAGTCCATTCAGCTGTTTCAGAGCCCGTTCTTGACTAATATTGAGACTCACAGTGCGAACCTAAGTTAAAGTTTCATTTATTTATTTTAAACATTACATGAACGCGCGCTGGCGGTAATCTCATCCCGTTAATTCTTCAGTTTCTATAAGTAGGGTTTATTTTATGTGAAACACTAAATGTGCCTTGGCGCGCCTTGGGGGTAAGAGCGACTCGTATGCCGTAACGGAAAACTGCGTCACGCCCCTTCTCCGCCATCGCTCTTTACTCCCTTGTATGTGCGTGGCGCGTATACAATGTGTACTGAGTGTGCCTCTCTATTCGACTACAGTATACTTGACGCGCCAATTTCGATGTTTCACATCTGCTGCAGACAGACAGACAAACAAACGAGAAGTCTTTGTTTTATCAATAAATAAAAACATATTCCCTTAAACTACTTATGACTCTTATGAGAGATGTACCTATTAGAAATTTAAATTTTATGCAACAATACAAAATACCACAGCTAGGTCATAAACATAATAAATGATGCACTAACCGAAGGTATTTATGAAGCTAGCCTTAGTTTATGCATCACCTTTTGTAACCGCTTGATACACCCACTGCATAATCGATTTACATAAAACTAGATAGAGAGGTAATAAATTCAAGCTGAATTTCAAATTTGACGGTAAAATATTCGGTACATTTACTTAAATCCTTGGTGCATTAGAGATGCGAAACTACTAAACGTATTTTGTTGCGGTTTTACAATTAGATTGATCCACGAGGGAGGATTACGAGTATTAAACATGTTTAGGAGCTGAGTTAGCTCCAGCGTGGTTTCATGGCGTATGCTGTCTAATCCGTCAGAGATATAAGAAAATGATGTAGGAAAGTATTGTGTAGAATAAAATGATTTACAAAAAAGTTCGCGGTAGCATATTTCTATCTTTGACAGATAAGTAATAATGAGCTTTTGTACTTGGGTGAACTCGGGAGCGAGTTATATGTACACAAACAAACACATCTTTAACGGCCTTTATACCTTGCGGTGTGACCAGAAAAACCTGTAACAGTGTCCACTTGACGACAGTTGTCCATATTGAACAGAACAAGTGGCAAGTCTGTAGAGTTATGTATAGTTTATATTGTGTTAGCCAATTGTAGTATCGAAGCCGGGACCTTCCGTTTCCAGTTGAACATACTTCATGCTAATCCGTACATAAAAGCGGACTGACTCCATAACTTGAAGTAAATCTCATACAAAACTAACCACTCGACCAAAATCCCTCCAACAGCGAATTTCTGAGCGCGATCGTAAATTCTGAGCAAATATTTGCTCTCTGAGCTAAAGAGACGTTAGCTCAATCGATTGGACTGGCTCTTGTACCGCGTCCTAAATACCGTAATATCTGTAATAACTTCTCACTAATATTTACTATGAAACTACATCTAAATTGGTACAGTCGATAACTATTAAAAATCCCGGCTTTACTATACATATGTATGTGTATTATACATTAAAGTCCCCCGCCCGCGCCGCCCTGAGTTTGTGTTTGTTCAGGAATCTCAGAAACTATAACTGTAAGGATTTTCTTACGGTTTTTACCAATAGAAAGAGAGATTATCTAGGAAGCTATAATTTATTCGATATAGTATCCATGCGAAGCCGTGGGCGGGGGCGGGGGCGGGGTTGTTAGTAAATAATAATGTTACTATTCTCAGCAGTAATAGTATTTTATGATACGGGATCATAATAGGGGTAATTAAAACACAAGTGGAATTTTTTAATAGCATCCACGAGTGTTTTAATTCCAAGTTATGTGCCCGTTCATACACTACTTTATCTAATCCCAAATTGAACCAAGATATTTTTTTAATCGACAAATTGGCGGCAAATCGCGGTTACCTACTTTCTGCGGATGCGCGTTAACTGTCGTCAAGTGACTCCCACATAGGAGTGTCGATATTTTCATAGTGTTTAATGTGGCTGCATAACACATATCCGCAAAGCATTTCTGCATTTAAAAAAATATTACGATATCGTTTTTGACATATTAGAGACGCGTGTATGTAAAACCTTTGATTATATACACTCTAGATAGAGCAAAGCGGCGCGACCACGTCGAAAAAAATGTTGTGTAAAAGTTACCTGACTTGAACTTTACCACCGCTCAGTACCGATTGAGTCATCGTGTCTGACAGTTGTGCTAAGTGTAAAATTTTGTGCCTCAAAATGGCGTTTTGTGTTATAAAAGTGTGCCGAAATTATAGAAGACGTTTGAAAACAACTACTTTAATCACCTACCATCGGTAAGTAAGTCATATAATATTATATTTCTCAAAAATAACACGTGTACTAAAAATAATATTTAAGTCTTAAAATCAGCAACTTTGTACGATGTTGCAAGCTTTTGAAATTAAAATTCCCAAATGAACGTCAAATTAATTTAGTAGTGGGTATAGGAGAGAGCTGGACCAGGTATAGACCTTTTTTCCTGGAAATGTCCTTTTTTTTTTTTGCTCATCAATCGGCAATAATTCACAACATTTCATTTTTCGTTAAGTACCAAAATTAAAAATCCGTTTGGAGATCTTCCTTTGCTTAACACGATACACATATTTAATTATTTTTTTATTCAGTGGTTTAAGAGATATTTTGAAAAAACTACACTGTGTAACGAGTACCGCTCAAAGCTACTATACTCTCTGCCTTCAAGGGAAACTGGCATTAAAAAGTATTAGTTGTAAAAACAAAACAGAATACAGGGGGACTACTGATGGAGCCATAACACGAAAAAATAGAATAGAATAGATACAAGGAAATTTAATTTACGTGCTTCTCTACCCATCTTAGTTGATGAAAGTGAATAAAATTTAATTTTAAATTAATAAACTCAAAAATAAACAATAATGAATGAAACAAAAGAACCATGAACGAACTATTGAACGAATGAAACAAACGAACGCACGCAGCTCATGTCATTTTTTTTTTTTAATACAGAATACGCATAGACACCTGATACTTTTAGCCGTTATCGGCTTTTTCTAATAATACAATATTTAAAAATTAATTTAAGATTTTTAAAGCAAAAAATACGGGTACCTTAATTTTTCACCTACTTTCATATAAGCTAATAAAATTAGGGTGTTAAAATTTTGAAATGATGTGGATTTCGGTGTGTATTGTTTTGAAGGATTCATAAAGCGAACATTTGTTTCTTTAAAAGTGGAAACTGTTACCGATATCTCTGGCAATGTCCGCATACTACAATAGCGAGCCTAGTCTATAGATAAAATATACGGGATTGCAAAAAGTGGACGTTGTTACCAGTATATCTGGCAATGTATGAAGATGTGTGCATGTGTGTATTGTTTTGAAGGATTCATAAAGCGAACATTTGTTTCTTTAAAAGTGGACACTGTTACCGATATCTCTGGCGATGTCCGCATACTACAATAGCGACCCTAGTCTATAGATAAAATATACGGGATTGCAAAAAGTGGACGTTGTTACCAGTATATCTGGCAATGTATGAAGATGTGTGCATGTGTGTATTGTTTTGAAGGATTCATAAAGCGAACATTTGTTTCTTTAAAAGTGGACACTGTTACCGATATCTCTGGCGATGTCCGCATACTACAATAGCGACCCTAGTCTATAGATAAAATATAAAGGATTGCAAAAAGTGGACGTTGTTACCAGTATATCTGGCAATGTATGAAGATGTGTGCATGTGTGTATTGTTTTGAAGGATTCATAAAGCGAACATTTGTTTCTTTAAAAGTGGACACTGTTACCGATATCTCTGGCGATGTCCGCATACTACAATAGCGACCCTAGTCTATAGATAAAATATACGGGATTGCAAAAAGTGGACGTTGTTACCAGTATATCTGGCAATGTATGAAGATGTGTGCATGTGTGTATTGTTTTGAAGGATTCATAAAGCGAACATTTGTTTCTTTAAAAGTGGACACTGTTACCGATATCTCTGGCGATGTCCGCATACTACAATAGCGACCCTAGTCTATAGATAAAATATACGGGATTGCAAAAAGTGGACGTTGTTACCAGTATATCTGGCAATGTATGAAGATGTGTGCATGTGTGTATTGTTTTGAAGGATTCATAAAGCGAACATTTGTTTCTTTAAAAGTGGACACTGTTACCGATATCTCTGGCGATGTCCGCATACTACAATAGCGACCCTAGTCTATAGATAAAATATACGGGATTGCAAAAAGTGGACGTTGTTACCAGTATATCTGGCAATGTATGAAGATGTGTGCATGTGTGTATTGTTTTGAAGAATTCATAAAGCGAACATTTGTTTCTTTAAAAGTGGACACTGTTACCGATATCTCTGGCGATGTCCGCATACTACAATAGCGACCCTAGTCTATAGATAAAATATACGGGATTGCAAAAAGTGGACGTTGTTACCAGTATATCTGGCAATGTATGAAGATGTGTGCATGTGTGTATTGTTTTGAAGGATTCATAAAGCGAACATTTGTTTCTTTAAAAGTGGACACTGTTACCGATATCTCTGGCGATGTCCGCATACTACAATAGCGACCCTAGTCTATAGATAAAATATACGGGATTGCAAAAAGTGGACGTTGTTACCAGTATATCTGGCAATGTATGAAGATGTGTGCATGTGTGTATTGTTTTGAAGGATTCATAAAGCGAACATTTGTTTCTTTAAAAGTGGACACTGTTACCGATATCTCTGGCGATGTCCGCATACTACAATAGCGACCCTAGTCTATAGATAAAATATACGGGATTGCAAAAAGTGGACGTTGTTACCAGTATATCTGGCAATGTATGAAGATGTGTGCATGTGTGTATTGTTTTGAAGGATTCATAAAGCGAACATTTGTTTCTTTAAAAGTGGACACTGTTACCGATATCTCTGGCGATGTCCGCATACTACAATAGCGACCCTAGTCTATAGATAAAATATAAAGGATTGTATTGTGAATATTTGTTAGAGATAACCCATTTTAATTCTAAAGAAGATTGCGGAAAATAGTACCGAGTACAAATTTCTAACTTTGTAAAACGATGAGCTATGAAAAAAATAATTAGATATTTGAAAAGCTTGAAAAAACGCGATTCTAAAAAGTGTAATTTTTTTTTTTAGAAATTTTTTCTAGGCTTACACCGAAAGTCTATACCTGGTCCAGCTCTCTCCTATACCCACTACTTAATTTACCTATATTGTAAATAAAGTATAATTCGATTTTGTAATAGAGATTTTACGTTATGAGAGTAGATAAAATATATAAAAACCGGCCAAGTGCGAGTCGGGTTGGCACACGAAGGTTTCCGTACATTCAATAGTATGCACTAAAGTCAGAGCAAGTTTGACGCGTCTGTATGGTGCAGTGCAGGAACATATTAGTGCAACTCTGACTCACACTTGACCGGTCTTTATTACTTGTTGGTATGCATTATAGTTATACTTACTAGTTATACGTTTGTATGTATTGCCATTATTAAGATCGAGCAATAACGCCGAATAAAACACGTTTCTTGTATTATTTGTTGTTATAGTGGCCATACACAGTATACACACACTCTGTCTACCTATTACGCTTCAAAAGGACGAACGGACGGACAGCAGAGCCTTAGTAACAGGGTTCCGTTTGCACCCTTTGGGTACGGAATCCTAAAGAGTACCAGTTAACTAGGAAACTACAATCTGTTACTTGAATCCTTACACGATCATTTAAAAGTTGCAAATTATTATGTGACCATTATGTTAACCATATTGCAATTGGGACACCATTTGAGGTGTTCAATCTGTAGCCTCATATTAGCGGCTCGAAATAGAGAATTGTCTACATTGTTAATACCTAGTTGTAGCTAATGGTATATCGATACCCGAGTGGCACTAAAAGTTAATAGCGGTTGTTAGGTACTCGTATACTACCGCGACCTATATTGTACTGCGCTAAAAATGCACTTCAGATTGACCTCATTTTTGAAACTACTGTATACATTAAAGTGTTTCAGATTTTCAGGAGTTTGGTAATCGTGTTAGACTTTTATAAACTACTATTCTACTTATGTGATTTTATTATATTTCTAACGTATAAGACAGCGTACATCTTGTTAGTGCAATTAACTCAGTAAACGTGTGGCATATTTTGTCGATATCTCTTTAAAAAGTTGTTAGAGAGATACACTGCAAAAAAATCGTAAAATTAACTAAGGAAAAAATAAGTTAGGCCAACATTTACGTACCAGAAACATGAGAAAGAACGATTTCACAAAAAAAAACGATCTTGCAAAAATACACAAAACGGACATAATGCTCTTCTAGTAAAACTTAAGTGTAACTGATTTTAATTTTTTTTATTCATATTGTGTCAAATATTTTAAATTTCGAAACTCAGACATAATTATCATGAAGCATGTAATTAGTATGGGACAACAGTTAAGTCGGCGTCTCCTTAATTCACTAATACCGTTTAAATTCAAATACAAAATATAATAATAATAATTAGGAGCCTTGAGATTGGCAGTTGGGTCAAGGGTCAGATCCAGAAGGCAGTACTCCTCAGCACGGCCCGTATTGTGAGGAAGTTCCTCTCTCTGCAGCCCTAACCACCGGTAGTTTGGGTATTTACCTCGCTACCGGGGGGATAACTCCTTTTTTTATATTTTTATATATTTTTGTTTTTTTTTTACCTAAATATGTAAAAATGTAAATGAAAGAAATTAAGTGAAATAAAGAGTATAATAATAATATAGTATCGCATTATGATATATTACAGTTATCTCCTATACTATACTATACTAAAATCTGGAACTACCAGTTGACTTTGAAAAATTCTTTATGCATTGGATAGCTCAATTATTATGGGCTTTATAACATCACGCTACGACCCAAAGGGACGGAGCAGTTACTATTATGCCGGATGCTGTAAAAACCACATGAAAATCCGTTCAGGAGTTCTTACAGGGACTTTCATATCATCTATCTGATATTGTTTCTGTTGCAGCTTATTTTGAAGGTCTAGTTTTAGTATCTGTTCTGAAGTAAATACGTGTTGTATTCTCTCTCATACCGGAGATTAAGGAAGCTTCAACAATCGTAAAACATCTTACTATGTAACATTCTTTCAGATAATTTTCAGAACTGTTTCATATCTAAATAAATTGTTGAGATTGTTTGTAACTACTGAACCTACTGACAAGAGTTATTAAATTAAAGTTAGGGTTCCGTAAGTAACTAAACCTGGACGAATGTAATTTTAGGAATAACGTTATAAGTATAATTAGGGCGGGGAAGGGGCATAATATCAGGTATTTACAAAGATAAAGGCAAGTGAAGTATAGTTTGAATTAACTTCATGAAGTTTGTAGTATGAACTGTCAGTCTGACATAAATAATATTGCTTAAAATCGCATCTCTTGAATATCTATCTATCACGCCTTTTATCTCAAGAAGGGTGGACAGAGACAATTTCATACAATCTGCTACGATCTTGCCACCTCGTATGTGGATGTGAGTACTTCCAACATTGCCATCAATCGTTATGTTTTTAATGTGTTCTATGAAAGTACATCCTGCATCCTTCATTCTTTTAATGTACTCATAAATATTCTTATCAAAGGACATAATATGGACTGTCTGTTAATACAAAATGAAGTGGAATATAAATGTAGACTGAAATTTTGGTCTTTTTGTGTCATCTCATGATTCTGAAAATAATAAGTACATTACATCGGTTGCACGCTGCACGTAGTATGAACTGGTCATTAAAAGTTAAGTAAAGAAAGATGCTCTACACCGGAACCGCGCACTGAAGTAAATCCGATATAAAAGGAAAGTTTAAAGTGGGGAACTCGTTAGTGATGAGTTCACCTAACTGTTATTTTTAATATCATATTTAACTGAGTATGCTATTTGTTGATATGTTTTAGAAGTATTTCGGTTCTAAAGCGCGGTGACGTAACAGTCACGTGACATAGAGTGGACCAACTTATGTGACATGGTATAGACGTGACGTGATGTTATGTATGCATACTGTATAGAGATATTAACCTTTTTGATTGCTACAAGTTTCTTGTTATGTGTCACATAGAGCTGAGTGTTTTTCGTAGAACCAAACGTAACACGTTTTATAAATCGAGAAACTGTTTCAATAAACAGTTTTTTTCCTAAAGCGTAAATCGTAATTAAAAACAAAAGTGACTATTCTTTCATTCAAAAGACCCGTTAATTTGTCAGTCAGTACAATATCAGTTTAATTCATACAGCATTTTAAGAGAAAACCGATACAGTTTCTCAGAATAAGCGTTTCAGAAATAGTTTTAGTAGAATTTTGAATTTATTCACCGTTCGTTCGTTGGCGACCACCGCCCGCCCGCGTCGTGCGCTATAACGTAATAAGAAACGTGTTTTTAAATTAACTGGATTTTCTTACATGACAAAACATTTTTCTTGAAACGCTTGATAAATGTGAAATTATTGCTAGATACATTATTATATAGTTTTCACCTCTGTCACTCTCCATTACTGCCTTTGCCTTTTTTTCAATCGTTGTTGCCTTTTCAACCTTTGCAGCCTAGCCTTACAGCTCACAAAACCGAGTTATCTCAGGTCTTCCTGCTTTAGCCGATTGTAGTTGTGAGGCAAGTGGCCAGTTCTGTTTTTAATTATAAAGAAACCCATTGGTACATAACAGTGATCCGCCTAGTTAATACCAGACGTCTTAACCACTCAATTAACCAAAATATTATGTTTCACAATAGTATAAATCGCAGTTAAATTGAATAGCAAGATAAATGATATGACTGCTCCTGCTACTTGTGAACTGCTCCTGCTACTTGTGAACTGCTCCTGCTACTTGTGAACTGTTCCTGCTACTTGTGAACTGTTCCACTTTAGGTCGTTAGATAATCTCGCGGCCGTAAATTTAATTTAACGTTCCGATCAGCCCGAGGGATTCCGATATTATAATATATTGGTTTTAAATGTTATTTCTATTGGGACGTTATATTATGGAGAATGTGTGTTTGTTTGTTTGTAAGAAGTCAAATCCAAAACTACTGGACCTAAAAATAGCTACTGGGTAAAATCTTTCACTGCTAATTCAAGATGGACAAGTACTTTTATTTATTAGAGTAAAGAGTTCCGTTACTAATCAGGAAGGTTATTTTTAATATTTTATAGTCCTACTAAAGTTATAATTGAGATTAGGTTAAGTTACACTACAAGTACAAGAAGATCTGTAAGAGATCGATAACAGAAAGTCAGGCTAAGGTATACTTAAAATACCTCAGTTGAGCTGCAGCTAGCCAGTGTCACCTCAATTACCTAGGTACTATAGGAGGTTAGTGTTTATTTGATGAGTTTAATATTATTATTTTTTGTTAGATAAAATGTAAATATTATTGTAATTATAGTAGAGTAATGTAAATAGTATAAACATATAAATATAGAAATGTGATGCGTGAAAACATAGTGAACATCAAATATTAATTACTAACATTGATAGAGTAGATATAGCTGTAACTGAATTAACACGAACTCTAATTATATTTGCTACACTTGCGGTAAATGGGATCAATGAATTACTACTATTTGACTATACATTTTCATGCCATGGATGTATGCGATGAGAATAAAGAATAAAGAATACATAATCTGAATGTTTCGAGAGCTTTTCCTAACACATTGTTAATGAGTCTATAAGAACCCTAGAAAGTGTCCCTTTTGCTACCTAACAAATACAGTGTAGTAGTTAGTGTGACACTGTGAGCACATCTCGTAACAAATACAGTGTAGTAGTTAGTGTGACACTGTGAGCACATCTCGTAACAAATACAGTGTAGTAGTTAGTGTGACACTGTGAGCACATCTCGTAACAAATACAGTGTAGTAGTTAGTGTGACACTGTGAGCACATCTCGTAACAAATACAGTGTAGTAGTTAGTGTGACACTGTGAGCACATCTCGTAACAAATACAGTGTAGTAGTTAGTGTGACACTGTGAGCACATCTCGTAACAAATACAGTGTAGTAGTTAGTGTGACACTGTGAGCACATCTCGTAACAAATACAGTGTAGTAGTTAGTGTGACACTGTGAGCACATCTCGTAACAAATACAGTGTAGTAGTTAGTGTGACACTGTGAGCACATCTCGTAACAAATACAGTGTAGTAGTTAGTGTGACACTGTGAGCACATCTCGTAACAAATACAGTGTAGTAGTTGGTGTGACACTGTGAGCACATCTCGTAACAAATACAGTGTAGTAGTTAGTGTGACACTGTGAGCACATCTCGTAACAAATACAGTGTAGTAGTTGGTGTGACACTGTGAGCACATCTCGTAACAAATACAGTGTAGTAGTTAGTGTGACACTGTGAGCACATCTCGTAACAAATACAGTGTAGTAGTTGGTGTGACACTGTGAGCACATCTCGTAACAAATACAGTGTAGTAGTTAGTGTGACACTGTGAGCACATCTCGTAACAAATACAGTGTAGTAGTTGGTGTGACACTGTGAGCACATCTCGTAACAAATACAGTGTAGTAGTTGGTGTGACACTGTGAGCACATCTCGTAACAAATACAGTGTAGTAGTTAGTGTGACACTGTGAGCACATCTCGTAACAAATACAGTGTAGTAGTTGGTGTGACACTGTGAGCACATCTCGTAACAAATACAGTGTAGTAGTTGGTGTGACACTGTGAGCACATCTCGTAACAAATACAGTGTAGTAGTTAGTGTGACACTGTGAGCACATCTCGTAACAAATACAGTGTAGTAGTTGGTGTGACACTGTGAGCACATCTCGTAACAAATACAGTGTAGTAGTTAGTGTGACACTGTGAGCACATCTCGTAACAAATACAGTGTAGTAGTTGGTGTGACACTGTGAGCACATCTCGTAACAAATACAGTGTAGTAGTTAGTGTGACACTGTGAGCACATCTCGTAACAAATACAGTGTAGTAGTTGGTGTGACACTGTGAGCACATCTCGTAACAAATACAGTGTAGTAGTTAGTGTGACACTGTGAGCACATCTCGTAACAAATACAGTGTAGTAGTTAGTGTGACACTGTGAGCACATCTCGTAACAAATACAGTGTAGTAGTTAGTGTGACACTGTGAGCACATCTCGTAACAAATACAGTGTAGTAGTTGGTGTGACACTGTGAGCACATCTCGTAACAAATACAGTGTAGTAGTTAGTGTGACACTGTGAGCACATCTCGTAACAAATACAGTGTAGTAGTTAGTGTGACACTGTGAGCACATCTCGTAACAAATACAGTGTAGTAGTTAGTGTGACACTGTGAGCACATCTCGTAACAAATACAGTGTAGTAGTTAGTGTGACACTGTGAGCACATCTCGTAACAAATACAGTGTAGTAGTTAGTGTGACACTGTGAGCACATCTCGTAACAAATACAGTGTAGTAGTTAGTGTGACACTGTGAGCACATCTCGTAACAAATACAGTGTAGTAGTTGGTGTGACACTGTGAGCACATCTCGTAACAAATACAGTGTAGTAGTTAGTGTGACACTGTGAGCACATCTCGTAACAAATACAGTGTAGTAGTTAGTGTGACACTGTGAGCACATCTCGTAACAAATACAGTGTAGTAGTTAGTGTGACACTGTGAGCACATCTCGTAACAAATACAGTGTAGTAGTTGGTGTGACACTGTGAGCACATCTCGTAACAAATACAGTGTAGTAGTTAGTGTGACACTGTGAGCACATCTCGTAACAAATACAGTGTAGTAGTTAGTGTGACACTGTGAGCACATCTCGTAACAAATACAGTGTAGTAGTTAGTGTGACACTGTGAGCACATCTCGTAACAAATACAGTGTAGTAGTTAGTGTGACACTGTGAGCACATCTCGTAACAAATACAGTGTAGTAGTTAGTGTGACACTGTGAGCACATCTCGTAACAAATACAGTGTAGTAGTTAGTGTGACACTGTGAGCACATCTCGTAACAAATACAGTGTAGTAGTTAGTGTGACACTGTGAGCACATCTCGTAACAAATACAGTGTAGTAGTTGGTGTGACACTGTGAGCACATCTCGTAACAAATACAGTGTAGTAGTTGGTGTGACACTGTGAGCACATCTCGTAACAAATACAGTGTAGTAGTTAGTGTGACACTGTGAGCACATCTCGTAACAAATACAGTGTAGTAGTTAGTGTGACACTGTGAGCACATCTCGTAACAAATACAGTGTAGTAGTTAGTGTGACACTGTGAGCACATCTCGTAACAAATACACAACAATGTTCCATCTTCAAGATGCAGGTAGTGGGGAGGTTGTTTACGTGACAGTGGATTAAGTTTTAGTACCTTGTTAGATTTATTTGATGTGGAACATCTTACCTATATATTATGTGAGCAGCAATAGTGACCGGAACTAAACAAATTGTAATTCTATCATTAGCTACTAATGCGATTTCGTACGCGTTGTATTAGGAATATGTTTACACTCCAATTCAGCCCTTAAGGTAGGTAGCGTGATGTTATACAGCCTTCCTTAAGAATTGGGCTATCAAATGCAAAAGTAAGTTTTCAAATCCATGTTCCATGAGAACAAACAAACAAACAAATTGTCCACCTTTATTATTAGTATCTATAGTATAGATAAGCAGCTCAGTGGATATTTAAAACCTAATTGATCTTCAATAACCTCAACAGAAGCCAGGTAGCTTTACAAATACCATCTCCTACACAGTCCCTCATTACTGAGGATCGTGACTCCGACTCATCAGCTTCACCTTAGTTATCTTCCTACATCGGCTGCTGCCTGATGAAGGGCTGTGATAATACAGGTGTTCAGGTTTTCGAACACTTGATTGGACTATGTGTTGGGGCTTCGTGCACACCCTGCCCATCAACACAAGCTTCTCCAGGTTGTTGCCATATATATTAGAGCAATATTTCCGGATACTGCAGAACTAGTCTCATGCACACAGTGGAGAGCCCTGGTTTAGACCTGATGTTCAGCTCTGACAGTATCATTTACTAGCTATTAACCGGCGAATTCACTAAATAATCTGCTAGTAAAGTTGAAAGCTGGGCTACTCTACTCGCTGCTAGCTGACTTGTGGGCTACCTATGGGCTACTCTACTCGCTGCTAGCTGACGTGTGGGCTACCTAGCTTGTAAACTAGCTGTGTGTCATCACAGTTGTTAGTGAACTACCTGCAAGTATCCCGGTGTTAGAACAACCATAAAATATCGTAAAAAGAAAAACAAAAACATACAAGTGGTTTTCTACTCGCTCGCTTCTTTTCTCACCGGCTAGTAGATTCCGCTGGGTAACCTGGGCCTGGTTACACGGTTCCAGGAGTTGGAGTTGTGAAGCAACTAGTAAAGAAGTCTAGCAACTTCTGAAATATTTTTGTATTTATAGAAATGAAAGGATATGACACAATATATTGAGTAAACCTTTACAATATTATGTTAGGTAAGTACTTACATAGAAAGTATTTTTGACAACAAAATTAAACACATATTTTATGTAAAATAAGTACCTTTTTGTATTAATTATTTATGTAAATTATACTTACGTTATAGCTCCATGTGACAGGGGACTGTATTGTAGGTACTTACTATAGAGTCAATAGCTCAATGGTTAGACCGGAGACAAACAAACTAAGAACTGATTACATTTGTAAATGAGTGCTTTAATCGAGTTCTCGTGCTTCAGAGGTTAAATAAAACTGACATCCGTACTTCTTGTTTGGGTACTGGGTAAATGTGGACACTGTTACTCGTGTAATTATTTTTCAACCGTTAATTTTTTTGTAATGCGAAGACAACCTCTGTTGTTACCCTGGTTTTTCTTGCAAATATTGCTACATCTTACGGAACCCTACCTTTTTAAAATGTAATATAAACATAGTATAACTTTGTACAGCGTTTATCGGTAACAGGGTAAATGTATATAAATTGCTTTAGGTACGGAACAATAACCACAAAATGATTTTCTTACTGTTGCCATTTATTTTGCATTTTTCCTTCCATTATCATGTTGTTTCGTTCACACTCCCAATGACACAGTATGTCAGAGCGAGAGGTAGATATCAATCTATAAGGAATCAGAGATTGATCGTGTTTCATATCCACCTGCCGCATTATTCATCATGTATTTTGTACATACAAATATATGTATATATTGACTTTTATAGGTTAGACCCCCTCCCCCTCCCTCTCCGCGTCTGTCTGTCTGTAACATTTTCATGCAAAAACTACTGAACGGATTTGATTCACCGGGAAGATTCACAAGTAATAAACATGAACCTATCATGTGTAGGAGCTGAGCGATAACAGTATAAATGAAACAATTCAGGGAAAAAGTTAGCCCCAGCGAGTCAGAGATATAACAAAATAATGTAGGAAAGAATTGTGTGGAATAAAATGATTTAATAACATTTTATTGAACATACAAAAATTATCGATGGAAATATTATAAGTACACACAATCGCCGAGAATGATGGATATAAAAGAAGCGAAAGAGGTATGTCAGGATCGTAGCAAATGGCATTCGATTGTCTCTGCCTACCCCTCTTGGGATGAAAGGCGTGATGATAGATAGATGATCTACAAAAAGTGAGATTGACGTGGATTTTTGGACAGATCACGTAGTTAGAAACTATTTACCTAACTTTTTATTCCACACAAAGTAGTTACCTAAATGAGAACACGTATTTACATTAAACATAGGATCCGTAACGTAGTGGTTACAGTTTTGGACATGCAACTGAAAGTCCTGGGTCCAACCTTTATCTGTCTCCTGCACACGTCTGCGTATCAGACTATAAATTCAGAAATTCTGTGAGTCTATCTATCATCACGCCTTTCATCCCAAGAGGGGTAGCCAGAGATAATCGAATGCCATTTGGTACGATCCTGACATATCCATTTCGTTTCTTTTATATTCATCATACCTTTCATACATGCTTGGCGATTGTGTGTACTTTTAATATTTCCATCGATCAATATATTTTTATGTTCTATAAAAGTACATCTAAGTCGTTTTCTGCCAGCATTTCCTTTCACTTCAGTCATATAAACCTTTTAGCCAATCCTTCATCCTTCATTCTTCAATGAGTCCAAACCAGCGTAAACTACTTTTCTTCATTTTAGTCACAACATCATATTTTACTCCACATTCTTCTCTAATGACATCCTTATGTGAGTTTTAGTATGGTATTAAATGTTTGTAAACCTTTGTTCTAACTAAGATGAAACAAAAAGCTGATTTTAATATTCTTGTTTGGAGCTATTCTGGACCAACAGACAGACAGATAGAATAAATATAATAATATTCATTTATATTGTTTCAGGTAAGATCCAGCGGAAGAGAAAGTCTACCTCTTTTAGCCGATGGTATTAATGAGGCTATACATAATAAATAGCCAGTTCTGTTCAGATGTATATGAATGGAAAAGCTTTAAGTATGTGATAACATCCCCAAAATATAATCCAAGGACTTGTACCCACCCCGTCTGTTCAAAAATATACCCTTATGTAATAAACTGGTCTATTAAAAGTGTCATTCCACCCCCATAATAATATTTAGGTAGTAAAATAGGGGTGTTAAATAAATGTAGCAGACAGAATATGACGACGCTTAAACTGTACTGTACCTTATTATAATGTATTATATCTGATTATAATGAAAGGTTTAGAGTTGGAGAACGTTCAGGCGCTCTCAAAATATTAATTTCAAAATTAAAATATATCATGAAATCAGTGTTTCAGCACATTATAATTATGTACCTATACTAGACATTTCCCTCTGTTTCACCCGTCTGAAAATGTAACAAAGAAATGTAATTCCCTCGCCGGTTCCTCCCACTACCCACTACCCACTTCCCGTTTATCGGTATTAAATGTAGGTACTTACCCATTGTTAATACAGGATTTATATACATTTCCATTTCAATCTTTTTTTTCCTTAACGAGTTGCCTTACAGCTCCCGAAACAGTGTTACGGTCCCAAGGTACCCAGCGGAAAACCAAGTTCCCCTCTTTTAGCCATTTCCATTTCAAAATACATATATTCTTCTATGTCACTCTCCAGCCCTCCAACCAAAAATCTTCAATTAGTGTCATAATAAGAAGTAATGCAAGGTTTTACAGAAAATGTACTCAATTTTTTATATTCATTGTAAGGTTTCTTGTAATGACACGAACTCTATAAAGCGTAGCGACAAGCGGAAGCGATTATTTATATAAGGCTTATTACAAATACTAACATAAATGCCCTAATAACTAACTGCGGACTTTTTTGTAGATAATAACATTCTACACAATACTTTCCCACATTTTGTTATCTCTGATGGATTAGACAGCACCATGAAAACTCGTTAGCTATTTTCTCGACTTGATTCTGTTATTGCTCAGCTTCTAACCATGATAGGTCCATGTTTAATACTCTGAAACCTTTCAGGTGAGTCAACCATGATAGGTCCATGTTAAATACTCTGAAACCTTTCAGGTGAGTCAACCTGTCTAATAGTCGCAACCGCAACAAAATCCGTTGAGTAGTTTTTGCGTTAAACGCTCACAGACAGACATACAGACAGACGCGGAGGGGGACTTTGTTTTATAATATGTAGTGATTTTATGACATTTTGTTTATTACACTTTATAATAGGATTTATTGATAAAGGAGAGATCCACTAAGTGCAGCAACAGACTTGCCACTTGTCCTGTTCAATATGGACAACTGGCGACAAGTGGACACTGTTACTGATGTCTCTGGCTACCACATAGATAATCTCCTATATTTATTGCTAAATATTAAATATCGTCGTCATAGATCGATTAAGAAGAGTTGTTCTGATATCCGCTATAGGTACAAGTTGTAGACCCTAAAGCTAAAGCTGAGGCCACATCCTTACCCAACAAGAGGGTCAACTACAATGTCATGAACCGCACGTTACAGTAGAACCTTCACTATATCCTGCTGCTAACAATATTGGTCAGAACTTCATTTCAACTTACTATTGTCCGCGGTGTCGCTCGTATCCTTTATTTAATGTCTACTTTGTTCACGTATTTCTTCTAAAAATAACAGATTACGTCTGTTAAGAAGTGGCGCTGGTGTCAACTGGCTAAATGTGGACACCATTCTTTTATAAATGTCCATGATTTAGTACTAAACACATAATGCTTGCCACTTGAGCGCAATTTGATACTTGTTACTTTCCACCTGTAGGTACTAGGTAGGTATATACCCCATATAAAAATCAATGCCACTTTTTGTTATAATTTTATAACTCAAGAACTAACGGCTGATTATTTTTTTGTTTTGTTCGTTACAACACAGGTGGTTTAGGTGGTTTAGAAGAAAAAAAAAGGGTATTAGGAGTAGGAGTAGAAATTGGAGTAGGGTAGGAGTAGTGGTAGGGGTAGTGGTAGGGGTAGAAGTATATGACGATCTTCTGACACAACAACCGATTTTGTAGGACCTTCACGAACTTCGTCCTAGAGCGAACTACGACCACGATTGAATTCCGAAAACCAGCGAAACCGGTAGCCAGGGATAGTGTTTCATCACCAAAAGTCGAAGGGAGTTGATCGGCACACTGCTGTTGAGTTAATTCACGTTGAAAATCGTGAAAAATCATCGCGCGAAAGTTCATTGGCCGAGATTTTGTTTTAAATTAAATAATGGCAAACAACACAAATTCTTATACCAAAATTTTCTAAGCACGTATAATATCTACCTGCCGTTACAAACGTCAAACTTTACGATGCTGATTTGACATTTACAGTATCTGAGTAATCAAATCAAATCAAATCTTTTATTGCAAGAATTATTTTTATGAGTTCTTAGTGACATTTAATACTTGTTAACTTAACGACAAGTTGTTGGCAAGTTATACTACGTTATAATTATCTATGTTTAGTGCACATTACGAATTATATCGAAGGATTTCTGGGATAAAAAGTAGCCTCACTCTCCGATATCTTTATGCAAAAAAATACGTCGATCTGTTGTCTGTGTTGACATTAAATTCAAATTCAAAGATCATTTATTTCTTAGGTATACAAGATACACTTGAAATCGTCAATTTTATACACTTCTCTCTACAAACCTAATTAAAGAAAATACATTTTTACAGCAATTTAAAAATACAATAAATACAAATCAAATGTCAAATAAAATTAATATACATGTCAGAAATTCAATAAAGAATATACAATTACAATCTAAGTACATTAGTGATTAGTCAATTAAAATCAATTTATATAATTTAATTGTTGTTATGCCCATGGATGCTTATCATCCAAGTATTCTGATATACTGTAGTATGCTTTTTTCATTAATTTTAGTTTAATTGTATTTTTGAAATTAGAGAAAGAAAGATCTTGTATATGAGAGGGTACCTTATTGTAAAAATGCACACATAGCCCCTTGAATTATTGATTTATTTTGTGGAGTCGACTCACACAATTGACAAGTTTATCCTTGTTTCTTGTGTTGATACTGTGTATGTCTCTATTTCTCTTAAAAACATCGATGTTCTTTTTAACGTAAATAACATTTTCTAATATGTATTGTGACGGAAAGGTTAAAATGTCATAATCCCTGAACTTATCTCTAAGAGTCACCCTTTGTCCCAATTGGTAAATTGAACGAACAGCTCTTTTCTGCAAAACAAAAATAATATTTATGTCCGCCGCGTTTCCCCACAGCAGAATGCCATAACTCATCAGGCTGTGAAAATAACCAAAGTATACCAGTCTAGCAGTGTTTATATCTGATATATCTCGAATTTTTTTAACTGCATATGCAGCAGAGCTGAGCCTTTTCGCTAATCCACCAATATGAGGACCCCATTGCAATTTAGCGTCCAACGTAACGCCCAAGAATACAGTAGATTCTACAAGGTCTACAATTTCACTTCTTACGACTATATTTGTGGGTACCTCTCTGACATTAGGCAAAACAAATTTAATGCATTTAGTTTTTTTTTCGTTAAGTAGTAAATTATTTGCCGTAAACCATTGAACTACTTGAGAGATAGCATTGTTCACATCGTCATAGTTTGTTTTTCGTCTGTTAACTTTAAATAATAAAGAGGTGTCATCAGCGAACAATACTATTCCAAGTTTGTCTTTTATAAGGTTTGGTAAGTCATTTATGTATACTAGAAATAAAAATGGACCGAGAATAGAGCCTTGGGGGACGCCCATAGAGACTGTGGCCCCTGACGATTTACTGCCATTTATATCCACTCTCTGGACTCTGTTACTCAAATATGAACTCAGAAGGTCTAGAGCACGACCTGTTGCACCATAATAATGCAGTTTCTTGATTAAAATGTCATGATGAACACAGTCAAAGGCCTTGGACAAATCACAGAATACTCCTATAGCATCCCGCGACTCTTCCCAAGCTCGGTTGTTGAGCGGCCCCTAGTAAAACCGAATTGCTTATGTGACATAAGTCTATTATTGTAAAAATAAGTCAATAACTCATTAAGCATAATCTTTTCAAAAATTTTCAAAAAGACAACCGTTTCTAATCTACTTAAATATTAATTATTTCTATGAAGTTGCAGTCATCTAAATATTTCTTTTACGATTGTTGCAGTTACAGTTGCATTTTAGTAGCACATGAATATGTAAACAAATCAAAACTACTCTTGTTGTGATTGTTTTGAGTTTGCTTTAAATAAAGAATATCAATTTTATATATAAAAACAATTAAAATAAAATGATTCTGTATGAAATTTTCTAATGCTTTTTGATTAAATTAATCAAACCATGACGGAAATTAGGCGAATCCGGAGAATGACCGACCTGGTGTCATGTTATGTTTGGGGTATTTGTTCTTCTGTTTATTAATAACATTTAGTTTTATTTTAAGGAAGCATCTCACGATAATATCTTCAGCTCGGGTCTCACGGCCCGTTAACTGATAGACCGCGCCTGATGTCGTCCGTCTATCGCGTCCTGTGTCCCCAATCCCCAATGCCATTTCCATACTGAAACTTGAAGGTTACAAACAGGCCTTTGAAGTTACCGAGTCTCGACGGACCGGACGGGCGACAACAGGCCATCGCAGGCCTCAGTGTCCTGGCCAGGCGCGCCCTCGACCGTGTCAGCCTAACTTTCCCCATCCCCCATACACTTCGTAAGATTTTCAAATTTAACTTATTTTTTCCCAAAACATTACAGTATGTGAAAAATAATGAAAAAAACACATAGAAACATTTTATTTTCCCTCAACATTGAACGTTCGGAAATAAATTACCTTCCTACCGCTGCCTGTATTTATTAGCTTTTGTGTACGGTTTCACCCGCGTCAATATGGAACAAAGAAATATACCGTGTTTACTTACATATACCGTAGCTGTGCTTATATTGTAACCCCTCACCCGCCCCGTTTTACAAGATCATTGTTGAATCTGTTCACCTGTAAAGGTATAAGTACCTAACTAATTATTTTTTTAGATATTATGTATCAATTAGTAGGTTTCATGAGTTCCTGAAAAAATATCTTCCTTTCAGAAGTTAAACAAAATCACAAAATAATGGAAAATGTAATTAAAAAGTTTCCAATAATTGAAGGAACAAGTACAAAATAATTATAAAGTGGAACTTTGAAGTGGATATTGGGTTGGTAGGTAGCTGGAACTGGGTACTTGAGTGACAAGTGACAAGACCAGACGGCCATTAATTATGTCAGGGTGTATTCAAGCTAATAACTACCCATTGTGGGTGGAGTGTGGAGTGTGGAGTGTGGAGTGTGGAGGATCAAGTATTACTAGCACCGGTTGACGGGTTTACTTTCATTTTTCAAGGGTGTTTTTTTGTCTGTACGTCATACCTACATCCCTTATTACTTTATCAAAATTATTGTTTGATACGTCATTTTGAAGATTATCTCCCCTCTAATTACGAAAAGTATTCAAACAAATCAAAATGTATGTATTTTGTATAAGTTGGAGATCACTATTATACTGGTCGCTAAATTAAACACAATTGCCTTACGGTTTTCGGGGCGATATTACAAGCTCCAGGGTATCCAAACTAATACAAAATTGTAGTTACTAACTAAATTAGCCGTTTAACACTGATTGTCAAAGTACCGTCATTCACATTTAAATTGTAACAAGTACCTAACTAAGTATATCTAGGTACAAAAATATACGCGACCAGAGAGGTGTGCTAAGGTTGAACCTTTCAGGATAGCCCAGTGGTCAGACATCTTAATTTGCATAAGGTTTGGTTGAACTCATTTCGCCTACAAGTTCTAAATTCAGATTAACTTTATGATCTAGCTTTGCCCGTGGAAATTTTAGAAATATGGCTAAGAATTTATACCGAATTATTTATCATATCACTCTCAGTCCCTTCAACTATGTCTAACGTAACAAAAAACGAAAAATCCACGTCATTTAGTTGTTCTAAGGACAAATAAACAAATAAACACTATTTATAGTAGTTGGGATCTCCTGAAAAAGTCCTAAAGTATAACAAGTGGCGCCACTGTCAGACGGTATTACTGTGAACTAACATAACAGGTTACTCCAGGTGAAGTTCTGAAGGTTGCGTGTAGAGGGCGCTCCTTGGATTGTTTCAGCTTCTTCAGGAATTTTAATAATATTTATTATTTCTGTCTATTTATAAGTTTATCTCTATATAAATACATATTTTAAAAGGAAAGAAACATTTCAAAATCTAACATCTGCAAAAGTCAACAGCGAAATTGATTACACTTTTAGAGTTCCGTAGTTAAATTTTCTTGTTAATAATAATTCGTTTCTATCCGGTTGGCTGTCTGTAATTCTGTATGTATGTCACAGCCTTCACATCCTCTTATTTATTTAAGAAGCGGACGTAGATTTATTAAACTAAAACAGAAATTTGGAAAAAAAGTGAATTGAATTTAAACTTTTAAAATATTTGATAATATAACGTCGCGAGTCGTTGTATAAAAAATAAAATAGATGAGCACTATACTAAAATATGCATTTTATTAAAAAAAAACCTCCTAGAAACTTGGGCAAAAGCTACTTTAAAAGACCATTTTTTTAATATCACTTAATGACGCTTCTATCTCTTTTCCAACTCACTGAACAAACTCAAGAGCTCTTCAAATTGCCATCTCTTTTGTTTTAAACGTGGACCTAAAATTCAAGCCCTCTTCAAATATTTAGTTTCATAATTCAATGTAATAAAAACTGATACCACATTCGTCTGTCTATCTGTCTAGTCTATCTAGATCATATTTGTCAAAATCCAATCTCTTATGTAGGTATGTTCCATTCAGACAGAACGTGCAGCGATCCCCACACATGGAAGTGACAGTATAACCCTACATTTAGAATCTTGAAGTTATGAGTGCTTCAGGGTACCTAGTGGAATACTCATCCTCACTTAGCCCTCTGTTGAGTTGTTCTGAGATCAAAAGGTAGTTTGAGTAACAATTTTTGATATTGTGTTTTTATTTCCAGACGGTAACCGGCACTAGTTATACAAGAAAGAGCTAAGTGAGACACAAGATGGCGGCTTTCGTGGCTAAACAGATGGTGGGGAACAAACTGAGCGCTGTCAAAGGTAACTTTATTATACTTACTTGCTGTTCAATGGTCAACACTCGGACGAGACATTAAGGCGGAACTGATGTCTGATGTCATACCAGACATTAAGGTGCTATCTTCGGCGTGATACATAAAATAATACAGTTTTATACCGGTTTTATATTAAAAATAGCTTCGTTTCTGTCGTGCGTCCACTGGACGTCTGTCAGTGGACATTACTGGACAGTGGACACTACTGGACAGTGGATACTACTGGACAGTGGACACTACTGGACAGTGGATACTGGCCAACACAACACACCTATTGAATTATACTCTGTACATTCAAAATTGTACAATACTACGAAACTAGAAAAAATTGTATACGTACCTGCGACAAGTGACACCATAGGTACCTACATGTAGTTGTAGATCACATTACCTACCAGTGTAGTATCTGTCCTGCAGTCTGCAGTTACCAAATAGCTGATCATGAACAAGTACATCGTTAGATACATAGAATATAGATCAGCTCAATTTATAGTTTTAGATTTGATGTTGAATATCTAGCTTTATGTGTTTAATACTGTCTTTTTGAAATTGGAAAACAACCTAGTAACCTGGACATACTATATAATAACACAACTAATGCGTCAAGTAGTCCATGTCCTGCAGATAACGCCAATCAGGTATCTTCTTTTATTCCGTCGCATTCTGATAGTCCTAAAAGCAGGCAGAAAACTATCTATCATCACGCCTTTTATCCCAAGAAGGGTAGGTACAATCGAATGTCATTTGCTACGATCTTGACATATATCGCTTCTTTTATATTCATCATACCTTTCAATGCTCGGCGATTGTGTGTACTTTTAATATTGCCATTGAATAAATTTATTACAAATTCAATAAAAGTACACGTATCTAATTATTTTCTTTTCATAAATCTGAAATGTGTGTTATATCAGTGAAAGATTTTTTCAAATCGTAGTTTTGGAGTTGACATCTTACAAACTTTCAGTTGCGAGCCAACGTCTTATCCACTCGACCACCGACGCTCTTTCGGGAAAAGTGGCGGGTTCGGTTCCTACATCCGACCATGTACCAATGGGTTTTTTATAATGAAAAATCTCTGTATATTATACGACAAACCATACGAAGAAACTTTCCCATCTATATACCTCAACAGAGCTGGCCACTCGTTAGGTATAGATAGCCTAAAAAAAATAATTGGCTATTAGAGGAATTTTGGTCTTCCACTGGTTACCCTGGGGTCGGCAACGGTTTCGGGAGCTGTAAGGCAACACGTGAAGTATAAAAAAAAACATCTTACAAACAAAGTAACTCACATTCTCTCTTTGTAAAAGCCATTTGCAAAAGGTAGGTACATGATTTTTTTATAGGTATTGCATTATTTCTTCCATGCCCAAAGGGTGACAACACTGATAACGGAAACCTTATTACTAAGGCTCCGCTGTCCGTCCGTCCGTCCGTCCGTCCGCGTGTCACAGGGCTGTATATTTTGAACCGTAATTGACTTACTATGGCCGCTATAACAACAAATAATAAAAATAAAATAAAGTTAAACATTAACATTTAAATTACATCAAGAAACTTGGTTTATTCAGCAGGGGCGTCAAACTTGGTGTGACCTAAGTACATACGGAACTTAGTGTCCGGAAACCTTCCTGTGCGAATCCGACTCGCACTTGGCCGGTTTTTTGATAAATCACAAATTTATAGGTACGAAATATTTTAAATCGGTTCAGTAATTTTCGTGTTTATTTCGTACAGACTCACTAAAATTGTTTATTTCAGTTTGTCGGTAAACAGTCAATTAGTAGGCAATTAGTAGGCCATTATAATAATAATAATAAGCTTTATTTATTCCTTATAAGCTAATATAAAACAACTATAACATAAACAAAAAAATAAAAGAAAACTATTGAAAAGTTTATAAGGACCCCTTTTGGGTAAAAGCCTCCTCCTTCTTTTGCCACTTAGTACGATCTTCCGCCTCTACCATCCACCTGCGCCCAGCACAACGAATCACTTCATCAACCCATCTTTCCTTTGGTCGTCCTCTTCCTCGACTTCCACTCGGACCCGTCCATATGGTTGCTCTTCTTGTCCACCTGTCATCAGTTCTTGCGACATGTCCTGCCCATTTCCACTTCATTTTTTGTGCATGCTGTAGGAAGTCTATAACCTTTGTTTTATTTCTTATATCAGTGCTCCTTTGTTTGTCCATAAGTTTTATGTTCAGAATGCTGCGTTCCATAGCACGTTGGCATGTCTGAATTTTGTTTTTTATGTAACTGTTAAAGGTCCATGTTTGGCATCCATAAGTCAAGCAAGGCAACAAACAAGAGTCCATCACTTTTCTTTTGATCCTAAGGGGGAGATTTGACTTGAGAATTTCTTTATAAGACCAAAACTTTTTCCATGTTATATTTATTCTTCTGTCAACTTCGTATGTATTTCTAGAACTTACAAAAGATATTTGTTTCCCCAAGTAAATGTATTTCTGTACATACTCCAATGAGTTTCCGTCTACAGTTATAGGGATCTCCATTGTATTTGATAATATTTTTGTTTTGGCTGTATTTAGTTGTAGTCCAATATTTTTGCTGACTGTATTTAGCTCATTCAGCATCTCTTCTAATTGCTTCGGACACTCAGAGAAGAGCACAATGTCGTCTGCAAATCTGAGGTTATTGAGGTATTTGTTCCCAATTTTGATCCCTTTCATATTCCAGTTTAATTTTTTCATTATATTTTGTAGCACAGCTATAAAAAGTTTAGGGGACAATGGGTCACCCTGTTTCACTCCTCTACGTATTTTAATCGCTGATCCTAATCTGTCCAGCTTGACTCTACTTGTACTATTTGCATATATGTTCTTCAGTATATCTATGTATATTTCCGGCACATTTTGAAAGGTGACAGCTTGCCATATACTTTCATGTGAGACGGAGTCGAAAGCTTTAGCATAGTCAATAAATCCTAAATATAGCGGTTTTTTGAACTCCATATATTTTTCTATAATTTGATCTAAAGTGTGGATATGGTCAATAGTACTGAAACCTTTTCGAAATCCTGCCTGTTCTATTGGTTGGTTATCTTCAATTGTGAACTCTAATCTCTTCTCCATACAGGAAGCGAAAAGTTTGTATAGTGCGGGCAGTAAACTAATCGGGCGGTAATTACTGACGTCAGATGGATCACCTTTTTTGTATATCAGGACAATTCTTGACTCGGTCCATCTTTTAGGTACTCTTCTTTCTTCAAATATTTTATTGAATAGAATCGTTAAAGGTGTTGCTAACTCTGTACTACATATCTTTATGGCCTCATTGGGAATGTCATCAAAGTAGGCCATTACTATACAAATAATGATTTACTAAGAATTGTGCTATACAGAACCTGTGCAGGAATAACAAAAAAAACTGTTCATGTTATTTTCTGTCTCACTCGTTCGTTGCATACGTTTTATTTATCAGCAAACAGTCGGCGCGAGCGCACGTATCCCGTCTAAAGTTACCGTTACGTTACCGGTTACCTGGTACTTGGTACTTATGCAAAATGTCTCCAGATAACGAAGTATCTACCCCAGTGAATGTTATTGGACGGGAACGTATCAATGTATTAATAAGAAACAACATGCTAAACCGCTCGTTGGAATTTCAAACGGATAATGAGGTATGTATACAAAACTTATATTATTTTATACCCTGTGTCAACGACTCGTAGCCCTGTCCTGTCCTGTACAATATGGTCAACTTGCTAAATGTGGAAGTTGTTACGATGCTGTAGTGTGTATGTCTGTATTTTGGGTTATGTAATAAAAAAACAAATCTTTACAAAATTTCATTTCAAAATCTGCCACCGTGGGTTAAAAATAAAAAATAAGCAGGTAGAAAAAGGGATGCGGACTATTTCGGTTCAATTCGACAGTTAGTCGTGCTTTAGCATTTCTGAAAACTGTCTTACCTACTATGGGGTTAGCATACCTACTTCCGCGACATTTTTTATTTTGATTCGAAAGCCAAAAACGATGGCTAGGCAAGGAATACCCAGCCCGATAATGTCCAACACTAGAATGCTGGGTCGGGCAAAGACAGTACACAGCCCGGACATTTTAGGTTTGGACATCATCGAGTCGGCATTCCTTGAGTGGCCATTGGTTGACTTTTGGCCTTCTAGTCGAAACGAAATGAATCGCGATCCTATGGTACGATAACCCCACAGGTCTGACAGGTCCCGGTAACCAACTCAAGATAAATCTTTCTCATTTAACCGATGATATTTTCTGGATGAAACTCTGTCTACCCCTAGATCGCCCGCGTATGTTTTTTTCTGAATATGTCCAGCCGTTACAATGTACTGTACTTTTTTTGTAGAAAACTTGACATGTAGCAGCATGTACATATTGACGAAGCTATGAATGTGTGGGACGGTCACAATGAAGTTATAGTATAGAAGCGTTGCTATTATGAAAGGTACTTATTATTTATTTTTCAAATCGGTTCAGTTGTTTTCGAGTTTATATATAACAGTATAGGGTAGGTGGCCATATTCTGAATAAACCTATTTTTCTTATGAAATATTTTACAGCCCGACATTAAAAGCCTTATTTTTTTTTAAGGACTACTTTTCCCATTCGCAATAATTAATTTTCGGACGATGCGAGTCATGTCGGTAATTCATGAACGTTTAAAAAAATATTAAAAAATATTTACATACTACCTGCATATATATTTACATCTATTGTTTCAGTATTTTTTAGTCTTCTCCATAGGTTCAATTTCCATTAGAAATCATATTTAATTTTAGTTTAGCTAGGGCGAATATTAATGTTAAATTGGAAACACGGTCTTTATAGCTTGCGGTGTGACCAGAGACATCAGTAACAGTGTCCACTTGACGACAGTTGTCCATATTGAACAGAACAGGTGGCAAGCCTCTTGCTGTACTTAATGGACCTAGATATGTATATCTGTTAGTTCTCCTGCTGTACGTGACCTCCGAAGCAAGAATATTCTTAAAGAAAGTATGTGTGTTTATTATAATATTGGTCACAAGAGCCATTTGTCTGAAACTTTCTCAAAGTTATTTTTTCTTTCATAAAGATGGACACAGATTCTCCAGTAAGCAAGCCGAACTTCAACATAGTAAACAAACGCCTTTTCGACTCGCCGAACGCGGATGATACTCAGCATTCACCAAAAGAATATCACAGAAGAAGAAAAGGCTTGAAGAGGAAACAGTTTCTTCTTCCACCTTCTGCTGAGAAAATAAATGGAGTTGTTAAAGAAGTATCAAATAGTCCGCAAGTATACGGGGGTCCTAAAAAGAAAGTTTTATTAAGTTTATTTAAGAACAAAGAATATACTATGGAGATAGAGAACTAGGGTAGTGTGGACACACCTTTATTTTCATTCATTGACTCGTCAGTTGAATGACAGTCATATATTAACAACAACATGGATTAAATTGTTTAAATGGATGATTTGAATAATATTTTGAGAAGAAATTAATTTCTAAATGAATTTTATATTTTAACTAACTGGGTATATTTTAGAACAATTTTTTAATCGATTTTTGATTTCTGCTGGTACGACTACCCGACTACCTACTACCTGCGTTTGTAGATAGAACAAATCAATTATCTTTTACTAATTTACATTTTTATCTGTGTTTCACTATACTTTTAACCTGCTATTTATTTTTGTATTTTTCTGTTTGTTATCAACTCATTTATTTGTTGGTAATTCACTTGAAATTTCAAAAAATATTTTACAGTGCCATCAAGTACCTACTTAGTTTCAGAAAATCTTATATATTTTTATAATAATTATTTACAGGCCTTTCTTACTTTAGAAATCAATCACAAGTTAAATATCAATTTAATAATTACCTACTAATTATAATAATATTTTTATACTTACTTAATATTTAAGTAGTTATATTTTTGTATTATATTAATAAGCACCTACTAACATCTTGGTTTAAGTTTATAACAATAATTAGTATTTAGTCAGAATAAAGAAAACTTATTTAGTTTTAGAGCAACATTACAGTTATGTTTTGTTCCCCATATAGTGTGACATATTTGTTTGAGCAGGACAACACACTGTATAAATAGAAAGAGACAACAATGTATTAAGTTTTCTTTGTTTTAATATGTTTATGAACTAATACATTCCTAGTATATACTAAAAGTAATAAATTAGTTCCTAGGTTCCTACTTTTAAGATACCTTGGTGTAAGTATGTATTATTATATAAAATAATGAAGTTATGTATGGTATAATATTATATATATTATATTATATATATGTTATTAATAAATAAATACTAATATGTAGAAACTACTTATATAATTTATTTCCTATTATTCCTACCACCTCTCACATCCTTTTACAACAATATTTAACTATTTGATAACTTGGTAGATACTATTACTTAATTCTGCCTTTCCTTTCAAAGTTGGAGGTTCGATCTCTGACCGTGAAACAAAACTTCATTAAATATTTGTAACATAGCTTCGTCCGCCGGTTTCGCCCGTGGAACATTTTAATTATCCCGAAGGATTTACGGGATAAAAAGTAGCCTATGTCACATTCCAGGTCATACTCTATCCGTGTGCAGAATTCCATACTTTTTGCGTGATTGACTGTCAAACATCCAAAGAAATATACAAACTTTCACATGAACTATATTAATGGGATTTTTAATACTCTAAACTTCTATACTAATTTCAATCAGTTAAAACTCTTAAGAAGGTACACAGTATGAGATCAATTACCTTTTTATTTTTTACAAAAATAAGAATAGTTTTTGCATCCAATCAGCGTTTTTTAGCTTCTATTATATTCTATTCTAAACTTTAAGTGAAATACCTGTATCATAGTTTGTGAGAGGTTATGTTGGGCTGGGGTTATCTATTGATAATTGAAACAAAATTAATTTAAACATTTTTACTGTAAATCATAATTATGTTTATAAATATAGTAAGTTGTCTCAACTTTTCCATAATTTTCTAAACACTTTACTGTTGATTACTTTCTCTTAGTTGTTTTTGTGTAGGTACAGCAGTTTTCTTATTGCTGTACCTTTTTCAATTATTTAAAGCATGCTTTTACTTTTACTATTCATAAGGATAACCTACAACAGACAGCACTTTACCCCAAATCGATGATATATTTATATATAGCATTATTAGGTAATTCTTCTATAAAAAACACGAATAGAATTATTTACAGGAGGAACATTTTTGTACCTATAAACTGTACAATTCTATATTCTTATATCCAGTTACCTAGCAATGTAGCTGTCTGACAAGTTTAAGTTGTTAATATTAGCTGCATTTTGTGGGTTTTTATTTATGATTGAATAAATGGAGGAATATTCAATAGGCTGTAGATTGAACTGCTAGAATCATCTAGGCGTTTAGCTTCTAAATTTGTACTGAATATGAAAAACATATTGTATTTTTCTATTGAGATCAGTTTATCAGCATTTTTTCTGTCCTCTAAAACAAAAGTATTAAAACATTAAGATTTTCTGTCAGTAATTATAGCCCGATTAGATTCTCACACTGAGCTTAAAATTTGTCACAGTATTTGTACTGATCTTATTATCTAGAATATAAGTGCCAATTGTCACACGTGTCTGTAAGTATATGATAAGATATAAGTATATAATATAATTCATAAGTAAGTTAATATCTATATACTTACAAGTAGATCAATTTCACTTGTTGTATCTTACATTACATTGATTTTGCTTATTACATATGCATCTAAGCTTGTTACATATAACATTTTAGTATTTCTTACGAACTTTCTTCTCCGGAATAAGCACCGGAGTCAGATGAGTTGGAGGAGTTACCAGATTTATCACTCCACTCATGACCTGACACCTGATTACTCTCTTTATCCGTGTCTGCGACATCTTCATCAGTACTATCATCGCTGTCTTCTAACTCTGATGAGTTCATTATTATATTTGAAGTGCACGTATATTACAGTAGACATTGAATATGCGGAAATTCCCAGGCCGATCATTATCTATACAAAACATTCTGAACGATTCGAAGAATGTATCCAATTCTAATTTGTGTACATCTGTGAACCGCTCAAGTTCTTCTTCCATCAGCTCTAGGTCTGAGTCTGCTGGCCATATCTTGACGAGGTCCTCCCAGAAGTGATTAGTACTTCTCCATGAGACCATTCTCTACATATTCTGCGATTGGAGACTTTATTGTGTCGTCTTCTTCTGCCTGCAAAAACAAATTGTAAAAATTGTACTGCAAAAAATAGTAGTCCAAGTTGCGAGCACGACTCGCACGCTGCGGGTTCCGTACCATTACGTTTCGGTAAGAACTTCGATCAGAACTCTGATAAGATTTTAGTTTAGTTTTCCTATAAACTATAAGAGAGGTCCTATTCCCTATTTTTTTTTCAAAATTTTAGATTCCGTTGTTTCGAGATAGGATGGGGGCACTCAATTTTCGTATATTTTCTTTAATATAATTTAAACAATGCATCTTAAAATTATAAAAAATATATTTGTAATTTATTTTCATTTGATGTTATTATGTCACATGTGGAACTTGAAAAAAATAATTTGTTTAAGTTTTTAATTGAAAATAAGCTGTGACAGACGGACGGACAGACACACGAGTATTCCTATAAGGGTTCCGTTTTCTTTGGTTTAATAATTATGTTTATATACCAAAATGAACAAATAGATTCCTAGTATCTTGGTTAAGTAATAAATAAATTAACTTTTAAAAAAAGTGTACCGACTTCAAAAATTTGCACATTTCTCCATAATTTTCCAAACACATAACTGTTGGTTACTTTCTCTTAGTTGTTTTTGTGTAGGTACAGCTGTTCTCTTATTGCTGTACCTTTTTCAATTATTTAAAGCATGCTTTCACTTTTACTATTTATAAGGATAACCTACAACAGACAGCACTTTACCCCAAAAATAACATTATTAGGTAATTCTTCAATAAAAAGCACGAAATACAATTATTTACAGGAGGAACATTTTTATACCTACGTATATATTCTAATCAATTTACCTAGCAATGTATCTATCTGACAAGTTTAAGTTATTAATATTATAATAGTCACCGTCACTTAGGTACTGCTGAGCTAAATGATGGCTCTCAAGACATTCTTTGGTTGGTTTTTTGTAAGTTTTTTCTGGAAATATAATTCAGCGGCATGTAACAACAATTGATTTTCTTCTTTCGTTGAGAACACTGCGTCAAACATACGTCATCCGACTCTGGGTTGTATTCTACCTTCTTACAGCCTTCCTCTGCCTTGAAGGAAAAGGAAAGCCAAATTCCACGGCGTAACTCAACTCCATAGCCCATAATGTTTAGGTAGTTAACAGTGCATGCATCCTGGTGTTCAGCCGCTTCAATTCGAGTCTCTGCAACGGGATTGGCTTCTCAAGACAATATTTGGTCGGTATTCCGTAATTTTTTTTATATTTATTATTTAAATATGACTGTATCAATTTTATGTATTACTTTATTTTTTTAATTTCAAATCTTTTTCACTATCTTATATATAAAACTTTGTATTCGGAAATATAATTCAGCTGCATGTAACAACAATTGATTTTCTTCTTTCGTTGGGGACACTACGTCGGAAATACGTCATCCTACTCTGGGTTGTCTTCTGCCTTCTTACATACAGCCTTCCTCTGCCTCGAAGAAAAAGGGAAGCAAGATTCCACGGCGTAAATTCGCGCGGTTATCTTCTAAAGTTGCACTGAATGTGAAAAAAATATTGTATTTTTCTCGTGAGATCGGTTTATCAGCATTTTTCCTCTCCTCTAAAACAAAATTAATAAAACATTAAGATTTTCTGTCAATAATTATAGCCTGATTAGAATCTCACACTGAGCTAAATATTTGTACTGATCTTATTATCTAGAATATAAGTGCCAATTGTTACACGTGTCTGTAAGTATATTATGATGTTATAATATAATATTATGTAAATTAATATCTATATACTTACAAGTAGATCAATTTCACTTGATGAATCTTGCATTATATTGATTTTGCTTATTACACATGCATCTAAGCTTGTTAAATATAACATTTTGGTTTTTCTTACTTACCGACGGATCCATTCCACTTCACGGATACTCTGATTACGAACTTTCTTCTCCAGAATAAGCACCAGAGTCAGATGAGTTGGTGAAGTTACCAGATGTATCACTCCACTCATGACCTGACACCTGATTACTCTCTTTATCCGTGTCTGCGACATCTTCATCAGTACTATCATCGCAGAAGTAATGAGTACTTCTCCATGAGACCATTCTCTACATATTCTGCCATTGGAGACTTTATTGTGTCGTCTTCTTCTGCCTGCAAAAACAAATTGTAAAAATTGTACTGCAAAAAATAGTAGTCCAAGTTGCGAGCACGACTCGCACGCTGCGGGTTCCGTACCATTACGTTTCGTTAAGAACTTCGATCAGAACTCTAATAGGGTTTTAGTTTAGTTTTTCTATATACTATAAGGTCCTATTCCCTATTTTTTTTTTCAAAATTTTAGATTCAGTTGTTTCGAGATTAGGATGGGGGCACTCAATTTTCGTATATTTTCTTTAATATAATTTAAACAATGCATCTTAAAATTATAAAAAAAAATTGTAATTTATTTTCATTTGATATTAATAATTTGTTTAACTTTTTAGTTTTCCCCCCATTATTAACTCCCAAAATCGAAATTCTATTATTTGCTCTATACGTCCGTGATTGGGTCACCAAACACTAAATTATATCATTTCAACATTTTTCATCCATTTTCATCCAGTAGATTCGCAGAAAATAAGCTGTGACAGACGGACGGACAGACACAAGAGTGATCCTGTAAGGGTTACCTTTTAATTTTTTACAAAAATAAGAAAAGTTATTGCATCCAATCAGCTTTTCTTAGATTCTAATATAACTATTTAAAACTTTTAGTGAGATACCTGTATCATAGTTTGTTAGAGGTTATGTTGGGTTGGGGTTCACCAAACAAAATTAATTTAAACATTTTACTGTAAATCATAATTTAAACATAGTAAGCTATCTCAACTTTGCCTTAATTTTACAAACACTTTACTGTTGATTCCTTTCTCTTAGTTGTTTTGTGAACATCTGTTTTCTTATAACTGTACCTGTATCATAGTTTGAGAGTTTATGTTGGACTGAGGTTCTCCATTGTTATTGATAATTAAAACAAAATTAATTTAAACATTTTTACTGTAAATAATAATTATGTTTATAGTATGTTGTACTTCTCCGTAATATTCCAAACACATTACTGTTGGTTACTTTCTCTTAGTTGTTTTTGTGTACAGCTGTTCTCTTATTGCTGTACCTTTTTCAGTTATTTAAAGTGTTATTTCACTTTTATAACCTACAACAGACAGCAATTTACCCCAAATCGATGATATATCCATAACATTATTAGTTACCTAATTCTTCAATAAAAAGCACGAATACAATTATTTACAGGAGGAACATTTTTATACCTACGTATATATTCTATAATATTCTTGTCAACATTAGGTATGTTTAAGTTTTTAGTATTAGCTGGCATTTTGTGGGTTTTTATTTATGATTTAATAAATGGAGGAATATTCAATAGGCTGTAGATTGAGCTGCTAGAATCATAGAAGACTTTATGGTGAGATTGCCAGGTAAAACATATCTATACTGAAGGTCAGCTTCGATCAGCTGATTCTGCAATGGGAGGACATCAAGGTATGGAGCTCCATACCTTGATAATGTCCTCCCATTGCAGAATTATTCATCCTTATCCACATTTCTCGTGTCTGCAAATATCAAATTGCATATTTAAAACACCAGTCACCGTCACTTAGGTATTGCTGAGCTAAATAATGTCCGTCCCACTTACAATCACCTTTAGTTAAAGTCATATGACAAGAGATCTCATTATATTATCTAGTAAAGGAGTTTAATAGATATTACCTACCTAAGTAAAATAACATGCCCAGTAAATGTAGGTTATTATGGGTGAAACCTCACAGCCCATTCATCATTCTCTAAATAATATATTTTACGATTGTTAACTAATTATTATTATTAATTATGTTGTCATCGGATACTTTGTCTTCAAAGACTTAAATACCAAAGTAACAGAACTTACGCAATAACCCCGATCAACTCCATAGCCCACATCTTTAGGTAGTTAATTGAACTATGAGGTTCAGCCGCTTCAATTTTAATCTCCGCAACGGAATTGGGGTTCTCAAGACAATCTTTGGTTGGTTTTCGGTAAGTTTTTTTAAATTTATTATTTAATGTTTCAATTTTATGTTTTACTTTATTTTGTTAATTAATTATTTTTTTCATTTCAAATATTTTTCACGATATTATATATAAAACTTGGTATTCGGAAATATAATTCAACGATTCATTTGATTTTCTTCTTTCGTTGCGGACACCCCGTCGGACATACGTCATCCGACTCTGGGTTGTCTTCCTCTGCCTCAAAGGAAAAGGGAAGCAAGATTCGACGGCGTAAATTCACCTGGTTCATTTAACGTTTTGTGCAAGCACAAGGCTTGTATGACCTGGGCTTATCTAGAGCTCCCTTCTTCTCAGTTATTTCATAAAAAGTCACTCTTTTAGAGTTCAGTCTTTCCTTGTTCTAGAACGATCCTGGATCTAAGGAACATAAGTGCCAATTGTCACACGTGTCTGTAAGTATAATATGATGTTATAATTCATATGTAAGTTAATATCTATATACTTACAAGTAGTTCAATTTCACTTGATGTATCTTACATTATATTGATTTTGCTTATGCTTTTGCTTTGCGGAATAAGCACCGGAGTTAGATGAGTTGGTGGAGTTACCAGAATTATCACTCCACTCATGACCTGACACATGATTACTCTTTTTATCCCTGTCTGCGACATCTTCATCAGTACTATCATCGCTGTCTTCTAACTCTGATGAGGTCATATTATATTTAAAGTGGACGTACATTACAGAAGACATTGAATATGCGGAAATTCCCAGGCCGATCATTATCTATACAAAAGATCCTGATCGATTCGAAGAATGTATCCAATTCTAATTTGTGTACATCTGTGAACCGCTCAAGTTTTTCTTCGATCAGCTTCAGTCCTGAGTCTGCTGGTGGCCATATCTTGACAAAATCCTTCCAGAAGTAATGAGTACTTCTCCATGAGACCATTCTCTACATTTTTTGCGATTAGAGACTTTATTGGGTAAGAATTTCGATTAGAATCTCTGATAGGATTTTCGTTTAGTTTTTCCTATAAAGTATATTCCTATGTTCCCTTTTTTTTTCAAAATTTTAGATTTAGTTGTTTTGAGATAGGATGCGAGATAATCGAGATGATTTTCGTATATTTTCTTTAATTATAATTTAAACAATGCATCTTAAAATTATAAAAAAAATATTTGTAATTTATTTTCATTTGATATGTCACATGTGGAACTTGAAAAAAATAATTTGTTTAACTTTTTAATTTCCCCCATTATTAACCCCCAAAATCTAAATTCGATTATTTGCTCTACCTATACGTCCGTGATTTATAATTATGTTTATAAATGTTGTCTCAACTTCTAAACACATTACTGTTGGTTACTTTCTCTTAGTTGTTTTTGTGTACAGCTGTTTTCATATTGCTGTACTTTTTAATTATTAAAAAATGCGTTCACTTTTACTATTCATAAGGATAACCTACAACAGACAGCACTTTACCCCAAATCGATTATATATCCATATATAAGATTATTAGGTAATTCTTCTATAAAAAACACGAATAGAATTATTTACAGGAGGAACATTTTTATACCTAAGTGTACAATTCTATATTCTTATATCCATTTACCTAGCAATGTAGCTATCTGACAAGTTTAAATTGTTAGTATTAGCTGCATTTTGTGGGTTTTTATTTATGATTTAATAAATGGAGGAATATTCAATAGGTTGTAGAATAAACTACTCATAGAAGACTTTATGCTGAGATTGCCAGGTAAAACATTATCTATACCTACTGAAGGTCAGCTTCGATCAGCTCCATATCTTGATTTAATGTCCTCCCAGAACTATTCATCACTTCATCATCAGACACTTCTTCTGTCTGCATATTTGCATTTTTAAATTACATATTTAAAACACCTGTCACCGTCACTTAGGTACTGCTGAGCTAAATGATGTCCGTCCCACTTACAAACACCATTAGTTAAAGTTATATGACAAGAGATCTCATTATATTATCTAGTAAAGGAGTTTAATAGATATTACCTACCTAAGTAAAATAACATGCCCAGTAAATGTAGGTCACTATGGATGAAACCTCACAGCCCATTCATCATTCTATACATAATATACGAGTATCTTACAATTGATAACTAATAACTAACTAATTATGTTGTCATCGGATACTTTGTCTGCAAAGAGTAATATACTGCATACTTATAGATGTATATAACAATCACTGTTATTTACTGCTATATTAAGTCATGTATATCAAAGGATCTCGAAATATAAATAAATATAAATAAATATAATTTATTAGGTATATAATATTTCTTATTCTTAATACCAAAGTAACAGAACTTACCCAATAATCCCGATCAACTCCATAGCCCACATGTTTAGGATGCACCCTGGTCTAGGGCTCTAAGGTTCAGCCGCTTCAATTTAAGTCTCTGCAACGGGATTGGGTTCTCAAGACATTGTTTGGTTGGTTTGTTGTAAGTTTTTTCTGGAAATATAATACAGGGGCCTGTAACAACAATTGATTTTCTTCTTTCGTTGAGGACACCGCGTCAAACATACTGTTCAGCACTAGATCGTAGCTGTAGAGTGGACTGTATATCTTGAATTAAAACTTCGAATTATTAGTACACAACTGCCGACTTTAGGAAGGATGTAGCTAGCTACTTGTATGGACACGTGTTCATGTTCAGGAACGACTGAGTGAGGATCCTGCCGCCATGTCAAACTATCGCCCCACGTGGACGAGAAGTTTGTTTGTAGAGGACGTGCGTTCGGCACGGCAGGCGGCAGAGAAGAGACCGGCAGAGCCGGTGGTTGCTACTGACCGTCTCACGTCAACGCCCCGCCCCCGGCCACCCGCGGCCGGCGATGGTGTCCGCCAATACAACATGCTTCGTCCAGATGTCCATGAGTCATCATCTGTCTGCCGAAATTCCTAAGTTTCTAACAATGTTTAATGACTTCCTCATTGTCATTTCTATTGGCGGTACCTGCAAAGGGCGTTTGCAGCGTGAGAACGGCCCTTCCCAAAATCGGCTATTTCCATTTATTTATTTACACAAAGCATTCAAATACAAAGATAAAACAAATACAATACAAATACAACAAACAATATACAAAGACAAAGGGGCATACATAGAAACACACAAAACAATATGATATACTCGTACAAATTAGGTATATTACAAATTCGCGAGTCAAGCTCGGAGGGCAGGCTCGACGTCCGTAACATCCTCCTCCCGGCGCGCCGCCTCTACCTCGGTTCGTAGGACGGCGAGCTTGCTGGTCGGTCGCCGGAAGATTCCGCCTTTGGTCCTCACGTCTGCTGCTCGAACCTTGTTGTCCGGTCCCGGGTAGGTCTTCTCCACTACTCCTCGGGGCCAAACGTTCCTCGGCATCGTAGGGTCCACCACGACTACCAGGTCGCCACGCTGCAGGCTCCTCCCGTGGTCGTCCGCTCCTCCGCGGGGCACTAGCGTAGGTAGGTACTCGACAAGCCACCTGCGCCAGAACTCGTCCGCTAGGGCCTGCGTCTGCTTCCATTTCGCTCGGCTGGCTTCTGCGTACGGCCCGTAGACAGGTAGAGACGATGATGTCCCCAGCAAGAAATGATTGGGGGTGAGCGCCTCGGGGTCGTCGGGGTCGACGGACACGTGTGTGAGCGGTCGCGAGTTCACACTGTGCTCCGCTTCGACCAGCAGGGTGTGCAGTGTCTCATCCCGCGGCGTCTTCTCACGTAGCGTCGCCGCGAGTGCGTTCTTCACCGACCGCACCAGTCGCTCCCAAGCTCCTCCCATATGAGGGGCCCCAGGCGGGATGAACTTCCATTCCATCCCCTTCGTCGTCCCGTACTGTTGAAGTTGCGGTGCCCACTCTGCATACGCAGCTCGCAGCTCGGTGTCAGCGCCGCGGAAGTTAGTACCGTTGTCCGAGTACATAACCCGCGGCCATCCGCGTCGCGCGGCCATGCGCCGCAGCGCCATGATCGCGATGTCGGTGCTCAGGCCGGACACCAGCTCGAGATGCACAGCCCTTGTCGACAGGCAGGTGAACAGCGCTACCCACCGTTTCTCGCGCCGCCGTCCCACGGTGACAATCATCGGCCCGAAGTAGTCCACAGCACAGCATGTGAAGGGACGCTGGCGATCGGCCAGCCTCTCGGGCGGTAGGTTGCCCCGGGTGGGCATGGCGGGCGCAGCACATCGTATCTTGCAATATTGACATGCGCGCGCCACTGCCCGCACGGTCGGTCGTAGGTGCAGGATCCAATAGCGCTGCCGTAGCTCGTTAACGACTCGCTCGTGATTCGCGTGCCCCGCCGCTCTGTGCTCGTATTCTACGAGCAAGCGAGACAGACGATGTCGGCCGTCCAATATGATAGGCCGTCTCATGTCGTATGCGGCGCGGGCAGCGTCGATTCGCCCTCGCACACGCAGTAACCCATGTTCAATAGTCGGGTCCAATTTGTATAGGCGGCTATTTTTCGTAATTCGCTCACCTCTCTCTAGTTTCTTGATTTCGTCGCTGAAGTCGTCGCGCTGCGCTTGTATCGCCCACAGCTCGGCCGCTCGCTCGATGTGACGAACTTCTAGCTTCGATTTCACACGTTTGCATTTATCTATGAACAATAACACGTACGCGGTGCTCCGTAGTAGCCGCATATACGACGAGAAGCGCTCGATGCGGGGTAGACAGGGTGCATCGCTCTCCTCGGTCGTTGCTACGGCTACAACTTCTTCGTCGGGTACCGTCGTGTTGTTGCTGACCGGCCAAGTGTCCTCGGGGTTCCGCAGGAAGCTGGGTCCGTTAAACCACCGCGCACTGGCTGTAATGTTGTTAGTGTGGCCGGCGCGCGTAGCGTCGTCGGCGACATTGTATTCAGACGGTAGCCAGCGCCACTCGTAGGGGCTTGTTAGTTTCTTGTCTAACTTCCTCTCCATCGACCTCATCCGTTTCAGCGCGTAGTCGTAGTTCCGTGGCATTGCTACTTCGTCGCTCCGCCACGGTAGTCCCACTTCGTATCGGCCGTCGATGTGTCGCGCCGACTGCTCGAACATGTCGACAGCCCGCCGGTCCTCCGCCCGCTCCTTCTTGCGACTGGAGACTCCTAGCGCGTCGATGTCGAAGTGCGACTTGACTAGCGCTGCCAAGTCGTCGGTTTCAGGTCGATGTTGCTCCACGTGAGTAACGTGTAGTACAGAGTCTTCACCGGGGCCCCCTCGTAGAACCCGGCGTGGCAGCTTCCCGTGCACGACCCATCCGAGGCGCGTCCTCGATGCGGCGGGTTCGCTCTTCTTACCCGTCCGCAGCTGTCGTGTGACGATCAGTGGCCAGTTGTCTGCTCCTATAAGAATGCGCGGCCTGGCGTTCTCGTAGCTAAGCCGGCCTCGCAGCGTTCGTAGGTGCTTAAACCTAGCTACCTCCCTAGCAACAGTCTGGTTGCGGAGGGATAGGTTGTTCATCGTTCGGGCCCAGATCACGTGGGTCGCAGGTTCGTCTATCCCCTTGATAGAAACCTGCACCAGTTTGCTGTTGGCCCGGTCTTGTGTCGAGTTTACGCCGCGAAGTCGTAACGGCTGAGTGGGTCCGGCGGCTCTTGTGCTAGTTCCTCGTCAATAATAGTTACCGTCGACCCCTCGTCGAGGAGAGTGTAGGTGTGAATCTCTCCCCTGGGTCCCGACACAATGACTAGACATACCTTCAACAACACCGGGCTCGCCCGGGACTCGTCGGCCGCAACGGACAGCACCGCCTCGGCCGGTGCGGGGCGCGCGGCTTTCTCGTTTGACTCACGCGCGGTCCGTCGTTCGGCGTGTAGCAACGGGTGGTGGGGGCGGCGACACTTGTTGACGCCGCACAGCTTCGACGAACACTCGCTGCGCCGATGTGACCCGCTCAAACACTGGAAGCAGGTTCCGCTCTTCTTCGCCCACTCCCAGCGTTGATCTGTGTTCATTTTCTTGAGCGTGCCACACTTGGTTATAGCATGATATTTACTACAACAAGCGCACGCGTGTATCGTCCGCTCGTCGGACGCGTATACTACCTCGGGAGCCCGGCGGTGTCGAAAGGTCGCCGCGATCGGCGGCTTGCTGGGCCTCTTCGCGCCTTGTGTGCTCGCAGCGACAGGGAGCAGGTGCTGGATCGTGCGGTCCGCCTCCCGCATCAGGAACCGGGACAGTTGGACGATCTTCGGCTCGCCCTCGCCCTGGTTGTCGTGCGCGTAGTCACACCAACGGCTCGCTAAATGAGGACTTAGCTTCTCGGTGACCTCTCGTACAAGCATAGGGTTCCGTAGGTAGTCTTGCTGGTCGATATTCTGCAGCACACACACGATATTCTGCAGCTTCACCGCCAGCTTGTTGAGTTCGTGAGGAGAGTTGCCCGGTCGCGGCAGCTGCTTGATCTCCTCCATAGCGCGGTCGACGATCATTTCAGGGCGCCCGTAATACTGCTCGAGCGTCCGTATGATGGCCTGTGGATCGGTCGCGGTGTATAGCAGCGCGGACACGGCCTCTCTCGCTTCGCCGCGTAGACACGCTCTCAGCCGGGCGATGTTCTCGACGGCCGAGACGTTGTAGAGCGTCGTGGAGTCCCGCACCGCTGCTATGAAGGGAAGCCACTCCGCGGCTGCCCCGGTGAACACAGGCAGCTCACAGGCTTGGCGCGGCGTCGGCCGCGCGTGCTGCATACTTTTCAGCACCAATGCCAGCTCCTGGATCTCTCGGCTCGGCGTGCTCCCTCGTGCCTGGGTCCTCGCGTCGATATCGTTCGACGCGGCCGGACACGTGGGTTGCGCGTTGCTCGGCGGCGCGTCGGACACGTTCCGTGGCAGCTCCGTAGCAACGTTTGTGTTCTGCAGCCAGTTTCCCACACGCTGGGCGGCGTCGTTCTTGGGCGCGCTGACTGCTTCCTCTTCCTCAGCTTGGATGTCCGCGATCTGGATCTCCAGCCGCTTGCTGACTAGCTCAGCTTCGAGCTGGAGCTCCTTCCTTCTTATCTCGGCCAGTCTTTGTTGTGCTTCAAACTCTGCTTGCTTGATTCGAAGCTGGATGCTTGCAGTCGACCGCACGGAGCGCAAGGTGTTTCTCGAACGATTCGAGCACGTGGGAGAGGGCGGTCTGCAGGCAGCGCGCACGGAATCCTCCGCGAAAGCGGACTGTGATGGTTCCGTGAACACCCGCTGTCGCACGTCGATGCCGGACTCCGACATAGTACCTTTCTTGCTTCGTGTCTTCATTTTTCCTGATGGCTTGAATCCCGTTACACGTAGGATCAGGTTTCAGGCTTCAACTCGGCTGCTCGCAGTACCAATTGTTCAGGCTTCAATCCGGCAACTCGATTGACCAAAAATGTTCACACTGTAGGGAAGGATGTAGCTGAGGATCCTGCCGCCATGTCAAACTATCGCCCCACGTGGACGAGAAGTTTGTTTGTAGAGGACGTGCGTTCGGCACGGCAGGCGGCAGAGAAGAGACCGGCAGAGCCGGTGGTTGCTACTGACCGTCTCACGTCAACGCCCCGCCCCCGGCCACCCGCGGCCGGCGATGGTGTCCGCCAATACAACATGCTTCGTCCAGATGTCCATGAGTCATCATCTGTCTGCCGAAATTCCTAAGTTTCTAACAATGTTTAATGACTTCCTCATTGTCATTTCTATTGGCGGTACCTGCAAAGGGCGTTTGCAGCGTGAGAACGGCCCTTCCCAAAATCGGCTATTTCCATTTATTTATTTACACAAAGCATTCAAATACAAAGATAAAACAAATACAATACAAATACAACAAACAATATACAAAGACAAAGGGGCATACATAGAAACACACAAAACAATATGATATACTCGTACAAATTAGGTATATTACAAATTCGCGAGTCAAGCTCGGAGGGCAGGCTCGACGTCCGTAACACATACGTCATCCTACTCTGGGTTGTCTTCTGCCTTCTTACAGCCTTCCTCTCCCTCGAAGGAAAAGGGAAGCAAGATTGCACGGCGTAAATTCGCGTGGTTCCTTTAACGATTTGTGCAAGCACAAAGCTTGTACGACCTGGGCTTTTCTTGAGCTCCCTTCTCAATGAAATATAAAAAGTCTCTCTTTTAGAGTTCAGTCTTTCCTAGTTCTAGAATGATCCTGGATCTACGCAAGATTGTTGCTAACCGTTCAGCTTCTCTTATCTGCTTGCGGTAGATTATATTATAACCTTCTATAGAAGCGATCAACTCTATTTTATTTTCTAAAGTTGCATTGAATGTGGAAAACGTATTGTATTTTTCTCTTGAGATCTGTTTATCAGCATTTTTCCTCTCCTCTAAAACAAAAGCAATAAAACATTACTCACACTGAGCTAAATATTTGTCACATTATTATTGTCACACGTGTCTGTAAGTATATTATGATGTTATAATATAATATTATGCAAGTTAATATCTATATATATACCTACAAGTAGATCAATTTCACTTGTTGTATCTTACATTATATTGATTTTGCTTATTACATAATGCATCTAAGCATGTTAAATATAACCTTTTAGTTTTTCTTACTTACCGACGGATCCATTCCACTTCACGGATCCTCTGATGAGGAACTTTCTCCTCCAGAATAAGCACCAGAGTCAGATGAGTTGGTGGAGTTACCAGATGTATCACTCCACTCATCACCTGACACCTGATTACTCTCTTTATCCGTGTCTGCGACATCTTCATCAGTACTATCATCGCTGTCTTCTGAATCTGACGAGTTCATATTATATTTGTAGTGATCGTACATATTACAGAAGACATTGAATATGCGGAAATTCCCAGGCCGATCATTCTCTATACAAAAGATCCTGAACGATTCGAAGAATGTATCCAAATCTAATTTGTGTACATCTGTGAACCGCTCAAGTTCTTCTTCGATCAGCTCTAGTTCTGAGACTGCTGGTGGCCATATCTTGACGAGGTCCTCCCAGAAGTACTCATCTTTCTCTACATATTCTGCGATTGACGACTTTATTGTGTCGTCTTCGTCTGCCTGCAAAAACATATTGTAAATATTGTAATTATCCAAAAAAATAATGTGTCTAGTTGCGGCGTTGCCGATTTTCGTTTAGTTTTTCCTATAAACTTTAGGACAGTTCCCCTATTCCCTATTTTTTCAACATTTTAGATTCAGTAGTCAATACTTATACTCTTCAGCCCTTTCAATTGATGTCTCATGATAAACTTAATTTTTTTATATATATTATAATCATCGATGTTTTATAATTAACCCTCAAAATCGAAATTCTATTATTTACGCTATACGTCCGTGATTGGGTCATCAAACACTACATACTTATATACCAAATTTCAACTTTTTTCGTTCATTATATACGGACAAAATAAGCTGTGACAAACGGACAGACAGATACAAGAGTGATCCTATAAGGGGTCCCTTTTTCAGGATGTATTTAAGCCCTAAAAATGTAAAAGTTTCATTTTTAAGTTACGGCTGTTTGTCCTTGTATTATTGTCCTTAAAATTATATTAGCCTATTAGCCACTATTAGCCATTAATTGTTCACACTTTAATTTACTAAATTATAACAACCGACATCGTAGGGCCATAATATTCTACTGTGTCTACACGCACATTCTCACGTTATTTCAATATAATATTATCTAATTTAAAAACAATTATCAAAGACAGATCAAAACTTGAACTTATTTTTTTTAAATTGTACTTTATTGTTAGTAGAATAATAAAAGAAAGGATGTTTAATTTACATACATACATAGCGTTAATTTGCATACCTTTTATTTCTATCTCAAACACTTTGCTACTGTAGCGGTGGCAACATACAACATCTACCTGTGCGTCGGTGGCCGAGTGGTTAAGATGTCTGGTATTAACTAGGCAGACTCCAGGTTCGATCCCGGATCGGATTTAAAAACTTACATAATCCGACAAACCACACTTAGATCTAATTATATCTCAACAGAACTGGCCACTCGTTAGGTACAGCCTCACAACAACAACAATAAACGAGAGACTTGGTCTTCCTCTGGGTACCCTGGAACCGTAACACGGTATCGGGAGCTGTAAGGCAACTCGTGAAGAAAGAAAAAAAACTGCTAATAGCAATGTATTGAAGGTATTCTCACAGAGTTACGTCCAATCAAAGTGTTACTAATCAATTATAAACTGTACTTACAAATATGTCGCTAGAGTTGTTAGTCTGATCAGACTCGACGGTACACGGAGATGAATTCTGTAAAATAAAAAATATTTCAATTAGAATTATTACATAAAATTCAGGTCAATACAGAAATAATTCAGATTTGTTGTGTTATGTATAAAGAGTTATTAAATTTACCTCGTCACTAAATTCAGACGCTTTGTTTTCATTAGACATTGTAGGGTAGGTAGGTAACTTGTTTATAATTAGATATTATATGTTAAATAGGCCAACCACCTTGGACTTTACACTTGTCAGTACTGAGCGGGGACCGGGGATGCAATGTTATTGTATTAGGAAGTACCTGCTGGTACCTGCCTGAACTAAATATTTTCGTCCTATTGTCGATTTTTTTCTGTAACTAGTATTTTGGGCATTGTCAGTCGAGATTGTATGGAATAATATTTAAAAAAACAACAAATAAATAATGTTGGACTCACCATAAACTACTGCGATATGATCCCTTCTGATTTAGCCTGACGCGTTGTTAATTTTTTATTCTTCTCCAATTATTTTACATTCCTTTACATCTCCTACTTAAATCAGAACTCAAGAGAAACATATTGTAGAGCTATTAGGGAACAAGTTAGTAATCACCGCGATTACAAGGCAACATGATCGCGAGACACATATTTCATTTAAATTTAAGTAATTTAAAATAAAATAAGTGGAAATTGCCAGGATCATTCTCTATACAGAATAACCTGAACGATTCGAAGAATGTGTCCAAATCTGCTTTGTGTATATCTGTGTTTTTCTTCGATCAGCTCCAGTTCTGAGTCTGCTGGTGGCCATATCACACAACTTTATTGTCTGCCTGAAAAAACAATTTGTAAATTCTGTAATTATGCAAAAATTGGAAAGTTTCGGTTTGTCCTCGTTTTATCTACAATAGCTATAAATTTTATTGTCCTATAATTAAGGATATTCCCCAACTAGCAGTAGATTGTTATATTAGTAGACCATAGAACGTTATATGAACACTAATTGGTGTTAATCATCGGTTCTATAAGAGGCCAAAGAACCGCACATCGCTATTCAGTGATATACTTAATGTTTGTATATGACATTATACATTTAATAAAACAGTGACGAGAAACGCAATATGGTGATGTAGGTACTGGTTACTAAGACGCTACGATAGCAACTTTTTACAATATATAAGAGCTCTTAACATCACAAATCTTAATATTAATTCAATATTCTCTGTTTTTCTCTCAAAATATAAAAGAATTATAAATATGTATAAAAATAATATTCGTTGTGAGTGTTGTCGATATTATTAAATAAAGTTATAATTATCGTCTACTTCTATAAATTCATTAAATAAGGAAATAATTCAAAATATGAGACTATTCCTGACTTATCACGGCATAATTGTCATATAAATAGCATTATTCTACCTTTACATGACCTTATTGTATTGTATTGTACAGTATAAGTTACTGTAAAGTTTCACAATGACCATCCCTTATTCATAATATCCCATTATTTATTGTACTTCATTATAAAAGATAACGGTCATCCTTATTTAGATAAAAGATATTTCATAAAACTTATCATTAAGCCTTTAATACTTTGGGAGGTAGCTAGGTATACACTTTTCGAAATCAATAGGGTTTTGTTAAATAAATATTTATCTCATAGTCGCCTTTTACGACATTCGCGAGTGCAGCAAGGAAGTCTTTAAACAATACCCAACTAGAGAGAATTAATTAAAAAGTGTTGCAGAAATGTACGTCATATATTAGATATGTCGCAGGGATATTGTCAAAGCCGTGATATTATAATTTTTTATTATTATATTTTTACAATTCATTTTTTACAATTTCACGGACTTTTTTAGTGTTATTATAATTTCACTAAGCCCATACAGTGATATTGCGAGGTAATAATATTTTTACAATTTCACTGGATGTGCAAGTCGTTGGATTGTGAGACGGTCACTGATTGGTCCGTTTTTAAATGCCAATATTGCAAAAATAGAGTTAGAAATAAGTAGACAGGTTTCTGAAATTAATTATATTATATAGTTATATATTTAACTTATATAAAGTACCCAATTGTGTTTTTTGCTCAATAATTGACTGCTCTTATGACTTTTTAAATTAATTATTTACACAAAGCAAATAACTTGTGATCTATTGAACCTCAATATTTGTCTTGGATAGTTAACACATACTAGTCATCTTATATTTAGCTAATCAACTTATCATCTTTATGTTATAAGCAAGTTATTGTTTTTATATTGTAAGGTTCTATATCTTCTACATAATATTTGACTTGCTGGTAAAAACTAGCCAAGTCAAATGTTGAGATTCAATAGATCATAAGTTATTTGCTTTGTGTAAATAATACGACCGATTCAAATTTTAAAAGTCATATTTTTAAATGGCAAACATTGTTGTAGCAGAAAAAAATAATAATTTGTGTTTTATATTTACTAAAGAATGTTATACTTACGTTCTTACTCGTATAAATAAATTTCAGGATTGTCTACAGAACTTGGCACCCATTTAGATCTCAAATCTTTTGTCGACAACCACACCATAATTAATTATCATAATACTGAACATTGGCTCCCATTTTCACATTTATGTTTTTGGTGGGATTTGTATTACTGGAGAAGAAACAGATTCGCGCTACATAATTAATATTTTTTCCTTTCCGACATCCAAAACATCATATTTTGCCGCATGGTGATACTGCTGATTAGTAGTTCTAAGTATTTTTCTAGATTTTTATTTTTCTATTAAGTTTATTAAGTACCTGTATTATTCAGTTCAAACTCCATTCCGGTTTTTTCGTTTTATCAGACTGGGCACTGTAGTATTTTCGAAGCTCTATGTTAAAATCTTCCCGTGCCACGCACGAGGTCCCCCATCACAAACTCCGCTCATAATTTACCTAGTGTTATTATAATGTCATTGTATGGGCTTAGTGACATTATAATAACACAAAAAAAAGTCCGTGAAATTGTAAAAAATGTAGGTGGTTGACAAAGATCCGTGCAATTACAGTTTCACTAGTGATATTATATCCCTGCGACATTAACATATCGCATTATATTTTTTCATTGTTTCAAAACATTAACTAAGTATACAGTTTTAATCTAAAATAATAATTTATATTTTATATATACAAAATAAACATTATATTATAATGATGTACCTCTACTAGGGCTAATTATACCTGTTACATATTTAATATTTGTTTCCAAACATTCCACACTTTGCTTTGGTAAAAGGAACAAATAATTATTATGAAAATAAAATATACCTAACTCTGCCTGTGGCATTATAGTAGTAGTATGTGAAATGAAACTAAGCAAATACATTGTGGTCCAATTCGGTATGTAAAGTAAAAGTTAAGGTATGCTGAATCCAAAACCGATTCGAGATATTGGTTTAATAATCCGTATTTTTCAAATTATAGTTCTTAAAATCGTGAGATTGTCTTTATTTTTTCAAAAACAAATAATTAACTTAACCTACATTTCACCTATGAATGACGTCATTATATCGGCTAAATAAAAGCAAAATATTTACTTGTCAACCAATGTTACCCTGTTACTAGATATTATAGGTACCTACTACTATTTCAGTAGTTTTTATAACTAATCTAGTTTGTTATTTAGGAAGAATGTTTAAGCATTTTTTATTGTAGGATATTCTTTGACCTTTGTATATATTTTGTATCACAACAACTATGCAGACTACGGTATAAAAGCCGTAAAGATGTTTGTTTGTTGTTGTTTTAATATGTTTTATGTAGAAGTGGTAGGTTTTGGTAGATTTTGTAGGATTTAGAGACGGCACTATTGTTTGTTAAATGTCAAAGTCAAAGAACACATATGTTCTTTTTTCTGTACCAACATAATATCAAAGGTATTGAAGTATTCAGCCGACAAAATGACGTCATCAGTGCTAAAACTTTGATAATTTATTATAAAAAAACTACTGTATAGAATTCAAAAATATTCAAATCAGTTTCTTAAAATAGCTTAATCTTTAAAAAAAAATATAAAAATCGTAACTTAGCTTTTACTTTACATACCGAATTAAATCTGAGTTTTGTCTCGAGTGAGTGTTGAACCCTGGACTATAACTCAAACATGTGGAAGTAAAATAAAACCATATAATTATTAAAAAATAATTGACCAAGTTGTTGTGAGTTCGCGAGGTCAGGGTTCCGTACCATATGTTCGGTATTTTTTTTGTTTTATAAGTAGGTATACAAATATTTTAAATGGCGAGTTACGTGTTAAGGTAATATTATTTCTGTTTCTAAATAAAATAGGTAGTTTAATGTTTTCTACCATGTTATAACGATTGGCTGATGTAAAAATATATACTTAGATAGGTACCTATTTAAAGAGTCGAGAACCGAGTCTATACGGTTTTTTTTTTTTTTTTTATTTATTCTCTTAGAAAATTAACCTAATTACAATTCAAAATTCCGCCAAACTGCTACACAGTTTATGTATCTAGATATTAATATAAGTTTTAATTTAATGTATATTTTAGATTTATAGATACAATTAAATTATATCTACTCTCAAACATATTTTACAAATGTTTATAAAAATTTTTTTAATAAACCATTTACAATGACAAACTTGTAGTTATCATTAATGCCTATATTACAAATTGATATCAATGATCAATGTTCACCCATTTTATATAATCAGACCCCTGTTTTCACACCTAGCTACCAAAACATCATATTTTCATGAATCAAAACACACGAACTTGACCATAGCGCAGACAGTTTGTAATGGTTTTGTTTGTTATAATTTTGCCTATTTTTAACTTTACTAACTAATTCACGAATAAAGCAAAGCAATGATTTCGGGGGCAACTTTTGAACTCAGTCTACAGCCCGCGGGCTCACTTGACGTCATTAATTTTTTGGGGTCAGCTCAGCCCAGAAAAAACTTCAGCCATACATTATTGTCGTGCAATTTTAACTATTGACGCAGCGCACGCCGTGGAAGCTCTCAAGAGGCACGACTTTTCACATATAATTATATAGCCTATGTTCATCTGGAATAAAGTACCTTCCTGAGATTACCCTCTACAGTCTACATAGATACAAACTGACACAATGTACACTACCTGCACTCTTTATAATATAGAATCTTTTATTACATTAATACTCCGACGAATATTACTGATATCTCACTTTGGGTTCTAATAGTAGCTACTTCGCGAGTTCTAACTCCTAGATAAACGCGTTTTCATACTGCTGCACTAATCTAACATTTTGTAAGACGATGCGTGGCCCGCATCTTAGACAGACACACTAATGTATGACTTCACACAAGTGTTTAGTCCAAACACGTCACAAATATTTCTCGTCTAAAAACCAAAACACAACAAATGTCCATCTATTGTGAGTTAGGACCAAAACGTTCAGCCTTCAAAGAAAAAAATATAATAACTTTTTTTTAAAATATACAGACCTCAAAAAGTGTTCACTGAAAGGCAAGAAATAATAAAATATTTTGTAGTTGAATTTAAAGTCGGTTGGTAATGTTTATTAAAAAGTTAATTATTTTAAATCAGAAGTTATATGTTAAGATAAAACTTATTCTTACTTCACGGGTTGCCTCACAGCTCCCGTAACAGTGTTACGTTTCCAGGGTACCCAGCGGAAGATCAAGTCTCCCTCGTTTAGCCGATGGTATTTGTGAGGCTATACCTAACGAGTGGCCAGTTCTGTTGAGGTATATTTTTAGATGGAAAGCCTCTAAGTGTCGTTTGTCGGATTATGTACATAAGTTTTTAATTAAATACCCCATTGGTATATGGCCGGGATACGGGATCGAACCCGACGTCTGCCTAGTCAACACCAGACGTCTTAACCACTCGGCCACCGAAGCACCTATTATTATGTAGGTAATATATCCGCTTTGATCCCTGAAATATTAATATAAGTCTGAAAAAAAATAGTTTATAATACCTACTTGGACCTTCCATGATGATCCTGGAGGCTGCAACTATTCCCACAATGGACACGCATTAACACAATCCATTTCTTATTTTTTTTTTATCATTCCTGCTCTTAAGTAAATTAAATTATGTAAGTACTAATTGATTATTTTACTAAGAATATTGTTTTACAGAATTTCTAGATATTTATATATCTACCCTCAACTACTTTAGAGAAGTAAGAATGTGTTCGGTGTTGACAAAATTATAAATCATGTTTAGGGTTCCGTAGTCCCACTGATTGATGACAAGAAACGTTGGTTTACCAATCAATATTCGTCTAACATTGTACCTAGTTGGTAACACACCTCATACATTTTGTGTAAGTATATGATTGTGTACGACTTAAATGGCTTCAGAATTTCTCTCTAAATCGATTTCTATTATTCTATCCATCTATATATAAAAAGAAAAGTCCAGACTCATCAACGCCCAGCCCAAACCCTTGGACTTAGGAAGCTGAAAAGGAATTTTTATAAATATTTTCACCAATTGGAGTGTAAAATTAAATTAAAAATTTAATTTGATATTCGTCTCGAGTGAGTGCTGATTCCGGGAATCATAGTGAAAACAAAATAAAGCAGAGTAATTATGAAAATATTATTTAATTATGTTTACAATGTTAATTTCATAAATGTAATAATATAGTTATAAACTAACCTAAATGTATTGTATGATATACAAAAATAAATGTAAAAAAAATAAATTAGTAGACTAATTAAAAATAAAATGTCTGAAAATTATTAAAAAACTATTTACAAGTGCAAATACAAAATAATGATGTTATATACAAACTAAAAAGCGATAAAAACTATTTACACAAGCGTATGAGAGTAAAAGAATAGGTATCTACTTTAGAAACATCTTATAAAGTATAATTAACTAAACTAATATAATAATAAACAAAAAGTTATAAAGTCTGCTTACCTACTTACAAAGCGTATGTAAATGGAAATAATAATTAGGAACTTTATCATAAAATAATTGTAACTAAAGTAAATACAAATGTAGGATACAGTTGGGAGTTTTATGGCAGTGTCAACACTATGGGTCTTCGGTGTAGCTGCTGTTCTTACTGCACACGCCAGAGTCCGACAACTCATCAGCTTCATCCTCGTCTGGCCTGTCATCATGAATAGCAAGTTCTTGGTACCGTTCGCTAAATATGATAAAATTTCCGTAATTTCCAGGCCAAAGGTTTTCGGTGCAAAATATACGGAACGAGTCAATAAAGTAATCTTTATCGATTATGTTGAACTCGTCCGCAAATGTATCTAGCTCTGCTCTTATCAGACCCATTTCTCGGAATGTTGGAGGCCAGATCTTCAGTATGTAGTTAGCTTCATAGACTGCTAAATAACCTGCCATAGCTACGACTCGCTTTTCTTCTGGCTGTAAATAAAAAAATGGTTATATAGTGTTATTACGAACTATGTTTCCGCGCCCGGCTTCTCCCGTGGATTATTTGATTTGTACCCACACGCATACTCAGGACCGCGACATATTTTGCTTTGACCAACGTCCACCTAATTAAGATATGAAACAACGAGCAGGTTATCAGTCAAGTTCCATACTTATTTTATTATCCAACTATGAAAACTGTACGGTCAAACCAGGGTAAAACATATTTTACAAGTTTCACCACCAATTATTTTAAATTACAATATCCACAGCTCGGTACATGGATACAAAGTATAAGTGCAAATAAAACACTTTGATATGTTTTAGTGTGATAGGAAGACAAACAAAAAAACATACTTTCACATAATATATAATATTACTAGCTTTGTGCACCATAATATTAACTTTCAATCCCTATGATACCCTATAATTAGGGAGTGGATTTTTAAGAAAGCAGGCTATGTATTTTTCTAAAAATCAATTTTTCTCTGTACCTACAAAATTTCATCAAAATCGGTTCAGTGGTTTAGGCGTAACAGACACAAACAAAGTTTTAAATATTATAAATGTGTTTGTTTGTCTTTACTTCACGCCAGAACGGTTAAATTCATCGACATGATTGTGCACAGAGATAGCAGGAGGGCCGGGGAGTGACACAGGCTCATTTTTATCCGGGGGACATATTATCCATTCCTTGCAGTTGAATCCCGTGCATTTTCTATGTTTTAAAAACTCAAAGTTATATCAACAATAATGTCACTTATGTAAGATGAAAAAAGGGATGTTTACATAGCTTGTTACTTTAGATATAATATACATTATATAGAACAGATGTGACTGGAATAAAACCTGTGTAATTTTGAAAGAAAGGAAAAATTAAATGCACCCCGAATCTTCGACATGAAAATATGTAGGTATGTCATGTATGTGAAGTCTGTCTATATTAACTAAAGGTATGTATGTTACGTATGTATGTAAACAAACTTTGCATGTCCTGCTATTGTTAAAATTTTAAATAATAATTTAAAAACTATTATTTTATTAGTTCTGCAAATGTAAAATAGGTTTAAAATATTAAATATTATTTGAAATTGTTAATATAAGAAAAGTCTTTTAAGAATGTTCAATGACAACTTATTTCAAAAAGGCACGTCAAGTTTGTTTAAATAAGTCAAAACTAGAAAAATAGATCTTATGTAACGGTAGGTACTTACATGTTTTTCCCACTGTGCCCCTTCAAGTTGCGAATTGTGGACATTGTCACCGTGGGGGTTATTACCATTAATCTGTAAACAAAAACTACATATTAAGATACATAATAACACTATAACGCTTGTACAACTGTAACAACTAGCGGGGTAGACAGAGACTAACGACCTCCACATACTAAAGTAAATAATGTTACCTTTTCCATCTTTTCTAACTAACTGTCACTGATTTTAAAATGTAATGATCACTTCACAAGGAGACGAACAAGACTGATTAAATGTCACTCGAAAATTCACCTTTTATACTGTTTTCAGGAAACTCTAATGACCATTATGAAAGATATAGGTAGGGGTGTAATTACTTCCTGTTACATAGTTGTATTAATTATATCATTAACTCTGAATAATAAAAGGGTAAAGTAATTTACTTTTGTATTGAAATAGGTGATTAACAAACTTTAATCAAGTAAGTACCTATGGGTGCATAAGAATTTCTTAAACTAGATTTTGCATCTCTTTCACTCAATATCTGAGCGAAATAAATAAATAGAGGAAGAAAATATTCAGTCAAAAGCGGTACAATAAAATACACAAAACGGACTTCAGCAATTCAAATATTGTACTAAAAATAATTGAAATAGCAAGTTCTAGTTAATGGATCCTTAAAGTATGTGTAAAGTAAAGTAAAGTAAAGTAAAGTATTAGTATCGAGTCTCAAAACCGGTTGAAATTATGCGTGAAATTGATGACTTTCAGAGCTAAATGAAACCGAGGTTTAGCTGATATTGACATATTTTTACGTGTTGAGTATAGATAATTTCATATACTTTAATCCAAACTAACAGATATTATAAATGTATTTGTTTGTTTGTCTTTAATTCACGCTAGAACGGTTAAACTGATCGACATGATTGTTGCACACAGACAGCAAGACGGCCGGGGAGTGACACAGGCTCATTTTTATCCGGGGGACTATTATCCACTCCGTTAAATACCAATTGAATACCCTGCTATTTTTTGTGTTTCTTGTTCGCATAACCCGTGAATATATAAATTTTGTTAAACAAATTTTCACCCCAGAGTTGACTATGTTTTAAAATCTCAAAGCCGAAATCAATAATAATGTTACTTATGCAATATAGTAAAAGGGATGTTTACATAGCTTGTTCATTTGGAGATATTTATATGTCGCCGCCAAATCAGCCACTCAATTTTTAACATTATATATTTCACAACCAACAAAAACACGAATATCAAGAGGTGGACTATATTTACCATAAAATATTTTGAGTTACATTAAAATAGTATAATAACTAGGTACTTCTCTTGGTAATTTAGCTAAAAGGTAATTCGAAAACTTTAAAGTATTATTTAGCCTTTTACACCTTATGGCCAAACCGTGGCAGCCTCTTGGTTCTTGATCGCGTATTCATTTCAAACGGTGAGAAGGACCAAAAACCAAGAAAAACCGACATTGCATTGAATATCTATATAGACAATATATCTACGTCGAACTTGTTGGCTAATGGTCATGTCGATGAGGAGAAGTTCTTTAGTACCACGGGACCCAGCCCTACATCCATTCTGAGAAGCAGACATGATTCAATTGGTATCTATATGGCAACCAATTTTGATTCTCAAATTGGATGTAAGGAGCTTGTAGATTATCAAATTGGTAGGTAAGCATGTTATGGGTCTATAGTTCTTAGGATCCGTGGTACTGCCAGACTTATAAAGCAGGCGGGTAATGCCAGTAGTCATAAATTCTGGGATCGATCCAAACTCAATGGCTTCTTGGAATTGGAATGCTAAGCGAGCATGTGAGCTGCGTATCCATTTTAGCCAATAGTTGTGTAGTCCGTCGGGCCCTGGAGACTTCCAATTTGACATAGGACGGACAGCACAAACTACATCGATCGACAGGCCCGCTCAACATCCCCTATCCAAGGGTCCTCGGTGTGACTGACGGGAGCCGACCATATGTTTGGCCAGAAAGTATTCGTGGTTTCAACATCGGGTACACTCCCTTCAGTCACACCCTGTTTAGATCGTTCCCAGTCTCTATAAACCTGCCTTTGATCATTTTGGAATATGCGATTCTGGACGTATCGATCCACTCGCAACTTGTACCTGCGAATACGGTTCGCCCATGCACAAATTTTCTGCTTCAGTAAGTCGATGCGTTCTGTGACTTTAGATATATAGAAGGCTCGCTGCACAAAACGCATCACTCGCGGACGAGTGTTGCCGTTCCTGAAGCAGGTTAGCTTGCCTATGAGTACCCTAGCCTCGTCAATTCGCCTTTGGATCCTGCTCTGCCACGCGGGTACGGTAGGTTTCGGTCGTGTAGCTTAATTGAAAAACTTGACTCCTGCTACACGATAAGCCGTAACCGCGGCGCAGTCCAGGATCGAATGCGTGTCGCCGAGGTTTTCTAGGAATCTAGGCAATGATATACTATATAAACTGAGGTAGATGCGTGATTGACGCTCAAGCTATAGCAAGGCAAATGAGAGGTAAGTGTCCCACTATAAATTTGGTCGCGCACAGTCACGCACAATCCTACGACTAGTGTACATGTCTCTCTTGAGTAGAATAATCCACAAAAACATCAAGAAAAATGACATCTTGTGTGTTCTGCTTTTGCAGAAATTATACTGCAACTGTAAAAGATAGATATGATAACTCATTTCATTGGTAAGTACAGAAATTTTATAATTATGGACATAACAATATTTTATTAATAATAATGCGCTGTTGCCAGTTCGCCGCTTGCCTGAGCGAGACGAACGATGCATTTTGTATGAGAGTGATAGAGAAGACAAAACGAAATGGCCGCGACAGACTCAGCGACTGATTATGGGGATGGTTGGTAATATCGAACCTGTCAATAAATTACATGAACCTATTTAAAAAAATTATATATTTTATTAAATGTACGGAAAATATATATACATAATTATATTTACATTATTATAAATTTATATATTATATTATTGTTGTATGTATAGTATTATGATCTTATTGTATTTATTTATCTTTTAGTCTCCCTAGAAGCGGATTAATAAGAAAAAAATGGATAGAGATAATCAGAACCCAAAGATGAGAATATGATTGGTTGCCAAGTTTTTACTCTAAGATTTAGACGTATGGTGCAACGATACAACCAGCAGTTTTGCGAAGTGGACATATTTTCACATTCTTTGTATATATTTAGGAAAAATATCTGTAACATTCTAAATAGTAGTTAATTGTAGTAAACTTTTTTTGTATTATTTGTTATTTCTATATTTTTTGGAATTTGCATAAAAATATCCTGTTTTGAATGTATGTATAAACAATACGTTTGTATAAACAAACGTCACTAACTATATGACAGTTATTTTTTTAATATGTATCTATGTTGTAGTAATCTTTGTTGTATAGTTGTTTGTTGTCCAGAATAAAAAAAATAATTAAAGACTTAATTTTAAATTACACTACATAATACATAAATAAGTAGCATACTTTCATTTAGAACTGTTCAGCCGTTTGAGCGTGATTGAAAGACAAATGGTCTATTTGTTGTAAAGTCATTGATTATTACATTATATTTATTAGTAAAATAAAAGTTTTTTAATTACATATTGTATATTTTATTATTCCAAAAATATTTCTAAGTAAAATATTGAGTGTTCCATTTAGACAATCTTCCCCTAGTTCCTCCGGAGGTCACGCGTCGATGACGTGTCGCAACTTAAAACATATATTTATCTCTTTTTAACAAATGGATTTCGGTATTGAGCTGTGTTTCTCTATCCCTTTCATCGCTTGAATATATAAACGTAAATAATTAATAGGTAGTTATAGTATTGTTCAAGCTGTTTATTATCTGCATTTAGTATGGGTATAACGTGTCTACTTATAGTACGTCATTGGAATCTAGGGCACTCACAATGTTATTGTATTAATTATATCATTAACTCTGAATAATAAAATGGTAATTAATAATTTAATTTGATATTCGTCTCGAGTGAGTGCTGAACCTGGGAATCATAGTGAAAACAAAATAAAGCAGAGTAATTATGAAAATATTGTTTAATTATTTTTACAATGTAAATTTCATAAATTTAATAACTAACCTAAATGTATTGTATGATATAAAAAAAAATACTAATTAAAAATAAAATGTCTGAACATTATTAAAAAACTATTTACAATTGCAATAATATACAAAATAATGATGTTATATATAAACTAAAAAGCGATAAAAACTATTTACACAAGCGTATGAGAGTATTAAGAATAGGTATCTACTTTAGAAAAATCTTATAAAATATAATTAACTAAACTAATATAATAATAAACAAAAGTTATAAAATCTGCTTACCTACTTACAAAGCGTATGTAAATGGAAATAATAATTAGGAACTTTATCATAAAATAATTGTAACTAAAGTAATTACAAATGTAGGATACAGTTGGGAGTTTTATGGCAGTGTCAACACTATGGGTCTTCGGTGTAGCTGCTGTTCTCACTGCACACGCCAGAGTCCGACAACTCATCAGCTTCATCCTCGTCTGGCCTGTCATCATGAATAGCAAGTTCTTGGTACCGTTCGCTAAATATGATAAAATTTCCGTAATTTCCAGGCCAAAGGTTTTCCGTGCAAAATATACGGAACGAGTCAATAAAGTAATCTTTATCGATTATGTTGAACTCGTCCGCAAATGTATCTAGCTCTGCTCTTATCAGACCCATTTCTCGGAATGTTGGAGGCCAGATCTTCAGTATGTAGTCAGCTTCATAGACTGCTAAATAACCTGCCATAGCTACGACTCGCTTTTCTTCTGGCTGTAAATAAAAAAATGGTTATATAGTGTTATTACGAACTATGTTTCCGCGCCCGGCTTCTCCCGTGGATTATTTGATTTGTACCCACACGCATACTCAGGACCGCGACATATTTTGCTTTGACCAACGTCCACCTAATTAAGATATGAAACAACGAGCAGGTTATCAGTCAAGTTCCATACTTATTTTATTATCCAACTATGAAAACTGTACGGTCAAACCAGGGTAAAACATATTTTACAAGTTTCACCACCAATTATTTTAAATTACAATATCCACAGCTCGGTACATGGATACAAAGTATAAGTGCAAATAAAACACTTTGATATGTTTTAGTGTGATAGGAAGACAAACAAAAAAACATACTTTCACATAATATATAATATTACTAGCTTTGTGCACCATAATATTAACTTTCAATCCCTATGATACCCTATAATTAGGGAGTGGATTTTTAAGAAAGCAGGCTATGTATTTTTCTAAAAATCAATTTTTCTCTGTACCTACAAAATTTCATCAAAATCGGTTCAGTGGTTTAGGCGTAACAGACACAAACAAAGTTTTAAATATTATAAATGTGTTTGTTTGTCTTTACTTCACGCCAGAACGGTTAAATTCATCGACATGATTGTGCACAGAGATAGCAGGAGGGCCGGGGAGTGACACAGGCTCATTTTTATCCGGGGGACATATTATCCATTCCTTGCAGTTGAATCCCGTGCATTTTCTATGTTTTAAAAACTCAAAGTTATATCAACAATAATGTCACTTATGTAAGATGAAAAAAGGGATGTTTACATAGCTTGTTACTTTAGATATAATATACATTATATAGAACAGATGTGACTGGAATAAAACCTGTGTAATTTTGAAAGAAAGGAAAAATTAAATGCACCCCGAATCTTCGACATGAAAATATGTAGGTATGTCATGTATGTGAAGTCTGTCTATATTAACTAAAGGTATGTATGTTACGTATGTATGTAAACAAACTTTGCATGTCCTGCTATTGTTAAAATTTTAAATAATAATTTAAAAACTATTATTTTATTAGTTCTGCAAATGTAAAATAGGTTTAAAATATTAAATATTATTTGAAATTGTTAATATAAGAAAAGTCTTTTAAGAATGTTCAATGACAACTTATTTCAAAAAGGCACGTCAAGTTTGTTTAAATAAGTCAAAACTAGAAAAATAGATCTTATGTAACGGTAGGTACTTACATGTTTTTCCCACTGTGCCCCTTCAAGTTGCGAATTGTGGACATTGTCACCGTGGGGGTTATTACCATTAATCTGTAAACAAAAACTACATATTAAGATACATAATAACACTATAACGCTTGTACAACTGTAACAACTAGCGGGGTAGACAGAGACTAACGACCTCCACATACTAAAGTAAATAATGTTACCTTTTCCATCTTTTCTAACTAACTGTCACTGATTTTAAAATGTAATGATCACTTCACAAGGAGACGAACAAGACTGATTAAATGTCACTCGAAAATTCACCTTTTATACTGTTTTCAGGAAACTCTAATGACCATTATGAAAGATATAGGTAGGGGTGTAATTACTTCCTGTTACATAGTTGTATTAATTATATCATTAACTCTGAATAATAAAAGGGTAAAGTAATTTACTTTTGTATTGAAATAGGTGATTAACAAACTTTAATCAAGTAAGTACCTATGGGTGCATAAGAATTTCTTAAACTAGATTTTGCATCTCTTTCACTCAATATCTGAGCGAAATAAATAAATAGAGGAAGAAAATATTCAGTCAAAAGCGGTACAATAAAATACACAAAACGGACTTCAGCAATTCAAATATTGTACTAAAAATAATTGAAATAGCAAGTTCTAGTTAATGGATCCTTAAAGTATGTGTAAAGTAAAGTAAAGTAAAGTAAAGTATTAGTATCGAGTCTCAAAACCGGTTGAAATTATGCGTGAAATTGATGACTTTCAGAGCTAAATGAAACCGAGGTTTAGCTGATATTGACATATTTTTACGTGTTGAGTATAGATAATTTCATATACTTTAATCCAAACTAACAGATATTATAAATGTATTTGTTTGTTTGTCTTTAATTCACGCTAGAACGGTTAAACTGATCGACATGATTGTTGCACACAGACAGCAAGACGGCCGGGGAGTGACACAGGCTCATTTTTATCCGGGGGACTATTATCCACTCCGTTAAATACCAATTGAATACCCTGCTATTTTTTGTGTTTCTTGTTCGCATAACCCGTGAATATATAAATTTTGTTAAACAAATTTTCACCCCAGAGTTGACTATGTTTTAAAATCTCAAAGCCGAAATCAATAATAATGTTACTTATGCAATATAGTAAAAGGGATGTTTACATAGCTTGTTCATTTGGAGATATTTATATGTCGCCGCCAAATCAGCCACTCAATTTTTAACATTATATATTTCACAACCAACAAAAACACGAATATCAAGAGGTGGACTATATTTACCATAAAATATTTTGAGTTACATTAAAATAGTATAATAACTAGGTACTTCTCTTGGTAATTTAGCTAAAAGGTAATTCGAAAACTTTAAAGTATTATTTAGCCTTTTACACCTTATGGCCAAACCGTGGCAGCCTCTTGGTTCTTGATCGCGTATTCATTTCAAACGGTGAGAAGGACCAAAAACCAAGAAAAACCGACATTGCATTGAATATCTATATAGACAATATATCTACGTCGAACTTGTTGGCTAATGGTCATGTCGATGAGGAGAAGTTCTTTAGTACCACGGGACCCAGCCCTACATCCATTCTGAGAAGCAGACATGATTCAATTGGTATCTATATGGCAACCAATTTTGATTCTCAAATTGGATGTAAGGAGCTTGTAGATTATCAAATTGGTAGGTAAGCATGTTATGGGTCTATAGTTCTTAGGATCCGTGGTACTGCCAGACTTATAAAGCAGGCGGGTAATGCCAGTAGTCATAAATTCTGGGATCGATCCAAACTCAATGGCTTCTTGGAATTGGAATGCTAAGCGAGCATGTGAGCTGCGTATCCATTTTAGCCAATAGTTGTCTAGTCCGTCGGGCCCTGGAGACTTCCAATTTGACATAGGACGGACAGCACAAACTACATCGATCGACAGGCCCGCTCAACATCCCCTATCCAAGGGTCCTCGGTGTGACTGACGGGAGCCGACCATATGTTTGGCCAGAAAGTATTCGTGGTTTCAACATCGGGTACACTCCCTTCAGTCACACCCTGTTTAGATCGTTCCCAGTCTCTATAAACCTGCCTTTGATCATTTTGGAATATGCGATTCTGGACGTATCGATCCACTCGCAACTTGTACCTGCGAATACGGTTCGCCCATGCACAAATTTTCTGCTTCAGTAAGTCGATGCGTTCTGTGACTTTAGATATATAGAAGGCTCGCTGCACAAAACGCATCACTCGCGGACGAGTGTTGCCGTTCCTGAAGCAGGTTAGCTTGCCTATGAGTACCCTAGCCTCGTCAATTCGCCTTTGGATCCTGCTCTGCCACGCGGGTACGGTAGGTTTCGGTCGTGTAGCTTAATTGAAAAACTTGACTCCTGCTACACGATAAGCCGTAACCGCGGCGCAGTCCAGGATCGAATGCGTGTCGCCGAGGTTTTCTAGGAATCTAGGCAATGATATACTATATAAACTGAGGTAGATGCGTGATTGACGCTCAAGCTATAGCAAGGCAAATGAGAGGTAAGTGTCCCACTATAAATTTGGTCGCGCACAGTCACGCACAATCCTACGACTAGTGTACATGTCTCTCTTGAGTAGAATAATCCACAAAAACATCAAGAAAAATGACATCTTGTGTGTTCTGCTTTTGCAGAAATTATACTGCAACTGTAAAAGATAGATATGATAACTCATTTCATTGGTAAGTACAGAAATTTTATAATTATGGACATAACAATATTTTATTAATAATAATGCGCTGTTGCCAGTTCGCCGCTTGCCTGAGCGAGACGAACGATGCATTTTGTATGAGAGTGATAGAGAAGACAAAACGAAATGGCCGCGACAGACTCAGCGACTGATTATGGGGATGGTTGGTAATATCGAACCTGTCAATAAATTACATGAACCTATTTAAAAAAATTATATATTTTATTAAATGTACGGAAAATATATATACATAATTATATTTACATTATTATAAATTTATATATTATATTATTGTTGTATGTATAGTATTATGATCTTATTGTATTTATTTATCTTTTAGTCTCCCTAGAAGCGGATTAATAAGAAAAAAATGGATAGAGATAATCAGAACCCAAAGATGAGAATATGATTGGTTGCCAAGTTTTTACTCTAAGATTTAGACGTATGGTGCAACGATACAACCAGCAGTTTTGCGAAGTGGACATATTTTCACATTCTTTGTATATATTTAGGAAAAATATCTGTAACATTCTAAATAGTAGTTAATTGTAGTAAACTTTTTTTGTATTATTTGTTATTTCTATATTTTTTGGAATTTGCATAAAAATATCCTGTTTTGAATGTATGTATAAACAATACGTTTGTATAAACAAACGTCACTAACTATATGACAGTTATTTTTTTAATATGTATCTATGTTGTAGTAATCTTTGTTGTATAGTTGTTTGTTGTCCAGAATAAAAAAAATAATTAAAGACTTAATTTTAAATTACACTACATAATACATAAATAAGTAGCATACTTTCATTTAGAACTGTTCAGCCGTTTGAGCGTGATTGAAAGACAAATGGTCTATTTGTTGTAAAGTCATTGATTATTACATTATATTTATTAGTAAAATAAAAGTTTTTTAATTACATATTGTATATTTTATTATTCCAAAAATATTTCTAAGTAAAATATTGAGTGTTCCATTTAGACAATCTTCCCCTAGTTCCTCCGGAGGTCACGCGTCGATGACGTGTCGCAACTTAAAACATATATTTATCTCTTTTTAACAAATGGATTTCGGTATTGAGCTGTGTTTCTCTATCCCTTTCATCGCTTGAATATATAAACGTAAATAATTAATAGGTAGTTATAGTATTGTTCAAGCTGTTTATTATCTGCATTTAGTATGGGTATAACGTGTCTACTTATAGTACGTCATTGGAATCTAGGGCACTCACAATGTTATTGTATTAATTATATCATTAACTCTGAATAATAAAATGGTAATTAATAATTTAATTTGATATTCGTCTCGAGTGAGTGCTGAACCTGGGAATCATAGTGAAAACAAAATAAAGCAGAGTAATTATGAAAATATTGTTTAATTATTTTTACAATGTAAATTTCATAAATTTAATAACTAACCTAAATGTATTGTATGATATAAAAAAAAATACTAATTAAAAATAAAATGTCTGAACATTATTAAAAAACTATTTACAATTGCAATAATATACAAAATAATGATGTTATATATAAACTAAAAAGCGATAAAAACTATTTACACAAGCGTATGAGAGTATTAAGAATAGGTATCTACTTTAGAAAAATCTTATAAAATATAATTAACTAAACTAATATAATAATAAACAAAAGTTATAAAATCTGCTTACCTACTTACAAAGCGTATGTAAATGGAAATAATAATTAGGAACTTTATCATAAAATAATTGTAACTAAAGTAATTACAAATGTAGGATACAGTTGGGAGTTTTATGGCAGTGTCAACACTATGGGTCTTCGGTGTAGCTGCTGTTCTCACTGCACACGCCAGAGTCCGACAACTCATCAGCTTCATCCTCGTCTGGCCTGTCATCATGAATAGCAAGTTCTTGGTACCGTTCGCTAAATATGATAAAATTTCCGTAATTTCCAGGCCAAAGGTTTTCCGTGCAAAATATACGGAACGAGTCAATAAAGTAATCTTTATCGATTATGTTGAACTCGTCCGCAAATGTATCTAGCTCTGCTCTTATCAGACCCATTTCTCGGAATGTTGGAGGCCAGATCTTCAGTATGTAGTCAGCTTCATAGACTGCTAAATAACCTGCCATAGCTACGACTCGCTTTTCTTCTGGCTGTAAATAAAAAAATGGTTATATAGTGTTATTACGAACTATGTTTCCGCGCCCGGCTTCTCCCGTGGATTATTTGATTTGTACCCACACGCATACTCAGGACCGCGACATATTTTGCTTTGACCAACGTCCACCTAATTAAGATATGAAACAACGAGCAGGTTATCAGTCAAGTTCCATACTTATTTTATTATCCAACTATGAAAACTGTACGGTCAAACCAGGGTAAAACATATTTTACAAGTTTCACCACCAATTATTTTAAATTACAATATCCACAGCTCGGTACATGGATACAAAGTATAAGTGCAAATAAAACACTTTGATATGTTTTAGTGTGATAGGAAGACAAACAAAAAAACATACTTTCACATAATATATAATATTACTAGCTTTGTGCACCATAATATTAACTTTCAATCCCTATGATACCCTATAATTAGGGAGTGGATTTTTAAGAAAGCAGGCTATGTATTTTTCTAAAAATCAATTTTTCTCTGTACCTACAAAATTTCATCAAAATCGGTTCAGTGGTTTAGGCGTAACAGACACAAACAAAGTTTTAAATATTATAAATGTGTTTGTTTGTCTTTACTTCACGCCAGAACGGTTAAATTCATCGACATGATTGTGCACAGAGATAGCAGGAGGGCCGGGGAGTGACACAGGCTCATTTTTATCCGGGGGACATATTATCCATTCCTTGCAGTTGAATCCCGTGCATTTTCTATGTTTTAAAAACTCAAAGTTATATCAACAATAATGTCACTTATGTAAGATGAAAAAAGGGATGTTTACATAGCTTGTTACTTTAGATATAATATACATTATATAGAACAGATGTGACTGGAATAAAACCTGTGTAATTTTGAAAGAAAGGAAAAATTAAATGCACCCCGAATCTTCGACATGAAAATATGTAGGTATGTCATGTATGTGAAGTCTGTCTATATTAACTAAAGGTATGTATGTTACGTATGTATGTAAACAAACTTTGCATGTCCTGCTATTGTTAAAATTTTAAATAATAATTTAAAAACTATTATTTTATTAGTTCTGCAAATGTAAAATAGGTTTAAAATATTAAATATTATTTGAAATTGTTAATATAAGAAAAGTCTTTTAAGAATGTTCAATGACAACTTATTTCAAAAAGGCACGTCAAGTTTGTTTAAATAAGTCAAAACTAGAAAAATAGATCTTATGTAACGGTAGGTACTTACATGTTTTTCCCACTGTGCCCCTTCAAGTTGCGAATTGTGGACATTGTCACCGTGGGGGTTATTACCATTAATCTGTAAACAAAAACTACATATTAAGATACATAATAACACTATAACGCTTGTACAACTGTAACAACTAGCGGGGTAGACAGAGACTAACGACCTCCACATACTAAAGTAAATAATGTTACCTTTTCCATCTTTTCTAACTAACTGTCACTGATTTTAAAATGTAATGATCACTTCACAAGGAGACGAACAAGACTGATTAAATGTCACTCGAAAATTCACCTTTTATACTGTTTTCAGGAAACTCTAATGACCATTATGAAAGATATAGGTAGGGGTGTAATTACTTCCTGTTACATAGTTGTATTAATTATATCATTAACTCTGAATAATAAAAGGGTAAAGTAATTTACTTTTGTATTGAAATAGGTGATTAACAAACTTTAATCAAGTAAGTACCTATGGGTGCATAAGAATTTCTTAAACTAGATTTTGCATCTCTTTCACTCAATATCTGAGCGAAATAAATAAATAGAGGAAGAAAATATTCAGTCAAAAGCGGTACAATAAAATACACAAAACGGACTTCAGCAATTCAAATATTGTACTAAAAATAATTGAAATAGCAAGTTCTAGTTAATGGATCCTTAAAGTATGTGTAAAGTAAAGTAAAGTAAAGTAAAGTATTAGTATCGAGTCTCAAAACCGGTTGAAATTATGCGTGAAATTGATGACTTTCAGAGCTAAATGAAACCGAGGTTTAGCTGATATTGACATATTTTTACGTGTTGAGTATAGATAATTTCATATACTTTAATCCAAACTAACAGATATTATAAATGTATTTGTTTGTTTGTCTTTAATTCACGCTAGAACGGTTAAACTGATCGACATGATTGTTGCACACAGACAGCAAGACGGCCGGGGAGTGACACAGGCTCATTTTTATCCGGGGGACTATTATCCACTCCGTTAAATACCAATTGAATACCCTGCTATTTTTTGTGTTTCTTGTTCGCATAACCCGTGAATATATAAATTTTGTTAAACAAATTTTCACCCCAGAGTTGACTATGTTTTAAAATCTCAAAGCCGAAATCAATAATAATGTTACTTATGCAATATAGTAAAAGGGATGTTTACATAGCTTGTTCATTTGGAGATATTTATATGTCGCCGCCAAATCAGCCACTCAATTTTTAACATTATATATTTCACAACCAACAAAAACACGAATATCAAGAGGTGGACTATATTTACCATAAAATATTTTGAGTTACATTAAAATAGTATAATAACTAGGTACTTCTCTTGGTAATTTAGCTAAAAGGTAATTCGAAAACTTTAAAGTATTATTTAGCCTTTTACACCTTATGGCCAAACCGTGGCAGCCTCTTGGTTCTTGATCGCGTATTCATTTCAAACGGTGAGAAGGACCAAAAACCAAGAAAAACCGACATTGCATTGAATATCTATATAGACAATATATCTACGTCGAACTTGTTGGCTAATGGTCATGTCGATGAGGAGAAGTTCTTTAGTACCACGGGACCCAGCCCTACATCCATTCTGAGAAGCAGACATGATTCAATTGGTATCTATATGGCAACCAATTTTGATTCTCAAATTGGATGTAAGGAGCTTGTAGATTATCAAATTGGTAGGTAAGCATGTTATGGGTCTATAGTTCTTAGGATCCGTGGTACTGCCAGACTTATAAAGCAGGCGGGTAATGCCAGTAGTCATAAATTCTGGGATCGATCCAAACTCAATGGCTTCTTGGAATTGGAATGCTAAGCGAGCATGTGAGCTGCGTATCCATTTTAGCCAATAGTTGTCTAGTCCGTCGGGCCCTGGAGACTTCCAATTTGACATAGGACGGACAGCACAAACTACATCGATCGACAGGCCCGCTCAACATCCCCTATCCAAGGGTCCTCGGTGTGACTGACGGGAGCCGACCATATGTTTGGCCAGAAAGTATTCGTGGTTTCAACATCGGGTACACTCCCTTCAGTCACACCCTGTTTAGATCGTTCCCAGTCTCTATAAACCTGCCTTTGATCATTTTGGAATATGCGATTCTGGACGTATCGATCCACTCGCAACTTGTACCTGCGAATACGGTTCGCCCATGCACAAATTTTCTGCTTCAGTAAGTCGATGCGTTCTGTGACTTTAGATATATAGAAGGCTCGCTGCACAAAACGCATCACTCGCGGACGAGTGTTGCCGTTCCTGAAGCAGGTTAGCTTGCCTATGAGTACCCTAGCCTCGTCAATTCGCCTTTGGATCCTGCTCTGCCACGCGGGTACGGTAGGTTTCGGTCGTGTAGCTTAATTGAAAAACTTGACTCCTGCTACACGATAAGCCGTAACCGCGGCGCAGTCCAGGATCGAATGCGTGTCGCCGAGGTTTTCTAGGAATCTAGGCAATGATATACTATATAAACTGAGGTAGATGCGTGATTGACGCTCAAGCTATAGCAAGGCAAATGAGAGGTAAGTGTCCCACTATAAATTTGGTCGCGCACAGTCACGCACAATCCTACGACTAGTGTACATGTCTCTCTTGAGTAGAATAATCCACAAAAACATCAAGAAAAATGACATCTTGTGTGTTCTGCTTTTGCAGAAATTATACTGCAACTGTAAAAGATAGATATGATAACTCATTTCATTGGTAAGTACAGAAATTTTATAATTATGGACATAACAATATTTTATTAATAATAATGCGCTGTTGCCAGTTCGCCGCTTGCCTGAGCGAGACGAACGATGCATTTTGTATGAGAGTGATAGAGAAGACAAAACGAAATGGCCGCGACAGACTCAGCGACTGATTATGGGGATGGTTGGTAATATCGAACCTGTCAATAAATTACATGAACCTATTTAAAAAAATTATATATTTTATTAAATGTACGGAAAATATATATACATAATTATATTTACATTATTATAAATTTATATATTATATTATTGTTGTATGTATAGTATTATGATCTTATTGTATTTATTTATCTTTTAGTCTCCCTAGAAGCGGATTAATAAGAAAAAAATGGATAGAGATAATCAGAACCCAAAGATGAGAATATGATTGGTTGCCAAGTTTTTACTCTAAGATTTAGACGTATGGTGCAACGATACAACCAGCAGTTTTGCGAAGTGGACATATTTTCACATTCTTTGTATATATTTAGGAAAAATATCTGTAACATTCTAAATAGTAGTTAATTGTAGTAAACTTTTTTTGTATTATTTGTTATTTCTATATTTTTTGGAATTTGCATAAAAATATCCTGTTTTGAATGTATGTATAAACAATACGTTTGTATAAACAAACGTCACTAACTATATGACAGTTATTTTTTTAATATGTATCTATGTTGTAGTAATCTTTGTTGTATAGTTGTTTGTTGTCCAGAATAAAAAAAATAATTAAAGACTTAATTTTAAATTACACTACATAATACATAAATAAGTAGCATACTTTCATTTAGAACTGTTCAGCCGTTTGAGCGTGATTGAAAGACAAATGGTCTATTTGTTGTAAAGTCATTGATTATTACATTATATTTATTAGTAAAATAAAAGTTTTTTAATTACATATTGTATATTTTATTATTCCAAAAATATTTCTAAGTAAAATATTGAGTGTTCCATTTAGACAATCTTCCCCTAGTTCCTCCGGAGGTCACGCGTCGATGACGTGTCGCAACTTAAAACATATATTTATCTCTTTTTAACAAATGGATTTCGGTATTGAGCTGTGTTTCTCTATCCCTTTCATCGCTTGAATATATAAACGTAAATAATTAATAGGTAGTTATAGTATTGTTCAAGCTGTTTATTATCTGCATTTAGTATGGGTATAACGTGTCTACTTATAGTACGTCATTGGAATCTAGGGCACTCACAATGTTATTGTATTAATTATATCATTAACTCTGAATAATAAAATGGTAATTAATAATTTAATTTGATATTCGTCTCGAGTGAGTGCTGAACCTGGGAATCATAGTGAAAACAAAATAAAGCAGAGTAATTATGAAAATATTGTTTAATTATTTTTACAATGTAAATTTCATAAATTTAATAACTAACCTAAATGTATTGTATGATATAAAAAAAAATACTAATTAAAAATAAAATGTCTGAACATTATTAAAAAACTATTTACAATTGCAATAATATACAAAATAATGATGTTATATATAAACTAAAAAGCGATAAAAACTATTTACACAAGCGTATGAGAGTATTAAGAATAGGTATCTACTTTAGAAAAATCTTATAAAATATAATTAACTAAACTAATATAATAATAAACAAAAGTTATAAAATCTGCTTACCTACTTACAAAGCGTATGTAAATGGAAATAATAATTAGGAACTTTATCATAAAATAATTGTAACTAAAGTAATTACAAATGTAGGATACAGTTGGGAGTTTTATGGCAGTGTCAACACTATGGGTCTTCGGTGTAGCTGCTGTTCTCACTGCACACGCCAGAGTCCGACAACTCATCAGCTTCATCCTCGTCTGGCCTGTCATCATGAATAGCAAGTTCTTGGTACCGTTCGCTAAATATGATAAAATTTCCGTAATTTCCAGGCCAAAGGTTTTCCGTGCAAAATATACGGAACGAGTCAATAAAGTAATCTTTATCGATTATGTTGAACTCGTCCGCAAATGTATCTAGCTCTGCTCTTATCAGACCCATTTCTCGGAATGTTGGAGGCCAGATCTTCAGTATGTAGTCAGCTTCATAGACTGCTAAATAACCTGCCATAGCTACGACTCGCTTTTCTTCTGGCTGTAAATAAAAAAATGGTTATATAGTGTTATTACGAACTATGTTTCCGCGCCCGGCTTCTCCCGTGGATTATTTGATTTGTACCCACACGCATACTCAGGACCGCGACATATTTTGCTTTGACCAACGTCCACCTAATTAAGATATGAAACAACGAGCAGGTTATCAGTCAAGTTCCATACTTATTTTATTATCCAACTATGAAAACTGTACGGTCAAACCAGGGTAAAACATATTTTACAAGTTTCACCACCAATTATTTTAAATTACAATATCCACAGCTCGGTACATGGATACAAAGTATAAGTGCAAAAAAAACACTTTGATATGTTTTAGTGTGATAGGAAGACAAACAAAAAAACATACTTTCACATAATATATAATATTACTAGCTTTGAGCACCATAATATTAACTTTCAATCCCTATGATACCCTATAATTAGGGAGTGGATTTTTAAGAAAGCAGGCTATGTATTTTTCTAAAAATCAATTTTTCTCTGTACCTATAAAATTTCATCAAAATCAGTTCAGTGGTGGTGGTAACAGACACAAACAAAGTTTTAAATATTATAAATGTGTTTGTTTGTCTTTACTTCACGCCAGAACGGTTAAATTGATCGACATGATTGTGCACAGAGATAGCAGGAGGGCCGGGGAGTGACACAGGCTCATTTTTATCCGGGGGACATATTATCCACTCCGTGCAGTTGAATGCCGTGCATTTTCTATGTTTTAAAAACTCAAAGTTATATCAACAATAATGTCACTTATGTAAGATGAAAAAAGGGATGTTTACATAGCTTGTTACTTTAGATATAATATACATTATATAGAACAGATGTGATTGGACTAAAACCTGTGTAATTTTGAAAGAAAGGAAAAATTAAATGCACCCCGAATCTTCGACATGAAAATATGTAGGTATGTCATGTATGTGAAGTCTGTCTATATTAACTAAAGGTATGTATGTTACGTATGTATGTAAACAAACTTTGCATGTCCTGCTATTGTTAAAATTTTAAATAATAATTTAAAAACTATTATTTTATTAGTTCTGCAAATGTAAAATAGGTTTAAAATATTAAATATTATTTGAAATTGTTAATATAAGAAAAGTCTTTTAAGAATGTTCAATGACAACTTATTTCAAAAAGGCACGTCAAGTTTGTTTAAATAAGTCAAAACTAGAAAAATGGATCTTATGTAACGGTAGGTACTTACATGTTTTTCCCACTGTGCCCCTTCAAGTTGCGAATTGTGGACATTGTCACCGTGGGGGTTATTACCATTAATCTGTAAACAAAAACTACATATTAAGATACATAATAACACTATAACGCTTGTACAACTGTAACAACTAGCGGGGTAGACAGAGACTAACGACCTCCACATACTAAAGTAAATAACGTTACCTTTTCCATCTTTTCTAACTAACTGTCACTGATTTTAAAATGTAATGATCACTTCACAAGGAGACGAACAAGACTGATTAAATGTCACTCGAAAATTCACCTTTTATACTGTTTTCAGGAAACTCTAATGACCATTATGAAAGATATAGGTAGGGGTGTAATTACTTCCTGTTACATAGTTGTATTAATTATATCATTAACTCTGAATAATAAAAGGGTAAAGTAATTTACTTTTGTATTGAAATAGGTGATTAACAAACTTTAATCAAGTAAGTACCTATGGGTGCATAAGAATTTCTTAAACTAGATTTTGCATCTCTTTCACTCAATATCTGAGCGAAATAAATAAATAGAGGAAGAAAATATTCAGTCAAAAGCGGTACAATAAAATACACAAAACGGACTTCAGCAATTCAAATATTGTACTAAAAATAATTGAAATAGCAAGTTCTAGTTAATGGATCCTTAAAGTATGTGTAAAGTAAAGTAAAGTAAAGTAAAGTATTAGTATCGAGTCTCAAAACCGGTTGAAATTATGCGTGAAATTGATGACTTTCAGAGCTAAATGAAACCGAGGTTTAGCTGATATTGACATATTTTTACGTATTGAGTATAGATAATTTCATATACTTTAATCCAAACTAACAGATATTATAAATGTATTTGTTTGTTTGTCTTTAATTCACGCTAGAACGGTTAAACTGATCGACATGATTGTTGCACAGAGACAGCAAGACGGCCAGGGAGTGACACAGGCTCATTTTTATCCGGGGGACTATTATCCACTCCGTTAAATACCAATTGAATACCCTGCTATTTTTTGTGTTTCTTGTTCGCATAACCCGTGAATATATAAATTTTGTTAAACAAATTTTCACCCCAGAGTTGACTATGTTTTAAAATCTCAAAGCCGAAATCAATAATAATGTTACTTATGCAATATAGTAAAAGGGATGTTTACATAGCTTGTTCATTTGGAGATATTTATATGTCGCCGCCAAATCAGCCACTCAATTTTTAACATTATATATTTCACAACCAACAAAAACACGAATATCAAGAGGTGGACTATATTTACCATAAAATATTTTGAGTTACATTAAAATAGTATAATAACTAGGTACTTCTCTTGGTAATTTAGCTAAAAGGTAATTCGAAAACTTTAAAGTATTATTTAGCCTTTTACACCTTATGGCCAAACCGTGGCAGCCTCTTGGTTCTTGATCGCGTATTCATTTCAAACGGTGAGAAGGACCAAAAACCAAGAAAAACCGACATTGCATTGAATATCTATATAGACAATATATCTACGTCGAACTTGTTGGCTAATGGTCATGTCGATGAGGAGAAGTTCTTTAGTACCACGGGACCCAGCCCTACATCCATTCTGAGAAGCAGACATGATTCAATTGGTATCTATATGGCAACCAATTTTGATTCTCAAATTGGATGTAAGGAGCTTGTAGATTATCAAATTGGTAGGTAAGCATGTTATGGGTCTATAGTTCTTAGGATCCGTGGTACTGCCAGACTTATAAAGCAGGCGGGTAATGCCAGTAGTCATAAATTCTGGGATCGATCCAAACTCAATGGCTTCTTGGAATTGGAATGCTAAGCGAGCATGTGAGCTGCGTATCCATTTTAGCCAATAGTTGTGTAGTCCGTCGGGCCCTGGAGACTTCCAATTTGACATAGGACGGACAGCACAAACTACATCGATCGACAGGCCCGCTCAACATCCCCTATCCAAGGGTCCTCGGTGTGACTGACGGGAGCCGACCATATGTTTGGCCAGAAAGTATTCGTGGTTTCAACATCGGGTACACTCCCTTCAGTCACACCCTGTTTAGATCGTTCCCAGTCTCTATAAACCTGCCTTTGATCATTTTGGAATATGCGATTCTGGACGTATCGATCCACTCGCAACTTGTACCTGCGAATACGGTTCGCCCATGCACAAATTTTCTGCTTCAGTAAGTCGATGCGTTCTGTGACTTTAGATATATAGAAGGCTCGCTGCACAAAACGCATCACTCGCGGACGAGTGTTGCCGTTCCTGAAGCAGGTTAGCTTGCCTATGAGTACCCTAGCCTCGTCAATTCGCCTTTGGATCCTGCTCTGCCACGCGGGTACGGTAGGTTCGGTCGTGTAGCTTAATTGAAAAACTTGACTCCTGCTACACGATAAGCCGTAACCGCGGCGCAGTCCAGGATCGAATGCGTGTCGCCGAGGTTTTCTAGGAATCTAGGCAATGATATACTATATAAACTGAGGTAGATGCGTGATTGACGCTCAAGCTATAGCAAGGCAAATGAGAGGTAAGTGTCCCACTATAAATTTGGTCGCGCACAGTCACGCACAATCCTACGACTAGTGTACATGTCTCTCTTGAGTAGAATAATCCACAAAAACATCAAGAAAAATGACATCTTGTGTGTTCTGCTTTTGCAGAAATTATACTGCAACTGTAAAAGATAGATATGATAACTCATTTCATTGGTAAGTACAGAAATTTTATAATTATGGACATAACAATATTTTATTAATAATAATGCGCTGTTGCCAGTTCGCCGCTTGCCTGAGCGAGACGAACGATGCATTTTGTATGAGAGTGATAGAGAAGACAAAACGAAATGGCCGCGACAGACTCAGCGACTGATTATGGGGATGGTTGGTAATATCGAACCTGTCAATAAATTACATGAACCTATTTAAAAAAATTATATATTTTATTAAATGTACGGAAAATATATATACATAATTATATTTACATTATTATAAATTTATATATTATATTATTGTTGTATGTATAGTATTATGATCTTATTGTATTTATTTATCTTTTAGTCTCCCTAGAAGCGGATTAATAAGAAAAAAATGGATAGAGATAATCAGAACCCAAAGACGAGAATATGATTGGTTGCCAAGTTTTTACTCTAAGATTTAGACGTATGGTGCAACGATACAACCAGCAGTTTTGCGAAGTGGACATATTTTCACATTCTTTGTATATATTTAGGAAAAATATCTGTAACATTCTAAATAGTAGTTAATTGTAGTAAACTTTTTTTGTATTATTTGTTATTTCTATATTTTTTGGAATTTGCATAAAAATATCCTGTTTTGAATGTATGTATAAACAATACGTTTGTATAAACAAACGTCACTAACTATATGACAGTTATTTTTTTAATATGTATCTATGTTGTAGTAATCTTTGTTGTATAGTTGTTTGTTGTCCAGAATAAAAAAAATAATTAAAGACTTAATTTTAAATTACACTACATAATACATAAATAAGTAGCATACTTTCATTTAGAACTGTTCAGCCGTTTGAGCGTGATTGAAAGACAAATGGTCTATTTGTTGTAAAGTCATTGATTATTACATTATATTTATTAGTAAAATAAAAGTTTTTTAATTACATATTGTATATTTTATTATTCCAAAAATATTTCTAAGTAAAATATTGAGTGTTCCATTTAGACAATCTTCCCCTAGTTCCTCCGGAGGTCACGCGTCGATGACGTGTCGCAACTTAAAACATATATTTATCTCTTTTTAACAAATGGATTTCGGTATTGAGCTGTGTTTCTCTATCCCTTTCATCGCTTGAATATATAAACGTAAATAATTAATAGGTAGTTATAGTATTGTTCAAGCTGTTTATTATCTGCATTTAGTATGGGTATAACGTGTCTACTTATAGTACGTCATTGGAATCTAGGGCACTCACAATGTTATTGTATTAATTATATCATTAACTCTGAATAATAAAATGGTAATTAATAATTTAATTTGATATTCGTCTCGAGTGAGTGCTGAACCTGGGAATCATAGTGAAAACAAAATAAAGCAGAGTAATTATGAAAATATTGTTTAATTATTTTTACAATGTAAATTTCATAAATTTAATAACTAACCTAAATGTATTGTATGATATAAAAAAAAATACTAATTAAAAATAAAATGTCTGAACATTATTAAAAAACTATTTACAATTGCAATAATATACAAAATAATGATGTTATATATAAACTAAAAAGCGATAAAAACTATTTACACAAGCGTATGAGAGTATTAAGAATAGGTATCTACTTTAGAAAAATCTTATAAAATATAATTAACTAAACTAATATAATAATAAACAAAAGTTATAAAATCTGCTTACCTACTTACAAAGCGTATGTAAATGGAAATAATAATTAGGAACTTTATCATAAAATAATTGTAACTAAAGTAATTACAAATGTAGGATACAGTTGGGAGTTTTATGGCAGTGTCAACACTATGGGTCTTCGGTGTAGCTGCTGTTCTCACTGCACACGCCAGAGTCCGACAACTCATCAGCTTCATCCTCGTCTGGCCTGTCATCATGAATAGCAAGTTCTTGGTACCGTTCGCTAAATATGATAAAATTTCCGTAATTTCCAGGCCAAAGGTTTTCCGTGCAAAATATACGGAACGAGTCAATAAAGTAATCTTTATCGATTATGTTGAACTCGTCCGCAAATGTATCTAGCTCTGCTCTTATCAGACCCATTTCTCGGAATGTTGGAGGCCAGATCTTCAGTATGTAGTCAGCTTCATAGACTGCTAAATAACCTGCCATAGCTACGACTCGCTTTTCTTCTGGCTGTAAATAAAAAAATGGTTATATAGTGTTATTACGAACTATGTTTCCGCGCCCGGCTTCTCCCGTGGATTATTTGATTTGTACCCACACGCATTACTCAGGACCGCGACATATTTTGCTTTGACCAACGTCCACCTAATTAAGATATGAAACAAAGAGCAGGTTCTCAGTCTAAGTTCCATGCTTATTTTATTATCCAACTATGAAAACTGTACGTTCAAACCAGGGTAAAACATATTTTACAAGTTTCACCACCAATTATTTTAAATTACAATATCCACAGCTCGGTACATGGATACAAAGTATAAGTGCAAACAAAACACTTTGATATGTTTTAGTGTGATAGGAAGACAAACAAAAAAACATACTTTCACATAATATATAATATTACTAGCTTTGAGCACCATAATATTAACTTTCAATCCCTATGATACCCTATAATTAGGGAGTGGATTTTTAAGAAAGCAGGCTATGTATTTTTCTAAAAATCAATTTTTCTCTGTACCTATAAAATTTCATCAAAATCAGTTCAGTGGTGGTGGTAACAGACACAAACAAAGTTTTAAATATTATAAATGTGTTTGTTTGTCTTTACTTCACGCCAGAACGGTTAAATTGATCGACATGATTGTGCACAGAGATAGCAGGAGGGCCGGGGAGTGACACAGGCTCATTTTTATCCGGGGGACATATTATCCACTCCTTGCAGTTGAATCCCGTGCATTTTCTATGTTTTAAAAACTCAAAGTTATATCAACAATAATGTCACTTATGTAAGATGTAAAAAGGGATGTTTACATAGCTTGTTACTTTAGATATAATATACATTATATAGAACAGATGTGACTGGAATAAAACCTGTGTAATTTTGAAAGAAAGGAAAAATTAAATGCACCCCGAATCTTCGACATGAAAATATGTAGGTATGTCATGTATGTGAAGTCTGTCTATATTAACTAAAGGTATGTATGTTACGTATGTATGTAAACAAACTTTGCATGTCCTGCTATTGTTAAAATTTTAAATAATAATTTAAAAACTATTATTTTATTAGTTCTGCAAATGTAAAATAGGTTTAAAATATTAAATATTATTTGAAATTGTTAATATAAGAAAAGTCTTTTAAGAATGTTCAATGACAACTTATTTCAAAAAGGCACGTCAAGTTTGTTTAAATAAGTCAAAACTAGAAAAATGGATCTTATGTAACGGTAGGTACTTACATGTTTTTCCCACTGTGCCCCTTCAAGTTGCGAATTGTGGACATTGTCACCGTGGGGGTTATTACCATTAATCTGTAAACAAAAACTACATATTAAGATACATAATAACACTATAACGCTTGTACAACTGTAACAACTAGCGGGGTAGACAGAGACTAACGACCTCCACATACTAAAGTAAATAATGTTACCTTTTCCATCTTTTCTAACTAACTGTCACTGATTTTAAAATGTAATGATCACTTCACAAGGAGACGAACAAGACTGATTAAATGTCACTCAAAAATTCACCTTTTATACTGTTTTCAGGAAACTCTAATGACCATTATGAAAGATATAGGTAGGGGTGTAATTACTTCCTGTTACATAGTTGTATTAATTATATCATTAACTCTGAATAATAAAAGGGTAAAGTAATTTACTTTTGTATTGAAATAGGTGATTAACAAACTTTAATCAAGTAAGTACCTATGGGTGCATAAGAATTTCTTAAACTAGATTTTGCATCTCTTTCACTCAATATCTGAGCGAAATAAATAAATAGAGGAAGAAAATATTCAGTCAAAAGCGGTACAATAAAATACACAAAACGGACTTCAGCAATTCAAATATTGTACTAAAAATAATTGAAATAGCAAGTTCTAGTTAATGGATCCTTAAAGTATGTGTAAAGTAAAGTAAAGTAAAGTAAAGTATTAGTATCGAGTCTCAAAACCGGTTGAAATTATGCGTGAAATTGATGACTTTCAGAGCTAAATGAAACCGAGGTTTAGCTGATATTGACATATTTTTACGTATTGAGTATAGATAATTTCATATACTTTAATCCAAACTAACAGATATTATAAATGTATTTGTTTGTTTGTCTTTAATTCACGCTAGAACGGTTAAACTGATCGACATGATTGTTGCACAGAGACAGCAAGACGGCCGGGGAGTGACACAGGCTCATTTTTATCCGGGGGACTATTATCCACTCCGTTAAATACCAATTGAATACCCTGCTATTTTTTGTGTTTCTTGTTCGCATAACCCGTGAATATATAAATTTTGTTAAACAAATTTTCACCCCAGAGTTGACTATGTTTTAAAATCTCAAAGCCGAAATCAATAATAATGTTACTTATGCAATATAGTAAAAGGGATGTTTACATAGCTTGTTCATTTGGAGATATTTATATGTCGCCGCCAAATCAGCCACTCAATTTTTAACATTATATATTTCACAACCAACAAAAACACGAATATCAAGAGGTGGACTATATTTACCATAAAATATTTTGAGTTACATTAAAATAGTATAATAACTAGGTACTTCTCTTGGTAATTTAGCTAAAAGGTAATTCGAAAACTTTAAAGTATTATTTAGCCTTTTACACCTTATGGCCAAACCGTGGCAGCCTCTTGGTTCTTGATCGCGTATTCATTTCAAACGGTGAGAAGGACCAAAAACCAAGAAAAACCGACATTGCATTGAATATCTATATTGACAATATATCTACGTCGAACTTGTTGGCTAATGGTCATGTCGATGAGGAGAAGTTCTTTAGTACCACGGGACCCAGCCCTACATCCATTCTGAGAAGCAGACATGATTCAATTGGTATCTATATGGCAACCAATTTTGATTCTCAAATTGGATGTAAGGAGCTTGTAGATTATCAAATTGGTAGGTAAGCATGTTATGGGTCTATAGTTCTTAGGATCCGTGGTACTGCCAGACTTATAAAGCAGGCGGGTAATGCCTGTAGTCATAAATTCTGGGATCGATCCAAACTCAATGGCTTCTTGGAATTTGAATGCTAAGCGAGCATGTGAGCTGCGTATCCATTTTAGCCAATAGTTGTGTAGTCCGTCGGGCCCTGGAGACTTCCAATTTGACATAGGACGGACAGCACAAACTACATCGATCGACAGGCCCGCTCAACATCCCCTATCCAAGGGTCCTCGGTGTGACTGACGGGAGCCGACCATATGTTTGGCCAGAAAGTATTCGTGGTTTCAACATCGGGTACACTCCCTTCAGTCACACCCTGTTTAGATCGTTCCCAGTCTCTATAAACCTGCCTTTGATCATTTTGGAATATGCGATTCTGGACGTATCGATCCACTCGCAACTTGTACCTGCGAATACGGTTCGCCCATGCACAAATTTTCTGCTTCAGGAAGTCGATGCGTTCTGTGACTTTAGATATATATTCCCGGGGTCTGATGTCAATCCCAGAGAAGGCTCGCTGCACAAAACGCATCACTCGCGGACGAGTGTTGCCGTTCCTGAAGCTGGTTAGCTTGCCTATGAGTACCCTAGCTTCGTCAATTCGCCTTTGGATCCTGCTCTGCCACGCGGGTACGGTAGGTTTCGGTCGTGTAGCTTAATTGAAAAACTTGACTCCTGCTACACGATAAGCAGTAACCGCGGCGCAGTCCAGGATCGAATGCGTGTCGGCGAGGTTTTCTTGGAATCTAGGGCACTCACATTTTTATTGTATTAATTATATCATTAACTCTGAATAATAAAATGGTAATTAATAATTTAATTTGATATTCGTCTCGAGTGAGTGCTGAACCCGGGAATCATAATGAAAACAAAATAAAGCAGAGTAATTATGAAAATATTGTTTAATTATTTTTACAATGTAAATTTCATAAATGTAATAATATAGTTAAAAACTAACCTAAATGTATTGTATGACATAGAAAAAAAATACTAATTAAAAATAAAATGTCTGAACATTATTAAAAAACTATTTACAATTGCAATAATATACAAAATAATGATGTTATATATAAACTAAAAAGCGATAAAAACTATTTACACAAGCGTATGAGAGTATAAAGAATAGGTATCTACTTTAGAAAAATCTTATAAAGTATAATTAACTAAACTAATATAATAATAAACAAAAGTTATAAAACCTGCTTACCTACTTACAAAGCGTATGTAAATGGAAATAATAATTAGGAACTTTATCATAAAATAATTGTAACTAAAGTAAATACAAATGTAGGATACAGTTGGGAGTTTTATGGCAGTGTCAACACTATGGGTCTTCGGTGTAGCTGCTGTTCTCACTGCACACGCCAGAGTCCGACAACTCATCAGCTTCATCCTCGTCTAGCCTGTCATCATGAATAGCAAGTTCTTGGTACCGTTCGCTAAAGATGATAAAATTTCCGTAATTTCCAGGCCAAAGGTTTTCCATACAAAATATACGGAACGAGTCAATAAAGTAATCTTTATCGATTATGTTAAACTCATCCGCAAATGTATCTAGCTCTGCTCTTATCAGACCCATTTCTCGGAATGTTGGAGGCCAGATCTTCAGTATGTAGTCAGCTTCATAGACTGCTAAATAACCTGCCATAGCTACGACTCGCTTTTCTTCTGGCTGTAAATAAAAAAAAATGGTTATATATGGTTATTACGAACTATGTTTCCGCGCCCGGCTTCTCCCGTGGATTATTTGATTTGTACCCACACGCATTACTCAGGACCGCGACATATTTTGCTTTGACCAACGTCCACCTAATTAAGATATGAAACAAAGAGCAGGTTCTCAGTCTAAGTTCCATGCTTATTTTATTATCCAACTATGAAAACTGTACGTTCAAACCAGGGTAAAACATATTTTACAAGTTTCACCACCAATTATTTTAAATTACAATATCCACAGCTCGGTACATGGATACAAAGTATAAGTGCAAACAAAACACTTTGATATGTTTTAGTGTGATAGGAAGACAAACAAAAAAACATACTTTCACATAATATATAATATTACTAGCTTTGAGCACCATAATATTAACTTTCAATCCCTATGATACCCTATAATTAGGGAGTGGATTTTTAAGAAAGCAGGCTATGTATTTTTCTAAAAATCAATTTTTCTCTGTACCTATAAAATTTCATCAAAATCAGTTCAGTGGTGGTGGTAACAGACACAAACAAAGTTTTAAATATTATAAATGTGTTTGTTTGTCTTTACTTCACGCCAGAACGGTTAAATTGATCGACATGATTGTGCACAGAGATAGCAGGAGGGCCGGGGAGTGACACAGGCTCATTTTTATCCGGGGGACATATTATCCACTCCGTGCAGTTGAATGCCGTGCATTTTCTATGTTTTAAAAACTCAAAGTTATATCAACAATAATGTCACTTATGTAAGATGAAAAAAGGGATGTTTACATAGCTTGTTACTTTAGATATAATATACATTATATAGAACAGATGTGACTGGACTAAAACCTGTGTAATTTTGAAAGAAAGGAAAAATTAAATGCACCCCGAATCTTCGACATGAAAATATGTAGGTATGTCATGTATGTGAAGTCTGTCTATATTAACTAAAGGTATGTATGTTACGTATGTATGTAAACAAACTTTGCATGTCCTGCTATTGTTAAAATTTTAAATAATAATTTAAAAACTATTATTTTATTAGTTCTGCAAATGTAAAATAGGTTTAAAATATTAAATATTATTTGAAATTGTTAATATAAGAAAAGTCTTTTAAGAATGTTCAATGACAACTTATTTCAAAAAGGCACGTCAAGTTTGTTTAAATAAGTCAAAACTAGAAAAATGGATCTTATGTAACGGTAGGTACTTACATGTTTTTCCCACTGTGCCCCTTCAAGTTGCGAATTGTGGACATTGTCACCGTGGGGGTTATTACCATTAATCTGTAAACAAAAACTACATATTAAGATACATAATAACACTATAACGCTTGTACAACTGTAACAACTAGCGGGGTAGACAGAGACTAACGACCTCCACATACTAAAGTAAATAACGTTACCTTTTCCATCTTTTCTAACTAACTGTCACTGATTTTAAAATGTAATGATCACTTCACAAGGAGACGAACAAGACTGATTAAATGTCACTCGAAAATTCACCTTTTATACTGTTTTCAGGAAACTCTAATGACCATTATGAAAGATATAGGTAGGGGTGTAATTACTTCCTGTTACATAGTTGTATTAATTATATCATTAACTCTGAATAATAAAAGGGTAAAGTAATTTACTTTTGTATTGAAATAGGTGATTAACAAACTTTAATCAAGTAAGTACCTATGGGTGCATAAGAATTTCTTAAACTAGATTTTGCATCTCTTTCACTCAATATCTGAGCGAAATAAATAAATAGAGGAAGAAAATATTCAGTCAAAAGCGGTACAATAAAATACACAAAACGGACTTCAGCAATTCAAATATTGTACTAAAAATAATTGAAATAGCAAGTTCTAGTTAATGGATCCTTAAAGTATGTGTAAAGTAAAGTAAAGTAAAGTAAAGTATTAGTATCGAGTCTCAAAACCGGTTGAAATTATGCGTGAAATTGATGACTTTCAGAGCTAAATGAAACCGAGGTTTAGCTGATATTGACATATTTTTACGTATTGAGTATAGATAATTTCATATACTTTAATCCAAACTAACAGATATTATAAATGTATTTGTTTGTTTGTCTTTAATTCACGCTAGAACGGTTAAACTGATCGACATGATTGTTGCACAGAGACAGCAAGACGGCCGGGGAGTGACACAGGCTCATTTTTATCCGGGGGACTATTATCCACTCCGTTAAATACCAATTGAATACCCTGCTATTTTTTGTGTTTCTTGTTCGCATAACCCGTGAATATATAAATTTTGTTAAACAAATTTTCACCCCAGAGTTGACTATGTTTTAAAATCTCAAAGCCGAAATCAATAATAATGTTACTTATGCAATATAGTAAAAGGGATGTTTACATAGCTTGTTCATTTGGAGATATTTATATGTCGCCGCCAAATCAGCCACTCAATTTTTAACATTATATATTTCACAACCAACAAAAACACGAATATCAAGAGGTGGACTATATTTACCATAAAATATTTTGAGTTACATTAAAATAGTATAATAACTAGGTACTTCTCTTGGTAATTTAGCTAAAAGGTAATTCGAAAACTTTAAAGTATTATTTAGCCTTTTACACCTTATGGCCAAACCGTGGCAGCCTCTTGGTTCTTGATCGCGTATTCATTTCAAACGGTGAGAAGGACCAAAAACCAAGAAAAACCGACATTGCATTGAATATCTATATTGACAATATATCTACGTCGAACTTGTTGGCTAATGGTCATGTCGATGAGGAGAAGTTCTTTAGTACCACGGGACCCAGCCCTACATCCATTCTGAGAAGCAGACATGATTCAATTGGTATCTATATGGCAACCAATTTTGATTCTCAAATTGGATGTAAGGAGCTTGTAGATTATCAAATTGGTAGGTAAGCATGTTATGGGTCTATAGTTCTTAGGATCCGTGGTACTGCCAGACTTATAAAGCAGGCGGGTAATGCCAGTAGTCATAAATTCTGGGATCGATCCAAACTCAATGGCTTCTTGGAATTGGAATGCTAAGCGAGCATGTGAGCTGCGTATCCATTTTAGCCAATAGTTGTGTAGTCCGTCGGGCCCTGGAGACTTCCAATTTGACATAGGACGGACAGCACAAACTACATCGATCGACAGGCCCGCTCAACATCCCCTATCCAAGGGTCCTCGGTGTGACTGACGGGAGCCGACCATATGTTTGGCCAGAAAGTATTCGTGGTTTCAACATCGGGTACACTCCCTTCAGTCACACCCTGTTTAGATCGTTCCCAGTCTCTATAAACCTGCCTTTGATCATTTTGGAATATGCGATTCTGGACGTATCGATCCACTCGCAACTTGTACCTGCGAATACGGTTCGCCCATGCACAAATTTTCTGCTTCAGTAAGTCGATGCGTTCTGTGACTTTAGATATATAGAAGGCTCGCTGCACAAAACGCATCACTCGCGGACGAGTGTTGCCGTTCCTGAAGCAGGTTAGCTTGCCTATGAGTACCCTAGCCTCGTCAATTCGCCTTTGGATCCTGCTCTGCCACGCGGGTACGGTAGGTTCGGTCGTGTAGCTTAATTGAAAAACTTGACTCCTGCTACACGATAAGCCGTAACCGCGGCGCAGTCCAGGATCGAATGCGTGTCGCCGAGGTTTTCTAGGAATCTAGGCAATGATATACTATATAAACTGAGGTAGATGCGTGATTGACGCTCAAGCTATAGCAAGGCAAATGAGAGGTAAGTGTCCCACTATAAATTTGGTCGCGCACAGTCACGCACAATCCTACGACTAGTGTACATGTCTCTCTTGAGTAGAATAATCCACAAAAACATCAAGAAAAATGACATCTTGTGTGTTCTGCTTTTGCAGAAATTATACTGCAACTGTAAAAGATAGATATGATAACTCATTTCATTGGTAAGTACAGAAATTTTATAATTATGGACATAACAATATTTTATTAATAATAATGCGCTGTTGCCAGTTCGCCGCTTGCCTGAGCGAGACGAACGATGCATTTTGTATGAGAGTGATAGAGAAGACAAAACGAAATGGCCGCGACAGACTCAGCGACTGATTATGGGGATGGTTGGTAATATCGAACCTGTCAATAAATTACATGAACCTATTTAAAAAAATTATATATTTTATTAAATGTACGGAAAATATATATACATAATTATATTTACATTATTATAAATTTATATATTATATTATTGTTGTATGTATAGTATTATGATCTTATTGTATTTATTTATCTTTTAGTCTCCCTAGAAGCGGATTAATAAGAAAAAAATGGATAGAGATAATCAGAACCCAAAGACGAGAATATGATTGGTTGCCAAGTTTTTACTCTAAGATTTAGACGTATGGTGCAACGATACAACCAGCAGTTTTGCGAAGTGGACATATTTTCACATTCTTTGTATATATTTAGGAAAAATATCTGTAACATTCTAAATAGTAGTTAATTGTAGTAAACTTTTTTTGTATTATTTGTTATTTCTATATTTTTTGGAATTTGCATAAAAATATCCTGTTTTGAATGTATGTATAAACAATACGTTTGTATAAACAAACGTCACTAACTATATGACAGTTATTTTTTTAATATGTATCTATGTTGTAGTAATCTTTGTTGTATAGTTGTTTGTTGTCCAGAATAAAAAAAATAATTAAAGACTTAATTTTAAATTACACTACATAATACATAAATAAGTAGCATACTTTCATTTAGAACTGTTCAGCCGTTTGAGCGTGATTGAAAGACAAATGGTCTATTTGTTGTAAAGTCATTGATTATTACATTATATTTATTAGTAAAATAAAAGTTTTTTAATTACATATTGTATATTTTATTATTCCAAAAATATTTCTAAGTAAAATATTGAGTGTTCCATTTAGACAATCTTCCCCTAGTTCCTCCGGAGGTCACGCGTCGATGACGTGTCGCAACTTAAAACATATATTTATCTCTTTTTAACAAATGGATTTCGGTATTGAGCTGTGTTTCTCTATCCCTTTCATCGCTTGAATATATAAACGTAAATAATTAATAGGTAGTTATAGTATTGTTCAAGCTGTTTATTATCTGCATTTAGTATGGGTATAACGTGTCTACTTATAGTACGTCATTGGAATCTAGGGCACTCACAATGTTATTGTATTAATTATATCATTAACTCTGAATAATAAAATGGTAATTAATAATTTAATTTGATATTCGTCTCGAGTGAGTGCTGAACCTGGGAATCATAGTGAAAACAAAATAAAGCAGAGTAATTATGAAAATATTGTTTAATTATTTTTACAATGTAAATTTCATAAATTTAATAACTAACCTAAATGTATTGTATGATATAAAAAAAAATACTAATTAAAAATAAAATGTCTGAACATTATTAAAAAACTATTTACAATTGCAATAATATACAAAATAATGATGTTATATATAAACTAAAAAGCGATAAAAACTATTTACACAAGCGTATGAGAGTATTAAGAATAGGTATCTACTTTAGAAAAATCTTATAAAATATAATTAACTAAACTAATATAATAATAAACAAAAGTTATAAAATCTGCTTACCTACTTACAAAGCGTATGTAAATGGAAATAATAATTAGGAACTTTATCATAAAATAATTGTAACTAAAGTAATTACAAATGTAGGATACAGTTGGGAGTTTTATGGCAGTGTCAACACTATGGGTCTTCGGTGTAGCTGCTGTTCTCACTGCACACGCCAGAGTCCGACAACTCATCAGCTTCATCCTCGTCTGGCCTGTCATCATGAATAGCAAGTTCTTGGTACCGTTCGCTAAATATGATAAAATTTCCGTAATTTCCAGGCCAAAGGTTTTCCGTGCAAAATATACGGAACGAGTCAATAAAGTAATCTTTATCGATTATGTTGAACTCGTCCGCAAATGTATCTAGCTCTGCTCTTATCAGACCCATTTCTCGGAATGTTGGAGGCCAGATCTTCAGTATGTAGTCAGCTTCATAGACTGCTAAATAACCTGCCATAGCTACGACTCGCTTTTCTTCTGGCTGTAAATAAAAAAATGGTTATATAGTGTTATTACGAACTATGTTTCCGCGCCCGGCTTCTCCCGTGGATTATTTGATTTGTACCCACACGCATTACTCAGGACCGCGACATATTTTGCTTTGACCAACGTCCACCTAATTAAGATATGAAACAAAGAGCAGGTTCTCAGTCTAAGTTCCATGCTTATTTTATTATCCAACTATGAAAACTGTACGTTCAAACCAGGGTAAAACATATTTTACAAGTTTCACCACCAATTATTTTAAATTACAATATCCACAGCTCGGTACATGGATACAAAGTATAAGTGCAAACAAAACACTTTGATATGTTTTAGTGTGATAGGAAGACAAACAAAAAAACATACTTTCACATAATATATAATATTACTAGCTTTGAGCACCATAATATTAACTTTCAATCCCTATGATACCCTATAATTAGGGAGTGGATTTTTAAGAAAGCAGGCTATGTATTTTTCTAAAAATCAATTTTTCTCTGTACCTATAAAATTTCATCAAAATCAGTTCAGTGGTGGTGGTAACAGACACAAACAAAGTTTTAAATATTATAAATGTGTTTGTTTGTCTTTACTTCACGCCAGAACGGTTAAATTGATCGACATGATTGTGCACAGAGATAGCAGGAGGGCCGGGGAGTGACACAGGCTCATTTTTATCCGGGGGACATATTATCCACTCCTTGCAGTTGAATCCCGTGCATTTTCTATGTTTTAAAAACTCAAAGTTATATCAACAATAATGTCACTTATGTAAGATGTAAAAAGGGATGTTTACATAGCTTGTTACTTTAGATATAATATACATTATATAGAACAGATGTGACTGGAATAAAACCTGTGTAATTTTGAAAGAAAGGAAAAATTAAATGCACCCCGAATCTTCGACATGAAAATATGTAGGTATGTCATGTATGTGAAGTCTGTCTATATTAACTAAAGGTATGTATGTTACGTATGTATGTAAACAAACTTTGCATGTCCTGCTATTGTTAAAATTTTAAATAATAATTTAAAAACTATTATTTTATTAGTTCTGCAAATGTAAAATAGGTTTAAAATATTAAATATTATTTGAAATTGTTAATATAAGAAAAGTCTTTTAAGAATGTTCAATGACAACTTATTTCAAAAAGGCACGTCAAGTTTGTTTAAATAAGTCAAAACTAGAAAAATGGATCTTATGTAACGGTAGGTACTTACATGTTTTTCCCACTGTGCCCCTTCAAGTTGCGAATTGTGGACATTGTCACCGTGGGGGTTATTACCATTAATCTGTAAACAAAAACTACATATTAAGATACATAATAACACTATAACGCTTGTACAACTGTAACAACTAGCGGGGTAGACAGAGACTAACGACCTCCACATACTAAAGTAAATAATGTTACCTTTTCCATCTTTTCTAACTAACTGTCACTGATTTTAAAATGTAATGATCACTTCACAAGGAGACGAACAAGACTGATTAAATGTCACTCAAAAATTCACCTTTTATACTGTTTTCAGGAAACTCTAATGACCATTATGAAAGATATAGGTAGGGGTGTAATTACTTCCTGTTACATAGTTGTATTAATTATATCATTAACTCTGAATAATAAAAGGGTAAAGTAATTTACTTTTGTATTGAAATAGGTGATTAACAAACTTTAATCAAGTAAGTACCTATGGGTGCATAAGAATTTCTTAAACTAGATTTTGCATCTCTTTCACTCAATATCTGAGCGAAATAAATAAATAGAGGAAGAAAATATTCAGTCAAAAGCGGTACAATAAAATACACAAAACGGACTTCAGCAATTCAAATATTGTACTAAAAATAATTGAAATAGCAAGTTCTAGTTAATGGATCCTTAAAGTATGTGTAAAGTAAAGTAAAGTAAAGTAAAGTATTAGTATCGAGTCTCAAAACCGGTTGAAATTATGCGTGAAATTGATGACTTTCAGAGCTAAATGAAACCGAGGTTTAGCTGATATTGACATATTTTTACGTATTGAGTATAGATAATTTCATATACTTTAATCCAAACTAACAGATATTATAAATGTATTTGTTTGTTTGTCTTTAATTCACGCTAGAACGGTTAAACTGATCGACATGATTGTTGCACAGAGACAGCAAGACGGCCGGGGAGTGACACAGGCTCATTTTTATCCGGGGGACTATTATCCACTCCGTTAAATACCAATTGAATACCCTGCTATTTTTTGTGTTTCTTGTTCGCATAACCCGTGAATATATAAATTTTGTTAAACAAATTTTCACCCCAGAGTTGACTATGTTTTAAAATCTCAAAGCCGAAATCAATAATAATGTTACTTATGCAATATAGTAAAAGGGATGTTTACATAGCTTGTTCATTTGGAGATATTTATATGTCGCCGCCAAATCAGCCACTCAATTTTTAACATTATATATTTCACAACCAACAAAAACACGAATATCAAGAGGTGGACTATATTTACCATAAAATATTTTGAGTTACATTAAAATAGTATAATAACTAGGTACTTCTCTTGGTAATTTAGCTAAAAGGTAATTCGAAAACTTTAAAGTATTATTTAGCCTTTTACACCTTATGGCCAAACCGTGGCAGCCTCTTGGTTCTTGATCGCGTATTCATTTCAAACGGTGAGAAGGACCAAAAACCAAGAAAAACCGACATTGCATTGAATATCTATATTGACAATATATCTACGTCGAACTTGTTGGCTAATGGTCATGTCGATGAGGAGAAGTTCTTTAGTACCACGGGACCCAGCCCTACATCCATTCTGAGAAGCAGACATGATTCAATTGGTATCTATATGGCAACCAATTTTGATTCTCAAATTGGATGTAAGGAGCTTGTAGATTATCAAATTGGTAGGTAAGCATGTTATGGGTCTATAGTTCTTAGGATCCGTGGTACTGCCAGACTTATAAAGCAGGCGGATAATGCCTGTAGTCATAAATTCTGGGATCGATCCAAACTCAATGGCTTCTTGGAATTTGAATGCTAAGCGAGCATGTGAGCTGCGTATCCATTTTAGCCAATAGTTGTGTAGTCCGTCGGGCCCTGGAGACTTCCAATTTGACATAGGACGGACAGCACAAACTACATCGATCGACAGGCCCGCTCAACATCCCCTATCCAAGGGTCCTCGGTGTGACTGACGGGAGCCGACCATATGTTTGGCCAGAAAGTATTCGTGGTTTCAACATCGGGTACACTCCCTTCAGTCACACCCTGTTTAGATCGTTCCCAGTCTCTATAAACCTGCCTTTGATCATTTTGGAATATGCGATTCTGGACGTATCGATCCACTCGCAACTTGTACCTGCGAATACGGTTCGCCCATGCACAAATTTTCTGCTTCAGGAAGTCGATGCGTTCTGTGACTTTAGATATATATTCCCGGGGTCTGATGTCAATCCCAGAGAAGGCTCGCTGCACAAAACGCATCACTCGCGGACGAGTGTTGCCGTTCCTGAAGCTGGTTAGCTTGCCTATGAGTACCCTAGCTTCGTCAATTCGCCTTTGGATCCTGCTCTGCCACGCGGGTACGGTAGGTTTCGGTCGTGTAGCTTAATTGAAAAACTTGACTCCTGCTACACGATAAGCAGTAACCGCGGCGCAGTCCAGGATCGAATGCGTGTCGGCGAGGTTTTCTTGGAATCTAGGGCACTCACATTTTTATTGTATTAATTATATCATTAACTCTGAATAATAAAATGGTAATTAATAATTTAATTTGATATTCGTCTCGAGTGAGTGCTGAACCCGGGAATCATAATGAAAACAAAATAAAGCAGAGTAATTATGAAAATATTGTTTAATTATTTTTACAATGTAAATTTCATAAATGTAATAATATAGTTAAAAACTAACCTAAATGTATTGTATGACATAGAAAAAAAATACTAATTAAAAATAAAATGTCTGAACATTATTAAAAAACTATTTACAATTGCAATAATATACAAAATAATGATGTTATATATAAACTAAAAAGCGATAAAAACTATTTACACAAGCGTATGAGAGTATAAAGAATAGGTATCTACTTTAGAAAAATCTTATAAAGTATAATTAACTAAACTAATATAATAATAAACAAAAGTTATAAAACCTGCTTACCTACTTACAAAGCGTATGTAAATGGAAATAATAATTAGGAACTTTATCATAAAATAATTGTAACTAAAGTAAATACAAATGTAGGATACAGTTGGGAGTTTTATGGCAGTGTCAACACTATGGGTCTTCGGTGTAGCTGCTGTTCTCACTGCACACGCCAGAGTCCGACAACTCATCAGCTTCATCCTCGTCTAGCCTGTCATCATGAATAGCAAGTTCTTGGTACCGTTCGCTAAAGATGATAAAATTTCCGTAATTTCCAGGCCAAAGGTTTTCCATACAAAATATACGGAACGAGTCAATAAAGTAATCTTTATCGATTATGTTAAACTCATCCGCAAATGTATCTAGCTCTGCTCTTATCAGACCCATTTCTCGGAATGTTGGAGGCCAGATCTTCAGTATGTAGTCAGCTTCATAGACTGCTAAATAACCTGCCATAGCTACGACTCGCTTTTCTTCTGGCTGTAAATAAAAAAAAATGGTTATATATGGTTATTACGAACTATGTTTCCGCGCCCGGCTTCTCCCGTGGATTATTTGATTTGTACCCACACGCATTACTCAGGACCGCGACATATTTTGCTTTGACCAACGTCCACCTAATTAAGATATGAAACAAAGAGCAGGTTCTCAGTCTAAGTTCCATGCTTATTTTATTATCCAACTATGAAAACTGTACGTTCAAACCAGGGTAAAACATATTTTACAAGTTTCACCACCAATTATTTTAAATTACAATATCCACAGCTCGGTACATGGATACAAAGTATAAGTGCAAACAAAACACTTTGATATGTTTTAGTGTGATAGGAAGACAAACAAAAAAACATACTTTCACATAATATATAATATTACTAGCTTTGAGCACCATAATATTAACTTTCAATCCCTATGATACCCTATAATTAGGGAGTGGATTTTTAAGAAAGCAGGCTATGTATTTTTCTAAAAATCAATTTTTCTCTGTACCTATAAAATTTCATCAAAATCAGTTCAGTGGTGGTGGTAACAGACACAAACAAAGTTTTAAATATTATAAATGTGTTTGTTTGTCTTTACTTCACGCCAGAACGGTTAAATTGATCGACATGATTGTGCACAGAGATAGCAGGAGGGCCGGGGAGTGACACAGGCTCATTTTTATCCGGGGGACATATTATCCACTCCGTGCAGTTGAATGCCGTGCATTTTCTATGTTTTAAAAACTCAAAGTTATATCAACAATAATGTCACTTATGTAAGATGAAAAAAGGGATGTTTACATAGCTTGTTACTTTAGATATAATATACATTATATAGAACAGATGTGACTGGACTAAAACCTGTGTAATTTTGAAAGAAAGGAAAAATTAAATGCACCCCGAATCTTCGACATGAAAATATGTAGGTATGTCATGTATGTGAAGTCTGTCTATATTAACTAAAGGTATGTATGTTACGTATGTATGTAAACAAACTTTGCATGTCCTGCTATTGTTAAAATTTTAAATAATAATTTAAAAACTATTATTTTATTAGTTCTGCAAATGTAAAATAGGTTTAAAATATTAAATATTATTTGAAATTGTTAATATAAGAAAAGTCTTTTAAGAATGTTCAATGACAACTTATTTCAAAAAGGCACGTCAAGTTTGTTTAAATAAGTCAAAACTAGAAAAATGGATCTTATGTAACGGTAGGTACTTACATGTTTTTCCCACTGTGCCCCTTCAAGTTGCGAATTGTGGACATTGTCACCGTGGGGGTTATTACCATTAATCTGTAAACAAAAACTACATATTAAGATACATAATAACACTATAACGCTTGTACAACTGTAACAACTAGCGGGGTAGACAGAGACTAACGACCTCCACATACTAAAGTAAATAACGTTACCTTTTCCATCTTTTCTAACTAACTGTCACTGATTTTAAAATGTAATGATCACTTCACAAGGAGACGAACAAGACTGATTAAATGTCACTCGAAAATTCACCTTTTATACTGTTTTCAGGAAACTCTAATGACCATTATGAAAGATATAGGTAGGGGTGTAATTACTTCCTGTTACATAGTTGTATTAATTATATCATTAACTCTGAATAATAAAAGGGTAAAGTAATTTACTTTTGTATTGAAATAGGTGATTAACAAACTTTAATCAAGTAAGTACCTATGGGTGCATAAGAATTTCTTAAACTAGATTTTGCATCTCTTTCACTCAATATCTGAGCGAAATAAATAAATAGAGGAAGAAAATATTCAGTCAAAAGCGGTACAATAAAATACACAAAACGGACTTCAGCAATTCAAATATTGTACTAAAAATAATTGAAATAGCAAGTTCTAGTTAATGGATCCTTAAAGTATGTGTAAAGTAAAGTAAAGTAAAGTAAAGTATTAGTATCGAGTCTCAAAACCGGTTGAAATTATGCGTGAAATTGATGACTTTCAGAGCTAAATGAAACCGAGGTTTAGCTGATATTGACATATTTTTACGTATTGAGTATAGATAATTTCATATACTTTAATCCAAACTAACAGATATTATAAATGTATTTGTTTGTTTGTCTTTAATTCACGCTAGAACGGTTAAACTGATCGACATGATTGTTGCACAGAGACAGCAAGACGGCCGGGGAGTGACACAGGCTCATTTTTATCCGGGGGACTATTATCCACTCCGTTAAATACCAATTGAATACCCTGCTATTTTTTGTGTTTCTTGTTCGCATAACCCGTGAATATATAAATTTTGTTAAACAAATTTTCACCCCAGAGTTGACTATGTTTTAAAATCTCAAAGCCGAAATCAATAATAATGTTACTTATGCAATATAGTAAAAGGGATGTTTACATAGCTTGTTCATTTGGAGATATTTATATGTCGCCGCCAAATCAGCCACTCAATTTTTAACATTATATATTTCACAACCAACAAAAACACGAATATCAAGAGGTGGACTATATTTACCATAAAATATTTTGAGTTACATTAAAATAGTATAATAACTAGGTACTTCTCTTGGTAATTTAGCTAAAAGGTAATTCGAAAACTTTAAAGTATTATTTAGCCTTTTACACCTTATGGCCAAACCGTGGCAGCCTCTTGGTTCTTGATCGCGTATTCATTTCAAACGGTGAGAAGGACCAAAAACCAAGAAAAACCGACATTGCATTGAATATCTATATTGACAATATATCTACGTCGAACTTGTTGGCTAATGGTCATGTCGATGAGGAGAAGTTCTTTAGTACCACGGGACCCAGCCCTACATCCATTCTGAGAAGCAGACATGATTCAATTGGTATCTATATGGCAACCAATTTTGATTCTCAAATTGGATGTAAGGAGCTTGTAGATTATCAAATTGGTAGGTAAGCATGTTATGGGTCTATAGTTCTTAGGATCCGTGGTACTGCCAGACTTATAAAGCAGGCGGGTAATGCCAGTAGTCATAAATTCTGGGATCGATCCAAACTCAATGGCTTCTTGGAATTGGAATGCTAAGCGAGCATGTGAGCTGCGTATCCATTTTAGCCAATAGTTGTGTAGTCCGTCGGGCCCTGGAGACTTCCAATTTGACATAGGACGGACAGCACAAACTACATCGATCGACAGGCCCGCTCAACATCCCCTATCCAAGGGTCCTCGGTGTGACTGACGGGAGCCGACCATATGTTTGGCCAGAAAGTATTCGTGGTTTCAACATCGGGTACACTCCCTTCAGTCACACCCTGTTTAGATCGTTCCCAGTCTCTATAAACCTGCCTTTGATCATTTTGGAATATGCGATTCTGGACGTATCGATCCACTCGCAACTTGTACCTGCGAATACGGTTCGCCCATGCACAAATTTTCTGCTTCAGGAAGTCGATGCGTTCTGTGACTTTAGATATATATTCCCGGGGTCTGATGTCAATCCCAGAGAAGGCTCGCTGCACAAAACGCATCACTCGCGGACGAGTGTTGCCGTTCCTGAAGCTGGTTAGCTTGCCTATGAGTACCCTAGCCTCGTCAATTCGCCTTTGGATCCTGCTCTGCCACGCGGGTACGGTAGGTTTCGGTCGTGTAGCTTAATTGAAAAACTTGACTCCTGCTACACGATAAGCAGTAACCGCGGCGCAGTCCAGGATCGAATGCGTGTCGGCGAGGTTTTCTTGGAATCTAGGGCACTCACATTTTTATTGTATTAATTATATCATTAACTCTGAATAATAAAATGGTAATTAATAATTTAATTTGATATTCGTCTCGAGTGAGTGCTGAACCCGGGAATCATAGTGAAAACAAAATAAAGCAGAGTAATTATGAAAATATTGTTTAATTATTTTTACAATGTAAATTTCATAAATGTAATAATATAGTTAAAAACTAACCTAAATGTATTGTATGACATAGAAAAAAAATACTAATTAAAAATAAAATGTCTGAACATTATTAAAAAACTATTTACAATTGCAATAATATACAAAATAATGATGTTATATATAAACTAAAAAGCGATAAAAACTATTTACACAAGCGTATGAGAGTATAAAGAATAGGTATCTACTTTAGAAAAATCTTATAAAGTATAATTAACTAAACTAATATAATAATAAACAAAAGTTATAAAACCTGCTTACCTACTTACAAAGCGTATGTAAATGGAAATAATAATTAGGAACTTTATCATAAAATAATTGTAACTAAAGTAAATACAAATGTAGGATACAGTTGGGAGTTTTATGGCAGTGTCAACACTATGGGTCTTCGGTGTAGCTGCTGTTCTCACTGCACACGCCAGAGTCCGACAACTCATCAGCTTCATCCTCGTCTAGCCTGTCATCATGAATAGCAAGTTCTTGGTACCGTTCGCTAAAGATGATAAAATTTCCGTAATTTCCAGGCCAAAGGTTTTCCATACAAAATATACGGAACGAGTCAATAAAGTAATCTTTATCGATTATGTTAAACTCATCCGCAAATGTATCTAGCTCTGCTCTTATCAGACCCATTTCTCGGAATGTTGGAGGCCAGATCTTCAGTATGTAGTCAGCTTCATAGACTGCTAAATAACCTGCCATAGCTACGACTCGCTTTTCTTCTGGCTGTAAATAAAAAAAAATGGTTATATAGTGTTATTACGAACTATGTTTCCGCGCCCGGCTTCTCCCGTGGATTATTTGATTTGTACCCACACGCATACTCAGGACCGCGACATATTTTGCTTTGACCAACGTCCACCTAATTAAGATATGAAACAACGAGCAGGTTATCAGTCAAGTTCCATACTTATTTTATTATCCAACTATGAAAACTGTACGGTCAAACCAGGGTAAAACATATTTTACAAGTTTCACCACCAATTATTTTAAATTACAATATCCACAGCTCGGTACATGGATACAAAGTATAAGTGCAAACAAAACACTTTGATATGTTTTAGTGTGATAGGAAGACAAACAAAAAAACATACTTTCACATAATATATAATATTACTAGCTTTGTGCACCATAATATTAACTTTCAATCCCTATGATACCCTATAATTAGGGAGTGGATTTTTAAGAAAGCAGGCTATGTATTTTTCTAAAAATCAATTTTTCTCTGTACCTACAAAATTTCATCAAAATCGGTTCAGTGGTTTAGGCGTAACAGACACAAACAAAGTTTTAAATATTATAAATGTGTTTGTTTGTCTTTACTTCACGCCAGAACGGTTAAATTGATCGACATGATTGTGCACAGAGATAGCAGGAGGGCCGGGGAGTGACACAGGCTCATTTTTATCCGGGGGACATATTATCCACTCCGTGCAGTTGAATCCCGTGCATTTTCTATGTTTTAAAAACTCAAAGTTATATCAACAATAATGTCACTTATGTAAGATGAAAAAAGGGATGTTTACATAGCTTGTTACTTTAGATATAATATACATTATATAGAACAGATGTGACTGGAATAAAACCTGTGTAATTTTGAAAGATAGGAAAAATTAAATGCACCCCGAATCTTCGACATGAAAATATGTAGGTATGTCATGTATGTGAAGTCTGTCTATATTAACTAAAGGTATGTATGTTACGTATGTATGTAAACAAACTTTGCATGTCCTGCTATTGTTAAAATTTTAAATAATAATTTAAAAACTATTATTTTATTAGTTCTGCAAATGTAAAATAGGTTTAAAATATTAAATATTATTTGAAATTGTTAATATAAGAAAAGTCTTTTAAGAATGTTCAATGACAACTTATTTCAAAAAGGCACGCCAAGTTTGTTTAAATAAGTCAAAACTAGAAAAATGGATCTTATGTAACGGTAGGTACTTACATGTTTTTCCCACTGTGCCCCTTCAAGTTGCGAATTGTGGACATTGTCACCGTGGGGGTTATTACCATTAATCTGTAAACAAAAACTACATATTAAGATACATAATAACACTATAACGCTTGTACAACTGTAACAACTAGCGGGGTAGACAGAGACTAACGACCTCCACATACTAAAGTAAATGTTACCTTTTCCATCTTTTCTAACTAACTGTCACTGATTTTAAAATGTAATGATCACTTCACAAGGAGACGAACAAGACTGATTAAATGTCGTATTATCGTACTAGTGTCTTCCGGCCGAGCCGAAGGCTCGGGCCGGGAGGCGCTGGGGTTACCCCCGTTGCACCTGCTGTGTCTCAGGGGGGCAACGACCCCCCGGTGTCTTCTTTAGGTGCATTGCACTCAGGCGGCCTGTGGCTGCCTTCTAACCTGGCATTTTTCTACGCTGGGATCAAGTCCAGGTCCTCCTCGGACCAGACTAGAGGGGCTACCAACTCCCTTGGGAGGTGGTAGCCGTCGAGTGGCCTTCCAATCGCAGGGGCGATTCCTCGGAGATGTTCGTGTGGCCCATTGTCGGCGCGGTCGTACATCCGACGCGCCATGTCCACCACGAACTCTTCCACGTAGTTAATTTGTAGGTCCCTGCGAATGGTCTCATTGCGGACGAACCAGGGTGTGCGAGTGATCGCGCGCAGCGCCTTGTTCTGCTGGACTTGGATATAGTGTCTTGGCTGGGCGGAGAGAAGACTGTACCACGCCGGCGAGGCGTAGGTCAGTCGGGAGCGGATGTATAGCTTGTATATAAGCAGCTTGACCCGGAGTGGCAGAGAAGATCTTAAGACAGGTCGAAGCATGCCGCCGGCCATCTTAGCGTTATTAACCGCATAAGACGCCATGGCGCGCATGCTCAGACCCCTGTCTATCTGACACCCCAGGTACTTGATAGTGTTGCTCCACTCCACGACCTGACCTCTCAGTCGCAGCGGAGGTGGTAGTCTTCTCGCTGTGGTTGCCAGTGCCGTCGTCTTGCCGACGTTCACCGACAACCTCCAGTCGTCCAGCCATCTAGGCAGCAAGTCCAGCAGACGCTGCATCTTCCGTGCCGCGTGCCTTAGATTCACGGAAGATGTGATGTAGGCGCTGTCGTCCGCAAAGAGGGCCAGCATCGACTCCTCTTCGCATCCCAGCGATGATCCCAGCGTAGGTATATCATTAGTAAATGTTGCGTAAAGTAGGGGGGAGAGGCAACTGCCTTGAGGTACTCCTGCTGTGATAGTCTTCAGTGGAGCGAGCTTTCCCTCCACACTGACAAGGAACGTGCGTCCCTCTAGGAAGGACGCCACCACCCTGATGGCCATCGGTGGCATTGGCGTCTTCAGGAGCTTGTACAGGAGTCCGCTGTGCCACACTCTGTCGAATGCTTTCTCTATGTCGAGAAAGACACCGACAGAGCAGCGGCCCCTGTTGCGCTCCGACGCCAGGTGATGTAGCACTCTCGTAAGTTGCAGAGTGGTCGAGTGTCCCTCCCTGAAACCGAATTGCTCCGGTCTCAGTTCGACATAGGGTTTCAGTCGATGATTAAATGTCACTCAAAAATTTACCTTTTATACTGTTTTCAGGAAACTCTAATGACCATTATGAATGATATAGGTAGGGGTGTAATTACTTCCTGTTACATAGTTGTATTAATTATATCATTAACTCTGAATAATAAAAGGGTAAAGTAATTTACTTTTGTATTGAAATAGGTGATTAACAAACTTTAATCAAGTAAGTACCTATGGGTGCATAAGAATTTCTTAAACTATATTTTGCATCTCTTTCACTCAATATCTGAGCGAAATAAATAAATAGAGGAAGAAAATATTCAGTCAAAAGCGGTACAATAAAATACACAAAACGGACTTCAGCAATTCAAATATTGTACTAAAAATAATTGAAATAGCAAGTTCTAGTTAATGGATCCTTAAAGTATGTGTAAAGTAAAGTAAAGTAAAGTAAAGTATTAGTATCGAGTCTCAAAACCGGTTGAAATTATGCGTGAAATTGATGACTTTCAGAGCTAAATGAAACCGAGGTTTAGCTGATATTGACATATTTTTACGTATTGAGTATAGATAATTTCATATACTTTAATCCAAACTAACAGATATTATAAATGTATTTGTTTGTTTGTCTTTAATTCACGCTAGAACGGTTAAACTGATCGACATGATTGTTGCACAGAGACAGCAAGACGGCCGGGGAGTGACACAGGCTCATTTTTATCCGGGGGACTATTATCCACTCCGTTAAATACCAATTGAATACCCTGCTATTTTTTGTGTTTCTTGTTCGCATAACCCGTGAATATATAAATTTTGTTAAACAAATTTTCACCCCAGAGTTGACTATGTTTTAAAATCTCAAAGCCGAAATCAATAATAATGTTACTTATGCAATATAGTAAAAGGGATGTTTACATAGCTTGTTCATTTGGAGATATTTATATGTCGCCGCCAAATCAGCCACTCAATTTTTAACATTATATATTTCACAACCAACAAAAACACGAATATCAAGAGGTGGACTATATTTACCATAAAATATTTTGAGTTACATTAAAATAGTATAATAACTAGGTACTTCTCTTGGTAATTTAGCTAAAAGGTAATTCGAAAACTTTAAAGTATTATTTAGCCTTTTACACCTTATGGCCAAACCGTGGCAGCCTCTTGGTTCTTGATCGCGTATTCATTTCAAACGGTGAGAAGGACCAAAAACCAAGAAAAACCGACATTGCATTGAATATCTATATTGACAATATATCTACGTCGAACTTGTTGGCTAATGGTCATGTCGATGAGGAGAAGTTCTTTAGTACCACGGGACCCAGCCCTACATCCATTCTGAGAAGCAGACATGATTCAATTGGTATCTATATGGCAACCAATTTTGATTCTCAAATTGGATGTAAGGAGCTTGTAGATTATCAAATTGGTAGGTAAGCATGTTATGGGTCTATAGTTCTTAGGATCCGTGGTACTGCCAGACTTATAAAGCAGGCGGGTAATGCCAGTAGTCATAAATTCTGGGATCGATCCAAACTCAATGGCTTCTTGGAATTGGAATGCTAAGCGAGCATGTGAGCTGCGTATCCATTTTAGCCAATAGTTGTGTAGTCCGTCGGGCCCTGGAGACTTCCAATTTGACATAGGATGGACAGCACAAACTACATCGATCGACAGGCCCGCTCAACATCCCCTATCCAAGGGTCCTCGGTGTGACTGACGGGAGCCGACCATATGTTTGGCCAGAAAGTATTCGTGGTTTCAACATCGGGTACACTCCCTTCAGTCACACCCTGTTTAGATCGTTCCCAGTCTCTATAAACCTGCCTTTGATCATTTTGGAATATGCGATTCTGGACGTATCGATCCACTCGCAACTTGTACCTGCGAATACGGTTCGCCCATGCACAAATTTTCTGCTTCAGTAAGTCGATGCGTTCTGTGACTTTAGATATATAGAAGGCTCGCTGCACAAAACGCATCACTCGCGGACGAGTGTTGCCGTTCCTGAAGCAGGTTAGCTTGCCTATGAGTACCCTAGCCTCGTCAATTCGCCTTTGGATCCTGCTCTGCCACGCGGGTACGGTAGGTTTCGGTCGTGTAGCTTAATTTAAAAACTTGACTCCTGCTACACGATAAGCCGTAACCGCGGCGCAGTCCAGGATCGAATGCGTGTCGCCGAGGTTTTCTAGGAATCTAGGCAATGATATACTATATAAACTGAGGTAGATGCGTGATTGACGCTCAAGCTATAGCAAGGCAAATGAGAGGTAAGTGTCCCACTATAAATTTGGTCGCGCACAGTCACGCACAATCCTACGACTAGTGTACATGTCTCTCTTGAGTAGAATAATCCGCAAAAACATCAAGAAAAATGACATCTTGTGTGTTCTGCTTTTGCAGAAATTATACTGCAACTGTAAAAGATAGATATGATAACTCATTTCATTGGTAAGTACAGAAATTTTATAATTATGGACATAACAATATTTTATTAATAATAATGCGCTGTTGCCAGTTCGCCGCTTGCCTGAGCGAGACGAACGATGCATTTTGTATGAGAGTGATAGAGAAGACAAAACGAAATGGCCGCGACAGACTCAGCGACTGATTATGGGGATGGTTGGTAATATCGAACCTGTCAATAAATTACATGAACCTATTTAAAAAAAATATATATTTTATTAAATGTACGGAAAATATATATACATAATTATATTTACATTATTATAAATTTATATATTATATTATTGTTGTATGTATAGTATTATGATCTTATTGTATTTATTTATCTTTTAGTCTCCCTAGAAGCGGATTAATAAGAAAAAAATGGATAGAGATAATCAGAACCCAAAGACGAGAATATGATTGGTTGCCAAGTTTTTACTCTAAGATTTAGACGTATGGTGCAACGATACAACCAGCAGTTTTGCGAAGTGGACATATTTTCACATTCTTTGTATATATTTAGGAAAAATATCTGTAACATTCTAAATAGTAGTTAATTGTAGTAAACTTTTTTTGTATTATTTGTTATTTCTATATTTTTTGGAATTTGCATAAAAATATCCTGTTTTGAAAGTATGTATAAACAATACGTTTGTATAAACAAACGTCACTAACTATATGACAGTTATTTTTTTAATATGTATCTATGTTGTAGTAATCTTTGTTGTATAGTTGTTTGTTGTCCAGAATAAAAAAAAAATTAAAGACTTAATTTTAAATTACACTACATAATACATAAATAAGTAGCATACTTTCATTTAGAACTGTTCAGCCGTTTGAGCGTGATTGAAAGACAAATGGTCTATTTGTTGTAAAGTCATTGATTATTACATTATATTTATTAGTAAAATAAAAGTTTTTTAATTACATATTGTATATTTTATTATTCCAAAAATATTTCTAAGTAAAATATTGAGTGTTCCATTTAGACAATCTTCCCCTAGTTCCTCCGGAGAAGGTCACGCGTCGATGACGTGTCGCAACTTAAAACATATATTTATCTCTTTTTAACAAATGGATTTCGGTATTGAGCTGTGTTTCTCTATCCCTTTCATCGCTTGAATATATAAACGTAAATAATTAATAGGTAGCTATAGTATTGTTCAAGCTGTTTATTATCTGCATTTAGTATGGGTATAACGTGTCTACTTATAGTACGTCATTGGAATCTAGGGCACTCACAATGTTATTGTATTAATTATATCATTAACTCTGAATAATAAAATGGTAATTAATAATTTAATTTGATATTCGTCTCGAGTGAGTGCTGAACCTGGGAATCATAGTGAAAACAAAATAAAGCAGAGTAATTATGAAAATATTGTTTAATTATTTTTACAATGTAAATTTCATAAATTTAATAACTAACCTAAATGTATTGTATGATATAAAAAAAAATACTAATTAAAAATAAAATGTCTGAACATTATTAAAAAACTATTTACAATTGCAATAATATACAAAATAATGATGTTATATATAAACTAAAAAGCGATAAAAACTATTTACACAAGCGTATGAGAGTATTAAGAATAGGTATCTACTTTAGAAAAATCTTATAAAATATAATTAACTAAACTAATATAATAATAAACAAAAGTTATAAAATCTGCTTACCTACTTACAAAGCGTATGTAAATGGAAATAATAATTAGGAACTTTATCATAAAATAATTGTAACTAAAGTAATTACAAATGTAGGATACAGTTGGGAGTTTTATGGCAGTGTCAACACTATGGGTCTTCGGTGTAGCTGCTGTTCTCACTGCACACGCCAGAGTCCGACAACTCATCAGCTTCATCCTCGTCTGGCCTGTCATCATGAATAGCAAGTTCTTGGTACCGTTCGCTAAATATGATAAAATTTCCGTAATTTCCAGGCCAAAGGTTTTCCGTGCAAAATATACGGAACGAGTCAATAAAGTAATCTTTATCGATTATGTTGAACTCGTCCGCAAATGTATCTAGCTCTGCTCTTATCAGACCCATTTCTCGGAATGTTGGAGGCCAGATCTTCAGTATGTAGTCAGCTTCATAGACTGCTAAATAACCTGCCATAGCTACGACTCGCTTTTCTTCTGGCTGTAAATAAAAAAATGGTTATATAGTGTTATTACGAACTATGTTTCCGCGCCCGGCTTCTCCCGTGGATTATTTGATTTGTACCCACACGCATTACTCAGGACCGCGACATATTTTGCTTTGACCAACGTCCACCTAATTAAGATATGAAACAAAGAGCAGGTTCTCAGTCTAAGTTCCATGCTTATTTTATTATCCAACTATGAAAACTGTACGTTCAAACCAGGGTAAAACATATTTTACAAGTTTCACCACCAATTATTTTAAATTACAATATCCACAGCTCGGTACATGGATACAAAGTATAAGTGCAAAAAAAACACTTTGATATGTTTTAGTGTGATAGGAAGACAAACAAAAAAACATACTTTCACATAATATATAATATTACTAGCTTTGTGCACCATAATATTAACTTTCAATCCCTATGATACTCTATAATTAGGGAGTGGATTTTTAAGAAAGCAGGCTATGTATTTTTCTAAAATCAATCTTTCTCTGTACCTATAAAATTTCATCAAAATCGGTTCAGTGGTTTAGGCGTAACAGACACAAACAAAGTTTTAAATATTATAAATGTGTTTGTTTGTCTTTACTTCACGCCAGAACGGTTAAATTGATCGACATGATTGTTCACAGAGATAGCAGGAGGGCCGGGGAGTGACACAGGCTCATTTTTATCCGGGGGACATAATATTATCCACTCCGTGCAGTTGAATCCCGTGCATTTTCTATGTTTTAAAAACTCAAAGTTATATCAACAATAATGTCACTTATGTAAGATGAAAAAAGGGATGTTTACATAGCTTGTTACTTTAGATATAATATACATTATATAGAACAGATGTGACTGGAATAAAACCTGTGTAATTTTGAAAGAAAGGAAAAATTAAATGCACCCCGAATCTTCGACATGAAAATATGTAGGTATGTCATGTATGTGAAGTCTGTCTATATTAACTAAAGGTATGTATGTTACGTATGTATGTAAACAAACTTTGCATGTCCTGCTATTGTTAAAATTTTAAATAATAATTTAAAAACTATTATTTTATTAGTTCTGCAAATGTAAAATAGGTTTAAAATATTAAATATTATTTGAAATTGTTAATATAAGAAAAGTCTTTTAAGAATGTTCAATGACAACTTATTTCAAAAAGGCACGTCAAGTTTGTTTAAATAAGTCAAAACTAGAAAAATGGATCTTATGTAACGGTAGGTACTTACATGTTTTTCCCACTGTGCCCCTTCAAGTTGCGAATTGTGGACATTGTCACCGTGGGGGTTATTACCATTAATCTGTAAACAAAAACTACATATTAAGATACATAATAACACTATAACGCTTGTACAACTGTAACAACTAGCGGGGTAGACAGAGACTAACGACCTCCACATACTAAAGTAAATAATGTTACCTTTTCCATCTTTTCTAACTAACTGTCACTGATTTTAAAATGTAATGATCACTTCACAAGGAGACGAACAAGACTGATTAAATGTCACTCGAAAATTCACCTTTTATACTGTTTTCAGGAAACTCTAATGACCATTATGAAAGATATAGGTAGGGGTGTAATTACTTCCTGTTACATAGTTGTATTAATTATATCATTAACTCTGAATAATAAAAGGGTAAAGTAATTTACTTTTGTATTGAAATAGGTGATTAACAAACTTTAATCAAGTAAGTACCTATGGGTGCATAAGAGTTTCTTAAACTAGATTTTGCATCTCTTTCACTCAATATCTGAGCGAAATAAATAAATAGAGGAAGAAAATATTCAGTCAAAAGCGGTACAATAAAATACACAAAACGGACTTCAGCAATTCAAATATTGTACTAAAAATAATTGAAATAGCAAGTTCTAGTTAATGGATCCTTAAAGTATGTGTAAAGTAAAGTAAAGTAAAGTAAAGTATTAGTATCGAGTCTCAAAACCGGTTGAAATTATGCGTGAAATTGATGACTTTCAGAGCTAAATGAAACCGAGGTTTAGCTGATATTGACATATTTTTACGTATTGAGTATAGATAATTTCATATACTTTAATCCAAACTAACAGATATTATAAATGTATTTGTTTGTTTGTCTTTAATTCACGCTAGAACGGTTAAACTGATCGACATGATTGTTGCACAGAGACAGCAAGACGGCCGGGGAGTGACACAGGCTCATTTTTATCCGGGGGACTATTATCCACTCCGTTAAATACCAATTGAATACCCTGCTATTTTTTGTGTTTCTTGTTCGCATAACCCGTGAATATATAAATTTTGTTAAACAAATTTTCACCCCAGAGTTGACTATGTTTTAAAATCTCAAAGCCGAAATCAATAATAATGTTACTTATGCAATATAGTAAAAGTGATGTTTACATAGCTTGTTCATTTGGAGATATTTATATGTCGCCGACAAATCAGCCACTCAATTTTTCACATTATATATTTCACAACCAACAAAAACACGAATATCAATAGGTGGACTATATTTACCATAACATATTTTGAGTTACATTAAAATAGTATAATAACTAGGTACTTCTATTGGTAATTTAGCTAAAAGGTAATTCGAAAACTTTAAAGTATTATTTAGCCTTTTACACCTTATGGCCAAAATATTTAAGATTTGAGTCGTCCATTTCCCATGTTATTTCTCAAATAGTTTTCAACACAACTTTCTGGGGTTGCTGGGACACTGGAAGTGTAGCATTCTTAGCAACTTTTTTATTGTAAAGAAGAAATTGATTCTCGCACTGATCAAGAGTTTCTAGGGCGGATTTAAATTCCTTTGACTGGTTTCATTCAACCACTTCATGTGGTTTAAAACGTGCATCCAGTTCTGTAATAACAATAATAACATGGTCAATGAAAAGATCGCGAACTTATTTTCGTCCCGAACATTTGTAAAGTATTATTTTTTAGTATTAGTTATTTTAAAGTTTTTATTGTTTTAACATAAGTGCAAAATATGTTGGTCAAATCGACATTGACCTTCTGCATTGCCTAAGGATCCGTGGCTGTCAGCTGTCTGTCTTATATCTGAAAAAAATATGGCAAATCGCAATTAATTCTAGAAAAAGAGTTTATTTATACAACTCAAATGTTATTATTTTAAATGGGATTAAGCCATATTTTTATAAGAAGAAGTAAGATGGCCGACTGCCAAGGACCCTTAATAAAGTTTACTGTAGGTATATGTCTCTCAGAGCACGTGGTAACAAGGCTGCAACCGGCCATCTCAAGTCAGCCCCCACGGCCCGCCCACTAGTTGCCACTAGCCAGTAGCCACCCGTAGCCGTTGATTAGTACCTACGCCATAACAACGTGGTCTTCTGACAAGCTGTGGCTTAGTCATCGTTTCCTGGGATCTTCTATTGTCTAAACATTCCTTCATTTGCCGCTCCCGTTATGAAAGGAATATTTACCAGGAAATGGACATCTGTGGTTCCGAAACTACTCACACACACACACGCACACAAATATTATAATATTATACAGTTTACGCGAGTCTAGTTCGGAGGGCATGATCGAAGTCCTCAACCGTAGACAGACAGTCCTCATTTCCTCAACACTCACGAGCGATGCGTGCGCATCTATTTATCTTTTGGTTCACAGATTGTCCGTGCTATCTATTCTATATTTTACGATTTTTTCGTCGTATACTAATAGGGTGAGTCCGGACCCCGTATTGTTCATTTGGAGATTTATTATAGGTATAGAGCCAGATGTGACTGGAAGTGTTACTCGAATAAAATCTGAGTAATTTTGAAAGAAAATGAAAACCGACCAGCAAGTGCGAGTCAGAATCGCACACGAAGCGTTCCGTATACACTCAATAGTAGGTACATATTATTATACCTACTATTGGATGTATGCACTAATATTAGATCAAGTTTGATGCAAGAACAAATTAGCACGAGTCCGGCTCACACTTGACCGGATTTTATTATCTGATGTTTTATTTAAGTTAGAAGTTTGTATGTATTGCTTATATTGACATTATTAAGACTGAGCAAAAGACGCAAAAATGAACATAATATTAAGAAATATGTTTTAATTTAATTTTTAACTTTATTTTATTTTTATTATTAATTTGTTGTTATAACGGCCATAGTGAAAATTTAAAGTGTCTACCTATTACGGTTCAAAAAATACAGCTCTATGAGAGACAGCGGAGTATTGGTAATAAAATAGTTGGCACCCTTTGGGTACGGAACCCTAAAAAATAAAATGCATCCCATATCTTTGACATGCATCATATGCATGTGAAGTCTGAAGAATTTTAAAAGACAACTTATTTTAGAAAGACACGCAAAGTTTGTTTACAAAATAAGTCAAGGCTAGAAAAATAGATATTGCTAGTTGCAGGGCGGTCACGTGACTTGCCGGGGCCAGGATTGCCAATGGCGGTGGCATTATTGTGGACCGAACGAGCCCACCCACGACAGGTGACCGTGGCAGCCTCTTGGTTCTTGATCGCGTATTCATTTCAAACGGTGAGAAGGACCAAAAACCAAGAAAAACCGACATTGCATTGAATATCTATATTGACAACTAAAATTATAACAAAACACTCAATCCTGAAAACTTGTTATTTACTGTTGGCTTATTCTGACTGAGACATAAACTCTTTCATTGATGTGATCTTTATTTTTCTTATTCAGTTGCTTTAGGTATTCAACTTCTGTGATATAACTATGTGGTGAAGACTCTGTTCCAATACGTTTCTTATATTATTTTTAGATAATATATTCGTCTCCGTAACATTTTTTTTTTTATTTTAAGAATAAATTTTTTTTCGTCTTAGGGTATCGCCTTTTGTCTATTATTTTTGAATAATCTTGTTTTATGTACCTACCAATCTGTATTATATAAAGCTTTTTGTTTCGATGAATTAAATTTTAAATTAAAAAAAAAAATTTTTATTATTTTCTAAGCTTTTCTTATTTTTTTATTTTCTTCTATACCAAAAAATATAATGTATTATTTTTCTTCATTTATAGTTTATAAGTGACTATAATTAACAGAGTGAAAGCATTATTTAAATGAAAATTCATAATACTTAGTTGTTATGGTATATTTACAGTCTTAATCTAAAACTTAACATAATACTTGACAAATAATACTAATGCAAAGATCACTATAGCTAAGCACACATAACATTTTTTTTGGGAACTAAGTACTGAAATGATGTAATTATAAAAGAAATCAACACATGAAAATGAAATTGCTCCTTTTTGGGTCAACGAATACCTATAGGTGATGTTACACAGTGAACCACTTTTGGTATTGATAATCAAATTTATAATAATTTTTATATAGTTCTTAATTAAAAAGTAAATGTTTCCAATGGTCCACTGTGTAGGTACCTACATGTGAATCATGGTTTAAATAAAACAAATAAATACTTCAAAATATATAGTTTTTTTCAAAAATTCGAAAGGTTCACTGTGGAACAGTTTACCCTACGTTTATTTATAAATATTTTGTTCCATTGGTGCCAATAAAAATTATAATATACGCTAAGCTATAAGTTTTACACAAGGTTTAATGAATGGTAACTGTAGCTATTGTGCGAATATTCTGAATTCATTTGAAAAATGTTTTGGATATTATGTTATTTTTTTAAAACAAAGTAATCATTAATTATTTAATCTGACCCAAAAAATATCTACTATCATGAAGCTTATGAATTCAAAATAGTTTCACAAAAAAAGTATTAATATTATAAATAACAGTTTTAAAAATGAATTAATCTAAATGATTCATATTACAATATATACCTAGTACCTACCACAATGTAAAGTAAAAACTATGTTAAGTTTTTATATTTGTATTTGTTTGAATATTTTTGTTTTCTATACAGTATTTTTTTCATAATAAATTTTCAAAATGTTGCCTATATACATAAAACAAAAATTTTAAAATTAGTTTTTATAAATAGCTTATAAAAATATAAAAAACATACCTTAATTTTTATTTTACATATCGAATTTCTTATAGCAGGCCTTAACAAGAAATGCCAGATTATTTGGTACTACAATCTAACTTGTCAGTAGGTATCTACTTATTGTCAGTTCTTATTAAGCTATAAGAGATTGTTCTAATCGACATCATCAAAGTCATATTCCATTAGGTACTGCATCTCCTGGAAATAAGTCATCTTTATTATTTATTATATAATGTCTATATCTAAGACAAAATGATTGAAAGGTTCCTAAAGTAGCATCCTGTAAAAATAATATACAGTATTCTATGTACATATTGAGAAAAGTTCTTGAATTTATATTATGTTCTGTTGTAAATATTATTAGTTCCCTGTTTATTTCTTCTAACGCGTTCAGTCTTAGTATTTCTATTAATTCTCCAAAGTTCCTGGCTTGCTGAAACAATAGTTAAATATTATTTATAAATAGCTTTTCAGCGCGGTTTAATCCACGTGGAAATAAAATACTGAAAATAAATCCAGTATATTCCACGTTATACAAAATACCAAAGTGTTACTATATTTAAGTAACAGTCATAGAAATTCTGTTCATTTCTTTCCTACATCATTTTGTTATATCTCAGTCGGATTCGACAGCAAATGCCATGAAAACTCGCTGGGGCTAACCTTTCCCGACTTCATTCACACATACTATAAATGTCCAGCTCCTAAATATGATAGCTCCATGTTTAATAGGTACTCGTAAACCTTCCCAACCTATATAATATTGGAAACAGCAACGAATGCCAAGTTTCATGCTTTCTTCCTGATGGGACTGTACGTAACTTGTCCCAAGTCGCCGGAATAGTCAATAGCTCGTACTAGCAATGTGTTTAGTTATATTTAGTGACGATAACTGATACCATACAGCTATCTCAGAATGGAGTACTTACCAATAGATCATGGTGTTGCTCTTCATTCTCATATGGATCACCATCTATAGGATCCTGAAATAGTTACAAGACATATATAAAAAGATGATAATCAAAAGATAGTAGGTAGGTACTTAGTAATGTGGACATATTATATCATAAATTATAGCCTATAGGGCTCAGAGATAATGTTAGCTTCCTAATAGTTAAATAATTTTTAGAATCGGTTCAGTAGTTTGAGAGTGATTATCCCCTACATCCAAACTTAATATTAGTATAGAAATATAGAAGTGGCAGCGACAGGCTTACCACCTGTTGTTTGATATGGACAAATCGTTAAATGTGAACATTGTGTCTCTGACAACGACGCAAAGTAATTTTGGTTTTGTATGACCAAATAATATTATATCAATGACCAAAGAAATCCTTCTTTGGACGAAGCATCATTCATTCCACATCTCTCTGATTTATTTAATAACTAGCATATCGCCCCCGGCTTCGCCCGTGGATATTTACGAACAAAATAAAATATACCTTTAAAGTAGCTAGATTTAGAGATTTTTTGACAAACATTTTTTTTAACTTTCGTAATAATTTTTTTTTTAATAAAAAGTATCCTAATACTATGTTACTTCTAATACCTCCAAGAATATATGTGCAAAATTTCATGATGATCGGTTAAGTAGTTTTTGCGTGAAAGCGTAACAAACAAACTTACATTCGCATTTATATTAATAGGGATAACTTAGTGTAGGTACATACCTGATCCTTTTCTAAACACATTGTCAAAAAATATAAAAAGCAAAAAAATACTTAAGAACCATAATTATTATTAAGTAATAATTATTAAAAAACAATCATAAGAAAAGTTTTTCTCTGAAATTATGTTAAACATATTTTTAAATTGTTTTTTTATTCAAATTACAACTTTAGTTCTTAGCAGGTAGGTACATTAAAAATAAACTAACTGACAAACTTAAATAAACACCAAGAGTGCGTTCAGTGATTAATAGGACATATTACGGCCGGCGGGAGCATTCTACCTACCGATCAATCGGCTTATTGTTACTGTGACGTCTATATTACTTGACATTGGCGGAATCATCAAAACCCTGATGGAGCCATTTTGAAAAAAAAAATAAAATAAAAAAATAGAGTGCGTTCAAATACTGCTTTTTTTTATTTTTTATTTATTAGAGAAGAATATTGACATTAGGGGTCTTACACTCTTACTACAAAACGGTGTTTAAGGGGAAGTAAGTCATCAAAATCCAACTTTGAATAACAATTTTGAGAAAACCTGATCTATTTACAATATTTATTGATTTTAATGACAAATCTTTTAATTCTTTTGAAAATATGATTAGAAACATTTTACTCGATAGAAAAAAATACTTAATACACCTCTGAAAACTTTATGTGTCAAATTTTATGGCTATAATATAATATGTAGATAAATCATGTCACTGAATACAATAAAGTGCAATATGATAGACTGATGTAGATGATATCATTACAAAAATGAACATGAATATTTTTTTGGTTTCATTGTAAAATTATTTCTATGTTGTATAAGATTTTTTTTAAATAACATTTTAAACAAAATTATCGCCTTCGTTGAATTCAATAATGACTAACGTACTGTTTCTGTCCTGCTCTAGATAAATGCGTTCTGCTTTTTCATCACTAATTTTCCCATCGACCACTTTACCTTAACAAGTGTTTATCTAAATTATGTTTTATCACTCTCTTACAAATCTGTCATTCAATATGAAAGACTGAGACAGAACTATGTTTAAACTTTACTCTGTGCTACTACAATCCGCGCATTATTTGACCTGCATGGACCGACTGAGGTGAAGGAACTAAAATGAACTTTACGCTTTTACCAACTAAGATCAAACTCGTTGTCGCGCTACTCTGGCAACCTATCTCTGTTTAATCATTTTATATAACTATATAACTATTTCGAATGTTTTTAATTTATAATTGTATTCTTAATGCCATCATTAATTATTTTAGGCATAACATTATATAAATTGTAAATAAAAAGTATAGGTAGGTACTTAACCCTTCCTGTGATATAACTACCAACAATTGAATATTATTTTATTTGAATACCTAATCAACTTCTATACCTAATAATGTGAAGTAACACGTTGTGAGTGGAATGTACCTGCCTACTGTCTCTGTAATGTATGAAATTATATCATGATTGAGTATTGAACCCGGGACTCTGACCTCTTAGTCATAATGGAAACAAAATAAAGCAACGTAATTATGAAAATATTATTTAATTATTTTTACAATGTTCATATCGTAAATGTAAATAATACCTATATACTTAAAACAGTATCAAAATATCGTTAATTTTAAATAAAAAATAATATAAGTACCTATATCTAAACGTTATTATTTAAGAAATTAAGCTATTTACAAGTTTAATAATATTCAAAATATAATATTATATGTTATAGTTAAACTAAAAATTAATAAAACTATTTACAAGTATATGAGAATATAAAGATATTGATCTGTAAATAACAATATCTAATATACAAAACGTTATAAATTCTACTTACAAAGTGTAATGTGAATGGAAATAATAATTAGGAACATTATCATAAAATATTTCTAAGTAAATCTAGGTGTCACAACACTATGGGTCTTCGATGTAGCTGTTGTTGACACTGAACACGCCAGAGTCCGACAACTCATCAGCTTCATCCTCGTGTGGCCAGTCATCACCAATAACAAGTTCTTGGTATCTTCGGCTGAATATTACAAAATTTCCGTAATTTCCAGGCCAATCGTTTTCCGTGCAAAATATACGGAAAGAATTAATAAAGTGGTCTTTGTCTATGTTGTACTCGTCCGCAAATGTATTTAGCTCTGCTCTTATCAGCTCCATGTCTCGTGCTGATGGAGGCCAGATCTTGACTATGTCGTCATCTTCATGTCCTGCTAAATAATCTGCGATAGCACCAGCTATGATACCGTTTTCTTCTGCCTGCAAATAACAAAAATATAGTTATATTTCTAAACTAATATATATATATGGAAGCGAGACTTGGGTATGGAATAAGAAGCATAAAAGTAAGATAAATGCAGTGGAAATGCGGTCTTTACGTAGAATGTGTGATATAAAACGTATTGACCGCATTCGGAACGATGTCCTTAGAGAAGAATGCGGAGTGAGAGATGTTGTGACTAAAATGAAGAAAAGTAGTTTACGCTGGTTTGGACACGTTGAAAGAATGAAGGATGAAAGATTGATTAAAAAGGTTTATATGGCTGAAGTGAAAGGAAATGCTGGAAAGGTATGATGGATATAAAAAAAGAGAAAGAGATATTTCAGATTGTCTCTGCCTACCCCTCTTGGGATAAAAGGCGTGATAATAGATAGATATTTATTTTGATTTTTTTCAATTTTGAACCCGTGGGTAAGCATGTAAGTATAAGTAATTTTGACTCGAAGTGCAAAAAAGCAAAAAATTGCTGGTTCGGGCAAAGACAGTACACATTCTAAGGTTGGACATTCTCAGGCCGGACATTTCTATCGGGGGTTAATTTTAAAATAAAGTAGCCTACGTCAGCTTCCTTGGTATCAATAACACGTAACAGACACACAGACAGAGTTACAGTCGCAACTTTCATAATTATTTTTTTAATAAACCTTTTTCAATGAAAATAATTAAAATCCTAATCCAAACTTATAGATATTATAAATGTGTTTGTTTGTTTGTTTGTTTGTCTTTCTCCAGTTGACTATGTTTTAAAAGAAAGTTAAAAAGTTACTTTAAATGTAATATCATAAAATTAAATGCACCCAAAATCTTCGTCATGGAAATATGTATGTCATACATGCATGCAGTCTGTAGATGTATATATGTAACAGTAGGTACTTACATATTGTTCCCACTGTGCCCCTTGGAGTTGCCACTTGTGGACATTGTCATCGTGGGGGTTATTACTATTATTCTGTAAACAAAAATACATATTAAGATACATATTAAGATACATAATAACACCATAACGCTTATACAACAACTAGCGGGGTAGAGAAAGACTAACGACTTTCACATACTAAACTAAATAATGTTACCTTTTCCATCTTCTCTAACTAACTGTCACTGAATTTAAAATGTAATGATCACTTTACAAGGAGACGAACAAGACTGATTAAATATCACTCAAAAATGTACCTTTTATATTGTTTTCAGGAAACTCTAATGACCATTATGAAAGATATTATAGGGGTGTAATTACTTCCTGTTACAAATTAGTTGTATTAATTATATCATTAACTCTGAATAAGTAAATAATGTATTTTTGTATTAAAATAGGTAAGTGATTAGAATTTCTTACATCTAGATAGGTATAATATAAAAATTAGATTTTACCTAAAAAGTGACTAATAATAAACCTTTTCCACAGACTTCATTATTTCTTACTAGATTCGCTTCGTGGATATTTTAGAACATAATAAAATATAATTACTACTATTTACTAATGGATATCGTAGCTTACTATTCATAAAAGAACTTTTAAAATCGGTTCAGTAGTTTGAAAGATAACACCCTACTACATTCAAACTTAAGTTCAACTTAATGTTCAATAATATAAGATGGTATGGTGACAGGTAATAAATGTATACTACTCTTGAGATATTTAATAGTATAAATTAAAAACAATGTTTCCATATTGATTTATAAAACCTATATATATGTATCTACCTACATAATAGTTAAAATTATTTTGTAATAATAGGATTAAGTATTAGTATTATTTTTCTTCATTTTTTGTCCCATATATGAAATGATCTATACTCAATATGTAAAAAATATGTCAGTATCAGCTACACCTAGGTTTCATGAAGCCCTGAAAGTCATGTATTTCATGCATATTTTCAACCGAGTTCTCTTAACATAATATACTACCTGTTGAAACTACTGTATATTTTTTTTACATGTATGTCGAGCAAAAATAATTTCACTTACTTTTTGGTTCCATTAACTAGAACTTGCTATTTCTAAAATTATTTGTACAATATTGGAATTGCTGAAGTCCATTTTTAGTATTTTATTGTACCGATTTTGTTTGGTAATTTTCTTTCTCTATTTATTACTTTCGCTCGTATATTGGGTGAAAGAGATGCAAAATTCTCAAACACGTGCGTTTTTCAGTTGGTTACGCGACTAAGAGAGCCCTTAAATGAAACTTCATAATACTTAGTTGTTATGGTATATTGACAGCCTTAACCTAACTATTTACACCTAGAACTATATAACAATTAATACTAAAACATACAAAAATACAATGACCACTATAGCTAAGCGCACATAACATTTTTTTTGGGATCTAAGTAATAGATATTACTCCTTTTCGGTCAACGAATATAGGTGATTTTACAGGTAGGTTTATTTATAAATAGTTTGTTCCCTTGGTACCAAAGAAAATGATTGTATGCGCTTAGTTATATGTTTTACACAAGATTACATAACAGTACTGTAGGTATGTATTGTGCTACTATTCTGAATTCATTTCAAAAATATCATCTAAAGTTTATTTCTTTGTTATTTTATTATATTTTCTTCGATGTAGTCCTCTTTTTAAAAAAGATCTAACTCCACTCGATAATTTAGTGAAATCGTGTTTAGAAAAAATTCTAAATTTATCTTTCAATGAAACCACTTATACACAAGCCTCCCTACCTATAAATTTAAGTGGCATCGGGATCCGTCGTTTTTCGGACATAGCCCTGCCAGCCTTTCTTGCCTCTGTTCATGGCAGTCACGAGCTCATCGAAACTTTATTAAAAAATTCTATGAGGGACGTTGAGCCAGATTGCATGGGGGAGGCATATGAGTGCTGGAAAGTACTATGTCCGGGAACTAACAAACCTGCCAAATTAGATAGTCAATCTTGCTGGGACTATCCTCTTTCAAGAATAACGCTCAATAGAATTATAGCCGCTAGTTCTGAATCAGACAGGGCGAGAATTATAGCATCCTGTGAACTGGAATCAGGCGCATGGCTAAAAGTGTATCCTTCACAAAATTTAGGCACACTCCTAGACAAAAATACTCTGCGAATTTGTGTGGGGCTACGCATAGGGGCACAGCTGTGTCAACCACATTTATGTGTATGTGGTTCAAATGTTGAGGCTAATGGACACCACGGCCTATCCTGTAGAAGGAGCGCCGGTCGAATTCCAAGACATATAGCAATAAATAATATAATAAAACGTTCTTTGATTTCGGCTGACACTCCATGTCTACTAGAACCCCCCGGCCTTAGCCGGTCGGACGGCAAAAGACCGGACGGCATGACCCTGGTGCCATGGTCTCGAGGCCGTGCTCTGGTGTGGGACGCCACATGCGTGGACACGCTGGCTCCAAGTCATGTCGCCGCCTCCTCCAGCTCTGCAGGTTCCGCAGCTTCTGAGGCGGCACATTTAAAAATTCAAAAATATTCCTCGCTGCTAGATCACTTTGAATTTCTTGCTTTTGCGGTTGAGACTCTTGGTCCGTGGTCATCAGACTCCAAGAAGTTTGCTGATAAAATTGGTAAAGTCTGGTGATCACCGAGCTAAGAGTTTTTTCATTCGCCGCATAAGCTTGGAGATTCAAAGGGGTAACGCAGCGAGTGTTCTTGGCACGATTGGATTGTCTTCAGAGCTGGAGGAGGTATTCTATCTTTGATTCCTCCATCCTTTTTCTTTTTATTTTTAGTTTTAAGGTATTTAAGGTTTTTAAGATTTTTAATGTATATTTTAGATTTTTGTTTGTAGTGTGAATAAAAATTTCAGTAACTTAAAAAAAAAAAAAAAAACTAAAGTTAACTGAAAAACTTTTGGATGTTTAGTTATTATTTCATCTGACATAAAAATAATAATATATCTAATAAAGATTTCATGAAGTGTATTAATTCAAAATAGTTTCACAAAAACGGTATTTTATTAGAAATAACAAATCTAAAAAAAAATCAAAATTATTCATAAATTGCAAAAATTAGGACCCTATTCTATTATAGTACCACAATGTAAAGTAAAAACTATGTTAAGTTTTTTTATATTTGTATTTAAAAGATTAAGTTATTTTGAGAAACTAATTTTCTATTCAGTAGTTCTGTTATTAATAAATGTTCAAAGTTTTGATTACAAACAACAAAATGACGTCATCATTTAGGTATACTAGCCATTGTGCAAGTTGTGGGCCGTGGTACTACTTTTACCTTCCACGGGACAAAAACGCTACTTTACCTAAATGATGACATTATTTTGTCGTCTGTAGGCAAAACTTTATGAAATACTACTGCATATAAAACAAAACAAAATTATAAAAAACATACCATAATTTTTACTTTACATACTCACCGAATTTCTTATAGCAGGCCTTAATAAGAAATTCCACATTATTTAGTAGTACCTACAACAGTCAAGTTATAGACCAAATAAGTTGGCAGTTCTTATTGAGGCCTGCTATAAGTGATGGTTCTACTCATGTTCCATCAATACATCTCCTGGTAATGGGTCAGTATTATTATCTATGACATAATGTCTGTATCTAAAACAAAATGATTGAAAAGTTTCTAAAGTGGCAATATGTGAAAATAATAAACAATTATCTATGTACATATCGAAAAAACTACTTGAATTAATATTATGTTCTGTTGTGAATACAATTAGTTCCCTGTTTATTTCTTCCATCTCGTTCAGTCTTATTAATTCTATTAAATCGTCAAAGGCTCTGGGATCCTGAAGCAATACATAAATTGTAAAAATCTAGTACAACATTTAAAGTTAAATAAAATACTGAAGCTTTTCACGTAGAAACTACGAGACGGATTTTGATGCGGTTTTCCCTATTAGATAGGTTGATTCACCGGGAAAGTTTACGAGTATTAAACATGGAACTATCATGTTTAGGAGCTGAGCATTATCAGTATAAGTGAGTCAAGTCGGGGATAAAGTTAGCCCCAACAATTTTTCATGGCGCAAGCTGTCTAATCCGTTAGAGATGTCACAAAATTATGTATGAAAGAATTGTGTAGAATAAAATGGTCAACTAAAAAGTCTGCCTCTAATATATACCTAGTTATGCACTTAGGAGCCTACTTGTATGTATATACTTATGTAAATGTCAATAATTCGTACTAGCAATGTGTTTAGTTGTATTTAGTGACGATAACTGATACAGCTATCTTAGAGTGGAGTACTTACCAATAGATCAGAGAGCTGCTGCTCTTCAATCTCATATGGAGCACCAGATAAAGGATCCTGAAATAGTTACAAGACAATCAATAATCATTCAGCTGATTTAGAGATATATTCTGGACAAATAGGTCTTCTAGAAGCAGTTAATTGGTATAATGATTTTATTCAAGAAATATAAACGTGGCAGTGACAGGTTTACCACCTGTTGTTTGATATTGGCAAACCGTTAAATGTGGTGTGGGCATTGTTACTCGTGTAACCAGAGAAATACTTTAATAAACTTTTCAATTCAATCGCTAATATCAGGACTGGATGGCATGGCATGCATGTATTTGATGTATTCATCTATTTATCCTTCTTTGGACAAAACATCATTCATTCCACCTCTTTCTGATTTGTTTAATAACTTAGTGTACATACCTGCTCCTTTTCTAAACACATATTGTCAAAAAATATAAAAAGTAAAACAAAAAATAGTACCTAAGTACCTACATACTTAAAATATTATTATAAAAAAATAGAAGAAAAGCTTTTCTTAGAAATTACTTTAAAACATGTTTTTTAATATTTTAAATACAACTTAGCGTATTGTAGGTACATTAAAATAAACTAACTGTCAAAATTAAATAAAGCGTTCCAAGAGTGCGTTCAAAAACTACAAAAGTGATTTGATAAATCATTCATACTAATAGAGATGTTTATAATAAAAGTTAGATATAGCCTCACAAATACCATCGGCTAAAATACGGAGACTTGGTTTACCGCTGAATAGCCTGGGACCAATAACCATCGATAACACGGTTTCAGGAGTTGTAAGACAAGCCGTGAAGAAAAAATAAATATGTGCACAATGTCTTCCACCAACACTTCTAAAAAAACCGTCACTGGGTTTGCCAATTTCTTGAACATAAGTAGGTATAGACAGTAAAAAAAGTTTGTAAAGTATAATTTTTTATTAAATTATTTCGTAATATTTTTATTTAATTCAAAATTAACCTACTAATGTAAAAGAACACTACATACAAAGTTTAAATATAATTAAACACAGGGAACCCCATGAGTGGCTCTCTAATCATGAATATGTAGTGATACATACTCATAAGTAGAAAACCTTCTCGAAATCACTGTAAAGTGCCAAGAAGGCTAGCAGCGTTTCCTCGCTGTATAGCTATGCTAATACGTTGCCCAAGGTATGCTCCAGCCCTCTTGTCACCTGAAATGTCGATCAGACGAGATGATAGTTCCTTATATAATTTCTTTGCTCCGAGGCCCCACGGACCCATGGTTTCGCCGTTTGAGGTTTTCAGCTGTTGTTGCTGCTGCACCAGCATTATTAGTATTTTTGTATTAAATTGTATTTGTTGTAGGTATTAATTATACTGTTTAATGTTGTTTTCAGTAAACACTAATGACCATTATTAAAGTTCTACAATACAAATAAACACCTCTATAATTACATCATTACTTCCTGTTACTAATCAGGTTTTATTTATTACTTTAAAAGATAGTAAATAATGTATTTTTGTATTGAAATAAGCAAGTGATATTATGCGCATTCTACACGTGGGGATTTTTGTCTCGCGATGAAAGTGACCGAGATGTTCGCACATGGAGTGAACATGTACAAAATGAGCCTAAACTGGACTAATGAGCTTGAGGAATATTACTAAGCTGAGCCCGATTTGTGGGATGTTAATCTCAAAGAATATTGAAATAAAAAACCATGACACCTGGATGCAGCTCCAGCTACTTCGACGTCCATCTTTAGGCGGTAGAAGATATTTCTTGCTATAATATGAGCATGCGATCGATTCCACGACACGCCTTGGTGGAAAGCGCACGCGCCGCGGAGACGTGTTGGGGAATCCAGTTTAATCCCGCCCGTGCTGTGATGGTTGTGATTAATAGGACATATTACGGCCGGTGGGAGCATCCTACCTACCGATTATCGGCTTATTGTTACTGTGACGTCTATAATACTTGATATTGGCGGAATCATCGAAACCAGGATGGAGCCATTTTGAAAAAAAAATAGAATAGAATAGAGCATGTGATTCGCGCACTAGGTGCGGAGCGCGCATTAGACTAGTAAAAATACATAAGGATATTTTTTGATATTTTTTATTACTAGCTACTTACTTTTATATAATCTATCTATCTATCACGTCTTTTATCCCAAGAGGGGTAGGCAGAGACAGTCGAATGCCATTTGCTAAGATCCTTTCGCTTATTTTATATTCATCATACCTTTCATACATGCTCGGCGATTGTGTGTACTTTCAATATTTCCATCGATCAATAATTTTTTTATTTGTTCAATAAAAATACTCCTAGACCGTACTTTTTTATATATGAACCCACACAATTATAACTGAAAAAACTTTTCATACATGTTTAACTATGTAAGCTTATCCGCATATATTACGTAGGTACCGTAACTACCTTACTGTTTAGAGATAAATCTGTAGGATTATGTGTAGATCATATTCCATATAAATTCGCTGCCGCTAGTAATATTTCTTACTAGCTTTCCACTCCTGCTTTGCCGGCCTTCAAACTATCTCTGAGCAACAATTTACATCAATCTATTTGTCTGTATTGACGTGACAGAAGGACAAACAAACAAACAAACTTTAGCATTTATTATTATACTATATAAAGCTCGATTACCACTGACTCACTCACTCACTGACAGAATTGTTCTCCCAGAAAGAGTTGTGATGGGGTGAAACGTTTGGTGGGATCGTATAGAGGGGGTCCCGGTGAGTACCAGAAAAATCCGAAACCCCCTTTTTTCGCCCCCCTTATTTTTTTTTGTTTTTTATATCGAGAAGTATAAATCAGAGGGGGAAAGTGCCGAAACTAATAATGTTCAGGATTTGTTTCTATTAGTGAATCCATTAAAAAAAATATTCTCCCATACAAAAAAAAAACTCCCATACAAATTTTCATACATTTTTTCTTTTTTTTTTTTCCTATGGACTGGGATTTCATTTCTACCCCTTTCCACTTTCCCCGTAACCCCCCCCTCCCCGTCTCCCATACAATTTTTTTTTAACTCGCGAGCGAAGCGAGCGATGCCGCGGTAGCGGCCGGAGAAGCGTCAGTTATAGGGGTAGGGGGTAGGGGTAGGAGTAGGGGTAAGAGTAGGGGTAGGAGTAGGGGTAGGGGTAGAGGTAGGGGTAGGGGTAGTGGTAGGGTTGGGGGTTGGAGTAGGGGTAGAGGTAGTGGTAGGGGTTGGAGTAGGGGTAGTGGTAGTGGTAGGAGTAGGGATAGTGGTAGTGGTAGGGGTAGAGGTAATGGTAGCTAGGGGTTGGAGTAGGGGTAGAGGTAGTGGTAGGGGTTGGAGTAGGAGTAGGGGTAGTGGGAGTAGTTGTGGTACGAGTAGGAATAGTTAATAGGTGGCGGGCTTATCGCAGACTTGTACAATGTCTTCTTTGGTGTGGGCAGCAGTTGTTCCCTCACAGCAAACACGCGAGTTGCTTGCAACTCGCGCACTACACAACATACTAGTCTAATATATAAAATTCTCTTGTCACAAGTTAGTTGCCATACTCCTCCGAAACGGCTTGACCGATTTTTATGATTTTTTTTGTGTATATTCGGTAGGGCTCACGATCGGTCGTAATCTATTTTTCATACCCCTAAGTGATAAGGGTAGGGGTAGGGATATTTAATTACAGTTGATCAGTCATGTAACATCACGTAGGAAACAGAGTGTAGCAGAATTTAAATACATAATAAGTAGTTGTTATTGTATATTCACAGCCTTAACCTAAATCTTAACTAACTTAAACCTATTTATTTACATCTATAACTATATTTGTTAATTACTAACAATTAATACTAAAACATGCAAACAATATACATATATACAAAAATACAATGATCACTATAGCAAAGCGCACAAAACAATTATTTTGGGAACTAGGTAATGATATTATTATAAAAAAATTAACACGTCATGGAAAATAATTACTTCTTTTTCGGTCAACGAATAAAGAGATTTTACAGGTACTTACGTTTATGTATATATATTTTTTTTTGTTTTTTTTTTTGTTTTTTTTATTTATAAATGATTTGGTGAAATGGTTCCGTTGGTGCAAAAAAAAATAAAATATGCCCTAAACTACAAGATTACAAAGTAGGTATAGGAGCGACAATTCTGAATTTATATAAAAGAATAACAAGAAAAAAATTATGAAAAAACGTCTGGAGATTTTGTTGTTATTTTGAAACTAAGCAATAATTATTTCATCTGACACAAAAAAATATTAAGTTTATGAATTCAAAATAGTTTCACAAAAACAGATATCTTTTATTTAGCTATAGATATTGTATAAAGTGGCAAGTAAATAGTTTATTATATAGAAAATGTAAATTTAAGCATTACAACAAATATATATCTACCTATATATACAATTAAACCTATTACAAAAATTACAAAAAAACAGATAAATATTACAAAAATCAGATTTAAAAATATTGGATGAATCAAAAAGATTCATGTTACAATGTTACAAAATTGGAATTAGTTTGAAATAGTACCACAATTTGTTAGAGCAGGCCTTAATATAAATGTCACGTTATTTGGTAGTACACAAGTCATCTAATTAGTACCAAATATCTTGGCAGTTCTTATTAAGGCCTGCTATAAGAATGTGTCCTAATCGACATCATCATGGTCACTTTCATTCACTTCATCTCTTGAAAATGTGGCAGTACCATTATTTATGACAAAAAAACTATATCTCATACAAAATGTGTCAAAAGTTTCTATAGTGGCGGGCTCTGACGTTGTTATACAGTATTCAATGAACGATTGCATAAAGATATCCGCGTCAATATTATTATGTTCTGAAATAAAGAAAAGCAGTTGTCTGTACATTTGATCTAACTCGCTTATTTCCTGAAACAATATAAATATATGCGGTTTCATACATGTAAAAATAGAAAACAAATTAATACAATTTGTATATTTCAAGTATTTATATTTGTATACAGTATATACATATATATGTATATAAAGTACACAATAAAATGTATTTCTGGACCAAATTTTTACCAAATTAGTTCCGCCATTTAGGTGTTACTAAGTAGCAGTCATAGAAACTTTCACATTTGTAATACACTAGCTATACATGTAGGCTTCGCCCGTGGATATATAACTACGAACTATAACTACCCTCCGGTTTTAGTTACAAATATTGGTATTATCTTACAGATAGACATAAATGAATCTTTCTATTTTATTTACTTTAATAGAATATGTTAATCAACTCCTGTACCTATCGGATTTGCCGTTTAGTTAGAGATATAACATCAAATATTTCATGGCTAGGTTGATCGGAATAGTGTTTAACTTAACATTTTTTTTTTATATCAGATGAAGACAAGACTAATAAATAATATCTCAATAAAAGTCAATTATATATTCGAGACAAAGGTAGGTATACCACCCATACTTACTACTGTGTCATCATCAGAAGGCTGCGACTCTTCATTCTGTTGTGGACCACCCGATATAGGTTCCTGAAATATATATACAAATAGTATTTTAATAAAACTTTCAATATTTAAGTAAGTATAGTTGATCAGTCATGTAACATCATTATAAGGAACATAGTGTAGCAGAATTTAAATGAAAGTACATAATAGTTGTTATTGTATATATTTACAGCCTTAACCTAAATCTTAACTAACTTAAACCTAACTATTTACACCTATAACTATATTTGTTAATTACTAACAATTAATACTAAAACATGCAAACAATATACATATATACAAAAATACAATGATCACTACAGCATAGCGCACAAAACAATTTTTTTGGGAACTAGGTAATGATATTATTATAAAAAAAATATCACATGGAAAATAATAACTTCTGTTTCGGTCAACGAATAAAGAGAGATTTTAAAATGGTTCCGTTAGTGCAAAAAAAATAAAATATGCGCTAAACTATATACGTTTTACACAAGATTACAAAGTAGGTATAGAGCGACAATTCTGAATTCATATAAAAGAATAACAAGAAAAAAATTATGAAAAAACGTCTGGAGATTTTGTTGTTATTTTGAAACTAAGCAATAATTAATTATTTCACCTGACACAAAAAAAAAGTTTATGAATTCAAAATAGTTTCACAAAAACAGTATAAATATTACAAAACTCAGATTATAAAAATTGGATGAATCAAAAAGATTCATGTTACAAAAATTGGAACCCTATTCTATCATTATGGTATTTTAGTTTGAAATAGTACCAGAATTTCTTAGAGCAGGCCTTATATAAATGTTATGTTATTTGGTAGTACAAAAGTCATCTAATTAGTACCAAATAAGTTGGAAGTTCTTATTAAGGCCTGCTATAAGAATGTGTCCTAATCGACATCATCATGGTCACATTCCATCACTTCATCTCCTGGAAATGGTTCAGTACCATTATTTATAACAAAATAACTATATCTAATACAAAATGTGTTAAAAGTTTCCATAATAGTAGCGGGCTGTGACGTTGTTATACAGTATTCTAAGAACGATTGCATAAAGTTATTCGTATCAATATTATGTTCTGAAGTAAATGAAACGAGTTCACTGTATACTTGCTCGAATCCGCTCACTCTGATCATTTCCTGAAACAATAGAAATATATTTTAATAACAAGCTTTTACACGGGGTACACATGTAAAAAATAATTCTGTGTATGTAGTATACAAACCTTAGGGTATTTTTTTTGACATATTTAAATATCTATGAGTATTTATATATAATATCTGTGCATTATAGTCCGTTACACAGTTGTGACGTGAAAATAAAAAGTCCCTGTAGCATTTCTTGTAGAAGCTAGAGGCTGTGAAAGACAGACCGATGGACCAACTATGGCTCAACAATAGGGATCCAAACACATTCACTTTTATAATACTAGTTAGGATTGGGTATGAAATCGATTTATTACATTAAAATGCATGCTATACTAGACCATAGATTAAATAATAATTACAGCCTATGTCACTATCAGACAGGGATATCGTAGTTTTCTATTAGTGAAAGATTGCTTAGAATCGATTCAGTAGTTCTTGAGTTTATTAATTACAAACAAAAATACAAAAAATCTAATTTTACCTTTTTATAATATTAGTAATAGGTATAACTAATTAGTAGCTAGATTGGTATTGTATTTTTTAATATTTAATTTTTTCAATTTATCATATAATTCTGTACATTTCAAGTATTTATACAAAGTACACAATAAAATTTATTGCTGGACCAAATTTTTACCAAATTAGTTCCGCCATTTAGGTGTTAGTTACTAAGTAGCAGTCATAGAAACTTTCACATTTGTAATGTAATTGTAGCTATACATCTAGACTTCGCTCGTAGATATATATAAATGCGAACTATAACTACCCTCTTTCTATATTTTATCCAATTTAATAGAATAATTATGTTAATCAACTCCTGTACCCATAGAATTTGCCGTTTAGTTAGACATAACATCAAAAATTTTATGGCTAGGTTAATCGGATTAGTATTTAACTCAACAATTTTTTTATCAGATGAAGACAAGACTACTAAATAATATCTCAATAAAAGTCAATTATATATTCGGGACAAAGGTATACCACCGTACTTACTACTACATCATCATCATCAGAAGGCTGCCACTCTTCATTCTGATATGGACCACCCGATATAGGTTCCTGAAATAGTTACAGAAACATATATTAAAAGATACTTAAATATTGTTATGTTGGTTGAAACAACGAACACTATTCTGAAAGTTTACCTACCTAACCTACCTAAAGTTTTATCCAGCCGTTTTGGATAAATATAGAGGGACTTCTAACAGCAGTTACTTTGTAGGTTTATTATTTTAATAATTATTTAATAAGTGACACCGTGTTTAATATGGACAACATTACATTACATTAAAGTACTTTTTATTTATTTTTATTATCTATGAGTAGAGAAGAAATATGAAATACTAATTAAATATACATATTACATACATATTTCCCATTATTTATATCAACTTTTACTTATATGTTTATATTAGATTTAAGGTTTTTATATTGTTATATGTATATTTAATAAATTAATTTAAAAAAAATAACTTGGAAAACCTAATAAAATAAAAACGTAACTTTTACTTGAAATACAGTGCAATGACTCATACATGAACGTATTCCGCTATTATTCAGTGCCATGTCCAAATCATATTAGTATATCCTTCTTTGGACAAAGCATCATTTCCATCCATTCTTTTATTTTCAAACAATAACTTACCGGCTCCCGCTCTACACACATATTGTCAAAAAATATAAACAAGTCACAAAAATATTATTACTTATTATACTTAAGAAAATATTATAAAAAGAAAAGCTTTTCTGAAAAATATTCAATATTCAATTCAATAATTTTATTTTTTAACGTCCTGTAGGTACAATGAAATAAATTAACTGTCAGAATTAAATAAACCAGAGACAAACTTTTTGGATTCCACATTCCACATCCGGTCATGGCGGCTGACGCTCGCGTCTCGTCGTGGCGTGATGTGGTTTCCGGTTTAATCCTGTTCGCGCTGTAATGGTTGTGATTAGTCAGCGATTAATAAGACATATCACAGTCGGCGGGATAATCTTAGCTACCGATTTATCAAGATTAAACACTGGAGACTGGCAGAATTGCGACGATAAACTGTTGCCATAAATATCAAAAGAAGAAGAAGAAGAAGACAAACTCTTAATAGTGCGTACGAAAACTGCTGGTCCGATTAAAATAAGCATTCACACACAAACTTGATACAAACATTAGGGTATTTTTTATGACATATTTAAATGAGTAGTTATATCTAATATCTGTGCGTTAATCCGTTGCACAGTTGTGACGTGAAAATAAAAAAAGTACCTGTCGCATTTCTTGTAGAAGCTAGAGGCTGTGAAAGACAGACTGATGGACCAACTATGGCTCAACAATAGGGATCCAAACACATTCACTTTTATAATCCTAGTTAGGATTGGGTATGAAATTGATTTATTACATTAAAATGTATACTATACTAGACCATAGATTAAATAATAATTACAGCCTATGTCACTCAGGGATATCGTAGTTTTTTATTAGTGAAAGATTGCTCAGAATCGGTTCAGTAGTTCTTGTGTTTATTAATTACAAACAAAAATACAAAAAATCTAATTTTACCTTTTTATAATATTAGTATAGGTATAACTAATTAGTAGCTAAATTGGTATTGTAGGCATACAAATAGTATTTTAATTGTATTTTTCAATATTTTTTTTTCCATTTATCAGTCATAATCATAATCAATTTAAATGAAAATACATAAGTAGTTCTTATTGTATATTGACAGCCTTAACCTAAATCTTAACTAACTTAAACCTAACTATTTACACCTATAACTATATTTGTTATTTACTAACAATTAATACTAAAACATGCAAAATACATATATACAAAAATACAATGATCACTATAGCATAGAACACAAAACAATTTTTTTCGGAACTAAGTAAATTATATTATTATAAAACAAAAAACACATGAAAAAATTATTACTTCTTATTCGGTCAACGAATAAATGTTTTTTTTTGTTTTTACACAATACAGCGACAATTCTGAATTCATGAAAAACGGATATTTTGATTTTATTGAAGCTAAGTACTTAATCATTAATTATTTCATCTGACACAAAAATATATCAACTTACAAAAACTAAAGATTTCATTAAGTTTATGAATTCAAAATAGTTTCACAAAAACGGTATTAATATTAGAATAATAGCAGATAATTTAAATAGAAATTGGATAAATCAAAATCGTTCATATTATAAATAATAGGGTATTTTGGTTTGAAGTGGTACCACCATTTCTTATGGTAGGCCTTTTATTTGCCACTACATGCCACGTTATTTGGTACTACAAAAGTAATCTTATTAGTACCAAATAACTGCGATAAGAAATTGTTCTAATCGACATCATCAAAGTCACTTTCCATTACTTCATCTCCTGGAAATGGGTCAGAACTATTAAGTACGACATAATGGCTATATCTAAGACAAAATATGTCAAAAGTTTCTACAGTGGCGGCATGTGAATTTATGCTACAGTATTCCAGGAACGAATTCAAAAAGTTATTCGTGACAATATCATGTTCTGAAGTAAATAAAAGCAGTTGCCTGTATACTTCTTCTAACCCGCTCAATCTGACCAACTCCTGAAACAATATAAATGTAGTTAATAACTAGCTTTTGCACTCGGTTTCACACATGTAAAAATGGAACAAAGAAAACAAATTAATATAATCCTGTATATTTCAAGTATTTATACACAATATAATTTATTTCTGGACCAAATATTTGCCAAATCAGTTCCGCCATTTAGATATTACTAAGTAGCAGTCATTGAAACTTTCACTAGCTATACGTCTAGGCTTCGCCCGTGGATAGAACTAATACGTGGAGTAAGCTATACCCTCCTGTTTTAGTTACAAATATTGGTATTATCTTACAGATAGACAGATGGATCTTTCTATTTTATTTACTTTAATAGAATATGTTAATCAACTCCTAAAAGGTACCCATCGGATTTACCGTTAAGTTAGACATATCATCAAAAATGTTATGGCTAGGTTAGGTTAATCGGATTAGCATCTAACTTAACGATGTCTTTTATATCACATGAAGACACGACTAATAAATACTATCTCAATCAAAGTCAATTATATAAAATAAAAATATCATTAAAAAAATAGATTAGTTATTTTTAATTAAGGTATTTGTAAATTCGGGACAAAGGTATACCAGTACTTACTACTATGTTAGCATCAGAAGGCTGCGCCTCTTCATTTTGTTGTGGACCAACCGACATAGGTTCCTGAAATAGTTACAGAAATATATTGAACGACAATATATAATATAATATTATTATGTAGGTTGAAACAACAAACAATGTTCTGAAAGTTTTACCTACAGTTTCATCAATAACCATCCAGCCGTTTTGGGGAATATTCTTAGGGACTTTTAAAAGCAGTCACTTTGTAAGTTTATTATTTTAATAATTTAATATGGACAACTAGATGTACCTACATGACTTTAAAGTAGTTTTATTTATTTTTATTATCTATGAGTAGAGAAAAAAAGTATGAAATACTAATGAAATATACATATTTCCCTTTGTTTATATCAACATTTAATTCAAATGCATACAGTGCCTCATACATGAACGAATTCAGTTATTATTCAGTTCCATGTCAAAATCGTATATCCTTCTTTGGACAAAGCATCATTTCCATCCATTCTTTTATTTTCAAACAATAACTTACCGGTTCCCGCTCTACACACATATTGTCAAAAAATATAAAAAAGTTACAAAAACTTATTATTATTATACTTAAGTATTATAATATATGAAATAAAAAGAAAAGCTTTTCTCTTAAAATAAATTCAAATATTATTTTTATTTTATTTAAATTACAATTTTATATTTTAATGTACGAGTACCTACAGGACGTTTAAATATAAAATTAACTGTCAGAATTAAAATAAACCAGAGATAAATACTAAGAGTGCGTTCGAAAACTGCCAGTCCAATTAAAATAAATATTGACATACAAACTTGATACAATTTTTTTTGACATATTTAAATATCTACGAGTAGGTAAACCTAATCCTTGTGCGTCCGTTAATCCGTTAAACTGTTTTGACGTGAAAATAAAAAATATCGTCCTTAATGATTGTGTCCGTCCTATATTATGTGTGAAGTTGTGAATTTTAAGTCCCTGTTTATTCTTGTAGAAGCTAGAGGTTGTGAACGATGGCTCAACAATATGATTCCTTTTTCACGGAACCCTAAAATTATTATTAGTTAGGATATTGGGTATAGTATGAAATAGATTTTTTCACATTTATACTATACTAGACTTTCCGCCCCGGCTCTGCCCGTGTATAAATTCGAACAATATAAAATATAGCCTATTTCACTCAGCGATATTGTAGCTTTATCTAATAGAAATTAGTGATAAATTTTTTGGAATCGGTTTAGTAGTTCCTGAGTTTATTCATTACAAACAAAAAAAACCTCTTTTTATAATACTAATTAGTCCTAGATTGGTTTGGTAAGCATACAATATTTAAGTATAGTTGATCAGTCATGTAACATCACATATCTAAAGAACAGAGTGTAGCAGTATTTAAATGAAAATACATAATAGTTGTTATTGTATATTTACAGCCTTAACCTTAATCTTAACTAACTTAAACCTAACTATTTACACCTATAACTATATTTGTTAATTACTAACAATTAATACGAAAACATGCAAACAATATACATGTGAAGCCGCCATCCACTCTACAAGAACGTTTCTAAACAACAAGGGTGGCGAAGTGCTGTTGAAAGTGGACATCAAAAACGCATTCAATTGCGTAGATAGAGGCGCCCTGCTGACACAAATTAAATTAAAAACCCCTAAAATTTATAGTTATCTTTGGCAATGTTATAGTAAGTCCTCAAAATTAATTTATAAGAAACATCTTTTATATTCGGCTGTAGATTGCCAGCAGGGCGATCCACTTGGACCGACAATTTTTAGTCTTGCAATTCATCCTATCATTCAAAAGCTAAATTCAAAATTTAATGTGTGGTATCTTGATGACGGTACCTTAGGAGGCAATGTGGATACAGTTCTAGCGGATTTGGACTTATTAATAAAAGAATTTCAAAATATTGGCTTACAAATATTTTTTCTAAATGTGAACTGTTCATATCTGATGAATGTTCCCAAAACAATTATGTTATTGATAAATTTAAAGTACTGGCTCCAAACATCAAAATTTTAAACAAAGACTCCCTACGCATCCTAGGGTCACCGATTTTCGACGAGTGTTTCCCTTCTTTTGTAGAAGAGAAAACACAAAAATTTCGGGATAATTCAAATCGACTCATAAAAATTGATTCCCACATAGCATATATTATACTTAGATATTGTGTTTTTGTTCCAAATCTAACATACACACTTCGATCATGCCCTTTCTGGAAACATCAAAATTTAGTTAAAAATATGGATGACATAATTAAAAATTCACTCACATCAATTATTAATGTAGATTTTTCTGATCGAATTTGGACACAGGCTTCTTTACCAATAAGGTTTGGAGGTCTGGGAATACGTAAAATTTCTAGTGTTTCATTGCCGGCATTTTTATCCTCAGTACATAGTACCGAAATACTATCAAAGAAAATTCTAAATTTATCATTGGGACAAATAGAACCCTCTGATATTTCTGATTTTACTGAGGCTAAAAACAAGTGGATTGAGTCATGCCCTAACTCAGACATACCCAAAGATTCATCATCACAGAGACAGTGGGACGAACCGCTCTGCACACTGATACGGAATAGTTTACATAATACGTCATCCAGCGATGCAGAGCGAGCTCGTCTCTTAGCTGTTTCTAAATGGGAGTCTGGATTGTGGCTACAGGCGTTACCGTCACTTAAGGTTGGCACCCCTCTAGAACGCACTACATTTAGAATTTCTGTAGCATTAAGATTAGGGGCAACATTAAATGTTGCTCATCGCTGTCACTGCGGAGAGCATGTAGATCACCTAGGTCACCACTGTCTATCATGTAGTCGCAGTGCTGGCCGCATTCCAAGACACGCCAGTTTAAATGATATCATCCGTCGGGCTCTTGTCAGCAGCAATGTGCCAGCCGTTTTAGAACTAAATGGTTTGGCACGTGATGATGGCAAGAGACCCGATGGCATGACACTAGCACCATGGAAGATGGGGAGATCACTAGTATGGGATGCTACATGTGTAGATACTCTCGCACCGTCCCATCTACCATATACAGCGTTAAAAGCTGGCAATGCGGCCTACAATGCTGAAATGGCCAAACGTCGCAAATATGCATCTCTTCCAAAATAATACATATTTGAGGCGTTTGGTGTGGAAACAATGGGACCGTGGGGACCTGGAGCACACACTCTGTTTAAAGATATTAGTAAACTACTAATAGAAAGGTCACATGACCAACGGGCTGGCTCTTACCTCGGTCAAAGAATAAGCATAGTCATCCAACGAGGTAATGCAGCCAGTCTGTTGGGTACTCTCCCAGTAGATAGCGATTTACATGAAATTTTCTATTTGTAAATTTTATATTATATTTGTAATTTAGTATTTAGATATATTAAATTTTCTGTCAGTATTAAATGTAAATAATAACAAATAAATACAATTACATATATACAAAAATACATTGATCACTATAGCATAGCGCACAAAACATTTTTTTAAGAAGTAAATTATATTATTATAAAAAAAATTAACACATGGATACTTACTTAATTAAATGTTTTTTTTTACACAAAATTTCGTTAATGATTATACAGCGACAATTCTGAATTCATATGAAAAATTACATGAAAAACTTTTTCTTTTTTTTTAGGCTTTTTAATTATTTCATCTTATGCAAAAAATATTTTAACTTACAAAAACTAAAGATTTTATTAAAAGTTTATGAATTCGAAATATGTAGTTTCACAAAAACGGTATTAATATTAGAGATAATAGCAGATAATTTAATAAAGTAGCCCACACACTGGTCCGGTATCGCACCGAAAATTTCCGGCCGGCCGCCTTATGATCGAGATTGAACAAAGGCCACATATTGACGATGAAAATCATACGATCTAGATTGCATACAATTGTCTGCCACATACAAAATGTGTGTGACAGATCGTTCCGGCCATCGAAATCAACCACAGATTCAATGATTTGAAACTGATAGTGGGCCGCGCGTACAAGAATTGGATTCAATGAGTCTGTGATCGATTTCGGTTGACCGTACGGCGATCGGCCGGGGATTGGTCCAATGAGTGGGCGCCTTTAGAAATTGGATAAATCAAAATGGTTCATATTACAAAAAATAGGGTATTTTGGTTTGGAATGATATCACAATTTCTTATGGCAGGCCTTTTATTTGCCACTACATGCCACGTTCATTGGTACTACAAAAGTCATCTTATTAGTACCAAATAACTTGGTGGCAGTTCTTATTGAGGCCTGCTATAAGAGATTGTCCTAATCGGCATCATCAAGGTCACTTTCCATCTCTTCATCTTCTTGAAATAAGTCAGAACTATCATGTATGACATAATGACTATATCTATGACAAAATGTTACAAAAGTGTCCATAGTGGCGGCATGTGACCATGTAATACAGTATTCTACAAACGTTTCCAAAAAGTCAGTCGAATCAATATTATGATGTGAAGTAAATAGAAGAAGTTCCCTCTGTATTTCTTCTAACCCGCTCAATCTGACCAACTCCTGAAAAAATTGAAATAGGTATATTTACTAACTAGCTTATGCACGCATTTTCACACATATAAAAATAGAACAAAGAAAACAATTTAATATAATTTTACTAGCGGACCCGGCAGACGTTGTCCTGCCCAAACGTTGGCTTGCCTGCACTACCCCTACCCCTACCACTACGACTAGGTACCAATAACTTTGAATATTGTTCATACAAAAAAAAATCTCTTCACGGGTTGCCTTACAGCTCCCGGGAAACCTTTGCCGGCCCCAGGGTACCCAGCGGAAGACCAAGTCTTCCTCACTTAGCCGAAGATTTTTGAAGCTGTACCTAACGAGTGGCCAGCTCTGTTGAGGTATATAGATGGAAAAGATTCTTTGTACGGTTTGTCGGATAATGTACATAGATTTTTTATTATAAAAAATCCATTGGTACATGGTCATATGTGGGGATCGAACCCGCGACTTCTCAGTTGTGAGCCGACGTTTTACCCACTCGATCACCGACGCCCGTTCAAAAATACTAAAATCGCGAATAAAAAATGGGGGGTGGGGGTAGGAGGGTGAAAAATAGTTCACGACCTATTCTCAGACCTACCGTTTCGGAGGAGTTTGGTTACAAACACTGTGACACGAGAATTTTATGTATATACCTAGATAATCCTGTATATTTCAAGTATTAATACAAGGTTTAATAAAAATTATGTCTGGACCAAATTTTCGCTTATTCCATCTAGTTAGTTCCGCCATTTAGGTGTTATGTTACTAATTGATGTCACAATTGAAATACACTAGCTATACATCTAGGCTTCGCCCGTGGATATATAACTACGAACTATAACTACCCTCCGGTTTTAGTTACAAATATTGATATTATCTTACAGATAGACATGGATCTTTCTATTTTATTCAAGAATATGATAATCAACTCCTGTACCCATCGGATTTGCCGTTTAGTTAGACATAGCATCAAAAATATGTCATGTCTACATTAATCGGATTAGTATTTAACTCAATAAATAAAATATAAAATATAAAATAAATGTCAATAAAAGTAAATTAAGCACTAACACTAGTGTTTGCATTTAGTGTCGATCGTAGTACAACTTTATCCCGAAAATATTTCTTTTAAAAAAATAGGTTATTTTTTTTATTAACGTAATTTTATATTAGGATATAGTATTTACCATGAATTCATCGTCAGAAGGCTGCCACTCTTCATTCTTATATGGACCACCCGATATGGGTTCCTGAAATAGTTACATAAATATATTGAAAGATAATAATGTAATAATACGTTTCACAATGAGGCATCGGGTATATTCTGAAAGTTTTGTCCACAGTAACCATCCAGCCATTTTGGAGCATATATTCTGGACAAATGTTGGGACTTCTAAAAGCAGTTAATTTGTACGTTTATTATTTCTAATTAATTTTATTCAATAAATATAATAATGTTTTGTTAGTATTAATTGTACCCTTAAATTTTATTTATTTTTATTATTCTATGACCCGAGAAAAATCAGTAAATATACTTATCCTTCTTTGGAAAAAGCATCATTCATTCTACATCTTCCTATTTTATTTTTAAACGATAACTTACCGGCTCCCGCTCCACACACATAATATTAGAAGGTCATATAAAATCAAAAGAACATATTTTCTCTAAAATTAATTTAAACATTTAAATTGCAATTACGATCTGTAGGTACACTGAAATAAATTAACTGTCAGAATTAAATAAACCATAAACCAGAAATAAACACCAAGAGTGCGTTCAAAAACTTTCACATAGATGTCTATAGAAACAAAATTTAGGGTTCCCTAAGTTTGGCATAAAAAAAATTGTAAGGTATTCAAATAATTTGTATACCGAATCTCTGTTTTGACCTGAAAATAAAATAAAATAATTGGGCCAAGTGCGTCTCAACCACGGAAATACTAAGTATGTTATATATTTTGTGCGAGATTGTGAATTATAATCCCTACCTCATTTGTTTTAGAAGCTAGAGGATGTGATATACAGACCGACAGACCGACAGACCGACAGACCGACAGACCGACAGACCGACATCGTTGGCTCAATAATAGGGTTCCTTTTTTATGAAACCCTAAAAAGGACAAACAAACACATTCGCGTATATTATTATATAATTAGTTAGGATCGGGTATTGAAGTAAATAAATTATGCTTCATATCCACTAAATAATTATGTTTATTTAAAATATATTTAAAAATTATAATATTTTATTAATAAAATAACATTTCAATTAATCTTAGTTCATTAAATGAATATAAAACTTATTTTGTACACAAGTAGGTATTTAATTTATAGACAGTAGAAAAAGTTAGAAAAGTTTAGTTTTATATTAGTAAATGAATAACAATTTTTATTATATTTAAATTGATAGAATTAATTATAACGATAATAATTTTATTATATAAAGATTGTATAAATAAAATTCTGTTAATACATTATTTAAATGTTAAAATTAAGAATAAATATTTCTTGATCTATACCTACAACTTCATTTGTCAATATATTATACGAAAATAAAAAAAAATACTAATAAAGAGTATCATAATTATTATGTTATTTAATATCTAAAATTCGTTTCAAAGCTAATGTTTGCTTATCTAAGTTGTCTCCACCAGAGGCTTCGTCGTGTACTTGTTTATCAGCGCTAGTTAATGCATTTCTAAAGATATGCTGTCTCATTAAGCTATGCGCTTGTTGAGGTTCAGGATTTCTCGGTAACATCGGTATAGAATATCGATAACGTCTCATGAACTCTTCATTCATAGCTTTCATCCGCATATACGATATGGCCATCGGTGCTATAGGCCGTCGAGTGACATATTTAAAAGGACCTTTTAGTATTTCATCTATACTTTCACCATCATCGTTGGTTTTCTTATTCTTCCTGTGCTGAACAGTTGAGCACCTGACATATTGTACCAAGTTAAACAACGAAGCTGGGACTCCTTCTTGCATGGTATGAGTTTTAAAGGCATATAGCATTTCAGCGATATCCCTGCCAGTTTCACGTAAATAGCTAGTTATTATTAAGCTAGCAGGTAATATAGGATCATTGATGTTTGATGGATGCGGTGAGATCAAGACATGTTTAATCTTGACAGGGTTTATTTCTCTCGGGAAGTAATATTGTAAGAAGTCAGCAGCCATACCGCAGGAGTATAAATGAGAATACTCCAAGTTTCTACTTTGGTCTTGGTTGGGTTTCGGTAAGGTAGCTTCCTGGAAATTTATTGAACTATATTAAATTGTTGATTATTTGAGCACCTTAAAACTTCAAACCGAATGGTACGGTAACCGTCTACTTTTTTGACCATCCATAATTTTTCTGGGATAAACTTTTCCTAATTTTTCTGTAAATTTATTCACCTGTATCACTGTAATTTAGCATATAGTTACTTATTCAATATATCTAAGTGAAATAGCTGTTATTTTTTGAATGGGTTTTATAGGAAATATGGGTGGTAAAATAAAGGATAATTTTGCCCCTGTTTTCTCTTTCATAATCTATAAATTGTTTAAAGCGCTGTTTACTCATTACCCTTCCACAGCTTTCACTTAGATATATTGAATAAGTAAGTATATGCTAAATTACAGTGACACAGGTGGATTATTTACAGAGAAATTGGAAATAGTTTATCCCCATACCAATTATGGATATAGGGCTCTTAGGAGCATGCTTCATCTGTATCTATAGGTACTAATAATAAAGCTGAAGAATTTGTTTGTTTAAACTCGCTAATCTCTGAAACTACCTGTCGGATTTGATAAATGTTTAGCCTAATTGTTGAGGAAGGTTATAGGCTATATAACATCACGCTACAACCGCAAGTACACACAATCGCCGAGCATGCATGAAAAGTATCATGAATATAGAACAAGCGAAAGAGGTATGTAATTCTATCTGCCTACCCCTCTTGGGACAAAAGGCGTGATGGTAGATAGCTAGCAACCGCAAGGCACGGCTAGTATAGCTACAATGTATTTTATAAAACATATAAAAACAGCCAATTTTCATTAGGACATAACTTTGGAACCTGACCAAGTGATCATCTGCCAGTCTCACATTGTATATGGAATTTACGATAATGATGAGGTAGTAGGACATCACTAATAATAATATTTCACAGATAGCAGACTATCGATGTAGCACTACCTATCTACATATATACATATATCGAATATTATTTTTTTAGGAATAAGAACCCTATACCTAGTTTATGGATTGAAAATTCTAATCATAGCAAATTTGCAACATCTGTCTATATATTAAAAGAAAGTTTCCACAGAACCTTCATTCTTGACTGGATTTCTTCATTAATTATAGATTTATAAAAGAAAACACACAAAAGAGATATTTTATAAACCTTCCCTGTAGCATGGTTCCTGAATAGTTAAACTGATCTTTTGTAAGAGTCAGCCTTTAGTTACCTGACGTTACGTGGGCTAGAGTTTTTACGTGACCTAGTTATGCATTTTAAACCAGACTGTTAAAAATATTTAACTGCAGTTTCTGATATTATTTGAACAAAATAAAATATAGCAGGGATATCGTAGCTTTCTATTTCTGCTCCGACTTTTATTTATAAGAAACCCTAATTTATTTTAATAAGTCTACCTTCATAGAGGAGATAGGAACATACGTTCTTTGTTACTATACTAAAATTCGCATACATAACCTGTTTTTAGTCAAAGTAGGTAACTTTTCTTAAAATTTTAAGATTTTGTGTTTTTAACATTAATAGGTCCTGTTGTAAAGGGTCCGTTAATTATGTTTTTTAAATTACCATGCTAAATATACTCTTCAAAATAACACTTGATTCATTCATTATTTTTGAAAATTCTACTAGTAAACGGGTGGAGTGGGGGTGTGAAGGTCGTCGCAGGGTATAGTACAAAATAACTTACATGTTGTTCTAAGAAGTGGTAATATTTACAAACAGCTACATAGTCAAACTGTCTACCCAGTGCTGTCCACGCTATGAAGGCTCGCTGCAGAGTGAATATTGAGAACGTGTACTCTCGCTCTCTTAGTAGATTGTGTTCTCCTGGAACATTATATAAACATTTTTAGTACAGTGTTCTACTGAACCTCGAGTCCTGAGTAAGGAATAAAAAATAAAGCGACTGACCAAACAGTCTAATGTCTCGTTATATAAATCTTAAATTATCCTGAGTAATATAGGCTATATTAAATTTTGTTTAAAGATACAGAACATTTTATTCGATAATGGGACTACAGAGAAAGACGGACTTCGGACGGACAAAAAATATATAAAAAAGTGTGAGTTTGTGTGTAAAAAATTAAATGGCCGAAGGCGGGAAGAAAATGTGTAAGTCTATACTAACATTATAAAGAGGTTAAGTTTGTAAGTTTAGATGTAGGGGTATCTCTAAAACTACTAAACCGATTCTGAAAATTCTTTCACGAATAGAAACCTGATTATATTTTGTTCAAGAATAACCACGGGTGAAGCCGAGTGCGGAGAGATAGTATTACATGAAATTACCTGTATCTTCCATAATAATCGTACGTTCTATTTTATGGCGTAACTGACTTCTTACAGGCACCAACGGAACTGTTGGATCCATACTTGGGGATACTGAAAAAATAATTTATTCAACCATCTAAGTTACAAGGGGTAGACAGAGAATTAATATCCTGTGACATGGAAAACACCTACACTTTGTTATGTGAGCAAAATGTAAAAAATAAATTCTCCTGGAGCGATTAAAAAAAATATCTCTTTGTGAAACTAAGTACCTAACTTTCAGTTTTTCCGGGTAACTTTTTCAATTTATCCTTCAAAAACCTTATTCAGACTACTATCTGTGCCTTGCGGTTGCACCCGAGTTAAAAGTTACTGATCCGCCTCTTCGGGCAGTAGCGTGATGTTATATACCCTGTAACCTTCCTTAAGAGTTGGGCTATGAAATGCATAAAATAAAATCTAATCTGTCTCCAGAGTCCCAGAGATCAGCGCGTTCAAACAAAGAAATGCTTCAGCTTTATTATTAAGCATTATTTTTTTGATAACATAGATATAGCGATATTTATATTCAAAAATATTTTCAGTAGGTAATTACCTGTATCTTCCATAATACGTTCAGTTTGACAGGGTATCTTATTTCTGACAGGAACTAGCGGGAGTGCAGCTGGATGCATACTTGTTGATGCTGAAATATTACAATCAATACTAATCTATAGATATTGAAGAAAGTAGTGGTAGTGGTAGTGGTAGTTGTTTTCCACGGACGAAGGAAAGTAAATAGCAGGCAAGCCAACGTTTGAGCAGGACAACGTCTGCCGGGCCCGCTAGTATAAATATAAACAAAACTGAAAAAACAGTATGCCTGAACTCGCTAATCTCATTGACATTGAACCAGTAAAAAATCCAAATATTTGTAATATTTTATAACCAACTACACATAATACTAGCTCTCCGCCCCCGGCTTCGTCTGTTAATATTTTCAAACAAAATAAAATATAGCCTATAGCACTAATGTAGCTTCCTATTCATGAAATAATTTTTAGAATCGGTACAGTAGTTTTACAGAATAACTCCTACATCGAAACTTACAAACTTTACCTCTTTATATTATTAGTATAGAAAACATTCAGAAATTTTATTCGAAATACTGGACCGAAATTAAAAAATATTAAAAATAATCACACATAAATGGAAATAGGTCAAGCCGAGGCAGAAAATCAAAACATTACCTGTATCTTCTTTGATACATCCTTGTTGACAGCGTTCATGACTTCCAGGGACTAACTGGTGTCTTGGATCCATTATTGTGGATACTGAAATATTAAAATACATACATACCCATACAAACTTCCAACTTCCTAATACAGAGACATATTTTATTCAATGAAATAATATAGGATGAAAGATAGAATAAAAAGAGGACGACCTAGGTGTATTTTTGTTGAACATACAAAAAAAATAAAAAAAATATTCATCGAAGGTAATATTAAAAGTACACACAATCGCCGAGCATGTATGAATGGTATGATGATTTTAAAAGAAGCGAAAGAGGTATTTCAGGATCGTAGCAAATGTCTTTCGAATGTTTCTGCCTACCCCTCTTGGGATAAAAGGCGTAATTATAGATAGATTGATAGATGAAATCTAGATAAATTTAGTATGTAATGCGTTAAATACTAACATTGAAAAAGCAAGTAGAAATATTCAAAATTATCTATTGTTAGAAGCTGATATTTTAAAAATATTATATTAGTAATACAGTCAAAACGTACCTTAAAATGTCACTTAAATATCTAAAAAAACACAGCCGCGCCGCACGGAGGAGCGTTGTCATATAGATATTAAAAATCCTAACTGAAAGAGGGTAGATTAAAAAACTTTATTTTTAAAATGTCAACCGTCTCATAGCCCATTATGAACTAACAATATAATATTAACTTAGAAAGTTTAATTGCGTAAATTATTTTATATACTATCTTCAAACCCGGCTTCGCTCGGGGCACTACTTTGCAAAAACATAACGACCTGAAACATGGCTGAAGAACTCCGTACCATTGCCAATCGATAAATTAAAAAAAGTCAGCTAGTTGACAGATAGATTTTTTTCTAATCAGAGTGCTATTCACGAAATGACGAAATCACAGTCGGCGGGATCATTTTAGCTACCGATTAATCGGCATATTGAAACTATCGTCTATCTAATCTAATCTAATCGATTAACATTGGTGGTAAAAGAAGAAGACTTGGTTCCTTTTGAGGTTATTATTTGCAATCCTTAGAATAAATATTTGGGCGCGTATCCTTATTATAATGAGTTAGACATTGCAGCTTGATTATTGTCGTTTGCAATGAATTTATAGTGCAGTGTAATTAGCTAAAGCATAAACGAAAATATCATATTTAAGTTCGTGAAAAGTGCAGTGTTGCTGAGGTGAAGAGTGAGGAGACGTGAAGGATGATCAGGTAATAATTCTGGCAATTTCAATGTCCAATTGTCCAATCGAACGTCTCAGTGCTAACCTATCGGTAAAATTTTACAAAACCGGCGCATGGCATATGTTACTAAATTTAGGTTTAATAAACGCATTATGTATTTACAAGACAAACTAGACTAAAATTTGTTGTCGGAACACAAAGACTCTTTATAAAAAATCATAAATAAATAAATAGAAATCGCTATATCAGCCGCCATTTTGGCGGAAACCGAAACTGATTTTTTAAGAAAATACAATTAACCAACTTAACAAAATTATTTTTATTTTTTTTTTAATTAATCGCATTCATCGATGTTACGAGTCGAGTCGAATTTTACTCGGGTGTTAAAATTACACATAGGTTAGCGAGGAGCGTAGCGACGAGCGTGGTTTGTAGCGTGACAATATAAAGCGCAAGCCGAGCGAGCGGAGCGAGCGGTGCCGCGGCAGCGGCCGGCGCAGCCCCATTCTAGAAACATCATAGTAACTGTAATACTTTATGAGAGTAATATTTATGAGGTGGCGCTGCGCCGTACTATTACTTTATTACTCTCATCAAGTATTACAGTTACTATTTTGTGATGTTCTAGAATGGCGCTGCGCCGGCCGCTCCCGCGGCACCGCTCGCTCCGCTCGCTCGGCTTGCGCTTTATATTGTCACGATACAAACCACGCTCGTCGCTACGCTCCTCGCTAACCTATGTGAAATTTTAACCACCCGAGTAAAATTCGACTCGACTCGTAACATCGATAAATTGCGATTAATTAAAAAAATAAGAATAATTGTTTTGTTATGTTGGTTAATTGTATTTTCTTAAAAAACACTTCGCCTTCGGTTTCGTTTCCGGCAAAATGGTGGCTGATATAGCGATTTCTATTTAATTATTTATGATTTTTTTTTTCAAGAATCATTGTGTTCCGACAAAAAATTTTAGTCTAATTCGTTTCCAAAATTAATAATGTATCAAAAAAAAAAAATTATAGTAACATAAGTGATGCGCCGGTTTTGTAAAATTTTACCCAAACGAAATATTAACAATGAAGCGTTTTCTTATTAACTTTACGACCTATCCTATCAATCACCTTCTTAAAACTTCATAGTGAGACTGCAAATTCTCACAATAACCATAGTATCTTATATAGAGATATACTTATATATCCACCGAGTAAAGTATAAGTCGGAGGAGATAAGCCTCTATAAGTGAAGACACCAAGTTACAGAAACCCATAATTTGAGAGAAAATCGGTTTTCAAAAACATAACCTCAAAATCAGAAATATCATATAGGAATTTTAGGTAGGTAGGTATTGTTATTGTTATTTATACACAACTCTAACCTAACCAATTATGTACTCATAAAAAACTACGAGTATATTATAACTAGATGTATGACCCGTGCGAATAACTTAGCACCATTAATTCAAGTGATCTCCAACAGATGGCGTCTTTTACTAAATACATAAATTTTATTACCTAGTCTAATTTAGAAAGAAACATTTAATTTTGATTTTTCGTCATTAGAGGGCAAAATAATCTTCAAAATGGCATATCAAACTTAAATGTTGATGAAGTATTAAGGGAGATATGGCGTACCGACAAAAAAACCGGCCAAGTGCGAGTTGGACTCGCGCACGAAGGGTTCCGTACCATTATCTATAAAAACTGCAAAAAAAAAAAAAAAAAAAAAAAAAAAAAAAAAAAAAAAAAAAAAGTTTGTTGAATGGGAGCTCCCTTTAAATATTAATTTTATTTTATTTTAATTATTTATTTTTAAAGTGAATAATAAAACTCAATATTCTGTGAATATTTCAAGCGTCTACCTGTTGCCGCCGTTATAAATATCGAGCAAAAACGAGCAAAAAAATCACGATTTTTGTATTGTTATAGCGGCAACAGAAAAACATCATCTGTGAAAACTGTCTTACTATCACGGTTCATGAGATACAGCCTGGTGACAGACAGACAGAAGGACGGACAGCGGAGCCTTAGTAATAGGGTTTTCGTTTTTACCCTTTGGGTACGGAACCCTAAAAAACACCCTTGAGATATAATATATAGAGATATATTTTTTATATAAATGTCTCAAGACACTAAAACTCCCTGGATCTACCTACATTCACACTATGCCTAAATTCATTAAAAATATCAGAATTATCGATTGGAAACTGGCAACATCTAGGTCCACTAAGTGCAGCAACAGTCTTGCCACCTGTCCTGTTCAATATGGACAACTGGCGACAAGTGGACACTGTACTGGTGTGTCTATTTTATTATATTACCATTATAAATCGCTTGCGTATGGTTAAATATTTTCAGTATATTACATGAATAATAATTCGATATTATCTTTTCAGGTATGTACAGCATGCAGTAACACAGTAAGATTTTTTCCTCCATTTTTAACCGACTTCGAGAAAAAGAAGGAGAAGTTTCTCAATTTGGACCGGTTTTTTTAAATGTATGTGTAAACGTCGATTACTTCGCCAGTTGTGAACCGATTTTGATGATTTCTTTTCTACTCGACAGATAATTCTTCCGATATTTATTTTTCTCATAAAAATTGGATCACTGGTTTCACAAGAATTAACAAAACTGAATTTATAAGTAAATGATTCTTAATATCTCGATGAAATACCTATGTACCGATTATGGAGACTTATTTTTTTAAATATATAATAAATTCTGGACATTATCACACAGACATTTGATGAAAATTAATTAGCATTTTTCAGCAATTTTATAATTTGCCTCTGTTTACGGCTGAAAATTATGTATCAGAGTATGTATTGACACGAAGTTTTAAATTTTCGTATCTAGCGGTTACGCACATGGTTCATATCCTTTCCACAGCGGTATTTTTGATTTTTCCATATTTTTTTTTTAATTGCGTTATTAAAATCGTCTCTCGTCTCTCAGAGCAGCAAAATTACTTAAAAGGGAAAAGTAAACCTTTTTTAAAGTGTACTGACTTCAAAAATTGTGCCCTGAAAAGTAATAGATGATTAATATGTTGTCGTAGAATTTGAAGACGGTTGGTGCCAAATTAAAACAACTTAGTTTCCAATTATTTCTTAGGTACCTACGATGATCAGTACGAACATCTAATTTGGCACCAACCGTCTTCAAATTCTACGACGAAATATTAATTATTTCTTACTTTTCAGTGCACAATTTTTGAAGTCGGTGCACTTTTTTTAAAAGGTTTATTTAGTTTATTTTTAGTAAATCAGATCAGATAGATATATTATAGTAGACTAGCGACCCGACCCGGCTTTGCCCGTGTAATTTTAATATCATGCAACTCGTCGAATGAGAAACATTAGTGAAAACTGTATCAAAATAGGTTCAGTAGTTTTTGAGTCTAGTACTCTCAAACAGATATATTAACATGATCTACGAAGGAGACCTTTCAGTATTTTACAGTACCTACTGTTTGATACTGAACGAAACCTTGAAAGACTATGATGCGTTACTATTTATAGGTAGGTACTCATATAATATTATAATACTGCGTTACGCCCCGGCTTCGCCCGTGGTAATTACTGAAATGTGACATAAGAATTTATCCCCTTAGCAAAAATACAAGTGTGTTGCTTGGTTTTAGCGTCAAAGTAGGACAAACAAACAAATAAACACTTTGTATTTAAGGACAGTGTTTGTTTGTAAGAAATAAACTCGAAAACTACTAAACTGATTTACATCTACAAATATATCTATCATCACACCGTTTACCCCAAGTGGGGTAGGCAGAGCCCATTGAATGCCACTTGCTACGATCTTGACATACCTCTTTCGCTTCTTTTTTAACCGACTTCTATTTATATTAATCATACCTTTCATACATGCTCGACGATTGTGTGTACCTACCTACTTTTAATATTTCCATCGATCAATTCATTTTTTATATATTCAATAAAAGTACACCTTCCACTTCAGCCATATAAACCTATGTAGTCAATCTTTCATCCTTCATTCTTCTACATGTCCAAACCAGCGTAAACTCGTTTTCTTAATTTTAATCACACCATCATAGTTTAAGGAGGTAGAATAGAAACAATGAAAATCTTAAAATTTAGCATCGTATATTATTTAAAAGCACAGTGTAAAAACTTAGATAGAACTATTGATTGTTGGCCATGTTGTTTGGGTTCTTCTATCTCGTCAAACACCTGCGATCTCAACTTTCTGAAACAATAATCAAATGTAATAATTAATGATAATATAATATATTGTGTTATCTTTATGTCGGACTATAGGCTATTTACCTGTCATCATGATACCTACAATGACTCATTCCATCTTTAATAACTGCAAAGCCAAATGGGTGTGTATTTAACTAAAAGGCTTATTAGTATAATGTGGTGATTAAGACATAATAAAAGAACCATGGTCATTTGAGTTATAATTGAACCTATCATTATTATGGAAATTGATCTATTTTTTTCTTCATCACGTGTTGAATTACAGCTCTCGAAACCGTGTTACTGTCCAGGGTACCCAGCGGAAGTGGTCTCCCTCTTTTAGCCGATGGTATTTGTAAAGCTATACCTAACGAGTGGCCAGTTCTGTTGAGGTATATTTAGATGGAAAAGCTTCTAACTCTAAATGTGGTTTGTCGGATTATGTACAGTAAGTTTTTAATTATAGAATACCCATTGGTACATGGCCAGGATCCGGGATCGAACCCGTGGTCTGTCTAGTTTTAACCACTCGGCCACTGTTATATTATATTTTACCCTAATTAAGTATTTATATTTTTAATTTTGAAAAACACTTACTTGTTTGAACACATGTAGATATTATGTGAAGTCTTTAGAAAGAGACGCGAGAACGTCAATCAATGTCACCTTCGCATCCGGAGTCTGTATTTTGTCCCCACATGGGTAACCCAATCGGTTGACCATTAATCTCTTCTCTAGGCATCCCTATGATGTTAAGATCATCATCATACGAAGTATCAGAAATAATTCCACTTGTGTTGGCAGTATCGGTACTACTATTACTGATTACATCTAATAAGTCATCATCATCAATATCTTCATCACTAGAGCTATCATCAGCTATTTCTATCATGTCAACAGCAGCATTGATAATTCTGGCAAACTCTGCGTCTTCTTCGTCAAATTCGTTGGCCAGGTCATGCTCTATGATAATATCCTCAGGAAACTCGTCTTGTCTGACAAACACTGGTCTACCATCATTGTCAACAATTTGTAGGATTTTGTCCACCATTTGTTGAATATTTGCAAGCTGGAATATAAAAAGTTCATAAATAAATGTGTAATCGTCAAGATCCGAAATGGGACTGAAATCAATCATTTTCCTTTTTTTTAAGTCTTCAATTAAATAATGTTTTGGACACGTGTCTAATAGCTAAACGGATTAAAATAAAGAAAATTATCAAAATTAAATGATATCAGATACCTAATTCTTTTCGACAATCTATTTTATCTTAATAATATTATTTAAATAAATATAATATAAATATAAAAATGCATGTGGATAAAGCAAGAGAAGTATGTGTGAAGATCTAGAGAAGAGGCTACTCCTAAGACTAGGCAGAGCTAACCATTTGGAAAACAGGCTTGTAGGTATGTCTGTACTCACCAGATTGCCCTCGTTTTCAAATTGTTGAAAAACACTCCGAGATTCCATTGTCTTAGTTGACTTGAGCAATTTAAAAATAAAATAAAATATAATATTATATTTAGTAAATCACTTTGAGGTCCGAACTCTAGACAAGTAGCACAAGTAATGATTGCAGCACTTCATGTTATTCATAATGAGACCTCGGTTGATACCTGAGATTGCCTGAGTGGACAATTTAAATCAGGGGTGGTCAACTTCTTATCAGCCGGGCCAAATTTTATAAATAACATTCTGCGGTGGGTGTGGCTACAAACAATAATAAAATTGGTTGAACCCTAACTTCTAATAAAACAAAGTCGCTTCCCGTCTGTCTGTCCCTATGTATGCTTAGATCTTTAAAACTACGCAACGGATTTTGATGCTTTGATTTTAATAGATAGAGTGATAGAATTAGATAGAAAGTGGAAGGTTTATATGTATATAACATGCATAATATAGTAGAGAAACACTGATAATTTTAGAGGTTTCTAATGTGATGTCGTAAATAAACACATTTTTTTGAGCTTACTTTGCAAACGTTGGCTGAACCCTACGAGATAGATCAAAATAATGTACTACAGTATTGTACACCTTAAAAAAGGTCTACAAAAAAGTCCGCGATGGTATATGTCTATCTCTTAGGGATAACCCACAATAACCATTTTTTATCCTTTACTTTTTACGAGAAATAATGACTTATTTACGAAGCAATTTTAAGCAATACAGCATTAATCTTTATCCAATCCTTATTATTACCTTGTGCATTTAATATAGATCAATATGGCCCTTTTCAGCATGTAATTTAAATGAATATTTTCTAAGATAGTACAGATTTAAAATACAGGGACATAGCGGTTGCGGCGGTACCGCCCTAAAGACAAAAAAGCTGTGAACGTTGTATATAAAGACATTCTGTAGTAATTAGTTTAGTATCAGCATTGCACCCGTGCGGAGCCGGGGCGGGTCGCTATTCATTAATTTTTTGTTTTTTAATAAAAGTCAATTTTTTTTATAAATATTTCGAACCAGCTTCGCGGGCCACAAGAATGTACCCTGCGGGCCGGGGTTGGTCACCCCTGATTTAAGTCATAAAGCTAAACCTTCCTGAAAAGAATTAATGTGAATTTGCTAATGACCTAAACTATTTAATTTTAGGGTACCGTGAGTCATAATATTTTGAACTTGAGATTAGTCATGCGTTTTGCCAAGGTAGATATCTGTCCTTTTGTCTGTCTTTTACAACCTCTAGTTTCTAAACGAATTTATATTTAAATTCACAATTTCACACATATCTAATACGCGGGCTAAACACGAAAATCGTTTAATTACTGACATAGTACGGAACCCTACCCTTTGTGTGGCTGACACTCGACACGCACTTGGCATAATTTAAAGATTTTAAGATACCTAACTATAAAACAGTCGCCCTAAGCCACTGAAGATACAAATATGAAAATTGCAACTTAAGAAGTGTAGAGGTGTACTAAGAAATATTTTTCAAAAAATTAAGGGGTGAATTGGGGTGTAAACGTTTTATTTGTATACAACGCGTACGAAGTCGGGCAACTGCTAGTATTAAAGTTAAAGACGTGACATCTCTAGCACAAGGCAACAGGCTTGCCACCTGTTCTGTTCAATATGGACAATTATTGTCGTCATGTGGACACTGTTACTGGTATACTGGTGTCTCTGGCCATACCGCAACATATAAAGGTCGTGATGATGTGTCTGTTTTTGTTTTATTATATTACCATTATAAATAGCATTATTTTCAGTAATAATAATTCAATATTATCTTTTCAGGTATGTACAGCATGCAGTAACACAGTAAGATTTTTTACTCCATTTTAACCGACTTTCGAGAACTCCTGTTCTCAATTCGGACAGTATTTTTTTATGTATATATTAACATCGATTACTTCGCCAGTTTTGAACCGATTTTGATGATTTCCTTTCTACTCGACAGTTAATTCTTCCGGTTTCGGCCCATTTATTTCTCATAAAATTGGATCACTGGTTTTTCAGGAATTAAAAAAAAAACAGAATTTAAAAGTAAGTACTTTTTTCTTAATAACTCGATGAAATATGTAGGTACCAATTTTGACACCTTATTTTTTTAAGGATGTAATAATTTCTCGATATTATGTTACAGACATTTGACGAAAATCAGTTTAGTAGTTTGTCAGCAATTCTGAAATTTGCCTCTGTTTACGGCTGAAAATTATATATCAGAGAAAAAACACGAAGTTGACAATTTTTGTATCGACGGTAGTCTAGCGGTTACGCACATGCCGCACATGGTTTATATCCCATCCACAGCGGTATTTTTTTATTTTTCCATAATTTTTTTTATTAGCGTTGTCTCTCAGGGCAGCAATATAAAACTTGAAAAAAGTGTACCTACCAAATTAAAAAAATGTGCATTGAAAAGTAAGAAATTATTAATATTTTGTCGTAAAATTTGAAGACGATTGGCGCCAAATTAATAACAACTTTGTTAGGTACCTACGATGATCAGCACAAACATGTATACTTAATTTTGTATCCTAAGTTGGCACCAACCGTCTTCAAATTCTACGACGAAATATTAATTATTTCTTATTTTTCAAAGCAGCTTTTCAGTACACAATTTTTGAAGTCGGTACACTTTTTTTAAAAGGTTTGTTTAGTAAGTCAGATAAGATAGGTACGAGGGGCGGTCAATAAGTTCTAGGTATAGGTATGAACACAAAGATAAGATAGGTACGAGGGGCGGTCAATAAGTTCTAGGTATAGGTATGAACACAAAGATAAGCAAGCAGATGTATAGTTTTTATTATTTTTCAATATAGTCCCCTCTTATCTTAATGCATTTATCAATTAATTTTTTTAAACGTTATAAAAGTAGCTTTCATTTTTGTCCTCAAAATGCTCGGTCACAGCGGCCTTCAGTACTTCATCGTCAGCATATCGATTCCCTCGGAGATCTTTTTTTAGGTTCGAGAATAAGAAATAATCACAGGGGGCATGTCTGGACTATAAGGTGGGTGGTCCATGGTTTCTAACCCACAGTCGCGCGCAGTAGTCTTAGCAATGTGAGCAGTATGGACAGAAGCCTTATCATGCGGAAGCAGCACACCTTTAGCCAATTTCCCCCTCCTTTTTTCTTTAATGGCTGCTCTTAATTGCCCTACTCGCCTACAAGAATTTGTAGAGGGGGGGCTCAGACTACACCAAAAAGAGGTTTTCTGCCGGCAAGTGCTCACAACCACTTTCTGTCTCCATCTCTCTAACTAGATGCCATTAACACAACTCGTCGAATGAGAAACATCCGCTTTCCCAGGAAACAATCTATCTATTAGTGAAAACTGTATCAAAATAGGTCCAGTAGTTTTTGAGCCTAGTAATCCCAAACAAAACAAACAAATAAACACTTTGTATTTAAGGATAGTGTTTGTTTGTAAGAAATAAACTCGAAAACTACTGAACTGATTTACATCTATCTATCTATCATCACGACGTTTGTCACAAGAGGGGTAGGCAGATACAATTGAATGCCATTTGCTACGATCCTGACATACCTCTTTTATACATGCTCGACGGTTGTGTCTACTTTTAATATTGCCATCGATCAATACATTTTTATATGTTCAATAAAAGTGCATCTAAGTCGTCCTCTGCCAGCATTTCCTTTCACTTCAACCATATAAACTTTTTTAGTCAATCTTTCATTCTTCATTCTTTCTGCGTGTCCAAACCAGTTTTTCTTCATTTTAGTCATATCATCATCTTTCGCTCCGCATTCTTCTCTAATTACATCGTTCCGGATGCGATCAATGCACTATATTCTACAAATCTTATCTCATAGTTAAAGGAGGAAGAATAGAAACAATGAAAATCTTAATATTTAGCATCGTATATTATTGAAAAGCACAGTGTAAAAACTTAGATAGAACTATTGATTGTTGGCCATGTTGTTTGGGTTCTTCTATCTCGTCAAACACCTGCGATCTCACTACTTTCTGAAACAATAATCAAATGTAATAATTAATGATAATATAATATATTGTGTTATCTTTATGTCGGACTATAGGCTAGATCTACATATATTGTGGTTTGTGATATGTGTTTGTTCGAAACGGAACAACGATCGATGTGATTTTAATTTTGCACAGAGAGAAAGTAGTATGCTGGTGTCTGTGACAGGTAAGAAAAATTAACTTTTGGGGTATATGTATGTAATAATAGGAACAACTTATGTACATAATCCTTTTCCATCTAAATATACCTCAACAGAACTGGCCACTCGTTAGGTATAGCCTCACAAATACAGGAGGCTAAACGAGAGACATTTGGTCTTCCGCTGGGTACCCTGGAAACGTAACATGGTTTCGGGAGCTGTAAAGCAACCCGTGATGAAAGATAGACTTGATTTTTAACGCATACATGGTTGGAACGCTGGAATGTCCTACTTTTTATCCCGGCAAATGACTCAGATAGAACTATTGAGAACTGAAGGTTGACTATTATTTGGAAATGACAAGATTATAGAGTCGATTATCGTTTGACACTTTGATTCGCTATCTTTATCATTTTTAAATGACAGCATCATTTGTTATTTGAGTCTAGTTTGAATTGATGGAATACGAAATTGAGGAAATGAAAATTTGTATTTATTTACTATTTTAGGGTTCTGTTAAGCATAATAAAATACAGTTTTTTTTTATTCTTAGCTTTTAATTTTTTATTTTTACCTCGACATGTGAAATTTACAAAGAAATTGTATTAAAGAAATTTACGTCAGTGATATAACATGTCTTATTGTGCATCTCTTTCATTACTAAAATATATATAAAATAATTTTGATTTTATATATAAACGTCAGGTCAAAGCAAACGTTGTCAAAAGTGGTAAGTTACTTATGGAGGTGACCGTACATTTGAATGTTTTTTCAGCCATCTCTATACTATAGCTGTAGGTATATAAACACATCAATAAGTATGTATATTATAAAATACAGTCATGTAATATGTGTATAAGTAATAAATATTAAACTATGTTACTATTTTAAATAAACAAATAATTACCTATATTATTATAAGAGAAGACAATAGGAGAGTATGCTTACGAGTCATTCATAGAGCGAGTGTTGTCGCACCGAAACCGCGGGTCCGCGCAACACAAAATATTTTTTACATCATCTTTTTAAAATAGACCCTTGAAATTTATATTTTTAGAATATGCATAAAATACGTTTCAAGCAAGTATTTTTTTCATTATAGCACATAAACAGCACTATTTTAAAGTTATAAGAACTCAAAGAAAAAAAAACGCATGGACATTTTCTTTTTTTTTCATTTTTTTCATGAAATTACTATGAAAATGGTAAAATGTAATACCAGAAATGAATTCTACATCTTCGTTTTACACGAAAATGATACCAAACATGCCATGGTAGCTATACAAAAAGAATTATAATTTTTTAAATGATGACAGGCGGCGCCCGACTTTGACCCTCCCCCACCCCTACCAGCAGCATATATCTCAATGAGTCTCGAGCTAGATCGGCTTAGAAAGACTCAAGGAACATCTGTGCTGAATGGCTTGCTTTAATACCAAAATCAAAGGTTACGCCCCTTTTTGAGCAATACTTCCTCCACTACAAAGCCAGATGGGTGTGTATTTAACTAAAAGGCTTATTAGTATAATGTGGTGATTAAGACATAATAAAAGAACCATGGTCATTTGAGTTATAATTGAACCTATCATTATTATGGAAATTGATCATAACTCTAATCATTTTTTTTTCTTCACGGGTTGCCTTATAGCTCTCGAAACCGTGTTACTGTCCCAGGCTACCCAGCGGAAGACCAAGTCTCCCTCTTTTAGCGGATGGTATTTGTGAACTTATACCTAACGAGTGGCCAGTTCTGTTGAGGTATATTTAGATGGAAAAGCTTCTAACTCTAAATGTGGTTTGTCGGATTAGTACAGTAAGTTTTTAATTATAGAAAACCCATTGGTACATGGCCGGGATCCAGGATCGAACCCGTGGTCTGCCTAGTTTTAACCACTCGGCCACTGTTATATTATATTTTACTTTATTATTTATATTTTTAATTTTGAAAAACACTTACTTGTTTGAACACATGTAGATATTATGTGAAGTCTTTAGAAAGAGACGCGATGAGGCCAATAAATGTCACCTTCGCAACCGGAGTCTGCAGTTATGCCCCATTCATCATCATCCGAAGTATCAGAAATAACTCCACTTGTGTTGACAGTATCGGAACTACTATTACTGATTACATCTAATAAGTCATCAATAGCTTCAACAGCTATTTCTATCATGTCAACAGCAGCATTTAAATTTCTGGCAAACTCTGCATCTTCTTCGCCAAATTCGTTGTCCAAGAAATTATCCTCAGGAAACTCGAGAATTCTGCCAAGCACTGGTCTACCATAATTGTCAAGATTTCGTAGGATTTTGTCCACAGCTTGTTGAATACATGCAAGCTGGAATATAAAAAGTTCATAAATAAATGTGTAACCGTCAAGATCCGAAATGGGACTGAAATCAATAATTTTCCTTTTTTTGAAGTCTTCAATTAAATAATGTTTTGGACACGTGTCTAATAGCTAAACGGATTAAATTAAAGAAAATTATCAAAATTAAATGATATCATACGTAATTCTTTTCGACAATCTATTTTATCTTAATAATATTATTTAAATATAATATGAATGTAAAAAGGGATGTGGATGAAGAAAGAGAAGTATGTGATGTGAAGATCTAGAGAAGAGGATACTCTTAAGGCTAGGCAGACCTAACCATTTGGAAAACAGGCTTGAACGTCTGTACTCACCAGATTGCCGCCCCCGTTTACTAATTGTTGAAAAACACTCCGATATTCCATTTTATTAGTTGACATAAGCAATTAAAATAAAATAAAATATTATATTATATTTAGTAAATCACTTTGAGGTCCGAACTCTAGACAAGTAGCACAAGTAATGATTGCAGCACTTCATGTTATTCATAATGAGACCTCGGTTGATACCTGAGATTGCCTGAGTGGACAATTTAAATCAGGGGTGGTCAACTTCTTATCAGCCGGGCCACATTTTACAAATAACATTCTGCGGTGGGTGTGGCTACAAACAATAATAATTGGTTGAACCCTCGGGGCAGCCCTGAAACTTCTCGCTGTGTGTAAGTTTTGTCGTTCATTAATCGATTGAAAAAGTTGATCGACACTTTAAATATCTGACTAAATTTTGAGACAAATTGATTGAGTGATTTAAGAGTTATGCAATAATATTTTTTATACAGAAAACATTCAACCGATCGACTACAAATACTAAGTCTCAATTAACTGTTTTGGGCGCCGTATTGAACGTCCAAATCGACAGTTTCATTCCAAAGAAATCGTACAACAATTTGTAAGTATACAATTTAGCTTAAATTTTCATAAATTGTACAACTCTTTCAAACCGACAGTCTGATAATTATATTCCTACAGTATTGATTTTTTAGGTTTATCTAAATATATAAAACTGTCGTGTCGCTGACTGATTGATAAATAATCAACGCACATCCTAAACCACTGAAAATATATGAAAATTAGAATGTACAATATTCCTAGACCTATAATGGTGCACCAAGAAAGTATTTTTCGAGGGGGTGAAATGGGATGTAAACTTTTTATAATAGAACGCGTACGAAGTCGCGGACAACTGCTAGTTTTTAATAAAAGTAAAAAATAATATAAAAATTATAAACCAGCTTCGCGGGCCACAAGAATGTACCCTGCGGGCCGGGGTTGGTCACCCCTGATTTAAGTCATAAAGCTAAACCTTCCTGAAAAGAATTAATGTGAATTTGCTAATGACCTAAACTATTTAATTTTAGGGTACCGTGAGTCATAATATTTTGAACTTGAGATTAGTCGTGCGTTTTGCCAAGGTTTTGCCCAATAGATCCCTTTTTAGGATTATATAAAGAAGGAACCCTGCTGTTGTGACAACAATATCTGTCTGTCTTTTACAATCTCTAGTTTTTAAACAAAATTATATTTAAAACCACAATTTCACACATAATACGCGGGCTAAAGACGGAGAGAGTAGGTATTAAAATATTTGACAAAAAATCGTATAATTACTGACATAGTACGGAACCCTACCCTTTGTGTGGCTGACACTCGACACATAAAACAGTCGCCCTAAGCCACTCAAGATACAAATATGAAAATTGCAACGTATGAATATAGGGGTGTAGAGGTGTACTTAGAAAGATTTTTTCGAAAATCAACCCCTAAGGGGGTGAATTGGGGCGTAAACGTTTTATTGCTAATACAACGCGTACGAAGTCGCGGGCAACTGCTAGTATTATTATTATTATATCCGATATTTCGCATTTATAAGTATTAAGATGTATGTGGATAGGTATTATGGGATATACATATTAGATATTATTATACTTGATAATACGGTGCGAAACCGTTAGTGGTGTCAATACTGTTGTCATAGTTCAACTGATCTCCAATGGATGGCGTCTTTTATAAAATATATAAATTAGTCTAATTTTAAAAGAAACATTTAATATGTTTGTTTATTTTTCGTCATTAGAGGGAATTCAAAATGACGTATCAAACATTAACTTTGCTACAGTATTAAGAGAGATATTGTATACTAAAAAGACACCTTTATATCAGACATCTCCATTATCCCATATCATCCCTAAAACGGATGGTACCAAAGTACAGTGTACCAATTAATCCACATTCATACGCAGTACGCACGCTCACAGCTCAATACGCACCGCAAACCTCTAGTGACAAGTGAAAGTGTACAATAAACTTTATACCTCCTCAGTGGTAAACAGACCCATGGATACAATCGAAGGACTTGACTAAAGTAACTTGAAATATAACTAAAATAAAGTAAATAAAATCGTTTAGTTTTCAGAAAAGAAGGAAATTTTACATTACTAATTTTTAATACTGCGGAACCTTGTTGTTCAACACTCAACACTTGTTATTTATCAGTACCACCGTCATTTATATTTTGTCGATAACGTCTTTAAACAATCTTTATCTTCTTAGAAAAGTACAATAAAAGCAGACTAATGTCCTAGAATAATAACTGAGCTAACATAAAACATCTTTCACCATTTAAAATATAAGTACCTGCTTCTAAATGAAGGCAATAAATAGATTGTACTTATGAAAAGATAAGTAAGTAATCTGAATGTATATTCCTGGGACTTATTTATGGCATAATTAATGCAAGTTTACAACCCGTGCAAAGGCGGTGGGTCTCCGACCAAACGACTCAAAAAAAACTTCACCTTCAAATAGTGAAATAAGTTTTTAAATCTGTAAAATAGTTCCAGATAATATTACATACATACGGGTCATCTATAATGTTCGCAGGGCTGATGCGGAAGTGGCTCGATGTAAATAATGGAGATATTTTGTTGACAAATGGATGTTAATTAATTAATTAATTAATTAATAAAGCTTTTATTTATTCCTTACAATGTTCCTGATATTATACATGCATATAGTTAGTATTGTTAGCTGTATTTTTAAACTTCAATTATCCGTCGTAGTAATAACAGTTCTGCTTCGCACATCGCACCACATTTTACTTATTACCTTACTATCATTCATTCATTCATTTTTTGTTTACTTTCCTCCCTCACTATAGTACCTCATTCTCTCATAAACCGTAACAGTAAACTCAACAATTAAAGAGGCAATAAAGTAGTACTTAATTAAAAAACAAAACAATAAATTACAAAAAGCATGTCAAAAAATCAAATCAATACCTTTTTAATAAATCAATACCTAAATCAATGAATAAATATATCAAGTCTTACATCAAAACATCTAATTAAATTAAATCGATAAACCATGACATATAAATTAAAATAAATTAAATTAATAAATGTTATGTTAGTGGTTTAGTTCATTAAAAACTATAATTATATCTTAGTAAGTATCTAATTGTAAGGACCGCCTAGCGCGGTAAAAGCTCTAATTGTAAGGACCGCCTAGCGCGGTAAAAGCTCTAATTGTAAGGACCGCCTAGCGCGGTAAAAGCTCTAATTGTAAGGACCGCCTAGCGCGGTAAAAGCTCTACACTGGAGGGACCATTTCTGTCTATCTCTAGTATAGTACTTGCCAAAGATCTGACATTTAATGTTGCGATATTGAACTGTTGTTTTGTTTGTTGTGGAGGGTTGTGGTCTACTACCCCCGCGGTGACCAACCGTTCTGGGTAGTTTGTCGTTCTCGGAGACGTGGGGGGGCTGGAGCTGATTGTTATTGTTTTATTTTATTATCATGCACTAGATTTGGTGAAGAGCAAGCGTCCCTCGGTTCCTGAGTAATGAAATTTCTCAATGTAGTGACCTTGTTCTTCTTTGTTAGTTGCTGCGTACTTTTGTTAAAATATTTGGTGGATACCTACTCCTCTGTACTCAGGCGACACCGACAATACCCTTTTGTTGTTTTTTGTTAGCATGTTGAAGCTTTTCTCATCTTTATTTTCTAGTATTACGATTTTATCATATTTTAGTATTGCTTTTTTCCCCTCATTGTGTAACTGTTGTAATTGTCCTTGTAGTTGTTTGCGCTTTTCCAATATTTTTCGTGAAAAGTCTTCCTTTATGTAATATTGTGTATTAGTCAGTATCTTTTTGTTCTTTAATATTTTCAATTTCTTCCCCATTGTAGTTAAAGTTGTTAGGGTAAAATTTTACAAAACCGGCGCATGGCATATGTTACTAAATTTAGGTTTAATAAACGCATTATGTATTTACAAGACAAACTAGACTAAAATTTGTTGTTGGAACACAAAGACTCTTTATAAAAAATCATAAATAAATAAATAGAAATCGCTATATCAGCCGCCATTTTGGCGGAAACCGAAACTGATTTTTTAAGAAAATACAATTAACCAACTTAACAAAATTTTTTTTATTTTTTTTTTAATTAATCGCATTCATCTATGTTACGAGTCGAGTCGAATTTTACTCGGGTGTTAAAATTACACATAGGTTAGCGAGGAGCGTGGTTTGTATCGTGACAATATAAAGCGCAAGCCGAGCGAGCGGAGCGAGCGGTGCCGCGGCAGCGGCCGGCGCGGCGCCATTCTAGAAACATCATAGTAACTGTAATACTTTATGAGAGTAATATTTATGAGGTGGCGCTGCGCCGTACTATTACTTTATTACTCTCATCAAGTATTACAGTTACTATTTTGTGATGTTCTAGAATGGCGCTGCGCCGGCCGCTACCGCGGCACCGCTCGCTCCGCTCGCTCGGCTTGCGCTTTATATTGTCACGATACAAACCACGCTCGTCGCTACGCTCCTCGCTAACCTATGTGAAATTTTAACCACCCGAGTAAAATTCGACTCGACTCGTAACATCGATAAATTGCGATTAATTAAAAAAAATAAGAATAATTGTTTTGTTATGTTGGTTAATTGTATTTTCTTAAAAAACACTTCGCCTTCGGTTTCGTTTCCGGCAAAATGGTAGCTGATATAGCGATTTCTATTTAATTATTTATGATTTTTTTTTTCAAGAATCATTGTGTTCCGACAAAAAATTTTAGTCTAATTCGTTTCCAAAATTAATAATGTATCAAAAAAAAAATATTATAGTAACATAATTGATGCGCCGGTTTTGTAAAATTTTACCCAGGATATGTTCAGAGTTGAGTTAATCTTTCTTGTTCCTCGATTCCAAAGAATATGATATTTCTCCTTCTATTATGTTTTATTTTTTCTAAATTTATTTCCTGTTCGTACAATTTCTTCTCCAACTCGTTATTGCGCGCTTCCATGATATTTAACTTCTCGTTTATACTGCAAATAATAGTATTCGGAATGGTTTCTTTCAGATTTTTTCTTATTTCTTGTTTTTGAATTGCCAAATCAGATTGTATGGATTTCAGAATCTCAGTGATTTGTTCCATGGTGGCGCCCTCCAGTGACACAAATCAGACACAGAGTTGATTTTATTGAACAAAGTATTGGAGTTTACTGCTACTCGTCGTTAGATGCCATGCGCTTGCCAACAGATGGCGCTGTTGTGTACCCACAAATATTTAATTAGTATTTTGGTTAATAAGTGCAATTATAATTAATTTCTAATTTCATCTCCAGTCTTCACAATTACTCACTTTCCTTTGTCCATACACTGTTATTATATTTATGTTGTCGGTTTGTAAATAAGTACCTTTTGAACTTCTTCACGGCACATTCAAGTTATATAATTTAACTTTTTTTTTCTTTTTTTTTTTTTTTTTTTTTTTTTTTTTTTTTTCTTCACGGGTTGCTTTACAGCTCCCGAAACCGTGTTACGGTTCCAGGGTACCCAGCGGAAGACCTAGTCTCCCTCGTTTAGCCGATGGTATTTGTGAGGCTATATCTAACGAGTGGCTAGTTCTGTTGAGATATATTTAGATGGAAAAGCCTCTAAAGTGTGGTTTGTCGGATTATGTACATAAGTTTTTAACGTTTTTATAACCACAATTTATGTCTTTACACCATTTCACTATTAATATCTTTTAGAATTCACGATTTTTATACTTTACTTTGCACTTATACTATTTTTAATTATTATATTTTGTTTGAATCATGTTTTGTAAGTTGTTACTACTACCCACAATTTTGTCTATGTTATCCAATACCAAATGTTACCTAATTTTACTTAGAATTTATTTAATTATTTACTTTCAACAGTATAAAAAACCTTAAAATCTGAACATTAGATAGATAGCGCGTTGATTTGTTTTTTGTTTCATAAAAATAAATTATCTTGTCTAAAACCTGCCCAACTGTCATTTTTGAGCATTCACCAAGTTAAACTAATAAAATAATTGGAAAATCAGTGCAGTACAAATAAGTCAGTAGAATATCTTTATATATTCAATTACAATGTGGTATCGGTAGAATTTTCCAAAACGCATTCATTTCTTTTGTCCCATACAAATTACATGTTTCACGACATAAATTACGCGATAAATATATGTCCCAGTTTCGAAATTTAAATAGCGACACGTAATGCCCCAGACAATTGTACTAACGGGTGCGGATTACACATTGTTCCCGATCTAGAATTATGGACTTGTTAGGTGTGTACAGTGACAGACACCACACAATGTAGTCATATTAATCAGGTTGGATGAGGTTCATCTTTTTGGTAAGAAGCCATGCTGCTCATCACAGAACCAAGTTCTAAGCTGGACATATATGTTAGTGTGCATAACCGACACGGGTAAAATGGCTATGGGTCTATAGGTACTATAGTTCTGTTTGTCGGACTTAATGAGGCCACTTTTATGCTAGGCAACACCTTGACCTCTCTCCATGCCAGCGGATAAGAACTTGTTTCAATTGAGAGATTAAATAAGTACTGAAGGGATTTTACAAAGGACTTATAAGGACGATCAGCTGCGGAATACCATCGGGGCCCTGAGTATGCTTTGATGATAATCGCCTGAGCGCACGACGAACATCAGCCTCGGATATAAAATCGACGCTAACAAGGCCAGGTGTTGTCATTTGCATCTTAGTGGCACTAAGAAGTGCTGTGTCAACATTTAAGCTAGGGATGTCCGTCAGGAAGACACTTTAAAAATATTTTGCAAAAGAGGCAGCAACCTCATGAGAGGTCATATCATAGTACCAAAAGTGGCGGGTTCGTAGGTTCGACAGTTGACAAATATGCTGCGTCGGCACTCCGCTTATTAAGTATAATGTTTTAAAAACATTCAGAAGAGACGTCGTCGTTGCCAAACGAGATGATGGATGATATCAATTCATAGTACAACGTTACGAGTAAAATATATATTATAAAGCCAATTTTCCATCCGTATTCATTATCACACTGTTGAGGATGCGAGCAGTGTGTAAACACACACTTCCCGCCCAAAAACCACCAACGAGACGGAAGTACGGCAGGAGCAGCGACAGCGGCAGTAACGTGTTTACATAATGCCCACTTTATTGCCTACTTCCCTACTCACTGCCACGGAATTGAGCTGAGTGTAAACCGGGTATGATACCATATTTTATTGTACGCAAAAAATGTTTTTAACGGGAAAACTGTGTTGTGGTTGACAACTGTTTCGCTGTGCGTTTTTGGTTGACTTTTTATCTGGTATAGCAAATCCTTAACTTTTTTTATATAACTTTAATTTGTTATTACTGTCCTATAATCTCTGGTTTAATTTAGTATTTTCTAAATTAAATGACGAGATTTCATTATGAGCTATCTCCAAATCAACATGGAGTTTTTCCACTTGAGACAATAAATCGGTTATTACTTTCACAATTTGGTTATAAACAAAATTTTAAATAAGTAACTAAAACTAATTATAAATAAAACTTGATAAGTGAGAGAAAAAAAATTAAAAAGAAAAAGAAATAACAAAAATATAATTTAACATTATATGGGGCTATATTAATATGTAGGTAGAGTTCCTCTAACTTGTCTTGCGGCATGGTGCCCAAAACGTTGGCGACGATGCCTCTTTTTTTTTTTTTTTACTCTTAATTAGGCGGTCTTAACGCTATAAGCGATCTCTTCCAGACAACCTTTTGTGGTTTGTCGGATTATGTACATAAGTTTTTAATTAAAAAAAACCCATTGGTACATGGCCGGGATCCGGACTCGAACTCGGGGTCTGCCTAGTTAATACCAGACGTTTTAACCACTCGGCCACCGACGCACCTCTTTCTTATCATTTATTTGTTTGTTTTATATTGAAACACCCGCGTGGAAATAGATTCAAAAAGAAATAACCCCGTGGCTGTAATTTGCCTCCCCCCGCCCGCTTTCGCGGTTTAAAAAGTAGTATAATGTCATTCTCTGACCCCTAAAATACCACTATGCAAAAAACATCAAAATTAGTATATATTTTATTAGACGAAGAAATACACGACCAGACGCAAGCAACGAAGGCCAAAACCAAGCGTCTCCGATGTGTGAGACGATTGGTATTTCCTTATGCCAACGCGTTATCCCCTCTACCTGCGCACAGCCCTAGGCGCAGACGGCATAGGCCAAAACCAAGCGGGTCTTTTACCCTAGTCTAACGCGCGTATAGATGTTCACATCAAAAATCATGTCGATCCCGTAAAAAACAAAAACAAATCTATCCTACGGGAACCATACATTTTACTGGGATAAAAAGTAGCCTATGTGCTATTCCAGACAATAATCTATATCTGTTTCATCTAGATCCGTTCAGCCGTTCTGGCGTGATTGAGTGATACTGTCATGCATCCATACAAACTTTCGCATTTATAATAGTAGTGAGATATTTGGCAATCGCTGTGCAATCTATAATTTGCGAATCAGACTCTCTTTCATCTAGTTTGAATTTGAAAGTGCACTGCATTCAGAAGAAGTTCTTTTCCTTCGACGAAAAGTTATGTTATTTAGGAAACTCATGCTGCCGTCTATTACTATCATAGAGTACTAAGCCTATGGAGGGGCCATAGACGGGCTCCCCCTTTCGCCATTTTTTTCCCCTTTGACCAGTTATACTGACCAGGTGCGCAGTAATAAGTTACCTTGGATTTCGTTGGTATCGTTTTGTGTCGCGAGACAGAGCTCTAGGAAAATAGTTAATTGTGATGTTTTAAACGGGAAAGGCGATCTAGGGCGTCAAACTTAGTGTTTCCAATCATTAATTATAATTATTATGTTTGAATTTTAATTTTTTTTAAGTAAAATGAACATAGTACATAATGCTGTTTTAGTTCCATCAAGCGAGACTTGGGTATGGAATAAGAGGCATGAAAGTAAAATAAATGCAGTGGAAATGCGGTCTTTACGTAGAATGTGTGATATAAAGCGTATTGACCGCATCCGGAACGATGTTATTAGAGAAGAATGCGGAGTAAAAGCTGATGTTGTGACAAAAATGAAGAAAAGTAGTTTACACTGGTTTGGACACGTTGAAAGAATGAAGGATGAAAGATTGACTAAAAAGGTTTATATGGCTGAAGTGAAAGGAAATGCTAGCAGAGGACGACCTAGATGTACTTTTATTGAACATATAAAAAATATGTTGATCGATGGAAATATTAAAAGTACCTACACACAATCGCCGAGCATGTATGAAAGGTATGATGAATATAAAAGAAGCAAAAGAGATATGTCAGGATCGTAACATTTTGCGATTGTGGTGCTCTAGGGAGACCTCAGTGTTTCGCTATAAGAAGCGATGCAGTTCCGGCCGCGGCGGCGCACGTCGACGATGCCACCCTTGAAGACGCGTGGAGCGGTGGTCTGAGCGCCCCCGGAGTTTCTCGCTCTGAAGACGGTCCCAGATTGGGGCGACAAGTGTCACGTGATACTTCTCCGGGGCTCTTCTCCAGGCGCCAAAGACGCCCTGACCGCCGCCCGCTCTAATTCCATGTACAGCGTTTCGTCATCGGTGTACGCCGCCGATGGCAAATTGCTGACAAACGAGGCTCCCCGGTATATTTTGTTCAAAAATTGGGCCAGCACCTCTGCTGTTTTTGCACCGATGCTCATAAACTGCAGCGGGAGCATCGGTGAAAAACAGCGAATGAGTATCACCTGCCCGGGCTTGTTTATATACAAAAGTAATTAGTGCAAAAAGTTATAATTAAATAAAGCAATTGTGCGAGGGAGACAAAAATATTAGTGCATAATTTGAATAGAAGTCCAGTCATTATAAATATCTGAATTATTCTGTTTAGAAATATGATTATAACTCATACTAATAAATAACCCTTTATTATCTTTAATTAAATGCAAAAATGGTGTTTTTCATAAGTGTATAGTTCATATAAGGAACGTTTCTGGAGATATATGGTAGCCCTAAAAAGGGCCGTTTTAAATGCTTCGACTGCACACGCAACTGATTCTAAGTGTCATCATCCTGCGTCGGAGTCATTGGAAGTGGCCAATATTTTTTACGAACTGCCTCCAATTGTGCGATAGGTGTTGGCACGTAGGTGCACTTCTCTCCCTGGTTCTGACTGACTTGAGAAGGGCAATAGGCTTCGGGCTTATGAAGCCTCCAAGCTTTCTCCAAATCAGCCTTCGGTGTGGGTTTGTACGTGTACTTATGTACACTGGTCACTTCCTGCACAATCTTCTCGGACGAGTTCGGTACTGGCGCCATGACTTCTACTTGTTATGTTTTTCAAAGTTCGAGTGATAATGATGAGTAACACCTGCCCGGGCTTGTTTATATACAAAAGTAATTAATGCAAAAAGTTCTAACGAAATAAAGCAATTGTGCGAGGAAGACAAAAAATGTAGGTGCATAATTTGAAAAGAAGTCCAGTCATTATAAATATCTGAATTATTCTGTTTAGAAATATGATTATAACTCATACTGATAAATAACCCTTTATTATCTTTAATTAAATGCAAAAATTGTGTTTTTCATAACTGTATAGTTCATATAAGAAACGTTTCTAGAGATATATGGTAGCCCTGAAAAGGGCCGTTTTAAATGCTTCGACTGCACACGCAACTGATGTTAAGTGTCATCTTCCTGCGTCGGAGTCATTGGAAGTGGCCAATATTTTTTACGAACTGCCTCCAATTGTGCGATAGGTGTTGGCACGTAGGTGCACTTCTCTCCCTGGTTCTGACTGACTTGAGAAGGGCAATAGGCTTCGGGCTTATGAAGCCTCCAAGCTTTCTCCAAATCAGCCTTCGGTGTGGGTTTGTACGTGTACTTATGTACACTGGTCACTTCCTGCACAATCTTCTCGGACGAGTTCGGTACTGGCGCCATGACTTCTACTTGTTATGTTTTTCAAAGTTCGAGTGATAATGATGAGTAACACCTGCCCGGGCTTGTTTATATACAAAAGTAATTAATGCAAAAAGTTCTAACGAAATAAAGCAATTGTGCGAGGAAGACAAAAAATGTAGGTGCATAATTTGAAAAGAAGTCCAGTCATTATAAATATCTGAATTATTCTGTTTAGAAATATGATTATAACTCATACTGATAAATAACCCTTTATTATCTTTAATTAAATGCAAAAATTGTGTTTTTCATAAGTGTATAGTTCATATAAGAAACGTTTCTAGAGATATATGGTAGCCCTGAAAAGGGCCGTTTTAAATGCTTCGACTGCACACGCAACTGATGTTAAGTGTCATCTTCCTGCGTCGGAGTCATTGGAAGTGGCCAATATTTTTTACGAACTGCCTCCAATTGTGCGATAGGTGTTGGCACGTAGGTGCACTTCTCTCCCTGGTTCTAACTGACTGGAGAAGGGCAATAGGCTTCGGGCTTATGAAGCCTCAAAGCTTTCTCCAAATCAGCCTTCGGTGTGGGTTTGTACGTGTACTTATGTACACTGGTCACTTCCTGCAAAATCTTCTCGGACAAGTTCGGTACTGGCGCCATGACTTCTACTTGTTATGTTTTTCAAAGTTCAAGTGATAATGATGAGTAACACCTGCCCGGGCTTGTTTATATACAAAAGTAATTAGTGCAAAAAGTTCTAACGAAATAAAGCAATTGTGCGAGGAAGACAAAAAATGTAGGTGCATAATTTGAAAAGAAGTCCAGTCATTATAAATATCTGAATTATTCTGTTTAGAAATATGATTATAACTCATACTGATAAATAACCCTTTATTATCTTTAATTAAATGCAAAAATTGTGTTTTTCATAACTGTATAGTTCATATAAGAAACGTTTCTAGAGATATATGGTAGCCCTGAAAAGGGCCGTTTTAAATGCTTCGACTGCACACGCAACTGATGTTAAGTGTCATCTTCCTGCGTCGGAGTCATTGGAAGTGGCCAATATTTTTTACGAACTGCCTCCAATTGTGCGATAGGTGTTGGGACGTAGGTGCACTTCTCTCCCTGGTTCTAACTGACTGGAGAAGGGCAATAGGCTTCGGGCTTATGAAGCCTCAAAGCTTTCTCCAAATCAGCCTTCGGTGTGGGTTTGTACGTGTACTTATGTACACTGGTCACTTCCTGCACAATCTTCTCGGACGAGTTCGGTACTGGCGCCATGACTTCAACTTGTTATGTTTTTCAAAGTTCGATTGATAATGATGAGTAACACCTGCCCGGGCTTGTTTATATACAAAAGTAAATAGTGCAAAAAGTTCTAACGAAATAAAGCAATTGTGCGAGGGAGACAAAAAATGTAGGTGCATAATTTGAAAAGAAGTCCAGTCATTATAAATATCTGAATTATTCTGTTTAGAAATATGATTATAACTCATACTAATAAATAACCCTTTATTATCTTTAATTAAATGCAAAAATGGTGTTTTTCATAAGTGTATAGTTCATATAAGAAACGTTTCTGGAGATAAATGGTAGCCCTAAAAAGGGCCGTTTTAAATGCTTCGACTGCACACGCAACTGATGTTAAGTGTCATCTTCCTGCGTCGGAGTCATTGGAAGTGGCCAATATTTTTTACGAACTGCCTCCAATTGTGCGATAGGTGTTGGCACGTAGGTGCACTTCAATCCTTGGTTCTGACTGACTGGAGAAGGGCAAAAGGCTTCGGGCTTATGAAGCCTCAAAGCTTTCTCCAAATCAGCCTTCGGTGTGGGTTTGTACGTGTACTTACGTACACTGGTCACTTCCTGCACAATCTTCTCGGACGAGTTCGGTACTGGCGCCATGACTTCTACTTGTTATGTTTTTCAAAGTTCGATTGATAATGATGAGTAACACCTGCCCGGGCTTGTTTATATACAAAAGTAAATAGTGCAAAAAGTTCTAACGAAATAAAGCAATTGTGCGAGGGAGACAAAAAATGTAGGTACATAATTTGAAAAGAAGTCCAGTCATTATAAATATCTGAATTATTCTGTTTAGAAATATGATTATAACTCATACTAATAAATAACCCTTTATTATCTTTAATTAAATGCAAAAATGGTGTTTTTCATAAGTGTATAGTTCATATAAGGAACGTTTCTGGAGATATATGGTAGCCCTAAAAAGGGCCGTTTTAAATGCTTCGACTGCACACGCAACTGATGTTAAGTGTCATCAGCCTGCGTCGGAGTCATTGGAAGTGGCCAATATTTTTTACGAACTGCCTCCAATTGTGCGATAGGTGTTGGCACGTAGGTGCACTTCTCTCCCTGGTTCTAACTGACTGGAGAAGGGCAATAGGCTTCGGGCTTATGAAGCCTCAAAGCTTTCTCCAAATCAGCCTTCGGTGTGGGTTTGTACGTGTACTTATGTACACTGGTCACTTCCTGCACAATCTTCTCGGACGAGTTCGGTACTGGCGCCATGACTTCTACTTGTTATGTTTTTCAAAGTTCAAGTGATAATGATGAGTAACACCTGCCCGGGCTTGTTTATATACAAAAGTAATTAGTGAAAAAAGTTCTAACGAAATAAAGCAATTGTGTGAGGGTGACAAAAAATGTAGGTGCATAATTTGAAAAGAAGTCCAGTCATTATAAATAACCCTTTATTATCTTTAATTAAATGCAAAAATGGTGTTTTTCATAAGTGTATAGTTCATATAAGAAACGTTTCTAGAGATATATGGTAGCCCTGAAAAGGGCCGTTTTAAATGCTTCGACTGCACACGCAACTGATGTTAAGTGTCATCTTCCTGCGTCGGAGTCATTGGAAGTGGCCAATATTTTTTACGAACTGCCTCTAATTGTGCGATAGGTGTTGGCACGTAGGTGCACTTCTCTCCCTGGTTCTAACTGACTGGAGAAGGGCAATAATAGGCTTCGGGCTTATGAAGCCTCAAAGCTTTCTCCAAATCAGCCTTCGGTGTGGGTTTGTACGTGTACTTATGTACACTGGTCACTTCCTGCACAATCTTCTCGGACGAGTTCGGTACTGGCCCCATGACTTTTATTTATTATGTTTTTCAAAGTTCGAGTGATAATGATGAGTAACACCTGCCCGGGCTTGTTTATATACAAAAGTAATTAGTGCAAAAAGTTCTAATGAAATAAAGCAATTGTGCGAGGGAGACAAAAAATGTAGGTGCATAATTTGAAAAGTAGTCCAGTCATTATAAATATCTGAATTATTCTGTTTAGAAATATGATTATAACTCATACTAATAAATAACCCTTTATTATCTTTAATTAAATGCAAAAATGGTGTTTTTCATAAGTGTATAGTTCATATAAGAAACGTTTCTGGAGATATATGGTAACCCTAAAAAGGGCCGTTTTAAATGCTTTGACTGCACACGCAACTGATGTTAAGTGTCATCTTCCTGCGTCGGAGTCATTGGAAGTGGCCAATATTTTTTACGAACTGCCTCCAATTGTGCGATAGGTGTTGGCACGTAGGTGCACTTCTCTCCTTGGTTCTGACTGACTGGAAAAAGGCAATAGGCTTCGGGCTTATGAAGCCTCAAAACTTTCTCCAAATCAGCCTTCGGTGTGGGTTTGTACGTGTACTTACGTACACTGGTCACTTCCTGCACAATCTTCTCGGACGACTTCGGTACTGGCGCCATGACTTGTTATGTTTTTCAAAGTTCGAGTGATAATGATGAGTAACATTTTATTTTATTATTATTAGTGTCTTCCGGTCCGAGCCGAAGGCTCGGATCCGGGAGGCGCTGGGGCAACCCCCCGTTGCGCCGGCAGTCTCTGAGGGGCTATCAACCCCCCGGGATTTTTTTTCTTCTGGCCCTTATTGGGTCAAGGTGGCCTGCGGCTACCTATTAACCTAGGAGTATATAAAATTTATTACAATAACCCTGAAATTTTTTATAATACCATTTAAAAAACAATTATTAGGAAATCTGCAACATAAAACAAATTATTAAAAAGGTTCAATCAAAACAAGTAATTTAGAATACAATTAAGTAGAGTCGAAAAAAAAAGCAGACAAAAAGAAGACAAAAGAAGGGACAGGTGACATCGGGACCGAGTCTAGTCTGGCCAGACCAGTGGGGTTACCAGCTCTCGAGGGAGGTGGCAACCGTCCAGTGGCCTACCACGCGCAGGGGCTATGCCGCGGAGGTGCTCGTGGCGACCGTTGTCGGCGCGGTCGAACATGCGGCGCTCCATCTCGGTCACGAACTCCTCCACGTAGCACATGTCCAAGTCCCTGCGTATGGTCTCATTACGGACGAACCAGGGCGCGCGTGTGATCGCGCGCAGCGCCTTGTTTTGCTGGACCTGGAGTAGATGTCTGCCTGTGGCTGACAGGAGGGCAAACCACGCCGGTGCGGCGTAGGTCAGGCGGGAGCGGATATACAGCTTGTATATACGAAGTTTTACCCGGAGCGGCAGAGTCGAGCGAAGGACTGGCCGAAGCATGCCGCCGGCCATCTTAGCATTGTTGATTGCGTAAGACGCCATGGCGCGCATGTTCAGCCCCTTGTCGATCCGGCACCCCAGGTAAGTTATGACCTTTTTCCACTCCAGTACCTGGCCTCGCAGCCGGAGCGGCGGTGGGTCTGCTCTCCTGGAGGTCACCAGTGCCGTCGTTTTACCGACGTTCACTGACAACCTCCACTTGTCAAGCCAGTCAGGCAACAGGTCCAGCACTCGCTGCATTTTTCGCGCAGCGTGCAGCGAGTTCATTGATGAAGTGAAGTAGGCGCTATCATCCGCAAAGAGGGCCAGCATTGATTCTTCTTCTCCTAGAGTCGACGGTCCCAGAGTGGGGATGTCATTGGTAACTACCTTCAACTTTGATACAGAAACACATATTTTTTTCTCTGCTCGACCAAAATTATAAATAAATTATTTTTACTTCAAAATACTCTGCAAACATATAGTAACTGTGTTGATAAAGTTACGGCCGTCTGTCTCACGGCTGTGTGTGCCTGAATTGTACACCTTTTGGTGATAAAAACCAACAAACTGTAAGTGGAACTTATTTTTCTATCTACCCGATATTAAATTTGAAATAACTCACTGAGCGTGCACTGAACTGATTGAGTTTACTGTCACCTTTTGCTAAGGCAAAGAGTTCATGACTATTCTGCCTAATATAGTGTTTTTCACTGAAAAGTCAAACAAAAACAATGAAGTGCTTAGCATGTAATGGAGTGATTGCTGAAAAGGAAAAGCATCTAAAATGCACTGTTTGTAGTGGTGCATACCACATAATGTGTTTAAATGTTAACATGACTCAATATGAGAAACACATGGAAGAATTTATTCGCTCATGGAGTTGCCCTCACTGCCAGGCCAAGGTGAATACTGCAGCGAGACGAAATAGACATAACGACACACCGGTTCGTCAGTCACAGTGTATGGATGAAGGAAACATGTCTTGCGATGATATCAATGATGCAGTCGGGCAGCACGAAGACATGTCTACACAACCCATTACTGTCTATAATAAACATGGACACACACTCTCATCTAAAAACAATCAATTGAGCAGCATCGCCATGGAGCGTCGTTTAGAGGGATCAAATCGAGATAGCGCGGCCATCGTACGCGATGAAGTCTTGATAATCATACGGGAAGAGCTCCGTTCGATGTTGCGCGACGTCGTATCTGCCGAGATTCGACCTGTCAGAGAGGAAATAAAAGAAATACAAAAATCTCTTTCTTTCGTTTTGGAAGAACACACCAGCCTGAAACGCCAACTGGATGACACTAACGCTGCTAACGCGGTGCTAAATGAGCGGTGTGGAACTCTCGAGGTGCGTCTGGCGGGCCTGGAGCGGGACATCATTCAACAGCAACAGTGGGCGCGCCTTCAAAACCTAGAGATTCAGGGTGTCCCGGAGGAGACGGCCGAGTCACTGCCGGCTGTAATAACAAAATTAGCTGACCATATTGGGGTCCCTCTGCCGCCGGGCGAGATCGAGTTCGTTCATCGTGTGCAGCCTCGACGATCCGTATCGGGTCGGCCGCGCTCCATTGTATTGCGGTTACGGCAGCGTGCCACCAAAGACAAGCTGCTGTCAGCCGCGCGGGCTTGTCGCGACCTCTCCGCGGCCGTCGTTGGCGTCGGAGGAGCCAAGAGTGGCATGTCTGTATATTTTAACGAGCACCTGACACAACTCAACAAGACGCTCCTAAGGGATTGCAAGACGAAAGCCAAACAGTACAGTTATAAATTCGTGTGGACAAAAAACTGTCGGATATATGTCAGGAAATCGGAAAAAACGCCACCTATACTAATAGCTTCCGATGTAGATTTGAAAAAAATAACATAAATAATAATTGTTTTCTCTGCTGTATGTTTCATTTTTCAGGATTTGTGTTTTGTTTTATGTGTAATATTTGCGAGTTTTTTGTTATTTGTGTCTTTTTCAGGTTCATCAAAGTAATACTTTCTACTAATCCAACAACATACACACACATTTACATACATTATTACTACCATTATTATCCCTACCTTTATAATTTAATATACACAATCATAATTACGGCAGATCATATACTTTTAGAAATAAACCATACAGACACATCGATATGTACTATATACCTAGACTCTGAACCACACTACCTATGCAATATGTTAGGCAATATTAACGCATACTGCGTTATGACTAACTCATTAAAAGACTTGATAATCATTTTGACCTATGCTCAATTTTCATCACAAAATGAAAAATTGTAAATATAATCTCAACGTTTATTACCAAAACGTTAACAGTTTACGCTCCAAAACGAATATCCTATATGGCAATATACAATCGGCTGGTTATGATATTATGTTGTTCACGGAGACTTGGTTGTGTGACGGTTTCTTGAGCACTGAACTAACAGACTGTAATGCATATGACGTGATAAGGTGCGATCGGCAGACAACAACCTGGGGTGGCGGAGTAATGGCCATTGTAGACGCTAAACTGAGTGCGCGCTCACGTCCTGAATGGCGACGCCAAGACCTGGAGTGCATGTGGTTTACAATCGATGGTGCTACTCTCGGTACAGAACGCAACTTGCATATTGCGGTTGTGTACATACCACCAAATAAGTCACTGCCTGCTCGGATACAACTGTTTATTGAACTGATACAGCAGGTGTCTGCGTCAGCACAAAACGATCATATCTTGGTCGCCGGAGACTTCAATTTGCCATGCATCAACTGGAATCCTGATGGACCCATATATCTTAGAAAGGGTTCTATTGAACTGCAAACTTCAGCAACTGACCTTATAAACGTCATGCGTTATCTTGGAATGGATCAATGGTCTACACTGAAAAACTCACATGTGAACACTCTAGACCTGATATTCACAAATTTCTCAATGAATATAAAAAAATCGGATTTTCCTCTGATACCTGAACATAGATCTCACCCTGCTATAAATATTGACGCCTCTGATATTATGGTCCCATCTATACCTACGGTATTTCATCGAAGGTACCTATATGCAAAAGGTGACTATGAAAACATAAATAAGGATATACAAGCGGTTGACTGGCCATCTGTTCTTCAAAATCCTGATTTGAATGAGGCCGTCACTTCATTTTATAGTGTGATATACCGATCAATTGAGAGTCACGTACCACAGATGACCACATCATCAACCCGCAAACACCCAGTATGGTATAGCAAAGCTCTAATACAAATTATCAAGGAGAAGAAAAAATATCATAGATTCTGGAAACGCCATGGGAATCCTGTAGACTATGACACCTTCTCACTCTTAAGAAAGCGACAGAAGAAAGTACAGGAGGAATGTCTAGATCTATATTTACGGCGATCTCAAGACAACATCAAAAGGGATCCTAAATCACTGTGGTCTTACGTCAAATCAAAAAGGAAATGTAGTTCTTCCTACCCAAAGATGATGCGATATAATAACCAGAAGTTGGACGGAGAGAGGGAGATTTGTGACGCTTTCAGCGATTACTTTCGTCGTATGTTTGTTGAACCCGCACAGGTCTATGGTGATAATAAGTCACCTGAGAATGGAGACGTCCAGGTCATGGCCTCAGTGTCTGTAACTAAACCATATATAAAAAAACTGTTATGCGGGCTGGACGTCACTAAGGGACCGGGAAGTGACACTATACCCCCGTTATTTGTAGTCAGGTGTGCGGAGACTTTGGCTGAGCCAGTTGCAATTATTTTTAATCGTTCCTTTCGTGAGGGCGTCTTTCCTGAGGTCTGGAAGAGGGCCCACATTGTGCCCGTCCATAAAAAGGGATCCAAAATGGACATCGAGCACTACAGGCCGATCTCTATCCTGAATGTTTTAAGTAAGGTGATGGAAAAGGTGGTTTATGGTAGTGTCTATCCTATAATAAATAGAGCTGTACCGCTGCAACAACATGGTTTTCTCAAGAAACGATCGACTCTCACTAATCTGACGGAGTTCACACATGATGTATTGTACAGCATGAACAGCCGGTGCCAAGTTGATGTTGTATTCACGGATATTGAGAAGGCTTTTGATAGGGTGGATCACATTATCCTTATTCAGAAGCTATGTCGGCTTGGCATCAGGGGTGATCTCCTCAGATGGATGCAATCCTATATCAAAAACAGAAGCCAAGTAGTAAAGATGGGCGATTTGAGAAGCGATTTTGTGTGCATACCTTCGGGTGTCCCGCAGGGGTCTCTGTTGGGTCCACTTCTGTATGTAGCTTTTCTGTATGACATAGACTCTTGTTTCATACACTCTAAATTCTTACTATATGCCGATGATAAAAAGATATACAAGAGCATTAAATCAGTGTCTGACTGTCAGTTGCTGCAGGAGGACATTAACAGACTGAATAATTATTATATGGAAAACAGAATAAGTGTAAACATCAAAAAGTGTAACTATATCACCTTCACTAGAAATACTAATGTAATCTCCTACTCATATACCATCAATAATTGTGCTATTGATAAAGTCGACTCGGTTAGGGACCTGGGCTTAATATTTGATTCGAAGCTCACTTTTTCACAGCATGTGGATGACATTACGACTAAAGCTTATAAAAATCTAGGATTTGTCCTTCGTGTCAGTCGCCCTTTTACAGATGTGCAGTGCATTAAAGTACTTTTTTATGCATATGTACGTAGCATATTGGAGTATTGTAGTCCTATATGGAACCCACAATACATCAACTACCGCCAAGCTATAGAAAGACTTCAATATAAGTTCCTAAAATGTTTAAATTTTAGATTCAGATCCTGCTGCACCGATTATGACGAATCATGTAGTTACTATAAGCTCTTGACACTGGAAGACAGACGACAGCTTCTTGACATTTTGTTGCTGCACGACCTGTGTAACAGTAACGTAGATTGTCCCAGTCTCGTGTCAAGTACACTTACCATATTTGCCCCTGCCAGGAGGACCCGACACACATCACTGTTTTGGACTCCCGCTGCCCGCACTAATTACTGCAAAAATTCTGTCATCCATCGTATGCTACACACATATAACACGAAATTTGACTATGTGGACATCTTTCACATGTCAAAATCACGCCTAAAAAAAGTTGTAGCAGCGTCACTTATGTCTGCCAGAAGTGTATAGGTATTTTGTTTATTATTTAACTACATTAGTAAAATTATTTTTCTTATCTATTATATATTTTATTATATGTCTGCAGATATCTATTTTATATATGTATGTATGTATGTATGTACAAATACACCCCACATACACCCAACAATAACACACACCCAACCACAACACACACCCACATACACTACACACACACACACACACACACACTATAACACACACCCAACACACTTTGACTCTTTGATGAACCGTATTTCTAGAATTTGAATTTCTTTTAATTTTTTTTAAATTTGTTATTTGTAATTTATAATTGTTTCTTATTTTCTTTTAATATTTTCATCCTAACTAGTGATATATTTTTTATTTTAAAGATTTTTTTAAATATTTTGTATTATGTTTTGAATTTATTTATAACTTTTTTTAATTTTAAATTTTATATCTTTGTTTCTGGATCAGAATAGATATATACCCAAATAAAATAGATCCTTTTGTGGCCAAATGTAATTATATTATATTATTTTAATCTATTAATCAGTTGTGCTGTGGATTTTTTAATAAATAAATAAATAAATAAATAAATAAATAAATATCGCGTACAGTACGGGGGAAAGGCAACTGCCTTGGGGTACTCCGGCTGATATAGATTTCAGCTGTGATAGTTCTCCCTCGACGCTGACCAGGAAGGAGCGGTCCTTGAGGAAGGACGCCACCACCCTAATGGCTAGCGGGGGCAAGCGCGTGCCCATCAGCTTGGCCAGGAGTCCGCTGTGCCACACTCTCTCGAATGCTTTCTCGATATCGAGAAAGACACCGACAGAGCAGCGGCCCCTGTTCCGCTCGGCTGCGAGATGGTGGAGCACTCTCGTAAGCTGTAGAGTCGTTGAGTGTCCCTCCCTGAAGCCGAACTGCTCCGGACGCAGTTGGATGTGCGGCTTCAGGCGGCGGAGGAACAATCTCTCAAACAGCTTAGAGAGGCTCGAGAGTAGGGTGATGGGTCGGTAGCTCGCCGGGTATCGGCGATCCTTTCCTGGCTTCGGGAGAACAATCACCTTACCGGCCTTCCAGATGGTCGGGAAGTGGCCGGTACGGAGCACCCCATTGCAGAGGCGCGCTATTGCGACTAGCGGTCGCCGTGGTAAGCGCGCCACATCTGCATTTGTGATGCCATCCAGTCCGGGCGCCTTCTTCATCTTCAAGTGCCTGGAGGCTTTGTGCACTTCATTTGGTGAAACGAAGAAGTCTCCCGGCAGCGGCGGCATCTCGGAGTCCAGGAACTCTCGCACTGTACGCGATATCTCAGCATCATGCCTCGGTTGTGCGACGGGGAACGGCCTGAACTGGGCTTCAAGGTAATCAGCCAAGATTTTGGCCCGGTCTTTCGCACCAGCTCGACGTCTCCCGTCATTATCCAATAATGGATAGGTTGGTGTGGGGGCGTTCGTGAGGCTCTTCGTGAGGCGGAAAAGGGAGGTTAGACTCTCCTCTTCTCCGACGCCGTCCAGGAACTTCTCCCAGGCTTCTCCCCTGAAGGTCTTGATTTCCTGCCGTAGCTCCTCTGCTGTCCTGTTCAGCTGCGCCTTGGTTGCAGGGCAGCGAGAGTGGGACCAGCGACGTTGGAGACTCCTCTTCAGACGGAGTTTGGCCTTAAGCCTTGCCGGGAGCTCGTTCCTGTCCTGGGTGTCGACGGTGACCTCTGTGGTGGCGCTCGCTTTCGCGGCCCTTATAGCGCTCGTCAGGTGGTCAGCCGCGGCCTCGATGTCCTCCGACGAGGAGAGAGGTCCTGGCAGGTCGTAGTCACGGAGAGCATCTCCGTACGCCTGCCAGTCGGTCCTGAACTTGGTCGCGGGAAGCGATCGCCGCGTAGGGGCGGTTCCCACGACCACCAACAACGGTAGGTGGTTGGTGTCCATGTCATAGAGGGTTTCGAGGTGTATAGGTGCCCCTAGACCATGGACAACCGCCACATCGAGCACGTCCGCCTCGTAAGCGAGGTTCGACGGGATGTGGGTTGGTGTTTCAGGGCCGATGACCTCGTATCCGCGGTTCTCGGCGTCCTTGTGCAGAACTCTCCCAGCTGTGTTCGTAAGTCGAGAGCCCCATGCCTGGTGTTTCGCATTGAGGTCGCCCACAATGATCGTGGGCGATTCTGCACTAAAGAGTCCGCGGATATCCTTCGCGTCCATCCTGTCGCCCGGTGGCCGGTAGGCGGCAAAGACACGAAGCTCCCCGTTCGGGAGGAAGAGCCTCACTCCAGAGGCGCGGGTAGATGTGAACTCAGACTATTCCAGTTCCTCGTGCACGATCTCGCGGCGGATTAGTACTGCCGTGCCTCGGTAGGGCATACCGGCCGGCGAGGTTTCGTCTTTGCGGTACACGAAGTACCCTGGAACTCGGAGTCCTTTACGGGCGGAGAGTTTCGTCTCCCCCAGGAGGATGATATGCGCATCATGCTCCCGGGCGAGGATCCGCAAGTCTTGGTTGCGCCCCTGGACGCCCCCAGGGTTCCAATAAATAATCCTCAATTGAGGCGGTGGGTTCCCCACCTGTCCGCCGCGTCCAGCAGACAACTGATGGCCATCATGGCCGCGCGGCGCATGTCCGCCCCCTCGGCCAGAGCCTTGAGGAGCTCCACCGCCACGTTCTTGAACACGTCGGTGGGGTGTGGAGTCCTCCCGGGGGGGGGGGGACGGTAGATAATGCTGTCCTCCCCATCGGAGAACTGCGCGGGGGGACGCACATGGACCGCAGCTGGAGCGGTCACAGGTGGGGGGTGGAGATCAGCGGTCTTCTTGGCGTCAGATATTTTCACCGTCGCTTTGGGTACGGCCTTTTCTTCTGCCTTGTTGACATGTGATGTCGTTGTGGACGTCGTCTGCTGTGGTGGGTTGGGAATGGAGGTCCTCTTCTTCCTCTTCCCTCGGCGTTTTCGCCTCTTCTCCGGCAAGGGCTCACCTCGAGGCGTCGGCTCATTTGCCGGAGCCATGAGATTCTGGGTTTGTGCTGGTTCAGGGTGAGAGTTGGTTGGTGGGTTCAGGGGGGCCAGTGGGGCCGTGGCCTTTGCCGCCCCTTGAGGCTGGTTCTGGGGGATATTTAGACCTCTTTTCCTGGCCTCTCTTCTTAGAATTGGGCATTTGGCATCATTTGCCGTGTGCGCCTTGCCGCAGTTGGCACATTTTAGGGGCGTGTCCTTCGGACATTGGCTGGCTGGGTGTTCGCCGGCACATCGCAGGCACTTCAGGTCCCTATAACAGTTGTCTGAAGAGTGTCCAAACTGTTGGCACCTGTGGCACTGAGGTGGTGCCGGCGATCGCTTCCATTCCCTCACCTGGATTCCCGGAAGGAAGAGCAACTCGCTCACTTGAGCGGCTCCGGGTCCAGTTGGGGGAACTGGACGAAAAATATAGCGTGGTTCCTCCCTTTGCGGGGAGGAATCGCCCTTATGTGAGTAGGGCGAGAGTTCGTGATCTCTTCTAGGGCGGACGCGATAAGATCCTGCCCTGTGTGCAGTGGGAGGCCTCTCAGGGCCACCTTGTGCGGCTTTTCTGAGGCCAAGGTGAACGTATGCCCCAGCTTAATGGAGGCGTCAGTGGCTGCCGCTTCCGCAAAGTAGGCCTGCACTACGCGGAATTCGGCAGCAGATTTAGGTGTGAAGCGGAGTCCCTTGCCCTTCGGATGGGCCTGCGGGGCGTGGCCCAGTCTTTCGCGCAGCGCGCGCACGTTGGCCGGCCAATCCTCCAGCACGTCCACCTCAAAGGGGGGGAGCCTAGCTGTCGCAGGGGTGGAGGGTTTGGGGGATCTGGAGCAGGGGGGGGGGGGCAGTTTGGGCTGAGAAGGGGGAGGGGGGACCTAATTGCCTCACTATATAATTGTGGGGTAGGGGTCGGGGTCGTGGCCCTTGTGGAAGAATACAGGGGAGGGCTCAGAGTTCCCCTCAGTGAAGGCCGGCTCGGGGATGGACCCAGGTTAGGGCGCCTGGAGTCGCGGTCACCCTCACGTGGTTCATCTTCGTCTTCGTCCTCTTCTCTGTCATCCATTGTTCTTTTGGCGGCCCGAGCTTCCAGCTCCATGTACATGGTCTCGTCACTCGTCCCCGTTATGGGCACAAGCGAGTCCCGGCTCATGGCCATGGGTGCGGGAGGGGGTCTCGCAAAGAAGGCGGCCAGGGCTTCCGGTGGTTGTATCGTCTCTATGGGCGGTGGGAGAAATCTGGTCAGCAGCGTCGGCGGCTGTTGAGTCGCGGGCGGTGGTGTGAAATTCGCGTGGAATGTTGATGTTTGGAATAGGGGCGGGGGGGGGGCAGGGTATGGGACCACCTCGGTAAGGTTTCCCGGGAGGGACCTGCCCGCTCCGGCACCCAGCTCGGGCATCGATGCCGTTCTTGTCGGCAGCATGAAGTCCGCAGGTCGCGCGACCGCGGGTCGTGCATCAGCGGGTCGCGCGTCAGCTGGTCGCGCGTAGGGGTGTTGGCGCTCGGTTAGGTAGGAGGCCGCCAGTATAGGGCCGGCCGCTGTGGGGGCACTCGCGCCGGTTCCCCCGTCGGCCCGTGCCACAAGCTGGCGGCTATGCAGAATATATTGGGCCCGTGCTGCGGCGCTGATCTCCGTGCCCCTGTCGTCCCGGATTGGCGCCGTCGAAGTGGTCGTGACTGTAGAAGTCACAGTGTCCGCCGGCTTCCCGGTGGACACACCGACTTTGCCCCGATGGCCGGCCTCGTCCATCTCGGGGCGCGCGTGGAACAGCTCCACTGGCTCTGTCGGTTTTTGAAGTGTGAATGTTTCTAGGTACGGCCTTGGAAGTGATGCTTCTAGGAAGAATCTGCTTTCAATAGTAATAGGTATATTAACAGGTGCATTCTGTAAGGAATGCGACTGTTGCGCAATCGACGCATGCGTCAAGGCATGCGTCGATTGCGCAACCGACTCACATTCCTTAGGAATGCAGACTGAGGTATGGGGTAGATACAAGGAAAGGGGTTTTTGGAAAACTCACCGATGCGGCTATTTTTGGTAGTCCCTCCAGCCTCTCTCCAGGATGGGTGTCCAGTGCTGCGGGGCCCGTGCTGGGTGGCACGGAGTCGCGTTGGCTCGCTCGACCCGCTCGACCGCCGCGGGAGGCCTTGCCGCCCGCGTTGCGAGGCGCACGCGGCGGGAGGGGTGCATACGTCGGCAGTGTGCGGTGCTGCGCAGCGCCAGCATGGGCCGGACCACGCGGTATCGCGCCAGCACGAGCCGTGCCGGGCGCTGCGGAGCCGGCCTGTGCCGCACCTCCGCGATTTGGCCCAGCCGCGCCAAATGCGCGCTGGGCCTAGCGGTGGCGCTGACGGCACCTTGGCCGCTCAGGGGAAGTGGAGGGAAGGCGGTGCCGGACAGAACCGGTCCCACCGCCTTAGCCTCGGGGCTCAGAGGAGATTGGAGGTGGCGAGACGCGGACGCGGACTTGGCGCCGCCAACACGGACCTGATGGGTCCTTGGGTCTCGGGGGACAGTCGCGGGCCGCGAGGCGGCCGGTCCGGTGGTTCCCGACGCACCATGACTCACTATGGGAGTCGAGGAGCCGGGCCGGTCGCCGCGCGGACCGGGAGTGTTCTCCCGGGCCTTGCGTGCTTCGTCCATTGGCCGACGGTCGGCCATGGATGGGTGACCGCGGTCACCCACACTTAACCAAGAATAATACTATAGGAGACGGGAAAGAAGCTATAACATAATAAATTTTGTTTATTATATACAAGATAGGATACAGGGAGCAGTGATTGAAGTAGAGAAATTGGTGATTGAGTGGGGAAGAAAGTTAGGGGACAAGCTAGGCAACCACACACCCGCACCGCTTGGTGTGGGTAGTTTAGAATTTGAAAAATGAAAAATGAAAACCAACTCACGATTGTTGAACGCGTGAGTTGCGTGGGCCTTGTACCCACTCCCGATAGGCCCGATGCGGCCTCCGCCCAGCACGGCCGACCACGAACGCGGACAGCAGGACCTCAGGTACCGCCGACCGGATCCACGGCCGCCCGGGGCGACAGCCGCAGCAGGTAGCCGCTGTTGCGGGCTCGTCCGCACAGCGTTCGGCGGCGGGCCGGAGATATAACGCTCACGGCCCGCTGATGCCTGTCCGCTGTGGCAGATAGGGCCCACCACAACGGCTCTTCGGATCCACTACTCTTCTTGTTGCTTGCTGCAGCTGCAGCGGACGGTCCGTGGGACACTGCGACACGGAGGCGGGCCGGAGACTTTGAGCTCGACGGCCCACGTTCACCGCCCCAGCACACACAACACGCACACAGCAGCAGCACACAGTACACAGTACACTTCACAATCAATACGAAGTAACCAGTAAGTACACAACATAGGCTCCCTATGATGAGTAAAACCTGCCCGGGCTTGTTTATATACAAAAGTAATTAGTGCAAAAAGTTCTAACGAAATAAAGCAATTGTGCGAGGGAGACAAAAAATGTAGGTGCATAATTTGAAAAGAAGTCCAGTCATTATAAATATCTGAATTATTCTGTTTAGAAATATGATTATAACTCATACTAATAAATAACCCTTTATTATCTTTAATTAAATGCAAAAATGGTGTTTTTCATAAGTGTATAGTTCATATAAGAAACGTTTCTAGAGATATATGGTAGCCCTGAAAAGGGCCGTTTTAAATGCTTCGACTGCACACGCAACTGATGTTAAGTGTCATCTTCCTGCGTCGGAGTCATTGGAAGTGGCCAATATTTTTTACGAACTGCCTCCAATTGTGCGATAGGTGTTGGCACGTAGGTGCACTTCTCTCCTTGGTTCTGACTGACTGGAGAAAGGCAATAGGCTTCGGGCTTATGAAGCCTCAAAACTTTCTCCAAATCAGCCTTCGGTGTGGGTTTGTACGTGTACTTACGTACACTGGTCACTTCCTGCACAATCTTCTCGGACGACTTCGGTACTGGCGCCATAACTTCTACTTGTTATGTTTTTCAAAGTTCGAGTGATAATGATGAGTAACACCTGCCCGGGCTTGTTTATATACAAAAGTAATTAGTGCAAAAAGTTCTAACGAAATAAAGCAATGGACAACATTTCATTTTTTTAATCACCCATTTTTATTACTTTAATTAAAAATATATTAAAAAATAAGTTACACGTATTTTTTGTATTTTATTTTTGGTTGAGTTTTTATATTTTTAATTTATATATGATTTTTTATAAATTCTGAGGATTTATAAACTAAAAACCTTAGCTAGGACTAAAATTAAGAAATATAAACTGTCACCCAAAGAAAGTGACTGATAGTGTCAGTCAAGCCACAGAGTAAACGTTATAGAAATGCAAAGAGTATAATATACCGTGTTCCAAATAGGTGTTGCCGTAGCCGGAACTCAAATCGCCTACAACATTATTCATAATGTATATAATAATACTAGCTTTTGTCCGCGGTTTCACTCGTAAATATATTTCCTGTGATAGCCCATTCGAAACTAGCAAAACTTCCAAAAAATATTATATAAAAGAAGTATTTTTATAATATTATTTAAAGAATAATTATTAATTTAGCTTCAAATGGAATAAAAATGGGTAAAATTAATAGAAGGCAACACCTTAGTTCAATAACTAACAACTCTGCCAACAGACATTAGTATTTTTAAATTAGAGGGTTAGCACAGATTAGGGCACCTATTAATCCTCATTTTTCAATATTTCAGTATTTTTAAAATAACTCGAAAATTAAGGGATATAAAAATAAAAAAAAATGAAAAATAAGCTTTCTAGCATGTAATCTCCAAACGGTTTTCGAATTTTGGTACCTTACGAAAAATGAAATGTTGTCCATTGTGCGAGGGAGACAAAAAATGTAGGTGCATAATTTGAAAAGAAGTCCAGTCATTATAAATAACCCTTTATTATCTTTAATTAAATGCAAAAATGGTGTTTTTCATAAGTGTATAGTTCATATAAGAAACGTTTCTAGAGATATATGGTAGCCCTGAAAAGGGCCGTTTTAAATGCTTCAACTGCACACGCAACTGATGTTAAGTGTCATCTTCCTGCGTCGGAGTCATTGGAAGTGGCCAATATTTTTTACGAACTGCCTCTAATTGTGCGATAGGTGTTGGCACGTAGGTGCATTTCTCTCCCTGGTTCTGACTGACTGGAGAAGGGCAATAGGCTTCGGGCTTATGAAGCCTCAAAGCTTTCTCCAAATCAGCCTTCGGTGTGGGTTTGTACGTGTACTTATGTACACTGGTCACTTCCTGCACAATCTTCTCGGACGAGTTCGGTACTGGCCCCATGACTTCTATTTATTATGTTTTTCAAAGTTCGAGTGATAATGATGAGTAACACCTGCCCGGGCTTGTTTATATACAAAAGTAATTAGTGCAAAAAGTTCTAACGAAATAAAGCAATTGTGCGAGGGAGACAAAAAATGTAGGTGCATAATTTGAAAAGAAGTCCAGTCATTATAAATAACCCTTTATTATCTTTAATTAAATGCAAAAATGGTGTTTTTCATAAGTGTATAGTTCATATAAGAAACGTTTCTAGAGATATATGGTAGCCCTGAAAAGGGCCGTTTTAAATGCTTCAACTGCACACGCAACTGATGTTAAGTGTCATCTTCCTGCGTCGGAGTCATTGGAAGTGGCCAATATTTTTTACGAACTGCCTCTAATTGTGCGATAGGTGTTGGCACGTAGGTGCATTTCTCTCCCTGGTTCTGACTGACTGGAGAAGGGCAATAGGCTTCGGGCTTATGAAGCCTCAAAGCTTTCTCCAAATCAGCCTTCGGTGTGGGTTTGTACGTGTACTTACGTACACTGGTCACTTCCTGCACAATCTTCTCGGACGAGTTCGGTACTGGCGCCATGACTTCTACTTGTTATGTTTTTCAAAGTTCGAGTGATAATGATGAGTAACACCTGCCCGGGCTTGTTTATATACAAAAGTAATTAGTGCAAAAAGTTCTAACGAAATAAAGCAATTGTGCGAGGGAGACAAAAAATGTAGATGCATAATTTGAAAAGAAGTCCAGTCATTATAAATAACCCTTTATTATCTTTAATTAAATGCAAAAATGGTGTTTTTCATAAGTGTATAGTTCATATAAGAAACGTTTCTAGAGATATATGGTAGCCCTGAAAAGGGCCGTTTTAAATGCTTCAACTGCACACGCAACTGATGTTAAGTGTCATCTTCCTGCGTCGGAGTCATTGGAAGTGGCCAATATTTTTTACGAACTGCCTCTAATTGTGCGATAGGTGTTGGCACGTAGGTGCATTTCTCTCCCTGGTTCTGACTGACTGGAGAAGGGCAATAGGCTTCGGGCTTATGAAGCCTCAAAGCTTTCTCCAAATCAGCCTTCGGTGTGGGTTTGTACGTGTACTTATGTACACTGGTCACTTCCTGCACAATCTTCTCGGACGAGTTCGGTACTGGCCCCATGACTTCTATTTATTATGTTTTTCAAAGTTCGAGTGATAATGATGAGTAACACCTGCCCGGGCTTGTTTATATACAAAAGTAATTAGTGCAAAAAGTTCTAACGAAATAAAGCAATTGTGCGAGGGAGACAAAAAATGTAGGTGCATAATTTGAAAAGAAGTCCAGTCATTATAAATAACCCTTTATTATCTTTAATTAAATGCAAAAATGGTGTTTTTCATAAGTGTATAGTTCATATAAGAAACGTTTCTAGAGATATATGGTAGCCCTGAAAAGGGCCGTTTTAAATGCTTCAACTGCACACGCAACTGATGTTAAGTGTCATCTTCCTGCGTCGGAGTCATTGGAAGTGGCCAATATTTTTTACGAACTGCCTCTAATTGTGCGATAGGTGTTGGCACGTAGGTGCATTTCTCTCCCTGGTTCTGACTGACTGGAGAAGGGCAATAGGCTTCGGGCTTATGAAGCCTCAAAGCTTTCTCCAAATCAGCCTTCGGTGTGGGTTTGTACGTGTACTTACGTACACTGGTCACTTCCTGCACAATCTTCTCGGACGAGTTCGGTACTGGCGCCATGACTTCTACTTGTTATGTTTTTCAAAGTTCGAGTGATAATGATGAGTAACACCTGCCCGGGCTTGTTTATATACAAAAGTAATTAGTGCAAAAAGTTCTAACGAAATAAAGCAATTGTGCGAGGGAGACAAAAAATGTAGATGCATAATTTGAAAAGAAGTCCAGTCATTATAAATAACCCTTTATTATCTTTAATTAAATGCAAAAATGGTGTTTTTCATAAGTGTATAGTTCATATAAGAAACGTTTCTAGAGATATATGGTAGCCCTGAAAAGGACCGTTTTAAATGCTTCGACTGCACACGCAACTGATGTTAAGTGTCATCTTCCTGCGTCGGAGTCATTGGAAGTGGCCAATATTTTTTACGAACTGCCTCTAATTGTGCGATAGGTGTTGGCACGTAGGTGCACTTCTCTCCCTGGTTCTGACTGACTGGAGAAGGGCAATAGGCTTCGGGCTTATGAAGCCTCAAAGCTTTCTCCAAATCAGCCTTCGGTGTGGGTTTGTACGTGTACTTACGTACACTGGTCACTTCCTGCACAATCTTCTCGGACGAGTTCGGTACTGGCGCCATGACTTCTACTTGTTATGTTTTTCAAAGTTCGAGTGATAATGATGAGTAACACCTGCCCGGGCTTGTTTATATACAAAAGTAATTAGTGCAAAAAGTTCTAACGAAATAAAGCAATTGTGCGAGGGAGACAAAAAATGTAGGTGCATAATTTGAAAAGAAGTCCAGTCATTATAAATAACCCTTTATTATCTTTAATTAAATGCAAAAATGGTGTTTTTCATAAGTGTATAGTTCATATAAGAAACGTTTCTAGAGATATATGGTAGCCCTGAAAAGGGCCGTTTTAAATGCTTCGACTGCACACGCAACTGATGTTAAGTGTCATCTTCCTGCGTCGGAGTCATTGGAAGTGGCCAATATTTTTTACGAACTGCCTCTAATTGTGCGATAGGTGTTGGCACGTAGGTGCATTTCTCTCCCTGGTTCTGACTGACTGGAGAAGGGCAATAGGCTTCGGGCTTATGAAGCCTCAAAGCTTTCTCCAAATCAGCCTTCGGTGTGGGTTTGTACGTGTACTTATGTACACTAGTCACTTCCTGCACAATCTTCTCGGACGAGTTCGGTACTGGCGCCATGACTTCTACTTGTTATGTTTTTCAAAGTTCGAGTGATAATGATGAGTAACACCTGCCCGGGCTTGTTTATATACAAAAGTAATTAGTGCAAAAAGTGCTAACGAAATAAAGCAATTGTGCGAGGGAGACAAAAAATGTAGGTGCATAATTTGAAAAGAAGTCCAGTCATTATAAATAACCCTTTATTATCTTTAATTAAATGCAAAAATGGTGTTTTTCATAAGTGTATAGTTCATATAAGAAACGTTTCTAGAGATATATGGTAGCCCTGAAAAGGGCCGTTTTAAATGCTTCGACTGCACACGCAACTGATGTTAGGTGTCATCTTCCTGCGTCGGAGTCATTGGAAGTGGCCAATATTTTCTACGAACTGCCTCTAATTGTGCGATAGGTGTTGGCACGTAGGTGCACTTCTCTCCCTGGTTCTGACTGACTGGAGAAGGGCAATAGGCTTCGGGCTTATGAAGCCTCAAAGCTTTCTCCAAATCAGCCTTCGGTGTGGGTTTGTACGTGTACTTACGTACACTGGTCACTTCCTGCACAATCTTCTCGGACGAGTTCGGTACTGGCGCCATGACTTCTACTTGTTATGTTTTTCAGAGTTCGAGTGATAATGATGAGTAACACTTGCCCGGGCTTCTTTATATACAAAAGTAATTAGTGCAAAAAGTTCTAACGAAATAAAGCAATTGTGCGAGGGAGACAAAAAATGTAGGTGCTTAATTTGAAAAGAAGTCCAGTCATTATAAATAACCCTTTATTATCTTTAATTAAATGCAAAAATGGTGTTTTTCATAAGTGTATAGTTCATATAAGAAACGTTTCTAGAGATATATGGTAGCCCTGAAAAGGGCCGTTTTAAATGCTTCGACTGCACACGCAACTGATGTTAAGTGTCATCTTCCTGCGTCGGAGTCATTGGAAGTGGCCAATATTTTATACGAACTGCCTCTAATTGTGCGATAGGTGTTGGTACGTAGGTGCACTTCTCTCCCTGGTTCTGACTGACTGGAGAAGGGCAATAGGCTTCGGGCTTATGAAGCCTCAAAGCTTTCTCCAAATCAGCCTTCGGTGTGGGTTTGTACGTGTACTTATGTACACTGGTCACTTCCTGCACAATCTTCTCGGACGAGTTCGGTACTGGCGCCATGACTTCTACTTGTTATGTTTTTCAAAGTTCGAGTGATAATGATGAGTAACACCTGCCCGGGCTTGTTTATATACAAAAGTAATTAGTGCAAAAAGTTCTAACGAAATAAAGCAATTGTGCGAGGGAGACAAAAAATGTAGGTGCATAATTTGAAAAGAAGTCCAGTCATTATAAATAACCCTTTATTATCTTTAATTAAATGCAAAAATGGTGTTTTTCATAAGTGTATAGTTCATATAAGAAACGTTTCTAGAGATATATGGTAGCCCTGAAAAGGGCCGTTTTAAATGCTTCGACTGCACACGCAACTGATGTTAAGTGTCATCTTCCTGCGTCGGAGTCATTGGAAGTGGCCAATATTTTTTACGAACTGCCTCTAATTGTGCGATAGGTGTTGGCACGTAGGTGCACTTCTCTCCCTGGTTCTGACTGACTGGAGAAGGGCAATAGGCTTCGGGCTTATGAAGCCTCAAAGCTTTCTCCAAATCAGCCTTCGGTGTGAGTTTGTACGTGTACTTATGTACACTGGTCACTTCCTGCACAATCTTCTCGGACGAGTTCGGTACTGGCGCCATGACTTCTACTTGTTATGTTTTTCAAAGTTCGAGTGATAATGATGAGTAACACCTGCCCGGGCTTGTTTATATACAAAAGTAATTAGTGCAAAAAGTTCTAACGAAATAAAGCAATTGTGCGAGGGAGACAAAAAATGTAGGTGCTTAATTTGAAAAGAAGTCCAGTCATTATAAATAACCCTTTATTATCTTTAATTAAATGCAAAAATGGTGTTTTTCATAAGTGTATAGTTCATATAAGAAACGTTTCTAGAGATATATGGTAGCCCTGAAAAGGGCCGTTTTAAATGCTTCGACTGCACACGCAACTGATGTTAAGTGTCATCTTCCTGCGTCGGAGTCATTGGAAGTGGCCAATATTTTATACGAACTGCCTCTAATTGTGCGATAGGTGTTGGTACGTAGGTGCACTTCTCTCCCTGGTTCTGACTGACTGGAGAAGGGCAATAGGCTTCGGGCTTATGAAGCCTCAAAGCTTTCTCCAAATCAGCCTTCGGTGTGGGTTTGTACGTGTACTTATGTACACTGGTCACTTCCTGCACAATCTTCTCGGACGAGTTCGGTACTGGCGCCATGACTTCTACTTGTTATGTTTTTCAAAGTTCGAGTGATAATGATGAGTAACACCTGCCCGGGCTTGTTTATATACAAAAGTAATTAGTGCAAAAAGTTCTAACGAAATAAAGCAATTGTGCGAGGGAGACAAAAAATGTAGGTGCATAATTTGAAAAGAAGTCCAGTCATTATAAATAACCCTTTATTATCTTTAATTAAATGCAAAAATGGTGTTTTTCATAAGTGTATAGTTCATATAAGAAACGTTTCTAGAGATATATGGTAGCCCTGAAAAGGGCCGTTTTAAATGCTTCGACTGCACACGCAACTGATGTTAAGTGTCATCTTCCTGCGTCGGAGTCATTGGAAGTGGCCAATATTTTTTACGAACTGCCTCTAATTGTGCGATAGGTGTTGGCACGTAGGTGCACTTCTCTCCCTGGTTCTGACTGACTGGAGAAGGGCAATAGGCTTCGGGCTTATGAAGCCTCAAAGCTTTCTCCAAATCAGCCTTCGGTGTGGGTTTGTACGTGTACTTATGTACACTGGTCACTTCCTGCACAATCTTCTCGGACGAGTTCGGTACTGGCGCCACTTCTACTTGTTATGTTTTTCAAAGTTCGAGTGATAATGATGAGTAACACCTGCCCGGGCTTGTTTATATACAAAAGTAATTAGTGCAAAAAGTGCTAACGAAATAAAGCAATTGTGCGAGGGAGACAAAAAATGTAGGTGCATAATTTGAAAAGAAGTCCAGTCATTATAAATAACCCTTTATTATCTTTAATTAAATGCAAAAATGGTGTTTTTCATAAGTGTATAGTTCATATAAGAAACGTTTCTAGAGATATATGGTAGCCCTGAAAAGGGCCGTTTTAAATGCTTCGACTGCACACGCAACTGATGTTAAGTGTCATCTTTCTGCGTCGGAGTCATTGGAAGTGGCCAATATTTTTTACGAACTGCCTCTAATTGTGCGATAGGTGTTGGCACGTAGGTGCACTTCTCTCCCTGGTTCTGACTGACTGGAGAAGGGCAATAAGCTTCGGGCTTATGAAGCCTCAAAGCTTTCTCCAAATCAGCCTTCGGTGTGGGTTTGTACGTGTACTTACGTACACTGGTCACTTCCTGCACAATCTTCTCGGACGAGTTCGGTACTGGCGCCATGACTTCTACTTGTTATGTTTTTCAAAGTTCGAGTGATAATGATGAGTAACACCTGCCCGGGCTTGTTTATATACAAAAGTAATTAGTGCAAAAAGTTCTAACGAAATAAAGCAATTGTGCGAGGGAGACAAAAAATGTAGGTGCATAATTTGAAAAGAATTCCAGTCATTATAAATAACCCTTTATTATCTTTAATTAAATGCAAAAATGGTGTTTTTCATAAGTGTATAGTTCATATAAGAAACGTTTCTAGAGATATATAGTAGCCCTGAAAAGGGCCGTTTTAAATGCTTCGACTGCACACGCAACTGATGTTAAGTGTCATCTTCCTGCGTCGGAGTCATTGGAAGTGGCCAATATTTTTTACGAACTGCCTCTAATTGTGCGATAGGTGTTGGCACGTAGGTGCACTTCTCTCCCTGGTTCTGACTGACTAGAGAAGGGCAATAGGCTTCGGGCTTATGAAGCCTCAAAGCTTTCTCCAAATCAGCCTTCGGTGTGGGTTTGTACGTGTACTTACGTACACTGGTCACTTCCTGCACAATCTTCTCGGACGAGTTCGGTACTGGCGCCATGACTTCTACTTGTTATGTTTTTCAGAGTTCGAGTGATAATGATGAGTAACACCTGCCCGGGCTTGTTTATATACAAAAGTAATTAGTGCAAAAAGTTCTAACGAAATAAAGCAATTGTGCGAGGGAGACAAAAAATGTAGGTGCATAATTTGAAAAGAAGTCCAGTCATTATAAATAACCCTTTATTATCTTTAATTAAATGCAAAAATGGTGTTTTTCATAAGTGTATAGTTCATATAAGAAACGTTTCTAGAGATATATGGTAGCCCTGAAAAGGGCCGTTTTAAATGCTTCGACTGCACACGCAACTGATGTTAAGTGTCATCTTCCTGCGTCGGAGTCATTGGAAGTGGCCAATATTTTTTACGAACTGCCTCTAATTGTGCGATAGGTGTTGGCACGTAGGTGCACTTCTCTCCCTGGTTCTGACTGACTGGAGAAGGGCAATAGGCTTCGGGCTTATGAAGCCTCAAAGCTTTCTCCAAATCAGCCTTCGGTGTGGGTTTGTACGTGTACTTACGTACACTGGTCACTTCCTGCACAATCTTCTCGGACGAGTTCGGTACTGGCGCCATGACTTCTACTTGTTATGTTTTTCAGAGTTCGAGTGATAATGATGAGTAACACTTGCCCGGGCTTCTTTATATACAAAAGTAATTAGTGCAAAAAGTTCTAACGAAATAAAGCAATTGTGCGAGGGAGACAAAAAATGTAGGTGCATAATTTGAAAAGAAGTCCAGTCATTATAAATAACCCTTTATTATCTTTAATTAAATGCAAAAATGGTGTTTTTCATAAGTGTATAGTTCATATAAGAAACGTTTCTAGAGATATATGGTAGCCCTGAAAAGGGCCGTTTTAAATGCTTCGACTGCACACGCAACTGATGTTAAGTGTCATCTTCCTGCGTCGGAGTCATTGGAAGTGGCCAATATTTTTTACGAACTGCCTCTAATTGTGCGATAGGTGTTGGCACGTAGGTGCACTTCTCTCCCTGGTTCTGACTGACTGGAGAAGGGCAATAGGCTTCGGGCTTATGAAGCCTCAAAGCTTTCTCCAAATCAGCCTTCGGTGTGAGTTTGTACGTGTACTTATGTACACTGGTCACTTCCTGCACAATCTTCTCGGACGAGTTCGGTACTGGCGCCATGACTTCTACTTGTTATGTTTTTCAAAGTTCGAGTGATAATGATTAGTAACACCTGCCCGGGCTTGTTTATATACAAAAGTAATTAGTGCAAAAAGTTCTAACGAAATAAAGCAATTGTGCGAGGGAGACAAAAAATGTAGGTGCTTAATTTGAAAAGAAGTCCAGTCATTATAAATAACCCTTTATTATCTTTAATTAAATGCAAAAATGGTGTTTTTCATAAGTGTATAGTTCATATAAGAAACGTTTCTAGAGATATATGGTAGCCCTGAAAAGGGCCGTTTTAAATGCTTCGACTGCACACGCAACTGATGTTAAGTGTCATCTTCCTGCGTCGGAGTCATTGGAAGTGGCCAATATTTTATACGAACTGCCTCTAATTGTGCGATAGGTGTTGGTACGTAGGAGCACTTCTCTCCCTGGTTCTGACTGACTGGAGAAGGGCAATAGGCTTCGGGCTTATGAAGCCTCAAAGCTTTCTCCAAATCAGCCTTCGGTGTGGGTTTGTACGTGTACTTATGTACACTGGTCACTTCCTGCACAATCTTCTCGGACGAGTTCGGTACTGGCGCCATGACTTCTACTTGTTATGTTTTTCAAAGTTCGAGTGATAATGATGAGTAACACCTGCCCGGGCTTGTTTATATACAAAAGTAATTAGTGCAAAAAGTTCTAACGAAATAAAGCAATTGTGCGAGGGAGACAAAAAATGTAGGTGCATAATTTGAAAAGAAGTCCAGTCATTATAAATAACCCTTTATTATCTTTAATTAAATGCAAAAATGGTGTTTTTCATAAGTGTATAGTTCATATAAGAAACGTTTCTAGAGATATATGGTAGCCCTGAAAAGGGCCGTTTTAAATGCTTCGACTGCACACGCAACTGATGTTAAGTGTCATCTTCCTGCGTCGGAGTCATTGGAAGTGGCCAATATTTTTTACGAACTGCCTCTAATTGTGCGATAGGTGTTGGCACGTAGGTGCACTTCTCTCCCTGGTTCTGACTGACTGGAGAAGGGCAATAGGCTTCGGGCTTATGAAGCCTCAAAGCTTTCTCCAAATCAGCCTTCGGTGTGGGTTTGTACGTGTACTTATGTACACTGGTCACTTCCTGCACAATCTTCTCGGACGAGTTCGGTACTGGCGCCATGACTTCTACTTGTTATGTTTTTCAAAGTTCGAGTGATAATGATGAGTAACACCTGCCCGGGCTTGTTTATATACAAAAGTAATTAGTGCAAAAAGTGCTAACGAAATAAAGCAATTGTGCGAGGGAGACAAAAAATGTAGGTGCATAATTTGAAAAGAAGTCCAGTCATTATAAATAACCCTTTATTATCTTTAATTAAATGCAAAAATGGTGTTTTTCATAAGTGTATAGTTCATATAAGAAACGTTTCTAGAGATATATGGTAGCCCTGAAAAGGGCCGTTTTAAATGCTTCGACTGCACACGCAACTGATGTTAAGTGTCATCTTTCTGCGTCGGAGTCATTGGAAGTGGCCAATATTTTTTACGAACTGCCTCTAATTGTGCGATAGGTGTTGGCACGTAGGTGCACTTCTCTCCCTGGTTCTGACTGACTGGAGAAGGGCAATAGGCTTCGGGCTTATGAAGCCTCAAAGCTTTCTCCAAATCAGCCTTCGGTGTGGGTTTGTACGTGTACTTACGTACACTGGTCACTTCCTGCACAATCTTCTCGGACGAGTTCGGTACTGGCGCCATGACTTCTACTTGTTATGTTTTTCAAAGTTCGAGTGATAATGATGAGTAACACCTGCCCGGGCTTGTTTATATACAAAAGTAATTAGTGCAAAAAGTTCTAACGAAATAAAGCAATTGTGCGAGGGAGACAAAAAATGTAGGTGCATAATTTGAAAAGAAGTCCAGTCATTATAAATAACCCTTTATTATCTTTAATTAAATGCAAAAATGGTGTTTTTCATAAGTGTATAGTTCATATAAGAAACGTTTCTAGAGATATATAGTAGCCCTGAAAAGGGCCGTTTTAAATGCTTCGACTGCACACGCAACTGATGTTAAGTGTCATCTTCCTGCGTCGGAGTCATTGGAAGTGGCCAATATTTTTTACGAACTGCCTCTAATTGTGCGATAGGTGTTGGCACGTAGGTGCACTTCTCTCCCTGGTTCTGACTGACTAGAGAAGGGCAATAGGCTTCGGGCTTATGAAGCCTCAAAGCTTTCTCCAAATCAGCCTTCGGTGTGGGTTTGTACGTGTACTTACGTACACTGGTCACTTCCTGCACAATCTTCTCGGACGAGTTCGGTACTGGCGCCATGACTTCTACTTGTTATGTTTTTCAGAGTTCGAGTGATAATGATGAGTAACACCTGCCCGGGCTTGTTTATATACAAAAGTAATTAGTGCAAAAAGTTCTAACGAAATAAAGCAATTGTGCGAGGGAGACAAAAAATGTAGGTGCATAATTTGAAAAGAAGTCCAGTCATTATAAATAACCCTTTATTATCTTTAATTAAATGCAAAAATGGTGTTTTTCATAAGTGTATAGTTCATATAAGAAACGTTTCTAGAGATATATGGTAGCCCTGAAAAGGGCCGTTTTAAATGCTTCGACTGCACACGCAACTGATGTTAAGTGTCATCTTCCTGCGTCGGAGTCATTGGAAGTGGCCAATATTTTTTACGAACTGCCTCTAATTGTGCGATAGGTGTTGGCACGTAGGTGCACTTCTCTCCCTGGTTCTGACTGACTGGAGAAGGGCAATAGGCTTCGGGCTTATGAAGCCTCAAAGCTTTCTCCAAATCAGCCTTCGGTGTGGGTTTGTACGTGTACTTACGTACACTGGTCACTTCCTGCACAATCTTCTCGGACGAGTTCGGTACTGGCGCCATGACTTCTACTTGTTATGTTTTTCAAAGTTCGTGTGATAATGATGAGTAACACCTACCCGGGCTTGTTTATATACAAAAGTAATTAGTGCAAAAAGTTCTAACGAAATAAAGCAATTGTGCGAGGGAGACAAAAAATGTAGGTGCATAATTTGAAAAGAAGTCCAGTCATTATAAATAACCCTTTATTATCTTTAATTAAATGCAAAAATGGTGTTTTTCATAAGTGTATAGTTCATATAAGAAACGTTTCTAGAGATATATGGTAGCCCTGAAAAGGGCCGTTTTAAATGCTTCGACTGCACACGCAACTGATGTTAAGTGTCATCTTCCTGCGTCGGAGTCATTGGAAGTGGCCAATATTTTTTACGAACTGCCTCTAATTGTGCGATAGGTGTTGGCACGTAGGTGCATTTCTCTCCCTGGTTCTGACTGACTGGAGAAGGGCAATAGGCTTCGGGCTTATGAAGCCTCAAAGCTTTCTCCAAATCAGCCTTCGGTGTGGGTTTGTACGTGTACTTATGTACACTGGTCACTTCCTGCACAATCTTCTCGGACGAGTTCGGTACTGGCCCCATGACTTCTATTTATTATGTTTTTCAAAGTTCGAGTGATAATGATGAGTAACACCTGCCCGGGCTTGTTTATATACAAAAGTAATTAGTGCAAAAAGTTCTAACGAAATAAAGCAATTGTGCGAGGGAGACAAAAAATGTAGGTGCATAATTTGAAAAGAAGTCCAGTCATTATAAATAACCCTTTATTATCTTTAATTAAATGCAAAAATGGTGTTTTTCATAAGTGTATAGTTCATATAAGAAACGTTTCTAGAGATATATGGTAGCCCTGAAAAGGGCCGTTTTAAATGCTTCGACTGCACACGCAACTGATGTTAGGTGTCATCTTCCTGCGTCGGAGTCATTGGAAGTGGCCAATATTTTCTACGAACTGCCTCTAATTGTGCGATAGGTGTTGGCACGTAGGTGCACTTCTCTCCCTGGTTCTGACTGACTGGAGAAGGGCAATAGGCTTCGGGCTTATGAAGCCTCAAAGCTTTCTCCAAATCAGCCTTCGGTGTGGGTTTGTACGTGTACTTACGTACACTGGTCACTTCCTGCACAATCTTCTCGGACGAGTTCGGTACTGGCGCCATGACTTCTACTTGTTATGTTTTTCAGAGTTCGAGTGATAATGATGAGTAACACTTGCCCGGGCTTCTTTATATACAAAAGTAATTAGTGCAAAAAGTTCTAACGAAATAAAGCAATTGTGCGAGGGAGACAAAAAATGTAGGTGCATAATTTGAAAAGAAGTCCAGTCATTATAAATAACCCTTTATTATCTTTAATTAAATGCAAAAATGGTGTTTTTCATAAGTGTATAGTTCATATAAGAAACGTTTCTAGAGATATATGGTAGCCCTGAAAAGGGCCGTTTTAAATGCTTCGACTGCACACGCAACTGATGTTAAGTGTCATCTTCCTGCGTCGGAGTCATTGGAAGTGGCCAATATTTTTTACGAACTGCCTCTAATTGTGCGATAGGTGTTGGCACGTAGGTGCACTTCTCTCCCTGGTTCTGACTGACTGGAGAAGGGCAATAGGCTTCGGGCTTATGAAGCCTCAAAGCTTTCTCCAAATCAGCCTTCGGTGTGAGTTTGTACGTGTACTTATGTACACTGGTCACTTCCTGCACAATCTTCTCGGACGAGTTCGGTACTGGCGCCATGACTTCTACTTGTTATGTTTTTCAAAGTTCGAGTGATAATGATTAGTAACACCTGCCCGGGCTTGTTTATATACAAAAGTAATTAGTGCAAAAAGTTCTAACGAAATAAAGCAATTGTGCGAGGGAGACAAAAAATGTAGGTGCTTAATTTGAAAAGAAGTCCAGTCATTATAAATAACCCTTTATTATCTTTAATTAAATGCAAAAATGGTGTTTTTCATAAGTGTATAGTTCATATAAGAAACGTTTCTAGAGATATATGGTAGCCCTGAAAAGGGCCGTTTTAAATGCTTCGACTGCACACGCAACTGATGTTAAGTGTCATCTTCCTGCGTCGGAGTCATTGGAAGTGGCCAATATTTTATACGAACTGCCTCTAATTGTGCGATAGGTGTTGGTACGTAGGTGCACTTCTCTCCCTGGTTCTGACTGACTGGAGAAGGGCAATAGGCTTCGGGCTTATGAAGCCTCAAAGCTTTCTCCAAATCAGCCTTCGGTGTGGGTTTGTACGTGTACTTATGTACACTGGTCACTTCCTGCACAATCTTCTCGGACGAGTTCGGTACTGGCGCCATGACTTCTACTTGTTATGTTTTTCAAAGTTCGAGTGATAATGATGAGTAACACCTGCCCGGGCTTGTTTATATACAAAAGTAATTAGTGCAAAAAGTTCTAACGAAATAAAGCAATTGTGCGAGGGAGACAAAAAATGTAGGTGCATAATTTGAAAAGAAGTCCAGTCATTATAAATAACCCTTTATTATCTTTAATTAAATGCAAAAATGGTGTTTTTCATAAGTGTATAGTTCATATAAGAAACGTTTCTAGAGATATATGGTAGCCCTGAAAAGGGCCGTTTTAAATGCTTCGACTGCACACGCAACTGATGTTAAGTGTCATCTTCCTGCGTCGGAGTCATTGGAAGTGGCCAATATTTTTTACGAACTGCCTCTAATTGTGCGATAGGTGTTGGCACGTAGGTGCACTTCTCTCCCTGGTTCTGACTGACTGGAGAAGGGCAATAGGCTTCGGGCTTATGAAGCCTCAAAGCTTTCTCCAAATCAGCCTTCGGTGTGGGTTTGTACGTGTACTTATGTACACTGGTCACTTCCTGCACAATCTTCTCGGACGAGTTCGGTACTGGCGCCATGACTTCTACTTGTTATGTTTTTCAAAGTTCGAGTGATAATGATGAGTAACACCTGCCCGGGCTTGTTTATATACAAAAGTAATTAGTGCAAAAAGTGCTAACGAAATAAAGCAATTGTGCGAGGGAGACAAAAAATGTAGGTGCATAATTTGAAAAGAAGTCCAGTCATTATAAATAACCCTTTATTATCTTTAATTAAATGCAAAAATGGTGTTTTTCATAAGTGTATAGTTCATATAAGAAACGTTTCTAGAGATATATGGTAGCCCTGAAAAGGGCCGTTTTAAATGCTTCGACTGCACACGCAACTGATGTTAAGTGTCATCTTTCTGCGTCGGAGTCATTGGAAGTGGCCAATATTTTTTACGAACTGCCTCTAATTGTGCGATAGGTGTTGGCACGTAGGTGCACTTCTCTCCCTGGTTCTGACTGACTGGAGAAGGGCAATAGGCTTCGGGCTTATGAAGCCTCAAAGCTTTCTCCAAATCAGCCTTCGGTGTGGGTTTGTACGTGTACTTACGTACACTGGTCACTTCCTGCACAATCTTCTCGGACGAGTTCGGTACTGGCGCCATGACTTCTACTTGTTATGTTTTTCAAAGTTCGAGTGATAATGATGAGTAACACCTGCCCGGGCTTGTTTATATACAAAAGTAATTAGTGCAAAAAGTTCTAACGAAATAAAGCAATTGTGCGAGGGAGACAAAAAATGTAGGTGCATAATTTGAAAAGAAGTCCAGTCATTATAAATAACCCTTTATTATCTTTAATTAAATGCAAAAATGGTGTTTTTCATAAGTGTATAGTTCATATAAGAAACGTTTCTAGAGATATATAGTAGCCCTGAAAAGGGCCGTTTTAAATGCTTCGACTGCACACGCAACTGATGTTAAGTGTCATCTTCCTGCGTCGGAGTCATTGGAAGTGGCCAATATTTTTTACGAACTGCCTCTAATTGTGCGATAGGTGTTGGCACGTAGGTGCACTTCTCTCCCTGGTTCTGACTGACTAGAGAAGGGCAATAGGCTTCGGGCTTATGAAGCCTCAAAGCTTTCTCCAAATCAGCCTTCGGTGTGGGTTTGTACGTGTACTTACGTACACTGGTCACTTCCTGCACAATCTTCTCGGACGAGTTCGGTACTGGCGCCATGACTTCTACTTGTTATGTTTTTCAGAGTTCGAGTGATAATGATGAGTAACACCTGCCCGGGCTTGTTTATATACAAAAGTAATTAGTGCAAAAAGTTCTAACGAAATAAAGCAATTGTGCGAGGGAGACAAAAAATGTAGGTGCATAATTTGAAAAGAAGTCCAGTCATTATAAATAACCCTTTATTATCTTTAATTAAATGCAAAAATGGTGTTTTTCATAAGTGTATAGTTCATATAAGAAACGTTTCTAGAGATATATGGTAGCCCTGAAAAGGGCCGTTTTAAATGCTTCGACTGCACACGCAACTGATGTTAAGTGTCATCTTCCTGCGTCGGAGTCATTGGAAGTGGCCAATATTTTTTACGAACTGCCTCTAATTGTGCGATAGGTGTTGGCACGTAGGTGCACTTCTCTCCCTGGTTCTGACTGACTGGAGAAGGGCAATAGGCTTCGGGCTTATGAAGCCTCAAAGCTTTCTCCAAATCAGCCTTCGGTGTGGGTTTGTACGTGTACTTACGTACACTGGTCACTTCCTGCACAATCTTCTCGGACGAGTTCGGTACTGGCGCCATGACTTCTACTTGTTATGTTTTTCAAAGTTCGTGTGATAATGATGAGTAACACCTACCCGGGCTTGTTTATATACAAAAGTAATTAGTGCAAAAAGTTCTAACGAAATAAAGCAATTGTGCGAGGGAGACAAAAAATGTAGGTGCATAATTTGAAAAGAAGTCCAGTCATTATAAATAACCCTTTATTATCTTTAATTAAATGCAAAAATGGTGTTTTTCATAAGTGTATAGTTCATATAAGAAACGTTTCTAGAGATATATGGTAGCCCTGAAAAGGGCCGTTTTAAATGCTTCGACTGCACACGCAACTGATGTTAAGTGTCATCTTCCTGCGTCGGAGTCATTGGAAGTGGCCAATATTTTTTACGAACTGCCTCTAATTGTGCGATAGGTGTTGGCACGTAGGTGCATTTCTCTCCCTGGTTCTGACTGACTGGAGAAGGGCAATAGGCTTCGGGCTTATGAAGCCTCAAAGCTTTCTCCAAATCAGCCTTCGGTGTGGGTTTGTACGTGTACTTATGTACACTGGTCACTTCCTGCACAATCTTCTCGGACGAGTTCGGTACTGGCCCCATGACTTCTATTTATTATGTTTTTCAAAGTTCGAGTGATAATGATGAGTAACACCTGCCCGGGCTTGTTTATATACAAAAGTAATTAGTGCAAAAAGTTCTAACGAAATAAAGCAATTGTGCGAGGGAGACAAAAAATGTAGGTGCATAATTTGAAAAGAAGTCCAGTCATTATAAATAACCCTTTATTATCTTTAATTAAATGCAAAAATGGTGTTTTTCATAAGTGTATAGTTCATATAAGAAACGTTTCTAGAGATATATGGTAGCCCTGAAAAGGGCCGTTTTAAATGCTTCAACTGCACACGCAACTGATGTTAAGTGTCATCTTCCTGCGTCGGAGTCATTGGAAGTGGCCAATATTTTTTACGAACTGCCTCTAATTGTGCGATAGGTGTTGGCACGTAGGTGCATTTCTCTCCCTGGTTCTGACTGACTGGAGAAGGGCAATAGGCTTCGGGCTTATGAAGCCTCAAAGCTTTCTCCAAATCAGCCTTCGGTGTGGGTTTGTACGTGTACTTACGTACACTGGTCACTTCCTGCACAATCTTCTCGGACGAGTTCGGTACTGGCGCCATGACTTCTACTTGTTATGTTTTTCAAAGTTCGAGTGATAATGATGAGTAACACCTGCCCGGGCTTGTTTATATACAAAAGTAATTAGTGCAAAAAGTTCTAACGAAATAAAGCAATTGTGCGAGGGAGACAAAAAATGTAGATGCATAATTTGAAAAGAAGTCCAGTCATTATAAATAACCCTTTATTATCTTTAATTAAATGCAAAAATGGTGTTTTTCATAAGTGTATAGTTCATATAAGAAACGTTTCTAGAGATATATGGTAGCCCTGAAAAGGACCGTTTTAAATGCTTCGACTGCACACGCAACTGATGTTAAGTGTCATCTTCCTGCGTCGGAGTCATTGGAAGTGGCCAATATTTTTTACGAACTGCCTCTAATTGTGCGATAGGTGTTGGCACGTAGGTGCACTTCTCTCCCTGGTTCTGACTGACTGGAGAAGGGCAATAGGCTTCGGGCTTATGAAGCCTCAAAGCTTTCTCCAAATCAGCCTTCGGTGTGGGTTTGTACGTGTACTTACGTACACTGGTCACTTCCTGCACAATCTTCTCGGACGAGTTCGGTACTGGCGCCATGACTTCTACTTGTTATGTTTTTCAAAGTTCGAGTGATAATGATGAGTAACACCTGCCCGGGCTTGTTTATATACAAAAGTAATTAGTGCAAAAAGTTCTAACGAAATAAAGCAATTGTGCGAGGGAGACAAAAAATGTAGGTGCATAATTTGAAAAGAAGTCCAGTCATTATAAATAACCCTTTATTATCTTTAATTAAATGCAAAAATGGTGTTTTTCATAAGTGTATAGTTCATATAAGAAACGTTTCTAGAGATATATGGTAGCCCTGAAAAGGGCCGTTTTAAATGCTTCGACTGCACACGCAACTGATGTTAAGTGTCATCTTCCTGCGTCGGAGTCATTGGAAGTGGCCAATATTTTTTACGAACTGCCTCTAATTGTGCGATAGGTGTTGGCACGTAGGTGCATTTCTCTCCCTGGTTCTGACTGACTGGAGAAGGGCAATAGGCTTCGGGCTTATGAAGCCTCAAAGCTTTCTCCAAATCAGCCTTCGGTGTGGGTTTGTACGTGTACTTATGTACACTAGTCACTTCCTGCACAATCTTCTCGGACGAGTTCGGTACTGGCGCCATGACTTCTACTTGTTATGTTTTTCAAAGTTCGAGTGATAATGATGAGTAACACCTGCCCGGGCTTGTTTATATACAAAAGTAATTAGTGCAAAAAGTGCTAACGAAATAAAGCAATTGTGCGAGGGAGACAAAAAATGTAGGTGCATAATTTGAAAAGAAGTCCAGTCATTATAAATAACCCTTTATTATCTTTAATTAAATGCAAAAATGGTGTTTTTCATAAGTGTATAGTTCATATAAGAAACGTTTCTAGAGATATATGGTAGCCCTGAAAAGGGCCGTTTTAAATGCTTCAACTGCACACGCAACTGATGTTAAGTGTCATCTTCCTGCGTCGGAGTCATTGGAAGTGGCCAATATTTTTTACGAACTGCCTCTAATTGTGCGATAGGTGTTGGCACGTAGGTGCATTTCTCTCCCTGGTTCTGACTGACTGGAGAAGGGCAATAGGCTTCGGGCTTATGAAGCCTCAAAGCTTTCTCCAAATCAGCCTTCGGTGTGGGTTTGTACGTGTACTTATGTACACTGGTCACTTCCTGCACAATCTTCTCGGACGAGTTCGGTACTGGCCCCATGACTTCTATTTATTATGTTTTTCAAAGTTCGAGTGATAATGATGAGTAACACCTGCCCGGGCTTGTTTATATACAAAAGTAATTAGTGCAAAAAGTTCTAACGAAATAAAGCAATTGTGCGAGGGAGACAAAAAATGTAGGTGCATAATTTGAAAAGAAGTCCAGTCATTATAAATAACCCTTTATTATCTTTAATTAAATGCAAAAATGGTGTTTTTCATAAGTGTATAGTTCATGTAAGAAACGTTTCTAGAGATATATGGTAGCCCTGAAAAGGGCCGTTTTAAATGCTTCAACTGCACACGCAACTGATGTTAAGTGTCATCTTCCTGCGTCGGAGTCATTGGAAGTGGCCAATATTTTTTACGAACTGCCTCTAATTGTGCGATAGGTGTTGGCACGTAGGTGCATTTCTCTCCCTGGTTCTGACTGACTGGAGAAGGGCAATAGGCTTCGGGCTTATGAAGCCTCAAAGCTTTCTCCAAATCAGCCTTCGGTGTGGGTTTGTACGTGTACTTACGTACACTGGTCACTTCCTGCACAATCTTCTCGGACGAGTTCGGTACTGGCGCCATGACTTCTACTTGTTATGTTTTTCAAAGTTCGAGTGATAATGATGAGTAACACCTGCCCGGGCTTGTTTATATACAAAAGTAATTAGTGCAAAAAGTTCTAACGAAATAAAGCAATTGTGCGAGGGAGACAAAAAATGTAGATGCATAATTTGAAAAGAAGTCCAGTCATTATAAATAACCCTTTATTATCTTTAATTAAATGCAAAAATGGTGTTTTTCATAAGTGTATAGTTCATATAAGAAACGTTTCTAGAGATATATGGTAGCCCTGAAAAGGACCGTTTTAAATGCTTCGACTGCACACGCAACTGATGTTAAGTGTCATCTTCCTGCGTCGGAGTCATTGGAAGTGGCCAATATTTTTTACGAACTGCCTCTAATTGTGCGATAGGTGTTGGCACGTAGGTGCACTTCTCTCCCTGGTTCTGACTGACTGGAGAAGGGCAATAGGCTTCGGGCTTATGAAGCCTCAAAGCTTTCTCCAAATCAGCCTTCGGTGTGGGTTTGTACGTGTACTTACGTACACTGGTCACTTCCTGCACAATCTTCTCGGACGAGTTCGGTACTGGCGCCATGACTTCTACTTGTTATGTTTTTCAAAGTTCGAGTGATAATGATGAGTAACACCTGCCCGGGCTTGTTTATATACAAAAGTAATTAGTGCAAAAAGTTCTAACGAAATAAAGCAATTGTGCGAGGGAGACAAAAAATGTAGGTGCATAATTTGAAAAGAAGTCCAGTCATTATAAATAACCCTTTATTATCTTTAATTAAATGCAAAAATGGTGTTTTTCATAAGTGTATAGTTCATATAAGAAACGTTTCTAGAGATATATGGTAGCCCTGAAAAGGGCCGTTTTAAATGCTTCGACTGCACACGCAACTGATGTTAAGTGTCATCTTCCTGCGTCGGAGTCATTGGAAGTGGCCAATATTTTTTACGAACTGCCTCTAATTGTGCGATAGGTGTTGGCACGTAGGTGCATTTCTCTCCCTGGTTCTGACTGACTGGAGAAGGGCAATAGGCTTCGGGCTTATGAAGCCTCAAAGCTTTCTCCAAATCAGCCTTCGGTGTGGGTTTGTACGTGTACTTATGTACACTAGTCACTTCCTGCACAATCTTCTCGGACGAGTTCGGTACTGGCGCCATGACTTCTACTTGTTATGTTTTTCAAAGTTCGAGTGATAATGATGAGTAACACCTGCCCGGGCTTGTTTATATACAAAAGTAATTAGTGCAAAAAGTGCTAACGAAATAAAGCAATTGTGCGAGGGAGACAAAAAATGTAGGTGCATAATTTGAAAAGAAGTCCAGTCATTATAAATAACCCTTTATTATCTTTAATTAAATGCAAAAATGGTGTTTTTCATAAGTGTATAGTTCATATAAGAAACGTTTCTAGAGATATATGGTAGCCCTGAAAAGGGCCGTTTTAAATGCTTCGACTGCACACGCAACTGATGTTAAGTGTCATCTTCCTGCGTCGGAGTCATTGGAAGTGGCCAATATTTTTTACGAACTGCCTCTAATTGTGCGATAGGTGTTGGCACGTAGGTGCACTTCTCTCCCTGGTTCTGACTGACTGGAGAAGGGCAATAGGCTTCGGGCTTATGAAGCCTCAAAGCTTTCTCCAAATCAGCCTTCGGTGTGGGTTTGTACGTGTACTTACGTACACTGGTCACTTCCTGCACAATCTTCTCGGACGAGTTCGGTACTGGCGCCATGACTTCTACTTGTTATGTTTTTCAAAGTTCGAGTGATAATGATGAGTAACACCTGCCCGGGCTTGTTTATATACAAAAGTAATTAGTGCAAAAAGTTCTAACGAAATAAAGCAATTGTGCGAGGGAGACAAAAAATGTAGGTGCATAATTTGAAAAGAAGTCCAGTCATTATAAATAACCCTTTATTATCTTTAATTAAATGCAAAAATGGTGTTTTTCATAAGTGTATAGTTCATATAAGAAACGTTTCTAGAGATATATAGTAGCCCTGAAAAGGGCCGTTTTAAATGCTTCGACTGCACACGCAACTGATGTTAAGTGTCATCTTCCTGCGTCGGAGTCATTGGAAGTGGCCAATATTTTTTACGAACTGCCTCTAATTGTGCGATAGGTGTTGGCACGTAGGTGCACTTCTCTCCCTGGTTCTGACTGACTAGAGAAGGGCAATAGGCTTCGGGCTTATGAAGCCTCAAAGCTTTCTCCAAATCAGCCTTCGGTGTGGGTTTGTACGTGTACTTACGTACACTGGTCACTTCCTGCACAATCTTCTCGGACGAGTTCGGTACTGGCGCCATGACTTCTACTTGTTATGTTTTTCAGAGTTCGAGTGATAATGATGAGTAACACCTGCCCGGGCTTGTTTATATACAAAAGTAATTAGTGCAAAAAGTTCTAACGAAATAAAGCAATTGTGCGAGGGAGACAAAAAATGTAGGTGCATAATTTGAAAAGAAGTCCAGTCATTATAAATAACCCTTTATTATCTTTAATTAAATGCAAAAATGGTGTTTTTCATAAGTGTATAGTTCATATAAGAAACGTTTCTAGAGATATATGGTAGCCCTGAAAAGGGCCGTTTTAAATGCTTCGACTGCACACGCAACTGATGTTAAGTGTCATCTTCCTGCGTCGGAGTCATTGGAAGTGGCCAATATTTTTTACGAACTGCCTCTAATTGTGCGATAGGTGTTGGCACGTAGGTGCACTTCTCTCCCTGGTTCTGACTGACTGGAGAAGGGCAATAGGCTTCGGGCTTATGAAGCCTCAAAGCTTTCTCCAAATCAGCCTTCGGTGTGGGTTTGTACGTGTACTTACGTACACTGGTCACTTCCTGCACAATCTTCTCGGACGAGTTCGGTACTGGCGCCATGACTTCTACTTGTTATGTTTTTCAAAGTTCGTGTGATAATGATGAGTAACACCTACCCGGGCTTGTTTATATACAAAAGTAATTAGTGCAAAAAGTTCTAACGAAATAAAGCAATTGTGCGAGGGAGACAAAAAATGTAGGTGCATAATTTGAAAAGAAGTCCAGTCATTATAAATAACCCTTTATTATCTTTAATTAAATGCAAAAATGGTGTTTTTCATAAGTGTATAGTTCATATAAGAAACGTTTCTAGAGATATATGGTAGCCCTGAAAAGGGCCGTTTTAAATGCTTCGACTGCACACGCAACTGATGTTAAGTGTCATCTTCCTGCGTCGGAGTCATTGGAAGTGGCCAATATTTTTTACGAACTGCCTCTAATTGTGCGATAGGTGTTGGCACGTAGGTGCATTTCTCTCCCTGGTTCTGACTGACTGGAGAAGGGCAATAGGCTTCGGGCTTATGAAGCCTCAAAGCTTTCTCCAAATCAGCCTTCGGTGTGGGTTTGTACGTGTACTTATGTACACTGGTCACTTCCTGCACAATCTTCTCGGACGAGTTCGGTACTGGCCCCATGACTTCTATTTATTATGTTTTTCAAAGTTCGAGTGATAATGATGAGTAACACCTGCCCGGGCTTGTTTATATACAAAAGTAATTAGTGCAAAAAGTTCTAACGAAATAAAGCAATTGTGCGAGGGAGACAAAAAATGTAGGTGCATAATTTGAAAAGAAGTCCAGTCATTATAAATAACCCTTTATTATCTTTAATTAAATGCAAAAATGGTGTTTTTCATAAGTGTATAGTTCATATAAGAAACGTTTCTAGAGATATATGGTAGCCCTGAAAAGGGCCGTTTTAAATGCTTCAACTGCACACGCAACTGATGTTAAGTGTCATCTTCCTGCGTCGGAGTCATTGGAAGTGGCCAATATTTTTTACGAACTGCCTCTAATTGTGCGATAGGTGTTGGCACGTAGGTGCATTTCTCTCCCTGGTTCTGACTGACTGGAGAAGGGCAATAGGCTTCGGGCTTATGAAGCCTCAAAGCTTTCTCCAAATCAGCCTTCGGTGTGGGTTTGTACGTGTACTTACGTACACTGGTCACTTCCTGCACAATCTTCTCGGACGAGTTCGGTACTGGCGCCATGACTTCTACTTGTTATGTTTTTCAAAGTTCGAGTGATAATGATGAGTAACACCTGCCCGGGCTTGTTTATATACAAAAGTAATTAGTGCAAAAAGTTCTAACGAAATAAAGCAATTGTGCGAGGGAGACAAAAAATGTAGATGCATAATTTGAAAAGAAGTCCAGTCATTATAAATAACCCTTTATTATCTTTAATTAAATGCAAAAATGGTGTTTTTCATAAGTGTATAGTTCATATAAGAAACGTTTCTAGAGATATATGGTAGCCCTGAAAAGGACCGTTTTAAATGCTTCGACTGCACACGCAACTGATGTTAAGTGTCATCTTCCTGCGTCGGAGTCATTGGAAGTGGCCAATATTTTTTACGAACTGCCTCTAATTGTGCGATAGGTGTTGGCACGTAGGTGCACTTCTCTCCCTGGTTCTGACTGACTGGAGAAGGGCAATAGGCTTCGGGCTTATGAAGCCTCAAAGCTTTCTCCAAATCAGCCTTCGGTGTGGGTTTGTACGTGTACTTACGTACACTGGTCACTTCCTGCACAATCTTCTCGGACGAGTTCGGTACTGGCGCCATGACTTCTACTTGTTATGTTTTTCAAAGTTCGAGTGATAATGATGAGTAACACCTGCCCGGGCTTGTTTATATACAAAAGTAATTAGTGCAAAAAGTTCTAACGAAATAAAGCAATTGTGCGAGGGAGACAAAAAATGTAGGTGCATAATTTGAAAAGAAGTCCAGTCATTATAAATAACCCTTTATTATCTTTAATTAAATGCAAAAATGGTGTTTTTCATAAGTGTATAGTTCATATAAGAAACGTTTCTAGAGATATATGGTAGCCCTGAAAAGGGCCGTTTTAAATGCTTCGACTGCACACGCAACTGATGTTAAGTGTCATCTTCCTGCGTCGGAGTCATTGGAAGTGGCCAATATTTTTTACGAACTGCCTCTAATTGTGCGATAGGTGTTGGCACGTAGGTGCATTTCTCTCCCTGGTTCTGACTGACTGGAGAAGGGCAATAGGCTTCGGGCTTATGAAGCCTCAAAGCTTTCTCCAAATCAGCCTTCGGTGTGGGTTTGTACGTGTACTTATGTACACTAGTCACTTCCTGCACAATCTTCTCGGACGAGTTCGGTACTGGCGCCATGACTTCTACTTGTTATGTTTTTCAAAGTTCGAGTGATAATGATGAGTAACACCTGCCCGGGCTTGTTTATATACAAAAGTAATTAGTGCAAAAAGTGCTAACGAAATAAAGCAATTGTGCGAGGGAGACAAAAAATGTAGGTGCATAATTTGAAAAGAAGTCCAGTCATTATAAATAACCCTTTATTATCTTTAATTAAATGCAAAAATGGTGTTTTTCATAAGTGTATAGTTCATATAAGAAACGTTTCTAGAGATATATGGTAGCCCTGAAAAGGGCCGTTTTAAATGCTTCAACTGCACACGCAACTGATGTTAAGTGTCATCTTCCTGCGTCGGAGTCATTGGAAGTGGCCAATATTTTTTACGAACTGCCTCTAATTGTGCGATAGGTGTTGGCACGTAGGTGCATTTCTCTCCCTGGTTCTGACTGACTGGAGAAGGGCAATAGGCTTCGGGCTTATGAAGCCTCAAAGCTTTCTCCAAATCAGCCTTCGGTGTGGGTTTGTACGTGTACTTATGTACACTGGTCACTTCCTGCACAATCTTCTCGGACGAGTTCGGTACTGGCCCCATGACTTCTATTTATTATGTTTTTCAAAGTTCGAGTGATAATGATGAGTAACACCTGCCCGGGCTTGTTTATATACAAAAGTAATTAGTGCAAAAAGTTCTAACGAAATAAAGCAATTGTGCGAGGGAGACAAAAAATGTAGGTGCATAATTTGAAAAGAAGTCCAGTCATTATAAATAACCCTTTATTATCTTTAATTAAATGCAAAAATGGTGTTTTTCATAAGTGTATAGTTCATGTAAGAAACGTTTCTAGAGATATATGGTAGCCCTGAAAAGGGCCGTTTTAAATGCTTCAACTGCACACGCAACTGATGTTAAGTGTCATCTTCCTGCGTCGGAGTCATTGGAAGTGGCCAATATTTTTTACGAACTGCCTCTAATTGTGCGATAGGTGTTGGCACGTAGGTGCATTTCTCTCCCTGGTTCTGACTGACTGGAGAAGGGCAATAGGCTTCGGGCTTATGAAGCCTCAAAGCTTTCTCCAAATCAGCCTTCGGTGTGGGTTTGTACGTGTACTTACGTACACTGGTCACTTCCTGCACAATCTTCTCGGACGAGTTCGGTACTGGCGCCATGACTTCTACTTGTTATGTTTTTCAAAGTTCGAGTGATAATGATGAGTAACACCTGCCCGGGCTTGTTTATATACAAAAGTAATTAGTGCAAAAAGTTCTAACGAAATAAAGCAATTGTGCGAGGGAGACAAAAAATGTAGATGCATAATTTGAAAAGAAGTCCAGTCATTATAAATAACCCTTTATTATCTTTAATTAAATGCAAAAATGGTGTTTTTCATAAGTGTATAGTTCATATAAGAAACGTTTCTAGAGATATATGGTAGCCCTGAAAAGGACCGTTTTAAATGCTTCGACTGCACACGCAACTGATGTTAAGTGTCATCTTCCTGCGTCGGAGTCATTGGAAGTGGCCAATATTTTTTACGAACTGCCTCTAATTGTGCGATAGGTGTTGGCACGTAGGTGCACTTCTCTCCCTGGTTCTGACTGACTGGAGAAGGGCAATAGGCTTCGGGCTTATGAAGCCTCAAAGCTTTCTCCAAATCAGCCTTCGGTGTGGGTTTGTACGTGTACTTACGTACACTGGTCACTTCCTGCACAATCTTCTCGGACGAGTTCGGTACTGGCGCCATGACTTCTACTTGTTATGTTTTTCAAAGTTCGAGTGATAATGATGAGTAACACCTGCCCGGGCTTGTTTATATACAAAAGTAATTAGTGCAAAAAGTTCTAACGAAATAAAGCAATTGTGCGAGGGAGACAAAAAATGTAGGTGCATAATTTGAAAAGAAGTCCAGTCATTATAAATAACCCTTTATTATCTTTAATTAAATGCAAAAATGGTGTTTTTCATAAGTGTATAGTTCATATAAGAAACGTTTCTAGAGATATATGGTAGCCCTGAAAAGGGCCGTTTTAAATGCTTCGACTGCACACGCAACTGATGTTAAGTGTCATCTTCCTGCGTCGGAGTCATTGGAAGTGGCCAATATTTTTTACGAACTGCCTCTAATTGTGCGATAGGTGTTGGCACGTAGGTGCATTTCTCTCCCTGGTTCTGACTGACTGGAGAAGGGCAATAGGCTTCGGGCTTATGAAGCCTCAAAGCTTTCTCCAAATCAGCCTTCGGTGTGGGTTTGTACGTGTACTTATGTACACTAGTCACTTCCTGCACAATCTTCTCGGACGAGTTCGGTACTGGCGCCATGACTTCTACTTGTTATGTTTTTCAAAGTTCGAGTGATAATGATGAGTAACACCTGCCCGGGCTTGTTTATATACAAAAGTAATTAGTGCAAAAAGTGCTAACGAAATAAAGCAATTGTGCGAGGGAGACAAAAAATGTAGGTGCATAATTTGAAAAGAAGTCCAGTCATTATAAATAACCCTTTATTATCTTTAATTAAATGCAAAAATGGTGTTTTTCATAAGTGTATAGTTCATATAAGAAACGTTTCTAGAGATATATGGTAGCCCTGAAAAGGGCCGTTTTAAATGCTTCGACTGCACACGCAACTGATGTTAAGTGTCATCTTCCTGCGTCGGAGTCATTGGAAGTGGCCAATATTTTTTACGAACTGCCTCTAATTGTGCGATAGGTGTTGGCACGTAGGTGCACTTCTCTCCCTGGTTCTGACTGACTGGAGAAGGGCAATAGGCTTCGGGCTTATGAAGCCTCAAAGCTTTCTCCAAATCAGCCTTCGGTGTGGGTTTGTACGTGTACTTACGTACACTGGTCACTTCCTGCACAATCTTCTCGGACGAGTTCGGTACTGGCGCCATGACTTCTACTTGTTATGTTTTTCAAAGTTCGTGTGATAATGATGAGTAACACCTACCCGGGCTTGTTTATATACAAAAGTAATTAGTGCAAAAAGTTCTAACGAAATAAAGCAATTGTGCGAGGGAGACAAAAAATGTAGGTGCATAATTTGAAAAGAAGTCCAGTCATTATAAATAACCCTTTATTATCTTTAATTAAATGCAAAAATGGTGTTTTTCATAAGTGTATAGTTCATATAAGAAACGTTTCTAGAGATATATGGTAGCCCTGAAAAGGGCCGTTTTAAATGCTTCGACTGCACACGCAACTGATGTTAAGTGTCATCTTCCTGCGTCGGAGTCATTGGAAGTGGCCAATATTTTTTACGAACTGCCTCTAATTGTGCGATAGGTGTTGGCACGTAGGTGCACTTCTCTCCCTGGTTCTGACTGACTGGAGAAGGGCAATAGGCTTCGGGCTTATGAAGCCTCAAAGCTTTCTCCAAATCAGCCTTCGGTGTGGGTTTGTACGTGTACTTATGTACACTGGTCACTTCCTGCACAATCTTCTCGGACGAGTTCGGTACTGGCGCCATGACTTCTACTTGTTATGTTTTTCAAAGTTCGAGTGATAATGATGAGTAACACCTGCCCGGGCTTGTTTATATACAAAAGTAATTAGTGCAAAAAGTTCTAACGAAATAAAGCAATTGTGCGAGGGAGACAAAAAATGTAGGTGCATAATTTAAAAAGAAGTCCAGTCATTATAAATAACCCTTTATTATCTTTAATTAAATGCAAAAATGGTGTTTTTCATAAGTGTATAGTTCATATAAGAAACGTTTCTAGAGATATATGGTAGCCCTGAAAAGGGCCGTTTTAAATGCTTCGACTGCACACGCAACTGATGTTAAGTGTCATCTTCCTGCGTCGGAGTCATTGGAAGTGGCCAATATTTTTTACGAACTGCCTCTAATTGTGCGATAGGTGTTGGCACGTAGGTGCACTTCTCTCCCTGGTTCTGACTGACTGGAGAAGGGCAATAGGCTTCGGGCTTATGAAGCCTCAAAGCTTTCTCCAAATCAGCCTTCGGTGTGGGTTTGTACGTGTACTTATGTACACTGGTCACTTCCTGCACAATCTTCTCGGACGAGTTCGGTACTGGCGCCATGACTTCTACTTGTTATGTTTTTCAAAGTTCGAGTGATAATGATGAGTAACACCTGCCCGGGCTTGTTTATATACAAAAGTAATTAGTGCAAAAAGTTCTAACGAAATAAAGCAATTGTGCGAGGGAGACAAAAAATGTAGGTGCATAATTTGAAAAGAAGTCCAGTCATTATAAATAACCCTTTATTATCTTTAATTAAATGCAAAAATAGTGTTTTTCATAAGTGTATAGTTCATATAAGAAACGTTTCTAGAGATATATGGTAGCCCTGAAAAGGGCCGTTTTAAATGCTTCGACTGCACACGCAACTGATGTTAAGTGTCATCTTCCTGCGTCGGAGTCATTGGAAGTGGCCAATATTTTTTACGAACTGCCTCTAATTGTGCGATAGGTGTTGGCACGTAGGTGCACTTCTCTCCCTGGTTCTGACTGACTGGAGAAGGGCAATAGGCTTCGGGCTTATGAAGCCTCAAAGCTTTCTCCAAATCAGCCTTCGGTGTGGGTTTGTACGTGTACTTAAGTACACTGGTCACTTCCTGCACAATCTTCTCGGACGAGTTCGGTACTGGCGCCATGACTTCTACTTGTTATGTTTTTCAAAGTTCGAGTGATAATGATGAGTTACACCTGCCCGGGCTTGTTTATATACAAAAGTAATTAGTGCAAAAAGTTCTAACGAAATAAAGCAATTGTGCGAGGGAGACGAAAAATGTAGGTGCATAATTTGAAAAGAAGTCCAGTCATTATAAATAACCCTTTATTATCTTTAATTAAATGCAAAAATGGTGTTTTTCATAAGTGTATAGTTCATATAAGAAACGTTTCTAGAGATATATGGTAGCCCTGAAAAGGGCCGTTTTAAATGCTTCGACTGCACACGCAACTGATGTTAAGTGTCATCTTCCTGCGTCGGAGTCATTGGAAGTGGCCAATATTTTTTACGAACTGCCTCTAATTGTGCGATAGGTGTTGGCACGTAGGTGCACTTCTCTCCCTGGTTCTGACTGACTGGAGAAGGGCAATAGGCTTCGGGCTTATGAAGCCTCAAAGCTTTCTCCAAATCAGCCTTCGGTGTGGGTTTGTACGTGTACTTACGTACACTGGTCACTTCCTGCACAATCTTCTCGGACGAGTTCGGTACTGGCGCCATGACTTCTACTTGTTATGTTTTTCAAAGTTCGAGTGATAATGATGAGTAACACCTGCCCGGGCTTGTTTATATACAAAAGTAATTAGTGCAAAAAGTTCTAACGAAATAAAGCAATTGTGCGAGGGAGACAAAAAATGTAGGTGCATAATTTGAAAAGAAGTCCAGTCATTATAAATAACCCTTTATTATCTTTAATTAAATGCAAAAATGGTGTTTTTCATAAGTGTATAGTTCATATAAGAAACGTTTCTAGAGATATATGGTAGCCCTGAAAAGGGCCGTTTTAAATGCTTCGACTGCACACGCAACTGATGTTAAGTGTCATCTTCCTGCGTCGGAGTCATCGGAAGTGGCCAATATTTTTTACGAACTGCCTCTAATTGTGCGATAGGTGTTGGCACGTAGGTGCACTTCTCTCCCTGGTTCTGACTGACTGGAGAAGGGCAATAGGCTTCGGGCTTATGAAGCCTCAAAGCTTTCTCCAAATCAGCCTTCGGTGTGGGTTTGTACGTGTACTTACGTACACTGGTCACTTCCTGCACAATCTTCTCGGACGAGTTCGGTACTGGCGCCATGACTTCTACTTGTTATGTTTTTCAAAGTTCGAGTGATAATAATGAGTAACACCTGCCCGGGCTTGTTTATATACAAAAGTAATTAGTGCAAAAAGTTCTAACGAAATAAAGCAATTGTGCGAGGGAGACAAAAAATGTAGGTGCATAATTTGAAAAGAAGTCCAGTCATTATAAATAACCCTTTATTATCTTTAATTAAATGCAAAAATGGTGTTTTTCATAAGTGTATAGTTCATATAAGAAACGTTTCTAGAGATATATGGTAGCCCTGAAAAGGGCCGTTTTAAATGCTTCGACTGCACACGCAACTGATGTTAAGTGTCATCTTCCTGCGTCGGAGTCATTGGAAGTGGCCAATATTTTTTACGAACTGCCTCTAATTGTGCGACAGGTGTTGGCACGTAGGTGCACTTCTCTCCCTGGTTCTGACTGACTGGAGAAGGGCAATAGGCTTCGGGCTTATGAAGCCTCAAAGCTTTCTCCAAATCAGCCTTCGGTGTGGGTTTGTACGTGTACTTACGTACACTGGTCACTTCCTGCACAATCTTCTCGGACGAGTTCGGTACTGGCGCCATGACTTCTACTTGTTATGTTTTTCAAAGTTCGAGTGATAATGATGAGTAACACCTGCCCGGGCTTGTTTATATACAAAAGTAATTAGTGCAAAAAGTTCTAACGAAATAAAGCAATTGGGCGAGGGAGACAAAAAATGTAGGTGCATAATTTGAAAAGAAGTCCAGTCATTATAAATAACCCTTTATTATCTTTAATTAAATGCAAAAATGGTGTTTTTCATAAGTGTATAGTTCATATAAGAAACGTTTCTAGAGATATATGGTAGCCCTGAAAAGGGCCGTTTTAAATGCTTCGACTGCACACGCAACTGATGTTAAGTGTCATCTTGCTGCATCGGAATCATTGGAAGTGGCCAATATTTTTTACGAACTGCCTCTAATTGTGCGATAGGTGTTGGCACGTAGGTGCACTTCTCTCCCTGGTTCTGACTGACTGGAGAAGGGCAATAGGCTTCGGGCTTATGAAGCCTCAAAGCTTTCTCCAAATCAGCCTTCGGTGTGGGTTTGTACGTGTACTTATGTACACTGGTCACTTCCTGCACAATCTTCTCGGACGAGTTCGGTACTGGCGCCATTCTTGTTATGTTTTTCAAAGTTCGAGTGATAATGATGAGTAACACCTGCCCGGGCTTGTTTATATACAAAAGTAATTAGTGCAAAAAGTTCTAACGAAATAAAGCAATTGTGCGAGGGAGACAAAAAATGTAGGTGCATAATTTGAAAAGAAGTCCAGTCATTATAAATAACCCTTTATTATCTTTAATTAAATGCAAAAATGGTGTTTTTCATAAGTGTATAGTTCATATAAGAAACGTTTCTAGAGATATATGGTAGCCCTGAAAAGGGCCGTTTTAAATGCTTCGACTGCACACGCAACTGATGTTAGGTGTCATCTTCCTGCGTCGGAGTCATTGGAAGTGGCCAATATTTTTTACGAACTGCCTCTAATTGTGCGATAGGTGTTGGCACGTAGGTGCACTTCTCTCCCTGGTTCTGACTGACTGGAGAAGGGCAATAGGCTTCGGGCTTATGAAGCCTCAAAGCTTTCTCCAAATCAGCCTTCGGTGTGGGTTTGTACGTGTACTTACGTACACTGGTCACTTCCTGCACAATCTTCTCGGACGAGTTCGGTACTGGCGCCATGACTTCTACTTGTTATGTTTTTCAGAGTTCGAGTGATAATGATGAGTAACACCTGCTCGGGCTTGTTTATATACAAAAGTAATTAGTGCAAAAAGTTCTAACGAAATAAAGCAATTGTGCGAGGGAGACAAAAAATGTAGGTGCATAATTTGAAAAGAAGTCCAGTCATTATAAATAACCCTTTATTATCTTTAATTAAATGCAAAAATGGTGTTTTTCATAAGTGTATAGTTCATATAAGAAACGTTTCTAGAGATATATGGTAGCCCTGAAAAGGGCCGTTTTAAATGCTTCGACTGCACACGCAACTGATGTTAAGTGTCATCTTCCTGCGTCGGAGTCATTGGAAGTGGCCAATATTTTTTACGAACTGCCTCTAATTGTGCGATAGGTGTTGGCACGTAGGTGCACTTCTCTCCCTGGTTCTGACTGACTGGAGAAGGGCAATAGGCTTCGGGCTTATGAAGCCTCAAAGCTTTCTCCAAATCAGCCTTCGGTGTGGGTTTGTACGTGTACTTATGTACACTGGTCACTTCCTGCACAATCTTCTCGGACGAGTTCGGTACTGGCGCCATGACTTCTACTTGTTATGTTTTTCAAAGTTCGAGTGATAATGATGAGTAACACCTGCCCGGGCTTGTTTATATACAAAAGTAATTAGTGCAAAAAGTTCTAACGAAATAAAGCAATTGTGCGAGGGAGACAAAAAATGTAGGTGCATAATTTAAAAAGAAGTCCAGTCATTATAAATAACCCTTTATTATCTTTAATTAAATGCAAAAATGGTGTTTTTCATAAGTGTATAGTTCATATAAGAAACGTTTCTAGAGATATATGGTAGCCCTGAAAAGGGCCGTTTTAAATGCTTCGACTGCACACGCAACTGATGTTAAGTGTCATCTTCCTGCGTCGGAGTCATTGGAAGTGGCCAATATTTTTTACGAACTGCCTCTAATTGTGCGATAGGTGTTGGCACGTAGGTGCACTTCTCTCCCTGGTTCTGACTGACTGGAGAAGGGCAATAGGCTTCGGGCTTATGAAGCCTCAAAGCTTTCTCCAAATCAGCCTTCGGTGTGGGTTTGTACGTGTACTTATGTACACTGGTCACTTCCTGCACAATCTTCTCGGACGAGTTCGGTACTGGCGCCATGACTTCTACTTGTTATGTTTTTCAAAGTTCGAGTGATAATGATGAGTAACACCTGCCCGGGCTTGTTTATATACAAAAGTAATTAGTGCAAAAAGTTCTAACGAAATAAAGCAATTGTGCGAGGGAGACAAAAAATGTAGGTGCATAATTTGAAAAGAAGTCCAGTCATTATAAATAACCCTTTATTATCTTTAATTAAATGCAAAAATAGTGTTTTTCATAAGTGTATAGTTCATATAAGAAACGTTTCTAGAGATATATGGTAGCCCTGAAAAGGGCCGTTTTAAATGCTTCGACTGCACACGCAACTGATGTTAAGTGTCATCTTCCTGCGTCGGAGTCATTGGAAGTGGCCAATATTTTTTACGAACTGCCTCTAATTGTGCGATAGGTGTTGGCACGTAGGTGCACTTCTCTCCCTGGTTCTGACTGACTGGAGAAGGGCAATAGGCTTCGGGCTTATGAAGCCTCAAAGCTTTCTCCAAATCAGCCTTCGGTGTGGGTTTGTACGTGTACTTATGTACACTGGTCACTTCCTGCACAATCTTCTCGGACGAGTTCGGTACTGGCGCCATGACTTCTACTTGTTATGTTTTTCAAAGTTCGAGTGATAATGATGAGTAACACCTGCCCGGGCTTGTTTATATACAAAAGTAATTAGTGCAAAAAGTTCTAACGAAATAAAGCAATTGTGCGAGGGAGACAAAAAATGTAGGTGCATAATTTGAAAAGAAGTCCAGTCATTATAAATAACCCTTTATTATCTTTAATTAAATGCAAAAATAGTGTTTTTCATAAGTGTATAGTTCATATAAGAAACGTTTCTAGAGATATATGGTAGCCCTGAAAAGGGCCGTTTTAAATGCTTCGACTGCACACGCAACTGATGTTAAGTGTCATCTTCCTGCGTCGGAGTCATTGGAAGTGGCCAATATTTTTTACGAACTGCCTCTAATTGTGCGATAGGTGTTGGCACGTAGGTGCACTTCTCTCCCTGGTTCTGACTGACTGGAGAAGGGCAATAGGCTTCGGGCTTATGAAGCCTCAAAGCTTTCTCCAAATCAGCCTTCGGTGTGGGTTTGTACGTGTACTTAAGTACACTGGTCACTTCCTGCACAATCTTCTCGGACGAGTTCGGTACTGGCGCCATGACTTCTACTTGTTATGTTTTTCAAAGTTCGAGTGATAATGATGAGTTACACCTGCCCGGGCTTGTTTATATACAAAAGTAATTAGTGCAAAAAGTTCTAACGAAATAAAGCAATTGTGCGAGGGAGACGAAAAATGTAGGTGCATAATTTGAAAAGAAGTCCAGTCATTATAAATAACCCTTTATTATCTTTAATTAAATGCAAAAATGGTGTTTTTCATAAGTGTATAGTTCATATAAGAAACGTTTCTAGAGATATATGGTAGCCCTGAAAAGGGCCGTTTTAAATGCTTCGACTGCACACGCAACTGATGTTAAGTGTCATCTTCCTGCGTCGGAGTCATTGGAAGTGGCCAATATTTTTTACGAACTGCCTCTAATTGTGCGATAGGTGTTGGCACGTAGGTGCACTTCTCTCCCTGGTTCTGACTGACTGGAGAAGGGCAATAGGCTTCGGGCTTATGAAGCCTCAAAGCTTTCTCCAAATCAGCCTTCGGTGTGGGTTTGTACGTGTACTTACGTACACTGGTCACTTCCTGCACAATCTTCTCGGACGAGTTCGGTACTGGCGCCATGACTTCTACTTGTTATGTTTTTCAAAGTTCGAGTGATAATGATGAGTAACACCTGCCCGGGCTTGTTTATATACAAAAGTAATTAGTGCAAAAAGTTCTAACGAAATAAAGCAATTGTGCGAGGGAGACAAAAAATGTAGGTGCATAATTTGAAAAGAAGTCCAGTCATTATAAATAACCCTTTATTATCTTTAATTAAATGCAAAAATGGTGTTTTTCATAAGTGTATAGTTCATATAAGAAACGTTTCTAGAGATATATGGTAGCCCTGAAAAGGGCCGTTTTAAATGCTTCGACTGCACACGCAACTGATGTTAAGTGTCATCTTCCTGCGTCGGAGTCATCGGAAGTGGCCAATATTTTTTACGAACTGCCTCTAATTGTGCGATAGGTGTTGGCACGTAGGTGCACTTCTCTCCCTGGTTCTGACTGACTGGAGAAGGGCAATAGGCTTCGGGCTTATGAAGCCTCAAAGCTTTCTCCAAATCAGCCTTCGGTGTGGGTTTGTACGTGTACTTACGTACACTGGTCACTTCCTGCACAATCTTCTCGGACGAGTTCGGTACTGGCGCCATGACTTCTACTTGTTATGTTTTTCAAAGTTCGAGTGATAATAATGAGTAACACCTGCCCGGGCTTGTTTATATACAAAAGTAATTAGTGCAAAAAGTTCTAACGAAATAAAGCAATTGTGCGAGGGAGACAAAAAATGTAGGTGCATAATTTGAAAAGAAGTCCAGTCATTATAAATAACCCTTTATTATCTTTAATTAAATGCAAAAATGGTGTTTTTCATAAGTGTATAGTTCATATAAGAAACGTTTCTAGAGATATATGGTAGCCCTGAAAAGGGCCGTTTTAAATGCTTCGACTGCACACGCAACTGATGTTAAGTGTCATCTTCCTGCGTCGGAGTCATTGGAAGTGGCCAATATTTTTTACGAACTGCCTCTAATTGTGCGACAGGTGTTGGCACGTAGGTGCACTTCTCTCCCTGGTTCTGACTGACTGGAGAAGGGCAATAGGCTTCGGGCTTATGAAGCCTCAAAGCTTTCTCCAAATCAGCCTTCGGTGTGGGTTTGTACGTGTACTTACGTACACTGGTCACTTCCTGCACAATCTTCTCGGACGAGTTCGGTACTGGCGCCATGACTTCTACTTGTTATGTTTTTCAAAGTTCGAGTGATAATGATGAGTAACACCTGCCCGGGCTTGTTTATATACAAAAGTAATTAGTGCAAAAAGTTCTAACGAAATAAAGCAATTGTGCGAGGGAGACAAAAAATGTAGGTGCATAATTTGAAAAGAAGTCCAGTCATTATAAATAACCCTTTATTATCTTTAATTAAATGCAAAAATGGTGTTTTTCATAAGTGTATAGTTCATATAAGAAACGTTTCTAGAGATATATGGTAGCCCTGAAAAGGGCCGTTTTAAATGCTTCGACTGCACACGCAACTGATGTTAAGTGTCATCTTCCTGCATCGGAATCATTGGAAGTGGCCAATATTTTTTACGAACTGCCTCTAATTGTGCGATAGGTGTTGGCACGTAGGTGCACTTCTCTCCCTGGTTCTGACTGACTGGAGAAGGGCAATAGGCTTCGGGCTTATGAAGCCTCAAAGCTTTCTCCAAATCAGCCTTCGGTGTGGGTTTGTACGTGTACTTATGTACACTGGTCACTTCCTGCACAATCTTCTCGGACGAGTTCGGTACTGGCGCCATGACTTCTACTTGTTATGTTTTTCAAAGTTCGAGTGATAATGATGAGTAACACCTGCCCGGGCTTGTTTATATACAAAAGTAATTAGTGCAAAAAGTTCTAACGAAATAAAGCAATTGTGCGAGGGAGACAAAAAATGTAGGTGCATAATTTGAAAAGAAGTCCAGTCATTATAAATAACCCTTTATTATCTTTAATTAAATGCAAAAATGGTGTTTTTCATAAGTGTATAGTTCATATAAGAAACGTTTCTAGAGATATATGGTAGCCCTGAAAAGGGCCGTTTTAAATGCTTCGACTGCACACGCAACTGATGTTAGGTGTCATCTTCCTGCGTCGGAGTCATTGGAAGTGGCCAATATTTTTTACGAACTGCCTCTAATTGTGCGATAGGTGTTGGCACGTAGGTGCACTTCTCTCCCTGGTTCTGACTGACTGGAGAAGGGCAATAGGCTTCGGGCTTATGAAGCCTCAAAGCTTTCTCCAAATCAGCCTTCGGTGTGGGTTTGTACGTGTACTTACGTACACTGGTCACTTCCTGCACAATCTTCTTGGACGAGTTCGGTACTGGCGCCATGACTTCTACTTGTTATGTTTTTCAGAGTTCGAGTGATAATGATGAGTAACACCTGCTCGGGCTTGTTTATATACAAAAGTAATTAGTGCAAAAAGTTCTAACGAAATAAAGCAATTGTGCGAGGGAGACAAAAAATGTAGGTGCATAATTTGAAAAGAAGTCCAGTCATTATAAATAACCCTTTATTATCTTTAATTAAATGCAAAAATGGTGTTTTTCATAAATGTATAGTTCATATAAGAAACGTTTCTAGAGATATATGGTAGCCCTGAAAAGGGCCGTTTTAAATGCTTCGACTGCACACGCAACTGATGTTAAGTGTCATCTTCCTGCGTCGGAGTCATTGGAAGTGGCCAATATTTTTTACGAACTGCCTCTAATTGTGCGATAGGTGTTGGCACGTAGGTGCACTTCTCTCCCTGGTTCTGACTGACTGGAGAAGGGCAATAGGCTTCGGGCTTATGAAGCCTCAAAGCTTTCTCCAAATCAGCCTTCGGTGTGGGTTTGTACGTGTACTAATGTACACTGGTCACTTCCTGCACAATCTTCTCGGACGAGTTCGGTACTGGCGCCATGACTTCTACTTGTTATGTTTTTCAAAGTTCGAGTGATAATGATGAGTAACACCTGCCCGGGCTTGTTTATATACAAAAGTAATTAGTGCAAAAAGTTCTAACGAAATAAAGCAATTGTGCGAGGGAGACAAAAAATGTAGGTGCATAATTTGAAAAGAAGTCCAGTCATTATAAATAACCCTTTATTATCTTTAATTAAATGCAAAAATGGTGTTTTTCATAAGTGTATAGTTCATATAAGAAACGTTTCTAGAGATATATGGTAGCCCTGAAAAGGGCCGTTTTAAATGCTTCGACTGCACACGCAACTGATGTTAGGTGTCATCTTCCTGCGTCGGAGTCATTGGAAGTGGCCAATATTTTTTACGAACTGCCTCTAATTGTGCGATAGGTGTTGGCACGTAGGTGCACTTCTCTCCCTGGTTCTGACTGACTGGAGAAGGGCAATAGGCTTCGGGCTTATGAAGCCTCAAAGCTTTCTCCAAATCAGCCTTCGGTGTGGGTTTGTACGTGTACTTACGTACACTGGTCACTTCCTGCACAATCTTCTCGGACGAGTTCGGTACTGGCGCCATGACTTCTACTTGTTATGTTTTTCAAAGTTCGAGTGATAATGATGAGTTACACCTGCCCGGGCTTGTTTATATACAAAAGTAATTAGTGCAAAAAGTTCTAACGAAATAAAGCAATTGTGCGAGGGAGACGAAAAATGTAGGTGCATAATTTGAAAAGAAGTCCAGTCATTATAAATAACCCTTTATTATCTTTAATTAAATGCAAAAATGGTGTTTTTCATAAGTGTATAGTTCATATAAGAAACGTTTCTAGAGATATATGGTAGCCCTGAAAAGGGCCGTTTTAAATGCTTCGACTGCACACGCAACTGATGTTAAGTGTCATCTTCCTGCGTCGGAGTCATTGGAAGTGGCCAATATTTTTTACGAACTGCCTCTAATTGTGCGATAGGTGTTGGCACGTAGGTGCACTTCTCTCCCTGGTTCTGACTGACTGGAGAAGGGCAATAGGCTTCGGGCTTATGAAGCCTCAAAGCTTTCTCCAAATCAGCCTTCGGTGTGGGTTTGTACGTGTACTTACGTACACTGGTCACTTCCTGCACAATCTTCTCGGACGAGTTCGGTACTGGCGCCATGACTTCTACTTGTTATGTTTTTCAAAGTTCGAGTGATAATGATGAGTAACACCTGCCCGGGCTTGTTTATATACAAAAGTAATTAGTGCAAAAAGTTCTAACGAAATAAAGCAATTGTGCGAGGGAGACAAAAAATGTAGGTGCATAATTTGAAAAGAAGTCCAGTCATTATAAATAACCCTTTATTATCTTTAATTAAATGCAAAAATGGTGTTTTTCATAAGTGTATAGTTCATATAAGAAACGTTTCTAGAGATATATGGTAGCCCTGAAAAGGGCCGTTTTAAATGCTTCGACTGCACACGCAACTGATGTTAAGTGTCATCTTCCTGCGTCGGAGTCATCGGAAGTGGCCAATATTTTTTACGAACTGCCTCTAATTGTGCGATAGGTGTTGGCACGTAGGTGCACTTCTCTCCCTGGTTCTGACTGACTGGAGAAGGGCAATAGGCTTCGGGCTTATGAAGCCTCAAAGCTTTCTCCAAATCAGCCTTCGGTGTGGGTTTGTACGTGTACTTACGTACACTGGTCACTTCCTGCACAATCTTCTCGGACGAGTTCGGTACTGGCGCCATGACTTCTACTTGTTATGTTTTTCAAAGTTCGAGTGATAATAATGAGTAACACCTGCCCGGGCTTGTTTATATACAAAAGTAATTAGTGCAAAAAGTTCTAACGAAATAAAGCAATTGTGCGAGGGAGACAAAAAATGTAGGTGCATAATTTGAAAAGAAGTCCAGTCATTATAAATAACCCTTTATTATCTTTAATTAAATGCAAAAATGGTGTTTTTCATAAGTGTATAGTTCATATAAGAAACGTTTCTAGAGATATATGGTAGCCCTGAAAAGGGCCGTTTTAAATGCTTCGACTGCACACGCAACTGATGTTAAGTGTCATCTTCCTGCGTCGGAGTCATTGGAAGTGGCCAATATTTTTTACGAACTGCCTCTAATTGTGCGACAGGTGTTGGCACGTAGGTGCACTTCTCTCCCTGGTTCTGACTGACTGGAGAAGGGCAATAGGCTTCGGGCTTATGAAGCCTCAAAGCTTTCTCCAAATCAGCCTTCGGTGTGGGTTTGTACGTGTACTTACGTACACTGGTCACTTCCTGCACAATCTTCTCGGACGAGTTCGGTACTGGCGCCATGACTTCTACTTGTTATGTTTTTCAAAGTTCGAGTGATAATGATGAGTAACACCTGCCCGGGCTTGTTTATATACAAAAGTAATTAGTGCAAAAAGTTCTAACGAAATAAAGCAATTGTGCGAGGGAGACAAAAAATGTAGGTGCATAATTTGAAAAGAAGTCCAGTCATTATAAATAACCCTTTATTATCTTTAATTAAATGCAAAAATGGTGTTTTTCATAAGTGTATAGTTCATATAAGAAACGTTTCTAGAGATATATGGTAGCCCTGAAAAGGGCCGTTTTAAATGCTTCGACTGCACACGCAACTGATGTTAAGTGTCATCTTCCTGCATCGGAATCATTGGAAGTGGCCAATATTTTTTACGAACTGCCTCTAATTGTGCGATAGGTGTTGGCACGTAGGTGCACTTCTCTCCCTGGTTCTGACTGACTGGAGAAGGGCAATAGGCTTCGGGCTTATGAAGCCTCAAAGCTTTCTCCAAATCAGCCTTCGGTGTGGGTTTGTACGTGTACTTATGTACACTGGTCACTTCCTGCACAATCTTCTCGGACGAGTTCGGTACTGGCGCCATGACTTCTACTTGTTATGTTTTTCAAAGTTCGAGTGATAATGATGAGTAACACCTGCCCGGGCTTGTTTATATACAAAAGTAATTAGTGCAAAAAGTTCTAACGAAATAAAGCAATTGTGCGAGGGAGACAAAAAATGTAGGTGCATAATTTGAAAAGAAGTCCAGTCATTATAAATAACCCTTTATTATCTTTAATTAAATGCAAAAATGGTGTTTTTCATAAGTGTATAGTTCATATAAGAAACGTTTCTAGAGATATATGGTAGCCCTGAAAAGGGCCGTTTTAAATGCTTCGACTGCACACGCAACTGATGTTAGGTGTCATCTTCCTGCGTCGGAGTCATTGGAAGTGGCCAATATTTTTTACGAACTGCCTCTAATTGTGCGATAGGTGTTGGCACGTAGGTGCACTTCTCTCCCTGGTTCTGACTGACTGGAGAAGGGCAATAGGCTTCGGGCTTATGAAGCCTCAAAGCTTTCTCCAAATCAGCCTTCGGTGTGGGTTTGTACGTGTACTTACGTACACTGGTCACTTCCTGCACAATCTTCTCGGACGAGTTCGGTACTGGCGCCATGACTTCTACTTGTTATGTTTTTCAGAGTTCGAGTGATAATGATGAGTAACACCTGCTCGGGCTTGTTTATATACAAAAGTAATTAGTGCAAAAAGTTCTAACGAAATAAAGCAATTGTGCGAGGGAGACAAAAAATGTAGGTGCATAATTTGAAAAGAAGTCCAGTCATTATAAATAACCCTTTATTATCTTTAATTAAATGCAAAAATGGTGTTTTTCATAAATGTATAGTTCATATAAGAAACGTTTCTAGAGATATATGGTAGCCCTGAAAAGGGCCGTTTTAAATGCTTCGACTGCACACGCAACTGATGTTAAGTGTCATCTTCCTGCGTCGGAGTCATTGGAAGTGGCCAATATTTTTTACGAACTGCCTCTAATTGTGCGATAGGTGTTGGCACGTAGGTGCACTTCTCTCCCTGGTTCTGACTGACTGGAGAAGGGCAATAGGCTTCGGGCTTATGAAGCCTCAAAGCTTTCTCCAAATCAGCCTTCGGTGTGGGTTTGTACGTGTACTAATGTACACTGGTCACTTCCTGCACAATCTTCTCGGACGAGTTCGGTACTGGCGCCATGACTTCTACTTGTTATGTTTTTCAAAGTTCGAGTGATAATGATGAGTAACACCTGCCCGGGCTTGTTTATATACAAAAGTAATTAGTGCAAAAAGTTCTAACGAAATAAAGCAATTGTGCGAGGGAGACAAAAAATGTAGGTGCATAATTTGAAAAGAAGTCCAGTCATTATAAATAACCCTTTATTATCTTTAATTAAATGCAAAAATGGTGTTTTTCATAAGTGTATAGTTCATATAAGAAACGTTTCTAGAGATATATGGTAGCCCTGAAAAGGGCCGTTTTAAATGCTTCGACTGCACACGCAACTGATGTTAGGTGTCATCTTCCTGCGTCGGAGTCATTGGAAGTGGCCAATATTTTTTACGAACTGCCTCTAATTGTGCGATAGGTGTTGGCACGTAGGTGCACTTCTCTCCCTGGTTCTGACTGACTGGAGAAGGGCAATAGGCTTCGGGCTTATGAAGCCTCAAAGCTTTCTCCAAATCAGCCTTCGGTGTGGGTTTGTACGTGTACTTACGTACACTGGTCACTTCCTGCACAATCTTCTCGGACGAGTTCGGTACTGGCGCCATGACTTCTACTTGTTATGTTTTTCAGAGTTCGAGTGATAATGATGAGTAACACCTGCTCGGGCTTGTTTATATACAAAAGTAATTAGTGCAAAAAGTTCTAACGAAATAAAGCAATTGTGCGAGGGAGACAAAAAATGTAGGTGCATAATTTGAAAAGAAGTCCAGTCATTATAAATAACCCTTTATTATCTTTAATTAAATGCAAAAATGGTGTTTTTCATAAATGTATAGTTCATATAAGAAACGTTTCTAGAGATATATGGTAGCCCTGAAAAGGGCCGTTTTAAATGCTTCGACTGCACACGCAACTGATGTTAAGTGTCATCTTCCTGCGTCGGAGTCATTGGAAGTGGCCAATATTTTTTACGAACTGCCTCTAATTGTGCGATAGGTGTTGGCACGTAGGTGCACTTCTCTCCCTGGTTCTGACTGACTGGAGAAGGGCAATAGGCTTCGGGCTTATGAAGCCTCAAAGCTTTCTCCAAATCAGCCTTCGGTGTGGGTTTGTACGTGTACTTACGTACACTGGTCACTTCCTGCACAATCTTCTCGGACGAGTTCGGTACTGGCGCCATGACTTCTACTTGTTATGTTTTTCAAAGTTCGAGTGATAATGATGAGTAACACCTGCCCGGGCTTGTTTATATACAAAAGTAATTAGTGCAAAAAGTTCTAACGAAATAAAGCAATTGTGCGAGGGAGACAAAAAATGTAGGTGCATAATTTGAAAAGAAGTCCAGTCATTATAAATAACCCTTTATTATCTTTAATTAAATGCAAAAATGGTGTTTTTCATAAGTGTATAGTTCATATAAGAAACGTTTCTAGAGATATATGGTAGCCCTGAAAAGGGCCGTTTTAAATGCTTCGACTGCACACGCAACTGATGTTAAGTGTCATCTTCCTGCGTCGGAGTCATTGGAAGTGGCCAATATTTTTTACGAACTGCCTCTAATTGTGCGATAGGTGTTGGCACGTAGGTGCACTTCTCTCCCTGGTTCTGACTGACTGGAGAAGGGCAATAGGCTTCGGGCTTATGAAGCCTCAAAGCTTTCTCCAAATCAGCCTTCGGTGTGGGTTTGTACGTGTACTTACGTACACTGGTCACTTCCTGCACAATCTTCTCGGACGAGTTCGGTACTGGCGCCATGACTTCTACTTGTTATGTTTTTCAAAGTTCGAGTGATAATAATGAGTAACACCTGCCCGGGCTTGTTTATATACAAAAGTAATTAGTGCAAAAAGTTCTAACGAAATAAAGCAATTGTGCGAGGGAGACAAAAAATGTAGGTGCATAATTTGAAAAGAAGTCCAGTCATTATAAATAACCCTTTATTATCTTTAATTAAATGCAAAAATGGTGTTTTTCATAAGTGTATAGTTCATATAAGAAACGTTTCTAGAGATATATGGTAGCCCTGAAAAGGGCCGTTTTAAATGCTTCGACTGCACACGCAACTGATGTTAAGTGTCATCTTCCTGCGTCGGAGTCATTGGAAGTGGCCAATATTTTTTACGAACTGCCTCTAATTGTGCGATAGGTGTTGGCACGTAGGTGCACTTCTCTCCCTGGTTCTGACTGACTGGAGAAGGGCAATAGGCTTCGGGCTTATGAAGCCTCAAAGCTTTCTCCAAATCAGCCTTCGGTGTGGGTTTGTACGTGTACTTACGTACACTGGTCACTTCCTGCACAATCTTCTCGGACGAGTTCGGTACTGGCGCCATGACTTCTACTTGTTATGTTTTTCAAAGTTCGAGTGATAATGATGAGTAACACCTGCCCGGGCTTGTTTATATACAAAAGTAATTAGTGCAAAAAGTTCTAACGAAATAAAGCAATTGTGCGAGGGAGACAAAAAATGTAGGTGCATAATTTGAAAAGAAGTCCAGTCATTATAAATAACCCTTTATTATCTTTAATTAAATGCAAAAATGGTGTTTTTCATAAGTGTATAGTTCATATAAGAAACGTTTCTAGAGATATATGGTAGCCCTGAAAAGGGCCGTTTTAAATGCTTCGACTGCACACGCAACTGATGTTAAGTGTCATCTTCCTGCGTCGGAGTCATTGGAAGTGGCCAATATTTTTTACGAACTGCCTCTAATTGTGCGATAGGTGTTGGCACATAGGTGCACTTCTCTCCCTGGTTCTGACTGACTGGAGCAGGGCAATAGGCTTCGGGCTTATGAAGCCTCAAAGCTTTCTCCAAATCAGCCTTCGGTGTGGGTTTGTACGTGTACTTATGTACACTGGTCACTTCCTGCACAATCTTCTCGGACGAGTTCGGTACTGGCGCCATGACTTCTACTTGTTATGTTTTTCAAAGTTCGAGTGATAATGATGAGTAACACCTGCCCGGGCTTGTTTATATACAAAAGTAATTAGTGCAAAAAGTTCTAACGAAATAAAGCAATTGTGCGAGGGAGACAAAAAATGTAGGTGCATAATTTGAAAAGAAGTCCAGTCATTATAAATAACCCTTTATTATCTTTAATTAAATGCAAAAATGGTGTTTTTCATAAGTGTATAGTTCATATAAGAAACGTTTCTAGAGATATATGGTAGCCCTGAAAAGGGCCGTTTTAAATGCTTCGACTGCACACGCAACTGATGTTAGGTGTCATCTTCCTGCGTCGGAGTCATTGGAAGTGGCCAATATTTTTTACGAACTGCCTCTAATTGTGCGATAGGTGTTGGCACGTAGGTGCACTTCTCTCCCTGGTTCTGACTGACTGGAGAAGGGCAATAGGCTTCGGGCTTATGAAGCCTCAAAGCTTTCTCCAAATCAGCCTTCGGTGTGGGTTTGTACGTGTACTTACGTACACTGGTCACTTCCTGCACAATCTTCTCGGACGAGTTCGGTACTGGCGCCATGACTTCTACTTGTTATGTTTTTCAGAGTTCGAGTGATAATGATGAGTAACACCTGCTCGGGCTTGTTTATATACAAAAGTAATTAGTGCAAAAAGTTCTAACGAAATAAAGCAATTGTGCGAGGGAGACAAAAAATGTAGGTGCATAATTTGAAAAGAAGTCCAGTCATTATAAATAACCCTTTATTATCTTTAATTAAATGCAAAAATGGTGTTTTTCATAAATGTATAGTTCATATAAGAAACGTTTCTAGAGATATATGGTAGCCCTGAAAAGGGCCGTTTTAAATGCTTCGACTGCACACGCAACTGATGTTAAGTGTCATCTTCCTGCGTCGGAGTCATTGGAAGTGGCCAATATTTTTTACGAACTGCCTCTAATTGTGCGATAGGTGTTGGCACGTAGGTGCACTTCTCTCCCTGGTTCTGACTGACTGGAGAAGGGCAATAGGCTTCGGGCTTATGAAGTCTCAAAGCTTTCTCCAAATCAGCCTTCGGTGTGGGTTTGTACGTGTACTTATGTACACTGGTCACTTCCTGCACAATCTTCTCGGACGAGTTCGGTACTGGCGCCATGACTTCTACTTGTTATGTTTTTCAAAGTTCGAGTGATAATGATGAGTAACACCTGCCCGGGCTTGTTTATATACAAAAGTAATTAGTGCAAAAAGTTCTAACGAAATAAACCAATTGTGCGAGGGAGACAAAAAATGTAGGTGCATAATTTGAAAAGAAGTCCAGTCATTATAAATAACCCTTTATTATCTTTAATTAAATGCAAAAATGGTGTTTTTCATAAGTGTATAGTTCATATAAGAAACATTTCTAGAGATATATGGTAGCCCTGAAAAGGGCCGTTTTAAATGCTTCGACTGCACACGCAACTGATGTTAAGTGTCATCTTCCTGCGTCGGAGTCATTGGAAGTGGCCAATATTTTTTACGAACTGCCTCTAATTGTGCGATAGGTGTTGGCACGTAGGTGCACTTCTCTCCCTGGTTCTGACTGACTGGAGGAGGGCAATAGGCTTCGGGCTTATGAAGTCTCAAAGCTTTCTCCAAATCAGCCTTCGGTGTGGGTTTGTACGTGTACTTACGTACACTGGTCACTTCCTGCACAATCTTCTCGGACGAGTTCGGTACTAGCGCCATGACTTCTACTTGTTATGTTTTTCAGAGTTCGAGTGATAATGATGAGTAACACCTGCCCGGGCTTGTTTATATACAAAAGTAATTAGTGCAAAAAGATCTAACGAAATAAAGCAATTGTGCGAGGGAGACGAAAAATGTAGGTGCATAATTTGAAAAGAAGTCCAGTCATTATAAATAACCCTTTATTATCTTTAATTAAATGCAAAAATGGTGTTTTTCATAAGTGTATAGTTCATATAAGAAACGTTTCTAGAGATATATGGTAGCCCTGAAAAGGGCCGTTTTAAATGCTTCGACTGCACACGCAACTGATGTTAGGTGTCATCTTCCTGCGTCGGAGTCATTGGAAGTGGCCAATATTTTTTACGAACTGCCTCTAATTGTGCGATAGGTGTTGGCACGTAGGTGCACTTCTCTCCCTGGTTCTGACTGACTGGAGAAGGGCAATAGGCTTCGGGCTTATGAAGCCTCAAAGCTGTCTCCAAATCAGCCTTCGGTGTGGGTTTGTACGTGTACTTACGTACACTGGTCACTTCCTGCACAATCTTCTCGGACGAGTTCGGTACTGGCGCCATGACTTCTACTTGTTATGTTTTTCAAAGTTCGAGTGATAATGATGAGTAACACCTGCCCGGGCTTGTTTATATACAAAAGTAATTAGTGCAAAAAGTTCTAACGAAATAAAGCAATTGTGCGAGGGAGACAAAAAATGTAGGTGCATAATTTGAAAAGAAGTCCAGTCATTATAAATAACCCTTTATTATCTTTAATTAAATGCAAAAATGGTGTTTTTCATAAGTGTATAGTTCATATAAGAAACGTTTCTAGAGATATATGGTAGCCCTGAAAAGGGCCGTTTTAAATGCTTCGACTGCACACGCAACTGATGTTAGGTGTCATCTTCCTGCGTCGGAGTCATTGGAAGTGGCCAATATTTTTTACGAACTGCCTCTAATTGTGCGATAGGTGTTGGCACGTAGGTGCACTTCTCTCCCTGGTTCTGACTGACTGGAGAAGGGCAATAGGCTTCGGGCTTATGAAGCCTCAAAGCTTTCTCCAAATCAGCCTTCGGTGTGGGTTTGTACGTGTACTTACGTACACTGGTCACTTCCTGCACAATCTTCTCGGACGAGTTCGGTACTGGCGCCATGACTTCTACTTGTTATGTTTTTCAGAGTTCGAGTGATAATGATGAGTAACACTTGCTCGGGCTTGTTTATATACAAAAGTAATTAGTGCAAAAAGTTCTAACGAAATAAAGCAATTGTGCGAGGGAGACAAAAAATGTAGGTGCATAATTTGAAAAGAAGTCCAGTCATTATAAATAACCCTTTATTATCTTTAATTAAATGCAAAAATGGTGTTTTTCATAAATGTATAGTTCATATAAGAAACGTTTCTAGAGATATATGGTAGCCCTGAAAAGGGCCGTTTTAAATGCTTCGACTGCACACGCAACTGATGTTAAGTGTCATCTTCCTGCGTCGGAGTCATTGGAAGTGGCCAATATTTTTTACGAACTGCCTCTAATTGTGCGATAGGTGTTGGCACGTAGGTGCACTTCTCTCCCTGGTTCTGACTGACTGGAGAAGGGCAATAGGCTTCGGGCTTATGAAGCCTCAAAGCTTTCTCCAAATCAGCCTTCGGTGTGGGTTTGTACGTGTACTTACGTACACTGGTCACTTCCTGCACAATCTTCTCGGACGAGTTCGGTACTGGCGCCATGACTTCTACTTGTTATGTTTTTCAGAGTTCGAGTGATAATGATGAGTAACACCTGCTCGGGCTTGTTTATATACAAAAGTAATTAGTGCAAAAAGTTCTAACGAAATAAAGCAATTGTGCGAGGGAGACAAAAAATGTAGGTGCATAATTTGAAAAGAAGTCCAGTCATTATAAATAACCCTTTATTATCTTTAATTAAATGCAAAAATGGTGTTTTTCATAAATGTATAGTTCATATAAGAAACGTTTCTAGAGATATATGGTAGCCCTGAAAAGGGCCGTTTTAAATGCTTCGACTGCACACGCAACTGATGTTAAGTGTCATCTTCCTGCGTCGGAGTCATTGGAAGTGGCCAATATTTTTTACGAACTGCCTCTAATTGTGCGATAGGTGTTGGCACGTAGGTGCACTTCTCTCCCTGGTTCTGACTGACTGGAGAAGGGCAATAGGCTTCGGGCTTATGAAGCCTCAAAGCTTTCTCCAAATCAGCCTTCGGTGTGGGTTTGTACGTGTACTAATGTACACTGGTCACTTCCTGCACAATCTTCTCGGACGAGTTCGGTACTGGCGCCATGACTTCTACTTGTTATGTTTTTCAAAGTTCGAGTGATAATGATGAGTAACACCTGCCCGGGCTTGTTTATATACAAAAGTAATTAGTGCAAAAAGTTCTAACGAAATAAAGCAATTGTGCGAGGGAGACAAAAAATGTAGGTGCATAATTTGAAAAGAAGTCCAGTCATTATAAATAACCCTTTATTATCTTTAATTAAATGCAAAAATGGTGTTTTTCATAAGTGTATAGTTCATATAAGAAACGTTTCTAGAGATATATGGTAGCCCTGAAAAGGGCCGTTTTAAATGCTTCGACTGCACACGCAACTGATGTTAGGTGTCATCTTCCTGCGTCGGAGTCATTGGAAGTGGCCAATATTTTTTACGAACTGCCTCTAATTGTGCGATAGGTGTTGGCACGTAGGTGCACTTCTCTCCCTGGTTCTGACTGACTGGAGAAGGGCAATAGGCTTCGGGCTTATGAAGCCTCAAAGCTTTCTCCAAATCAGCCTTCGGTGTGGGTTTGTACGTGTACTTACGTACACTGGTCACTTCCTGCACAATCTTCTCGGACGAGTTCGGTACTGGCGCCATGACTTCTACTTGTTATGTTTTTCAGAGTTCGAGTGATAATGATGAGTAACACCTGCTCGGGCTTGTTTATATACAAAAGTAATTAGTGCAAAAAGTTCTAACGAAATAAAGCAATTGTGCGAGGGAGACAAAAAATGTAGGTGCATAATTTGAAAAGAAGTCCAGTCATTATAAATAACCCTTTATTATCTTTAATTAAATGCAAAAATGGTGTTTTTCATAAATGTATAGTTCATATAAGAAACGTTTCTAGAGATATATGGTAGCCCTGAAAAGGGCCGTTTTAAATGCTTCGACTGCACACGCAACTGATGTTAAGTGTCATCTTCCTGCGTCGGAGTCATTGGAAGTGGCCAATATTTTTTACGAACTGCCTCTAATTGTGCGATAGGTGTTGGCACGTAGGTGCACTTCTGTCCCTGGTTCTGACTGACTGGAGAAGGGCAATAGGCTTCGGGCTTATGAAGTCTCAAAGCTTTCTCCAAATCAGCCTTCGGTGTGGGTTTGTACGTGTACTTATGTACACTGGTCACTTCCTGCACAATCTTCTCGGACGAGTTCGGTACTGGCGCCATGACTTCTACTTGTTATGTTTTTCAAAGTTCGAGTGATAATGATGAGTAACACCTGCCCGGCCTTGTTTATATACAAAAGTAATTAGTGCAAAAAGTTCTAACGAAATAAAGCAATTGTGCGAGGGAGACAAAAAATGTAGGTGCATAATTTGAAAAGAAGTCCAGTCATTATAAATAACCCTTTATTATCTTTAATTAAATGCAAAAATGGTGTTTTTCATAAGTGTATAGTTCATATAAGAAACATTTCTAGAGATATATGGTAGCCCTGAAAAGGGCCGTTTTAAATGCTTCGACTGCACACGCAACTGATGTTAAGTGTCATCTTCCTGCGTCGGAGTCATTGGAAGTGGCCAATATTTTTTACGAACTGCCTCTAATTGTGCGATAGGTGTTGGCACGTAGGTGCACTTCTCTCCCTGGTTCTGACTGACTGGAGAAGGGCAATAGGCTTCGGGCTTATGAAGTCTCAAAGCTTTCTCCAAATCAGCCTTCGGTGTGGGTTTGTACGTGTACTTACGTACACTGGTCACTTCCTGCACAATCTTCTCGGACGAGTTCGGTACTAGCGCCATGACTTCTACTTGTTATGTTTTTCAGAGTTCGAGTGATAATGATGAGTAACACCTGCCCGGGCTTGTTTATATACAAAAGTAATTAGTGCAAAAAGATCTAACGAAATAAAGCAATTGTGCGAGGGAGACGAAAAATGTAGGTGCATAATTTGAAAAGAAGTCCAGTCATTATAAATAACCCTTTATTATCTTTAATTAAATGCAAAAATGGTGTTTTTCATAAGTGTATAGTTCATATAAGAAACGTTTCTAGAGATATATGGTAGCCCTGAAAAGGGCCGTTTTAAATGCTTCGACTGCACACGCAACTGATGTTAAGTGTCATCTTCCTGCGTCGGAGTCATTGGAAGTGGCCAATATTTTTTACGAACTGCCTCTAATTGTGCGATAGGTGTTGGCACGTAGGTGCACTTCTCTCCCTGGTTCTGACTGACTGGAGAAGGGCAATAGGCTTCGGGCTTATGAAGCCTCAAAGCTTTCTCCAAATCAGCCTTCGGTGTGGGTTTGTACGTGTACTTACGTACACTGGTCACTTCCTGCACAATCTTCTCGGACGAGTTCGGTACTGGCGCCATGACTTCTACTTGTTATGTTTTTCAAAGTTCGAGTGATAATGATGAGTAACACCTGCCCGGGCTTGTTTATATACAAAAGTAATTAGTGCAAAAAGTTCTAACGAAATAAAGCAATTGTGCGAGGGAGACAAAAAATGTAGGTGCATAATTTGAAAAGAAGTCCAGTCATTATAAATAACCCTTTATTATCTTTAATTAAATGCAAAAATGGTGTTTTTCATAAGTGTATAGTTCATATAAGAAACGTTTCTAGAGATATATGGTAGCCCTGAAAAGGGCCGTTTTAAATGCTTCGACTGCACACGCAACTGATGTTAAGTGTCATCTTCCTGCGTCGGAGTCATTGGAAGTGGCCAATATTTTTTACGAACTGCCTCTAATTGTGCGATAGGTGTTGGCACGTAGGTGCACTTCTCTCCCTGGTTCTGACTGACTGGAGAAGGGCAATAGGCTTCGGGCTTATGAAGCCTCAAAGCTTTCTCCAAATCAGCCTTCGGTGTGGGTTTGTACGTGTACTTACGTACACTGGTCACTTCCTGCACAATCTTCTCGGACGAGTTCGGTACTGGCGCCATGACTTCTACTTGTTATGTTTTTCAAAGTTCGAGTGATAATAATGAGTAACACCTGCCCGGGCTTGTTTATATACAAAAGTAATTAGTGCAAAAAGTTCTAACGAAATAAAGCAATTGTGCGAGGGAGACAAAAAATGTAGGTGCATAATTTGAAAAGAAGCCCAGTCATTATAAATAACCCTTTATTATCTTTAATTAAATGCAAAAATGGTGTTTTTCATAAGTGTATAGTTCATATAAGAAACGTTTCTAGAGATATATGGTAGCCCTGAAAAGGGCCGTTTTAAATGCTTCGACTGCACACGCAACTGATGTTAAGTGTCATCTTCCTGCGTCGGAGTCATTGGAAGTGGCCAATATTTTTTACGAACTGCCTCTAATTGTGCGATAGGTGTTGGCACGTAGGTGCACTTCTCTCCCTGGTTCTGACTGACTGGAGAAGGGCAATAGGCTTCGGGCTTATGAAGCCTCAAAGCTTTCTCCAAATCAGCCTTCGGTGTGGGTTTGTACGTGTACTTACGTACACTGGTCACTTCCTGCACAATCTTCTCGGACGAGTTCGGTACTGGCGCCATGACTTCTACTTGTTATGTTTTTCAAAGTTCGAGTGATAATGATGAGTAATACCTGCCCGGGCTTGTTTATATACAAAAGTAATTAGTGCAAAAAGTTCTAACGAAATAAAGCAATTGTGCGAGGGAGACAAAAAATGTAGGTGCATAATTTGAAAAGAAGTCCAGTCATTATAAATAACCCTTTATTATCTTTAATTAAATGCAAAAATGGTGTTTTTCATAAGTGTATAGTTCATATAAGAAACGTTTCTAGAGATATATGGTAGCCCTGAAAAGGGCCGTTTTAAATGCTTCGACTGCACACGCAACTGATGTTAAGTGTCATCTTCCTGCGTCGGAGTCATTGGAAGTGGCCAATATTTTTTACGAACTGCCTCTAATTGTGCGATAGGTGTTGGCACGTAGGTGCACTTCTCTCCCTGGTTCTGACTGACTGGAGAAGGGCAATAGGCTTCGGGCTTATGAAGCCTCAAAGCTTTCTCCAAATCAGCCTTCGGTGTGGGTTTGTACGTGTACTTATGTACACTGGTCACTTCCTGCACAATCTTCTCGGACGAGTTCGGTACTGGCGCCATGACTTCTACTTGTTATGTTTTTCAAAGTTCGAGTGATAATGATGAGTAACACCTGCCCGGGCTTGTTTATATACAAAAGTAATTAGTGCAAAAAGTTCTAACGAAATAAAGCAATTGTGCGAGGGAGACAAAAAATGTAGGTGCATAATTTGAAAAGAAGTCCAGTCATTATAAATAACCCTTTATTATCTTTAATTAAATGCAAAAATGGTGTTTTTCATAAGTGTATAGTTCATATAAGAAACGTTTCTAGAGATATATGGTAGCCCTGAAAAGGGCCGTTTTAAATGCTTCGACTGCACACGCAACTGATGTTAGGTGTCATCTTCCTGCGTCGGAGTCATTGGAAGTGGCCAATATTTTTTACGAACTGCCTCTAATTGTGCGATAGGTGTTGGCACGTAGGTGCACTTCTCTCCCTGGTTCTGACTGACTGGAGAAGGGCAATAGGCTTCGGGCTTATGAAGCCTCAAAGCTTTCTCCAAATCAGCCTTCGGTGTGGGTTTGTACGTGTACTTACGTACACTGGTCACTTCCTGCACAATCTTCTCGGACGAGTTCGGTACTGGCGCCATGACTTCTACTTGTTATGTTTTTCAGAGTTCGAGTGATAATGATGAGTAACACCTGCTCGGGCTTGTTTATATACAAAAGTAATTAGTGCAAAAAGTTCTAACGAAATAAAGCAATTGTGCGAGGGAGACAAAAAATGTAGGTGCATAATTTGAAAAGAAGTCCAGTCATTATAAATAACCCTTTATTATCTTTAATTAAATGCAAAAATGGTGTTTTTCATAAATGTATAGTTCATATAAGAAACGTTTCTAGAGATATATGGTAGCCCTGAAAAGGGCCGTTTTAAATGCTTCGACTGCACACGCAACTGATGTTAAGTGTCATCTTCCTGCGTCGGAGTCATTGGAAGTGGCCAATATTTTTTACGAACTGCCTCTAATTGTGCGATAGGTGTTGGCACGTAGGTGCACTTCTCTCCCTGGTTCTGACTGACTGGAGAAGGGCAATAGGCTTCGGGCTTATGAAGTCTCAAAGCTTTCTCCAAATCAGCCTTCGGTGTGGGTTTGTACGTGTACTTATGTACACTGGTCACTTCCTGCACAATCTTCTCGGACGAGTTCGGTACTGGCGCCATGACTTCTACTTGTTATGTTTTTCAAAGTTCGAGTGATAATGATGAGTAACACCTGCCCGGGCTTGTTTATATACAAAAGTAATTAGTGCAAAAAGTTCTAACGAAATAAAGCAATTGTGCGAGGGAGACAAAAAATGTAGGTGCATAATTTGAAAAGAAGTCCAGTCATTATAAATAACCCTTTATTATCTTTAATTAAATGCAAAAATGGTGTTTTTCATAAGTGTATAGTTCATATAAGAAACATTTCTAGAGATATATGGTAGCCCTGAAAAGGGCCGTTTTAAATGCTTCGACTGCACACGCAACTGATGTTAAGTGTCATCTTCCTGCGTCGGAGTCATTGGAAGTGGCCAATATTTTTTACGAACTGCCTCTAATTGTGCGATAGGTGTTGGCACGTAGGTGCACTTCTCTCCCTGGTTCTGACTGACTGGAGAAGGGCAATAGGCTTCGGGCTTATGAAGTCTCAAAGCTTTCTCCAAATCAGCCTTCGGTGTGGGTTTGTACGTGTACTTACGTACACTGGTCACTTCCTGCACAATCTTCTCGGACGAGTTCGGTACTAGCGCCATGACTTCTACTTGTTATGTTTTTCAGAGTTCGAGTGATAATGATGAGTAACACCTGCCCGGGCTTGTTTATATACAAAAGTAATTAGTGCAAAAAGATCTAACGAAATAAAGCAATTGTGCGAGGGAGACGAAAAATGTAGGTGCATAATTTGAAAAGAAGTCCAGTCATTATAAATAACCCTTTATTATCTTTAATTAAATGCAAAAATGGTGTTTTTCATAAGTGTATAGTTCATATAAGAAACGTTTCTAGAGATATATGGTAGCCCTGAAAAGGGCCGTTTTAAATGCTTCGACTGCACACGCAACTGATGTTAGGTGTCATCTTCCTGCGTCGGAGTCATTGGAAGTGGCCAATATTTTTTACGAACTGCCTCTAATTGTGCGATAGGTGTTGGCACGTAGGTGCACTTCTCTCCCTGGTTCTGACTGACTGGAGAAGGGCAATAGGCTTCGGGCTTATGAAGCCTCAAAGCTGTCTCCAAATCAGCCTTCGGTGTGGGTTTGTACGTGTACTTACGTACACTGGTCACTTCCTGCACAATCTTCTCGGACGAGTTCGGTACTGGCGCCATGACTTCTACTTGTTATGTTTTTCAAAGTTCGAGTGATAATGATGAGTAACACCTGCCCGGGCTTGTTTATATACAAAAGTAATTAGTGCAAAAAGTTCTAACGAAATAAAGCAATTGTGCGAGGGAGACAAAAAATGTAGGTGCATAATTTGAAAAGAAGTCCAGTCATTATAAATAACCCTTTATTATCTTTAATTAAATGCAAAAATGGTGTTTTTCATAAGTGTATAGTTCATATAAGAAACGTTTCTAGAGATATATGGTAGCCCTGAAAAGGGCCGTTTTAAATGCTTCGACTGCACACGCAACTGATGTTAGGTGTCATCTTCCTGCGTCGGAGTCATTGGAAGTGGCCAATATTTTTTACGAACTGCCTCTAATTGTGCGATAGGTGTTGGCACGTAGGTGCACTTCTCTCCCTGGTTCTGACTGACTGGAGAAGGGCAATAGGCTTCGGGCTTATGAAGCCTCAAAGCTTTCTCCAAATCAGCCTTCGGTGTGGGTTTGTACGTGTACTTACGTACACTGGTCACTTCCTGCACAATCTTCTCGGACGAGTTCGGTACTGGCGCCATGACTTCTACTTGTTATGTTTTTCAGAGTTCGAGTGATAATGATGAGTAACACTTGCTCGGGCTTGTTTATATACAAAAGTAATTAGTGCAAAAAGTTCTAACGAAATAAAGCAATTGTGCGAGGGAGACAAAAAATGTAGGTGCATAATTTGAAAAGAAGTCCAGTCATTATAAATAACCCTTTATTATCTTTAATTAAATGCAAAAATGGTGTTTTTCATAAATGTATAGTTCATATAAGAAACGTTTCTAGAGATATATGGTAGCCCTGAAAAGGGCCGTTTTAAATGCTTCGACTGCACACGCAACTGATGTTAAGTGTCATCTTCCTGCGTCGGAGTCATTGGAAGTGGCCAATATTTTTTACGAACTGCCTCTAATTGTGCGATAGGTGTTGGCACGTAGGTGCACTTCTCTCCCTGGTTCTGACTGACTGGAGAAGGGCAATAGGCTTCGGGCTTATGAAGCCTCAAAGCTTTCTCCAAATCAGCCTTCGGTGTGGGTTTGTACGTGTACTTACGTACACTGGTCACTTCCTGCACAATCTTCTCGGACGAGTTCGGTACTGGCGCCATGACTTCTACTTGTTATGTTTTTCAAAGTTCGAGTGATAATGATGAGTAACACCTGCCCGGGCTTGTTTATATACAAAAGTAATTAGTGCAAAAAGTTCTAACGAAATAAAGCAATTGTGCGAGGGAGACAAAAAATGTAGGTGCATAATTTGAAAAGAAGTCCAGTCATTATAAATAACCCTTTATTATCTTTAATTAAATGCAAAAATGGTGTTTTTCATAAGTGTATAGTTCATATAAGAAACGTTTCTAGAGATATATGGTAGCCCTGAAAAGGGCCGTTTTAAATGCTTCGACTGCACACGCAACTGATGTTAAGTGTCATCTTCCTGCGTCGGAGTCATTGGAAGTGGCCAATATTTTTTACGAACTGCCTCTAATTGTGCGATAGGTGTTGGCACGTAGGTGCACTTCTCTCCCTGGTTCTGACTGACTGGAGAAGGGCAATAGGCTTCGGGCTTATGAAGCCTCAAAGCTTTCTCCAAATCAGCCTTCGGTGTGGGTTTGTACGTGTACTTACGTACACTGGTCACTTCCTGCACAATCTTCTCGGACGAGTTCGGTACTGGCGCCATGACTTCTACTTGTTATGTTTTTCAAAGTTCGAGTGATAATAATGAGTAACACCTGCCCGGGCTTGTTTATATACAAAAGTAATTAGTGCAAAAAGTTCTAACGAAATAAAGCAATTGTGCGAGGGAGACAAAAAATGTAGGTGCATAATTTGAAAAGAAGTCCAGTCATTATAAATAACCCTTTATTATCTTTAATTAAATGCAAAAATGGTGTTTTTCATAAGTGTATAGTTCATATAAGAAACGTTTCTAGAGATATATGGTAGCCCTGAAAAGGGCCGTTTTAAATGCTTCGACTGCACACGCAACTGATGTTAAGTGTCATCTTCCTGCGTCGGAGTCATTGGAAGTGGCCAATATTTTTTACGAACTGCCTCTAATTGTGCGATAGGTGTTGGCACGTAGGTGCACTTCTCTCCCTGGTTCTGACTGACTGGAGAAGGGCAATAGGCTTCGGGCTTATGAAGCCTCAAAGCTTTCTCCAAATCAGCCTTCGGTGTGGGTTTGTACGTGTACTTACGTACACTGGTCACTTCCTGCACAATCTTCTCGGACGAGTTCGGTACTGGCGCCATGACTTCTACTTGTTATGTTTTTCAAAGTTCGAGTGATAATGATGAGTAACACCTGCCCGGGCTTGTTTATATACAAAAGTAATTAGTGCAAAAAGTTCTAACGAAATAAAGCAATTGTGCGAGGGAGACAAAAAATGTAGGTGCATAATTTGAAAAGAAGTCCAGTCATTATAAATAACCCTTTATTATCTTTAATTAAATGCAAAAATGGTGTTTTTCATAAGTGTATAGTTCATATAAGAAACGTTTCTAGAGATATATGGTAGCCCTGAAAAGGGCCGTTTTAAATGCTTCGACTGCACACGCAACTGATGTTAAGTGTCATCTTCCTGCGTCGGAGTCATTGGAAGTGGCCAATATTTTTTACGAACTGCCTCTAATTGTGCGATAGGTGTTGGCACGTAGGTGCACTTCTCTCCCTGGTTCTGACTGACTGGAGAAGGGCAATAGGCTTCGGGCTTATGAAGCCTCAAAGCTTTCTCCAAATCAGCCTTCGGTGTGGGTTTGTACGTGTACTTATGTACACTGGTCACTTCCTGCACAATCTTCTCGGACGAGTTCGGTACTGGCGCCATGACTTCTACTTGTTATGTTTTTCAAAGTTCGAGTGATAATGATGAGTAACACCTGCCCGGGCTTGTTTATATACAAAAGTAATTAGTGCAAAAAGTTCTAACGAAATAAAGCAATTGTGCGAGGGAGACAAAAAATGTAGGTGCATAATTTGAAAAGAAGTCCAGTCATTATAAATAACCCTTTATTATCTTTAATTAAATGCAAAAATGGTGTTTTTCATAAGTGTATAGTTCATATAAGAAACGTTTCTAGAGATATATGGTAGCCCTGAAAAGGGCCGTTTTAAATGCTTCGACTGCACACGCAACTGATGTTAGGTGTCATCTTCCTGCGTCGGAGTCATTGGAAGTGGCCAATATTTTTTACGAACTGCCTCTAATTGTGCGATAGGTGTTGGCACGTAGGTGCACTTCTCTCCCTGGTTCTGACTGACTGGAGAAGGGCAATAGGCTTCGGGCTTATGAAGCCTCAAAGCTTTCTCCAAATCAGCCTTCGGTGTGGGTTTGTACGTGTACTTACGTACACTGGTCACTTCCTGCACAATCTTCTCGGACGAGTTCGGTACTGGCGCCATGACTTCTACTTGTTATGTTTTTCAGAGTTCGAGTGATAATGATGAGTAACACTTGCTCGGGCTTGTTTATATACAAAAGTAATTAGTGCAAAAAGTTCTAACGAAATAAAGCAATTGTGCGAGGGAGACAAAAAATGTAGGTGCATAATTTGAAAAGAAGTCCAGTCATTATAAATAACCCTTTATTATCTTTAATTAAATGCAAAAATGGTGTTTTTCATAAATGTATAGTTCATATAAGAAACGTTTCTAGAGATATATGGTAGCCCTGAAAAGGGCCGTTTTAAATGCTTCGACTGCACACGCAACTGATGTTAAGTGTCATCTTCCTGCGTCGGAGTCATTGGAAGTGGCCAATATTTTTTACGAACTGCCTCTAATTGTGCGATAGGTGTTGGCACGTAGGTGCACTTCTCTCCCTGGTTCTGACTGACTGGAGAAGGGCAATAGGCTTCGGGCTTATGAAGTCTCAAAGCTTTCTCCAAATCAGCCTTCGGTGTGGGTTTGTACGTGTACTTATGTACACTGGTCACTTCCTGCACAATCTTCTCGGACGAGTTCGGTACTGGCGCCATGACTTCTACTTGTTATGTTTTTCAAAGTTCGAGTGATAATGATGAGTAACACCTGCCCGGGCTTGTTTATATACAAAAGTAATTAGTGCAAAAAGTTCTAACGAAATAAAGCAATTGTGAGAGGGAGACAAAAAATGTAGGTGCATAATTTGAAAAGAAGTCCAGTCATTATAAATAACCCTTTATTATCTTTAATTAAATGCAAAAATGGTGTTTTTCATAAGTGTATAGTTCATATAAGAAACGTTTCTAGAGATATATGGTAGCCCTGAAAAGGGCCGTTTTAAATGCTTCGACTGCACACGCAACTGATGTTAAGTGTCATCTTCCTGCGTCGGAGTCATTGGAAGTGGCCAATATTTTTTACGAACTGCCTCTAATTGTGCGATAGGTGTTGGCACGTAGGTGCACTTCTCTCCCTGGTTCTGACTGACTGGAGAAGGGCAATAGGCTTCGGGCTTATGAAGCCTCAAAGCTTTCTCCAAATCAGCCTTCGGTGTGGGTTTGTACGTGTACTTACGTACACTGGTCACTTCCTGCACAATCTTCTCGGACGAGTTCGGTACTGGCGCCATGACTTCTACTTGTTATGTTTTTCAGAGTTCGAGTGATAATGATGGGTAACACCTGCCCGGGCTTGTTTATATACAAAAGTAATTAGTGCAAAAAGTTCTAACGAAATAAAGCAATTGTGCGAGGGAGACAAAAAATGTAGGTGCATAATTTGAAAAGAAGTCCAGTCATTATAAATAACCCTTTATTATCTTTAATTAAATGCAAAAATGGTGTTTTTCATAAGTGTATAGTTCATATAAGAAACGTTTCTAGAGATATATGGTAGCCCTGAAAAGGGCCGTTTTAAATGCTTCGACTGCACACGCAACTGATGTTAAGTGTCATCTTCCTGCGTCGGAGTCATTGGAAGTGGCCAATATTTTTTACGAACTGCCTCTAATTGTGCGATAGGTGTTGGCACGTAGGTGCACTTCTCTCCCTGGTTCTGACTGACTGGAGAAGGGCAATAGGCTTCGGGCTTATGAAGCCTCAAAGCTTTCTCCAAATCAGCCTTCGGTGTGGGTTTGTACGTGTACTTACGTACACTGGTCACTTCCTGCACAATCTTCTCGGACGAGTTCGGTACTGGCGCCATGACTTCTACTTGTTATGTTTTTCAGAGTTCGAGTGATAATGATGGGTAACACCTGCCCGGGCTTGTTTATATACAAAAGTAATTAGTGCAAAAAGTTCTAACGAAATAAAGCAATTGTGCGAGGGAGACAAAAAATGTAGGTGCATAATTTGAAAAGAAGTCCAGTCATTATAAATAACCCTTTATTATCTTTAATTAAATGCAAAAATGGTGTTTTTCATAAGTGTATAGTTCATATAAGAAACGTTTCTAGAGATATATGGTAGCCCTGAAAAGGGCCGTTTTAAATGCTTCGACTGCACACGCAACTGATGTTAAGTGTCATCTTCCTGCGTCGGAGTCATTGGAAGTGGCCAATATTTTTTACGAACTGCCTCTAATTGTGCGATAGGTGTTGGCACGTAGGTGCACTTCTCTCCCTGGTTCTGACTGACTGGAGAAGGGCAATAGGCTTCGGGCTTATGAAGCCTCAAAGCTTTCTCCAAATCAGCCTTCGGTGTGAGTTTGTACGTGTACTTATGTACACTGGTCACTTCCTGCACAATCTTCTCGGACGAGTTCGGTACTGGCGCCATGACTTCTACTTGTTATGTTTTTCAAAGTTCGAGTGATAATGATGAGTAACACCTGCCCGGGCTTGTTTATATACAAAAGTAATTAGTGCAAAAAGTTCTAACGAAATAAAGCAATTGTGCGAGGGAGACAAAAAATGTAGGTGCATAATTTGAAAAGAAGTCCAGTCATTATAAGTAACCCTTTATTATCTTTAATTAAATGCAAAAATGGTGTTTTTCATAAGTGTATAGTTCATATAAGAAACATTTCTAGAGATATATGGTAGCCCTGAAAAGGGCCGTTTTAAATGCTTCGACTGCACACGCAACTGATGTTAAGTGTCATCTTCCTGCGTCGGAGTCATTGGAAGTGGCCAATATTTTTTACGAACTGCCTCTAATTGTGCGATAGGTGTTGGCACGTAGGTGCACTTCTCTCCCTGGTTCTGACTGACTGGAGAAGGGCAATAGGCTTCGGGCTTATGAAGCCTCAAAGCTTTCTCCAAATCAGCCTTCGGTGTGGGTTTGTACGTGTACTTACGTACACTGGTCACTTCCTGCACAATCTTCTCGGACGAGTTCGGTACTGGCGCCATGACTTCTACTTGTTATGTTTTTCAAAGTTCGAGTGATAATGATGAGTAACACCTGCCCGGGCTTGTTTATATACAAAAGTAATTAGTGCAAAAAGTTCTAACGAAATAAAGCAATTGTGCGAGGGAGACAAAAAATGTAGGTGCATAATTTGAAAAGAAGTCCAGTCATTATAAATAACCCTTTATTATCTTTAATTAAATGCAAAAATGGTGTTTTTCATAAGTGTATAGTTCATATAAGAAACGTTTCTAGAGATATATGGTAGCCCTGAAAAGGGCCGTTTTAAATGCTTCGACTGCACACGCAACTGATGTTAAGTGTCATCTTCCTGCGTCGGAGTCATTGGAAGTGGCCAATATTTTTTACGAACTGCCTCTAATTGTGCGATAGGTGTTGGCACGTAGGTGCACTTCTCTCCCTGGTTCTGACTGACTGGAGAAGGGCAATAGGCTTCGGGCTTATGAAGCCTCAAAGCTTTCTCCAAATCAGCCTTCGGTGTGGGTTTGTACGTGTACTTACGTACACTGGTCACTTCCTGCACAATCTTCTCGGACGAGTTCGGTACTGGCGCCATGACTTCTACTTGTTATGTTTTTCAAAGTTCGAGTGATAATAATGAGTAACACCTGCCCGGGCTTGTTTATATACAAAAGTAATTAGTGCAAAAAGTTCTAACGAAATAAAGCAATTGTGCGAGGGAGACAAAAAATGTAGGTGCATAATTTGAAAAGAAGTCCAGTCATTATAAATAACCCTTTATTATCTTTAATTAAATGCAAAAATGGTGTTTTTCATAAGTGTATAGTTCATATAAGAAACGTTTCTAGAGATATATGGTAGCCCTGAAAAGGGCCGTTTTAAATGCTTCGACTGCACACGCAACTGATGTTAAGTGTCATCTTCCTGCGTCGGAGTCATTGGAAGTGGCCAATATTTTTTACGAACTGCCTCTAATTGTGCGATAGGTGTTGGCACGTAGGTGCACTTCTCTCCCTGGTTCTGACTGACTGGAGAAGGGCAATAGGCTTCGGGCTTATGAAGTCTCAAAGCTTTCTCCAAATCAGCCTTCGGTGTGGGTTTGTACGTGTACTTACGTACACTGGTCACTTCCTGCACAATCTTCTCGGACGAGTTCGGTACTGGCGCCATGACTTCTACTTGTTATGTTTTTCAGAGTTCGAGTGATAATGATGAGTAACACCTGCCCGGGCTTGTTTATATACAAAAGTAATTAGTGCAAAAAGATCTAACGAAATAAAGCAATTGTGCGAGGGAGACGAAAAATGTAGGTGCATAATTTGAAAAGAAGTCCAGTCATTATAAATAACCCTTTATTATCTTTAATTAAATGCAAAAATGGTGTTTTTCATAAGTGTATAGTTCATATAAGAAACGTTTCTAGAGATATATGGTAGCCCTGAAAAGGGCCGTTTTAAATGCTTCGACTGCACACGCAACTGATGTTAAGTGTCATCTTCCTGCGTCGGAGTCATTGGAAGTGGCCAATATTTTTTACGAACTGCCTCTAATTGTGCGATAGGTGTTGGCACGTAGGTGCACTTCTCTCCCTGGTTCTGACTGACTGGAGAAGGGCAATAGGCTTCGGGCTTATAAAGCCTCAAAGCTGTCTCCAAATCAGCCTTCGGTGTGGGTTTGTACGTGTACTTACGTACACTGGTCACTTCCTGCACAATCTTCTCGGACGAGTTCGGTACTGGCGCCATGACTTCTACTTGTTATGTTTTTCAAAGTTCGAGTGATAATGATGAGTAACACCTGCCCGGGCTTGTTTATATACAAAAGTAATTAGTGCAAAAAGTTCTAACGAAATAAAGCAATTGTGCGAGGGAGACGAAAAATGTAGGTGCATAATTTGAAAAGAAGTCCAGTCATTATAAATAACCCTTTATTATCTTTAATTAAATGCAAAAATGGTGTTTTTCATAAGTGTATAGTTCATATAAGAAACGTTTCTAGAGATATATGGTAGCCCTGAAAAGGGCCGTTTTAAATGCTTCGACTGCACACGCAACTGATGTTAAGTGTCATCTTCCTGCGTCGGAGTCATTGGAAGTGGCCAATATTTTTTACGAACTGCCTCTAATTGTGCGATAGGTGTTGGCACGTAGGTGCACTTCTCTCCCTGGTTCTGACTGACTGGAGAAGGGCAATAGGCTTCGGGCTTATGAAGCCTCAAAGCTTTCTCCAAATCAGCCTTCGGTGTGGGTTTGTACGTGTACTTACGTACACTGGTCACTTCCTGCACAATCTTCTCGGACGAGTTCGGTACTGGCGCCATGACTTCTACTTGTTATGTTTTTCAAAGTTCGAGTGATAATGATGAGTAACACCTGCCCGGGCTTGTTTATATACAAAAGTAATTAGTGCAAAAAGTTCTAACGAAATAAAGCAATTGTGCGAGGGAGACGAAAAATGTAGGTGCATAATTTGAAAAGAAGTCCAGTCATTATAAATAACCCTTTATTATCTTTAATTAAATGCAAAAATGGTGTTTTTCATAAGTGTATAGTTCATATAAGAAACGTTTCTAGAGATATATGGTAGCCCTGAAAAGGGCCGTTTTAAATGCTTCGACTGCACACGCAACTGATGTTAAGTGTCATCTTCCTGCGTCGGAGTCATTGGAAGTGGCCAATATTTTTTACGAACTGCCTCTAATTGTGCGATAGGTGTTGGCACGTAGGTGCACTTCTCTCCCTGGTTCTGACTGACTGGAGAAGGGCAATAGGCTTCGGGCTTATGAAGCCTCAAAGCTTTCTCCAAATCAGCCTTCGGTGTGGGTTTGTACGTGTACTTACGTACACTGGTCACTTCCTGCACAATCTTCTCGGACGAGTTCGGTACTGGCGCCATGACTTCTACTTGTTATGTTTTTCAAAGTTCGAGTGATAATGATGAGTAACACCTGCCCGGGCTTGTTTATATACAAAAGTAATTAGTGCAAAAAGTTCTAACGAAATAAAGCAATTGTGCGAGGGAGACGAAAAATGTAGGTGCATAATTTGAAAAGAAGTCCAGTCATTATAAATAACCCTTTATTATCTTTAATTAAATGCAAAAATGGTGTTTTTCATAAGTGTATAGTTCATATAAGAAACGTTTCTAGAGATATATGGTAGCCCTGAAAAGGGCCGTTTTAAATGCTTCGACTGCACACGCAACTGATGTTAGGTGTCATCTTCCTGCGTCGGAGTCATTGGCAGTGGCCAATATTTTTTACGAACTGCCTCTAATTGTGCGATAGGTGTTGGCACGTAGGTGCACTTCTCTCCCTGGTTCTGACTGACTGGAGAAGGGCAATAGGCTTCGGGCTTATGAAGCCTCAAAGCTTTCTCCAAATCAGCCTTCGGTGTGGGTTTGTACGTGTACTTATGTACACTGGTCACTTCCTGCACAATCTTCTCGGACGAGTTCGGTACTGGCGCCATGACTTCTACTTGTTATGTTTTTCAAAGTTCGAGTGATAATGATGAGTAACACCTGCCCGGGCTTGTTTATATACAAAAGTAATTAGTGCAAAAAGTTCTAACGAAATAAAGCAATTGTGCGAGGGAGACAAAAAATGTAGGTGCATAATTTGAAAAGAAGTCCAGTCATTATAAATAACCCTTTATTATCTTTAATTAAATGCAAAAATGGTGTTTTTCATAAGTGTATAGTTCATATAAGAAACGTTTCTAGAGATATATGGTAGCCCTGAAAAGGGCCGTTTTAAATGCTTCGACTGCACACGCAACTGATGTTAAGTGTCATCTTCCTGCGTCGGAGTCATTGGAAGTGGCCAATATTTTTTACGAACTGCCTCTAATTGTGCGATAGGTGTTGGCACGTAGGTGCACTTCTCTCCCTGGTTCTGACTGACTGGAGAAGGGCAATAGGCTTCGGGCTTATGAAGCCTCAAAGCTTTCTCCAAATCAGCCTTCGGTGTGGGTTTGTACGTGTACTTACGTACACTGGTCACTTCCTGCACAATCTTCTCGGACGAGTTCGGTACTGGCGCCATGACTTCTACTTGTTATGTTTTTCAAAGTTCGAGTGATAATGATGAGTAACACCTGCCCGGGCTTGTTTATATACAAAAGTAATTAGTGCAAAAAGTTCTAACGAAATAAAGCAATTGTGCGAGGGAGACAAAAAATGTAGGTGCATAATTTGAAAAGAAGTCCAGTCATTATAAATAACCCTTTATTATCTTTAATTAAATGCAAAAATGGTGTTTTTCATAAGTGTATAGTTCATATAAGAAACGTTTCTAGAGATATATGGTAGCCCTGAAAAGGGCCGTTTTAAATGCTTCGACTGCACACGCAACTGATGTTAAGTGTCATCTTCCTGCGTCGGAGTCATTGGAAGTGGCCAATATTTTTTACGAACTGCCTCTAATTGTGCGATAGGTGTTGGCACGTAGGTGCACTTCTCTCCCTGGTTCTGACTGACTGGAGAAGGGCAATAGGCTTCGGGCTTATGAAGCCTCAAAGCTTTCTCCAAATCAGCCTTCGGTGTGGGTTTGTACGTGTACTTACGTACACTGGTCACTTCCTGCACAATCTTCTCGGACGAGTTCGGTACTGGCGCCATGACTTCTTCTTGTTATGTTTTTCAAAGTTCGAGTGATAATGATGAGTAACACCTGCCCGGGCTTGTTTATATACAAAAGTAATTAGTGCAAAAAGTTCTAACGAAATAAAGCAATTGTGCGAGGGAGACAAAAAATGTAGGTGCATAATTTGAAAAGAAGTCCAGTCATTATAAATAACCCTTTATTATCTTTAATTAAATGCAAAAATTGTGTTTTTCATAAGTGTATAGTTCATATAAGAAACGTTTCTAGAGATATATGGTAGCCCTGAAAAGGGCCGTTTTAAATGCTTCGACTGCACACGCAACTGATGTTAAGTGTCATCTTCCTGCGTCGGAGTCATTGGAAGTGGCCAATATTTTTTACGAACTGCCTCTAATTGTGCGATAGGTGTTGGCACGTAGGTGCACTTCTCTCCCTGGTTCTGACTGACTGGAGAAGGGCAATAGGCTTCGGGCTTATGAAGCCTCAAAGCCTTCTCCAAATCAGCCTTCGGTGTGGGTTTGTACGTGTACTTACGTACACTGGTCACTTCCTGCACAATCTTCTCGGACGAGTTCGGTACTGGCGCCATGACTTCTACTTGTTATGTTTTTCAAAGTTCGAGTGATAATGATGAGTAACACCTGCCCGGGCTTGTTTATATACAAAAGTAATTAGTGCAAAAAGTTCTAACGAAATAAAGCAATTGTGCGAGGGAGACAAAAAATGTAGGTGCATAATTTGAAAAGAAGTCCAGTCATTATAAATAACCCTTTATTATCTTTAATTAAATGCAAAAATGGTGTTTTTCATAAGTGTATAGTTCATATAAGAAACGTTTCTAGAGATATATGGTAGCCCTGAAAAGGGCCGTTTTAAATGCTTCGACTGCACACGCAACTGATGTTAAGTGTCATCTTCCTGCGTCGGAGTCATTGGAAGTGGCCAATATTTTTTACGAACTGCCTCTAATTGTGCGATAGGTGTTGGCACGTAGGTGCACTTCTCTCCCTGGTTCTGACTGACTGGAGAAGGGCAATAGGCTTCGGGCTTATGAAGCCTCAAAGCTTTCTCCAAATCAGCCTTCGGTGTGGGTTTGTACGTGTACTTACGTACACTGGTCACTTCCTGCACAATCTTCTCGGACGAGTTCGGTACTGGCGCCATGACTTCTACTTGTTATGTTTTTCAAAGTTCGAGTGATAATGATGAGTAACACCTGCCCGGGCTTGTTTATATACAAAAGTAATTAGTGCAAAAAGTTCTAACGAAATAAAGCAATTGTGCGAGGGAGACAAAAAATGTAGGTGCATAATTTGAAAAGAAGTCCAGTCATTATAAATAACCCTTTATTATCTTTAATTAAATGCAAAAATGGTGTTTTTCATAAGTGTATAGTTCATATAAGAAACGTTTCTAGAGATATATGGTAGCCCTGAAAAGGGCCGTTTTAAATGCTTCGACTGCACACGCAACTGATGTTAAGTGTCATCTTCCTGCGTCGGAGTCATTGGAAGTGGCCAATATTTTTTACGAACTGCCTCTAATTGTGCGATAGGTGTTGGCACGTAGGTGCACTTCTCTCCCTGGTTCTGACTGACTGGAGAAGGGCAATAGGCTTCGGGCTTATGAAGCCTCAAAGCTTTCTCCAAATCAGCCTTCGGTGTGGGTTTGTACGTGTACTTATGTACACTGGTCACTTCCTGCACAATCTTCTCGGACGAGTTCGGTACTGGCGCCATGACTTCTACTTGTTATGTTTTTCAAAGTTCGAGTGATAATGATGAGTAACACCTGCCCGGGCTTGTTTATATACAAAAGTAATTAGTGCAAAAAGTTCTAACGAAATAAAGCAATTGTGCGAGGGAGACAAAAAATGTAGGTGCATAATTTGAAAAGAAGTCCAGTCATTATAAATAACCCTTTATTATCTTTAATTAAATGCAAAAATGGTGTTTTTCATAAGTGTATAGTTCATATAAGAAACGTTTCTAGAGATATATGGTAGCCCTGAAAAGGGCCGTTTTAAATGCTTCGACTGCACACGCAACTGATGTTAGGTGTCATCTTCCTGCGTCGGAGTCATTGGAAGTGGCCAATATTTTTTACGAACTGCCTCTAATTGTGCGATAGGTGTTGGCACGTAGGTGCACTTCTCTCCCTGGTTCTGACTGACTGGAGAAGGGCAATAGGCTTCGGGCTTATGAAGCCTCAAAGCTTTCTCCAAATCAGCCTTCGGTGTGGGTTTGTACGTGTACTTACGTACACTGGTCACTTCCTGCACAATCTTCTCGGACGAGTTCGGTACTGGCGCCATGACTTCTACTTGTTATGTTTTTCAGAGTTCGAGTGATAATGATGAGTAACACTTGCTCGGGCTTGTTTATATACAAAAGTAATTAGTGCAAAAAGTTCTAACGAAATAAAGCAATTGTGCGAGGGAGACAAAAAATGTAGGTGCATAATTTGAAAAGAAGTCCAGTCATTATAAATAACCCTTTATTATCTTTAATTAAATGCAAAAATGGTGTTTTTCATAAGTGTATAGTTCATATAAGAAACGTTTCTAGAGATATATGGTAGCCCTGAAAAGGGCCGTTTTAAATGCTTCGACTGCACACGCAACTGATGTTAAGTGTCATCTTCCTGCGTCGGAGTCATTGGAAGTGGCCAATATTTTTTACGAACTGCCTCTAATTGTGCGATAGGTGTTGGCACGTAGGTGCACTTCTCTCCCTGGTTCTGACTGACTGGAGAAGGGCAATAGGCTTCGGGCTTATGAAGCCTCAAAGCTTTCTCCAAATCAGCCTTCGGTGTGGGTATGTACGTGTACTTACGTACACTGGTCACTTCCTGCACAATCTTCTCGGACGAGTTCGGTACTGGCGCCATGACTTCTACTTGTTATGTTTTTCAAAGTTCGAGTGATAATGATGAGTAACACCTGCCCGGGCTTGTTTATATACAAAAGTAATTAGTGCAAAAAGTTCTAACGAAATAAAGCAATTGTGCGAGGGAGACAAAAAATGTAGGTGCATAATTTGAAAAGAAGTCCAGTCATTATAAATAACCCTTTATTATCTTTAATTAAATGCAAAAATGGTGTTTTTCATAAGTGTATAGTTCATATAAGAAACGTTTCTAGAGATATATGGTAGCCCTGAAAAGGGCCGTTTTAAATGCTTCGACTGCACACGCAACTGATGTTAAGTGTCATCTTCCTGCGTCGGAGTCATTGGAAGTGGCCAATATTTTTTACGAACTGCCTCTAATTGTGCGATAGGTGTTGGCACGTAGGTGCACTTCTCTCCCTGGTTCTGACTGACTGGAGAAGGGCAATAGGCTTCGGGCTTATGAAGTCTCAAAGCTTTCTCCAAATCAGCCTTCGGTGTGGGTTTGTACGTGTACTTACGTACACTGGTCACTTCCTGCACAATCTTCTCGGACGAGTTCGGTACTAGCGCCATGACTTCTACTTGTTATGTTTTTCAGAGTTCGAGTGATAATGATGAGTAACACCTGCCCGGGCTTGTTTATATACAAAAGTAATTAGTGCAAAAAGATCTAACGAAATAAAGCAATTGTGCGAGGGAGACGAAAAATGTAGGTGCATAATTTGAAAAGAAGTCCAGTCATTATAAATAACCCTTTATTATCTTTAATTAAATGCAAAAATGGTGTTTTTCATAAGTGTATAGTTCATATAAGAAACGTTTCTAGAGATATATGGTAGCCCTGAAAAGGGCCGTTTTAAATGCTTCGACTGCACACGCAACTGATGTTAAGTGTCATCTTCCTGCGTCGGAGTCATTGGAAGTGGCCAATATTTTTTACGAACTGCCTCTAATTGTGCGATAGGTGTTGGCACGTAGGTGCACTTCTCTCCCTGGTTCTGACTGACTGGAGAAGGGCAATAGGCTTCGGGCTTATGAAGCCTCAAAGCTTTCTCCAAATCAGCCTTCGGTGTGGGTTTGTACGTGTACTTACGTACACTGGTCACTTCCTGCACAATCTTCTCGGACGAGTTCGGTACTGGCGCCATGACTTCTACTTGTTATGTTTTTCAGAGTTCGAGTGATAATGATGGGTAACACCTGCCCGGGCTTGTTTATATACAAAAGTAATTAGTGCAAAAAGTTCTAACGAAATAAAGCAATTGTGCGAGGGAGACAAAAAATGTAGGTGCATAATTTGAAAAGAAGTCCAGTCATTATAAATAACCCTTTATTATCTTTAATTAAATGCAAAAATGGTGTTTTTCATAAGTGTATAGTTCATATAAGAAACGTTTCTAGAGATATATGGTAGCCCTGAAAAGGGCCGTTTTAAATGCTTCGACTGCACACGCAACTGATGTTAAGTGTCATCTTCCTGCGTCGGAGTCATTGGAAGTGGCCAATATTTTTTACGAACTGCCTCTAATTGTGCGATAGGTGTTGGCACGTAGGTGCACTTCTCTCCCTGGTTCTGACTGACTGGAGAAGGGCAATAGGCTTCGGGCTTATGAAGCCTCAAAGCTTTCTCCAAATCAGCCTTCGGTGTGGGTTTGTACGTGTACTTACGTACACTGGTCACTTCCTGCACAATCTTCTCGGACGAGTTCGGTACTGGCGCCATGACTTCTACTTGTTATGTTTTTCAGAGTTCGAGTGATAATGATGGGTAACACCTGCCCGGGCTTGTTTATATACAAAAGTAATTAGTGCAAAAAGTTCTAACGAAATAAAGCAATTGTGCGAGGGAGACAAAAAATGTAGGTGCATAATTTGAAAAGAAGTCCAGTCATTATAAATAACCCTTTATTATCTTTAATTAAATGCAAAAATGGTGTTTTTCATAAGTGTATAGTTCATATAAGAAACGTTTCTAGAGATATATGGTAGCCCTGAAAAGGGCCGTTTTAAATGCTTCGACTGCACACGCAACTGATGTTAAGTGTCATCTTCCTGCGTCGGAGTCATTGGAAGTGGCCAATATTTTTTACGAACTGCCTCTAATTGTGCGATAGGTGTTGGCACGTAGGTGCACTTCTCTCCCTGGTTCTGACTGACTGGAGAAGGGCAATAGGCTTCGGGCTTATGAAGCCTCAAAGCTTTCTCCAAATCAGCCTTCGGTGTGAGTTTGTACGTGTACTTATGTACACTGGTCACTTCCTGCACAATCTTCTCGGACGAGTTCGGTACTGGCGCCATGACTTCTACTTGTTATGTTTTTCAAAGTTCGAGTGATAATGATGAGTAACACCTGCCCGGGCTTGTTTATATACAAAAGTAATTAGTGCAAAAAGTTCTAACGAAATAAAGCAATTGTGCGAGGGAGACAAAAAATGTAGGTGCATAATTTGAAAAGAAGTCCAGTCATTATAAGTAACCCTTTATTATCTTTAATTAAATGCAAAAATGGTGTTTTTCATAAGTGTATAGTTCATATAAGAAACATTTCTAGAGATATATGGTAGCCCTGAAAAGGGCCGTTTTAAATGCTTCGACTGCACACGCAACTGATGTTAAGTGTCATCTTCCTGCGTCGGAGTCATTGGAAGTGGCCAATATTTTTTACGAACTGCCTCTAATTGTGCGATAGGTGTTGGCACGTAGGTGCACTTCTCTCCCTGGTTCTGACTGACTGGAGAAGGGCAATAGGCTTCGGGCTTATGAAGCCTCAAAGCTTTCTCCAAATCAGCCTTCGGTGTGGGTTTGTACGTGTACTTACGTACACTGGTCACTTCCTGCACAATCTTCTCGGACGAGTTCGGTACTGGCGCCATGACTTCTACTTGTTATGTTTTTCAAAGTTCGAGTGATAATGATGAGTAACACCTGCCCGGGCTTGTTTATATACAAAAGTAATTAGTGCAAAAAGTTCTAACGAAATAAAGCAATTGTGCGAGGGAGACAAAAAATGTAGGTGCATAATTTGAAAAGAAGTCCAGTCATTATAAATAACCCTTTATTATCTTTAATTAAATGCAAAAATGGTGTTTTTCATAAGTGTATAGTTCATATAAGAAACGTTTCTAGAGATATATGGTAGCCCTGAAAAGGGCCGTTTTAAATGCTTCGACTGCACACGCAACTGATGTTAAGTGTCATCTTCCTGCGTCGGAGTCATTGGAAGTGGCCAATATTTTTTACGAACTGCCTCTAATTGTGCGATAGGTGTTGGCACGTAGGTGCACTTCTCTCCCTGGTTCTGACTGACTGGAGAAGGGCAATAGGCTTCGGGCTTATGAAGCCTCAAAGCTTTCTCCAAATCAGCCTTCGGTGTGAGTTTGTACGTGTACTTATGTACACTGGTCACTTCCTGCACAATCTTCTCGGACGAGTTCGGTACTGGCGCCATGACTTCTACTTGTTATGTTTTTCAAAGTTCGAGTGATAATGATGAGTAACACCTGCCCGGGCTTGTTTATATACAAAAGTAATTAGTGCAAAAAGTTCTAACGAAATAAAGCAATTGTGCGAGGGAGACAAAAAATGTAGGTGCATAATTTGAAAAGAAGTCCAGTCATTATAAGTAACCCTTTATTATCTTTAATTAAATGCAAAAATGGTGTTTTTCATAAGTGTATAGTTCATATAAGAAACATTTCTAGAGATATATGGTAGCCCTGAAAAGGGCCGTTTTAAATGCTTCGACTGCACACGCAACTGATGTTAAGTGTCATCTTCCTGCGTCGGAGTCATTGGAAGTGGCCAATATTTTTTACGAACTGCCTCTAATTGTGCGATAGGTGTTGGCACGTAGGTGCACTTCTCTCCCTGGTTCTGACTGACTGGAGAAGGGCAATAGGCTTCGGGCTTATGAAGCCTCAAAGCTTTCTCCAAATCAGCCTTCGGTGTGGGTTTGTACGTGTACTTACGTACACTGGTCACTTCCTGCACAATCTTCTCGGACGAGTTCGGTACTGGCGCCATGACTTCTACTTGTTATGTTTTTCAAAGTTCGAGTGATAATGATGAGTAACACCTGCCCGGGCTTGTTTATATACAAAAGTAATTAGTGCAAAAAGTTCTAACGAAATAAAGCAATTGTGCGAGGGAGACAAAAAATGTAGGTGCATAATTTGAAAAGAAGTCCAGTCATTATAAATAACCCTTTATTATCTTTAATTAAATGCAAAAATGGTGTTTTTCATAAGTGTATAGTTCATATAAGAAACGTTTCTAGAGATATATGGTAGCCCTGAAAAGGGCCGTTTTAAATGCTTCGACTGCACACGCAACTGATGTTAAGTGTCATCTTCCTGCGTCGGAGTCATTGGAAGTGGCCAATATTTTTTACGAACTGCCTCTAATTGTGCGATAGGTGTTGGCACGTAGGTGCACTTCTCTCCCTGGTTCTGACTGACTGGAGAAGGGCAATAGGCTTCGGGCTTATGAAGCCTCAAAGCTTTCTCCAAATCAGCCTTCGGTGTGGGTTTGTACGTGTACTTACGTACACTGGTCACTTCCTGCACAATCTTCTCGGACGAGTTCGGTACTGGCGCCATGACTTCTACTTGTTATGTTTTTCAAAGTTCGAGTGATAATAATGAGTAACACCTGCCCGGGCTTGTTTATATACAAAAGTAATTAGTGCAAAAAGTTCTAACGAAATAAAGCAATTGTGCGAGGGAGACAAAAAATGTAGGTGCATAATTTGAAAAGAAGTCCAGTCATTATAAATAACCCTTTATTATCTTTAATTAAATGCAAAAATGGTGTTTTTCATAAGTGTATAGTTCATATAAGAAACGTTTCTAGAGATATATGGTAGCCCTGAAAAGGGCCGTTTTAAATGCTTCGACTGCACACGCAACTGATGTTAAGTGTCATCTTCCTGCGTCGGAGTCATTGGAAGTGGCCAATATTTTTTACGAACTGCCTCTAATTGTGCGATAGGTGTTGGCACGTAGGTGCACTTCTCTCCCTGGTTCTGACTGACTGGAGAAGGGCAATAGGCTTCGGGCTTATGAAGTCTCAAAGCTTTCTCCAAATCAGCCTTCGGTGTGGGTTTGTACGTGTACTTACGTACACTGGTCACTTCCTGCACAATCTTCTCGGACGAGTTCGGTACTGGCGCCATGACTTCTACTTGTTATGTTTTTCAGAGTTCGAGTGATAATGATGAGTAACACCTGCCCGGGCTTGTTTATATACAAAAGTAATTAGTGCAAAAAGATCTAACGAAATAAAGCAATTGTGCGAGGGAGACGAAAAATGTAGGTGCATAATTTGAAAAGAAGTCCAGTCATTATAAATAACCCTTTATTATCTTTAATTAAATGCAAAAATGGTGTTTTTCATAAGTGTATAGTTCATATAAGAAACGTTTCTAGAGATATATGGTAGCCCTGAAAAGGGCCGTTTTAAATGCTTCGACTGCACACGCAACTGATGTTAAGTGTCATCTTCCTGCGTCGGAGTCATTGGAAGTGGCCAATATTTTTTACGAACTGCCTCTAATTGTGCGATAGGTGTTGGCACGTAGGTGCACTTCTCTCCCTGGTTCTGACTGACTGGAGAAGGGCAATAGGCTTCGGGCTTATAAAGCCTCAAAGCTGTCTCCAAATCAGCCTTCGGTGTGGGTTTGTACGTGTACTTACGTACACTGGTCACTTCCTGCACAATCTTCTCGGACGAGTTCGGTACTGGCGCCATGACTTCTACTTGTTATGTTTTTCAAAGTTCGAGTGATAATGATGAGTAACACCTGCCCGGGCTTGTTTATATACAAAAGTAATTAGTGCAAAAAGTTCTAACGAAATAAAGCAATTGTGCGAGGGAGACGAAAAATGTAGGTGCATAATTTGAAAAGAAGTCCAGTCATTATAAATAACCCTTTATTATCTTTAATTAAATGCAAAAATGGTGTTTTTCATAAGTGTATAGTTCATATAAGAAACGTTTCTAGAGATATATGGTAGCCCTGAAAAGGGCCGTTTTAAATGCTTCGACTGCACACGCAACTGATGTTAAGTGTCATCTTCCTGCGTCGGAGTCATTGGAAGTGGCCAATATTTTTTACGAACTGCCTCTAATTGTGCGATAGGTGTTGGCACGTAGGTGCACTTCTCTCCCTGGTTCTGACTGACTGGAGAAGGGCAATAGGCTTCGGGCTTATGAAGCCTCAAAGCTTTCTCCAAATCAGCCTTCGGTGTGGGTTTGTACGTGTACTTACGTACACTGGTCACTTCCTGCACAATCTTCTCGGACGAGTTCGGTACTGGCGCCATGACTTCTACTTGTTATGTTTTTCAAAGTTCGAGTGATAATGATGAGTAACACCTGCCCGGGCTTGTTTATATACAAAAGTAATTAGTGCAAAAAGTTCTAACGAAATAAAGCAATTGTGCGAGGGAGACGAAAAATGTAGGTGCATAATTTGAAAAGAAGTCCAGTCATTATAAATAACCCTTTATTATCTTTAATTAAATGCAAAAATGGTGTTTTTCATAAGTGTATAGTTCATATAAGAAACGTTTCTAGAGATATATGGTAGCCCTGAAAAGGGCCGTTTTAAATGCTTCGACTGCACACGCAACTGATGTTAAGTGTCATCTTCCTGCGTCGGAGTCATTGGAAGTGGCCAATATTTTTTACGAACTGCCTCTAATTGTGCGATAGGTGTTGGCACGTAGGTGCACTTCTCTCCCTGGTTCTGACTGACTGGAGAAGGGCAATAGGCTTCGGGCTTATGAAGCCTCAAAGCTTTCTCCAAATCAGCCTTCGGTGTGGGTTTGTACGTGTACTTACGTACACTGGTCACTTCCTGCACAATCTTCTCGGACGAGTTCGGTACTGGCGCCATGACTTCTACTTGTTATGTTTTTCAAAGTTCGAGTGATAATGATGAGTAACACCTGCCCGGGCTTGTTTATATACAAAAGTAATTAGTGCAAAAAGTTCTAACGAAATAAAGCAATTGTGCGAGGGAGACGAAAAATGTAGGTGCATAATTTGAAAAGAAGTCCAGTCATTATAAATAACCCTTTATTATCTTTAATTAAATGCAAAAATGGTGTTTTTCATAAGTGTATAGTTCATATAAGAAACGTTTCTAGAGATATATGGTAGCCCTGAAAAGGGCCGTTTTAAATGCTTCGACTGCACACGCAACTGATGTTAGGTGTCATCTTCCTGCGTCGGAGTCATTGGCAGTGGCCAATATTTTTTACGAACTGCCTCTAATTGTGCGATAGGTGTTGGCACGTAGGTGCACTTCTCTCCCTGGTTCTGACTGACTGGAGAAGGGCAATAGGCTTCGGGCTTATGAAGCCTCAAAGCTTTCTCCAAATCAGCCTTCGGTGTGGGTTTGTACGTGTACTTATGTACACTGGTCACTTCCTGCACAATCTTCTCGGACGAGTTCGGTACTGGCGCCATGACTTCTACTTGTTATGTTTTTCAAAGTTCGAGTGATAATGATGAGTAACACCTGCCCGGGCTTGTTTATATACAAAAGTAATTAGTGCAAAAAGTTCTAACGAAATAAAGCAATTGTGCGAGGGAGACAAAAAATGTAGGTGCATAATTTGAAAAGAAGTCCAGTCATTATAAATAACCCTTTATTATCTTTAATTAAATGCAAAAATGGTGTTTTTCATAAGTGTATAGTTCATATAAGAAACGTTTCTAGAGATATATGGTAGCCCTGAAAAGGGCCGTTTTAAATGCTTCGACTGCACACGCAACTGATGTTAAGTGTCATCTTCCTGCGTCGGAGTCATTGGAAGTGGCCAATATTTTTTACGAACTGCCTCTAATTGTGCGATAGGTGTTGGCACGTAGGTGCACTTCTCTCCCTGGTTCTGACTGACTGGAGAAGGGCAATAGGCTTCGGGCTTATGAAGCCTCAAAGCTTTCTCCAAATCAGCCTTCGGTGTGGGTTTGTACGTGTACTTACGTACACTGGTCACTTCCTGCACAATCTTCTCGGACGAGTTCGGTACTGGCGCCATGACTTCTACTTGTTATGTTTTTCAAAGTTCGAGTGATAATGATGAGTAACACCTGCCCGGGCTTGTTTATATACAAAAGTAATTAGTGCAAAAAGTTCTAACGAAATAAAGCAATTGTGCGAGGGAGACAAAAAATGTAGGTGCATAATTTGAAAAGAAGTCCAGTCATTATAAATAACCCTTTATTATCTTTAATTAAATGCAAAAATGGTGTTTTTCATAAGTGTATAGTTCATATAAGAAACGTTTCTAGAGATATATGGTAGCCCTGAAAAGGGCCGTTTTAAATGCTTCGACTGCACACGCAACTGATGTTAAGTGTCATCTTCCTGCGTCGGAGTCATTGGAAGTGGCCAATATTTTTTACGAACTGCCTCTAATTGTGCGATAGGTGTTGGCACGTAGGTGCACTTCTCTCCCTGGTTCTGACTGACTGGAGAAGGGCAATAGGCTTCGGGCTTATGAAGCCTCAAAGCTTTCTCCAAATCAGCCTTCGGTGTGGGTTTGTACGTGTACTTACGTACACTGGTCACTTCCTGCACAATCTTCTCGGACGAGTTCGGTACTGGCGCCATGACTTCTTCTTGTTATGTTTTTCAAAGTTCGAGTGATAATGATGAGTAACACCTGCCCGGGCTTGTTTATATACAAAAGTAATTAGTGCAAAAAGTTCTAACGAAATAAAGCAATTGTGCGAGGGAGACAAAAAATGTAGGTGCATAATTTGAAAAGAAGTCCAGTCATTATAAATAACCCTTTATTATCTTTAATTAAATGCAAAAATTGTGTTTTTCATAAGTGTATAGTTCATATAAGAAACGTTTCTAGAGATATATGGTAGCCCTGAAAAGGGCCGTTTTAAATGCTTCGACTGCACACGCAACTGATGTTAAGTGTCATCTTCCTGCGTCGGAGTCATTGGAAGTGGCCAATATTTTTTACGAACTGCCTCTAATTGTGCGATAGGTGTTGGCACGTAGGTGCACTTCTCTCCCTGGTTCTGACTGACTGGAGAAGGGCAATAGGCTTCGGGCTTATGAAGCCTCAAAGCCTTCTCCAAATCAGCCTTCGGTGTGGGTTTGTACGTGTACTTACGTACACTGGTCACTTCCTGCACAATCTTCTCGGACGAGTTCGGTACTGGCGCCATGACTTCTACTTGTTATGTTTTTCAAAGTTCGAGTGATAATGATGAGTAACACCTGCCCGGGCTTGTTTATATACAAAAGTAATTAGTGCAAAAAGTTCTAACGAAATAAAGCAATTGTGCGAGGGAGACAAAAAATGTAGGTGCATAATTTGAAAAGAAGTCCAGTCATTATAAATAACCCTTTATTATCTTTAATTAAATGCAAAAATGGTGTTTTTCATAAGTGTATAGTTCATATAAGAAACGTTTCTAGAGATATATGGTAGCCCTGAAAAGGGCCGTTTTAAATGCTTCGACTGCACACGCAACTGATGTTAAGTGTCATCTTCCTGCGTCGGAGTCATTGGAAGTGGCCAATATTTTTTACGAACTGCCTCTAATTGTGCGATAGGTGTTGGCACGTAGGTGCACTTCTCTCCCTGGTTCTGACTGACTGGAGAAGGGCAATAGGCTTCGGGCTTATGAAGCCTCAAAGCTTTCTCCAAATCAGCCTTCGGTGTGGGTTTGTACGTGTACTTACGTACACTGGTCACTTCCTGCACAATCTTCTCGGACGAGTTCGGTACTGGCGCCATGACTTCTACTTGTTATGTTTTTCAAAGTTCGAGTGATAATGATGAGTAACACCTGCCCGGGCTTGTTTATATACAAAAGTAATTAGTGCAAAAAGTTCTAACGAAATAAAGCAATTGTGCGAGGGAGACAAAAAATGTAGGTGCATAATTTGAAAAGAAGTCCAGTCATTATAAATAACCCTTTATTATCTTTAATTAAATGCAAAAATGGTGTTTTTCATAAGTGTATAGTTCATATAAGAAACGTTTCTAGAGATATATGGTAGCCCTGAAAAGGGCCGTTTTAAATGCTTCGACTGCACACGCAACTGATGTTAAGTGTCATCTTCCTGCGTCGGAGTCATTGGAAGTGGCCAATATTTTTTACGAACTGCCTCTAATTGTGCGATAGGTGTTGGCACGTAGGTGCACTTCTCTCCCTGGTTCTGACTGACTGGAGAAGGGCAATAGGCTTCGGGCTTATGAAGCCTCAAAGCTTTCTCCAAATCAGCCTTCGGTGTGGGTTTGTACGTGTACTTATGTACACTGGTCACTTCCTGCACAATCTTCTCGGACGAGTTCGGTACTGGCGCCATGACTTCTACTTGTTATGTTTTTCAAAGTTCGAGTGATAATGATGAGTAACACCTGCCCGGGCTTGTTTATATACAAAAGTAATTAGTGCAAAAAGTTCTAACGAAATAAAGCAATTGTGCGAGGGAGACAAAAAATGTAGGTGCATAATTTGAAAAGAAGTCCAGTCATTATAAATAACCCTTTATTATCTTTAATTAAATGCAAAAATGGTGTTTTTCATAAGTGTATAGTTCATATAAGAAACGTTTCTAGAGATATATGGTAGCCCTGAAAAGGGCCGTTTTAAATGCTTCGACTGCACACGCAACTGATGTTAGGTGTCATCTTCCTGCGTCGGAGTCATTGGAAGTGGCCAATATTTTTTACGAACTGCCTCTAATTGTGCGATAGGTGTTGGCACGTAGGTGCACTTCTCTCCCTGGTTCTGACTGACTGGAGAAGGGCAATAGGCTTCGGGCTTATGAAGCCTCAAAGCTTTCTCCAAATCAGCCTTCGGTGTGGGTTTGTACGTGTACTTACGTACACTGGTCACTTCCTGCACAATCTTCTCGGACGAGTTCGGTACTGGCGCCATGACTTCTACTTGTTATGTTTTTCAGAGTTCGAGTGATAATGATGAGTAACACTTGCTCGGGCTTGTTTATATACAAAAGTAATTAGTGCAAAAAGTTCTAACGAAATAAAGCAATTGTGCGAGGGAGACAAAAAATGTAGGTGCATAATTTGAAAAGAAGTCCAGTCATTATAAATAACCCTTTATTATCTTTAATTAAATGCAAAAATGGTGTTTTTCATAAGTGTATAGTTCATATAAGAAACGTTTCTAGAGATATATGGTAGCCCTGAAAAGGGCCGTTTTAAATGCTTCGACTGCACACGCAACTGATGTTAAGTGTCATCTTCCTGCGTCGGAGTCATTGGAAGTGGCCAATATTTTTTACGAACTGCCTCTAATTGTGCGATAGGTGTTGGCACGTAGGTGCACTTCTCTCCCTGGTTCTGACTGACTGGAGAAGGGCAATAGGCTTCGGGCTTATGAAGCCTCAAAGCTTTCTCCAAATCAGCCTTCGGTGTGGGTATGTACGTGTACTTACGTACACTGGTCACTTCCTGCACAATCTTCTCGGACGAGTTCGGTACTGGCGCCATGACTTCTACTTGTTATGTTTTTCAAAGTTCGAGTGATATTGATGAGTAACACCTGCCCGGGCTTGTTTATATACAAAAGTAATTAGTGCAAAAAGTTCTAACGAAATAAAGCAATTGTGCGAGGGAGACAAAAAATGTAGGTGCATAATTTGAAAAGAAGTCCAGTCATTATAAATAACCCTTTATTATCTTTAATTAAATGCAAAAATGGTGTTTTTCATAAGTGTATAGTTCATATAAGAAACGTTTCTAGAGATATATGGTAGCCCTGAAAAGGGCCGTTTTAAATGCTTCGACTGCACACGCAACTGATGTTAAGTGTCATCTTCCTGCGTCGGAGTCATTGGAAGTGGCCAATATTTTTTACGAACTGCCTCTAATTGTGCGATAGGTGTTGGCACGTAGGTGCACTTCTCTCCCTGGTTCTGACTGACTGGAGAAGGGCAATAGGCTTCGGGCTTATGAAGTCTCAAAGCTTTCTCCAAATCAGCCTTCGGTGTGGGTTTGTACGTGTACTTACGTACACTGGTCACTTCCTGCACAATCTTCTCGGACGAGTTCGGTACTAGCGCCATGACTTCTACTTGTTATGTTTTTCAGAGTTCGAGTGATAATGATGAGTAACACCTGCCCGGGCTTGTTTATATACAAAAGTAATTAGTGCAAAAAGATCTAACGAAATAAAGCAATTGTGCGAGGGAGACGAAAAATGTAGGTGCATAATTTGAAAAGAAGTCCAGTCATTATAAATAACCCTTTATTATCTTTAATTAAATGCAAAAATGGTGTTTTTCATAAGTGTATAGTTCATATAAGAAACGTTTCTAGAGATATATGGTAGCCCTGAAAAGGGCCGTTTTAAATGCTTCGACTGCACACGCAACTGATGTTAAGTGTCATCTTCCTGCGTCGGAGTCATTGGAAGTGGCCAATATTTTTTACGAACTGCCTCTAATTGTGCGATAGGTGTTGGCACGTAGGTGCACTTCTCTCCCTGGTTCTGACTGACTGGAGAAGGGCAATAGGCTTCGGGCTTATGAAGCCTCAAAGCTTTCTCCAAATCAGCCTTCGGTGTGGGTTTGTACGTGTACTTACGTACACTGGTCACTTCCTGCACAATCTTCTCGGACGAGTTCGGTACTGGCGCCATGACTTCTACTTGTTATGTTTTTCAGAGTTCGAGTGATAATGATGGGTAACACCTGCCCGGGCTTGTTTATATACAAAAGTAATTAGTGCAAAAAGTTCTAACGAAATAAAGCAATTGTGCGAGGGAGACAAAAAATGTAGGTGCATAATTTGAAAAGAAGTCCAGTCATTATAAATAACCCTTTATTATCTTTAATTAAATGCAAAAATGGTGTTTTTCATAAGTGTATAGTTCATATAAGAAACGTTTCTAGAGATATATGGTAGCCCTGAAAAGGGCCGTTTTAAATGCTTCGACTGCACACGCAACTGATGTTAAGTGTCATCTTCCTGCGTCGGAGTCATTGGAAGTGGCCAATATTTTTTACGAACTGCCTCTAATTGTGCGATAGGTGTTGGCACGTAGGTGCACTTCTCTCCCTGGTTCTGACTGACTGGAGAAGGGCAATAGGCTTCGGGCTTATGAAGCCTCAAAGCTTTCTCCAAATCAGCCTTCGGTGTGGGTTTGTACGTGTACTTACGTACACTGGTCACTTCCTGCACAATCTTCTCGGACGAGTTCGGTACTGGCGCCATGACTTCTACTTGTTATGTTTTTCAGAGTTCGAGTGATAATGATGGGTAACACCTGCCCGGGCTTGTTTATATACAAAAGTAATTAGTGCAAAAAGTTCTAACGAAATAAAGCAATTGTGCGAGGGAGACAAAAAATGTAGGTGCATAATTTGAAAAGAAGTCCAGTCATTATAAATAACCCTTTATTATCTTTAATTAAATGCAAAAATGGTGTTTTTCATAAGTGTATAGTTCATATAAGAAACGTTTCTAGAGATATATGGTAGCCCTGAAAAGGGCCGTTTTAAATGCTTCGACTGCACACGCAACTGATGTTAAGTGTCATCTTCCTGCGTCGGAGTCATTGGAAGTGGCCAATATTTTTTACGAACTGCCTCTAATTGTGCGATAGGTGTTGGCACGTAGGTGCACTTCTCTCCCTGGTTCTGACTGACTGGAGAAGGGCAATAGGCTTCGGGCTTATGAAGCCTCAAAGCTTTCTCCAAATCAGCCTTCGGTGTGAGTTTGTACGTGTACTTATGTACACTGGTCACTTCCTGCACAATCTTCTCGGACGAGTTCGGTACTGGCGCCATGACTTCTACTTGTTATGTTTTTCAAAGTTCGAGTGATAATGATGAGTAACACCTGCCCGGGCTTGTTTATATACAAAAGTAATTAGTGCAAAAAGTTCTAACGAAATAAAGCAATTGTGCGAGGGAGACAAAAAATGTAGGTGCATAATTTGAAAAGAAGTCCAGTCATTATAAGTAACCCTTTATTATCTTTAATTAAATGCAAAAATGGTGTTTTTCATAAGTGTATAGTTCATATAAGAAACATTTCTAGAGATATATGGTAGCCCTGAAAAGGGCCGTTTTAAATGCTTCGACTGCACACGCAACTGATGTTAAGTGTCATCTTCCTGCGTCGGAGTCATTGGAAGTGGCCAATATTTTTTACGAACTGCCTCTAATTGTGCGATAGGTGTTGGCACGTAGGTGCACTTCTCTCCCTGGTTCTGACTGACTGGAGAAGGGCAATAGGCTTCGGGCTTATGAAGCCTCAAAGCTTTCTCCAAATCAGCCTTCGGTGTGGGTTTGTACGTGTACTTACGTACACTGGTCACTTCCTGCACAATCTTCTCGGACGAGTTCGGTACTGGCGCCATGACTTCTACTTGTTATGTTTTTCAAAGTTCGAGTGATAATGATGAGTAACACCTGCCCGGGCTTGTTTATATACAAAAGTAATTAGTGCAAAAAGTTCTAACGAAATAAAGCAATTGTGCGAGGGAGACAAAAAATGTAGGTGCATAATTTGAAAAGAAGTCCAGTCATTATAAATAACCCTTTATTATCTTTAATTAAATGCAAAAATGGTGTTTTTCATAAGTGTATAGTTCATATAAGAAACGTTTCTAGAGATATATGGTAGCCCTGAAAAGGGCCGTTTTAAATGCTTCGACTGCACACGCAACTGATGTTAAGTGTCATCTTCCTGCGTCGGAGTCATTGGAAGTGGCCAATATTTTTTACGAACTGCCTCTAATTGTGCGATAGGTGTTGGCACGTAGGTGCACTTCTCTCCCTGGTTCTGACTGACTGGAGAAGGGCAATAGGCTTCGGGCTTATGAAGCCTCAAAGCTTTCTCCAAATCAGCCTTCGGTGTGGGTTTGTACGTGTACTTACGTACACTGGTCACTTCCTGCACAATCTTCTCGGACGAGTTCGGCACTGGCGCCATGACTTCTACTTGTTATGTTTTTCAGAGTTCGAGTGATAATGATGGGTAACACCTGCCCGGGCTTGTTTATATACAAAAGTAATTAGTGCAAAAAGTTCTAACGAAATAAAGCAATTGTGCGAGGGAGACAAAAAATGTAGGTGCATAATTTGAAAAGAAGTCCAGTCATTATAAATAACCCTTTATTATCTTTAATTAAATGCAAAAATGGTGTTTTTCATAAGTGTATAGTTCATATAAGAAACGTTTCTAGAGATATATGGTAGCCCTGAAAAGGGCCGTTTTAAATGCTTCGACTGCACACGCAACTGATGTTAAGTGTCATCTTCCTGCGTCGGAGTCATTGGAAGTGGCCAATATTTTTTACGAACTGCCTCTAATTGTGCGATAGGTGTTGGCACGTAGGTGCACTTCTCTCCCTGGTTCTGACTGACTGGAGAAGGGCAATAGGCTTCGGGCTTATGAAGTCTCAAAGCTTTCTCCAAATCAGCCTTCGGTGTGGGTTTGTACGTGTACTTACGTACACTGGTCACTTCCTGCACAATCTTCTCGGACGAGTTCGGTACTAGCGCCATGACTTCTACTTGTTATGTTTTTCAGAGTTCGAGTGATAATGATGAGTAACACCTGCCCGGGCTTGTTTATATACAAAAGTAATTAGTGCAAAAAGTTCTAACGAAATAAAGCAATTGTGCGAGGGAGACGAAAAATGTAGGTGCATAATTTGAAAAGAAGTCCAGTCATTATAAATAACCCTTTATTATCTTTAATTAAATGCAAAAATGGTGTTTTTCATAAGTGTATAGTTCATATAAGAAACGTTTCTAGAGATATATGGTAGCCCTGAAAAGGGCCGTTTTAAATGCTTCGACTGCACACGCAACTGATGTTAAGTGTCATCTTCCTGCGTCGGAGTCATTGGAAGTGGCCAATATTTTTTACGAACTGCCTCTAATTGTGCGATAGGTGTTGGCACGTAGGTGCACTTCTCTCCCTGGTTCTGACTGACTGGAGAAGGGCAATAGGCTTCGGGCTTATGAAGCCTCAAAGCTTTCTCCAAATCAGCCTTCGGTGTGGGTTTGTACGTGTACTTACGTACACTGGTCACTTCCTGCACAATCTTCTCGGACGAGTTCGGTACTGGCGCCATGACTTCTACTTGTTATGTTTTTCAAAGTTCGAGTGATAATGATGAGTAACACCTGCCCGGGCTTGTTTATATACAAAAGTAATTAGTGCAAAAAGTTCTAACGAAATAAAGCAATTGTGCGAGGGAGACGAAAAATGTAGGTGCATAATTTGAAAAGAAGTCCAGTCATTATAAATAACCCTTTATTATCTTTAATTAAATGCAAAAATGGTGTTTTTCATAAGTGTATAGTTCATATAAGAAACGTTTCTAGAGATATATGGTAGCCCTGAAAAGGGCCGTTTTAAATGCTTCGACTGCACACGCAACTGATGTTAAGTGTCATCTTCCTGCGTCGGAGTCATTGGAAGTGGCCAATATTTTTTACGAACTGCCTCTAATTGTGCGATAGGTGTTGGCACGTAGGTGCACTTCTCTCCCTGGTTCTGACTGACTGGAGAAGGGCAATAGGCTTCGGGCTTATGAAGCCTCAAAGCTTTCTCCAAATCAGCCTTCGGTGTGGGTTTGTACGTGTACTTACGTACACTGGTCACTTCCTGCACAATCTTCTCGGACGAGTTCGGTACTGGCGCCATGACTTCTACTTGTTATGTTTTTCAAAGTTCGAGTGATAATGATGAGTAACACCTGCCCGGGCTTGTTTATATACAAAAGTAATTAGTGCAAAAAGTTCTAACGAAATAAAGCAATTGTGCGAGGGAGACGAAAAATGTAGGTGCATAATTTGAAAAGAAGTCCAGTCATTATAAATAACCCTTTATTATCTTTAATTAAATGCAAAAATGGTGTTTTTCATAAGTGTATAGTTCATATAAGAAACGTTTCTAGAGATATATGGTAGCCCTGAAAAGGGCCGTTTTAAATGCTTCGACTGCACACGCAACTGATGTTAAGTGTCATCTTCCTGCGTCGGAGTCATTGGAAGTGGCCAATATTTTTTACGAACTGCCTCTAATTGTGCGATAGGTGTTGGCACGTAGGTGCACTTCTCTCCCTGGTTCTGACTGACTGGAGAAGGGCAATAGGCTTCGGGCTTATGAAGCCTCAAAGCTTTCTCCAAATCAGCCTTCGGTGTGGGTTTGTACGTGTACTTACGTACACTGGTCACTTCCTGCACAATCTTCTCGGACGAGTTCGGTACTGGCGCCATGACTTCTACTTGTTATGTTTTTCAAAGTTCGAGTGATAATGATGAGTAACACCTGCCCGGGCTTGTTTATATACAAAAGTAATTAGTGCAAAAAGTTCTAACGAAATAAAGCAATTGTGCGAGGGAGACGAAAAATGTAGGTGCATAATTTGAAAAGAAGTCCAGTCATTATAAATAACCCTTTATTATCTTTAATTAAATGCAAAAATGGTGTTTTTCATAAGTGTATAGTTCATATAAGAAACGTTTCTAGAGATATATGGTAGCCCTGAAAAGGGCCGTTTTAAATGCTTCGACTGCACACGCAACTGATGTTAGGTGTCATCTTCCTGCGTCGGAGTCATTGGCAGTGGCCAATATTTTTTACGAACTGCCTCTAATTGTGCGATAGGTGTTGGCACGTAGGTGCACTTCTCTCCCTGGTTCTGACTGACTGGAGAAGGGCAATAGGCTTCGGGCTTATGAAGCCTCAAAGCTTTCTCCAAATCAGCCTTCGGTGTGGGTTTGTACGTGTACTTATGTACACTGGTCACTTCCTGCACAATCTTCTCGGACGAGTTCGGTACTGGCGCCATGACTTCTACTTGTTATGTTTTTCAAAGTTCGAGTGATAATGATGAGTAACACCTGCCCGGGCTTGTTTATATACAAAAGTAATTAGTGCAAAAAGTTCTAACGAAATAAAGCAATTGTGCGAGGGAGACAAAAAATGTAGGTGCATAATTTGAAAAGAAGTCCAGTCATTATAAATAACCCTTTATTATCTTTAATTAAATGCAAAAATGGTGTTTTTCATAAGTGTATAGTTCATATAAGAAACGTTTCTAGAGATATATGGTAGCCCTGAAAAGGGCCGTTTTAAATGCTTCGACTGCACACGCAACTGATGTTAAGTGTCATCTTCCTGCGTCGGAGTCATTGGAAGTGGCCAATATTTTTTACGAACTGCCTCTAATTGTGCGATAGGTGTTGGCACGTAGGTGCACTTCTCTCCCTGGTTCTGACTGACTGGAGAAGGGCAATAGGCTTCGGGCTTATGAAGCCTCAAAGCTTTCTCCAAATCAGCCTTCGGTGTGGGTTTGTACGTGTACTTACGTACACTGGTCACTTCCTGCACAATCTTCTCGGACGAGTTCGGTACTGGCGCCATGACTTCTACTTGTTATGTTTTTCAGAGTTCGAGTGATAATGATGGGTAACACCTGCCCGGGCTTGTTTATATACAAAAGTAATTAGTGCAAAAAGTTCTAACGAAATAAAGCAATTGTGCGAGGGAGACAAAAAATGTAGGTGCATAATTTGAAAAGAAGTCCAGTCATTATAAATAACCCTTTATTATCTTTAATTAAATGCAAAAATGGTGTTTTTCATAAGTGTATAGTTCATATAAGAAACGTTTCTAGAGATATATGGTAGCCCTGAAAAGGGCCGTTTTAAATGCTTCGACTGCACACGCAACTGATGTTAAGTGTCATCTTCCTGCGTCGGAGTCATTGGAAGTGGCCAATATTTTTTACGAACTGCCTCTAATTGTGCGATAGGTGTTGGCACGTAGGTGCACTTCTCTCCCTGGTTCTGACTGACTGGAGAAGGGCAATAGGCTTCGGGCTTATGAAGCCTCAAAGCCTTCTCCAAATCAGCCTTCGGTGTGGGTTTGTACGTGTACTTACGTACACTGGTCACTTCCTGCACAATCTTCTCGGACGAGTTCGGTACTGGCGCCATGACTTCTACTTGTTATGTTTTTCAGAGTTCGAGTGATAATGATGAGTAACACCTGCCCGGGCTTGTTTATATACAAAAGTAATTAGTGCAAAAAGTTCTAACGAAATAAAGCAATTGTGCGAGGGAGACGAAAAATGTAGGTGCATAATTTGAAAAGAAGTCCAGTCATTATAAATAACCCTTTATTATCTTTAATTAAATGCAAAAATGGTGTTTTTCATAAGTGTATAGTTCATATAAGAAACGTTTCTAGAGATATATGGTAGCCCTGAAAAGGGCCGTTTTAAATGCTTCGACTGCACACGCAACTGATGTTAAGTGTCATCTTCCTGCGTCGGAGTCATTGGAAGTGGCCAATATTTTTTACGAACAGCCTCTAATTGTGCGATAGGTGTTGGCACGTAGGTGCACTTCTCTCCCTGGTTCTGACTGACTGGAGAAGGGCAATAGGCTTCGGGCTTATGAAGCCTCAAAGCTTTCTCCAAATCAGCCTTCGGTGTGGGTTTGTACGTGTACTTACGTACACTGGTCACTTCCTGCACAATCTTCTCGGACGAGTTCGGTACTGGCGCCATGACTTCTACTTGTTATGTTTTTCAAAGTTCGAGTGATAATGATGAGTAACACCTGCCCGGGCTTGTTTATATACACAAGTAATTAGTGCAAAAAGTTCTAACGAAATAAAGCAATTGTGCGAGGGAGACGAAAAATGTAGGTGCATAATTTGAAAAGAAGTCCAGTCATTATAAATAACCCTTTATTATCTTTAATTAAATGCAAAAATGGTGTTTTTCATAAGTGTATAGTTCATATAAGAAACGTTTCTAGAGATATATGGTAGCCCTGAAAAGGGCCGTTTTAAATGCTTCGACTGCACACGCAACTGATGTTAGGTGTCATCTTCCTGCGTCGGAGTCATTGGCAGTGGCCAATATTTTTTACGAACTGCCTCTAATTGTGCGATAGGTGTTGGCACGTAGGTGCACTTCTCTCCCTGGTTCTGACTGACTGGAGAAGGGCAATAGGCTTCGGGCTTATGAAGCCTCAAAGCTTTCTCCAAATCAGCCTTCGGTGTGGGTTTGTACGTGTACTTATGTACACTGGTCACTTCCTGCACAATCTTCTCGGACGAGTTCGGTACTGGCGCCATGACTTCTACTTGTTATGTTTTTCAAAGTTCGAGTGATAATGATGAGTAACACCTGCCCGGGCTTGTTTATATACAAAAGTAATTAGTGCAAAAAGTTCTAACGAAATAAAGCAATTGTGCGAGGGAGACAAAAAATGTAGGTGCATAATTTGAAAAGAAGTCCAGTCATTATAAATAACCCTTTAATATCTTTAATTAAATGCAAAAATGGTGTTTTTCATAAATGTATAGTTCATATAAGAAACGTTTCTAGAGATATATGGTAGCCCTGAAAAGGGCCGTTTTAAATGCTTCGACTGCACACGCAACTGATGTTAAGTGTCATCTTCCTGCGTCGGAGTCATTGGAAGTGGCCAATATTTTTTACGAACTGCCTCTAATTGTGCGATAGGTGTTGGCACGTAGGTGCACTTCTCTCCCTGGTTCTGACTGACTGGAGAAGGGCAATAGGCTTCGGGCTTATGAAGCCTCAAAGCTTTCTCCAAATCAGCCTTCGGTGTGGGTTTGTACGTGTACTTACGTACACTGGTCACTTCCTGCACAATCTTCTCGGACGAGTTCGGTACTGGCGCCATGACTTCTACTTGTTATGTTTTTCAGAGTTCGAGTGATAATGATGGGTAACACCTGCCCGGGCTTGTTTATATACAAAAGTAATTAGTGCAAAAAGTTCTAACGAAATAAAGCAATTGTGCGAGGGAGACAAAAAATGTAGGTGCATAATTTGAAAAGAAGTCCAGTCATTATAAATAACCCTTTATTATCTTTAATTAAATGCAAAAATGGTGTTTTTCATAAGTGTATAGTTCATATAAGAAACGTTTCTAGAGATATATGGTAGCCCTGAAAAGGGCCGTTTTAAATGCTTCGACTGCACACGCAACTGATGTTAAGTGTCATCTTCCTGCGTCGGAGTCATTGGAAGTGGCCAATATTTTTTACGAACTGCCTCTAATTGTGCGATAGGTGTTGGCACGTAGGTGCACTTCTCTCCCTGGTTCTGACTGACTGGAGAAGGGCAATAGGCTTCGGGCTTATGAAGCCTCAAAGCTTTCTCCAAATCAGCCTTCGGTGTGGGTTTGTACGTGTACTTACGTACACTGGTCACTTCCTGCACAATCTTCTCGGACGAGTTCGGTACTGGCGCCATGACTTCTACTTGTTATGTTTTTCAGAGTTCGAGTGATAATGATGGGTAACACCTGCCCGGGCTTGTTTATATACAAAAGTAATTAGTGCAAAAAGTTCTAACGAAATAAAGCAATTGTGCGAGGGAGACAAAAAATGTAGGTGCATAATTTGAAAAGAAGTCCAGTCATTATAAATAACCCTTTATTATCTTTAATTAAATGCAAAAATGGTGTTTTTCATAAGTGTATAGTTCATATAAGAAACGTTTCTAGAGATATATGGTAGTTCTGAAAAGGGCCGTTTTAAATGCTTCGACTGCACACGCAACTGATGTTAAGTGTCATCTTCCTGCGTCGGAGTCATTGGAAGTGGCCAATATTTTTTACGAACTGCCTCTAATTGTGCGATAGGTGTTGGCACGTAGGTGCACTTCTCTCCCTGGTTCTGACTGACTGGAGAAGGGCAATAGGCTTCGGGCTTATGAAGCCTCAAAGCTTTCTCCAAATCAGCCTTCGGTGTGGGTTTGTACGTGTACTTATGTACACTGGTCACTTCCTGCACAATCTTCTCGGACGAGTTCGGTACTGGCGCCATGACTTCTACTTGTTATGTTTTTCAGAGTTCGAGTGATAATGATGAGTAACACCTGCCCGGGCTTGTTTATATACAAAAGTAATTAGTGCAAAAAGTTCTAACGAAATAAAGCAATTGTGCGAGGGAGACGAAAAATGTAGGTGCATAATTTGAAAAGAAGTCCAGTCATTATAAATAACCCTTTATTATCTTTAATTAAATGCAAAAATGGTGTTTTTCATAAGTGTATAGTTCATATAAGAAACGTTTCTAGAGATATATGGTAGCCCTGAAAAGGGCCGTTTTAAATGCTTCGACTGCACACGCAACTGATGTTAAGTGTCATCTTCCTGCGTCGGAGTCATTGGAAGTGGCCAATATTTTTTACGAACTGCCTCTAATTGTGCGATAGGTGTTGGCACGTAGGTGCACTTCTCTCCCTGGTTCTGACTGACTGGAGAAGGGCAATAGGCTTCGGGCTTATGAAGCCTCAAAGCTTACTCCAAATCAGCCTTCGGTGTGGGTTTGTACGTGTACTTACGTACACTGGTCACTTCCTGCACAATCTTCTCGGACGAGTTCGGTACTGGCGCCATGACTTCTACTTGTTATGTTTTTCAAAGTTCGAGTGATAATGATGAGTAACACCTGCCCGGGCTTGTTTATATACAAAAGTAATTAGTGCAAAAAGTTCTAACGAAATAAAGCAATTGTGCGAGGGAGACGAAAAATGTAGGTGCATAATTTGAAAAGAAGTCCAGTCATTATAAATAACCCTTTATTATCTTTAATTAAATGCAAAAATGGTGTTTTTCATAAGTGTATAGTTCATATAAGAAACGTTTCTAGAGATATATGGTAGCCCTGAAAAGGGCCGTTTTAAATGCTTCGACTGCACACGCAACTGATGCTAAGTGTCATCTTCCTGCGTCGGAGTCATTGGAAGTGGCCAATATTTTTTACGAACTGCCTCTAATTGTGCGATAGGTGTTGGCACGTAGGTGCACTTCTCTCCCTGGTTCTGACTGACTGGAGAAGGGCAATAGGCTTCGGGCTTATGAAGCCTCAAAGCTTTCTCCAAATCAGCCTTCGGTGTGGGTTTGTACGTGTACTTACGTACACTGGTCACTTCCTGCACAATCTTCTCGGACGAGTTCGGTACTGGCGCCATAACTTCTACTTGTTATGTTTTTCAAAGTTCGAGTGATAATGATGAGTAACACCTGCCCGGGCTTGTTTATATACAAAAGTAATTAGTGCAAAAAGTTCTAACGAAATAAAGCAATTGTGCGAGGGAGACAAAAAATGTAGGTGCATAATTTGAAAAGAAGTCCAGTCATTATAAATAACCCTTTATTATCTTTAATTAAATGCAAAAATGGTGTTTTTCATAAGTGTATAGTTCATATAAGAAACGTTTCTAGAGATATATGGTAGCCCTGAAAAGGGCCGTTTTAAATGCTTCGACTGCACACGCAACTGATGTTAAGTGTCATCTTCCTGCGTCGGAGTCATTGGAAGTGGCCAATATTTTTTACGAACTGCCTCTAATTGTGCGATAGGTGTTGGCACGTAGGTGCACTTCTCTCCCTGGTTCTGACTGACTGGAGAAGGGCAATAGGCTTCGGGCTTATGAAGCCTCAAAGCCTTCTCCAAATCAGCCTTCGGTGTGGGTTTGTACGTGTACTTACGTACACTGGTCACTTCCTGCACAATCTTCTCGGACGAGTTCGGTACTGGCGCCATGACATCTACTTGTTATGTTTTTCAGAGTTCGAGTGATAATGATGAGTAACACCTGCCCGGGCTTGTTTATATACAAAAGTAATTAGTGCAAAAAGTTCTAACGAAATAAAGCAATTGTGCGAGGGAGACGAAAAATGTAGGTGCATAATTTGAAAAGAAGTCCAGTCATTATAAATAACCCTTTATTATCTTTAATTAAATGCAAAAATGGTGTTTTTCATAAGTGTATAGTTCATATAAGAAACGTTTCTAGAGATATATGGTAGCCCTGAAAAGGGCCGTTTTAAATGCTTCGACTGCACACGCAACTGATGTTAAGTGTCATCTTCCTGCGTCGGAGTCATTGGAAGTGGCCAATATTTTTTACGAACTGCCTCTAATTGTGCGATAGGTGTTGGCACGTAGGTGCACTTCTCTCCCTGGTTCTGACTGACTGGAGAAGGGCAATAGGCTTCGGGCTTATGAAGCCTCAAAGCTTTCTCCAAATCAGCCTTCGGTGTGGGTTTGTACGTGTACTTACGTACACTGGTCACTTCCTGCACAATCTTCTCGGACGAGTTCGGTACTGGCGCCATGACTTCTACTTGTTATGTTTTTCAAAGTTCGAGTGATAATGATGAGTAACACCTGCCCGGGCTTGTTTATATACAAAAGTAATTAGTGCAAAAAGTTCTAACGAAATAAAGCAATTGTGCGAGGGAGACAAAAAATGTAGGTGCATAATTTGAAAAGAAGTCCAGTCATTATAAATAACCCTTTATTATCTTTAATTAAATGCAAAAATGGTGTTTTTCATAAGTGTATAGTTCATATAAGAAACGTTTCTAGAGATATATGGTAGCCCTGAAAAGGGCCGTTTTAAATGCTTCGACTGCACACGCAACTGATGTTAAGTGTCATCTTCCTGCGTCGGAGTCATTGGAAGTGGCCAATATTTTTTACGAACTGCCTCTAATTGTGCGATAGGTGTTGGCACGTAGGTGCACTTCTCTCCCTGGTTCTGACTGACTGGAGAAGGGCAATAGGCTTCGGGCTTATGAAGCCTCAAAGCTTTCTCCAAATCAGCCTTCGGTGTGGGTTTGTACGTGTACTTATGTACACTGGTCACTTCCTGCACAATCTTCTCGGACGAGTTCGGTACTGGCGCCATGACTTCTACTTGTTATGTTTTTCAAAGTTCGAGTGATAATGATGAGTAACACCTGCCCGGGCTTGTTTATATACAAAAGTAATTAGTGCAAAAAGTTCTAACGAAATAAAGCAATTGTGCGAGGGAGACAAAAAATGTAGGTGCATAATTTGAAAAGAAGTCCAGTCATTATAAATAACCCTTTATTATCTTTAATTAAATGCAAAAATGGTGTTTTTCATAAGTGTATAGTTCATATAAGAAACGTTTCTAGAGATATATGGTAGCCCTGAAAAGGGCCGTTTTAAATGCTTCGACTGCACACGCAACTGATGTTAGGTGTCATCTTCCTGCGTCGGAGTCATTGGAAGTGGCCAATATTTTTTACGAACTGCCTCTAATTGTGCGATAGGTGTTGGCACGTAGGTGCACTTCTCTCCCTGGTTCTGACTGACTGGAGAAGGGCAATAGGCTTCGGGCTTATGAAGCCTCAAAGCTTTCTCCAAATCAGCCTTCGGTGTGGGTTTGTACGTGTACTTACGTACACTGGTCACTTCCTGCACAATCTTCTCGGACGAGTTCGGTACTGGCGCCATGACTTCTACTTGTTATGTTTTTCAGAGTTCGAGTGATAATGATGAGTAACACTTGCTCGGGCTTGTTTATATACAAAAGTAATTAGTGCAAAAAGTTCTAACGAAATAAAGCAATTGTGCGAGGGAGACAAAAAATGTAGGTGCATAATTTGAAAAGAAGTCCAGTCATTATAAATAACCCTTTATTATCTTTAATTAAATGCAAAAATTGTGTTTTTCATAAGTGTATAGTTCATATAAGAAACGTTTCTAGAGATATATGGTAGCCCTGAAAAGGGCCGTTTTAAATGCTTCGACTGCACACGCAACTGATGTTAAGTGTCATCTTCCTGCGTCGGAGTCATTGGAAGTGGCCAATATTTTTTACGAACTGCCTCTAATTGTGCGATAGGTGTTGGCACGTAGGTGCACTTCTCTCCCTGGTTCTGACTGACTGGAGAAGGGCAATAGGCTTCGGGCTTATGAAGCCTCAAAGCTTTCTCCAAATCAGCCTTCGGTGTGGGTATGTACGTGTACTTACGTACACTGGTCACTTCCTGCACAATCTTCTCGGACGAGTTCGGTACTGGCGCCATGACTTCTACTTGTTATGTTTTTCAAAGTTCGAGTGATAATGATGAGTAACACCTGCCCGGGCTTGTTTATATACAAAAGTAATTAGTGCAAAAAGTTCTAACGAAATAAAGCAATTGTGCGAGGGAGACAAAAAATGTAGGTGCATAATTTGAAAAGAAGTCCAGTCATTATAAATAACCCTTTATTATCTTTAATTAAATGCAAAAATGGTGTTTTTCATAAGTGTATAGTTCATATAAGAAACGTTTCTAGAGATATATGGTAGCCCTGAAAAGGGCCGTTTTAAATGCTTCGACTGCACACGCAACTGATGTTAAGTGTCATCTTCCTGCGTCGGAGTCATTGGAAGTGGCCAATATTTTTTACGAACTGCCTCTAATTGTGCGATAGGTGTTGGCACGTAGGTGCACTTCTCTCCCTGGTTCTGACTGACTGGAGAAGGGCAATAGGCTTCGGGCTTATGAAGTCTCAAAGCTTTCTCCAAATCAGCCTTCGGTGTGGGTTTGTACGTGTACTTACGTACACTGGTCACTTCCTGCACAATCTTCTCGGACGAGTTCGGTACTAGCGCCATGACTTCTACTTGTTATGTTTTTCAGAGTTCGAGTGATAATGATGAGTAACACCTGCCCGGGCTTGTTTATATACAAAAGTAATTAGTGCAAAAAGATCTAACGAAATAAAGCAATTGTGCGAGGGAGACGAAAAATGTAGGTGCATAATTTGAAAAGAAGTCCAGTCATTATAAATAACCCTTTATTATCTTTAATTAAATGCAAAAATGGTGTTTTTCATAAGTGTATAGTTCATATAAGAAACGTTTCTAGAGATATATGGTAGCCCTGAAAAGGGCCGTTTTAAATGCTTCGACTGCACACGCAACTGATGTTAAGTGTCATCTTCCTGCGTCGGAGTCATTGGAAGTGGCCAATATTTTTTACGAACTGCCTCTAATTGTGCGATAGGTGTTGGCACGTAGGTGCACTTCTCTCCCTGGTTCTGACTGACTGGAGAAGGGCAATAGGCTTCGGGCTTATGAAGCCTCAAAGCTTTCTCCAAATCAGCCTTCGGTGTGGGTTTGTACGTGTACTTACGTACACTGGTCACTTCCTGCACAATCTTCTCGGACGAGTTCGGTACTGGCGCCATGACTTCTACTTGTTATGTTTTTCAGAGTTCGAGTGATAATGATGGGTAACACCTGCCCGGGCTTGTTTATATACAAAAGTAATTAGTGCAAAAAGTTCTAACGAAATAAAGCAATTGTGCGAGGGAGACAAAAAATGTAGGTGCATAATTTGAAAAGAAGTCCAGTCATTATAAATAACCCTTTATTATCTTTAATTAAATGCAAAAATGGTGTTTTTCATAAGTGTATAGTTCATATAAGAAACGTTTCTAGAGATATATGGTAGCCCTGAAAAGGGCCGTTTTAAATGCTTCGACTGCACACGCAACTGATGTTAAGTGTCATCTTCCTGCGTCGGAGTCATTGGAAGTGGCCAATATTTTTTACGAACTGCCTCTAATTGTGCGATAGGTGTTGGCACGTAGGTGCACTTCTCTCCCTGGTTCTGACTGACTGGAGAAGGGCAATAGGCTTCGGGCTTATGAAGCCTCAAAGCTTTCTCCAAATCAGCCTTCGGTGTGGGTTTGTACGTGTACTTACGTACACTGGTCACTTCCTGCACAATCTTCTCGGACGAGTTCGGTACTGGCGCCATGACTTCTACTTGTTATGTTTTTCAGAGTTCGAGTGATAATGATGGGTAACACCTGCCCGGGCTTGTTTATATACAAAAGTAATTAGTGCAAAAAGTTCTAACGAAATAAAGCAATTGTGCGAGGGAGACAAAAAATGTAGGTGCATAATTTGAAAAGAAGTCCAGTCATTATAAATAACCCTTTATTATCTTTAATTAAATGCAAAAATGGTGTTTTTCATAAGTGTATAGTTCATATAAGAAACGTTTCTAGAGATATATGGTAGCCCTGAAAAGGGCCGTTTTAAATGCTTCGACTGCACACGCAACTGATGTTAAGTGTCATCTTCCTGCGTCGGAGTCATTGGAAGTGGCCAATATTTTTTACGAACTGCCTCTAATTGTGCGATAGGTGTTGGCACGTAGGTGCACTTCTCTCCCTGGTTCTGACTGACTGGAGAAGGGCAATAGGCTTCGGGCTTATGAAGCCTCAAAGCTTTCTCCAAATCAGCCTTCGGTGTGAGTTTGTACGTGTACTTATGTACACTGGTCACTTCCTGCACAATCTTCTCGGACGAGTTCGGTACTGGCGCCATGACTTCTACTTGTTATGTTTTTCAAAGTTCGAGTGATAATGATGAGTAACACCTGCCCGGGCTTGTTTATATACAAAAGTAATTAGTGCAAAAAGTTCTAACGAAATAAAGCAATTGTGCGAGGGAGACAAAAAATGTAGGTGCATAATTTGAAAAGAAGTCCAGTCATTATAAGTAACCCTTTATTATCTTTAATTAAATGCAAAAATGGTGTTTTTCATAAGTGTATAGTTCATATAAGAAACATTTCTAGAGATATATGGTAGCCCTGAAAAGGGCCGTTTTAAATGCTTCGACTGCACACGCAACTGATGTTAAGTGTCATCTTCCTGCGTCGGAGTCATTGGAAGTGGCCAATATTTTTTACGAACTGCCTCTAATTGTGCGATAGGTGTTGGCACGTAGGTGCACTTCTCTCCCTGGTTCTGACTGACTGGAGAAGGGCAATAGGCTTCGGGCTTATGAAGCCTCAAAGCTTTCTCCAAATCAGCCTTCGGTGTGGGTTTGTACGTGTACTTACGTACACTGGTCACTTCCTGCACAATCTTCTCGGACGAGTTCGGTACTGGCGCCATGACTTCTACTTGTTATGTTTTTCAAAGTTCGAGTGATAATGATGAGTAACACCTGCCCGGGCTTGTTTATATACAAAAGTAATTAGTGCAAAAAGTTCTAACGAAATAAAGCAATTGTGCGAGGGAGACAAAAAATGTAGGTGCATAATTTGAAAAGAAGTCCAGTCATTATAAATAACCCTTTATTATCTTTAATTAAATGCAAAAATGGTGTTTTTCATAAGTGTATAGTTCATATAAGAAACGTTTCTAGAGATATATGGTAGCCCTGAAAAGGGCCGTTTTAAATGCTTCGACTGCACACGCAACTGATGTTAAGTGTCATCTTCCTGCGTCGGAGTCATTGGAAGTGGCCAATATTTTTTACGAACTGCCTCTAATTGTGCGATAGGTGTTGGCACGTAGGTGCACTTCTCTCCCTGGTTCTGACTGACTGGAGAAGGGCAATAGGCTTCGGGCTTATGAAGCCTCAAAGCTTTCTCCAAATCAGCCTTCGGTGTGGGTTTGTACGTGTACTTACGTACACTGGTCACTTCCTGCACAATCTTCTCGGACGAGTTCGGCACTGGCGCCATGACTTCTACTTGTTATGTTTTTCAGAGTTCGAGTGATAATGATGGGTAACACCTGCCCGGGCTTGTTTATATACAAAAGTAATTAGTGCAAAAAGTTCTAACGAAATAAAGCAATTGTACGAGGGAGACAAAAAATGTAGGTGCATAATTTGAAAAGAAGTCCAGTCATTATAAATAACCCTTTATTATCTTTAATTAAATGCAAAAATGGTGTTTTTCATAAGTGTATAGTTCATATAAGAAACGTTTCTAGAGATATATGGTAGCCCTGAAAAGGGCCGTTTTAAATGCTTCGACTGCACACGCAACTGATGTTAAGTGTCATCTTCCTGCGTCGGAGTCATTGGAAGTGGCCAATATTTTTTACGAACTGCCTCTAATTGTGCGATAGGTGTTGGCACGTAGGTGCACTTCTCTCCCTGGTTCTGACTGACTGGAGAAGGGCAATAGGCTTCGGGCTTATGAAGTCTCAAAGCTTTCTCCAAATCAGCCTTCGGTGTGGGTTTGTACGTGTACTTACGTACACTGGTCACTTCCTGCACAATCTTCTCGGACGAGTTCGGTACTAGCGCCATGACTTCTACTTGTTATGTTTTTCAGAGTTCGAGTGATAATGATGAGTAACACCTGCCCGGGCTTGTTTATATACAAAAGTAATTAGTGCAAAAAGATCTAACGAAATAAAGCAATTGTGCGAGGGAGACGAAAAATGTAGGTGCATAATTTGAAAAGAAGTCCAGTCATTATAAATAACCCTTTATTATCTTTAATTAAATGCAAAAATGGTGTTTTTCATAAGTGTATAGTTCATATAAGAAACGTTTCTAGAGATATATGGTAGCCCTGAAAAGGGCCGTTTTAAATGCTTCGACTGCACACGCAACTGATGTTAAGTGTCATCTTCCTGCGTCGGAGTCATTGGAAGTGGCCAATATTTTTTACGAACTGCCTCTAATTGTGCGATAGGTGTTGGCACGTAGGTGCACTTCTCTCCCTGGTTCTGACTGACTGGAGAAGGGCAATAGGCTTCGGGCTTATAAAGCCTCAAAGCTGTCTCCAAATCAGCCTTCGGTGTGGGTTTGTACGTGTACTTACGTACACTGGTCACTTCCTGCACAATCTTCTCGGACGAGTTCGGTACTGGCGCCATGACTTCTACTTGTTATGTTTTTCAAAGTTCGAGTGATAATGATGAGTAACACCTGCCCGGGCTTGTTTATATACAAAAGTAATTAGTGCAAAAAGTTCTAACGAAATAAAGCAATTGTGCGAGGGAGACGAAAAATGTAGGTGCATAATTTGAAAAGAAGTCCAGTCATTATAAATAACCCTTTATTATCTTTAATTAAATGCAAAAATGGTGTTTTTCATAAGTGTATAGTTCATATAAGAAACGTTTCTAGAGATATATGGTAGCCCTGAAAAGGGCCGTTTTAAATGCTTCGACTGCACACGCAACTGATGTTAAGTGTCATCTTCCTGCGTCGGAGTCATTGGAAGTGGCCAATATTTTTTACGAACTGCCTCTAATTGTGCGATAGGTGTTGGCACGTAGGTGCACTTCTCTCCCTGGTTCTGACTGACTGGAGAAGGGCAATAGGCTTCGGGCTTATGAAGCCTCAAAGCTTTCTCCAAATCAGCCTTCGGTGTGGGTTTGTACGTGTACTTACGTACACTGGTCACTTCCTGCACAATCTTCTCGGACGAGTTCGGTACTGGCGCCATGACTTCTACTTGTTATGTTTTTCAAAGTTCGAGTGATAATGATGAGTAACACCTGCCCGGGCTTGTTTATATACAAAAGTAATTAGTGCAAAAAGTTCTAACGAAATAAAGCAATTGTGCGAGGGAGACGAAAAATGTAGGTGCATAATTTGAAAAGAAGTCCAGTCATTATAAATAACCCTTTATTATCTTTAATTAAATGCAAAAATGGTGTTTTTCATAAGTGTATAGTTCATATAAGAAACGTTTCTAGAGATATATGGTAGCCCTGAAAAGGGCCGTTTTAAATGCTTCGACTGCACACGCAACTGATGTTAAGTGTCATCTTCCTGCGTCGGAGTCATTGGAAGTGGCCAATATTTTTTACGAACTGCCTCTAATTGTGCGATAGGTGTTGGCACGTAGGTGCACTTCTCTCCCTGGTTCTGACTGACTGGAGAAGGGCAATAGGCTTCGGGCTTATGAAGCCTCAAAGCTTTCTCCAAATCAGCCTTCGGTGTGGGTTTGTACGTGTACTTACGTACACTGGTCACTTCCTGCACAATCTTCTCGGACGAGTTCGGTACTGGCGCCATGACTTCTACTTGTTATGTTTTTCAAAGTTCGAGTGATAATGATGAGTAACACCTGCCCGGGCTTGTTTATATACAAAAGTAATTAGTGCAAAAAGTTCTAACGAAATAAAGCAATTGTGCGAGGGAGACGAAAAATGTAGGTGCATAATTTGAAAAGAAGTCCAGTCATTATAAATAACCCTTTATTATCTTTAATTAAATGCAAAAATGGTGTTTTTCATAAGTGTATAGTTCATATAAGAAACGTTTCTAGAGATATATGGTAGCCCTGAAAAGGGCCGTTTTAAATGCTTCGACTGCACACGCAACTGATGTTAGGTGTCATCTTCCTGCGTCGGAGTCATTGGCAGTGGCCAATATTTTTTACGAACTGCCTCTAATTGTGCGATAGGTGTTGGCACGTAGGTGCACTTCTCTCCCTGGTTCTGACTGACTGGAGAAGGGCAATAGGCTTCGGGCTTATGAAGCCTCAAAGCTTTCTCCAAATCAGCCTTCGGTGTGGGTTTGTACGTGTACTTATGTACACTGGTCACTTCCTGCACAATCTTCTCGGACGAGTTCGGTACTGGCGCCATGACTTCTACTTGTTATGTTTTTCAAAGTTCGAGTGATAATGATGAGTAACACCTGCCCGGGCTTGTTTATATACAAAAGTAATTAGTGCAAAAAGTTCTAACGAAATAAAGCAATTGTGCGAGGGAGACAAAAAATGTAGGTGCATAATTTGAAAAGAAGTCCAGTCATTATAAATAACCCTTTATTATCTTTAATTAAATGCAAAAATGGTGTTTTTCATAAGTGTATAGTTCATATAAGAAACGTTTCTAGAGATATATGGTAGCCCTGAAAAGGGCCGTTTTAAATGCTTCGACTGCACACGCAACTGATGTTAAGTGTCATCTTCCTGCGTCGGAGTCATTGGAAGTGGCCAATATTTTTTACGAACTGCCTCTAATTGTGCGATAGGTGTTGGCACGTAGGTGCACTTCTCTCCCTGGTTCTGACTGACTGGAGAAGGGCAATAGGCTTCGGGCTTATGAAGCCTCAAAGCTTTCTCCAAATCAGCCTTCGGTGTGGGTTTGTACGTGTACTTACGTACACTGGTCACTTCCTGCACAATCTTCTCGGACGAGTTCGGTACTGGCGCCATGACTTCTACTTGTTATGTTTTTCAGAGTTCGAGTGATAATGATGGGTAACACCTGCCCGGGCTTGTTTATATACAAAAGTAATTAGTGCAAAAAGTTCTAACGAAATAAAGCAATTGTGCGAGGGAGACAAAAAATGTAGGTGCATAATTTGAAAAGAAGTCCAGTCATTATAAATAACCCTTTATTATCTTTAATTAAATGCAAAAATGGTGTTTTTCATAAGTGTATAGTTCATATAAGAAACGTTTCTAGAGATATATGGTAGCCCTGAAAAGGGCCGTTTTAAATGCTTCGACTGCACACGCAACTGATGTTAAGTGTCATCTTCCTGCGTCGGAGTCATTGGAAGTGGCCAATATTTTTTACGAACTGCCTCTAATTGTGCGATAGGTGTTGGCACGTAGGTGCACTTCTCTCCCTGGTTCTGACTGACTGGAGAAGGGCAATAGGCTTCGGGCTTATGAAGCCTCAAAGCCTTCTCCAAATCAGCCTTCGGTGTGGGTTTGTACGTGTACTTACGTACACTGGTCACTTCCTGCACAATCTTCTCGGACGAGTTCGGTACTGGCGCCATGACTTCTACTTGTTATGTTTTTCAGAGTTCGAGTGATAATGATGAGTAACACCTGCCCGGGCTTGTTTATATACAAAAGTAATTAGTGCAAAAAGTTCTAACGAAATAAAGCAATTGTGCGAGGGAGACGAAAAATGTAGGTGCATAATTTGAAAAGAAGTCCAGTCATTATAAATAACCCTTTATTATCTTTAATTAAATGCAAAAATGGTGTTTTTCATAAGTGTATAGTTCATATAAGAAACGTTTCTAGAGATATATGGTAGCCCTGAAAAGGGCCGTTTTAAATGCTTCGACTGCACACGCAACTGATGTTAAGTGTCATCTTCCTGCGTCGGAGTCATTGGAAGTGGCCAATATTTTTTACGAACAGCCTCTAATTGTGCGATAGGTGTTGGCACGTAGGTGCACTTCTCTCCCTGGTTCTGACTGACTGGAGAAGGGCAATAGGCTTCGGGCTTATGAAGCCTCAAAGCTTTCTCCAAATCAGCCTTCGGTGTGGGTTTGTACGTGTACTTACGTACACTGGTCACTTCCTGCACAATCTTCTCGGACGAGTTCGGTACTGGCGCCATGACTTCTACTTGTTATGTTTTTCAAAGTTCGAGTGATAATGATGAGTAACACCTGCCCGGGCTTGTTTATATACACAAGTAATTAGTGCAAAAAGTTCTAACGAAATAAAGCAATTGTGCGAGGGAGACGAAAAATGTAGGTGCATAATTTGAAAAGAAGTCCAGTCATTATAAATAACCCTTTATTATCTTTAATTAAATGCAAAAATGGTGTTTTTCATAAGTGTATAGTTCATATAAGAAACGTTTCTAGAGATATATGGTAGCCCTGAAAAGGGCCGTTTTAAATGCTTCGACTGCACACGCAACTGATGTTAGGTGTCATCTTCCTGCGTCGGAGTCATTGGCAGTGGCCAATATTTTTTACGAACTGCCTCTAATTGTGCGATAGGTGTTGGCACGTAGGTGCACTTCTCTCCCTGGTTCTGACTGACTGGAGAAGGGCAATAGGCTTCGGGCTTATGAAGCCTCAAAGCTTTCTCCAAATCAGCCTTCGGTGTGGGTTTGTACGTGTACTTATGTACACTGGTCACTTCCTGCACAATCTTCTCGGACGAGTTCGGTACTGGCGCCATGACTTCTACTTGTTATGTTTTTCAAAGTTCGAGTGATAATGATGAGTAACACCTGCCCGGGCTTGTTTATATACAAAAGTAATTAGTGCAAAAAGTTCTAACGAAATAAAGCAATTGTGCGAGGGAGACAAAAAATGTAGGTGCATAATTTGAAAAGAAGTCCAGTCATTATAAATAACCCTTTAATATCTTTAATTAAATGCAAAAATGGTGTTTTTCATAAATGTATAGTTCATATAAGAAACGTTTCTAGAGATATATGGTAGCCCTGAAAAGGGCCGTTTTAAATGCTTCGACTGCACACGCAACTGATGTTAAGTGTCATCTTCCTGCGTCGGAGTCATTGGAAGTGGCCAATATTTTTTACGAACTGCCTCTAATTGTGCGATAGGTGTTGGCACGTAGGTGCACTTCTCTCCCTGGTTCTGACTGACTGGAGAAGGGCAATAGGCTTCGGGCTTATGAAGCCTCAAAGCTTTCTCCAAATCAGCCTTCGGTGTGGGTTTGTACGTGTACTTACGTACACTGGTCACTTCCTGCACAATCTTCTCGGACGAGTTCGGTACTGGCGCCATGACTTCTACTTGTTATGTTTTTCAGAGTTCGAGTGATAATGATGGGTAACACCTGCCCGGGCTTGTTTATATACAAAAGTAATTAGTGCAAAAAGTTCTAACGAAATAAAGCAATTGTGCGAGGGAGACAAAAAATGTAGGTGCATAATTTGAAAAGAAGTCCAGTCATTATAAATAACCCTTTATTATCTTTAATTAAATGCAAAAATGGTGTTTTTCATAAGTGTATAGTTCATATAAGAAACGTTTCTAGAGATATATGGTAGCCCTGAAAAGGGCCGTTTTAAATGCTTCGACTGCACACGCAACTGATGTTAAGTGTCATCTTCCTGCGTCGGAGTCATTGGAAGTGGCCAATATTTTTTACGAACTGCCTCTAATTGTGCGATAGGTGTTGGCACGTAGGTGCACTTCTCTCCCTGGTTCTGACTGACTGGAGAAGGGCAATAGGCTTCGGGCTTATGAAGCCTCAAAGCTTTCTCCAAATCAGCCTTCGGTGTGGGTTTGTACGTGTACTTACGTACACTGGTCACTTCCTGCACAATCTTCTCGGACGAGTTCGGTACTGGCGCCATGACTTCTACTTGTTATGTTTTTCAGAGTTCGAGTGATAATGATGGGTAACACCTGCCCGGGCTTGTTTATATACAAAAGTAATTAGTGCAAAAAGTTCTAACGAAATAAAGCAATTGTGCGAGGGAGACAAAAAATGTAGGTGCATAATTTGAAAAGAAGTCCAGTCATTATAAATAACCCTTTATTATCTTTAATTAAATGCAAAAATGGTGTTTTTCATAAGTGTATAGTTCATATAAGAAACGTTTCTAGAGATATATGGTAGTTCTGAAAAGGGCCGTTTTAAATGCTTCGACTGCACACGCAACTGATGTTAAGTGTCATCTTCCTGCGTCGGAGTCATTGGAAGTGGCCAATATTTTTTACGAACTGCCTCTAATTGTGCGATAGGTGTTGGCACGTAGGTGCACTTCTCTCCCTGGTTCTGACTGACTGGAGAAGGGCAATAGGCTTCGGGCTTATGAAGCCTCAAAGCTTTCTCCAAATCAGCCTTCGGTGTGGGTTTGTACGTGTACTTATGTACACTGGTCACTTCCTGCACAATCTTCTCGGACGAGTTCGGTACTGGCGCCATGACTTCTACTTGTTATGTTTTTCAGAGTTCGAGTGATAATGATGAGTAACACCTGCCCGGGCTTGTTTATATACAAAAGTAATTAGTGCAAAAAGTTCTAACGAAATAAAGCAATTGTGCGAGGGAGACGAAAAATGTAGGTGCATAATTTGAAAAGAAGTCCAGTCATTATAAATAACCCTTTATTATCTTTAATTAAATGCAAAAATGGTGTTTTTCATAAGTGTATAGTTCATATAAGAAACGTTTCTAGAGATATATGGTAGCCCTGAAAAGGGCCGTTTTAAATGCTTCGACTGCACACGCAACTGATGTTAAGTGTCATCTTCCTGCGTCGGAGTCATTGGAAGTGGCCAATATTTTTTACGAACTGCCTCTAATTGTGCGATAGGTGTTGGCACGTAGGTGCACTTCTCTCCCTGGTTCTGACTGACTGGAGAAGGGCAATAGGCTTCGGGCTTATGAAGCCTCAAAGCTTACTCCAAATCAGCCTTCGGTGTGGGTTTGTACGTGTACTTACGTACACTGGTCACTTCCTGCACAATCTTCTCGGACGAGTTCGGTACTGGCGCCATGACTTCTACTTGTTATGTTTTTCAAAGTTCGAGTGATAATGATGAGTAACACCTGCCCGGGCTTGTTTATATACAAAAGTAATTAGTGCAAAAAGTTCTAACGAAATAAAGCAATTGTGCGAGGGAGACGAAAAATGTAGGTGCATAATTTGAAAAGAAGTCCAGTCATTATAAATAACCCTTTATTATCTTTAATTAAATGCAAAAATGGTGTTTTTCATAAGTGTATAGTTCATATAAGAAACGTTTCTAGAGATATATGGTAGCCCTGAAAAGGGCCGTTTTAAATGCTTCGACTGCACACGCAACTGATGCTAAGTGTCATCTTCCTGCGTCGGAGTCATTGGAAGTGGCCAATATTTTTTACGAACTGCCTCTAATTGTGCGATAGGTGTTGGCACGTAGGTGCACTTCTCTCCCTGGTTCTGACTGACTGGAGAAGGGCAATAGGCTTCGGGCTTATGAAGCCTCAAAGCTTTCTCCAAATCAGCCTTCGGTGTGGGTTTGTACGTGTACTTACGTACACTGGTCACTTCCTGCACAATCTTCTCGGACGAGTTCGGTACTGGCGCCATAACTTCTACTTGTTATGTTTTTCAAAGTTCGAGTGATAATGATGAGTAACACCTGCCCGGGCTTGTTTATATACAAAAGTAATTAGTGCAAAAAGTTCTAACGAAATAAAGCAATTGTGCGAGGGAGACAAAAAATGTAGGTGCATAATTTGAAAAGAAGTCCAGTCATTATAAATAACCCTTTATTATCTTTAATTAAATGCAAAAATGGTGTTTTTCATAAGTGTATAGTTCATATAAGAAACGTTTCTAGAGATATATGGTAGCCCTGAAAAGGGCCGTTTTAAATGCTTCGACTGCACACGCAACTGATGTTAAGTGTCATCTTCCTGCGTCGGAGTCATTGGAAGTGGCCAATATTTTTTACGAACTGCCTCTAATTGTGCGATAGGTGTTGGCACGTAGGTGCACTTCTCTCCCTGGTTCTGACTGACTGGAGAAGGGCAATAGGCTTCGGGCTTATGAAGCCTCAAAGCTTTCTCCAAATCAGCCTTCGGTGTGGGTTTGTACGTGTACTTATGTACACTGGTCACTTCCTGCACAATCTTCTCGGACGAGTTCGGTACTGGCGCCATGACTTCTACTTGTTATGTTTTTCAAAGTTCGAGTGATAATGATGAGTAACACCTGCCCGGGCTTGTTTATATACAAAAGTAATTAGTGCAAAAAGTTCTAACGAAATAAAGCAATTGTGCGAGGGAGATAAAAAATGTAGGTGCATAATTTGAAAAGAAGTCCAGTCATTATAAATAACCCTTTATTATCTTTAATTAAATGCAAAAATGGTGTTTTTCATAAGTGTATAGTTCATATAAGAAACGTTTCTAGAGATATATGGTAGCCCTGAAAAGGGCCGTTTTAAATGCTTCGACTGCACACGCAACTGATGTTAAGTGTCATCTTCCTGCGTCGGAGTCATTGGAAGTGGCCAATATTTTTTACGAACTGCCTCTAATTGTGCGATAGGTGTTGGCACGTAGGTGCACTTCTCTCCCTGGTTCTGACTGACTGGAGAAGGGCAATAGGCTTCGGGCTTATGAAGCCTCAAAGCCTTCTCCAAATCAGCCTTCGGTGTGGGTTTGTACGTGTACTTACGTACACTGGTCACTTCCTGCACAATCTTCTCGGACGAGTTCGGTACTGGCGCCATGACTTCTACTTGTTATGTTTTTCAGAGTTCGAGTGATAATGATGAGTAACACCTGCCCGGGCTTGTTTATATACAAAAGTAATTAGTGCAAAAAGTTCTAACGAAATAAAGCAATTGTGCGAGGGAGACGAAAAATGTAGGTGCATAATTTGAAAAGAAGTCCAGTCATTATAAATAACCCTTTATTATCTTTAATTAAATGCAAAAATGGTGTTTTTCATAAGTGTATAGTTCATATAAGAAACGTTTCTAGAGATATATGGTAGCCCTGAAAAGGGCCGTTTTAAATGCTTCGACTGCACACGCAACTGATGTTAAGTGTCATCTTCCTGCGTCGGAGTCATTGGAAGTGGCCAATATTTTTTACGAACTGCCTCTAATTGTGCGATAGGTGTTGGCACGTAGGTGCACTTCTCTCCCTGGTTCTGACTGACTGGAGAAGGGCAATAGGCTTCGGGCTTATGAAGCCTCAAAGCTTACTCCAAATCAGCCTTCGGTGTGGGTTTGTACGTGTACTTACGTACACTGGTCACTTCCTGCACAATCTTCTCGGACGAGTTCGGTACTGGCGCCATGACTTCTACTTGTTATGTTTTTCAAAGTTCGAGTGATAATGATGAGTAACACCTGCCCGGGCTTGTTTATATACAAAAGTAATTAGTGCAAAAAGTTCTAACGAAATAAAGCAATTGTGCGAGGGAGACGAAAAATGTAGGTGCATAATTTGAAAAGAAGTCCAGTCATTATAAATAACCCTTTATTATCTTTAATTAAATGCAAAAATGGTGTTTTTCATAAGTGTATAGTTCATATAAGAAACGTTTCTAGAGATATATGGTAGCCCTGAAAAGGGCCGTTTTAAATGCTTCGACTGCACACGCAACTGATGTTAAGTGTCATCTTCCTGCGTCGGAGTCATTGGAAGTGGCCAATATTTTTTACGAACTGCCTCTAATTGTGCGATAGGTGTTGGCACGTAGGTGCACTTCTCTCCCTGGTTCTGACTGACTGGAGAAGGGCAATAGGCTTCGGGCTTATGAAGCCTCAAAGCTTTCTCCAAATCAGCCTTCGGTGTGGGTTTGTACGTGTACTTACGTACACTGGTCACTTCCTGCACAATCTTCTCGGACGAGTTCGGTACTGGCGCCATAACTTCTACTTGTTATGTTTTTCAAAGTTCGAGTGATAATGATGAGTAACACCTGCCCGGGCTTGTTTATATACAAAAGTAATTAGTGCAAAAAGTTCTAACGAAATAAAGCAATTGTGCGAGGGAGACGAAAAATGTAGGTGCATAATTTGAAAAGAAGTCCAGTCATTATAAATAACCCTTTATTATCTTTAATTAAATGCAAAAATGGTGTTTTTCATAAGTGTATAGTTCATATAAGAAACGTTTCTAGAGATATATGGTAGCCCTGAAAAGGGCCGTTTTAAATGCTTCGACTGCACACGCAACTGATGTTAAGTGTCATCTTCCTGCGTCGGAGTCATTGGAAGTGGCCAATATTTTTTACGAACTGCCTCTAATTGTGCGATAGGTGTTGGCACGTAGGTGCACTTCTCTCCCTGGTTCTGACTGACTGGAGAAGGGCAATAGGCTTCGGGCTTATGAAGCCTCAAAGCCTTCTCCAAATCAGCCTTCGGTGTGGGTTTGTACGTGTACTTACGTACACTGGTCACTTCCTGCACAATCTTCTCGGACGAGTTCGGTACTGGCGCCATGACTTCTACTTGTTATGTTTTTCAGAGTTCGAGTGATAATGATGAGTAACACCTGCCCGGGCTTGTTTATATACAAAAGTAATTAGTGCAAAAAGTTCTAACGAAATAAAGCAATTGTGCGAGGGAGACGAAAAATGTAGGTGCATAATTTGAAAAGAAGTCCAGTCATTATAAATAACCCTTTATTATCTTTAATTAAATGCAAAAATGGTGTTTTTCATAAGTGTATAGTTCATATAAGAAACGTTTCTAGAGATATATGGTAGCCCTGAAAAGGGCCGTTTTAAATGCTTCGACTGCACACGCAACTGATGTTAAGTGTCATCTTCCTGCGTCGGAGTCATTGGAAGTGGCCAATATTTTTTACGAACTGCCTCTAATTGTGCGATAGGTGTTGGCACGTAGGTGCACTTCTCTCCCTGGTTCTGACTGACTGGAGAAGGGCAATAGGCTTCGGGCTTATGAAGCCTCAAAGCTTTCTCCAAATCAGCCTTCGGTGTGGGTTTGTACGTGTACTTACGTACACTGGTCACTTCCTGCACAATCTTCTCGGACGAGTTCGGTACTGGCGCCATGACTTCTACTTGTTATGTTTTTCAAAGTTCGAGTGATAATGATGAGTAACACCTGCCCGGGCTTGTTTATATACAAAAGTAATTAGTGCAAAAAGTTCTAACGAAATAAAGCAATTGTGCGAGGGAGACGAAAAATGTAGGTGCATAATTTGAAAAGAAGTCCAGTCATTATAAATAACCCTTTATTATCTTTAATTAAATGCAAAAATGGTGTTTTTCATAAGTGTATAGTTCATATAAGAAACGTTTCTAGAGATATATGGTAGCCCTGAAAAGGGCCGTTTTAAATGCTTCGACTGCACACGCAACTGATGTTAGGTGTCATCTTCCTGCGTCGGAGTCATTGGCAGTGGCCAATATTTTTTACGAACTGCCTCTAATTGTGCGATAGGTGTTGGCACGTAGGTGCACTTCTCTCCCTGGTTCTGACTGACTGGAGAAGGGCAATAGGCTTCGGGCTTATGAAGCCTCAAAGCTTTCTCCAAATCAGCCTTCGGTGTGGGTTTGTACGTGTACTTATGTACACTGGTCACTTCCTGCACAATCTTCTCGGACGAGTTCGGTACTGGCGCCATGACTTCTACTTGTTATGTTTTTCAAAGTTCGAGTGATAATGATGAGTAACACCTGCCCGGGCTTGTTTATATACAAAAGTAATTAGTGCAAAAAGTTCTAACGAAATAAAGCAATTGTGCGAGGGAGACAAAAAATGTAGGTGCATAATTTGAAAAGAAGTCCAGTCATTATAAATAACCCTTTATTATCTTTAATTAAATGCAAAAATGGTGTTTTTCATAAGTGTATAGTTCATATAAGAAACGTTTCTAGAGATATATGGTAGCCCTGAAAAGGGCCGTTTTAAATGCTTCGACTGCACACGCAACTGATGTTAAGTGTCATCTTCCTGCGTCGGAGTCATTGGAAGTGGCCAATATTTTTTACGAACTGTCTCTAATTGTGCGATAGGTGTTGGCACGTAGGTGCACTTCTCTCCCTGGTTCTGACTGACTGGAGAAGGGCAATAGGCTTCGGGCTTATGAAGCCTCAAAGCTTACTCCAAATCAGCCTTCGGTGTGGGTTTGTACGTGTACTTACGTACACTGGTCACTTCCTGCACAATCTTCTCGGACGAGTTCGGTACTGGCGCCATGACTTCTACTTGTTATGTTTTTCAAAGTTCGAGTGATAATGATGAGTAACACCTGCCCGGGCTTGTTTATATACAAAAGTAATTAGTGCAAAAAGTTCTAACGAAATAAAGCAATTGTGCGAGGGAGACGAAAAATGTAGGTGCATAATTTGAAAAGAAGTCCAGTCATTATAAATAACCCTTTATTATCTTTAATTAAATGCAAAAATGGTGTTTTTCATAAGTGTATAGTTCATATAAGAAACGTTTCTAGAGATATATGGTAGCCCTGAAAAGGGCCGTTTTAAATGCTTCGACTGCACACGCAACTGATGTTAAGTGTCATCTTCCTGCGTCGGAGTCATTGGAAGTGGCCAATATTTTTTACGAACTGCCTCTAATTGTGCGATAGGTGTTGGCACGTAGGTGCACTTCTCTCCCTGGTTCTGACTGACTGGAGAAGGGCAATAGGCTTCGGGCTTATGAAGCCTCAAAGCTTTCTCCAAATCAGCCTTCGGTGTGGGTTTGTACGTGTACTTACGTACACTGGTCACTTCCTGCACAATCTTCTCGGACGAGTTCGGTACTGGCGCCATAACTTCTACTTGTTATGTTTTTCAAAGTTCGAGTGATAATGATGAGTAACACCTGCCCGGGCTTGTTTATATACAAAAGTAATTAGTGCAAAAAGTTCTAACGAAATAAAGCAATTGTGCGAGGGAGACAAAAAATGTAGGTGCATAATTTGAAAAGAAGTCCAGTCATTATAAATAACCCTTTATTATCTTTAATTAAATGCAAAAATGGTGTTTTTCATAAGTGTATAGTTCATATAAGAAACGTTTCTAGAGATATATGGTAGCCCTGAAAAGGGCCGTTTTAAATGCTTCGACTGCACACGCAACTGATGTTAAGTGTCATCTTCCTGCGTCGGAGTCATTGGAAGTGGCCAATATTTTTTACGAACTGCCTCTAATTGTGCGATAGGTGTTGGCACGTAGGTGCACTTCTCTCCCTGGTTCTGACTGACTGGAGAAGGGCAATAGGCTTCGGGCTTATGAAGCCTCAAAGCCTTCTCCAAATCAGCCTTCGGTGTGGGTTTGTACGTGTACTTACGTACACTGGTCACTTCCTGCACAATCTTCTCGGACGAGTTCGGTACTGGCGCCATGACTTCTACTTGTTATGTTTTTCAGAGTTCGAGTGATAATGATGAGTAACACCTGCCCGGGCTTGTTTATATACAAAAGTAATTAGTGCAAAAAGTTCTAACGAAATAAAGCAATTGTGCGAGGGAGACGAAAAATGTAGGTGCATAATTTGAAAAGAAGTCCAGTCATTATAAATAACCCTTTATTATCTTTAATTAAATGCAAAAATGGTGTTTTTCATAAGTGTATAGTTCATATAAGAAACGTTTCTAGAGATATATGGTAGCCCTGAAAAGGGCCGTTTTAAATGCTTCGACTGCACACGCAACTGATGTTAAGTGTCATCTTCCTGCGTCGGAGTCATTGGAAGTGGCCAATATTTTTTACGAACTGCCTCTAATTGTGCGATAGGTGTTGGCACGTAGGTGCACTTCTCTCCCTGGTTCTGACTGACTGGAGAAGGGCAATAGGCTTCGGGCTTATGAAGCCTCAAAGCTTTCTCCAAATCAGCCTTCGGTGTGGGTTTGTACGTGTACTTACGTACACTGGTCACTTCCTGCACAATCTTCTCGGACGAGTTCGGTACTGGCGCCATGACTTCTACTTGTTATGTTTTTCAAAGTTCGAGTGATAATGATGAGTAACACCTGCCCGGGCTTGTTTATATACAAAAGTAATTAGTGCAAAAAGTTCTAACGAAATAAAGCAATTGTGCGAGGGAGACGAAAAATGTAGGTGCATAATTTGAAAAGAAGTCCAGTCATTATAAATAACCCTTTATTATCTTTAATTAAATGCAAAAATGGTGTTTTTCATAAGTGTATAGTTCATATAAGAAACGTTTCTAGAGATATATGGTAGCCCTGAAAAGGGCCGTTTTAAATGCTTCGACTGCACACGCAACTGATGTTAAGTGTCATCTTCCTGCGTCGGAGTCATTGGAAGTGGCCAATATTTTTTACGAACTGCCTCTAATTGTGCGATAGGTGTTGGCACGTAGGTGCACTTCTCTCCCTGGTTCTGACTGACTGGAGAAGGGCAATAGGCTTCGGGCTTATGAAGCCTCAAAGCTTTCTCCAAATCAGCCTTCGGTGTGGGTTTGTACGTGTACTTACGTACACTGGTCACTTCCTGCACAATCTTCTCGGACGAGTTCGGTACTGGCGCCATAACTTCTACTTGTTATGTTTTTCAAAGTTCGAGTGATAATGATGAGTAACACCTGCCCGGGCTTGTTTATATACAAAAGTAATTAGTGCAAAAAGTTCTAACGAAATAAAGCAATTGTGCGAGGGAGACAAAAAATGTAGGTGCATAATTTGAAAAGAAGTCCAGTCATTATAAATAACCCTTTATTATCTTTAATTAAATGCAAAAATGGTGTTTTTCATAAGTGTATAGTTCATATAAGAAACGTTTCTAGAGATATATGGTAGCCCTGAAAAGGGCCGTTTTAAATGCTTCGACTGCACACGCAACTGATGTTAAGTGTCATCTTCCTGCGTCGGAGTCATTGGAAGTGGCCAATATTTTTTACGAACTGCCTCTAATTGTGCGATAGGTGTTGGCACGTAGGTGCACTTCTCTCCCTGGTTCTGACTGACTGGAGAAGGGCAATAGGCTTCGGGCTTATGAAGCCTCAAAGCCTTCTCCAAATCAGCCTTCGGTGTGGGTTTGTACGTGTACTTACGTACACTGGTCACTTCCTGCACAATCTTCTCGGACGAGTTCGGTACTGGCGCCATGACTTCTACTTGTTATGTTTTTCAGAGTTCGAGTGATAATGATGAGTAACACCTGCCCGGGCTTGTTTATATACAAAAGTAATTAGTGCAAAAAGTTCTAACGAAATAAAGCAATTGTGCGAGGGAGACGAAAAATGTAGGTGCATAATTTGAAAAGAAGTCCAGTCATTATAAATAACCCTTTATTATCTTTAATTAAATGCAAAAATGGTGTTTTTCATAAGTGTATAGTTCATATAAGAAACGTTTCTAGAGATATATGGTAGCCCTGAAAAGGGCCGTTTTAAATGCTTCGACTGCACACGCAACTGATGTTAAGTGTCATCTTCCTGCGTCGGAGTCATTGGAAGTGGCCAATATTTTTTACGAACTGCCTCTAATTGTGCGATAGGTGTTGGCACGTAGGTGCACTTCTCTCCCTGGTTCTGACTGACTGGAGAAGGGCAATAGGCTTCGGGCTTATGAAGCCTCAAAGCTTTCTCCAAATCAGCCTTCGGTGTGGGTTTGTACGTGTACTTACGTACACTGGTCACTTCCTGCACAATCTTCTCGGACGAGTTCGGTACTGGCGCCATGACTTCTACTTGTTATGTTTTTCAAAGTTCGAGTGATAATGATGAGTAACACCTGCCCGGGCTTGTTTATATACAAAAGTAATTAGTGCAAAAAGTTCTAACGAAATAAAGCAATTGTGCGAGGGAGACGAAAAATGTAGGTGCATAATTTGAAAAGAAGTCCAGTCATTATAAATAACCCTTTATTATCTTTAATTAAATGCAAAAATGGTGTTTTTCATAAGTGTATAGTTCATATAAGAAACGTTTCTAGAGATATATGGTAGCCCTGAAAAGGGCCGTTTTAAATGCTTCGACTGCACACGCAACTGATGTTAAGTGTCATCTTCCTGCGTCGGAGTCATTGGAAGTGGCCAATATTTTTTACGAACTGCCTCTAATTGTGCGATAGGTGTTGGCACGTAGGTGCACTTCTCTCCCTGGTTCTGACTGACTGGAGAAGGGCAATAGGCTTCGGGCTTATGAAGCCTCAAAGCTTTCTCCAAATCAGCCTTCGGTGTGGGTTTGTACGTGTACTTACGTACACTGGTCACTTCCTGCACAATCTTCTCGGACGAGTTCGGTACTGGCGCCATGACTTCTACTTGTTATGTTTTTCAAAGTTCGAGTGATAATGATGAGTAACACCTGCCCGGGCTTGTTTATATACAAAAGTAATTAGTGCAAAAAGTTCTAACGAAATAAAGCAATTGTGCGAGGGAGACAAAAAATGTAGGTGCATAATTTGAAAAGAAGTCCAGTCATTATAAATAACCCTTTATTATCTTTAATTAAATGCAAAAATGGAGTTTTTCATAAGTGTATAGTTCATATAAGAAACGTTTCTAGAGATATATGGTAGCCCTGAAAAGGGCCGTTTTAAATGCTTCGACTGCACACGCAACTGATGTTAAGTGTCATCTTCCTGCGTCGGAGTCATTGGAAGTGGCCAATATTTTTTACGAACTGCCTCTAATTGTGCGATAGGTGTTGGCACGTAGGTGCACTTCTCTCCCTGGTTCTGACTGACTGGAGAAGGGCAATAGGCTTCGGGCTTATGAAGCCTCAAAGCTTTCTCCAAATCAGCCTTCGGTGTGGGTTTGTACGTGTACTTATGTACACTGGTCACTTCCTGCACAATCTTCTCGGACGAGTTCGGTACTGGCGCCATGACTTCTACTTGTTATGTTTTTCAAAGTTCGAGTGATAATGATGAGTAACACCTGCCCGGGCTTGTTTATATACAAAAGTAATTAGTGCAAAAAGTTCTAACGAAATAAAGCAATTGTGCGAGGGAGATAAAAAATGTAGGTGCATAATTTGAAAAGAAGTCCAGTCATTATAAATAACCCTTTATTATCTTTAATTAAATGCAAAAATGGTGTTTTTCATAAGTGTATAGTTCATATAAGAAACGTTTCTAGAGATATATGGTAGCCCTGAAAAGGGCCGTTTTAAATGCTTCGACTGCACACGCAACTGATGTTAAGTGTCATCTTCCTGCGTCGGAGTCATTGGAAGTGGCCAATATTTTTTACGAACTGCCTCTAATTGTGCGATAGGTGTTGGCACGTAGGTGCACTTCTCTCCCTGGTTCTGACTGACTGGAGAAGGGCAATAGGCTTCGGGCTTATGAAGCCTCAAAGCCTTCTCCAAATCAGCCTTCGGTGTGGGTTTGTACGTGTACTTACGTACACTGGTCACTTCCTGCACAATCTTCTCGGACGAGTTCGGTACTGGCGCCATGACTTCTACTTGTTATGTTTTTCAGAGTTCGAGTGATAATGATGAGTAACACCTGCCCGGGCTTGTTTATATACAAAAGTAATTAGTGCAAAAAGTTCTAACGAAATAAAGCAATTGTGCGAGGGAGACGAAAAATGTAGGTGCATAATTTGAAAAGAAGTCCAGTCATTATAAATAACCCTTTATTATCTTTAATTAAATGCAAAAATGGTGTTTTTCATAAGTGTATAGTTCATATAAGAAACGTTTCTAGAGATATATGGTAGCCCTGAAAAGGGCCGTTTTAAATGCTTCGACTGCACACGCAACTGATGTTAAGTGTCATCTTCCTGCGTCGGAGTCATTGGAAGTGGCCAATATTTTTTACGAACTGCCTCTAATTGTGCGATAGGTGTTGGCACGTAGGTGCACTTCTCTCCCTGGTTCTGACTGACTGGAGAAGGGCAATAGGCTTCGGGCTTATGAAGCCTCAAAGCTTACTCCAAATCAGCCTTCGGTGTGGGTTTGTACGTGTACTTACGTACACTGGTCACTTCCTGCACAATCTTCTCGGACGAGTTCGGTACTGGCGCCATGACTTCTACTTGTTATGTTTTTCAAAGTTCGAGTGATAATGATGAGTAACACCTGCCCGGGCTTGTTTATATACAAAAGTAATTAGTGCAAAAAGTTCTAACGAAATAAAGCAATTGTGCGAGGGAGACGAAAAATGTAGGTGCATAATTTGAAAAGAAGTCCAGTCATTATAAATAACCCTTTATTATCTTTAATTAAATGCAAAAATGGTGTTTTTCATAAGTGTATAGTTCATATAAGAAACGTTTCTAGAGATATATGGTAGCCCTGAAAAGGGCCGTTTTAAATGCTTCGACTGCACACGCAACTGATGTTAAGTGTCATCTTCCTGCGTCGGAGTCATTGGAAGTGGCCAATATTTTTTACGAACTGCCTCTAATTGTGCGATAGGTGTTGGCACGTAGGTGCACTTCTCTCCCTGGTTCTGACTGACTGGAGAAGGGCAATAGGCTTCGGGCTTATGAAGCCTCAAAGCTTTCTCCAAATCAGCCTTCGGTGTGGGTTTGTACGTGTACTTACGTACACTGGTCACTTCCTGCACAATCTTCTCGGACGAGTTCGGTACTGGCGCCATGACTTCTACTTGTTATGTTTTTCAAAGTTCGAGTGATAATGATGAGTAACACCTGCCCGGGCTTGTTTATATACAAAAGTAATTAGTGCAAAAAGTTCTAACGAAATAAAGCAATTGTGCGAGGGAGACGAAAAATGTAGGTGCATAATTTGAAAAGAAGTCCAGTCATTATAAATAACCCTTTATTATCTTTAATTAAATGCAAAAATGGTGTTTTTCATAAGTGTATAGTTCATATAAGAAACGTTTCTAGAGATATATGGTAGCCCTGAAAAGGGCCGTTTTAAATGCTTCGACTGCACACGCAACTGATGTTAGGTGTCATCTTCCTGCGTCGGAGTCATTGGCAGTGGCCAATATTTTTTACGAACTGCCTCTAATTGTGCGATAGGTGTTGGCACGTAGGTGCACTTCTCTCCCTGGTTCTGACTGACTGGAGAAGGGCAATAGGCTTCGGGCTTATGAAGCCTCAAAGCTTTCTCCAAATCAGCCTTCGGTGTGGGTTTGTACGTGTACTTACGTACACTGGTCACTTCCTGCACAATCTTCTCGGACGAGTTCGGTACTGGCGCCATGACTTCTACTTGTTATGTTTTTCAAAGTTCGAGTGATAATGATGAGTAACACCTGCCCGGGCTTGTTTATATACAAAAGTAATTAGTGCAAAAAGTTCTAACGAAATAAAGCAATTGTGCGAGGGAGACAAAAAATGTAGGTGCATAATTTGAAAAGAAGTCCAGTCATTATAAATAACCCTTTATTATCTTTAATTAAATGCAAAAATGGTGTTTTTCATAAGTGTATAGTTCATATAAGAAACATTTCTAGAGATATATGGTAGCCCTGAAAAGGGCCGTTTTAAATGCTTCGACTGCACACGCAACTGATGTTAAGTGTCATCTTCCTGCGTCGGAGTCATTGGAAGTGGCCAATATTTTTTACGAACTGCCTCTAATTGTGCGATAGGTGTTGGCACGTAGGTGCACTTCTCTCCCTGGTTCTGACTGACTGGAGAAGGGCAATAGGCTTCGGGCTTATGAAGCCTCAAAGCCTTCTCCAAATCAGCCTTCGGTGTGGGTTTGTACGTGTACTTACGTACACTGGTCACTTCCTGCACAATCTTCTCGGACGAGTTCGGTACTGGCGCCATGACTTCTACTTGTTATGTTTTTCAAAGTTCGAGTGATAATGATGAGTAACACCTGCCCGGGCTTGTTTATATACAAAAGTAATTAGTGCAAAAAGTTCTAACGAAATAAAGCAATTGTGCGAGGGAGACAAAAAATGTAGGTGCATAATTTGAAAAGAAGTCCAGTCATTATAAATAACCCTTTATTATCTTTAATTAAATGCAAAAATGGTGTTTTTCATAAGTGTATAGTTCATATAAGAAACATTTCTAGAGATATATGGTAGCCCTGAAAAGGGCCGTTTTAAATGCTTCGACTGCACACGCAACTGATGTTAAGTGTCATCTTCCTGCGTCGGAGTCATTGGAAGTGGCCAATATTTTTTACGAACTGCCTCTAATTGTGCGATAGGTGTTGGCACGTAGGTGCACTTCTCTCCCTGGTTCTGACTGACTGGAGAAGGGCAATAGGCTTCGGGCTTATGAAGCCTCAAAGCTTTCTCCAAATCAGCCTTCAGTGTGATCTTGGTTTCCGTCCCCGGCTAATGCAGTGGTGGTGGCGGTGAAGCTGGGAAACTCCTACCCCCATCCTACCCCCTGCCCGGAGGCTTGACGCAGAGGCAAGGCCTCTTCGCGTCGGTATGGCATGTGGGGCCTTAGCCCCACCGGATCCTGTTTTGGCACTGAGGGTGCCAAGGCAGGTCGTTACCAACCTGCCAACGACCCTTTCCCCGTAGGGAAATCTGGTTTATGAAGGCTAACTGAATGGGAAGAATAAAAGAAGGTAAGTAAGTGAGTTTGTTGAGAGAACGTATGCATTAATGGTAGTGGAGCTATTCTGTCCTATGCTACCTACCTAGGGGGTGAATGCTAGCTCTCTAGGCAGAGGACGACCGTCTGGTGGCCTTGAGTGCAGGGGGGCAAAGCCTCGCAGATGTTCGTGACGGCCATTGTCGGCGCAATAAAACATGCGCCTGGCCAGGCCGGACACGAAGTCTGCGACGCTGTCAGTATTTAAACCCCTGGAGATGGTCTCGTTTCTCACGAACCAAGGTGAGTTGGTCACCATACGGAGCGCTATATTTTGCACGGACTCAACTTTCGACCTATTGGTGGCCGATAGGAGGCCGAACCATGCTGGTGCTGCGTAGGTAAGACGTGAGCGGACGTACAGTTTATATAGTCGGATTTTGATTTTTAGGGGCAGTTTAGATTTTAAAACGGGCCCGAGTTGACCTCGGGCCATCTTGGCAGATTTTACAACGTGTTGCACCATGGCCCCGCCCCTAAGCGACCTGTCTATGATGCAACCCAGGTACTTGACCGTGTCAGTCCACTCGATGTCCTGCCCACGGAGCTTGAGCGGAGTCGGCACCCGCCGGCGAGTCGTCATAATAGCGGCGGTCTTGCCGACGTTTACCGACATCCGCCACTTATCCAACCATGGTTCGAGTTGGTCCAGCAACAACTTCAGTGTGGGTTTGTACGTGTACTTACGTACACTGGTCACTTCCTGCACAATCTTCTCGGACGAGTTCGGTACTGGCGCCATGACTTCTACTTGTTATGTTTTTCAAAGTTCGAGTGATAATGATGAGTAACACCTGCCCGGGCTTGTTTATATACAAAAGTAATTAGTGCAAAAAGTTCTAACGAAATAAAGCAATTGTGCGAGGGAGACAAAAAATGTAGGTGCATAATTTGAAAAGAAGTCCAGTCATTATAAATAACCCTTTATTATCTTTAATTAAATGCAAAAATGGTGTTTTTCATAAGTGTATAGTTCATATAAGAAACGTTTCTAGAGATATATGGTAGCCCTGAAAAGGGCCGTTTTAAATGCTTCGACTGCACACGCAACTGATGTTAAGTGTCATCTTCCTGCGTCGGAGTCATTGGAAGTGGCCAATATTTTTTACGAACTGCCTCTAATTGTGCGATAGGTGTTGGCACGTAGGTGCACTTCTCTCCCTGGTTCTGACTGACTGGAGAAGGGCAATAGGCTTCGGGCTTATGAAGCCTCAAAGCTTTCTCCAAATCAGTCTTCGGTGTGGGTTTGTACGTGTACTTATGTACACTGGTCACTTCCTGCACAATCTTCTCGGACGAGTTCGGTACTGGCGCCATGACTTCTACTTGTTATGTTTTTCAAAGTTCGAGTGATAATGATGAGTAACACCTGCCCGGGCTTGTTTATATACAAAAGTAATTAGTGCAAAAAGTTCTAACGAAATAAAGCAATTGTGCGAGGGAGACAAAAAATGTAGGTGCATAATTTGAAAAGAAGTCCAGTCATTATAAATAACCCTTTATTATCTTTAATTAAATGCAAAAATGGTGTTTTTCATAAGTGTATAGTTCATATAAGAAACGTTTCTAGAGATATATGGTAGCCCTGAAAAGGGCCGTTTTAAATGCTTCGACTGCACACGCAACTGATGTTAAGTGTCATCTTCCTGCGTCGGAGTCATTGGAAGTGGCCAATATTTTTTACGAACTGCCTCTAATTGTGCGATAGGTGTTGGCACGTAGGTGCACTTCTCTCCCTGGTTCTGACTGACTGGAGAAGGGCAATAGGCTTCGGGCTTATGAAGCCTCAAAGCTTTCTCCAAATCAGCCTTCGGTGTGGGTTTGTACGTGTACTTACGTACACTGGTCACTTCCTGCACAATCTTCTCGGACGAGTTCGGTACTGGCGCCATGACTTCTACTTGTTATGTTTTTCAAAGTTCGAGTGATAATGATGAGTAACACCTGCCCGGGCTTGTTTATATACAAAAGTAATTAGTGCAAAAAGTTCTAACGAAATAAAGCAATTGTGCGAGGGAGACGAAAAATGTAGGTGCATAATTTGAAAAGAAGTCCAGTCATTATAAATAACCCTTTATTATCTTTAATTAAATGCAAAAATGGTGTTTTTCATAAGTGTATAGTTCATATAAGAAACGTTTCTAGAGATATATGGTAGCCCTGAAAAGGGCCGTTTTAAATGCTTCGACTGCACACGCAACTGATGTTAGGTGTCATCTTCCTGCGTCGGAGTCATTGGAAGTGGCCAATATTTTTTACGAACTGCCTCTAATTGTGCGATAGGTGTTGGCACGTAGGTGCACTTCTCTCCCTGGTTCTGACTGACTGGATAAGGGCAATAGGCTTCGGGCTTATGAAGCCTCAAAGCTTTCTCCAAATCAGCCTTCGGTGTGGGTTTGTACGTGTACTTACGTACACTGGTCACTTCCTGCACAATCTTCTCGGACGAGTTCGGTACTGGCGCCATGACTTCTACTTGTTATGTTTTTCAAAGTTCGAGTGATAATGATGAGTAACACCTGCCCGGGCTTGTTTATATACAAAAGTAATTAGTGCAAAAAGTTCTAACGAAATAAAGCAATTGTGCGAGGGAGACAAAAAAAGTAGGTGCATAATTTGAAAAGAAGTCCAGTCATTATAAGTAACCCTTTATTATCTTTAATTAAATGCAAAAATGGTGTTTTTCATAAGTGTATAGTTCATATAAGAAACATTTCTAGAGATATATGGTAGCCCTGAAAAGGGCCGTTTTAAATGCTTCGACTGCACACGCAACTGATGTTAAGTGTCATCTTCCTGCGTCGGAGTCATTGGAAGTGGCCAATATTTTTTACGAACTGCCTCTAATTGTGCGATAGGTGTTGGCACGTAGGTGCACTTCTCTCCCTGGTTCTGACTGACTGGAGAAGGGCAATAGGCTTCGGGCTTATGAAGTCTCAAAGCTTTCTCCAAATCAGCCTTCGGTGTGGGTTTGTACGTGTACTTACGTACACTGGTCACTTCCTGCACAATCTTCTCGGACGAGTTCGGTACTGGCGCCATGACTTCTACTTGTTATGTTTTTCAGAGTTCGAGTGATAATGATGAGTAACACCTGCCCAGGCTTGTTTATATACAAAAGTAATTAGTGCAAAAAGTTCTAACGAAATAAAGCAATTGTGCGAGGGAGACGAAAAATGTAGGTGCATAATTTGAAAAGAAGTCCAGTCATTATAAATAACCCTTTATTATCTTTAATTAAATGCAAAAATGGTGTTTTTCATAAGTGTATAGTTCATATAAGAAACGTTTCTAGAGATATATGGTAGCCCTGAAAAGGGCCGTTTTAAATGCTTCGACTGCACACGCAACTGACGTTAGGTGTCATCTTCCTGCGTCGGAGTCATTGGCAGTGGCCAATATTTTTTACGAACTGCCTCTAATTGTGCGATAGGTGTTGGCACGTAGGTGCACTTCTCTCCCTGGTTCTGACTGACTGGAGAAGGGCAATAGGCTTCGGGCTTATGAAGCCTCAAAGCTTTCTCCAAATCAGCCTTCGGTGTGGGTTTGTACGTGTACTTACGTACACTGGTCACTTCCTGCACAATCTTCTCGGACGAGTTCGGTACTGGCGCCATGACTTCTTCTTGTTATGTTTTTCAAAGTTCGAGTGATAATGATGAGTAACACCTGCCCGGGCTTGTTTATATACAAAAGTAATTAGTGCAAAAAGTTCTAACGAAATAAAGCAATTGTGCGAGGGAGACAAAAAATGTAGGTGCATAATTTGAAAAGAAGTCCAGTCATTATAAATAACCCTTTATTATCTTTAATTAAATGCAAAAATGGTGTTTTTCATAAGTGTATAGTTCATATAAGAAACGTTTCTAGAGATATATGGTAGCCCTGAAAAGGGCCGTTTTAAATGCTTCGACTGCACACGCAACTGATGTTAAGTGTCATCTTCCTGCGTCGGAGTCATTGGAAGTGGCCAATATTTTTTACGAACTGCCTCTAATTGTGCGATAGGTGTTGGCACGTAGGTGCACTTCTCTCCCTGGTTCTGACTGACTGGAGAAGGGCAATAGGCTTCGGGCTTATGAAGCCTCAAAGCTTTCTCCAAATCAGCCTTCGGTGTGGGTTTGTACGTGTACTTACGTACACTGGTCACTTCCTGCACAATCTTCTCGGACGAGTTCGGTACTGGCGCCATGACTTCTACTTGTTATGTTTTTCAAAGTTCGAGTGATAATGATGAGTAACACCTGCCCGGGCTTGTTTATATACAAAAGTAATTAGTGCAAAAAGTTCTAACGAAATAAAGCAATTGTGCGAGGGAGACAAAAAATGTAGGTGCATAATTTGAAAAGAAGTCCAGTCATTATAAATAACCCTTTATTATCTTTAATTAAATGCAAAAATGGTGTTTTTCATAAGTGTATAGTTCATATAAGAAACATTTCTAGAGATATATGGTAGCCCTGAAAAGGGCCGTTTTAAATGCTTCGACTGCACACGCAACTGATGTTAAGTGTCATCTTCCTGCGTCGGAGTCATTGGAAGTGGCCAATATTTTTTACGAACTGCCTCTAATTGTGCGATAGGTGTTGGCACGTAGGTGCACTTCTCTCCCTGGTTCTGACTGACTGGAGAAGGGCAATAGGCTTCGGGCTTATGAAGCCTCAAAGCCTTCTCCAAATCAGCCTTCGGTGTGGGTTTGTACGTGTACTTACGTACACTGGTCACTTCCTGCACAATCTTCTCGGACGAGTTCGGTACTGGCGCCATGACTTCTACTTGTTATGTTTTTCAAAGTTCGAGTGATAATGATGAGTAACACCTGCCCGGGCTTGTTTATATACAAAAGTAATTAGTGCAAAAAGTTCTAACGAAATAAAGCAATTGTGCGAGGGAGACAAAAAATGTAGGTGCATAATTTGAAAAGAAGTCCAGTCATTATAAATAACCCTTTATTATCTTTAATTAAATGCAAAAATGGTGTTTTTCATAAGTGTATAGTTCATATAAGAAACGTTTATAGAGATATATGGTAGCCCTGAAAAGGGCCGTTTTAAATGCTTCGACTGCACACGCAACTGATGTTAGGTGTCATCTTCCTGCGTCGGAGTCATTGGAAGTGGCCAATATTTTTTACGAACTGCCTCTAATTGTGCGATAGGTGTTGGCACGTAGGTGCACTTCTCTCCCTGGTTCTGACTGACTGGAGAAGGGCAATAGGCTTCGGGCTTATGAAGCCTCAAAGTTTTCTCCAAATCAGCCTTCGGTGTGGGTTTGTACGTGTACTTACGTACACTGGTCACTTCCTGCACAATCTTCTCGGACGAGTTCGGTACTGGCGCCATGACTTCTACTTGTTATGTTTTTCAAAGTTCGAGTGATAATGATGAGTAACACCTGCCCGGGCTTGTTTATATACAAAAGTAATTAGTGCAAAAAGTTCTAACGAAATAAAGCAATTGTGCGAGGGAGACAAAAAATGTAGGTGCATAATTTGAAAAGAAGTCCAGTCATTATAAGTAACCCTTTATTATCTTTAATTAAATGCAAAAATGGTGTTTTTCATAAGTGTATAGTTCATATAAGAAACATTTCTAGAGATATATGGTAGCCCTGAAAAGGGCCGTTTTAAATGCTTCGACTGCACACGCAACTGATGTTAAGTGTCATCTTCCTGCGTCGGAGTCATTGGAAGTGGCCAATATTTTTTACGAACTGCCTCTAATTGTGCGATAGGTGTTGGCACGTAGGTGCACTTCTCTCCCTGGTTCTGACTGACTGGAGAAGGGCAATAGGCTTCGGGCTTATGAAGTCTCAAAGCTTTCTCCAAATCAGCCTTCGGTGTGGGTTTGTACGTGTACTTACGTACACTGGTCACTTCCTGCACAATCTTCTCGGACGAGTTCGGTACTGGCGCCATGACTTCTACTTGTTATGTTTTTCAGAGTTCGAGTGATAATGATGAGTAACACCTGCCCAGGCTTGTTTATATACAAAAGTAATTAGTGCAAAAAGTTCTAACGAAATAAAGCAATTGTGCGAGGGAGACGAAAAATGTAGGTGCATAATTTGAAAAGAAGTCCAGTCATTATAAATAACCCTTTATTATCTTTAATTAAATGCAAAAATGGTGTTTTTCATAAGTGTATAGTTCATATAAGAAACGTTTCTAGAGATATATGGTAGCCCTGAAAAGGGCCGTTTTAAATGCTTCGACTGCACACGCAACTGATGTTAGGTGTCATCTTCCTGCGTCGGAGTCATTGGCAGTGGCCAATATTTTTTACGAACTGCCTCTAATTGTGCGATAGGTGTTGGCACGTAGGTGCACTTCTCTCCCTGGTTCTGACTGACTGGAGAAGGGCAATAGGCTTCGGGCTTATGAAGCCTCAAAGCTTTCTCCAAATCAGCCTTCGGTGTGGGTTTGTACGTGTACTTATGTACACTGGTCACTTCCTGCACAATCTTCTCGAACGAGTTCGGTACTGGCGCCATGACTTCTACTTGTTATGTTTTTCAAAGTTCGAGTGATAATGATGACTTGACTTGACTTGACCCCCGTTGCGCCGGCAATGTCTCAGGGGGGCAACAACCCCCCGGGAACTGCTTCTGGCCCCTACTGGGCCAAGGTGACCGTTGGTTACCTGTTACATTGGGGAATATATAAAGTTTTATTAGAATAACCCTGAAATTTTTTTAATACCATATAAAACAAGATTAGAATCTGAAACATAAAAAGCAAATTAAACGAGATTTAGTCAGTTACACAAATTAAGATACAATAGGAGAAATTAGAAGAGCGACGTTGGGACCAGGTCTAGTCAGGCCAGACCAGAGGGGTTACCAGCTCTCGAGGGAGGTGGCAACCATCGAGTGGCCTACCATGCGCAGGGGCTATGCCGCGGAGGTGCTCGTGCGGGCCGTTGTCGGCGCGATCGTACATACGACGCGCCAACTCGACCACGAACTCCTCCACGTAGCTCACGTCCAGGTCCCTGCGGATGGTTTCGTTGCGGACGAACCAAGGCGCGCGCACGACTGCGCGCAGCGCCTTGTTCTGCTGGGTCTGCATCAGGCGTCTGCCCGTGGCGGACAAGAGTGCGTACCACGCCGGCAAGGCGTAGGTCAATCGGGAGCGGATGTACAACTTAAAAATCGTGAGTTTAACCCGGAGTGGCAGGCTCGAACGCAGGACCGGGCGAAGCATGGCGCCAGCCATCCTTGCGTTGTTAATCGCATAAGATGCCATGGCGCGCATGTTCAGCCCCCTGTCGATCTGACACCCCAGGTACGTGGCTGTATTGCTCCACTCCACGACTTGACCTCGAAGTCGGAGCGGTGGTGGCAGCGATCTCCTGGGGGTCATCAGTGCCGTAGTTTTACCTACGTTCACCGACAACCTCCATTTGTCCAGCCAGTCGGGCAACAGGTCCAGCAGGCGCTGCATCTTCCTGGCCGCGTGTGACGCGACCCGTGATGTGGTGAAGAAGGCGCTGTCGTCCGCAAATAGGGCCAACATCGATTCCTCTTCGCTCGTAGGCGATGGTCCCAACGTCGGGATGTCGTTGGTGAATAACGCATAGAGTACAGGACTCAGGCAACTGCCTTGGGGCACTCCCGCTGAGATGGCTCTCAGCGGTGAAAGTATTCCGTCGACGCTGACAAGGAAGGTGCGTCCCTCCAAGAAGGACGCAACCACCCTGGTGACCAGCGGTGGAGATTGCGTGGTCAGCAGCTTATACAGGAGACCACTGTGCCACACTCTGTCGAATGCTTTCTCTATGTCGAGAAAGACACCGACAGAGCAGTGGTTCCTGTTCAGCTCTGTCGCGAGGTGATGAAGCACTCTCACAAGCTGCAGAGTGGTCGAATGTCCCTCCCTGAAGCCAAACTGCTCCGGACGCAGCTTGATGTGTGGCCTCAGACGGCGGAGGAACAGTCTCTCGAACAGCTTGGAGAGGCTCGACAGCAGGGTGATGGGCCGGTAGCTGGCAGCCAGCCGACGGTCCTTGCCAGGTTTCGGAATAACAATCACTTTACCGGCCTTCCAGATGGTCGGGAAGTGGCCGGTTCGGAGTACCCCATTGCAGAGGCGCGCTATTGCGACTATCGGTCGCCGAGGCAGGCGCGCCAGATCTGCGTTCGTAATGCCGTCTAGCCCCGGGGCCTTCTTCGCCTTGAGGTGGAGCGAGGCTTTCCTCACCTCCGTCGGCGAAATGAAGTAGTGTCCCGGGAGCGGCGGCATCTCGGAGTCCATGAAGTCCCGCACTCTATGCGTTACCTCCGCGTCGTGTTCGGGCTTTTTGATGGGGAACGGCCGGAACTGGTCCTCCAGGTAGTCGGCCAGGATCCTGGCCCGGTCTTCGGCTCCAGCCCGGCGTCTTCCATCGGCGTCTATTAATGGGTAGATAGGTGTGGGGGCGTTGGTGAGGCTCTTGGTCAGACGGAAGAGGGAGGTCAAACTCTCCTCTTCGCCGACACCTTCCAGGAACTTCTCCCAGGATTCTCCCCTGAAGGCCCTAATCTCGTCGCGTAACTCCTCGGCCACCCTGTTGAGCTCCATCTTCGCCATAGGGCAGCGGGAGTGAGTCCAGCGACGATGCAGGGCTCGCTTCAGGCGGAGTTTGGTCCTTAAGTGTGGGGGGAGATCGTTCCTGTTGCGGGCGTCGACGGGCACCTCCCTGGTGGTGCTCGCTTTCGCGGCCCTAATAGCGTCCACCAGGTGGGTAGCCGCCGTCTCAACGTCTTCTGGTGAGGAAAGAGGTACTGGCAGGTCGTAGTCACGGAGAGCTTCTCCGTACGCCTGCCAATCGGTCCTGAACCTGGTCGCGGGAAGAGATCGCCTCGTTGGGGCGGTTCCCACGACCACCAACAGTGGTAGGTGGTTGGTGTCCATGTCATACAGGGCCTCAATGTGGATAGGGGTTCCCAAGGCATGGACAATCGCCACATCCAGCACGTCCGCCCGGTACGTGGGGATCGTTGGGATGTGCGTGGGGGATTCAGGGCCGATTACCTCGTACCCGTGTCTTTCAGCGTCCCTCTGCAGAACTCTTCCCGCAGAGTTGGTTAGCGCAGAGCCCCAAGCCGGATGTTTGGCATTGAGGTCGCCCATGATGATAGTAGGCGATTCTGCAGAGAGAAGCGCACGGATGTCCTTCGCGTCCAGCCTATCTCCAGGTGGGCGATAGGCAGCAAAGACGCGAAGTTCCTCACCAGGGAGAAAGAGCCTCACTCCAGAGGCGCGGGTGGAAGTGAACTCCACGTGCTCGAGCTCTTCGTGGATCACGTCACGCCGGACGAGGACCGCCGTTCCGCGGTAGGGCACGCCGGCCGGCGAAGTCTCGTCCCTGCGGTATGCGAAGTAGCCCGGGACGCGAAGTTTCATACGTGCAGAGAGCTTCGTCTCGCCCAGTAAGATGACGTGAGCGTCATACTCACGGGCGAGAGTCAGCAACTCCTGGTTGCGCCCCTGGATGCCCCCAGGGTTCCAGTAGACTATCCTCAGTTGTGGTGGTGGTGGGGTCCCCACCTGTCGGCCGCGTCCAGGAGGGAGGCAATGGCCATCATGGCCGCGCGGCGCATGTCCGCCCCCTCGGCCAGAGCCTTGAGGAGCTCCACCGCCACGTTCTTGAACACGTCGGTGGGGTGTGGGGTCCTCCCGGGGGGGGGACGGTAAATTATACTGTCCTCCCTTTCGGAGAACTGTGCGAGAGGGCGGACAGGGGCCGCGGCTGGAGCGGTCACAGGTGGGGGGTGGGGATCAGTGGTCTTCTTGGCGTCAGATGTTTTCACCGTCGCTTTGGGTACGGCCTTTTCTTCTGCCTTGTTGACATGTGATGTCATTGTGGATGTCGTCTGCTGTGGTGGGTTGGGAATGGAGGGAATGGAGGTCCTCTTCTTCCTCTTCCCTCGGCGTCTTCGCCTCTTCTCCGGCAAGGGCTCACCTCGAGGCGTCGGCTCGTTTGCCGGAGCCATGAGATTCTGAGTTTGGGTTGGTTCAGGGTAAGAGTTGGTCGGTGGGTACAGGGGGGCCAGTGGGGCCGTGGCCCTTGCCGCTCCTTGAGGCTGGCTCTGGGGGATATTCAGGCCTCTTTTCCTGGCTTCTCTTCTTAAAATTGGGCATTTGGCGTCATTTGCCGTGTGCGCCTTGCCGCAGTTGGCACATTTTAAGGGCGTGTCCTTCGGACATTGGCTGGCTGGGTGTTCGCCGGCACATCGCAGGCACTTCAGGTCCCTATAACAGTTGGCTGAAGAGTGTCCAAACTGTTGGCACCTGTGGCACTGAGGTGGTGCCGGCGACCGCTTCCATTCCCTCACCTGGATTCCCGGAAGGAAGAGCAACTCGCTCACCGCGTACAGACGCTTGAGCGGCTCCGGGTCCAGGTGGGGGAACTGGACGAAAAATATAGCGTGGTTCCTCCCTTTGCGGGGAGGAATCGCCCTTATGTGAGTAGGGCGAGAGTTCGTGATCTCTTCTAGGGCGGACGCAATAAGATCCTGTCCTGTGTGCAGTGGAAGGCCTCTCAGGGCCACCTTGTGCGGTTTTTCTGAGGCCAAGGTGAACGTATGCCCCAGCTTGATGGAGGCGTCAATGGCTGCCGCTTCCGCAAAGTAGGCCTGCACTATGCGGAATTCGGCAGCAGATTTGGGGGTGAAGCGGAGTCCCTTGCCCTTCGGATGGGCCTGCGGGGCGTGGCCCAGTTTTTCGCGCAGCGCGCGCAAGTGGGCCGGCCAATCCTCCAGCACGTCCACCTCAAAGGGGGGGATCCTAGCTGTCGCAGGGGTGGAGGGTTTGGGGGGTTCAGGAGCAGAGGGGGGGGATTTAGGCTGAGGAGGGGAAGGGGGGGACCTAATTGCCTCACTATATGATTGTGGGGTGGGGGTCGGAGTCGTGGCCCTTGTGGAAGAATACAGGGGAGGGCTCAGAGTTCCCCTCGGTGAAGGCCGGCTCGGGGACGGACCCAGGTTAGGGCGCCTGGAGTCGCGGTCACCCTCACGTGGTTCATCTTCGTCTTCGTCCTCCTCCCTGTCATCCATTGTTCTTTTGGTGGCCCGAGCTTCCAGCTCCATGTACATGGTCTCGTCACTCGTCCCCGTTATGGGCACAAGTGAGTCCCGGCTCATGGCCATGGGTGCGGAAGGGGGTCTCGCAAAGAAGGCGGCCAGAGCTTCCGGTGGTTGTATTGTCTCTATGGGCGGTGGGAGAAATCTGGTCAGCAGCGTCGGCGGCTGTTGAGTCGCGGGCGGTAATGTGAGATTCGGGTGGAATGTCGATGTTTGGAATAGGGGCGGGGGGGGGGGGGGCAGGGTATGGGACCACCTCGGTAAGGTTTCCCGGGAGGGACCTGCCCGCTCCGGCACCCAGCTCGGGCATCGATGCCGTTCTTGTCAGCAGCATGAAGTCCGCTGGTCGCGCGACCGCGGGTCGCGCATCAGCGGGTCGCGCGTCAGCTGGTCGCGCGTAGGGATGTTGACGCTCGGTTAGGTAAGAGGCCGCCAGTATAGGGCCGGCCGCTGTGGGGGCACTCGCGCCGGTTCCCCCGTCGGCCCGTGCCACAAGCTGGCGGCTATGCAGAATATATTGGGCCCGTGCTGCGGCGCTGATCTCCGTGCCTCTGTCGTCCCGGATTGGCGCCGTCGAAGTGGTCGTGACTGTAGAAGTCACAGTGTCCGCCGGCTTCCCGGTGGACACACCGACTTTGCCCCGATGGCCGGCCTCGCCCATCTCGGGCCGCGCGTGGACCAGCTCGCGCGGCCCGAGCGGATCAGCCTCCACTGGCTCTGTCGGTTTTTGAAATGATGCTTCTAGGTAGAATCTGCTTTCAATATTATAAGGAATATTAACAGGTGCATTCTGTAAGGAATGCGACTGTTGCGCAATCGACGCATGCGTCAAGGCATGCGTCGATTGCGCAACCGACTCACATTCCTTAGGAATGCAGACTGAGGTGTGGGGTAAATACAAGGAAAGGGGTTTGGGGGGGAAAAAACTCACCGATGCGGCTATTTTTGGTAGTCCCTCCAGCCTCTCTCCAGGATGGGTGTCCAGTGCTGCGGGGCCCGTGCTGGGTGGCACGGACTCGCGCTGGCTCGCTCGACCCGCTCGACCGCCGCGGGAGGCCTTGCCGCCCGCGTTGCGAGGCGCACGCGGCGGGAGGGGGGCACGCGTCAGCAGTGTGCGGTGCTGCGCAGCGCCAGCATGGGCCGGACCGCGCGGTATCGCGCCAGCACGAGCCGTGCCGGGCGCTGCGGAGCCGGCCTGTGCCGCACCTCCGCGATTTGGCCCAGCCGCGCCAAAGTGCGCGCTGGGCCCAGCGGTGGCGCTGACGGCACCCTGGCCGCTCCGAGGGAGTGGAGGGAAGGCGGTGCCGGACAGAACCGGTCCCACCGCCTTAGCCTCGGGGCTCAATGGAGATAGGGAGTGGCGAGACGCGGACGCGGACTTGGCGCCTCCACCACGGACCTGATGGGTCCTTGGGTCTCGAGGGACAGTCGCGGGCCGCGATGCGGCCGGTCCGGTGGTTCCCGACGCGCCATGACTCACCATGGGAGCCGAAGAGCCGGGCCGGTCGCCGCGCGGACCAGGAGTGTCTTCCCGGGCCCTACGCGCTTCATCCAGTGACCTTCGGTCGGCCATGGATGTGACCGGATGGGTGACCGACCGCGGTCACCCACACTTTACCAAGAGATAACAACAAACACTTTTGAGATTACAGGGAGCGGTCTACAGAGAGGTAGTGGGGGGGAAGAGCTACCGGTGCGGTGAGGTGAGGTGGGGCGGGGGGGGAAACTCGACTGGCCCGCACCAGAGAGTGCGGGTAGTTTTAAAGTGAACGAGTTACCTTGTCGTGTCGCACCGGAGCTTCCGAATGGTCGGTGTGGTCCCCGCTCAGCACAGCCGGGCTCGAACGCGGGTAGCGGGACAGTATGTACCGCCGCCCGGATTCAGGCCGCCCGGAGCGGCGACCACAGCAAGTAGCCGCTGATGCGGGTCCGTCCGCACAGCACACGGCGGCGGGCCGGAGGTAAAAGGCTCACGGCCCGCTGATGCCAGTCCACTGTGGTGGATAGGGCCCACCACAGCGGCTCTTCGGTTCCTCTCTTCTTATTTCTTCCTATTAGGTGCAGCGGTGGCGGGGGTGCTCGCGATAGGCCGCGACACGGAGGTGGGCCGGAGGTCGGTCTCGACGGCCCACAGTCACGCGCTGTAGCACTCACTGCACTCACACACTCACTGACTGCACTCAAATCACAAAACTGTATAAAATACACAATATGCGACAACAAGAATGAAAATAGCTCCGTGATAATGATGAGTAACACCTGCCCGGGCTTGTTTATATACAAAAGTAATTAGTGCAAAAAGTTCTAACGAAATAAAGCAATTGTGCGAGGGAGACAAAAAATGTAGGTGCATAATTTGAAAAGAAGTCCAGTCATTATAAATAACCCTTTATTATCTTTAATTAAATGCAAAAATGGTGTTTTTCATAAGTGTATAGTTCATATAAGAAACGTTTCTAGAGATATATGGTAGCCCTGAAAAGGGCCGTTTTAAATGCTTCGACTGCACACGCAACTGATGTTAAGTGTCATCTTCCTGCGTCGGAGTCATTGGAAGTGGCCAATATTTTTTACGAACTGCCTCTAATTGTGAGATAGGTGTTGGCACGTAGGTGCACTTCTCTCCCTGGTTCTGACTGACTGGAGAAGGGCAATAGGCTTCGGGCTTATGAAGCCTCAAAGCTTTCTCCAAATCAGCCTTCGGTGTGGGTTTGTACGTGTACTTACGTACACTGGTCACTTCCTGCACAATCTTCTCGGACGAGTTCGGTACTGGCGCCATGACTTCTACTTGTTATGTTTTTCAAAGTTCGAGTGATAATGATGAGTAACACCTGCCCGGGCTTGTTTATATACAAAAGTAATTAGTGCAAAAAGTTCTAACGAAATAAAGCAATTGTGCGAGGGAGACAAAAAATGTAGGTGCATAATTTGAAAAGAAGTCCAGTCATTATAAATAACCCTTTATTATCTTTAATTAAATGCAAAAATGGTGTTTTTCATAAGTGTATAGTTCATATAAGAAACGTTTCTAGAGATATATGGTAGCCCTGAAAAGGGCCGTTTTAAATGCTTCGACTGCACACGCAACTGATGTTAGGTGTCATCTTCCTGCGTCGGAGTCATTGGAAGTGGCCAATATTTTTTACGAACTGCCTCTAATTGTGCGATAGGTGTTGGCACGTAGGTGCACTTCTCTCCCTGGTTCTGACTGACTGGAGAAGGGCAATAGGCTTCGGGCTTATGAAGCCTCAAAGCTTTCTCCAAATCAGCCTTCGGTGTGGGTTTGTACGTGTACTTACGTACACTGGTCACTTCCTGCACAATCTTCTCGGACGAGTTCGGTACTGGCGCCATGACTTCTTCTTGTTATGTTTTTCAAAGTTCGAGTGATAATGATGAGTAACACCTGCCCGGGCTTGTTTATATACAAAAGTAATTAGTGCAAAAAGTTCTAACGAAATAAAGCAATTGTGCGAGGGAGACAAAAAATGTAGGTGCATAATTTGAAAATAAGTCCAGTCATTATAAATAACCCTTTATTATCTTTAATTAAATGCAAAAATGGTGTTTTTCATAAGTGTATAGTTCATATAAGAAACGTTTCTAGAGATATATGGTAGCCCTGAAAAGGGCCGTTTTAAATGCTTCGACTGCACACGCAACTGATGTTAAGTGTCATCTTCCTGCGTCGGAGTCATTGGAAGTGGCCAATATTTTTTACGAACTGCCTCTAATTGTGCGATAGGTGTTGGCACGTAGGTGCACTTCTCTCCCTGGTTCTGACTGACTGGAGAAGGGCAATAGGCTTCGGGCTTATGAAGCCTCAAAGCTTTCTCCAAATCAGCCTTCGGTGTGGGTTTGTACGTGTACTTACGTACACTGGTCACTTCCTGCACAATCTTCTCGGACGAGTTCGGTACTGGCGCCATGACTTCTACTTGTTATGTTTTTCAAAGTTCGAGTGATAATGATGAGTAACACCTGCCCGGGCTTGTTTATATACAAAAGTAATTAGTGCAAAAAGTTCTAACGAAATAAAGCAATTGTGCGAGGGAGACAAAAAATGTAGGTGCATAATTTGAAAAGAAGTCCAGTCATTATAAATAACCCTTTATTATCTTTAATTAAATGCAAAAATGGTGTTTTTCATAAGTGTATAGTTCATATAAGAAACATTTCTAGAGATATATGGTAGCCCTGAAAAGGGCCGTTTTAAATGCTTCGACTGCACACGCAACTGATGTTAAGTGTCATCTTCCTGCGTCGGAGTCATTGGAAGTGGCCAATATTTTTTACGAACTGCCTCTAATTGTGCGATAGGTGTTGGCACGTAGGTGCACTTCTCTCCCTGGTTCTGACTGACTGGAGAAGGGCAATAGGCTTCGGGCTTATGAAGTCTCAAAGCTTTCTCCAAATCAGCCTTCGGTGTGGGTTTGTACGTGTACTTACGTACACTGGTCACTTCCTGCACAATCTTCTCGGACGAGTTCGGTACTGGCGCCATGACTTCTACTTGTTATGTTTTTCAGAGTTCGAGTGATAATGATGAGTAACACCTGCCCGGGCTTGTTTATATACAAAAGTAATTAGTGCAAAAAGTTCTAACGAAATAAAGCAATTGTGCGAGGGAGACGAAAAATGTAGGTGCATAATTTGAAAAGAAGTCCAGTCATTATAAATAACCCTTTATTATCTTTAATTAAATGCAAAAATGGTGTTTTTCATAAGTGTATAGTTCATATAAGAAACGTTTCTAGAGATATATGGTAGCCCTGAAAAGGGCCGTTTTAAATGCTTCGACTGCACACGCAACTGATGTTAAGTGTCATCTTCCTGCGTCGGAGTCATTGCAAGTGGCCAATATTTTTTACGAACTGCCTCTAATTGTGCGATAGGTGTTGGCACGTAGGTGCACTTCTCTCCCTGGTTTTGACTGACTGGAGAAGGGCAATAGGCTTCGGGCTTATGAAGCCTCAAAGCTTTCTCCAAATCAGCCTTCGGTGTGGGTTTGTACGTGTACTTACGTACACTGGTCACTTCCTGCACAATCTTCTCGGACGAGTTCGGTACTGGCGCCATGACTTCTACTTGTTATGTTTTTCAAAGTTCGAGTGATAATGATGAGTAACACCTGCCCGGGCTTGTTTATATACAAAAGTAATTAGTGCAAAAAGTTCTAACGAAATAAAGCAATTGTGCGAGGGAGACAAAAAATGTAGGTGCATAATTTGAAAAGAAGTCCAGTCATTATAAATAACCCTTTATTATCTTTAATTAAATGCAAAAATGGTGTTTTTCATAAGTGTATAGTTCATATAAGAAACGTTTCTAGAGATATATGGTAGCCCTGAAAAGGGCCGTTTTAAATGCTTCGACTGCACACGCAACTGATGTTAGGTGTCATCTTCCTGCGTCGGAGTCATTGGAAGTGGCCAATATTTTTTACGAACTGCCTCTAATTGTGCGATAGGTGTTGGCACGTAGGTGCACTTCTCTCCCTGGTTCTGACTGACTGGAGAAGGGCAATAGGCTTCGGGCTTATGAAGCCTCAAAGCTTTCTCCAAATCAGCCTTCGGTGTGGGTTTGTACGTGTACTTACGTACACTGGTCACTTCCTGCACAATCTTCTCGGACGAGTTCGGTACTGGCGCCATGACTTCTACTTGTTATGTTTTTCAAAGTTCGAGTGATAATGATGAGTAACACCTGCCCGGGCTTGTTTATATACAAAAGTAATTAGTGCAAAAAGTTCTAACGAAATAAAGCAATTGTGCGAGGGAGACAAAAAATGTAGGTGCATAATTTGAAAAGAAGTCCAGTCATTATAAGTAACCCTTTATTATCTTTAATTAAATGCAAAAATGGTGTTTTTCATAAGTGTATAGTTCATATAAGAAACATTTCTAGAGATATATGGTAGCCCTGAAAAGGGCCGTTTTAAATGCTTCGACTGCACACGCAACTGATGTTAAGTGTCATCTTCCTGCGTCGGAGTCATTGGAAGTGGCCAATATTTTTTACGAACTGCCTCTAATTGTGCGATAGGTGTTGGCACGTAGGTGCACTTCTCTCCCTGGTTCTGACTGACTGGAGAAGGGCAATAGGCTTCGGGCTTATGAAGTCTCAAAGCTTTCTCCAAATCAGCCTTCGGTGTGGGTTTGTACGTGTACTTACGTACACTGGTCACTTCCTGCACAATCTTCTCGGACGAGTTCGGTACTGGCGCCATGACTTCTACTTGTTATGTTTTTCAGAGTTCGAGTGATAATGATGAGTAACACCTGCCCGGGCTTGTTTATATACAAAAGTAATTAGTGCAAAAAGTTCTAACGAAATAAAGCAATTGTGCGAGGGAGACGAAAAATGTAGGTGCATAATTTGAAAAGAAGTCCAGTCATTATAAATAACCCTTTATTATCTTTAATTAAATGCAAAAATGGTGTTTTTCATAAGTGTATAGTTCATATAAGAAACGTTTCTAGAGATATATGGTAGCCCTGAAAAGGGCCGTTTTAAATGCTTCGACTGCACACGCAACTGATGTTAAGTGTCATCTTCCTGCGTCGGAGTCATTGGAAGTGGCCAATATTTTTTACGAACTGCCTCTAATTGTGCGATAGGTGTTGGCACGTAGGTGCACTTCTCTCCCTGGTTCTGACTGACTGGAGAAGGGCAATAGGCTTCGGGCTTATGAAGCCTCAAAGCTTTCTCCAAATCAGCCTTCGGTGTGGGTTTGTACGTGTACTTACGTACACTGGTCACTTCCTGCACAATCTTCTCGGACGAGTTCGGTACTGGCGCCATGACTTCTACTTGTTATGTTTTTCAAAGTTCGAGTGATAATGATGAGTAACACCTGCCCGGGCTTGTTTATATACAAAAGTAATTAGTGCAAAAAGTTCTAACGAAATAAAGCAATTGTGCGAGGGAGACGAAAAATGTAGGTGCATAATTTGAAAAGAAGTCCAGTCATTATAAATAACCCTTTATTATCTTTAATTAAATGCAAAAATGGTGTTTTTCATAAGTGTATAGTTCATATAAGAAACGTTTCTAGATATATATGGTAGCCCTGAAAAGGGCCGTTTTAAATGCTTCGACTGCACACGCAACTGATGTTAAGTGTCATCTTCCTGCGTCGGAGTCATTGCAAGTTGCCAATATTTTTTACGAACTGCCTCTAATTGTGCGATAGGTGTTGGCACGTAGGTGTACTTCTCTCCCTGGTTTTGACTGACTGGAGAAGGGCAATAGGCTTCGGGCTTATGAAGCCTCAAAGCTTTCTCCAAATCAGCCTTCGGTGTGGGTTTGTACGTGTACTTACGTACACTGGTCACTTCCTGCACAATCTTCTCGGACGAGTTCGGTACTGGCGCCATGACTTCTACTTGTTATGTTTTTCAAAGTTCGAGTGATAATGATGAGTAACACCTGCCCGGGCTTGTTTATATACAAAAGTAATTAGTGCAAAAAGTTCTAACGAAATAAAGCAATTGTGCGAGGGAGACAAAAAATGTAGGTGCATAATTTGAAAAGAAGTCCAGTCATTATAAATAACCCTTTATTATCTTTAATTAAATGCAAAAATGGTGTTTTTCATAAGTGTATAGTTCATATAAGAAACGTTTCTAGAGATATATGGTAGCCCTGAAAAGGGCCGTTTTAAATGCTTCGACTGCACACGCAACTGATGTTAGGTGTCATCTTCCTGCGTCGGAGTCATTGGAAGTGGCCAATATTTTTTACGAACTGCCTCTAATTGTGCGATAGGTGTTGGCACGTAGGTGCACTTCTCTCCCTGGTTCTGACTGACTGGAGAAGGGCAATAGGCTTCGGGCTTATGAAGCCTCAAAGCTTTCTCCAAATCAGCCTTCGGTGTGGGTTTGTACGTGTACTTACGTACACTGGTCACTTCCTGCACAATCTTCTCGGACGAGTTCGGTACTGGCGCCATGACTTCTACTTGTTATGTTTTTCAAAGTTCGAGTGATAATGATGAGTAACACCTGCCCGGGCTTGTTTATATACAAAAGTAATTAGTGCAAAAAGTTCTAACGAAATAAAGCAATTGTGCGAGGGAGACAAAAAATGTAGGTGCATAATTTGAAAAGAAGTCCAGTCATTATAAGTAACCCTTTATTATCTTTAATTAAATGCAAAAATGGTGTTTTTCATAAGTGTATAGTTCATATAAGAAACATTTCTAGAGATATATGGTAGCCCTGAAAAGGGCCGTTTTAAATGCTTCGACTGCACACGCAACTGATGTTAAGTGTCATCTTCCTGCGTCGGAGTCATTGGAAGTGGCCAATATTTTTTACGAACTGCCTCTAATTGTGCGATAGGTGTTGGCACGTAGGTGCACTTCTCTCCCTGGTTCTGACTGACTGGAGAAGGGCAATAGGCTTCGGGCTTATGAAGTCTCAAAGCTTTCTCCAAATCAGCCTTCGGTGTGGGTTTGTACGTGTACTTACGTACACTGGTCACTTCCTGCACAATCTTCTCGGACGAGTTCGGTACTGGCGCCATGACTTCTACTTGTTATGTTTTTCAGAGTTCGAGTGATAATGATGAGTAACACCTGCCCGGGCTTGTTTATATACAAAAGTAATTAGTGCAAAAAGTTCTAACGAAATAAAGCAATTGTGCGAGGGAGACGAAAAATGTAGGTGCATAATTTGAAAAGAAGTCCAGTCATTATAAATAACCCTTTATTATCTTTAATTAAATGCAAAAATGGTGTTTTTCGTAAGTGTATAGTTCATATAAGAAACGTTTCTAGAGATATATGGTAGCCCTGAAAAGGGCCGTTTTAAATGCTTCGACTGCACACGCAACTGATGTTAAGTGTCATCTTCCTGCGTCGGAGTCATTGGAAGTGGCCAATATTTTTTACGAACTGCCTCTAATTGTGCGATAGGTGTTGGCACGTAGGTGCACTTCTCTCCCTGGTTCTGACTGACTGGAGAAGGGCAATAGGCTTCGGGCTTATGAAGCCTCAAAGCTTTCTCCAAATCAGCCTTCGGTGTGGGTTTGTACGTGTACTTACGTACACTGGTCACTTCCTGCACAATCTTCTCGGACGAGTTCGGTACTGGCGCCATGACTTCTACTTGTTATGTTTTTCAAAGTTCGAGTGATAATGATGAGTAACACCTGCCCGGGCTTGTTTATATACAAAAGTAATTAGTGCAAAAAGTTCTAACGAAATAAAGCAATTGTGCGAGGGAGACGAAAAATGAAGGTGCATAATTTGAAAAGAAGTCCAGTCATTATAAATAACCCTTTATTATCTTTAATTAAATGCAAAAATGGTGTTTTTCATAAGTGTATAGTTCATATAAGAAACGTTTCTAGAGATATATGGTAGCCCTGAAAAGGGCCGTTTTAAATGCTTCGACTGCACACGCAACTGATGTTAGGTGTCATCTTCCTGCGTCGGAGTCATTGGCAGTGGCCAATATTTTTTACGAACTGCCTCTAATTGTGCGATAGGTGTTGGCACGTAGGTGCACTTCTCTCCCTGGTTCTGACTGACTGGAGAAGGGCAATAGGCTTCGGGCTTATGAAGCCTCAAAGCTTTCTCCAAATCAGCCTTCGGTGTGGGTTTGTACGTGTACTTATGTACACTGGTCACTTCCTGCACAATCTTCTCGAACGAGTTCGGTACTGGCGCCATGACTTCTACTTGTTATATTTTTCAAAGTTCGAGTGATAATGATGAGTAACACCTGCCCGGGCTTGTTTATATACAAAAGTAATTAGTGCAAAAAGTTCTAACGAAATAAAGCAATTGTGCGAGGGAGACAAAAAATGTAGGTGCATAATTTGAAAAGAAGTCCAGTCATTATAAATAACCCTTTATTATCTTTAATTAAATGCAAAAATGGTGTTTTTCATAAGTGTATAGTTCATATAAGAAACGTTTCTAGAGATATATGGTAGCCCTGAAAAGGGCCGTTTTAAATGCTTCGACTGCACACGCAACTGATGTTAAGTGTCATCTTCCTGCGTCGGAGTCATTGGAAGTGGCCAATATTTTTTACGAACTGCCTCTAATTGTGCGATAGGTGTTGGCACGTAGGTGCACTTCTCTCCCTAGTTCTGACTGACTGGAGAAGGGCAATAGGCTTCGGGCTTATGAAGCCTCAAAGCTTTCTCCAAATCAGCCTTCGGTGTGGGTTTGTACGTGTACTTACGTACACTGGTCACTTCCTGCACAATCTTCTCGGATGAGTTCGGTACTGGCGCCATGACTTCTACTTGTTATGTTTTTCAAAGTTCGAGTGATAATGATGAGTAACACCTGCCCGGGCTTGTTTATATACAAAAGTAATTAGTGCAAAAAGTTCTAACGAAATAAAGCAATTGTGCGAGGGAGACAAAAAATGTAGGTGCATAATTTGAAAATAAGTCCAGTCATTATAAGTAACCCTTTATTATCTTTAATTAAATGCAAAAATGGTGTTTTTCATAAGTGTATAGTTCATATAAGAAACGTTTCTAGAGATATATGGTAGCCCTGAAAAGGGCCGTTTTAAATGCTTCGACTGCACACGCAACTGATGTTAAGTGTCATCTTCCTGCGTCGGAGTCATTGGAAGTGGCCAATATTTTTTACGAACTGCCTCTAATTGTGCGATAGGTGTTGGCACGTAGGTGCACTTCTCTCCCTGGTTCTGACTGACTGGAGAAGGGCAATAGGCTTCGGGCTTATGAAGCCTCAAAGCTTTCTCCAAATCAGCCTTCGGTGTGGGTTTGTACGTGTACTTACGTACACTGGTCACTTCCTGCACAATCTTCTCGGACGAGTTCGGTACTGGCGCCATGACTTCTACTTGTTATGTTTTTCAAAGTTCGAGTGATAATGATGAGTAACACCTGCCCGGGCTTGTTTATATACAAAAGTAATTAGTGCAAAAAGTTCTAACGAAATAAAGCAATTGTGCGAGGGAGACGAAAAATGTAGGTGCATAATTTGAAAAGAAGTCCAGTCATTATAAATAACCCTTTATTATCTTTAATTAAATGCAAAAATGGTGTTTTTCATAAGTGTATAGTTCATATAAGAAACGTTTCTAGAGATATATGGTAGCCCTGAAAAGGGCCGTTTTAAATGCTTCGACTGCACACGCAACTGATGTTAAGTGTCATCTTCCTGCGTCGGAGTCATTGGAAGTGGCCAATATTTTTTACGAACTGCCTCTAATTGTGCGATAGGTGTTGGCACGTAGGTGCACTTCTCTCCCTGGTTCTGACTGACTGGAGAAGGGCAATAGGCTTCGGGCTTATGAAGCCTCAAAGCTTTCTCCAAATCAGCCTTCGGTGTGGGTTTGTACGTGTACTTATGTACACTGGTCACTTCCTGCACAATCTTCTCGGACGAGTTCGGTACTGGCGCCATGACTTCTTCTTGTTATGTTTTTCAAAGTTCGAGTGATAATGATGAGTAACACCTGCCCGGGCTTGTTTATATACAAAAGTAATTAGTGCAAAAAGTTCTAACGAAATAAAGCAATTGTGCGAGGGAGACAAAAAATGTAGGTGCATAATTTGAAAAGAAGTCCAGTCATTATAAATAACCCTTTATTATCTTTAATTAAATGCAAAAATGGTGTTTTTCATAAGTGTATAGTTCATATAAGAAACGTTTCTAGAGATATATGGTAGCCCTGAAAAGGGCCGTTTTAAATGCTTCGACTGCACACGCAACTGATGTTAGGTGTCATCTTCCTGCGTCGGAGTCATTGGAAGTGGCCAATATTTTTTACGAACTGCCTCTAATTGTGCGATAGGTGTTGGCACGTAGGTGCACTTCTCTCCCTGGTTCTGACTGACTGGAGAAGGGCAATAGGCTTCGGGCTTATGAAGCCTCAAAGCTTTCTCCAAATCAGCCTTCGGTGTGGGTTTGTACGTGTACTTACGTACACTGGTCACTTCCTGCACAATCTTCTCGGACGAGTTCGGTACTGGCGCCATGACTTCTACTTGTTATGTTTTTCAAAGTTCGAGTGATAATGATGAGTAACACCTGCCCGGGCTTGTTTATATACAAAAGTAATTAGTGCAAAAAGTTCTAAGGAAATAAAGCAATTGTGCGAGGGAGACGAAAAATGTAGGTGCATAATTTGAAAAGAAGTCCAGTCATTATAAATAACCCTTTATTATCTTTAATTAAATGCAAAAATGGTGTTTTTCATAAGTGTATAGTTCATATAAGAAACGTTTCTAGAGATATATGGTAGCCCTGAAAAGGGCCGTTTTAAATGCTTCGACTGCACACGCAACTGATGTTAAGTGTCATCTTCCTGCGTCGGAGTCATTGGAAGTGGCCAATATTTTTTACGAACTGCCTCTAATTGTGCGATAGGTGTTGGCACGTAGGTGCACTTCTCTCCCTGGTTCTGACTGACTGGAGAAGGGCAATAGGCTTCGGGCTTATGAAGCCTCAAAGCTTTCTCCAAATCAGCCTTCGGTGTGGGTTTGTACGTGTACTTATGTACACTGGTCACTTCCTGCACAATCTTCTCGGACGAGTTCGGTACTGGCGCCATGACTTCTTCTTGTTATGTTTTTCAAAGTTCGAGTGATAATGATGAGTAACACCTGCCCGTGCTTGTTTATATACAAAAGTAATTAGTGCAAAAAGTTCTAACGAAATAAAGCAATTGTGCGAGGGAGACAAAAAATGTAGGTGCATAATTTGAAAAGAAGTCCAGTCATTATAAATAACCCTTTATTATCTTTAATTAAATGCAAAAATTGTGTTTTTCATAAGTGTATAGTTCATATAAGAAACGTTTCTAGAGATATATGGTAGCCCTGAAAAGGGCCGTTTTAAATGCTTCGACTGCACACGCAACTGATGTTAGGTGTCATCTTCCTGCGTCGGAGTCATTGGAAGTGGCCAATATTTTTTACGAACTGCCTCTAATTGTGCGATAGGTGTTGGCACGTAGGTGCACTTCTCTCCCTGGTTCTGACTGACTGGAGAAGGGCAATAGGCTTCGGGCTTATGAAGCCTCAAAGCTTTCTCCAAATCAGCCTTCGGTGTGGGTTTGTACGTGTACTTATGTACACTGGTCACTTCCTGCACAATCTTCTCGGACGAGTTCGGTACTGGCGCCATGACTTCTTCTTGTTATGTTTTTCAAAGTTCGAGTGATAATGATGAGTAACACCTGCCCGGGCTTGTTTATATACAAAAGTAATTAGTGCAAAAAGTTCTAACGAAATAAAGCAATTGTGCGAGGGAGACAAAAAATGTAGGTGCATAATTTGAAAAGAAGTCCAGTCATTATAAATAACCCTTTATTATCTTTAATTAAATGCAAAAATGGTGTTTTTCATAAGTGTATAGTTCATATAAGAAACGTTTCTAGAGATATATGGTAGCCCTGAAAAGGGCCGTTTTAAATGCTTCGACTGCACACGCAACTGATGTTAGGTGTCATCTTCCTGCGTCGGAGTCATTGGAAGTGGCCAATATTTTTTACGAACTGCCTCTAATTGTGCGATAGGTGTTGGCACGTAGGTGCACTTCTCTCCCTGGTTCTGACTGACTGGAGAAGGGCAATAGGCTTCGGGCTTATGAAGCCTCAAAGCTTTCTCCAAATCAGCCTTCGGTGTGGGTTTGTACGTGTACTTATGTACACTGGTCACTTCCTGCACAATCTTCTCGGACGAGTTCGGTACTGGCGCCATGACTTCTACTTGTTATGTTTTTCAAAGTTCGAGTGATAATGATGAGTAACACCTGCCCGGGCTTGTTTATATACAAAAGTAATTAGTGCAAAATGTTCTAACGAAATAAAGCAATTGTGCGAGGGAGACAAAAAATGTAGGTGCATAATTTGAAAAGAAGTCCAGTCATTATAAATAACCCTTTATTATCTTTAATTAAATGCAAAAATGGTGTTTTTCATAAGTGTATAGTTCATATAAGAAACATTTCTAGAGATATATGGTAGCCCTGAAAAGGGCCGTTTTAAATGCTTCGACTGCACACGCAACTGATGTTAAGTGTCATCTTCCTGCGTCGGAGTCATTGGAAGTGGCCAATATTTTTTACGAAATGTTTATATACAAAAGTAATTAGTGCAAAAAGTTCTAACGAAATAAAGCAATTGTGCGAGGGAGACAAAAAATGTAGGTGCATAATTTGAAAAGTCCAGTCATTATAAATAACTTATGAAGCCTCAAAGCTTTCTCCAAATCAGCCTTCGGTGTGGGTTTGTACGTGTACTTATGTACACTGGTCACTTCCTGCACAATCTTCTCGGACGAGTTCGGTACTGGCGCCATGACTTCTACTTGTTATGTTTTTCAAAGTTCGAGTGATAATGATGAGTAACACCTGCCCGGGCTTGTTTATATACAAAAGTAATTAGTGCAAAAAGTTCTAACGAAATAAAGCAATTGTGCGAGGGAGACAAAAAATGTAGGTGCATAATTTGAAAAGTCCAGTCATTATAAATAACTTATGAAGCCTCAAAGCTTTCTCCAAATCAGCCTTCGGTGTGGGTTTGTACGTGTACTTACGTACACTGGTCACTTCCTGCACAATCTTCTCGGACGAGTTCGGTACTGGCGCCATGACTTCTACTTGTTATGTTTTTCAAAGTTCGAGTGATAATGATGAGTAACACCTGCCCGGGCTTGTTTATATACAAAAGTAATTAGTGCAAAAAGTTCTAACGAAATAAAGCAATTGTGCGAGGGAGACAAAAAATGTAGGTGCATAATTTGAAAAGTCCAGTCATTATAAATAACTTATGAAGCCTCAAAGCTTTCTCCAAATCAGCCTTCGGTGTGGGTTTGTACGTGTACTTATGTACACTGGTCACTTCCTGCACAATCTTCTCGGACGAGTTCGGTACTGGCGCCATGACTTCTTCTTGTTATGTTTTTCAAAGTTCGAGTGATAATGATGAGTAACACCTGCCCGGGCTTGTTTATATACAAAAGTAATTAGTGCAAAAAGTTCTAACGAAATAAAGCAATTGTGCGAGGGAGACAAAAAATGTAGGTGCATAATTTGAAAAGAAGTCCAGTCATTATAAATAACCCTTTATTATCTTTAATTAAATGCAAAAATGGTGTTTTTCATAAGTGTATAGTTCATATAAGAAACGTTTCTAGAGATATATGGTAGCCCTGAAAAGGGCCGTTTTAAATGCTTCGACTGCACACGCAACTGATGTTAAGTGTCATCTTCCTGCGTCGGAGTCATTGGAAGTGGCCAATATTTTTTACGAACTGCCTCTAATTGTGCGATAGGTGTTGGCACGTAGGTGCACTTCTCTCCCTGGTTCTGACTGACTGGAGAAGGGCAATAGGCTTCGGGCTTATGAAGCCTCAAAGCCTTCTCCAAATCAGCCTTCGGTGTGGGTTTGTACGTGTACTTACGTACACTGGTCACTTCCTGCACAATCTTCTCGGACGAGTTCGGTACTGGCGCCATGACTTCTACTTGTTATGTTTTTCAAAGTTCGAGTGATAATGATGAGTAACACCTGCCCGGGCTTGTTTATATACAAAAGTAATTAGTGCAAAAAGTTCTAACGAAATAAAGCAATTGTGCGAGGGAGACAAAAAATGTAGGTGCATAATTTGAAAAGAAGTCCAGTCATTATAAATAACCCTTTATTATCTTTAATTAAATGCAAAAATGGTGTTTTTCATAAGTGTATAGTTCATATAAGAAACGTTTCTAGAGATATATGGTAGCCCTGAAAAGGGCCGTTTTAAATGCTTCGACTGCACACGCAACTGATGTTAGGTGTCATCTTCCTGCGTCGGAGTCATTGGAAGTGGCCAATATTTTTTACGAACTGCCTCTAATTGTGCGATAGGTGTTGGCACGTAGGTGCACTTCTCTCCCTGGTTCTGACTGACTGGAGAAGGGCAATAGGCTTCGGGCTTATGAAGCCTCAAAGCTTTCTCCAAATCAGCCTTCGGTGTGGGTTTGTACGTGTACTTATGTACACTGGTCACTTCCTGCACAATCTTCTCGGACGAGTTCGGTACTGGCGCCATGACTTCTTCTTGTTATGTTTTTCAAAGTTCGAGTGATAATGATGAGTAACACCTGCCCGGGCTTGTTTATATACAAAAGTAATTAGTGCAAAAAGTTCTAACGAAATAAAGCAATTGTGCGAGGGAGACAAAAAATGTAGGTGCATAATTTGAAAATAAGTCCAGTCATTATAAATAACCCTTTATTATCTTTAATTAAATGCAAAAATGGTGTTTTTCATAAGTGTATAGTTCATATAAGAAACGTTTCTAGAGATATATGGTAGCCCTGAAAAGGGCCGTTTTAAATGCTTCGACTGCACACGCAACTGATGTTAGGTGTCATCTTCCTGCGTCGGAGTCATTGGAAGTGGCCAATATTTTTTACGAACTGCCTCTAATTGTGCGATAGGTGTTGGCACGTAGGTGCACTTCTCTCCCTGGTTCTGACTGACTGGAGAAGGGCAATAGGCTTCGGGCTTATGAAGCCTCAAAGCTTTCTCCAAATCAGCCTTCGGTGTGGGTTTGTACGTGTACTTATGTACACTGGTCACTTCCTGCACAATCTTCTCGGACGAGTTCGGTACTGGCGCCATGACTTCTACTTGTTATGTTTTTCAAAGTTCGAGTGATAATGATGAGTAACACCTGCCCGGGCTTGTTTATATACAAAAGTAATTAGTGCAAAAAGTTCTAACGAAATAAAGCAATTGTGCGAGGGAGACAAAAAATGTAGGTGCATAATTTGAAAAGAAGTCCAGTCATTATAAATAACCCTTTATTATCTTTAATTAAATGCAAAAATGGTGTTTTTCATAAGTGTATAGTTCATATAAGAAACATTTCTAGAGATATATGGTAGCCCTGAAAAGGGCCGTTTTAAATGCTTCGACTGCACACGCAACTGATGTTAAGTGTCATCTTCCTGCGTCGGAGTCATTGGAAGTGGCCAATATTTTTTACGAACTGCCTCTAATTGTGCGATAGGTGTTGGCACGTAGGTGCACTTCTCTCCCTGGTTCTGACTGACTGGAGAAGGGCAATAGGCTTCGGGCTTATGAAGCCTCAAAGCTTTCTCCAAATCAGCCTTCGGTGTGGGTTTGTACGTGTACTTATGTACACTGGTCACTTCCTGCACAATCTTCTCGGACGAGTTCGGTACTGGCGCCATGACTTCTTCTTGTTATGTTTTTCAAAGTTCGAGTGATAATGATGAGTAACACCTGCCCGGGCTTGTTTATATACAAAAGTAATTAGTGCAAAAAGTTCTAACGAAATAAAGCAATTGTGCGAGGGAGACAAAAAATGTAGGTGCATAATTTGAAAAGAAGTCCAGTCATTATAAATAACCCTTTATTATCTTTAATTAAATGCAAAAATGGTGTTTTTCATAAGTGTATAGTTCATATAAGAAACATTTCTAGAGATATATGGTAGCCCTGAAAAGGGCCGTTTTAAATGCTTCGACTGCACACGCAACTGATGTTAGGTGTCATCTTCCTGCGTCGGAGTCATTGGAAGTGGCCAATATTTTTTACGAACTGCCTCTAATTGTGCGATAGGTGTTGGCACGTAGGTGCACTTCTCTCCCTGGTTCTGACTGACTGGAGAAGGGCAATAGGCTTCGGGCTTATGAAGCCTCAAAGCTTTCTCCAAATCAGCCTTCGGTGTGGGTTTGTACGTGTACTTATGTACACTGGTCACTTCCTGCACAATCTTCTCGGACGAGTTCGGTACTGGCGCCATGACTTCTTCTTGTTATGTTTTTCAAAGTTCGAGTGATAATGATGAGTAACACCTGCCCGGGCTTGTTTATATACAAAAGTAATTAGTGCAAAAAGTTCTAACGAAATAAAGCAATTGTGCGAGGGAGACAAAAAATGTAGGTGCATAATTTGAAAAGAAGTCCAGTCATTATAAATAACCCTTTATTATCTTTAATTAAATGCAAAAATGGTGTTTTTAAAAGTGTATAGTTCATATAAGAAACGTTTCTAGAGATATATGGTAGCCCTGAAAAGGGCCGTTTTAAATGCTTCGACTGCACACGCAACTGATGTTAAGTGTCATCTTCCTGCGTCGGAGTCATTGGAAGTGGCCAATATTTTTTACGAACTGCCTCTAATTGTGCGATAGGTGTTGGCACGTAGGTGCACTTCTCTCCCTGGTTCTGACTGACTGGAGAAGGGCAATAGGCTTCGGGCTTATGAAGCCTCAAAGCTTTCTCCAAATCAGCCTTCGGTGTGGGTTTGTGCGTGTACTTATGTACACTGGTCACTTCCTGCACAATCTTCTCGGACGAGTTCGGTACTGGCGCCATGACTTCTTCTTGTTATGTTTTTCAAAGTTCGAGTGATAATGATGAGTAACACCTGCCCGGGCTTGTTTATATACAAAAGTAATTAGTGCAAAAAGTTCTAACGAAATAAAGCAATTGTGCGAGGGAGACAAAAAATGTAGGTGCATAATTTGAAAAGAAGTCCAGTCATTATAAATAACCCTTTATTATCTTTAATTAAATGCAAAAATGGTGTTTTTCATAAGTGTATAGTTCATATAAGAAACGTTTCTAGAGATATATGGTAGCCCTGAAAAGGGCCGTTTTAAATGCTTCGACTGCACACGCAACTGATGTTAAGTGTCATCTTCCTGCGTCGGAGTCATTGGAAGTGGCCAATATTTTTTACGAACTGCCTCTAATTGTGCGATAGGTGTTGGCACGTAGGTGCACTTCTCTCCCTGGTTCTGACTGACTGGAGAAGGGCAATAGGCTTCGGGCTTATGAAGCCTCAAAGCCTTCTCCAAATCAGCCTTCGGTGTGGGTTTGTACGTGTACTTACGTACACTGGTCACTTCCTGCACAATCTTCTCGGACGAGTTCGGTACTGGCGCCATGACTTCTACTTGTTATGTTTTTCAAAGTTCGAGTGATAATGATGAGTAACACCTGCCCGGGCTTGTTTATATACAAAAGTAATTAGTGCAAAAAGTTCTAACGAAATAAAGCAATTGTGCGAGGGAGACAAAAAATGTAGGTGCATAATTTGAAAAGAAGTCCAGTCATTATAAATAACCCTTTATTATCTTTAATTAAATGCAATAATGGTGTTTTTCATAAGTGTATAGTTCATATAAGAAACGTTTCTAGAGATATATGGTAGCTCTGAAAAGGGCCGTTTTAAATGCTTCGACTGCACACGCAACTGATGTTAGGTGTCATCTTCCTGCGTCGGAGTCATTGGAAGTGGCCAATATTTTTTACGAACTGCCTCTAATTGTGCGATAGGTGTTGGCACGTAGGTGCACTTCTCTCCCTGGTTCTGACTGACTGGAGAAGGGCAATAGGCTTCGGGCTTATGAAGCCTCAAAGCTTTCTCCAAATCAGCCTTCGGTGTGGGTTTGTACGTGTACTTACGTACACTGGTCACTTCCTGCACAATCTTCTCGGACGAGTTCGGTACTGGCGCCATGACTTCTACTTGTTATGTTTTTCAAAGTTCGAGTGATAATGATGAGTAACACCTGCCCGGGCTTGTTTATATACAAAAGTAATTAGTGCAAAAAGTTCTAACGAAATAAAGCAATTGTGCGAGGGAGACAAAAAATGTAGGTGCATAATTTGAAAAGAAGTCCAGTCATTATAAATAACCCTTTATTATCTTTAATTAAATGCAAAAATGGTGTTTTTCATAAGTGTATAGTTCATATAAGAAACGTTTCTAGAGATATATGGTAGCCCTGAAAAGGGCCGTTTTAAATGTTTCGACTGCACACGCAACTGATGTTAGGTGTCATCTTCCTGCGTCGGAGTCATTGGAAGTGGCCAATATTTTTTACGAACTGCCTCTAATTGTGCGATAGGTGTTGGCACGTAGGTGCACTTCTCTCCCTGGTTCTGACTGACTGGAGAAGGGCAATAGGCTTCGGGCTTATGAAGCCTCAAAGCTTTCTCCAAATCAGCCTTCGGTGTGGGTTTGTACGTGTACTTATGTACACTGGTCACTTCCTGCACAATCTTCTCGGACGAGTTCGGTACTGGCGCCATGACTTCTACTTGTTATGTTTTTCAAAGTTCGAGTGATAATGATGAGTAACACCTGCCCGGGCTTGTTTATATACAAAAGTAATTAGTGCAAAAAGTTCTAACGAAATAAAGCAATTGTGCGAGGGAGACAAAAAATGTAGGTGCATAATTTGAAAAGAAGTCCAGTCATTATAAATAACCCTTTATTATCTTTAATTAAATGCAAAAATGGTGTTTTTCATAAGTGTATAGTTCATATAAGAAACATTTCTAGAGATTATGGTAGCCCTGAAAAGGGCCGTTTTAAATGCTTCGACTGCACACGCAACTGATGTTAAGTGTCATCTTCCTGCGTCGGAGTCATTGGAAGTGGCCAATATTTTTTACGAACTGCCTCTAATTGTGCGATAGGTGTTGGCACGTAGGTGCACTTCTCTCCCTGGTTCTGACTGACTGGAGAAGGGCAATAGGCTTCGGGCTTATGAAGCCTCAAAGCTTTCTCCAAATCAGCCTTCGGTGTGGGTTTGTACGTGTACTTATGTACACTGGTCACTTCCTGCACAATCTTCTCGGACGAGTTCGGTACTGGCGCCATGACTTCTTCTTGTTATGTTTTTCAAAGTTCGAGTGATAATGATGAGTAACACCTGCCCGGGCTTGTTTATATACAAAAGTAATTAGTGCAAAAAGTTCTAACGAAATAAAGCAATTGTGCGAGGGAGACAAAAAATGTAGGTGCATAATTTGAAAAGAAGTCCAGTCATTATAAATAACCCTTTATTATCTTTAATTAAATGCAAAAATGGTGTTTTTCATAAGTGTATAGTTCATATAAGAAACGTTTCTAGAGATATATGGTAGCCCTGAAAAGGGCCGTTTTAAATGCTTCGACTGCACACGCAACTGATGTTAAGTGTCATCTTCCTGCGTCGGAGTCATTGGAAGTGGCCAATATTTTTTACGAACTGCCTCTAATTGTGCGATAGGTGTTGGCACGTAGGTGCACTTCTCTCCCTGGTTCTGACTGACTGGAGAAGGGCAATAGGCTTCGGGCTTATGAAGCCTCAAAGCTTTCTCCAAATCAGCCTTCGGTGTGGGTTTGTGCGTGTACTTATGTACACTGGTCACTTCCTGCACAATCTTCTCGGACGAGTTCGGTACTGGCGCCATGACTTCTTCTTGTTATGTTTTTCAAAGTTCGAGTGATAATGATGAGTAACACCTGCCCGGGCTTGTTTATATACAAAAGTAATTAGTGCAAAAAGTTCTAACGAAATAAAGCAATTGTGCGAGGGAGACAAAAAATGTAGGTGCATAATTTGAAAAGAAGTCCAGTCATTATAAATAACCCTTTATTATCTTTAATTAAATGCAAAAATGGTGTTTTTCATAAGTGTATAGTTCATATAAGAAACGTTTCTAGAGATATATGGTAGCCCTGAAAAGGGCCGTTTTAAATGCTTCGACTGCACACGCAGCTGATGTTAGGTGTCATCTTCCTGCGTCGGAGTCATTGGAAGTGGCCAATATTTTTTACGAACTGCCTCTAATTGTGCGATAGGTGTTGGCACGTAGGTGCACTTCTCTCCCTGGTTCTGACTGACTGGAGAAGGGCAATAGGCTTCGGGCTTATGAAGCCTCAAAGCTGTCTCCAAATCAGCCTTCGGTGTGGGTTTGTACGTGTACTTACGTACACTGGTCACTTCCTGCACAATCTTCTCGGACGAGTTCGGTACTGGCGCCATGACTTCTACTTGTTATGTTTTTCAGAGTTCGAGTGATAATGATGAGTAACACTAACTAACTAACTAACTAGTGTCTTCCGGCCGAGCCGAAGGCTCGGGCCGGGAGGCGCTGGGGCAACCCCCTTTGCGCCGGCAACGTCTCAAGGGGGCATCAACCCCCCGGGTTCTGCTTCTGGCCCCTACTGGGCCAAGGTGGCCGTCGGCAACCTGTTACTTAGGAAAATTTAAAAGTTAGTATAAATAACCCTGAAAATTGTCATAACATTTAAAAGGGTTTCTGAAACATAAAGCAAACAAATTAAAATTTTGAATTTGGAAGATAGGTAAGATTAGAATAGGGCAGGTACGGGTGGAAGTGAACCCCGCGTGCTCGAGCTACTTGTGACTATGTCGCGCAGGACGAAAAAGACGGCCGTTCCGCGATAGATCTCGCTGGTCGGCAAGGTCTCGTCCGCGCGACAAGCGAAGCAGCTCGGGACGCGGAGTTTCGTGCGCGCGGAGTCTGCACTCCTGCTGCGCCTCTGGATGCCTCCAGGGTCCCATGGGTTCAGGGTTCTACAGTGTGGTGTGGTCCCCACCTGTGTGCCGCATCCAGGAGGGAGCTTATGGCCATAATGGCCGCACGGCGCATGTCCGTCCCCTCGGCCAGAGCCTTGAGGAGTTCCACGGCTACGTCCTTGAAGACGTCGGCGGGGTGTTGGGTGTTCCCGGGGGGGGGGGGGGAGGTGGTATGTGATGTTGTCCTCCCCATCGGAGAACTGTACGGGGGGGCGGACATGGGCCGCGACTGGGGCGGCCACAGGCGGGGGGCGGGATGTCGATGTGTTCTTGGCGCTGGGCCGGCCCGTCTCCGCCAAGGGGTCCGGTCCTCTTGCCGTCTTGACCAGATCTGTGACGGGCAGCTGCGGGGCTCTCGTCTTCTTCTTCCTTTTTCCCCTCCTCTTGCGTTTCCCTTGTGGAAGGGGCGCACCGCGTGGGGTCGGTTCATTGGCCGGGGCCATCAGGCTCAGGGTCTGCGTCGGCTCCAAGCCTGTCGGCGCCGATCCTCGGGTCGTTGGTCTCGGGGTTGGGTTCTGGGAGGTGATTTTTGCAGCGGGTCCGGGTAGGTTTCCCACGCTGATGCCTCTCTTTCGGGCCTCTCTTCTAAAAATGGGGCACTTCTTGTCATTGGCCGCGTGCGCCTTGCCACAATTGGTGCACTTCGGCGCAGTGTCCTTGGGACACTGGCTGGCCGGGTGGTTCCCAGCGCACCGAAGGCACCTGATGTCCCGGTAGCAGTTGGTCGACGCGTGACCAAACTGCTGGCACCGGTGACATTGAGGCGGCGCAGGCGACCTTTTCCATTCCCTCACCTGTATACCAGGAAGGCACAGAAGCTCGGTCACTCCATAGAGCTCCTTAAGTGACTCCCGGCCCAGGTGAGGGAACTGCACAAAGAAAATAGCATGATTCCGGCCCTTTCTCGGGGGAATCGCTCGGATATGGGTTGGGTATTCACCCACTCTCTCCCTGAGCGCCGACATAATGATGTCGTGCGGCGTATGCAGGGGGAGGCCTCTCACCGCCACTTTGTGGGGCCTCTCCGTGGGGAGAGAGTAGGTGAATCCCAACTTAATAGTTGGGTCGTCTATTACCGCCTCCGAGAAGTAGGCCTGAACCACTCTGTACTCGGAGGCGGTTTTGGGGTTGAACCGCATTCCTTTCCCCTTAGGATGGGCTTGGGGAGCGTGGCCCAGCTTCTGGTGCAGATTCCGCAAGTGCAGCGGCCAGTTCTCAAGCACGTCCACTTCGAACGGCGGGATCTTGGTCGCTGCAGGGATGGCGGGCTTTGAAGAACCAGGGGGTGAAGAGGGGGGCTTGGGCTGTGGTGAGGGGGGGGGTTCTAATTGCCTCGCTGTAGGACATTGAAGGGGAAGTGGCCCTTGTGGACGCGTACTGGGGAGGGCTCGGAGTTTCCCTCAGGGGGGCGTGGGACCGGCTCGGTGACGGACCCAAGTTGGGTCGCCTAGAGTCGTGGTCGTCCTCGTCTTCCTCGTCGTCCTCTTCCCTGCATTCGTTTCTTCTTTTTGAGGCCCGGGACTCCAGCTCCATGTAGACGGTATCGTCCTGGAATGCTGGAGGGTGCCTCTCGAAGAAGTCGGTCAGTACCTCTGGTGGCTGGGGCGCCTCTTCAGGCGGCGGCAGGAACAGTGGCAGGATAGGTGGCATTTCTGTCGCAGGTGGCGGTGTATAGGCAGTGTGTATTGGTGTCGGAGGGGGGTCGGGGTACGGGACCACCTCGGTGAGGTCGTCCGGTAAAGATCTTCCCATCACACCGATCGCGCCGTGGTAGCCGGACTCGACCATCTCGGGCCGTGCGTCGACCAGCTCGCGCGGTCCGAGCGGGCTAGTCCGCATCGGCTCCGTCGGTTTGATAGCTATAGCTTGTATAGGATAATTAAAATTAATATTAGGTGCATTCACTAAGGAATGCGACGATTGCGCAATCGACGCATGCGTCAAGGCATGCGCCGATTGCGCAACCGACTCGCATTCCTTAGGAATGGGGTATGAGGTGTGGGGAACATACAGGGGAAGGGGCTTGGGGGGGGAAAAACGATGAGTAACACCTGCCCGGGCTTGTTTATATACAAAAGTAATTAGTGCAAAAAGTTCTAACGAAATAAAGCAATTGTGCGAGGGAGACAAAAAATGTAGGTGCATAATTTGAAAAGAAGTCCAGTCATTATAAATAACCCTTTATTATCTTTAATTAAATGCAAAAATGGTGTTTTTCATAAGTGTATAGTTCATATAAGAAACATTTCTAGAGATATATGGTAGCCCTGAAAAGGGCCGTTTTAAATACTTCGACTGCACACGCAACTGATGTTAAGTGTCATCTTCCTGCGTCGGAGTCATTGGAAGTGGCCAATATTTTTTACGAACTGCCTCTAATTGTGCGATAGGTGTTGGCACGTAGGTGCACTTCTCTCCCTGGTTCTGACTGACTGGAGAAGGGCAATAGGCTTCGGGCTTATGAAGCCTCAAAGCTTTCTCCAAATCAGCCTTCGGTGTGGGTTTGTACGTGTACTTATGTACACTGGTCACTTCCTGCACAATCTTCTCGGACGAGTTCGGTACTGGCGCCATGACTTCTTCTTGTTATGTTTTTCAAAGTTCGAGTGATAATGATGAGTAACACCTGCCCGGGCTTGTTTATATACAAAAGTAATTAGTGCAAAAAGTTCTAACGAAATAAAGCAATTGTGCGAGGGAGACAAAAAATGTAGGTGCATAATTTGAAAAGAAGTCCAGTCATTATAAATAACCCTTTATTATCTTTAATTAAATGCAAAAATGGTGTTTTTCATAAGTGTATAGTTCATATAAGAAACAATTCTAGAGATATATGGTAGCCCTGAAAAGGGCCGTTTTAAATGCTTCGACTGCACACGCAACTGATGTTAGGTGTCATCTTCCTGCGTCGGAGTCATTGGAAGTGGCCAATATTTTTTACGAACTGCCTCTAATTGTGCGATAGGTGTTGGCACGTAGGTGCACTTCTCTCCCTGGTTCTGACTGACTGGAGAAGGGCAATAGGCTTCGGGCTTATGAAGCCTCAAAGCTTTCTCCAAATCAGCCTTCGGTGTGGGTTTGTACGTGTACTTATGTACACTGGTCACTTCCTGCACAATCTTCTCGGACGAGTTCGGTACTGGCGCCATGACTTCTTCTTGTTATGTTTTTCAAAGTTCGAGTGATAATGATGAGTAACACCTGCCCGGGCTTGTTTATATACAAAAGTAATTAGTGCAAAAAGTTCTAACGAAATAAAGCAATTGTGCGAGGGAGACAAAAAATGTAGGTGCATAATTTGAAAAGAAGTCCAGTCATTATAAATAACCCTTTATTATCTTTAATTAAATGCAAAAATGGTGTTTTTCATAAGTGTATAGTTCATATAAGAAACGTTTCTAGAGATATATGGTAGCCCTGAAAAGGGCCGTTTTAAATGCTTCGACTGCACACGCAACTGATGTTAAGTGTCATCTTCCTGCGTCGGAGTCATTGGAAGTGGCCAATATTTTTTACGAACTGCCTCTAATTGTGCGATAGGTGTTGGCACGTAGGTGCACTTCTCTCCCTGGTTCTGACTGACTGGAGAAGGGCAATAGGCTTCGGGCTTATGAAGCCTCAAAGCCTTCTCCAAATCAGCCTTCGGTGTGGGTTTGTACGTGTACTTACGTACACTGGTCACTTCCTGCACAATCTTCTCGGACGAGTTCGGTACTGGCGCCATGACTTCTACTTGTTATGTTTTTCAAAGTTCGAGTGATAATGATGAGTAACACCTGCCCGGGCTTGTTTATATACAAAAGTAATTAGTGCAAAAAGTTCTAACGAAATAAAGCAATTGTGCGAGGGAGACAAAAAATGTAGGTGCATAATTTGAAAAGAAGTCCAGTCATTATAAATAACCCTTTATTATCTTTAATTAAATGCAAAAATGGTGTTTTTCATAAGTGTATAGTTCATATAAGAAACGTTTCTAGAGATATATGGTAGCCCTGAAAAGGGCCGTTTTAAATGCTTCGACTGCACACGCAACTGATGTTAAGTGTCATCTTCCTGCGTCGGAGTCATTGGAAGTGGCCAATATTTTTTACGAACTGCCTCTAATTGTGCGATAGGTGTTGGCACGTAGGTGCACTTCTCTCCCTGGTTCTGACTGACTGGAGAAGGGCAATAGGCTTCGGGCTTATGAAGTCTCAAAGCTTTCTCCAAATCAGCCTTCGGTGTGGGTTTGTACGTGTACTTACGTACACTGGTCACTTCCTGCACAATCTTCTCGGACGAGTTCGGTACTGGCGCCATGACTTCTACTTGTTATGTTTTTCAAAGTTCGAGTGATAATGATGAGTAACACCTGCCCGGGCTTGTTTATATACAAAAGTAATTAGTGCAAAAAGTTCTAACGAAATAAAGCAATTGTGCGAGGGAGACAAAAAATGTAGGTGTATAATTTGAAAAGAAGTCCAGTCATTATAAATAACCCTTTATTATCTTTAATTAAATGCAAAAATGGTGTTTTTCATAAGTGTATAGTTCATATAAGAAACGTTTCTAGAGATATATGGTAGCCCTGAAAAGGGCCGTTTTAAATGCTTCGACTCGTATCGTATCGTATTGGTGTCTTCCGGCCGAGCCGAAGGCTCAGGCCGGGAGGCGCTGGGGCAACCCCCGTTGCGCCGGCAGTGTCTCAAGGGGGCAACAACCCCCCGGTGTCTTCTTTAGGCCCCTAGTGGGCCAAGGCGGCTTTGCTACCTGTTATTTGGGAATATTTAAATAAACAGCACTAGTTGGGGGGGTAAGGTCCCCACCTGTCTGCCGCGTCCAGCAGGGAGCTTATGGCCATCATGGCCGCGCGGCGCATGTCCGCGCCCTCGGCCAGGGCCCTGAGGAGCTCCACCGCCACGTTTTTGAAGACGTCGGTGGGATGCGGGGTCCTCCCGGGGGGGGGGACGGTAAATAATACTGTCCTCCCCATCGGAGAACTGAGCGGGGGGGGGGACATGGGTCGCGACTGGAGCGGCCACAGGTAGGGAGTAGCATTCAACGGCTTCCTTCGCGTAGGAGGTTCTCGCCGTCGCTTTCATGGTCGACATCTGGGATGTTGGCTTGGGAGCGGTGGTCTTATTTTTTCCCCTCTTGCCTCGGCGTCTGCGCCTCTTGACTGGCAGGGCCTCATCTCTAGGCGTCGGCTCGTTTGCCGGAGCCATGAGGCTTTGTGTTTGTGGTAGTTCGGAATTTGCGTCGGTCGGTGGATTCAGCGGGGCCAGTGGGGCCGTGGCCCTTTTCGCCCCTTGAGGCTGTTTTTGAGGGATATTTAGTCCTCTCCTCCTGGCTTCTCTTCTGAGTACGGCGCACTTGGTGTCATTCGCCGCGTGTGCCCTGCCGCAGTTGGAGCATTTCAGCGGCATGTCTTTCGGACACTGGCTAGCTGGATGTTCGCCAGCGCATCTGAGGCACTTCAGGTCCCTGTAACAGTTGATCGACGAGCGACCGAACTGTTGGCACCTGTGACACTGTGGTGGTGCAGGCGACCGCTTCCATTCTCTCACCTGGATTCCCGGGAGGAAGAGCAGTTCGCTCACTGCGTACAAACGCTTGAGTGCTTCTGGGTCCAGGTGAGGGAACTGGACGAAGAATGTGGTATGATTCCTCCCATTGCGGGGGGGGATCGCCCTTATGTGGGTAGGGCGGGAGTTTGTGATCTCCTCCAGGGCAGTCGCTAAAAGGCCCTGCTCTGTGTGCAGGGGGAGCCCTCTCAGGGCCACCTTATGTGGTTTCTCTGAGGCCAGGGCGAATGTGTGCCCCAACTTTATAGAGGCATCTGTGGCTGCCGCCTCCGCAAAGTAGGCCTGGACTATGCGGAACTCTGCAGCAGTCTTGGGGGTAAAGCGGAGTCCTTTCCCCTTCGGGTGGGCCCGAGGAGCGTGGCCCAGCCTTTCATGCAGTGCGCGCACGTGGGCCGGCCAATCCTCCAGCACGTCCACCTCGTAGGGGGGGATCCTAGCCGCCACGGAGGTAGAAGGTTTGGTGTTATCAGGGGCAGAGGAGGGCGATTTAGGTCGTGAAGGGGCGGGAGGGGACCTAATTGCCTCACTGTATGATTGAGGTATGGGAGTGGGGGTAGTGGCCCTTGACGCCTCCAACTCCATATAAAATGTTTCATCTTCAAACACGGGAGAGGGGCCCTCAAAAAAGGCATTCAGGACATCCGGCGGCCGAGGCGCCTCTTCAGGCGGTGGCAGGTGCCGCGACAGGATCGGCGGCATCTTCGTCGCGGGCGGCGGCTCATACGCGGTGTGCATCTGGGTCGGGGGGGGGACGGGGTATGGGACCACCTCGGTGAGGTCGTCCGGCAGCGACCCACCGACCTCCGGACCCAGGTCGGGCATCGAGGCGGTCCTCTCCCTCAGTCGTGCGCTTCCGGAGCGCGCGTAAGGGTGGCGCCTCTCCGTTAGGTAGGTGGCTGCGAGTATAGGACCAGCCGAGGGAAGGTCGGCCTCAGCCGTCATCCCGTCGGCCCGTGCCACAAGCTGGCTGCTATGAAGAGCTCCGCTTGTAATGTTGGTTGGTATATACATGTATTCGCTGATTGCGGCGATAGGCGAGGTCACCATTGACACGGTCACCGTACTGGCCGGTCTCCCGGTCGTCGCACCGGGCGCGCCGTGGTAGCCGGCTTCGCCCATCTCGGGCTGCGTGTGGACCAGCTCGCGCGGCTCGAGCGGGTTGGTCCGCATCGAATCAGTCGGCTTTGCAGTTAAGTTATAATAGTATGGCATTGGAATTTGAAAGACAGGTGCATTCGTTAAGGAATGCGACGATTGCGCAATCGACGCATGCGTCGAGGCATGCGTCGGTTGCACAACCGACTCGCATTCCTTAGGAATGTGGTATGAGGTGTGGGGGATGTTATATACGGGAGGAGGTTTGGGGGGGGAAAAACTCACCGATGCCGCGATCTTCGGCAATCCCTCCATCCTCTGTGCAGGGTAAGTGTCTGCTACAGTGTGGTCCGTGCTGGGTGGCGCGGAGCTGTACTGGCTCGCACGACCACCGCGGGAGGCCCTGCCGCCCGCATTACGAGGCGCTCGCTGCGGGAGGGCGCCGCGCGTAGATGGCGCGCGGTGCTGCGCGGTGCCAGCATGAGCCGGCTCGCGCGAGGTCTCGCCGGCACGAGCCGTGCCGGACGATGCGGAGCCAGCCTGTGCTGCACCTCCGCGATTTGACCCAGCCGCGACCAAATGCGCGCTGGGCCTAGCGGTGGCGCCGAAGGCGCCCTGGCCGCTCAGGGGAAGTGGAGGGAAGGCGGTGCCGGACAGAACCGGTCCCACCGCCTTAGCCTCGGGGCTCAAGGGAGATAGGGAGTGGCGAGACGCGGACGCGAACTTGGCGCCTCCACCACGGACCTGATTGGTCCTAGGGTCCCGAGCGACGGTCGAGGGCCGCGCGGCGGTCTGTCCGGTGGTTCCCGGCACTCCATGGCCCACGATGGGGGCCGAGGAGCCGGGCCGGTCGCCGCGCGGGCCGGGAGCGTCATCCCGAGTCCTACGTGCTCCATCCATTGACCGACGGTCGGCCATGGATGGGTGATCGGATGGGTGACCGACTGCGGTCACCTACACTTAACCAAGTAACACAATATATAAGAAAGCGGGAGTTATAGCATTATAAATTTTGCAAATCTGATTAGATAATAGGGTTCAGGGAGCAGTTTAGAAGATGGAATTTGGAGATAGAGTGGTGACAAACAAAACAAGTAGGTAGGTAGGAACCCACACGCCCGCACTTAGCAGTGCGGGTAGTTTAGAATGGAAATGAAAACAAAACCAAAAACCAACTCACGATTGATGGGAACGTGAGCTGTGTGGGGCCTTGTCAGCACTCCCGGGCCCTGTGCGGCTTCCGCCCAGCCCGGCCGATATGATCGTAGACAGCGGGACTTCAAGTACCGCCGTTTGGATCCCCGGCCGCCCGGGGCGACAGCCGCAGCAGGGAACCGCTGTTGCGGGCTCGTCCGCACAGCGTTCGGCGGCGGGCCGGAGATAGAATGCTCACGGCCCGCTGATGCCTGTCCGCTGTGGCGGATAGGGCCCACCACAACGGCTCTTCGGATCCTCTTCTTCTTGTTATCACAGCGGCTGCGTTGGAGGTTTCGCGGTGCGCCGCGACACGGAGGTGGGCCGGAGGCTCTCAGCTCGACAGCCCACTTTCGTCACAGCACACACAGCTCACTCTCACAACACACAGCACAGCAAAAATGTAGGTGCATAATTTGAAAAGAAGTCCAGTCATTATAAATAACCCTTTATTATCTTTAATTAAATGCAAAAATGGTGTTTTTCATAAGTGTATAGTTCATATAAGAAACGTTTCTAGAGATATATGGTAGCCCTGAAAAGGGCCGTTTTAAATGCTTCGACTGCACACGCAACTGATGTTAAGTGTCATCTTCCTGCGTCGGAGTCATTGGAAGTGGCCAATATTTTTTACGAACTGCCTCTAATTGTGCGATAGGTGTTGGCACGTAGGTGCACTTCTCTCCCTGGTTCTGACTGACTGGAGAAGGGCAATAGGCTTCGGGCTTATGAAGCCTCAAAGCTTTCTCCAAATCAGCCTTCGGTGTGGGTTTGTACGTGTACTTATGTACACTGGTCACTTCCTGCACAATCTTCTCGGACGAGTTCGGTACTGGCGCCATGACTTCTACTTGTTATGTTTTTCAAAGTTCGAGTGATAATGATGAGTAACACCTGCCCGGGCTTGTTTATATACAAAAGTAATTAGTGCAAAAAGTTCTAACGAAATAAAGCAATTGTGCGAGGGAGACAAAAAATGTAGGTGCATAATTTGAAAAGAAGTCCAGTCATTATAAATAACCCTTTGTTATCTTTAATTAAATGCAAAAATGGTGTTTTTCATAAGTGTATAGTTCATATAAGAAACGTTTCTAGAGATATATGGTAGCCCTGAAAAGGGCCGTTTTAAATGCTTCGACTGCACACGCAACTGATGTTAAGTGTCATCTTCCTGCGTCGGAGTCATTGGAAGTGGCCAATATTTTTTACGAACTGCCTCTAATTGTGCGATAGGTGTTGGCACGTAGGTGCACTTCTCTCCCTGGTTCTGACTGACTGGAGAAGGGCAATAGGCTTCGGGCTTATGAAGCCTCAAAGCTTTCTCCAAATCAGCCTTCGGTGTGAGTTTGTACGTGTACTTATGTACACTGGTCACTTCCTGCACAATCTTCTCGGACGAGTTCGGTACTGGCGCCATGACTTCTACTTGTTATGTTTTTCAAAGTTCGAGTGATAATGATGAGTAACACCTGCCCGGGCTTGTTTATATACAAAAGTAATTAGTGCAAAAAGTTCTAACGAAATAAAGCAATTGTGCGAGGGAGACAAAAAATGTAGGTGCATAATTTGAAAAGAAGTCCAGTCATTATAAATAACCCTTTATTATCTTTAATTAAATGCAAAAATGGTGTTTTTCATAAGTGTATAGTTCATATAAGAAACGTTTCTAGAGATATATGGTAGCCCTGAAAAGGGCCGTTTTAAATGCTTCGACTGCACACGCAACTGATGTTAAGTGTCATCTTCCTGCGTCGGAGTCATTGGAAGTGGCCAATATTTTTTACGAACTGCCTCTAATTGTGCGATAGGTGTTGGCACGTAGGTGCACTTCTCTCCCTGGTTCTGACTGACTGGAGAAGGGCAATAGGCTTCGGGCTTATGAAGCCTCAAAGCTTTCTCCAAATCAGCCTTCGGTGTGGGGTTGTACGTGTACTTACGTACACTGGTCACTTCCTGCACAATCTTCTCGGACGAGTTCGGTACTGGCGCCATGACTTCTGCTTGTTATGTTTTTCAGAGTTCGAGTGATAATGATGAGTAACACCTGCCCGGGCTTGTTTATATACAAAAGTAATTAGTGCAAAAAGTTCTAACGAAATAAAGCAATTGTGCGAGGGAGACAAAAAATGTAGGTGCATAATTTGAAAAGAAGTCCAGTCATTATAAATAACCCTTTATTATCTTTAATTAAATGCAAAAATCAGCCTTCGGTGTGGGTTTGTACGTGTACTTATGTACACTGGTCACTTCCTGCACAATCTTCTCGGACGAGTTCGGTACTGGCGCCATGACTTCTACTTGTTATGTTTTTCAAAGTTCGAGTGATAATGATGAGTAACACCTGCCCGGGCTTGTTTATATACAAAAGTAATTAGTGCAAAAAGTTCTAACGAAATAAAGCAATTGTGCGAGGGAGACAAAAAATGTAGGTGCATAATTTGAAAAGAAGTCCAGTCATTATAAATAACCCTTTATTATCTTTAATTAAATGCAAAAATGGTGTTTTTCATAAGTGTATAGTTCATATAAGAAACGTTTCTAGAGATATATGGTAGCCCTGAAAAGGGCCGTTTTAAATGCTTCGACTGCACACGCAACTGATGTTAAGTGTCATCTTCCTGCGTCGGAGTCATTGGAAGTGGCCAATATTTTTTACGAACTGCCTCTAATTGTGCGATAGGTGTTGGCACGTAGGTGCACTTCTCTCCCTGGTTCTGACTGACTGGAGAAGGGCAATAGGCTTCGGGCTTATGAAGCCTCAAAGCTTTCTCCAAATCAGCCTTCGGTGTGGGTTTGTACGTGTACTTATGTACACTGGTCACTTCCTGCACAATCTTCTCGGACGAGTTCGGTACTGGCGCCATGACTTCCACTTGTTATGTTTTTCAAAGTTCGAGTTATAATGATGAGTAATATCATCATCATCATCATCATCATCATCATCATCATCACCATCATCATCATCATCATCATCATCATCATCATCATCATCATCATCATCATTCATCAATAGTGTCTTCCGGTCCGGGAGGCGCTGGGGCTACCCCCGTTGCGCCGGCAGTCTCTGAGGGGCGTCGACCCCCCGGGATCTTCTTCTGGCCCTTACTGGGCCAAGGTGGCCGTCGGCAACCTATTACATTGGGAATATATAAAGTTATTAAATTTAAAAATTACCCTGAAAATATCATAATACCATATAAAATAAAAGACATTAGTATAATTTCTGAAACATAAACAAAGGATTAACGAATTCAGATCAAATAAGGTAAAATCAAATAAAAGTAGAATAAAGTAATATTTAAAATAAGACAATTGTACAGGTAATATGGTGGGACCTTGGCTTAGAGAGGCTCGAGAGTAGGGTGATGGGTCGGTAGCTCGCCGGGTATCGGCGATCCTTTCCTGGCTTCGGGAGAACAATCACCTTACCGGCCTTCCAGATGGTCGGGAAGTGGCCGGTACGGAGCACCCCATTGCAGAGGCGCGCTATTGCGACTAGCGGTCGCCGTGGTAAGCGCGCCACATCTGCATTTGTGATGCCATCTAGTCCGGGCGCCTTCTTCATCTTCAAAAAAAGAAAGAGAATAGTTTTTTTTTTTGTTTTTTTTAATTCTCTTTTTTGTTAGACAGGTAAAGCAATTTCAAAGTAAAGTAAAGTCAAGTCAATCAGTAAAACAGTAAAGTTGGTCTACACTGGGACCACGTCTAGTCCCTCCAAGGACCAGGCGAGAGGCTCCCTAGGGAGATGGTAGCCGTCGAGTGGCCTTCCAATCGCAGGGGCGATCCCACGGAGGTGCTCGTGTCGACTGTTATCAGCGCGATCGAACATTCGACGCGCCATGTCGACTACGAACTCCTCGACGTAGGTGATCTGGAGGTCCCTGCGAATGGTCTCATTGCGGACGAACCAGGGCGCGCGGGTTATCGCGCGCAGCGCCTTGTTCTGCTGGACCTGGATTAGGTGTCTTGGCTGGGCGGAGAGAAGACTATGCTTGTAGATTAGAAGCTTGACCCGGAGTGGCAGAGGAGATCGTAAGGCAGGGCGGAGCATGGCGCCGGCCATCTTAGCGCTATTAATCGCATAAGATGCCATGGCGCACATGCTCAGCCTCCTGTCTATCTGGCACCACAGGTACTTGATGGTGTTGCTCCACTCCACGACTTGACCTCTCAGTCGCAGCGGGGGAGGGAGTCTTCTCGAGGTGGTGGTCAGAGCCGTCGTCTTGCCGACGTTGACCGCCATCCTCCAGTCGTCCAGCCATGTAGGCAGCAGGTCCAGCAGACGCTGCATCTTCCGTGCTGCATGCCTGGGGTTCACGGAAGATGTGATGTAGGCGCTGTCGTCCGCAAAGAGGGCCAGCATCGACTCCTTTTCGCATCCTAGCGATGGTCCCAGTGTTGGTATGTCGTTAGTGAAGACTGCGTAAAGTAGGGGAGAGAGGCAACTGCCCTGGGGTACCCCTGCTGTGATAGTCCTTTGTGGAGAGAGTTTCCCCTCCACGCTGACAAGGAACGTGCGCCCCTCCAAGAAGGACGCCACCACCCTGATAGCCATCGGTGGTATTGGCGTCTTCTGGAGCTTGTACAAGAGTCCGCTGTGCCACACTCTGTCGAATGCTTTCTCTATATCGAGAAAGACACCGACAGAGCAGCGGCCCCTGTTGCGCTCCGACGCCAGGTGATGTAGCACTCTCGTAAGTTGCAGAGTAGTCGAGTGTCCCTCCCTGAAACCGAATTGCTCCGGTCTCAGGTCGACATAAGGTTTTAGTCGTCGGAGGAACACTCTCTCGAACAACTTAGAGAGGCTCGATAACAGGGTGATGGGCCGGTAACTTGAAGGTAATCGGCGATCCTTGCCAGGTTTAAGTAGAACTATCACTTTTCCGGACTTCCAGGTGGTCGGGAAGTGTCCGGTGCGGAGTACTCCATTGCATAGGCGCGCTATCGCGACCATCGGCCGTCGAGGTAAGCGCGCCAAGTCTGAGTTGGTGATGCCATCCATCCCCGGGGCCTTCTTCGTCTTTAGGTGCATTGTAATCTTTCGCACCTCAGCTGGCGAGACGAAGAATTTACCGGGGAGGGGTGGCGCCGCCAAACTCAGGAATTCCCCTACTTCACGCAGCACTTCTGCATTGTGATCGGAGTTCTGGACGGGAAACGGAAACTTCACCCAGGAATCTCCCCTGAAGTCGGCAATCTCGCGCCGGAGCCCCTCCGCCACCCTGTTCAGCTCAGTTTTCGCCGCAGGGCAGCGTGAGTGGGTCCAGCGGCGGTGTAGAGCACGCTTCAGGCGGAGTTTATTCCTTAGGTGTAAGGGAAGTGTTAGGATTATGGGATACCAGAACAAAAAGGCTGAGCGGATTTAATTATTTATATATTTAAGTTACAACAAGTAATCTTACTACGAGGACATTTTAAATCACACAGTTCACAGACTATTTGACAACTACTGCAATTTGATCAGTAGGTCACTCGATACAAGTTTGTTCTCTATGACACATACATATTTCAATACCCTTCCTCAAAGAAAACAAACTTTATTTAACACTAACATAATAGGCACATCTGTAAATACAACATCTTTGACAAATATAAATTAATTCTAATAGGCACATCTGCTACCTTACATAATCTTTGACAAATAAAAATTTTAAAAGGCACATCTGCTACCTTACATAATCTTTGACAAATAAAAATTTAAAATGGCACATCTGCCTTACATATTCTTTGACACAAAAAAAAAATGTAAACATAACCTCTATGACAAAAATAATAAATTAAATTAAAATCTGCTACCTATCATTTTTATATACTTAAAACAAATATATATACATTTTATAATTCTAGCCCAATGCCTGAACATAGTTTTAGAAACTTTTCTTTATTTAAGCTTTTAGTAAAAATATCAGCCAATTGTTTTTCAGACTGTATATACAACAATAAAACAATTCCTTCATTAACTTTGTCTCTAATAAAGTGATATTTGATCTCAATGTGTTTTAATCTCTTATGGTGTTCAGGGTTTCTAGAAATGTGTATTGCAGACTGGTTATCTATGAATATAGTTAAGTTATGGCAAACTAATCCTATTTCATTTAATAAACTTCTTATCCAACACCCCTCGGCTACCCCTTTTCCTAAAGCTATATATTCTGACTCTGTTGAAGAGAGTGCAACGCATTGTTGTTTTGCACAACACCAAGATACTGTACATCCAAATACTTTTAATACATATCCTGAAGTTGACTTTCTATCCTCTCTGCTCCCAGCCCAATCTGCATCTGTATACCCTATTAGTGGTGTATCTTCTTTGGCTCTATAAATAAGTTTGAAATCCAAGGTGCCCTTTATATATCGCAGAATACGTTTTAAGGCTTTCCATAAGTCTTGATTCGCACAAGCTTGATATCTGGCTAAGAAACTTAATGCAAAACAAATATCTGGCCGTGTACCCAACATTGCATACATAAGGCTACCAATGAGTCTGCGGCATCTCTTCACTAACTCCTCATCTGGTGAACATTCTATTGATAGCTGCAGCCCTACCTCCATAGGGGTTGCAATGGGTTTACACTCTTTCATTTTATATTTTACTAACAATTCTTCTAAATATTTTTTCTGACTTAGTTGTATTTCCCCTTTCTTTTGCTTAATGTTTATGCCTAGATATGTTGATACTTCTTCCAAATCCTTCATTTCAAAATTTCTTTTTAATGACTGTTTTATTTTCTGTATTTCATATTTATCATCTCCAATAAGTAGTAAGTCATCCACATATAATAAAATATACAGTTTTTGATTTCCTTCTTTGTAGTACAAACAATAATCTGATTTACTCCGAATAAACCCTTCCTGAATCATAAAATTATTAAATTTGTTGTTCCACATCTTTGGTGACTTCTTCAGACCATATAAAGACTTCTGTAGTTTTAAAACTTTTCCTGTTTGTTCCAGTCCATCAGGTATTTTTAAATAAACATCTTCAGTTATCTCGGCATACAAGAAGGCACTTTTTACATCCATCTGGTTAATTGATAAGTTATATTTGTTAGCAATAGCCAATAGTATCCTTAGTGTTGGTAACTTTGCTACTGGTGCATAGATATCTGATTGGTCAAATTTATCCTTCTGTTGGAATCCTCTTACAACCAACCTTGCCTTGTACTGTTTTTGTTTCTCATCTTCTCCTTTCTTCATTCTAAACACCCACTTTGTTTCAATAGTCTTCTTATTTTTAGGTAATTCTGTCTCAATCCAAGTTTTATTTCTCTTTAGTGCTTCTAACTCTTCTTCTATAGCCCCTTTCCAATTTTCTGATTCTTCACTACTTATGGCTTGTTCATAAGTTAAGTCATCATTTAATGCCACAAAACTTGTCTTGTACTCTTCTAGCCATTTTGGTTTTCTTACTTCTCTTTTTGGTCTTTCATTTCTATTTTCATTTAAGTTGGTCTCCTCGGTCGGCAATTCTTCCGATTCATTCGCATCATAGAATTTTTCTTCAATATTTCCTTTTTCTGAATTAAATCTTTGGTCTTCCTTTACTTCATCATCTGTTTCTTCATCTTCTTTTACTTCTTCATCTTCTTTTACTTCATCATCTGTTTCTTCATTGTTCACTTCCTGTTCTTCTGTCAATGTCATGCATTGGTTATATCTCTTAGCAGTGTTAATTTCTTTCTCAATAGACTTTTCACAACTTTTACTCTCATTTACAAATATTACATCTCTATATGTTTCCACTTTCTTTGTATTCTGTATCCATACTCTGAATCCCTTGCAATCTATACCATACCCGACAAATATCCCCTTTCTACTTTTTGCATCCCATTTTAACCTTCGCTCTTTTGGTATATGAGTGTAGACCTCAGTTCCGAACACTTTCAGAGTTGAAATGTCAAAACTTTTCTTATATAAAAGTTCATAAGGTGTCTTGTCCTTCACTACCGTAGGGCCTGTCCGATTGATAGTATAAACAGCTGAACTTACCGCTTCTGCCCATAATGTTTTTGGCAGTCCCTTCGCTTGTAGCATTGTTCTTGCTGACTCCACTATAGTCCTCATCTCGCGTTCCGCTCTACCATTCTGCTCTGGTGTGTAACTTACCGTTGTTTGATGTACTATACCCTTTCTGTTAAATAAATTCTTCACATCTCTATTTAAGAATTCTGTTCCATTATCTGTTCTTACTATCTTTACTCTAGATCCCGACACATTTTCCAAAGTTATTATAAAATTTTCAATACATGACTTTGTTTCCCACTTATGTTTTATAAAATATATGAATCTGAAACTAGTATAATCATCCTTAACCAATAAAAAATACCTTGACCCACCTAAAGATTCTTCTTCCATTTTTCCTGCTAAATCCATGTGAATAACTTCCCCTGGTTTATTTGCCTTATTAAAACTCTGATTAAATGGAGATCTATGCCGTTTTCCCTTCAAGCGTGCAATATACTGTTCTGTCTGCCCTTCATATTTTATATTATTTTGATCTAACACTTTCTTAACATGTACATAGTTTTGGTGTGCAAGCTTCTGATGCCATTCTAAAAGAGTACTGTAACAACTTAGTGCCATAGATTGTTTAAATTTAAAATCCATTATATATAATTGACCACTACGTCTAGCCAAACATGTCACTTCTCTATTTTTAGATATTTTACAATATTCCCCCTTAGATACCATACAATACCCTTTATCAATAGCGCATACTGTTGAAAACAAATTAACAGTGAGCTCCGGTACAAACAAGACATCATATAAAACTGAAGGTATATAATCGGTCCCATTAAATGCAAGACATTCAATTTTTCCTACCCCGTGCACCTTCAATTTGTTTCCATTTCCTATAGTTATGTATTTTTCATAGGGTAATTTTTTAAATTCAGTAAGTAACTCTCTGTTCCTACACATATGTTCACTAGCACCACTATCTAGAATGAAATTATAACTACCCAACAGTAGGTTTGGCATTACATAAGCTTTAGGTATACCTTTGTTATTTTCTCTCGCTCTACAGTCCTTAAATAAGTGACCTACCTTGCCACAAAAATTACACTTTCTTAAACGACACATATTTTTAAAATGACCGGGTTTACCGCACTCAAAACACTTATTATTGACTTCTGATGAACTTGAACTCGCACTGTTCTTGTAACCTTTATATGTAGATCTAGACACCGACTTGATATTCTTTCGGGCAACTAAAGCAGCTGACATCTCCGAGTCTGTTCCTTTGTTTCGCTCTTCTTCGACTAATAGCCTTGTTGTTAAGTTCTTCATGGTTTGCTCTTCTTCAGAAACAGATTGCCATGCAGACACAAAATGTTTATAGCTTTCTGGCAAACTCATTAAGATTTTAGTAATTATCATTTTTTCTGAAATTTCCTCTTTTAATGATCTGAGTTGATTTACTAACTCTTCAACTTGGGCAATAAATTTAGCCATTGGCTCTTGGAACTTTACATTATAAAACTTCTGTTGAATCAAGTGTACTCCAACCTTTGATTTTGACTCATATAGGGTATTTAATTTCTCCCACATTTCATAACTTGAACTACACGACGCAAGGTATGTGAGAATGTGCTCCTCCACTCTCATAACTATAATTTCTTGAGCTTTGCTATATTTGCTTTCCCATTCGCCATTTTGAGTTTTTTCCGCTTCATCTGTTACTATTGAAAATAATTTTCTCGCCTTCAACATAATGCTGGTCTGCAGACGCCATGCTGGCCAATTTCCATCGTTTAAAATAACTCCTCTGTTGTCCATCTTTATACTCAACACAGCAAGTTCGGCTTGTTAGAACCGACGACGCTTTGACACCAAATTGCAACTTTGCAACAATGGCGTCTCGACGCGTAGAACGACAAATTTTCTTTTTGATTTAATTTGGACAAATTTATTTATTTTCTTCCTTCTTTACTCTTCCGTATGTCTGGGCCCATAACCTGTTAGGATTATGGGATACCAGAACAAAAAGGCTGAGCGGATTTAATTATTTATATATTTAAGGGGCGGTGGTCAAGGTCATCTTGTATCTGTCAAAAATATGGTAAATCTAAGTTAATCCTGGAAACGTGAGTTTATTTATACAAAATCTCCTCACCCCAAAAGGATTGTTATTATTTGAAATTGGATTCAGCCATATTTTTATTATTCATGGGTTCTAAAGAGCCGTTGTTTTCGATACGAGCAGTGCCTTCGCGTATCGAAAACAACGGCTCTTTAGAACGGTAGATTATACTTTCCTCTCGGTCTGCATATTCGGCCGGTGGGCGGAGGTGCGTCGTCGCTGGTACCGTCGCTGGTGCAGTAGCCGACTGAAAATGTAGAGCTGCTGTTTTTGGGTATTCTGCAGCCTTAGTCCTGGGTAAGCCTTGTGTTCCGTCAGCCGTCTTGGCTTGGGGGAGAGCGTCTGGTGGTTTGGGGTTATTTTTCTTTTTTCTCTTTCCCCTCTTGCGGCGCTTGTTCTGTGGTAGAGTCTCGCCGCGGGGGGTCGGGTCGTTAGCCCGCGCCATCAGATTTTGGGTTTGGTGCGGTTCCGACTCCAAAAAGGGGGGTGGGAGTAGTGTAGAGTCTGGTGGTTTCTTGATCAGATCCTTGTTGTTCTGAACTGCTACGGTGGTGGGTTTCTGCGGTGGCTTGGAAGGGATTGCGACTCCTCTCTTTCTTGCCTCTCTTCTGAGGATTGGACATTTAATGTCGTTGGCTGTATGAGCTTTGTCGCAGTTGGCGCATCGGAGTTGGGTATCTTTTACACATTGGCTGGCCGGGTGATTTCCTGCACAGCGCAGGCACCGTATCTCCCTGTAGCAATTGCTCGACGCATGGCCGAACAACTGGCAACGGTGACACTGCGGCGGCGCAGGGGACCTCTACCACTCGCGGACCACTATACCCGGGAGGTAGAGCAGCTCCTGGACGTTGTAGAGTCGTCTCAGCGTCTCCGGGTCTAGGTGCGGGAATTGTACATAAAATATGGAGTGATTTCGTCCTTTTTTAGGTGGGATGTTTCTTAGGTGTGTTGGTCTTATTCCCACTGTCTCTTCTAGAGCTGTAGCAATTTGATCTGGGTTGGTATTGAACGGCAAGCCCCTTATTGCCACTTTGTGGGGTTTTTCGCTCGCCAGTGTGTAGGTATGACCTAGCTTTATTGAGGGATCTATTTCCGCAGCCTGAATGAAGTACGATTGTACTGCTCTAAATTCGGCTGCGGATTTGGGAGTGAACCTCAACCCTCTACCCTTCGGGTGCGCTTGCGGGGCGTGTCCTATTTTTTCGTAGAGGTTGCGCATGTGTAGCGGCCAATCTTCTAAAACATCGACCTCAAACGGAGGGATTTTGGTCGTCTGCGTGGCTGTGGCCCCATTTCGAACTCCAGGGGCTGGGGGGGGGGGGATGGGGGCAAGCTGATCAGTTGTAGCTGTCGTGTATTGGGTGGTGGTCGGGGGTGGGGATCTCATCACCTCGCTGTAGGTCGGTGTTGTCGCCCTTGTTGAGGTATGTAGAGGCGGGCTCAGGGCCCCTCCCGGGGGGGGGGGGGTCGAGTAGGGGATGGGCCCAGGTTGGGGCGCCTGGGATCTCGGTATCCCTCTCCGACGTCTTCCTCGTCTTCCTCTCTACCTCTTTTCAAGGTCTCGGTCTCCAGATCCATGTACTGGGTCTCTTCTGGGACATCTTGTATAATGTCCCTGTAGTCCGGTGTCGGAGTCGGGCCCTCAAAAAACCTTTGTAGGATTTCAGGCGGTTCATATGTCCTTTGTGTGGGTTGCGTGTAGTCTGTCGGCGGTAGGTAGGCTGCCAACAGTGCCGGCGGCTCCATCGCCGCACGTGGTGGCGCGTACGTAGTATATTCGTGAATGAGGAGCGGAGGGGGGGCGGGCGGAAACGGAACCACTTCCGTCAAGTCCCCCGGGAGCGACCTCCCCACCTCTACACTCAAATCCGGCATGGACGATGTCCGGTCATTCAGTCCCGGTTTTGGCAGTCCAGGTCTTGCGTAGGGATGCTGCCTTTCCAATAGTCTGGTGGCGGCCAGTACCGAGTCGGGCGCCTCACCACTGCCATCCCTCAGGCCGACAGGGGGAACGCCACTCTGCAGCACGTACCTCGCCGTCGCGCTTGTCAGTTTTCCTTGGTCATCTCTAGTGGTGGCCACTGTTGTCGTGGTCACCGCGCTGGTGCATGTGACCACCGGCGGTCCCGCGGTCACACCAACATCATCCCGGTAGCTCGCTTCATGCAGCTCGCGTCGCGCGTGGAGCAGCACGCGCGAAGCGAGCGGATCCACCGCATCCGGTTCAGTCGGATTCGTAGTAGTGGAAGTCTGCTGCTTTAGTGAGGCATGCGCTACCGCATGCGTCCGTTGCGCAACACTCGCGACAGGTGCCGCGGCAGTGCATTCCTCAGCGGTTAAGACTGAGGTGGGGGAGTAAAAATCGGGTAGGTGGGCGGTCTGGGGGGGGAAAACTTCACCGCCGCGGCATGCGCTGGCAGTCCTTCCAATTTCGCTGCGTGGGGCGTGTCCGCTCCAACATAGCTCGCGCTGGGCGGCACAGGGTCGGGCCGACCCGCGACTCCTCCGCGGATAGATTTTGATTTTCCGCCCACGGTGCGGGGCGGCCGTTGTGGTAGGGGGTCGCGCGCATGAGGCGCGCGGTGCAGCGCGGCACCAGCCTTGGCCGGACCGCTCGAGGTTGCGCCTGCACGAGCCGTGCCGAGCGGTGGAGAGCCAGGCTGACCTGCGCCTACGTGTTTTGGCACAGTCGCAGTAGAGTGGAACGAAGAATGCACTGTCGTTGTACGGTAGTGTGCGGCTCCAGCCTGGGCCGGGCCCTACGGAGCCGGCCTGTGCCGCGCCTCCGTGAGTCGACCCAGTCGCAACAAGATGCGTGCTGGGTTGAGTGGTGTCGCTGAGGGCGACCTGCCCGCTCGGGGGTAGGGGGGGGGGGGAAGGCGGTGCCGGTTAGAGCCGGTACCTCCACCTTAGCCACGGGGCCTGAGGGAAGTTGGGAGTGGGAGGCCGCGGACGCGAACTTGGCGGCCCCACCACAGGTTGAAGTAGATGTTGAGTCCCGGGACGGAACCGGGGTCCGCGCGGCGGTCTGGCCGGTGGTGCCCGACGCACCATGCCTCAAGATGGCCGTCTGGGAGCCGGAGCGGCCAACGCGCGGGTCACGGCTATCGTCTCGGGGCTTTTTCCCGAGTTGGGGCGGTTCCGGGTTCGGGTCCGCCATAGGTACAATTAATTAATTTAATTTAATATGTTTAAAGGAACATGGAAACAAGTATTATAATTATAATATTTAGTTCAGAATTTGGAAAATTGACTAATTAATTTAAATCAATTAGAGTTGATAAGTATATAATATAAAAGAGATAAAAATAGGGAGCGGTTTTTGAATTTGGAGTTTTATAATTTTGGGTGATTGAGTGCTAATGGACTGATAACAGATAACAGACTGATAACAACTGATAACACCTGATAGCAATTTAGAGTATTGTAACCCACATACATCCGCACTATACAGTGCGGGTAGATTGGAAGGAAATAAAGAATGAAAATAAAAATAACGAAAAAGAAATGGAACTAAAATGAAACTAAAATGAAACTAAGATGAACAATAGACAATAGACCAACTCACGTCTGTGTTCGTGAGTCGTGCGGGCTTCACCAGCACTCCCGATACTCGGTGCGGCCTCCGCCCAGCACGACCGACTCGAACGCGGACAGCGGGACTGTATGTACCGCCGCCCGAGATCCCAGCCGTCCGGGGCGATAACCGCAGCCAGCGACCGCTGTTGCGGGCTCGTCCGCGCTGTGTTCGGCGGCGGGCCGGAGATAAAACGCTCACGGCCCGCTGATGCCAGTCCGCTGCGGCGGATAGGGCCCACCACAGCGGCTTTTCGCATCCGAATTCTCTTCCTTTTTTTCCTTCCTCACAGGAGTGGGGCAGGGGCCCTGCGGTACAGCACGCCACGACACGGACAACACACACAGCACTATATCAATAAGCACTATAACAACCTCCTGTAATGAATAAAAAGCTCCACTGACGTGATGAGTAACACCTGCCCGGGCTTGTTTATATACAAAAGTAATTAGTGCAAAAAGTTCTAACGAAATAAAGCAATTGTGCGAGGGAGACAAAAAATGTAGGTGCATAATTTGAAAAGAAGTCCAGTCATTATAAATATCTGAATTATTCTGTTTAGAAATATGATTATAACTCGTACTAATAAATAACCCTTTATTATCTTTAATTAAATGCAAAAATGGTGTTTTTCATAAGTGTATAGTTCATATAAGGAACGTTTCTGGAGATATATGGTAGCCCTAAAAAGGGCGGTTTTAAATGCTTCGACTGCACACGCAACTGATGTTAAGTGTCATCTTCCTGCGTCGGAGTCATTGGAAGTGGCCAATATTTTTTACGAACTGCCTCTAATTGTGCGATAGGTGTTGGCACGTAGGTGCACTTCTCTCCCTGGTTCTGACTGACTGGAGAAGGGCAATAGGCTTCGGGCTTATGAAGCCTCAAAGCTTTCACCAAATCAGCCTTCGGTGTGGGTTTGTACGTGTACTTACGTACACTGGTCACTTCCTGCACAATCTTCTCGGACGAGTTCGGTACTGGCGCCATGACTTCTACTTGTTATGTTTTTCAAAGTTCGAGTGATAATGATGAGTAACACCTGCCCGGGCTTGTTTATATACAAAAGTAATTAGTGCAAAAAGTTCTAACGAAATAAAGCAATTGTGCGAGGGAGACAAAAAATGTAGGTGCATAATTTGAAAAGAAGTCCAGTCATTATAAATAACCCTTTATTATCTTTAATTAAATGCAAAAAGTGTGTTTTTCATAAGTGTATAGTTCATATAAGAAACGTTTCTAGAGATATATGGTAGCCCTGAAAAGGGCCGTTTTAAATGCTTCGACTTCACACGCAACTGATGTTAAGTGTCATCTTCCTGCGTCGGAGTCATTGGAAGTGGCCAATATTTTTTAGAAACTGCCATCAATTGTGCGATAGGTGATGGCAGTTGGCACGTTGGTGCAACTTCTCTCCCTGGTTTTGGCTCCTCGAAAACTTAAATTGCAAAAATCAGATAACACTCCTCGTGATTGTTTATTAAGAGAGTGTTAGCCGAAGACCAGTGGCGCCATCTGTTGGTGGATTTGGGAACTACTATAAAATCCGTGACTAGGGAGTGAAGTGGGACCGTGCCCGGGCCCAGTGTTGTGTGATGATAACAGTTTATATAGTATATCATTAATGATAACTATCTACATATAATTATTATTAAGTGTATTAGTAACTGTAAAGTTTATATTGTGACAAAGAACCTACTTACGCACACACATCTCGTACAATATTATCTAGTTTTTTTGTAATGTATAGGGTAAAATTAAAAAGTTATAAATAGTTACGGTTCGAGGGTACCATCGAGGGAGCTGATGACCAAGTCTTCCTCGTTTAACCGATGGTATTGGTAAGGCTATTAACATAATCTAGGTATATAAAGAGTTCCTCTACTATAATAGATAAGAGAACATTATGAAATATGAAAAAAATTACGTGATTGATTACTTGGTTTTAGATACATAATTTGCTACATTACTTATATATTTATTAGATTAAATTTCAAATTAGATAATTTGTTTTTCTTATTTATTTATTTCCCATGTTTTTGTCAAAAAATTATAAACTGATTTTGCTGCGAGTTTTTACGCACCAAAAGCGCCCTTTTTGTGCTGGAGAGGTGAAATAGTTATTTGTTCAACAAGTGAGCAAAGTTATTTGTGCTGACTTTAAATCACGAACTAGGACTGGGTCCAGGACCTAGGTGGACCACTAATTAAAATTGTTAAACGTTACGTTTTTATATATTTTTTGTCACAATATAGATTTTAAGTAGGTACATTACTTATATACATTTATTTATAAAATACCTACTTTTTACTTGTATCTATTATTATCAAAATCATGACTATGTGACACCCCCCCCCCCCCCCCCCCGGCGCCAAAGCTGGATCCGCCCTTGACGGCAGCCCGTTACCAAAATGTCCTGTTATCACGCCTTCATCTACTCAATGACTAATCCCTAGATTATTAAAAAATAAGGAAGTTTTACTCGAGCAAAAAAGTTCGACAACGTTGCGCTTACCCGCAAATCGTCTTTGTGTTAAAAAGCCTTGTCCGTTCTTGATGAAATCATATAAAAAATATTTTAAAAAACGTGAATTTATCGAGAACGGACGTTTTGAGTGTTACCTTACAAACCTTACACTAGCTAGTAGGTTGAGGTTCATATATAGTAGGTAGGTAGGTACAATGCGGAATAAATTTAATATTCCCGAACACAAAGGGCGGTGCGGCACCTACAGGCGGCACAGGCGGCACAGGCACCCGAGGGAATGTAGGAATGTGAGAATCGCTCAAATTATTGGTTTTCATTGAACAATTGAGGAGCCCAACTTCTCGATCGCGATATTTGAAATTCTATTACATACTACATTATACCTACGGCTTTGTTTCTATTATTTTGATGATTTCGCTAGGTAACTAATAATGTGAGTTTGTTTGTATGTATGTTTGAATGCGGTAATCCCGGAACTACCTGTCCGATGTGAAAATAGTAGTTTATGATACGGGATCATAATAGGGGTAATTAAAATACAAGATGCGCCTGATTTTTTAATAGCATCCACGAGTATTTTAATTCCAAGTTATGTGCCCGTTCATACACTACTTTATCTAATCCCATGCAATAGTACAAAACAAATTGAACCAATATTTTTCGGCGGCAAACCGCTGTTACCTACCTGCTGCGCATTAGTGCGCATGCGCATTAACTGTCAAGTAACTCGGACATTCGCGTGTCGATATTTTCATAGAGTTTAATGTGGCTGTATAAAAAAAATCCTCTGCCCTTTCTGCATTAAAAAAAAACCAAAACATTACGATATCGTTTTTGTTTGAAAACTTCGGTACTATAATACATTATAGTATCGAAGATTGACATATTAGAGACGCTTGTTAAATAAAACATATCATTATAAAGATAATTACATTTTGTAATAGAGACTTTACGATATAAGAGTAGATAAAATATTATAAAACGGAGCCATGGCCATAACGTCAACAAATCAGAAATTTCCACTGTTGACGCCGGGTCGGAGAGTACTTATTTCATATTTATCTATGAAACTCTGTAAAATGTAAAACTTACTCACTGTATGGTACTTATTGGTGAATATACCTTTCGGTCCGTTTTCTACCTACCCACTCCTGTACTACTGATTTCGTGTCGCGTCGAGAGGTTGTCCGCGACGGTAAAAAACAAATAAATTAACTAAATATATAAAGTGTCAAAACGTGCAAGAAGGCTCCACGGCAGATACTATATAGCCAGCTGGCTGAAGCGAGAAGACAGGCGTAATTGGTACGTACTCCTTCCTTTTCTGTATTCCATCAATAATTATTCACCAGTACAGTGCTATACAAATGATCTAAATTCATATATCTAAGGAATTGTAGGTCTATTGTATGTTCCCAATTAACTCGCCCATGGATTAGTACGCCCGAATTCATAATTCGGACGGAACCCTAACATTTTGGTCACTTCGGCCGGGTCAGATGGACTCAGCTCCTAGATAACTGGAGGAACCAGCCCCGTTATCTGTAAATAGGTATTACTGATTCCATTGGCGAGTTATATTATAGTCAATACCTACTCAACTCCGTATAATATTTGATATATATTTAGTTTATGGGGATATATATGATATATACAGTATTTAATTAGTTTATACATATCTATATTTCCTAATATCAATTGATACCTAAAATTCATTATCGTTAATTTTCTTTGTTAGTTCATATAATTTGATACAGAATGGCTACATCACAGAAATTAACTGATGTTGAAATAAAGATAAAAGTATACACAGGTCGTAAGCAGAAGTACTTTGCTAGGATTCAACGTATTTATAAGTTAGCTAAAGGAATTGGAACACAGGAAAGTACTTTTGAGGACCTGGAATCATGCATAGATGAGGTAACAAATGTTCGTGAATCATTCGAACAAACCGTAGAACAGCTTCAGGTATTAGAATGTGAAAGTAATTCAGAGTACCTGCCTAATACTCAAGAAATAAGTGCCTTTGATGACTTATATTTTTATATTAAAAAAAATCTATAAAAAGTATTCATCTATTTCTATAGAATCAAATTCACAGGGTAGTTGTGGAAATTCGAACAATAGATTAGTTCAACCTAAATTGCCTAAAATTGAATTGAGAACATTTGATGGTAAACTGGAAAATTGGATCACATTCCGAGATACTTTTACTAGTTTAATTCATAACAATAAAGTTTTAGGTAATGTAGAAAAGTTTCATTATTTGTTGTCGGTCGTTACCGGTCCAGCATTACAGATTATAAAAACACTACCTATCTCGTACGACAACTATTCTATAGTCTGGTCATCATTATGTGATAGGTATGAAAACAAGCGAGCGCTAGGAACTAGGTATCTAGATAAATTGTTTGAATTTGCGCCCTTAAGTACCGAGTCATTGACAGGTCTAAATACATTTTTAGAAAAATTCCAAGAAAATGTGAAGGCGCTCGAAATGCTTGAGATTGAAAATCTATCTAGTTTTATATTATTTTATATTAGTTTTCGAAATTTAGATGTTACTACGCGTCGTTATTACGAACAAAGTATACAGAAAGACTATATTCCGTCATTTGATAATTTGATTCAGTTTGTATCGGGTCAGGTACGTATATTAGAAATGTCCATTGATAGCGGAAACTGTCCACATAATATTGATAAAACCAAACATACTGTAGGTACAAATCGCAGCGGTTATAGTAAACCTGTTTCGTGGAGTAAACAAAGTGGTTCCGCGCAGGTACATTCGAATAAAAATTCATGTCTATCTAGTGCGGCCGCACCGAAACATTGCAAAAAAGGTTGTTTATTCTGTAGTAAGCAGGGACATGCGATATATAAATGTTGGTTGTATATTAATTTATCACCTGAAAAAAGGCTAAATGAAATAAATAGACTTAAATTGTGTAATAATTGCTTACGAGAAGGTCATCGCACTAGTGATTGCCCTTCAAAGTGGACGTGTATGGTGTGCAAAAAAATGCATCATAATACTTTGCATGTCGATGGTAACAATGACATTAATAAACAACCGGGGTTCGATGTTCGCACTGAAAATAAATCTTCCTCGTTAACCTGTTCAGCAACTGCCACGGTCATGTTGGGTACAGCCGTCATTCATGTGGTGGACTGTACAGGTGGTTACCAACCTGTGCGGGTGGTAATAGACAGTGGTGCTCAGCACGGGTTTATGACTGTTGACTGCGCACAGAGATTAGGTTTACCGCGGCGCAAGTGTAGTTTACAATTGACAGGGTTGGGGGGAGTGATGGTGCGCGATCATGGTATGATTTCATGTACATTCAAACCTCGTAACTCAACTGGTCCTGTGCTGCAAACAGATGCAGTTATAGTGTCGAAGATAACGGGTGACATGCCTACTGTCACACTGAGCGAGCATATTAGCGATGAGTATAGGCATTTATATCTTGCGGACCCACAATTTTATAAGTCAAGTCAAATAGATATGTTGTTGGCGGGAGACGTGTTCCCATATATCTATGACGGCGCCGTATTTCGCCCATCTAGAACGGACGCGCCACCAGCCTTACGCAGCATATTTGGTTACGTAATAACCGGCCAGGTGAAGTTGAATAATTGTAACAAAGATTTAAATTGTTTATTTTCTACTGTAGGTAATATTGATCAGTTGATGCATTCGTTTTGGGAAACTGAAAGTTTAAATTGTGAAATACCTAAACGTTCTGATGAACTTATATCAGAACAGATGTACGTCAGCGATCACAAACGCGATGGTACCGGTAGGTATATTGTCAAGTATCCCTTTAAAACTAACAATGACGAACTTGGCGATTCAAAACAGATTGCAATTAGACGGTTTCATAGTTTAGAGAAGAAACTATCACGAGTACCTAACTTGAAACGTGATTATGAAAAATTTATGAATGAATATTGCTCGCTGGGTCACATGAAGTTGGTGGGTGGACTGTATGATACTCAGTCCGATTATATTATACCACATCATTGCGTATACAAACCAGATAGTACTACTACGAAGCTGCGAGTGGTTTTCGATGCCTCATGTCAAACTTCCAGTGGAGTATCTCTAAATAATATGTTATATGTAGGCCCAAAACTACAAGCCGATTTAGTTGAATTGTTGATACGATTTAGATTGCGCGAGATTTGTTTAACCAGTGACATTTCGAAAATGTATCGTCAAATATTGATCGATGATTCTCAACGTAAATACCAACACATACTTTGGAGGAATTCCCCCGACGAGCCTCTTCGTGTGTATGAGTTATGCACAGTGACGTACGGAATTGTGAGCAGCCCTTATCTAGCCATCCGAACGTTACGGCAGCTGGCTCATGATGAGGGTGATCGGTTCCCTCTAGCTGCGCGTGCGCTTCGACAGGGATTCTATATGGATGATCTGCTGTGGTCAGTAGATACTTCGACAGAGGCTATCGAGGTGCAGCAACAACTTACAGCACTTCTTGAGCTGGGCGGTTTCCAACTTCGCAAGTGGGCGAGCAACGACGCTCGGGTGCTACAGGAGCTGCCAGAAGATCATTTGGAGACACCGCTCTGCTTCGATGATGGTGACCACCCATCCATCAAGGTCCTCGGACTGCATTGGTTGCCGGCGGATGACGCGTTTTCGTTCAACACAATGCCGGTCCAGAGCGTCGTCACTAAGCGGACTGTACTCTCTCAGATAGCGAAGTTATACGATCCATTGGGTTTCGCGGCACCTACTGTATTTTATGCTAAATGTTTCATGCAGAAATTGTGGTGCGAAAACCTTCAGTGGGATGAATCCTTGCCTGAATCGCTGACTAAAGAGTGGATTCAATTTTCATCTGAGATGCCGCTGCTTTCAAAACTACGTCATGAGAGACATCTGTTTATTAAGGGGTATACACAATGTCAATTGGTGGGGTTTTGTGATGCTTCCTCGTTAGGGTTCGCATCTGTGGTGTACATTCGCAGTGTAGATCCGTCTGGGAAGGTTAAGGTTAGTTTACTGTCAGCAAAGTCTAAGGTTGCGCCCTTACGTACAGTATCCATACCGCGATTGGAACTGATGGCGGCTCATTTACTTGCGAAATTGTTACAATATGTATGTTCGGTATTAACAGCTAATGAAATAGAAGTTAATGAAGTGTTAGGATTCACTGATAGCTCAGTGACACTCGCGTGGCTCAACACGCCCGAGTATAAACTAAAAACGTTCGTAGCCAATCGTGTGGCTAAAATACATGAGTGCGGAAATTCAATTCAGTGGCACCATGTGAACGGAGTAGATAACCCCGCGGACGTCTGTTCGCGCGGAGTGTCGCCGTCTGCCTTGCTGCAGGTGGCTCGACAATGGCTTTGCGGCCCAACTTGGTTATATGGCGAAAAACACTTATGGCCAATAAGGACTATAGACCACTTTAAAAATGTTACAGAAGTGCCCGAGTTAAAAAATATAACCGTGCACACATCATTAGTTCATAGTTCGATATGTAAGTTTAATAATGAATTTGAGTCAACGATAAATAAGTTCTCAAATATAAACAGATTGCAACGTATAATTGCATGGTGTTTTAGATTTAGTTATAATGCTAGGCGTAAAGAGTCTAACCGTAATTTTGGATCACTAAATACATTAGAATTGAATAAGTCTCATGATGAATTAATCAAAGTAATTCAAGGTAATTATTTTTTAGAGGATATACAAGCATTACAGAAGGGTCGTCTGTGTGGCTCTGCGTTGCGCAAACTCAACCCTTTCATTGATGAGCGTGGGCTTCTCTTGGTGGGGGGTCGTCTAGAACATGCCGACCTTCCCTATGCAAAGCGACATCCATTGTTATTACCGAAAAAATGCCACTTCACAAATATATTGATAGACTTTTATCATCAGAAGTATTTACATGTGGGTCCGCGAACACTACAGGGCATCTTATCTCAGAGATACTGGATTTTGTCAGCCAGGTGTGTAATAAGAAGTAGACTGTCTAAGTGTGTAACTTGTTTTAGATCTAAGCCTATAACGCCTCAACCCATGATGGGATCGTTACCTAAATGTAGACTGCAAGATGTCTATCCATTTTATACGGTAGGCGTAGATATAGGTGGTCCATTTTATACAAAGGAAAGTACGAGACGTAATGCCAAAGTATCTAAATCATACCTTTGTCTTTTTGTGTGTTATTCAACTCGCGCTGTGCACTTAGAAGTGATATCGGATCTAACCACGGCATGTTTTTTGGCAACGTTCGATCGTTTTACAGCTAGACGTGGTTTACCTCGCACCGTTTACTCCGATAACGGCAAGAATTTCGTGTCGGCGGGTAGTCATTTCGGTGAGGTAACTAAATTTTATAGTGCTCATGTAGAAGAAATTGTAGATGGATTTACTAACAGAGGAGTGGTGTGGAAATATAACCCTCCGACAGGTAGTCATTTCGGTGGTATTTTCGAGGCAGGTATAAAGTCCGCGAAATATCATTTACGGCGTGTAGTGGGCACGAGGCCCATGTCGTTTGAGGAATTGACTACCCTATTTGCGCGAATTGAGGCGATACTGAACTCGCGACCCCTCTGCAGTCTATCTAATGATCCGAACGAGTTCGGAATACTCACGCCGGGACACTTTCTCGTAGGACGCGAATTGACTTCGGCGCTTGAGTACGATGTCGTTGAGACTCCCTTGTATCAGTTATCTAGGTGGCAACTTATTCAGCATGCCACGCAACACTTCTGGCGTCGTTGGAAAACTGAGTATTTGCACACTCTTCAGCAACGACAGAAGTGGTTCACTGACACTCCGAATGTATCAGTAAACGATGTAGTTTTAATTCATTCAGATAACGCACCTAGTCAACAGTGGAACCTAGGTCGGATAGAACAGGCGATATCTGGGCCTGATGGTCGAGTGCGTGTAGTAAAGTTGCGAACTCAGAACTCTTATCTCACGCGTCCTGTAAACAAAATCAGTCCGTTGCCATTGCGTAACGTCGATTAGGATTAGTTTAGGAATACAACTAATCAATTTAAAATAGTTTTAGTTTAGTTAGTAGTTACAGCTTGCCTAATTCAAGGGTACTTATTACTTCTTCAATATAGTCTAGTTTTTATTTATTCTTATTAGGATTCTGAAGCTGTTTCTAGGTACACATACCTATATATTAATTTTAACTGAATAGCGATAATGAAGGTTAGTTTTGCAATGCTCCAGACCTTCATATGTTATTTATGTTTATTATTATTCCTATACTATAAGGTTAGGTTCAATATACTTATGTTTATACAGTCCACTAAGTTTATGTAGTTTATATTGAAATCAATTGATTTCGGTGGGGGGAAAATGTATGGTACTTATTGGTGAATATACCTTTCGGTCCGTTTTCTACCTACCCACTCCTGTACTACTGATTTCGTGTCGCGTCGAGAGGTTGTCCGCGACGGTAAAAAACAAATAAATTAACTAAATATATAAAGTGTCAAAACGTGCAAGAAGGCTCCACGGCAGATACTATATAGCCAGCTGGCTGAAGCGAGAAGACAGGCGTAATTGGTACGTACTCCTTCCTTTTCTGTATTCCATCAATAATTATTCACCAGTACAGTGCTATACAAATGATCTAAATTCATATATCTAAGGAATTGTAGGTCTATTGTATGTTCCCAATTAACTCGCCCATGGATTAGTACGCCCGAATTCATAATTCGGACGGAACCCTAACACTCACTATGATTTCTAAAACTTTTACACGTTTTGGATTCTATTTTTAACTGACTTCAAAAAAGGAGGATATTTTCAATTCGTCGGATTTTTTTATGTATGTTCCCCAATTACTTGAAGACGCCTGGACCGATTTGGAAATTTTCTATTTGTTTGAAATGGGACCACCCATGGTCATCAGGTCAGGATCTGATTATGGGATCCTGAAGAAATCGAGAACTCTTCAAATTTTATAGGCAGTCTTGAAGCGATTTGGGTTTTTTTATAGTGACGTGTGCATTTGCTTTTGGAAAGCACACTTTTTAGTGCATAATTTTTGAAGTCGGTATTACACTTTTTTATGTAGGTACTAAGCATTTGGACAGATAGACAGGAAAAATCTCAAATCTTTAATTTTTTTTATACAGGAATATAATTTTTTATGTTTGTACCTAAGCAGTAAAAAAATACCATACAAAACTAAAAGTATTTATTGTAATACAAATATTATATTGTTTAAGTATAATTTTCTTCAAGATTGTCAATTCAACTGTTAATCCAGTAAAAAGTCATATTTTATTTCTAAACAAGGAAGCAACATAAGTAATCTGAAATAATCAAAAACGAGTTAATATTATGTAACGTTAACTAATTTTATCTGTCATCACGCCTTTTATCCCAAGAGGTAAACTACATGCAAACATAAATATAAAATGACATATGAGTAGGTAAATATCAAACTAACATAAGTCCTCGGATACCAAAATTTTACTTTTTAATTTGGTCGTATTCACTGTATAAATGTGAGTTTACCTGTTTACTTCAAAATTCCATAAGTACTTTACATTGCCTTGGAAAAAACCGTTAAATATGTTTTAAGTCTACAAAGAGCTAATTTTCAAATTCTCACAAGTCCTTTGTGACCAATCAGAGATCGTCATTCACTCAATATGGCGTCAGTCTTGTTGGGAGTTTAAATCTTTGTGGTTTATGCTTTTGCTGTTTTTTAATCGAAAATGAATGAAAACAAAAATTATAAAAAAATAGGTATTCAGTGCGGCCCATTTACGAATAATAGAACTATAAGTCCATATGGTTTAAATCAAAACATCATAAATCCTGTATAGGTATATCAAACTTCAATAAGTCCAAACTATATTTCATCTTTTTATAGGTTCTAAAAACATTCTTACATAAATGTGTATTAATTTGATGTAAGAAAATCTATATCTAACTAACAAAATACTGTCTTGATATAAAATTACTTTAACATTAATGTAAAACTTAAAATGTGTATTCCTCAAATTTTCAATGAAGTGGACATAATATGGCAGTTTGAAATTTACCTACTCATATACTGATGAAAGATTTACTAAAAAGGTTTATATGGTTGAAGTGAAAGGAAATGCTGGCAGAGGTGTAAGTACCTACTTTTATTAAACATATAAAACAATTATTGATCGAAGGCAATATTAAAAGTACACCCAATTGCTGAGCATGTATGAAAGGTATGATGAATATAAAAGAATCGAAAGAGGTATGTCAGGATCGTAGCAAAATGGTATTCGGTTGTCTCTGCCTACCCCTCTTGGGATAAAAGACGTGATGATAGATAGATAGATGTACTGAAAATCTGGGGATAAACGCTATGAACATTATAACGAAATATATAGATTTTTAGATATATAAACAATTCTAGAAAAAAAATATACATTTTTTTTTCTTCACGGGTTTATCTCCCGAAACAGTGTTACGGTTCCAGGGTACCCAGCGGAAGACCAAGTCTCCCTCGTTTAGCCGATGGTATTTGTGAGGCTATACCTATAACGAGTGGCTAGTTCTGTTAAGATATATATTTAGATGGAAAAGCCTCTAAGTGTGGTTTGTCAGATTATGTACATAAGTTTTTAATTAAAAAACCCATTGGTATATGGCCGGGATCTGGGATCGAACCCAGGGTCTGTCTAGTTAACACCAGACGTCTTATCCACTCGGCCACCGACGCATATACATATAGACGTTTTTTCAGGAGACTGCACTGTCTAGAGTTTTTTTTGGTCTTGGTATCAAACAAAAAAATTCCTCATAATATCCCACTTTTATTTATTACTCTGTACCACCAAGTACTGTACCACTGTACCACTGACCTTTCGTATTTTTTCTCCTTGATCCATTTAATAACGATCGCAATTTCTATTCTAACAATAATAGTTTGTGGTATATGCTGCATGTTTCTAAGAACTTCTAAGCTCCACCAAACCACATCTGTATCCCTCAACCTTTCACCTTCTCTATTGATCAATTTGCATCTTCTGAAAAACACATGATTCATGAAAACTCAGCTATTACTAAAAAGGCATATAATCACTATCACTACATATTATTGCGTCTGTCTGTGGTAAGGTTTATGAGTATTAATCAAGGATCTATCATGTTTAGGAGATGAGCATTAGCCGTATAAGTTAATATATTCGGGGAAATAGTTAGCCCCAGTGGGTTTTCATGGCGTATGTTCTCTAAACCGTAAGATATATAACAAAATGATGTAAGAAGGAATTGTATAAATTAAAATGATCTACAAAAAAGTCTTCGGTAGTATATATCTATCTCTAATAGATATGTAGTTATAATCGTATTTATGTAGCTATGCAGCATAGTGTAGTCATGAAGTTTAGAATATAAACGAATACTTACGTGGTATTGAACATTGTAACTAATTAACTAAGTATTAACAAAGAGATGTAAAAATGAACACTAATAATATTTATCTCTTCTGATATTTAAATACTGGATACAAAACCGAGACGTGATTTTTCTTTAATTTAAAACGTGATATAAAAGTGCTGCATTTCAGTTTAATAAGGCGATTTCATTTAACCTTGTAAATCTTTCATTTATTGTTATTATAACAATGATTTAAAACTTCGATCTCCATATTACATAATTCGACAAACTAGGCTTTTTTATTTCAAAACTACTTTGCGCCCTGTGAAGCTCCTATATGTTATTGAGTTCATAGTTTCCAATTTTCCGGACAACTTTTTGAATTTTTCTTCCCCTAAAAACCTTATTCTGACTCTAACATACATTAAAATGCCAAATCGGTCCAGCCTTTCTAAAGAAATGCGTTTACTAACGAACAGCATTTAATTTTTATTTATATAGATAAATCAACAGAACTGGCCACAAAAATAGCACTGGCTAAAAGAGGAAGAGTTGTCATTCGTTGAGTACGCAAGAATATAGTCTTAAGATTGAGATAGGTATGTCAGATGTGACTAACTGTTTTTTAAAACATTGATGATTCTACGTCATGTCATTGCGGACAACGCACGCGTCCCGCCGCGACGTGATGGGGGAATCCAGATTAATCCCGCCCGCGCTGTGATAGTTGTGATTAGTCAGTAATTAATAGAACATATCACGATCGGCGGGATCATCTTAAATATTGGAAAATCACCGATTAACATTGATGGAGCCATTATAAAATAATAAGAAGAAGTTCAATATGGTAAACTCTTCAAATGCGCGCTTCAGATTGGTGCTTCAGATGGAAGAACGCCAAAAAACTTTTCGTCTCAGAATATCACCCCTACTGCGTACTTGATATTTGAGATCTCCTAGCCACGTCGCAATACATAAAGGCCACAATGCTGTACTCTGTAGGCATTCCTTTAAACTTTATTTAATTTAGTGAGATCGAATATATTAAGCGGTTCAAGTATATAATGCGGACGTCTTCATTCCGAATGTGAAATAAAATAAAATTGTATAAAACACGTGCGGAGTGTAAATGGAGTCGCGATGGGAATTCTTTCACGATCCGACCGTGTCTTGCCGACGCATCGTCTTGTAGAGATGTGCTAACTTACTATTTATCTTTTTATCGATATCGATATTTTACAAGATGGAAAGAGGGTGTTTGTGGACACATTGAAAGAATGAAAGATTTAAAAAAACAAGTAGTGGCGTTTCATGCTTATGTATGTATTTTAAACTGACATGTGACTGTCAATATACCTAATATAGAAAAATACTGATGGGGTGGGGATTGTTTAGTAAACGTGAAATATGTTGATATAACATAAAGTTCATCCACAGGCTTGCCTCTTATCCTGTTTAATATATACTGTTATGGTTATGGGTACATGTTATAAAATATAATTGATATTATTATGAATATTATTTTATCTAATTTTACTGCCAATCACTACGTATTATTATACAGTCTGTCTGTGTGAATGCGCTATTCTCGAAAGGATTTTGATGTGCTTATAACCCCTATCATTTATAGGAACTCGATAGCCTAATTGGTAAATACTCCTCGTACTTCAGAGGGCACGTAAACTTCTTCTAAAGATAACAGATATTTACGTCTGTTAAAGAAGTGACACATCTAGGTCCATTAAGTGCAGCAACAGGCTTGCCACCTGTTTTGTTCAGTATGGACAACTGGCAAAAATTGGACACTGTTACTGATGTCTCTGGCGACACTGCAAGGTATAATGTGTGTGTGGAACTTAACATTATAGGTGTTAGAGAACCATGTATATTGTCTACAAAAATATCAATATTAATTAGATTAGAAGTAATAAGTGCGAGCAACGGGTCGATGTGATTTTTGTTGTAGAGAGATAATTGTATTTTTCATCCCGGAAACTGCTTGGGATAAATTATTATGTCACTTTCAAAAATTGCCTCTGTCCGTCAGTTTTAAATAATGTGTTGTCGAAGTATCGATTTACAATTTAAATTATATCCGAGCCAAGCCGGGCTAGATCGTCTATACTAAATAACGGTCATTCATGGCTCTTTTAATAGGATATCTGCGGTATTCACCTGCAAGGGAAGAATTCACCGCCGCATTCCATAACGAGACCCTCGCCTCAGACACAAGGCAGTCCGGTGTGTGTAATGTAGGTGTGAGAAATTCCTTCGTTAAACCATTTTAATATATACTCGTATTATTACTTTGGGCAAACATGTCTAACAAGTATATTTTTAAGCTTTATTTTTACACTTATTTCTAATGTTTTATTAAATTATATTCTAAAAAGTTATTAGAATACTTATTAATTCTGTATCTCGTAGTGCAATATATTATTGAAAAGAGGGTTTTGGTACAGAATACAATATGTAATACTTTTGTTAAGTTGTTCTTTATTTATTTATTATTTATAAATGATATATTAATTAATTGTATTTTTTATTGACTATTTCACGTGTACTACTAATATTGTACCTACGAAATAAAATGAAAAAAAAAAAAGAAAAAAATCAAGATGCCAATGATTATTAAGAAGAATTATTATATCTACTTTCCTTATTGTTTTACATCTTCCATAGTTATATTAATTTACTGGATAGGACTAGAAATAAAAAAAACATCTAGAAGCAAATGATGTTACTTTTAATTCGATCCCGCTGACGTATGTATTTTGATAAATATAATAAACAAAATTGTCACAAATTATTTTATTTATTTATTTATTTATTTATTTATTCAAATATAACATCTTGCACTAACATTTCAATACACCCATGCAAGATTTAGTCAAGACAAACTATACCTAGCACATTTTCCATCGAACACAACTATTAAAAAGAAAAAAAAAAAAAAATTAAACCATCAGCGCACTACATCGTACCAGAATATAAACAAATTACTTAACAAGACACTATCAATCAGGTAATATACATGCAGAATAGAAACATATTATTGACACATTCCAGATACAATTAAATTTGGCATAAGTTACCAGCCTCCAATATGCATCCTGCTGTTGCCAAGAGTCTCGGCTCGGGGTCAAAAAATATATCTGCATCAGTCATGCCCACAATCCTGTTAATAATGGACAGGGCCTGATGCAGAGGTGAATGCGACAACGCCCTGGTGCGTGACATTGGCACCGCGAAGAGAGGATGTCGACGCCCGCGCAAGACCCGTCTCCGGATAGGTGGAATAAATAGAGGCATCTGGGAGAGGAGTGAGGGGTTATATAGCTGGCCGCGGGACAGCCGAATAAAATATTTTATAATTGCCAGTTTACGTCTCACCTCAAGCGATCTATACCCCACCATACCTAGAATAAAGAACGTGGGGTACAAATACGGATAGTACCCATATACTTTCCTATACAGGAATCGCATGAAGGACTTTTGAACCTTTTCAATTAATAATGTGTACTGATGTTCGTGAGGGCTCCATACAATAGAGTTCGATTCCAGTTTGCTTCGAACATAGGCATTATATAGTAAACTAATGGCGGCGTGGTCCGTGAACAATCCTGATTGTCTGATAACAAACCCAAGGCTTCTTCTCGCTGAATTACATGTGTTAACGATGTGCGGATTAAATGTCAACCGAGCATCAAACCATGTACCCAGATCGCGCACGGAGGAATCCCTTTTCAAGATTTCATCCTGGACATTGTATTGCGTTTCGATTGGTCTAGCTCGCGTGAAAGACATTACGGAACACTTTGCAATATTTAGTTCTAGTCTATTGTCTTGACTCCATAAGCAGACACGGTCGATGTCACTCTGGAGTTCCGCGCAGTCACCGATGCTCGCGATGGGTAAGGCCAACTTAACATCATCAGCAAACATGAGACAGGAAGATGTCTCTATTGTAGATGGAAGATCATTGATTAATATCAAGAACAGCAAAGGTCCGAGGCTACTTCCCTGCCCAATACCCGAGGTAATATGATACGGAGCGGAGCTAGCATTATTATATTGCACGTATTGTTTTCTCTCAGATAAGTATGAGGAAAAGAATTGTAGTAGGGAACGCGAAAAACCGGCTGCGGCCATTATGGTTAGTAGAACGTCATTGTCGACTCTATCGAACGCCTTTTTAAAGTCGAAGTATGCTACGTCTACCTGTCGCCCAATGTCTAGGTTTCCCGCTATCAACGTAGTTATATTAATCAGGTTGGATGAGGTTGATCTTTTTGGTAAAAAGCCATGTTGCTCATCACAGAACCAAGTTCTAAGTTGGTCATATATTTTAGTGTACATAACCGTTTCAAATACCTTTCCAAACACGGGTAAAATGGCTATGGGTCTATAGTTCTGTATGTCGGACCTTAGTCCACTCTTATGAATAGGCAACACCTTAGCCTCTCTCCATGCCAGCGGATAAGAACTTGTTTCAATTGAGAGATTAAACAAGTACTGGAGGGGTTTTACAAAGGACTCATAACAGTCTCTGACGATCAGCTGCGGGACACCATCGGGGCCCTGGGTATACTTTGGTGATAATCGTCTGAGCGCACGACGAACATCAGCCTCGGATATATAATCGATGTTAACAAGGTGGGGTGTTGTCATTTGCATCTTATTGGCACTAAGGAGTGCAGTGTCAACGTTTAAGCTAGGACTGTCCGCCAGGAAGACACTTTTAAAAAATGTTGCAAAAGAGGTAGCAACCTCATGGGAGGTCATAGTACCAAAGGTGGCGGGTTCGTAGGTCTGTCGGTTTAGTTTGGTATATGACCAAAATGAGCCCGGGTCACGTTTGATGTTGCGTTGTAATGAATTCAGAAATAAAGTTTTATCATCTTTGGTTTTTGTTTTTACAATTTTCCTATAGTATGTGAATAATGCATAATACATTTGGTCACTTGATTCTTTATATAATTTGTGGTATTTGTTTTTTAACTCATTAAGATTTATTAATTGTGGAGAAAACCATACAGGGAAGTGTTTATTTTTCCGTGGTTGTGTTAGGCTTTTATACGGAACACACTTGTCCAAAATTTTGTTTACGACGCTATAAAAACTATCCACAGATGCGTTTAAGTCATGAGTTTCGTATACCATGGACCACTCAGTCTCAAATATCATACCATATAGAAGTGAGTAGTCAGCTTTACGGTAATTTCTAGCTCTCACTGAATCAATGACTTGTTCCCCACGATCAGAAGTCCCAAGCGGCGGTCGAGGCCCAGCAGCATTAAGTGTTATAACCAGTGGTTCATGGTGCATCTCCGATGTCACCAGTCCAGCAGGAGCGCCGCTAACCGAGACCCCCAGCACAGCAGAATTTGTCAATACCAAATCTAAAATACGACCTAGGTCATTGGCAACATAGTTTTGTTGTGTCATATTACAAGAAGTCAATAGCATATCGAGATGGTTTCTAACGGTAGTAGTGGTAGAGTACATATTAAAATCTCCAACAATCACCGTCGGCAGCGAGAACGTGTTCAATGTATGTTCAATACACGTAAATATAGAGTAATACTTGGAGTCCGGAATTCTGGGCGCCAAATACACTGCACAGCACACAAACCGCCATGAGCCTCTAGACACCAGGGCACAGACGAGCTCGTCATCGGGCGCAGCGCCGCAGTCAAGCCGTCTCAGGGAGTAGGGCGCCCGGGCCGCGATCAGATTATTACTGATAGTGATCTATCGATGAACCTTCAAGTTTCCAATAACTTATTTCAAACAACATTAAACTTAGTCCGACCCATTTAAATTTAAAGGTTAAATAAAAACCATACCATAACAAAAATATCACTATAACCACTGCGCTTTCGATGGACTGGTCTTTTGACTTAAATTTTATAAGGTTTATCCAAATTTGTGCCGCCACTTTTCAATTCATGCTCGGATTTTTATTTAATAAACTAATAGGTAATAAATGAAACTTTTATTTAACTCTATCAAATATTAAATTAAATAAACAATGTATTTTGTCTTCTCAAGAAGACACCTCGTGGCCGTTACTTCAGTATTTGTGGCGTCGCTATTTCTCACTGACAGTAGGTACACGTAATTTGAACATGTGGACAATCTCTCAACAACCTAATATTACTGTCTACTATTTATAAATTCCCGTTGATCCCTAGTTGTGACTAGACGTGGTATTTATCGATATCGATAAAATGAGTATTAATTCCCTCCCTAGCGCCATAACGAGGAGCGTGCCGTGCGTGCCGTCGCCAGGACGACCAGCTTCAACTATATGAAGTCATCACAGTAATGTGCTATCTCAACTAACTTTTAAATTATTGTACTTATCTTACCAACTTTCAGGGCATATTGCAGAATCTACCTACCTGTCTATATTATATTCTTGATAACGGCGCGGAGGTGGGGCGTTACGTATATGTAGTAACAACTGCTATAAATATGTGACATTTTGACAGCAGAGGCGTTGTAAGCATTTTCGGACGATAAATTTGGCGTTGAGGCGATAATATGATTGAAAATATTGTTTTGGTAAAATTTAAGATATTTTACAAATAATAAATTCTTCTAGAATTTCACGGCTAAAGAAGGTAAAATAAAATTCATTTGGTCGAAATAACTTACAAACTTAGCAACATATTTTTTTTAAATGTGTCTAAATGTTAGTTTTCACATTAAAAAAAATCACAAGCGACACTGTTGACTGTTGATTGTTTTTAATGTATTATATAAAAAACACCCTATTATAATATAATTAATTAATAGCATGTTGCCTTTCAATCACTGTATCTTTCATTAATGTTTAAAAAAAATCGTAGCGATGAGAGAGGATTAACGCAAAAAAAGGACTTGATTTATTAGGGGTGTGATTTGCAGCTTTGGTCAGAAGAGTAATAACTGTTCTTTGTCTTAATGCTTTCATTTATTTGACCACATACAATACTCACGCCTGTATCCCAGTGGGGTAGATTTTTTAACAAATTAGGCAGGCAGTATTTTTCTAAGTGTGTTTCATTGTTTGTTAATTTGTGAGAAACACTCTCGACTGTACGCATTAATTTTTTTTCACTGTAATGAAGCTACACAACATATTATAGTTTAAAAAAAAGTTAGAGAATTAATTATGCTACCTTCAAACTTATAATGTTGACATATACCTAATTGTTCATATATAATTTGTCTTTTTAAAAAAAGTTTACTGACTTCATAAATGATGCACTGAAAAGTGTGCTTTCCGAAAGCAAATGCACAAGTCACTTTAAAAAAAAATACCCAAATCTCTTCAAGTGTGCCTATAAAATTTGAAGAGTTCTCTATTTCTCCAGGATCCCATCATCAGATCCTGGCCTGATGATCATGGGACCATCTGGAAAGTATACCCTTTCAAACAAAAAAAAATCCAAATCGGTCCAGGCATCTTCAACATACATAAAAAAACATAAAAGATTCCGACGAATTGAGAACCTCCACCTTTTTTTGAAGTTCGATTAAAAAGGATTCGAAAGCCTAACTGGTACAGCGAGGACTTGAGACCAGAAGGACTCTGGTTCAATTTCTATACTGATGCCAAAAATGCTAAGTACCAATTTTACGACGCCTCGTGCTTCGGAGGGTATTTCTTCTAAAAATAACAGGTATTTTTGTCTGTTCAATATGGACAACACACAGCAAGGTCTAAAGTCCGTGAAGGTTTCTTTATCTTTTCTTCCATAATTGATGTACAACTGGCGATATATGATCCCATACAGTGGCTTAGATAGCACTTCCTGCTTTTTGCATATAAATAATAATTTGCTGCGTTTCCTGTGATATTTAGACGCAATTTCCTGTTTTAGATGTCGCCTGTGTGTTTGTGACACGGGCTCTAGAGAGAGTAAATTGCTCGAGAGCACAAAGGGATTTACGAGTGCTTGTGCGGACGTCTGTGATAATATCACGCCTGTTTTGTACTGGGGTAGGTAGACTTGGTTTTTAGTCTATACCACAGATTTTCTATTTTCATACATGCTCGGCGATTGTGTGTACTTTTAATATTTCCATCGATCAATATATTTTTATATGTTCAATAAAAGTACCTACACCTAGGTCGTCCTCTGCCAGCATTCCTTTTACCTTAGCCATATAAACCTTTTTAGTCAATCTTCATTCTTTCAACGTGTCCAAATCAGCGTAAACTAGTCTTCTTCATTTTAGTCACAACATCATCTTTTACTCCGCATTCTTCTATAATGAGGGCATGAAGGTAGGATGTTATAAAGGATTGAATAGCCTAATTGGTCGAGGGTTGAATTTGAAGCCAAGAGGACTCGGATTCAAACTTACTTGTGCCAAAAATATTTTTAAGCTCTCTCCGAATTCTTGTGCTTCGGAAGACATGTAAGTAATTGGTGGACACTGTTATGATTTATCTGTCTACACCGCAAGTTATAAAGAAGCGTAGTTATGTGTGTTTCAGAGATCATCATATCCTGAAAACATTAACACTTTATACACAACACTGTATAGGTTAAGCGCACAGGCCACAGCTGATGCGTTCAGATTCTCCTTATCTATTTCCCTTCCTCTTTCTCGTTACACACACGCACACACTGTTGGCTGACAGTACCAACCTCTCGGAAAGTGACGAGCAACTCTACCCGGCTCATTTTCACGAAATCGCTCCCACAGATTGCAGTAAAGCTGTCGCTTAGTGGGGAACTAGCCACAATAATAAATGAATATTTTACTCCATATTGTTTTTAACGACTTCAAAAAAAGACGTTACTCAATTCGACCGTATATATAAATTTTTTTTAAGTGTTTTCGCGGATAACCTCGTCGTTTATGAACCGATTTTGATGATTTCTTTTTTAATCGACAGATAATTCTTCCGGATTGGTCCCATTTTTGTCATAAAAATAGGTTCATTAGTTTTTCAGTAATTTTGAAAAAACTGACTTTTAAGTCAATTATCAGTATCTCGATGAAATATGTACCGATTTTGACGACTTATTTTTTTAAGGATATAATAATTTCTCGACATTATCTCACAGACATATAACGAAAATCGGTTCAGTAGTTTTTCAGAAATTCAGTAATTTGTCTCTGTTTACGGCTGAAAATAATGTATCAGAGAAAAGCCTTAGCAACGGTTGCTATTGACACGAAGTTGTCAATTTTTGTATAGACGGTGGTCTAACGGCTAAAGGTATGGTATGGTATGGTGCAGCTCAGGATGCAAATGGTTCAAATCCCATCCACAGCAGTTTTTATTTTTTATTTTTCCATTAATTTTTTTTATTTGCGTTATTATTTGTCTCTCAGGGCAGCAAAATCACTTAAAAGGGAAAAATTTCAAATTTCAAAATTTGCACTGAAAAGTAAGAAATAATAAATATTTCGTCGTAGAATTTGAAGACGGTTGGTGCCAAATTAGGATACAAAATGATTATTTTGAAAAATTCCTAAATGATAGGTAGTCAGTAAGTTATTTTGTAAGGAGGTTAACAACTATTCAAACCTCATTAAGAAAAATGGTCTCATTTATTAGCTAAATGAGCACAACGTTACAAAGCGAGAGGAAAGATGTTACACATCAAAATATTAATGATCGAATGCAATATCGCCGAGCATGTATGAAAGGTTTGTCAGGATCGTAGCAAATGGCATTCGATTGTCTCTGCCTACCCCTATTGGGATAAATGGCGGTTTTTTTTATGTTTCGTACTGGCAGTTTACGATCAATTTCCATACAGCTTAGGTATAGCAATATAGGAAGGCAATAAATGCATTTTAAATTTGTATTGCCACAGCGGGGCGTTTAATATAGAGAAGACATTTCTCTCTCTTACATTACACCATTGTTTACGTGTCAAATACTACCTCGATGAGAAAACAAGTATAACCGACTGAAAAATATATACATACTATCTATCTATCATCACGCCTTTCATCCCAAGAGGGGTAGGCAGAGACAATCGAATGCCATTTGTTACGATCCTGACATATCTCTTTCGCTTCTTTTATATTCATCATACCTTTCATACATGCTCGGCGATTGTGTGTACTTTTAATATTTCCATCGATCAATATATTTTTATATGTTCAATAAAAGTACATCTAGGTCGTCCTCTGCCAACATTTCCTTTCACTTCAGCCATATAAACCTTTTTAGCCAATCTTTCATCCTTCATTCTTTTAACGTGTCCAAACCAGCGTAAACTACTTTTCTTAATTTTAGTCACAACATCATCTTTCACTCCGCATTCTTCTCTAATACCTACTAGCTTTCCCATATAAACTTTTGCACCCTCATTCCCCTCTTAGGGGTTGAATTTCGATAAATTCCTTCTTAAATAATACCTACGATATAAAATCAACACTTTCTTCAAATGAAACTTAGCGACGATGAGGCAGTCAACCGGGACTTGTTGTAGCAGCCAAATTGTAGAATACTAAACAGCGGATAATAAGATTAGCTGAACGTTTTAGCCATTTTAAATGTGACTAAGTCGCGTCGCCGTTTTGTAAAATGGTGAACTATTGAACCGCCGCTTTATCATATTTAAGTAATACCTATGATTTGTGGATTAAGTTACGTTACGTTAGGTTAGTTATAGTTTATTTGTTATCAAAACCGCAATTGCAAATAATCAACATTTCGGCTAAACGTTAACTAGCCGTATTACAAAAGAGCTGATGATGTCATTTTTTCGTCTATAAAATGAAAATTTATTATAAAAAAAGTTCTGGATAGAAAACAATAATATTCAAATAACTTAATCTTTGAAATAAAAATATAAAAAATCTGCCAAGTGCGAGTCGGACTTGCACACGAAACGCCAACTCACACTTAGCCACTTTTTATTATTTAGTGAGTATGCATTATAATTATACTAGTTAGACGTTTGTATTGTATGTATGTAATAAAAAAAAGCCGAATAAAACACGTTCTTTAATTATTAACTTTATTTTATTTTAATTATTTGTTGTTATAGCGGCTATAGTCCTTTTTAGTCAATCTTCATTCTTCATTCTTTCAACGTGTCCAAATCAGCGTAAACTAGTCTTCTTCATTTTAGTAACAACATCATCTTTTACTCCGCATTCTTTTCTAATGAGGACATGAAGGTAGTATGTTATAAAGGATTGTTATATCGGCCATATAAATAAACACTTTGTGAAAATTTCAAGTGTCTACCTGTTACGGTTCAAAAGATACAGCCCTGTGACAGACGGACAGACCGACAGCGGAGCCTTAGTAATAGGGTTTCCGTTGTCACCCTTTGGGTACGGAATCCTAAGTTTTCACTTTACAGAGAATATAATAAAGTAAACTTTAATCCATTTTCCGTTGGCCAAACCGAGTTATTAATATAGAAGATTGGAGCGAAACAGCATCTTAATTTGTCGCTTCATTTCACCATTGTACAGCCAAGTCTCAACTCTGTTAGGTACATAATTGCATTAAGTTAGCACAGCGCCTTAAGAAGCTCTGATACTTCGAATCAAAGACATGAAATTAAATTTCATTAGTTTAGGATCGCTGCTGGTGTAATTTGATTATGCGAGTAGATACATGCTGTTTGGATACATATTGATGCCCACGGCTGCGCTTACTGTCCACCAGTTTTTGGATAACTCATTGCAGTGTCATCTATACATGAAAATTAAAGTGTCTGTATGTGAATTCCAAAATTTTTATCCCACTAATATTATAAACGCGAAAGTTTGTATGGATGTATGTTTGTTACTCAATCACGCCAGAATGGATGAAAGGGACAGAGATAGATTATAGTCTGGAATAACACATAGGCTACTTTTTATGTCGGAAAAATGTATGGTTCCCGTGGGATAGATTTGTTTTGGTTTTTCACGGGATAGACATGATTTTTGTAAAGTGGTAGTTTAGGGGCCGGTATAAAAAGTAGTATTGACGGGCGGGGGAGGGGCAAGTTACAGACACGGATTTTTTTTCTTTTTGGATCTATTACCACACGGGTTAAATCGCGGACGGAAACTTGTATAATATAAAAGAAGCGAAAGAGGTATGTCAAGATTGTATCAAATGGCATTCTTATGTCTCTACCTACCCTAGATAGTAAAATATTTACACGATACGATAAATTTCAGAATGTATGTCTGTCTGTCCTAATGATTGTCCAGAATGGGATCCGACACGGCTGAACGCTTTTTTGATGTGTGACTTGTAAAAGCTCAGATTTTTTCGTTCTAATTTTCAATTATTAAGGAAATTACACAATTGTCTAAAAATAAATAATACTAGATGACCCTTGCGAATACTTCGCACCGTTAGTTCAACTGATCTCACAGATGGCGTCTTTTACAAAATAAATAAATTAGTTTCAAAATGGCGTATCAAACATTAACTTTGATAGGTCCAGTATTAAGGGAGGGGAAGGCAGAGACAATCGATTGACATTTGCTACGATCCTGACATACTTCTTTTGCTTCTTTTATATTCATCATACCTTTCATACATGCTCGGCGATTGTGTGTACTTTTAATCCACCTACGTCGTCCTCTGCCAGCATCGCCTTTCACTTTAGCCATATAAACCTTGTATGATCATATCTTTTCTAGAAAACTATGCTGCCATAGAGTCGTTAAAGGATTCTGTATATAAAATCAAGACCGTAACCTAACATTCACAAATAATTAATTAACTAAAATGATTAATGAGACAAGTAACTATGGATCGTTAGCTCAGAATAACTATGCTAACACACAATAAGATTCTAGCCTGTTTAGGACAGTTTTATTATTATTTATTTATTTTTTACAAATAATTTTAAATTTCGCCTTTGTAATTTTTTTTAATGTAAAAAATATATGTAACAGACAAAAAGAAATTAGCTATTAAATGGTTTCAAATCGGTCAAGTAGTTTCAAGTTTGTTTCTAACAAACAAACAAATTCAGACAGGTCGAATTACAATAATTTGTTCACACAAAACTTTTTAGCTAGTGGGACATTTTTTTCTACACTGTGCAAGAATATTTGGCAAAAAAAAATTCAGAATATATTAGAATGCTATAAAATACTTGTGCTTGTATTAATGTAATATAATGAATTATAATGTGATGTAATGTAGTATATGCATATGAATAATATTGTACCACTTTCTGTATTTTTGCATACTAGGAATCTGGTGAAAGTACCTACTCTTTCTGCAAATAAATGTTTCTTTCTTCTTCTTTCTTTTCTTCTACCTAATTATTTCTTACATTATTTTATTATATACAAGCTTCTGTCCACGTTTTCATCCGAGCGGAAATAGATCCAAAAAGAAATAATCCCGTGGATGTAATTTGCCCCTCCCCCGCCCGCATTAGCGGCATTAAAAGTAGTATACTTCATTCTTTAACCCGTAAACTACCACTATGCAAAAAATCATGTCGATTAAACAAAAACAAATCTATCCCACGGGAACCATACATTTTTTCGGTATAAAAAGTAGCCTATGTGTTATTCCAGACTATAATCTATCTCTGTGCCAAATTTCATCCAGATCCGTTCATCCGTTATGGTGTGAATCAATATATAGGATAATAACATGAGTCACAGACAGACAGTCGCGACAAGGAACTTTGTGAAATATGTAGTGAAGAGGATTTGACACCATTTTTCCATTTTAAAAACATGGCACCCACTTAACCTATATCACTCTGTGTGACCGTGTTTTGCTTTCACAATTTTTATTTAAAAATTTGTGCTATTTTTGTAAAATATGACTAGCTTGTTTGTCTTTATTTCGCAATAAAACGTCTGAAAAAATTTGGATTCATGTAACTCATAGCAAAGCACCAATTTCCTTCGACATTTGTCTCGGACGACACGTAAAGCCGTCGTCTGCACTTTTTCTGATAATATACACTTATTTTTAAGAAGTGACAACTAACTCTACGATCTAGGTTCACGCCACAGTTGACCATATTAAACAAAACAGGTGGCAAGTTTGTCGCTGCACTCAAGCCGTCACTAATAATATATTACTCTAAGCATTGAAGCCAGGACTTACAGTTACAACCGCTGCACTATAAAACTAAAGTAAAGTAGAAACGAAATGACATTCCAGATCAAAAGTAGAATTATTACAGAAATAGTGTCTGAAAGTGGTAAAATGCGATTCCTTGGCAGGTCACGTCTTCTCTAGGAACCCCTTTTACCATGCATTACTTAGAGGAATAAGTCAGGCTTCCAGTAATAACGGTAAAAAGAAATGGTGCCGGCTTATTGCTTTTATTGTTCTGAGCTCGCATGCTCCTGCCACAGTCTAAATATTATACAGTAGGACGCTTTTGCTATTTTTAACCCAACTACAAAAGAAGGAGGAGGTTCTCAATTAGTCGGAATCTTTTTTTCTTTTTATGTATGTTCCTCGATTACTTGAAGATGCCTGGACCGATTTGAAAATTTTTTTGTTTGAAAGAGGTACACTTTCCAGATGATCCCATGGCCATCAGGTTAGCATCTGGAGAAACCGAGAACACAATTTTATAGGCACACTTAAAGCGATGAGTATTTTTTTAATAGTAACTTGTGCATTTGCTTTCGGAAAGCACATTTTGGTTTTGATAAGTGGTTATATTGATAATTAACTTAGGGTTGTTATAAGTAAACTTAGAAATATTTTGAATTAATTACATGTGCCAGATCAGCTGTGTCAGCCATATCATCCGCCTTGGCCTAACTCCTGTAACACGCTAATACATATGAACAGAAAATATTATTCTTTTATTCCATCGCCTCCTGACAGTGCTCAAAGCCTGCAAGCCTAGCAGGCAGGAAACTAGCAGACTTCATTCTTGACAATCATGGTTTACGTCAAAATAACATTAATTTGGGCAATATGAGCCAAAATAGGTACTGGTTTAGGTAGGTGTATCTTTGACTTGCAAATATTGACATTACTTTAAATGTTATCGGATTATATAAATGTCACATGTTAATTTATCCCCAAGGATTTTATATCACTTTTCGGGTGACAGAAGGACAAACAAACAAACTAACAAATAGACTTTCGCATTTATAGTATTGGATAGGATGCATTAGTCTATTAGACAGTTATCCCACGATTACTCTATCTAGAGGCCATTGTCGAACCTCTCTTAACTCTGTATACACTGTGGTGTTTGATACTGGGTGCTACGGGCTACGACAATGTAACTTGGAAGTAAACTTAATAAAACACAACCTTTTCTCACATATATACTTGCCATTGCTAGCCACTTCGTATTTCATATATATCTAGTTACTACCGCGGACCTTTTTTGTTTATTATAGCCTATGTGCTATTCTGATGTATAATCTGATTATGTACTTTATCTAATTAATAACTAATTAAGAGTACGTCCGTTTAAAAAATGCTGAATATATAAAATTCTCGTGTCACAGTGTTTGTAACCAAACACCTCCAAAACGGCTTGACCGATTTGTATATTCGGTAGGTCTGAGAATAGGTCGTAAACTATTTTTCACTCTCCTACCCCCACCCCCAATTTTTTAATCGCGATTTTAGTATTTTTGTATGAACAATATCCAAAGTTAGTGGTAGGGGTAGGGGTAGTGCAGGCAAGCCAACGTTCAGGACAACGTCTGCCGGGACCTATATAAAAATAGTCTACGAAACTAAAAGCTATACAAAGTTATACAATGTTTTGTCTCCATTTATCATATTATGTAATAACATTGTTAAACACCATATAACTCTATACAGTATTTATGATAATCTATATATGAAATATTTTCATTAATATAAAAATTGTATTGTTTCAGGTAAAAAATATGAACATCAATGAAGTGGAACCTTCATATATCCTAAATATCGTAAGTAATTAATAGGAAAAAAAACTAACCTTTTCAGGGTTCCGTAAGAAACAAAAATGGAAAATCTCTAATTTGGTTTAACCCACGTGCTTTAACTTCGACTTCTCGTACTTCAGAGTAAAAATTACAGATACTTAGATGTAGGTCCATTAAGTGCAGCAACAGGCTTGCCACCTGTTCTGTTTAATATCGTCAAAGTGTACACGGTTCCTGGTGTCTCTGGCCACACCGCAAGGCATGAAGGTGTGAGCAGCATCTAGTTTGAAGTAAGACCCGAGTCATGGCACCATTAGGAGAGAGGAAAACCTAAATACATTAACAGTTTTTGTCTAAAATAAATAAGAAAACAATACACAGAGACCAAGCGGGGAGAAAGGCAATCCATATTAATTCATTGTAGAGAGAATGGATGGAGTGGTAGAATGACCAAATGTACTGACAACTTGAGGACAGAAAACTTACACTTATGTTTATAAGGGGCGTCGGTGGTCGAGTGGGTCAGTCGCGGGTTCGGTTCCTACATTTGTAATAAAAAATCTATATACATTATCCGCCAAACCGGTACAAAGAGGCTTTTCCATCTATATACCTCAATAGAGCTGGCCACTCGTTAGGTTATAGCCTCAAAAAACCATTGGCTAAATGAGGAACACTTTGTCTTCCCTGGGTACCTTGGGGCCAACAACGGTTCCCGGGAGCTGTAAGGCAACCCGTGAAAAATAAAAAAAAATGTTTTTAAGTCGTTTGCAATATATCAAAGAAAATTTTCTATTATTGACTATTGCTTGCGCAGCGTCTTAGTTGTCGCTATGAGGCATACATTTGTAGGAAGTTGTTTCGTGAGATGAGACGGAAATGCGTTAGCGGAAGTTAGAATTATTTAAATATTCCAATTTTTGAGGTTATTTTGATTTTATTTTTTATTTTATTTTTATATTCTGGTACTCGGTATATAAACACAAAACCGGCGCTAACTTAGTCTACTTGTACAAATGTGTTTTCAAGTAAGTACCTACTTATTACAAATATACTGGAATACTAGAATATTGCATATTACAACAAAATTTTCCAAGACGTTCATGTGCGCAAATTTCATGAAAATTTTGTTTATTTAATAAACACATGTTTAATAATAGATTATAATTACAAATACATCTGATGGTCATAAGGTATTTTTTTTTCGAAGATCAATGAAGCTTAACCCCCAGTTTCTGAAAGGTCGATCAACAGTTAATCTGCGTAATAATAACGTTCAAGCGAGTTTTGCGTGAATGGCTGGTGGGACATTGTTTCTACACTGTAAAAGAATACTTGACAAATAAATATTAGAATTTTCTTACTCGTAGATTAGAATATAATATGTTGTTTATGCTTGTGCTTTAGAATATAATAATGTAATATGGAAGTAATAATGTGGCACTTACTGTATTTTGCATACCAGGAATCTGGTGAAAGTGCCTAGGCTTTCTGCAAATAAATATCTTTCTTTCTTTCTTTCTTGCGATTAGTAAACATGACAGTTGTCAAATACGTGAAAATGTATGTACTTTGACAGTTGTTAATTAACTAATCTTTGGTTAACTTTGACAAGGCTTTCAGAAACTGGGGGTTAGTATTTCTTTTTGCGTATATTTTATTTTGTTCTATGTTTATAACATTGGATGAAGTGTCATTATTTTATCAATTTGAGTTTTTTTTAATACTTATTTTTGTATAATATTGTAAAATGAAAAAGTATGGACACAGTATATTTAGCAGTATATCCTCTTGTTCGCCACATAAATATGTATGATACATTTATATGCCGCCACACCTCACAAGATTGAATAGCAATGGACTGGATAGCGGCTTCTGGGACCTTTTATACACCATTACGCCGCTACTAGCTCACAGGGGTAGACACAGACTAAGGGCAAAGGACAAAGCAAACTGTTTTAAATGGGTTTGTTAAAAATTGCTTGTCTTATCACGTGATCTCTGAAACTACAAATCCAATAAACTTGATTTCTTATGCTACGTAGATAAATTATTAATGAAACAGGTATTTTTATTTTTTTTCAAACTAGCTTTCCCGTGGAGCTCATATTAACTGTGATCCTCTATTATGGTCTTAAGTTCACACAAAAATCCCATAGACTAAAGCACTTGCAGTTTTTCCCGAATTTTTAAATTAGCCCGGTCTCAACGGCGCTTACCAACGAACAGCATTTAATTTTTATTATATAGATTACTAGCTTTTGCCCGCAACTTCGTTCGCGTAGAATTAGGAATAATGATGTAATTTATGTAAATACGCATAGCAGAGATCTCCCTTAATTTTACTTTTGCCCCCGTAAATTCCCCGTCAGTCAGAAGTTCAAGTTGCACCCCTCCTTAAGAGTCGTTTTTAAAAATCCAAAAATACGTGTTGTAATATTTGTTTTGAAGAATATTTGTACCAAGTTTCAAGTTGATACACGTAGGTAATACGATTTCCCAATCAATCCTATACACTCCGTTGCACCCTTTCTTAAGGGTAGTTTTTTTAAATTCAAAGATACGTGTTTTATTAGGTATTTGTTTTGAAGAATATTTGTACCAAGTTTCAAGTTGATACACTTAGGTTATACGATTTCCCAATACAATCTTATACACCCCGTTGCACCCTTCTTAAGGGTAGTTTTTAAAAATTCAAAGATACGTGTTTTATTAGGTATTTGTTTTGAAGAATATTTGTAGCAAGTTTCAAGTTGGTACACGTAGGTAATACGATTTCTCTATACAATCTTATACACTCCGTTGCACCCCTTCTTAAGGGTAGTTTTTAAAAATTCAAAGATACGTGTTTTATTATTTGTTTTGAAGAATATTTGAACCAAGTTTCAAGTTAATTCACGCAGGAAATAAGATTTCCCATACAAACTTATTTACCCCATTTGACTCCCTTAGGGGTTGCAATGAATATCGAAATTTTCTTCCAAGCCTTATTCCTTGTCTACATAATAAAGGGAACGTCTGTGCAAATTTTCAGCTTCATAGGTCCAAGGGTTTGGGCTGGGCGTTGATGAGTCAGTGAGTAAACGAATCGTAACTTCTCTTTTTACCCTATACAGATTAAAATTTTAACAGATGAAGCCGGGGAACGTCGTCTAGAAAACTAGTATTCCCGTAAAGAGTGGCATGAGCTCACAAATTTAAATGTGGACATTGTTACAAAATTAAAAATGTCCGAAAAAATATAACAGTATTTTATCTCTGGTTAATACTCCACTAAAGTGGATTGAATTTGTTATTCGTTGTTTCCAATTTGGCTGAGAGCGGAATATTTATATAGATTGATTGGTGCTATTTACATTGTACCGGGAAATTTTACCTTTTTTTTAAGGATTCGTAGCTAAAAGATTTATTTTAAAATGTAAAAACGATCAGAGCAATCGTTTGTCTTTCGCTGTCTACGATAGCATTATTATTTTTGGAACCTTTACACTTCAGACACTTGGCGAATGAGAGCTAGGCCGAAAAAAGTGTAAGACTTCGACCGTCACGACACTTCCAGTACCACTAGTTTTTTCGAGACACTTAGATAAAATTGAATCGCAAACATATTTGTGTCTTACTTTAATTACCACAAACTGATTAATAATAAAAAAAAATCATTACTTTAAAAAAAATATTATAAATTACAATTTTAATACCATTCCTTGATTATTATTTTTTATTTAATTACTATTACAATACATAGTTCAAACCGGGTGTCCCGCGACACTTCTCGATTTATTTATTGTTTTGAAAAATAACGTAGCCGAGTTATGGAGCCTGTCACTTGACGAACTTATAAGGGCTCCGTTTTCGTTATTTGGTTAGGGAACCCTAAAAATGGATAATAAGTAGAACCCAAATCTAAGAGCGCATGAAATAATGATATATCTTCCTGTCCTAAAGGAATTAAAGCATTTATGTAAGTGTATGTAAACTCGAAAACTAGTGAAACAATTTGAAAAAATATTTTACTGTTATAAAGCTATATAGTGCGTCGGTGGCCGAGTAGTTAAGACGTCTGGTATTAACTAGACAGACCACGGTTCAAGCACGGCCATTTACCAATGGGTTTTTTTATAAATAAAAACTTATGTACTTAATCCGACAAACCACACTTAATAAAATAACAAACGGAGTCGTGGTTAAACGCTAGTGCAATTTAGGTAGAATCATAAAGTATTATTTCCATTAAGTGTGGGTATGTGATTCTAGAAAGGGTGATGATGGATCGTGGGTACAATCTCACTCATTTATCATCATTTCGTTATAGCAGGTAGTAGAGACACGATTAAACAATAACTAAGTACTCTTACAATACTTATATTTTTTTTGCCTGTGACCTTCTCACGCAAAAAGTACTTAACAGATTTTGTTGTGGTTTTTATCATTCGATAGTTTGATTAACCGGGAAGGTTTACGGCTATTAAACATGGACCTATCATGTTTAGGTGCTGAGCATTTACAGTATAAGTGAAGTCAAGGAAAAAGTTAGCCATAGCGAGTTTTTATGGCGTTCTGTCTAATCCGTCAGAGCTATAACAAAATGATGTAGGAAAGAATTGTTTATAATAAAATTATCTACAAAAAAGTCCGCGGTAGCATATATCTATCTCCAATAGATAAGTAGTTATAAGCGTGTTTATGTAGGTATTCAAATTGTTGTTAACCCATATTGTACCGACAAAACAGACCAACGGATCGACCTGATTTTTGCACAGAAGGAGGGCCCGAGTGTGACATAGGTTACTTATTATCCCTGAAATCGGGGAGGATACTGTTGAATAAAAATAAATTATTCAGAACTTAAAAGCCTTTAAAAAAATGCCAAAGTCAAACAATCAAAATTGTTCAAAGAAAACTGGAGATAAATAAAGGGTATAATTTACGCGGACACCAAAAATATTTTTAAGACTCTAAGCTTAGGCACCAAATAAAATAAACAACTCCAAATAAAATAATTGACACTATTAAAAGTGTCCTAAAGTATATCATATTATGATCCAAAATAATAGAAAAAACATCAGAAAAATCGCACGCCTTGTACTAATATTTTATTTGGTTTCTAAAATGGATAAATGGTCACCAAGTAAGGTAGGTAGGTTAGGTTAGGTTAGTATAAAATTTATTAAGTATAAAGTGTATTTTAAAGGCGTCTATATAATTTTATGGCAGTCAATAATACCAAAAATGGATCTATTTCATAATATTTTAGGAAACGTAATTTGGTGACCATTCATCCATTTTGGTAACCGTTTAGATTTTTTTTTGGTACAAAATAGATACATTTTTGGGCGCCGCTTAAACACAAGCCATAAATAAATAAGTACTTTTTTTTGTATCTGACCTCAATTAGAAAAGGCTACAATGAACAGTGTCCACATTTAGAAGTTACTTATTATTAGAACAGATCGGACTACTATCTATGTCATAAAAAACATGAATATAAAAATTGAGCCAAGCTTCGCGACCTTTAGCCCGTAATAGCATAGACTACAAAGATATGTGTCTACGAAGCACGAGCAGTTTCATGAAACTTCTGCATGTACTTTAGAAGATTACAGGCGTGATGATGGAAGAAATAATGAGAAAGAAGTTCGATTTCACACAACAATAGGAAGCAATCTTGAATATCGCCTGCAATTGACACGGACCACTCGGTATGGTAGGAAGTGGCAATTACCTATTTATTATTTACTGGCTTTTGCTAGCGGTTTTATCCGCGTCCAAACAGAACAAAGAAAACAAATAATCCCGTGGCTGAAATATGGTCCTCCAAGTATGCCTAGGTAGACATCGAATAACAATATAAAAATGTATTGATCGATGGAAATATTAAAAGTACACTCAATCGCCGGGCATGTATTGATGAAAGGTATGATGAATGTAAAAGAAGCGAAAGATACCTCAGGATCGTATCAAATGGCATTCGATTGTCTCTGCCTACCCCTTTTGGGATAAAAGGCGTGAAGCGAAACGTGAAAAAGTATTTCATTCATACTCTCGCCACTGTAACTCAGTAGCAGACGGTGGTATTAATTTGCTTGTCGTACAATAAATTAATAAAAAGACAATATCTCCAGTTGAGTGGCCAGTTCTGTTAATTATTTATATCGAGTCTGATTTAATGTACCTACACAGTGTTTATTTAAAATTCGAAATGCGACGTTTACACGCAAAAACTACTGAACGAATTTTGTTCCAGTTGTCACTATTAGATAGGTTGACTCACCAGAAAGGTTTGCGAGTATTAAACATGGACCTATCATGTTTAGGAGCTGAGCATTAACAGTTCAAGTGACTTAAGTCGGGGGAAAAGTTTGCCCCAACGAGTGTTCATGGCGTATGCTGTCTAATCCGTCAGAGATATAACAAAATTATGTAGGAAATATTTGTGTAGAATAAAATTATCTACAAGAAAGTCTGCATAAGCATATATCTATCTCTAATAGATAATTAGTTATAAGCGTATTTATGTAGGTATTTGCACAAATTCAAAGCCTTATTCGTTATCTTTTATATATTATTTCATATTAATATATGACAATGAAACTAAAGAAGGATTCTACGGGTATCCTATGTTATGTTATCTCTAAATTATCTCTTTCAACTTGTCCTGTCATAGACAATTGCATAATGTTCTAAGTTAAATATTTCAATAGATTTCTGCTTCAAAAATTTTGAAATTTAAGAGCAACGGCAGTTTATCTCCAGTTTTAGTTTTACTATATATATTAGTTTTACCCGTGGTTTTTTTTAAATGTGACATAATATATTATTACAAGGATTTTCAGGATGAAAAGAAACCTACAACAGTCTCCGACTTTCCATGTAAATATGATATTCCACTTAGATATCACCAATACATATTATAAAACAAGGCGCCGCGTCTGTCTGTGACCCTTTCACGCAAAAACTACTATACGGATTTTGATGCGGTTTTCAAGAGTAGATAGGGTAATTCACGAGGAAAGTTTACGAGTATTAAACTTAGACATATCTTGTTTAGGAGCTGAGAAACAATAGCATAAGTGAATCAAAAGTTAGTCTCAGCAAGTTTTCATGGCGTATGCTGTCTATTCCGTCAGAGATATAACAAAATGATTTAAGAAACAATTGTGTGGAATAAAATGGTCTACAAAAAAATCTGCGGAAGCATATATCTATCTTTAATAGATAAGTAGTTATAAGCGTATTTATGTAGGTATTCAACTTGTTGTAAACCCATTTTGTACCCGAGCGAAGTCGGGGGCTATTAACTTTGTAGTTTTCACTTAACACACACACACACACCTATATTAAAGTAAAGTGCGAAGCCAGGTTGCGGTGATAGTATAAAGTATCCGCTCTCTCCGTTTAAGCGGTAATACAAAACTAAGTGGTTTCAGGTTTCAGTCACTCAGTATGTCAATATTGTTGGAGAGGTTTCTGTACTATTTAGTCTTAATTTATTGATAGTGCCTTAAAGGAAATAATGGATAAGAAAAGATTAGATTAGATTTGATTGAAGAGTTAGCCGAGGGCGTCCTAGAAAATTATTTTAACACTTTCATGAACTAAACCAAAATAAACTTGTACAGATTGATTTAAATCTATGAACATCACGTGTTCGTATGAAAATTTCGTTTAGTTTTTTTTTCACATTTTAAACATTTTCAAGGGCGAAACTTAGGTCAAAACACTAATTATTATAAAAGAAATGGGATAAACTATTTCCAATTTTTCTGTAAATATTCCACCTGTGTCACTTTAATTTAGAATATAGTTACTAATTCAATATCTAAGTGAAATATCTGTAATTTTTTCAATTAGTTTTATTGAATAGAAAATATGGGTGGTAAAATAAAGGATTATTTTTTGTTTTCTCTTTTGTAATCTATCACAAAGCTCTTTAATTTTTTTATTTTGGTTTGGTTCATGAAAGACTTATAGAAATGGCAATACATACAACAATCCAGCGATCATGAGTAAAAGGAATACTCCCCAACGCACATCGCTGGAGTTGCATATATGCCAATCTATTAAATATTTTCAATGGCGCGATACAGGTTTCAATGAGTTAGTAACGGCGCGACATCTATCGACGCGACGCGATGTGCCGCCACATGACTAATAAAATAATTTTCTGTATATAAAAATATAGTTATAGATAAATATTTATAAAAAATCTACCTATTACGGTTCATAAGATACAGCCCTGTGACAGACGGACGGACGGACAGCGGAGCCTTAGTAATAGGGTTTCCGTTTGCACCCTTTGGGTACGGTACCCTAATGATACTGTGGGCAGAATCTTTATAGGTGTTGAAACCCGGTAGTCTAAGAGTATATGCATCTAACTGAGTGTTTGTACAGTGTATCAACAAAGCTAGGCGGAGCGAATGAATTGTAAATGAAATCAAGTCTGAGTGGATCCTCAGCTTTCTCACGTTTCACGTCTGAAACACTTTACAATGAGTCGGGCAACAAATAAAATAGATTCAGAGTATACTCTTATTTACTATTGTTGCTTTTGTGCTTCGGAGGGTACGGAAAGCCGGCGTCCGCACTTCTCCTAAAAATAACAAAGATGTGACATATCTTGCCATCGGTTCTGTTCAATATGGACAACTGGTAAATAGTGGACATTACTACTGGCGTATCTGATCACACCGCAAGGAATAAAGGGCGTGAAGATGTGTTTGTTTGTTTGTTTGTTGTTGATAAATAAATATGAGATGTCGTTGGGTAGAGATAAATTCAAAACCATAAAAAATGATTGTTTTTTTGTCATATTATTCTAAAAATATTTACACGTTTTTTTTTCTGAAAAATCATATGCATCGTGATTCAATACGCTTTCATTTGATATGCCATCCATGCCAAAACAGAGCGTATAGGTTTGTAGGAGCTGGCATAGGCTTGTAGGGGATCTACTCACACTTGCATCAAAAACACACATTAATGTATCATGTAAACATATACATTCAGTTCAGTTTGCATTAATTAGTCCCTTCCATAGTTAATATAAAATTCAGTATTTATTTATTAAACTGTAGAAACTATCAACCCTTCTTTACTTTCTGAACACGTAACCTGGCTATTTTTATTCCTGAAACACTTTCAAATGAAATATTATATAATGTAATGTAAATCTAGTAGATAATAAAATTTAAAATAAAATTCGTGCCATAAAAGGTAAGGCAAAAATAACAAACGTATGCAATTTAAAATACCGTAGCTCACTCGTAGACGTTTCTATACTACGCTCGTAGCACGTTTGTAGCGGTTGTCTTATTATCGTAGCAAATTCGTAGCAATCAAACTGTATAAGAAAACTTGCCTATTATAATTAAAAATTTACTAACAGTATTCAGATTTCTGAAATATTCGTGCCACAGAAGGTAAGGCAAAATTAACAAGTATGCAATTTAAAATACCGTAGCTCACTTGTAGACGTTTCTATACTACGCTCGTAGCACGTTTGTAGCGGTTGTCTTATTATCGTAGCAAATTCGTAGCAATCAAACTGTATAAGAAAACTTGCCTATTATAATTAAAAATTTACTAACAGTATTCAGATTTCTGAAATATTCGTGCCACAGAAGGTAAGGCAAAATTAACAAGTATGCAATTTAAAATACCGTAGCTCACTTGTAGACGTTTCTATACTACGCTCGTAGCACGTTTGTAGCGGTTGTCTTATTATCGTAGCAAATTCGTAGCAATCAAACTGTATAAGAAAACTTGCCTATTATAATTAAAAATTTACTAACAGTATTCAGATTTCTGAAATATTCGTGCCACAGAAGGTAAGGCAAAATTAACAAGTATGCAATTTAAAATACCGTAGCTCACTTGTAGACGTTTCTATACTACGCTCGTAGCACGTTTGTAGCGGTTGTCTTATTATCGTAAATTTTGAATCCAGAATTTTTCAGAAATCTTAATACTGTAAGTAAAGTTTTAATTATAATAGGGAAGGTTTCTAATACAGTTTGACTGCTACGAAGTCGCTACGACAATAAAATCGTAGTAAGACAACCGCTACGAATGTGCTACGACAATCCTATTGATATTAGAATTTTATAGATTTTGTCATTTGGGCATTTTATTTAAATTGAGCCTTTTGACATTCGGTGTACAGTACAAAATAGGGGTCAAAACAGGTGTTTTCTTCAAAAGGCTCATATTATCTATATCTATACTAATAATACAGTTAAAGTTTGGTAGTTTGTTTATTTGAACGCGCCATTCTCTGTAACTACCAGTCGGATTAGAAAAAAAATTTTTGCATTTGATAGCTCAGTTCTTGAGAAAGGTTTATAGACTTCATCACGTTACGACTCAAAGGAGCAGATCAGTAACCACTAATACGGGGTGCAACCGCAAGTCAATAAAGTCGTAGTAAAATAATTTGCACGAAACTTGCTTCAAACATGTTGCCGTGTTTGTAAAAAATAAACCTGAAAACATTTCAATTCTACATTATTTTTGAACATATGGAAAATCTGGCTATCATGGCTATACCGAATTGACAATATAGAAAATTTAATATTAAAGTTATGGAAATTTCACATTCTGTACAGTTAAATCTCAACAAAATAAGTGGTGGAACTATCGTAAAAACAATTTTGATGACAGTTTTAAGTCAACTCAATATCGCAACATATTTCTCCATTTCTTACATTTCGTAGTACAGTCACGATTTAGTGTCAAAGTAATTTTTCAAATAAATCCCCAGCGTGGGTAAGAGACGGCGACAACTCTCTCTTATATATAAAAGAGACACATATATATCCGTCGAATAAGACAATTCGCGCGTACACTCCCTGTAAAAGGTTTTCCGGTTTATTTTTATTGTAATGCGTACACTGAGCCGGCAAAAGTTATTGGATAGGTTGTAACATTTGAACGTATTTCCAACTTATAATACTTCACACACACACACACACGACGTTTATACTTTTCGGTGTGGCTAGAGACACCTGTAACAGTGTCCACATGACGCCAGTTATCCTTATTGAACAGAACAGGAGTCACTTCTTTAGCAGACGATATCTGTTATTTTTTAAAGTATGTTATGGAAATTGTGAAAAACTAAGGCCATTATTCATAAACGTATTTTAGCAACGTTTTTGTTAAAATGTGTTTTGGTTCTTTCTATTATTAGTAAAGACAGGTTTATTAGAGAGTGACAAAACATATTTTAACTAAAACGCTTCTAAAATGTGTTTATGAACATTTTCCTTTTTTCAAAATTCGTAATATCTCAAAAGTTAGAAACCTCACATTACAAATTTTGCAAAAAGAAAAACGGTCGGACGTATATTTTACTAAGTATGTCAATAACAGATTCCATATTAAACAGAAGGTGGCCTACTGATGTGTCACTTCTTTAACATTCCTAAATATCAATTTATTTTTAGAAGAAGTGTCACGAAACAAGTGCGAATTGAACCGGATCCCTAGGGGTTGATGCTGTAAAAGTAAATTAAATAAGTAGATCTAAAGATAGAATTTCTATTTTAATTCAGTATGTAGAGCACCATTTGCATAATATTTATTGTGCATGTGACCTAGTTGCTATTGATGTCAGCGACCTCTGGTGGACCACACTCTCTTAACTCACTCGCAGTTACAATAACGGGACAATCCTATATCTAAATATATAAAACCGTCTTGTCGCTGACTGACTGACAATCAACGCACAGCCTAAACCACAGAAAATATAAATATGAAAATTGAAAGGTAGCTGTAGAGCTGCACTAAATAATTATTTTTCAAAAATCAAACTCCAAGCGGGTTATATGGGGTGTTAAACACGTACGAAGTCGCAAAAGTGTGTTTGTTAGTCTTTCTTTCTCGTCAAAACGGAGGAACGGATCGACGTGATATTTTGCACAGTAGGTGGGCCGGAGAGTGACATAGACTACCTGTTATCCTAAAATTCCTACGGGATAAATTCTTATGTCACATTTCAAACATTTTCACGGACGAAGTATACATATTTTGTGGCGTGGCGAGGAAAACAGTCCCTTAGTTTTTGTATAAAAGGTTTCTCGCATTAAATTTATTTAAAAATGCCATTGATACTAACAAACTGAGAAACACACCATCACGGCTTTAATATCTTGCGGTGTGGACAGTTTTACGTACCCTCCGAAGTATGAGAAGCCCATCAATAAGCCCAAATTACTATATATACTTATGTTTGGAAGCGAGACTTGGGTATTGAATAGAAGGCATGAAAGTAAGATTAATGCAGTGGAAATGCGGTCTTTACGTAGAATGTGTGATGTAAGAGAAATGTCATTAGAGAAGAAAGTGGAATGAAAGACTTAAATGATGAAATGTAGTGGCAGAAGTGAAAAGAAACGCTAGCGCAGGCCGACCTAGGTGTACTTTTATTGAACATATAAAAAAAATTAAGGCGATATTAAGAGTACACACAATCGCCGAGCATGTATGAAAGGCATGATGAATATAATGCAAATGGTATTCGATTGCCTCTACCTACCTCTCTTAGGATAAAAGGTGTGATGATAGATAGGTACTGTAAATTCTCTCAACAGCTGTACACATCTAAGTGCGAGTTTCTCACCATTCGAGTTAAATAAACTTCGTCCGCACAAATTTCCCCTGCAGGCCGCTATAAACTACAAATTAGGTAAAATATTTAATATGAGTGTGTTGGATGATCTTTAACTGCTTCGTGAAATGAATTGGAATCGCAAACGTTTATATTATTTCCGACGACGTCTGGTATTAAGGGCCCTATGTCCATAATTTGTATGGAGATATTACTATTCCTAATTTCTCTGTAAGTAATCCACCTGTGTCACTGTGATTTAGCATTTTTCAATTGGTTTTATTGAATAGGAAATATGAGTAGTAAAATAAAGAAATATTTTGCCCCTGTTTTCTCTTTCATAATATCGATAGCTTATTGAAAATTTAAAATAAAAATTATTTTATTTGTCTAGGTTCACAAATACTTCTATAGCTCTTTCCTTGCCTTTTGCGGTATAAAAAGTGAATAAACAAGTAGTTTATCTATCTATCTATCTATCATCACGCCCTTTATTCCAAGAGGGGTAGGTAGAGACAATCGAATGTCATTTGCTACGATCCTGAGATACCTCTTCGCTTTTTTTATATTCATCATACCTTTCATACATGCTCGGCGATTGTGTGTACATACTTTTAATATTGCCTTCGATCAATATTTTTTTTATATTATGTTCAATAAAAGTATACCTATAGGTTGTTTAGTCAATCTTTCTTCCTTCATTCTCTCAACGTATCAAACCATCGTTTTCTTTTCTTAATTTTAGTCACAACATCGTCTTTCTCTCCGCATTTGTCTCTAACGTTTAGGGGGCTACCGTCGACTTAATTTTCCTTTCCATTACATACAAGACATAAATAACACGATAGTAAACAAGTTAAACCAATGACCTATAAAAGATTTACTCAAGCGGCCGGCTCTTTGTTCTCAACACAAAGAAAAATACTACTTTGTAATGTAGTTAAGTTATTTTAGAATCTCTGCTGACCCGCTTTCTTTAAATAATCGTTATGATATCGTGCAGAGGGAAAAGTATTCCGGCGACCAGCCTTCTAAAAAAGTGACAAATCTAGGTACATTATTAAGAGCAAAAACAGGCTTGCCACCTGCTCTGTTTAATATACTGGCTAAAAGTGGACATTGTTACTAGTGTATCTAGCCACACAGTAAGATATTTCTATATACATCATCACGCCATCATATATGCCAGGCAAAAAGGTAGATTTCCTGACACTATGAAGTAAATTACATCCAAATTCGCACAGTTGTTAAGGCATTATTTGGCAATGTGCTTATGAAGTATTTGATAGATCTGTCGTAGCACTTTCGTAGCACTTATGTATGTATACACGTAGCTGCTGCTACACAAATAATTAAGACATTATTAATTTTCATTAATTTTTAGGGTTCCTAATGTATAGAGTTTCATGGCCCATTCACTGACGTATGGCGTAATATAAATAAACGAATTTCTGTTTCGGGGGTTAATTTTGGAAAATGAAAAAGTAAAAAAAAATTTTTGGCCTGCATCATGAGACATATCATATGAAAGGGCTCGTTATAATTTTTTACAATTTTTTTTTTAATTTTAAAAAATTTAAATAGTTTAAATTATATTAAATAAAATATACGAAAATTGACAGCCCAGACCCCCCCCCCCCTTTTTCCGAAACTACTGATTCAATTATTTTTTTATATAGTTTACAGGAAAACCTCAACGAAAATCCTGCCTTAAAGTTCTGATCGAAAACAGAATGGTACAAAACCCTGAGCGCGCGAGAGTGGTAATCGCAACTTGGCCAATTTTTGAAGAAATTAATTTGATTATTTTTATAAATTCCACGGGCGAAGCCGGGGCGGGTCGATACTAATAATACAAACATTGAATATAAAAATATCAACCCCTATATATTTTTAGCATTAACTTATATAAATCTTTGCATAATCATATTAAAATGCTATGATATTTTCAGTTATTACAAAATATTTCATAATAACATTTTATAAGAGATAATAATAGAGGTTCAGATATTCATGTAACCATGTCCATATTTAGCGAAATACCGGTATTGAGGAGAACAAACTTCATTTAAAAAAGTGGATTTATATGTCATAAAATGTTCTAAAAAAATTATTCCCACCTTTTCTAGAATCCCAGACCCCCTAGTTTAAGTCCTACAATCTAGCCAATGCGCTATAATCTCTATAATGATACTTGTTCAAACTGAGAGTATATTATGTATCATCGTAGTGAAAGATTTTTTCAAATCGGTTCAGTAGTTCCACCCATTCAAACAAACATTTATTTCTCGAATATTTTGTATGAAATTTGAAACATTAGTTCCTATCTATCTATCATCACATCTTTTATCCCAAGAGGGGTAGGCAGAGACTATCGAATGCCATTTGCTACGATCCAGGCATACCCTTTTCGCTTCTTTTATATTCATTATACCTTTCATATATCAGTTAAATGAATTTTATTTGCTTGTAGAATACTTATATTGTAGATTGGTTAACTACGACAAACCACACTTGGAGACTTTTCCATCTAAATATACCTCAACAGAACTGGCCACTCGTTAGGTATAGCCTCACAAATACCATCGGCTAAAAGAGGGAGACCCAGAATAGGGTTTGGCAGACAAAGATTTCTATTAAATTGAAATCACAAACTAGGTATTTCAAAGACTATTAATTATTAGGCTCGAACGTGACTATTTTTAACAGAATTAAAAAAAACGGAGGAGGTCGTTTAGGTCCCATTTTTGATTTTATAACAATTGGTTTAGTAGTTTTTCAGAAATGTTAGTCATAACTCGATGATTTATTTGTGTAATTATATCATATTATGATGTTAATAACAGGAAAAAATTAATTAACTTTTCAAAAAAGTATACCGACTTCAAACATTCTTTACTGAAAAGCAATAAATAATTAAACATTTGAATTTGAAGACGGTTGGTGCCAAATTAGAAACTACCTAGCTCTAAATTTCACTAATCTAATTCGGTATAATTTTTTGAAAAGTTTTGGTAGAAATAATTTCAAAATTTAGTTTAACCTATCTGCAAGATCTTGACCTTTTTTTATAAATCACTTGAGAACGGCTTATCCTATTAGGCAAATTTTGAAAATGCTCGTAAAAGTCTGAATAAGGTTTTCAGGTTAAGAATAATTGGAAAATTCATGAAAAATAAAGTGCTTTTTCTATGGAATTTTTATAATATGGACTATAATATGGAATTAGGGGATGAAACATTTACGAACAAAATAAAATATAGCACTCGGGGATAATGTAGCTTCCTATTTATAAAATAATTTTTAGATTAGGTTCAGTAGTTTGACGGTAGTTACCCTACACATCCAAACTTACAAACTTGATCAAAACCTATTACCAATTTGATTGCCAATTACGACACCGCCAAGTGCATAGTTTCGCATTTTATTTCTGCCTACTCTCACTGCAGTTATCGTCGCGATGTCGCATCACCCCAGTGGAATGAGGAAGCGAGGGCCGCATAGGGGTAGGAGGGGTTAAGTGCTAGGGGGTGTTCTACCCTCTATAAACGGAGAGCCGAGAGGAGCTCGCGTCATACCGGCGGCATCGCCCGCTAGGGTCGGTCGACCTGAAACATGTACAATTATACCAAAAATATAGTCAAATATTACTTGGTGCTCAATATTAATTATTATCACTTAAAATTTAGAATTTAGCAAATATATATTTTTTGTAGATTTTTGACAAATTGTTAAAGTTTAAAGTTGAAAGGCGCGCGGCAAAATGAATTTTATTGGTGAGTTATTTTTTTTATTTGTTCTCTTCAGACATATCTTGCAAGCCTGTTGCTGCACTTAATGGACCTAGATGTGTCACATCTTTAACAGTCTTAAATATGTGTTATTTTTTAAAAGAAGTTTGGAAGCCAGCTTTATGTCACCTCCGAAGCACGAGGAGTCTATTAAAAGACATATTCTTAAAGAAAATTGGTACTTAGCATTTTTGGCCCGAGTGGGAAAATTTTACCCTTCTCGCTCGTTTAATACTCATTACTTTCAGAATATTTATATCCTGAATTTATGCCGATTTTTCATTCACTTTGAATGTTTTTTATTACTTAAATGGAGTACTCAGCGGAAAACAGTGCTTCTTTTTGTCGATTTTTTTAAACTATTTTGTATAAGCATTAAAAATGAGACAAAAAACATATTTTATTGATATTTTTGCGGCTTTATGTAGAAAAATATATTTCAACTACCTATTTATATTAAATAAAAAAATAAGTGCTACGATTTCTAGTGCTACGGCAAATAACCATTTATCGATTTACCACTGGCCACCTTCAATGTGGACACTGTTACTATCATATATATATAAAGTTTTCTGTTTTTTTTATTTGTAAGAAATGGACTAACTGGAAAATCAGTGGACCGATTTAAATAATATTTCACTATTATAAAGCTACATAGGTACTACTTCCAGAAAGCCATAAGCTACGAACAAAGCCGGGGTGAAAAGCACTAGCTAATAGTAGACTACTATTACCTACCCCAGATCTCAATGCAGTAAAAGCGTGTATATACACAGAATCAATTTCCAGTTTCCTTTGTGTCCGCAAAGTTTAGGTTAACGCAATGCTCTAGCTGTGTGCCACTGGGCACAGTGCCAGATTGAGCAAGGCCGAACTGCTGACATAAAGGTAAAAAAACCAGTCTGACCTTAAAGGCCATATGACCTGCGTACTTTGACGTTGCGGCAGGCGGCAATGTCCACATATAGCGGATTGATCATATTAGACAGGCATTTATAAATTGATATCAATCAGCTCTACCAACTGCGCTATAGACTCTATTTTGAGGTATATTTGAGGTCAAAAGAGGATCATAATTCTCAGTTAACCTTACTATACTACCGACTAGGTTAGACAATTTAATAATGACTTAGAGGGTCTATTTCGCCACCTTCAGTTAAGTCCCAAATAACTTACCTGACAAATTTCGTCACTTCCCGTACTTCTGAGGGATCTAGGTCCATTACGTGCAGCAACAGATGGACAACTGTCGTCAAGTGGACACTGTTACTGATGTCTCTGCCTATACCGCAAAGTGTAAATGCCGTGAATATATGTTTAATTTTTATTATAATTCTAGGAAAACAGAAGTTTGAAGTTTTCTTTGTACTGTTATACATTGTCTACCTGTTCTTTTGGATTAGTTATAGCTTACATAGCCTCGCCACTTAACTCCGGACATTGTCATAGTCGCACGCAGCGTTATAATATTATTTCACAACGGGGTATATGTGTTTAGCGAGTGAACGGGCCATTTAAAAGCAATCTGATGTTGTGTACACATATGGATATGAAAAACCAAGCGTCTGTAGCCCAGTGGGGTAGATATGCACTTGTTACGAGCCAGATATATCTTTCTTGATTCATAATATATAGGCCCTCATGTCTGTATCTTGGTGGGGTAGACAGAGACTAAAGACAGGGAATAAATTTTCGCCAATACGCCTTTATGAAATATACCGCCAAAACCGTTAAATATATAACAAAATCATGTAAAATTAATTTATTTACAAAAATATTCGAAGTTTATACGTAGTAGATGGTAAAAAATATTCTACTAATATCGGTTTACAACAAGTTGAATACCTACATAAATACGCTTATAACTACTTATTTATTAGAGATAGATATATGCTACCGCGGACTTTTTGTAGATCATTTTATTCTACACAATTCTTTCCTACATCATTTTGTTATATCTCCGACTGATTAGACAGCATACGCCATGAAAACACGCTGGGGCTAACTTTTTCCCCGACTTGATTCACCTATACTGTTAATCTCCAGCTCCTAAACATGATAAGTTCATGTTTAATACTTGTAAACCTTCCTGGTGAATCAACCTATCTTATAATGAAAACCGCAACAAAATTTTCCTTGTGGAATTAAATTATAGAAAAGGCAATAATGTCAGTATTAAGACTGTAACGCCATCTATCGATGAGGTGTCATAATATATTTTCACTGGCTAAAAGTAGCCTATGTTACTCTCCGATCTTCCAGCTATATCTGTGCAAAAAAACACGTCTATCCGTTGCTTCAATTTGGCGTGAAAGAAGATCTAAAAACGTATTTATTCAAAAAATCATAATGTTTTTAATACCACTGTGCCTGGCCACACCTCAAGACATAAAGACGTAATGTTGAGGGCGAAATTAAATATCTCCCCAATACGATAATAAATTTAACGACATATTTTGTCCTGGAAAGATTTTATGATCAATTACAAGTTTTAACGAAGAAAATTTGAATTTACATCTTTATGCATAACTAACTTTTACAAAAGCTGTAAATCTTGACGATTTCGTACCGAATTTTATAAGTATATTAAGACGTCCAAGGCGTATAATCTGCCTATCTAAAAAAGTCACAAGAAACGGAGAAACTATGCTATTTTGCTAAATAGGTTAACAAGAATTTGAATACACTATGCTACCGCGGACTTTTTTGTAGATCATTTTATTCTAATTATTTCCTACATCATTTTAAAATATCTCTGACAGATTAGGCAGCATACGCCATGAGAAAGCGCTGGGGCTAATTTTTCCCCCGACTTGATTCACTAATATTGTTAATACTCAACTCCTAAACATGATAGGACTATGTTTAATACTCATAAATCTTTCTCGTGAATTAACCTATGTAATCGTGGAAATCGCAGCAAAATCCGTTCAGTAGTTTTTGCGTGAAATGGACAAACAGACGCAATAATTATTATGTAGTGATGATGATTATTTGAACATTGCCCTCAATGATTAAGGTTCGATCCCCACATCCGACCATGTACCAATGGGTTTTTTTATAATAAAAAATATATGTATATTATCCGATAAACCGTACAGAGGCTTTCCCATCTATATACCTCAACAGAGCTGGCCACTCGTTAGGTATAGCCTCAAAAAAAATCTTCGGCCAAGTAAGGGAGACTTTGTTTTCAGCTGGGTACCCTGGAGCCAGCAACGGTTCCCGGGAGCTGTAGGGGAACCCGTGAACATTTTTTTTTCATAAATATTTTAATGTGTTCACGGCCTGTATCTTGCGATGTGGATATAGTGTCCACTTGACGCTAGTTGACTGAAAGAACAGGTGGTAAGCCTATTTCTGCACTTCCGTCTGCCAAATTTACGTGCCCTCGAAGCTCTAATTTCATCCATATTCATACATAACTCCGTACAGCACAAAGTTATTAAAGGTTTATCGATCAGTTCTATAATGAACCTTAACCTATTACTAATTTAAGCCTCTGACAGAATAATGTGGCTAAAGGTTACATGTATTACGTTTACTATACGTATACTATTGCCCACGGCTTGGCTTGTTTTATGTTACAGATATAAAGCGTATTGACCGCATCCGGAACGATGTCATTAGAGAAGAATGCGGAGTGAAAGATGTTGTGACTAAAAAGAAATGTGACACAATCGCCGAGCATGTATATGAAAAGTATGATGAATATAACAGAAGTGAAAGATGTTTGTTAGGATCTTAGCAAATGGCATTCGATTGTCTCTGCCTACCCATATTGGGACAAAAGGCGTGATGATAGATAGATATGTCACAAAATTCTATTAACATATTGTGGGCAACAATTTATTTATTTTCACTAAAAGATTCATCAAAATTATATGTATCGTAAATCTATTGATTTGTTCGGTTTTTTTTCAGCTTTTCGTAGACAGTATTTTCAGTTTGGTCACGAACGCTTCAAACGGCATTTTTAAATGACAATTTACATACATTGCGTGTTTCAATCAACTGTCGGTAACCTATTTGATTTTTTTTATTTTATGTAACTCGGCCAAGCGTGAATTGGACTCGGAAATCTCGTATTATAATTTACCTCTATCTATACTAATATTATAAAGAGGAAAGATTTGTATTTTTGTATGTTTTTGTGTATGTTTGTAATGAATAAACTCAAAAACTACTGTGCCGATTTCAAAAATTCTTTCACCATTGGAAAGCTACATTCACCCTGAGTGACATAGGCTATATTCTATTTTCAAAAAAATTAGGGATCCTTACTAAAACTCCAATAATGTAACCCAAGGTGTAAAAAAATTACCTAAGAAATTCCTTACATCGCGTGCGCTGCGAAAATTATTGATGATATAGAGGTAGGGGTAGAGGGTAGGGGTAGGGTAGGGGTAGGTATAACGTATATTTTATTTTGTTTGTAAATATCCACGGGCGAAGCCGGGGGTGGAATGCTAGTTATCTATAATTTTGAATGTTGATGATTCCTTCACAAACATTTGACTTAGGCAGTGGCTCTGCCAATTGTAAAATTTATTATATTTTTATTTGATCAACTACGTCAACAACTAAATATTATCAATGTATTGAGTCAGTATTCAATAACAAACATCTATGTTTATAAAAGGAGCGCAAATAAGTATTTGCTTACTTCCTTCCTACCTCCTTCCTTGATGACTCTTCGTCCTTCTTCTACTTGGAAACCACAATAAACGAATGGTGAAAGTTTACTACCGAGTTTTCCTGATATTCCTGCCTAGTACCCACGACAGTGCAGACGCCGGCTTCACTTGCACGAGAAGTCGATATAAAGAAAATTCGTGCTTAGCATTTTTGATAGATTTTTTGTCTTATTTGGGGTAGATTTTATTTTATTACTTATTAATATATGACGTATTCCGAAATGACTTAATAGTTTTTGATGAATGAATCTGCTTTTTGTTTCATCTGGGTTTAGGAAAATATATTACCCATAATTCCACCGGCGAAGTGAGGCAGAAATACCAGTTTTACGCTGTCTACCCCAAAAAAGGTCATGGGATATATAGGTACTTAAAAATGCAAAAGATTACCCAACCTAAATGTCAGTGTTTTCTGATTTGACCGTATCACGCGAACTAAGTTTATAAATAAAGTTAAAATCAATACTTTTGTTCAGCGTTCATACAAAGTGGTTTCATTATTTTTGAGGACCTTGTAACCGATATCTCTAATATTCAGATATATTCACGCTTGATACCTATCAAGGTAGACACATATTAAACACAAGTAACCTGAATAAATTACATATAAAGTAGAAAATAACACAAGTTTCTGTCCGAGGTTTCACCCGCATGGAAATAGATCCAAAAGAAATAATCTCGTGGCTGTAATTTGCCCCTCCCCCGCCCGCTTTCGCCGTATAAAAAGTAGTATATGTGATTCTCTGAACCCTAAACTACCACTATGCAAAAAATCATATCGATCCCGTGAAAAACAAAAACAAATCTATCCCATACATTCTTTCGGAATAAAAAGTAGCCTATATGTACGCTATTCCAGACTATAATCTATATCTGTGACAAATTTCATCCAGATTCGTTCAGCAGTTTTGGCGTGATAGAGTAACAAACAAACATACATACAAACTTTCCTGTTTATTATATTAGTGGGATGGACCTACGAAAAACTTTATTCAATTCTATATTCATTTTCCATAGATTTTCACCGTTTTCTGTAAATAAGCGTCCGTCAAAAATGGCGCCCGGGAGTTTTTCTCTATTCAAACCTCACATATTAATCTCTTCACCTTAATCTTCGTATGTCTAATTTTCTCTTGTAAGTTTTCAAGTTGTGAAGCGTGTCCTTAATAAATAACGTAGCTTATCTCTTGTGACAGCCTTAAAGGGCGTATTTGTGGAAAATTGTTTTTTCCACCTGACTTGTTCATAAATAATCTGAACCTATGTTGTGTATAGATAGTGGTTTCACGGTTCCGTAGGTTCGGATTTCTAGGGTTCTGTCCGAAATTCTGAAAGCTACTTCTATTGTTTGTTATAATTATCTGTGGTCACAGACTTATAATTCAAAATTATCAAAATATTTTTGATGTGAAACACATCGTATGTCGTGACGGTAAACTGCGTCATGCCCCCTCTCCCGGCGCTCTCTACTATCTTATGTGTGCATGGCGCGTATACTGTCTATTCAACTACAGGATAATTCAGTATGTAAAGTAAAAGTTAAAGTATGCTGAATCCAAAACCGTTTCGAGATATTGGTTTAGTAATCCGTATTTTTCAATTTATAGTTCTTAAAATCGTGAGATTGTCTTTATTTTTTCAAAAACAAATAGTTTAATTAACCTACATTTCACCTATGAATGACGTCATTATATCAGCTAAATAAAAGCAAAATATTTACTTGTCAACTTGTCAACCAATGTTACCCTGTTACTAGATATACTACTATTTTAGTAGTTTTTATAACTAATCTAGTTTATTATTTAGGAAGAATGTTTAAGCATTTTTTATTGTAGGATATTCTTTGACTTTTGTATATATTTTGTATCACAACAACTATGCAGACTACGGTATAAAAGCCGTAAAGATGTGTTTCTTTGTTGTTGTTTTAATATGTTTTGTGTAGAAGTGGTAGGTTTTGGTAGATTTTGTAGGATTTAGAGACGGCAACACTATTGTTTGTTAAATGTTAAAGTCAAAGAACACAGATGTTCTTTTTTCTGTACCAACATATCAAAGGTATTGAAGTATTCAGCCGACAAAATGACGTCATCAGTGCTAAAACTTTGATAATTTATTATAAAAAAACTACTGCATAGAAATCAAAAATATTCAAATTAGTTTCTTAAAATAGCTTAATCTTTAAAATAAAAATATAAAAATCGTACCTTAGCTTTTACTTTACCTACCGAATTGACGCGTGTTTCACATCGTAGCTCTCTCCACTCCATACATAGACCCAGTTCTAGGATGAAAACCCAGTATGTGGGATATTGTTCATTATGTCTAGAGGTTCCTAAACTATTTTTAGGGTTCCGTACACAAAGGATGACAACGGAAACCCTATTACTAAGGCTCCGCTGTTCGTCCGTCCGTCTGTCACAGGGCTGTATCTTTTGAACCGTAATAGGTAGACACTTGAAATTTTCACAGAGTATGTATTACAAATAATAAAAAAATAAAGTTAATAATTAAAGGGACAAGAAATTCCATATTCGGCGTTTTTGCTCAAACTTAATAATGGCAATACATACAAACTTTTAACTAGTATAACTATAATGCATACTCTTAAGTAACACAACTAATAATAAAGACCAGCCAAGTGTGAGTTGGACACGCGCAATTTTTTTTTATTAAAGTACTAGCTGATTGCCCGCTACTTCGTACGCGGTGTATTAGGAATACAATTCACCCCCTTGGGTAGGTAGCGTGATATTAAATAACCTTCCCGAAGAATTGGGCTATATAATGCAAAAGAAAATTCAAATCGGTCCAGTAGTTTTTGAGTTCATAGAATACGAAAAAAACAAAGAAATAAACAAATATAAATATTGATTTTAACCGATTTTGATGGTTTCTTCTTTAATCGACAGATAATTCTTCCGGATTGGGCCCATTTTTATCTCATAAAAATTGGTTCATTAGTTTTCCAGAAATTTTGAAAAAACTGACCTTATAAGACAATTTTTCGTTATATCTCGATGAAATATGTACCGATTTTGACGACTTATTTTTTAAGGATATAATAATTTCTCGACATTATCTCACAGTCATATGACGAAAATCTGTTAAGTAATTTTTCAGAAATTCAGTAATTTGTCTCTGTTAATGCTGAAAATTATATCAGAGAAAAGCCTTAGCAACGGTTGCTATTGACACGAAGTTGTCAATTTTCGTATCGACGATGGTCTAGCGGCTAAAGGTATGGGGTGCAGCACAGGGTGCTCATTGCACATGATTCAAATCCCATCCACCGCAGTATTTTTTAATGTTCCATCATTTTTTTTTAGTTGCGTTATTATTTATTTCTCAGGGCAACAAAATCACTTAAAAGTGTACCGACTTCAAAAATTTGCACTGAAAAGTAAGAAATAATAAAAAATTCGTCGTAGAATTTGAAGACGGTTGGTGCCAAATTAGAAATAATTTAGTACCCAAATTCACTAATCTAGATAATTCATTAGGAACCTACGATCATCAGTACAAACACAGATAATATTGAACAGATCTTTATGTCCCTAGATGTTTACTTAATTTTGTATACTAATTTGGCACCAACCGTCTTCAAATTCTACGACGAAATTTTTATTATTTCTTACTTTTCAGTGCAAATTTTTGAAGTCGGTAAACTTTTTTTTAAAAGGTTTATTATATATTAGATAGGTGGGTACGTTGGTCCGACTCGTACTTGACCATTTTTTTTATTATAGCGCCAGAGGATACAAACCAGACGAAGCCGTGTGCAGAAAGCTAATAGCAAGGATATACACAAAACGAGATGCATTATTTAATTAAATTCCAAAGTATCATAAAATCCCAGATTGCGTCGCTTTAAGTAAACAAAGTAATAAAGTTAACGACAATATGCTGATTGTTAATTGAGTTTAACTGTGTGTTAACATACTACATTTAGTATGTGGTTCTGCTCGGATATTGTAGGCGGAAGTTGTAGGTATAGGCCGTCCAAGAAGCGCGGTTCATGGAAAATGTATCTCAAATATTTAAAAAAAAGTCTATATTATAAATGCGTTTTTAGGGGCAGGCAGAGACAATCGAATGTAATTTGTTACGATCCTGACATACCTCTTTCGCTTCTGTTATATTCATCATACCTTTCATACATGCTCGCCGATTGTGTGTACTTTTAATATTGCCATCGATTAATAAACTTTTTTATGTTCAATAAAAGTGCCAGTTTCATTTCACTTCAGGCTGAAGAAAATTACTTACATAAATTAAATATATACATACAAATATCTGTCCCAATTAGTGTGGTCCCAAATAATTAGACTCCGAGTGAATCTGGGCTTAGTATCTTGTATCACATAATGACAGCATCCAACTTTGTCAAAAGTTTCAAAAGTTAAATTTTACTTGACAAAGACACCCGAGTTCAACTAATGACTACAATTGTAAAGTGGTAATTACTTAAACTTCAAATAAAATATAACTTTCCTAAGAGGGTAAGGTATTTTTTCCCTAATGCCACCCCTATTCCGTAACGACTGAACGGATTTTATTGTTTAGATATATTGATTCACGAAAAAGGAAGCCAGCTGCTGAGCAATAAACGGTAAATTAGTGAATTAAATCGGAAGAAATCTTGAGATGTTACAAAAATATGTAGAAAATATTTCGTAGTTATCGAATTGTTATGTCAGGGGGTAAATCCGGCCTGAGTAAATTACAGGTTGCCTTAAAAGCTCCCGGAAACATAAAAAAAAATACATAAATAAACCGATAAAATCTAAGTACGAAGTATTTGATCTCAGCCTCGGTTTATTAGAAATACTTGAAAAATTTGTGGCATTTTTTTTAAATCTTTGATTACCACAAACAAAACCGCAAACACATCTTCACATTGTACATTGGGTTATTTCTAAGAGAAAAAATAAATAAAATAAAAAACGGGTGTGATCAGAGACACTAGTAGAACAGAGTCCACTTTTAGCCAGTTGTTCATAGATGGCAAACCTGGCAAACCTTTTTTAGAACCGTTTTTAGGCCGTACGTGTCCTCCGAATCACAAGAAATCGATTACTATAAAATGAATAGGCGCAAAAGGGCATCACGCCTTTTATCCCAAGAGGGGTAGGCAGAGACAATCAAATGCCATTTGATACGATCCTGACATACCTCTCTCGCTTATTTCCCGAAGCTTGATCATAAAACTAGTTAAAAATATAATAGTTCCATTTCCATCAGCTCTATAATACTCGTAGCCCACTTTTAATCTCAATATCGTGCCCCAATTAGCTCAACATAGTCTCTCCGCTAGAAACCTAACTAGATTCTATTGAATTAGGTCACGAGAAGACTTACTAAGGCAGACACTTGTCAGATAGATACCTACTTGTGTTCATAAAGTGGATATGTTGGTACCGGGGAACTGTGTTACCGATGAGTCTTCCTCATTTAGCAGATGATGTTTGATTCTGCACATATTTAAAAGGTTTGAGTTTTTCATGGCTATATAAATGAATTGATTTTCATGAATTTTGAATTTTTCGCACCACAATCAAATCTTCCCAGTTTAGTAGACAGATACTTAATGTCCTTTTAACGGTATCGATGAAAAAAACGGAAACCACAGCTTATTTTCTCCGAATCTACTTGACAAAACAGGTTGTTTTTGGTACCTGTGCTATTCTGTAATAATTCCAATCGATTGACGTTTGGAATTAATGCAATCAACATGGCGTCAGTTGTAATTTTTGACAGATTGTTATTCTCAGTGAGACGCTATTGGAATTATCAATTGGAATTTTATTTCAATTATTGGAATTTCTGACAACAGCGTTTTGTGCATTGTATTCATTGCAGTTTTATATAAACTTTAAGATTTTATATTTAATATGGCCCAATAATAGTAAGCTTAGTTTTAATATAATCTTTAAAGAAGAATTAAGCTAAATACGCAAATTCAAATATTTTAAATTAATTATAAGAAGAATAATTTATAAAATCCTAACATTTTTCACAAAAAAATATATAAATACATATTCGCATAAAAAATTAATATTGAATATAACTAATTTAAAATAAAACAATGGACTTTGATGAAAATTGGAGGATAAATAATTTATGTCCTGGATTAAAACATACGCATTTTTATCTCATAAAAGAGGACAAGGGATTACTTCTTTTATTTTGTTCTATTTCCATGCAGGTGACACCGCAGGCAAAAGCTAGTATCTATTCCTCTTTTTTACTTTGTACCTGTGGCTATTTTGTTTACGCAGGTATAAAAACTTGTCCTTTTCACAGCATAATAAACTAAAGAGTTGGCTAAAAAAGACTAGCATCCAAGCCATTCATATAATTATAAACAAAATAATGCAATGGCATGAAGTTGGCGCTTGGCATTTTGCAACAACAAGGCAATAGCTCTTTCAGAATAACCAAATCAGACACTATTGCATAAGGATTGCATTGCTTAAAAACAGCAATTATTGTAATTGAAATTATTGCAATAGTGTTGGAATTTTTCAGAATAGCAGCTATAGAGTTTGATGACCCAATCACGGACGTATAGCGTAAAGAATCGAATTTAGATTTTGATGTTTAATTTTAAAATGCATAGTTTAAATTATATTAAAGAAAATATACGAAAATTGAGCGTCACCCCACCCTTATTTCCAATACTACTGAGTACAAAATTAAAAAAAAAGGAAATTTAGGGTCTCATTTATAGCAGGAAACCCTAATCCTGTCGGTGAAGTGGTCGATGGGAAAATGAGTGATGAATGAGCAGAACGCATTTATATTTATATAGCTATAAAATTTTATTTATCAAGTTTTCAGAGGTGTATTTAAGATTTTTTTCTATAGAGTAAAATGTTTCTAATTATATTTTCAAAACAATAACAAGATTTGTCATATTATCCTGAAAATCAATTAAAAAAAAACTGGTTTTCTGAAAAAAAATATTAAAAATTGGATTTTGATGACTGACTTCCCCTAATAGTTCTCACGGAAAAAAATGGTACAAAACTTATTTGGATGCTTGTCAACTGACTGTAATTTGACAGTTAATACGTTTTGTATGACAGTTTCTTTGTGGTTTCACGAATTGAACGACTATTGGAAGCTGAACGGTACCACTAACATTGCAGTTCTTATTACGTCGCAATTTCGTCCACGTTACACAAAAGTGACGAAACGGGTTAGTAATTATAGTTACAAACTAATTGGGAACGCTGAGTGGTACACAATACAAGTGACGCGTTATTAGTTAATAAATCTATACTAATATTATAAAGAGGTAATGTTTGAGAGTTTGTGAGGTTGTAGGGGGTAATCTCTGGACCTACTGAATCGATTTAGAAAATTATTTTACCAATAGAAAGCTACGATATCCCTGAGTGACATAGGCTATATTTTATTTTGTTCGAAAATATCCACGGGCGAAGCCGGGGGCTACGCATTGGAACAATTTTTCCATCTTCTAAAATGAAAGCGAAGTTTCAAAGAACTCCATAATGAAGTTACTGCTTTTTATATCAGATTATCATACAAATTGATTTATTGATGAAAAGTTAATATTACAAATGAACTCTCTTTCTAATATTCAAAGTTACATTTTGAAGGACAATTCACTACTGCGACGTTTGATAAGAATCTTTGTTTCTAATGAACCAGGCTCGCGTGGAATAGCGGCAAGAATACTTGTGGTGTGGTAGACGGTATAGAGTACTAAGCCTAAGGAGGGGCCAATGAGGGGCTTCCCCTTACGCCAATTTTTTGCTCTTTGACCAGTTAAACTGACCAGCAGCCTAATTGCGTAACTTGAAAGCGATACAATCACTATCATTTTTTTACAGATAAAGGTCGAATTTAGCCCCGCACTTTTCGAAATGTGTATTTTCGTTAATTGTACTACATTGTGCTGCGTTTGTGCCGTACTGTGCCGCAAAAAATAGCTCAATATCTCAAACCGTTTTTGAGAAAAAAAATAAAAACGAAAATTTCACGTTTTTAATTGTTTTTATTTTTTTTCTCAAAAACTGTTTGAGATATTGATACAGTACGGCACAAACGCAGCACAATGTAGCACAATTAACGAAAATACACATTTCGAAAAGTGCGGGGCTAAATTCGACCTTTATCTGTAAAAAAATGATAGTGATTGGATCACTATCAAAGTTACACAATTAGGCTGCAGGTTTCGCTGGTATCGTTTTGTGTCGCAAGACAGAGCTCTAGAAAAATAGTTAATTGTGATTTTTTAAATGGGAAAGGCGATCTAGAACGTCTAACTTGCAGGAACATAGTGTTTCCAATCATTAATTATAATTATTATGTTTGTCAATGGGTTTAGAACAATTTCAATACCTACCTACATAAATACGCTTATAAATAATCATTTATTAGAGATAGATATATTCTTCCGCAGACGTTTTTATAGATAATTTTATTCTACACAATTATTTTCTACATTATTTTGTTATATCTCTGACCGATTAGACAGCATACGCCATGAAAACAAACTGGGGCTAACTTTTTCCCCGACTTGATTAACTAATACTAGTATTGTTCAGCTCCTTAACATGATAGGACCATCTTTAATACTCGTTTACCTTCCTCTTGAATTAGTCTATGTAATCCTGAAAACCGCAGCAAAATCCGTTCAGTAGTTCAGCATAAATTGGGCGCAGACCGTCAGAAGCGGAGGACTTTGTTTGTATGGGTAAAGATGATATAGAATTACTGAATAGACCTCTTATACTGGACTTGTTCCCTAATTAACTTTAAAGGAACTGTACATTGTTGTGCTAAAAAATGTTGAAACTTTTAATTAAAAATATTTCTCTGCTAACGAAATGTCACGTTATCAAAATATAATTATGGCATTGTTGAGAGGGATAGGCAGTGACTGATAAAAGTCTACGAATTTTCAGGTTCGAATATCAGATCAAGTTATAATAAGCACCAATTTTCTTCGAAGGGCATGTAAGGGCGCGCCTCCATACGGTCCACCGAAATCGACCACAGACTCGTCCAATTCTTGTGACGAACGGTCCGCCATCCGTTTCCAAATCGTTGTATTTGTGGTTGATTTTGATGGCCGGAACGATCTGTCACACACACTTCCACACGCCTTTGTTTAATCGAATCTTTTGTGTCTGTGTGAGTGAGTGAATTGCATGTGATCGTATCATTTACATCGCTAATGTGTGGCCTGTGTTCAATCTCGATCATGGGCTACTTTAAGCAGCGTCCGCACTTCTTCCAAAATACCGTGCAGCAACAGACTTGCCACCTGTTCTGTTCAATATGGACAACTGACGTCAAGTGGACACTGTTACGTGGTGTCTCTGGCCATACCGTGAAGTGTAATTTTAGATCGAATCATATTTTTTCAATTAAAATTAGAATGATAAATAAAAAGGCCGAGTTCATACACACGAAGCCGCGCCTCAACAAAATAAGCTTTGCAGCCACTCGACAAACACTTGTCGTTATTGGTCCGTTCACGACCAAATTGAAATGTCACAGCCATCTCCCATAACCTCAAACGCACAATTAACTTCACCCTTCCCCCCATAAACCCCCCCAATCTCCCAAAATATGACAGGAAAATGCTAAATTTTAATGTAAATAATAAATTCGGTTTGTCTATCTATCTATCTATCATCACGCCTTTTATTCCAAGAGTGGTAGGCAGAGACAATCCAATGCCATTTGATACGATCCTGACATACCTCTTTCGCTTCTTTTATATTCATCATACCTTTCATACATGCTCGGCGATTGTGTGTACTTTTAATATTGCCATCGATCAATATATTTTTTATTTATGTTCAATAAAAGTACATCTAGGTCGCCCTCTGCCAACATTTCCTTTCACTTCAGCCATATAAACCTTTTGTCTCAACGTTTACCCAGAATAAGGTTTTTGATGAATTTTGATGAAACTTTTTTCTCAGAATCGGTTCAGTAATTTCAGAGATTACCCTCTACATCCAAACTTACAAACTTTACTCTATAATACTAGTATATATATAAAAAAAAATTACACACAGACACTACAATATTATTTATATATGGAGATAGATAGACACTTAGATAATGCTGTTTTAGTTCCATCACTTACTTATGGAAGCGAGACTTGGGTATGGAATAAGAAGCATGAAAGTAAGATAAATGCAGTGGAAATGCGCTCTTTACGAACAATGTGTGATATAAAACGTATTGACTGCATCCATAACGAAATACTGCTCTGGACACGTTTAAAGAATGAAGAATGAAAGATTCACTAAAAAGGTTTATATGGCTGAAGTGAAAGGAAATGCTGGCATAATAAATGTACACACAATCGCCGAGCATGTATGAAAGGTATGATGAATATAAAAGAAGCGAAAGAGGTATGTCAGGATCGTAGCAAATGGCATTCGATTGTCTCTGCCTAACCCTCTTGTGATAAAAGGCGTGATGATAGAGAGATATCTGTAGGATCCATCATTGCGGTTTTTAATATAAATTCATTTATCGTAGCCCCACTATGTCAGGAATTTATATGGAAGTTGTTCGCTCCATTGAGACGCGGTCTTATGGTAATGAATACGGAAAAGGAGTTTAATTGGACATTCCTTACCCCATGGCGTAGTGGCTCTTGTTATATTCACTAGTTAACAGCTTCGGCTTCGCTTTACTTTTATCTGGACTAAGGGAAAGGAATGCTTAAATGGTTTAGTCTTTTTCTTCTTCTTCACGGATTGCCTTACAGCTCCCGGGAACCGTTGCCGGCCCCAGGGTACCCAGTGGAAGACATAGTCTTCCTCATTTAGCCAAAGATTTTTTGAGGCTGTACCTAACGAGTGGCAAGCTCTGTTGAGGTATATAGATGGAAAAGCCTCTTTGTACGGTTTGTCGGTTAATAGTTATAGATTTTTTATTATAAAAAACCCATTGGTACATGGTCGGATGTAGGAATCGAACCCGCGACTTTTCAGTTGCGAGCCGACGTTTAGATGGTTTAGTCATAAGGAAATAATGGATGATAAGAGACTTACGAAAGATATATAGAAAATATGTGATGGAAGAGTTGATTAAGGGCGCCCCAGAAAGAAATACACTGATCAAATTAGTGACATTAAAAAAAAATTAGAAGCATTTTCGAAGAGCATGCATGAAAATATGTATGGATTTGAATGAGGCGAAATAGGTGTGCCAGGATTGTGCCTACCCTAACGGCAATATGGCGTGAGCATATGTATGTATGGTTACTTTAGGTCGTACCGTGATGTTAATTAATAAACGGGCTATTAAATGCAAAACATTTTTTTCAAATTGGATTGGTAGTTTCTGGGATTAGTGGGATTAGAGCATTTAAAATTAAATTACTTTTACGGATTACCTTATAGCTTCCGAAACCGTGTTATCAGTCGCAGGGTACCCAGCGGAAGACCAAGTCTTTCTCTTTTAATCAAAGATATTTTAACCCCCTACACAAAACGAGGGGTATTATAAACTTAACGTGTGTCTGTCTGTGGCATCTTAGCTTCTAAACGGATGAACCGATTATGATTTAGTTTATTTTTGTTTGAAAGGTGACTTGATCGAGAGTGTTCTTAGCTATGATTCAAGAAAGTCTGTTCAGCCATTTGTAGGTCATCAGCTCTTTTCTAGTCGTTGAATGGATGTGAGCAACTCACTGGTCTAATCGATTCGAAATTTAATATCCTGTGATATCAATGATATTACAATAACATGGTATTTTTGACCTAACGCTATATACTGCATCGTCTGGAAGTAGCCAGATAGCCAACACCATACCAACTTGGGTTTTTTTTTATTGTTATGTAAGACTAGGTTTTGATTTCCTGTAAGTGCTTTTATTCTAAGGTAGATTCTACCCATGGCTTTGTCTGAGTTCTGTTGCCATCAGCCATAGATTATTTTATCTTCGTATTCCTTTAAGATATTGAGATAAAATAAGGGTTCACACATTCAGACAGACAGGCAAAAATTCGAAATTATTGTTAAAATTAAAAAAACCGAAGAAAGACAGACACTTAAATTTTTTGTATAGATTTAGCCAGTTATCCATATTAAACAGAACAGGTGGCAAGCTTGTAAGTGTCTCATTTTTACTTTACGTGCCTTTCAAATTCATAGTTATCATCACGCCCATCACGCCTTTTATCCTGTGAGGAGTAGTCAGAGACAAAATTCAATTATCCACGATCCTACTTATCCTTTTCTTCTTAAATAAGTTTGATAATAAAATGCCTGAACGAATTCCTTAGAGGCAGGATTAAGTCTGTCATGTTTAATAAAAATTCAACATTTTTCATTTTATTTACAAAAAGTAATAATGATTTACCTACGGAAAAATATGGCTGCTCATATTTTTAATTAATACCGCAACGGATTTTCGCGCTTTTTAACTAATTAATTAAGCTGGTTGGTTTGTGGGGAATTAACGAGACAACTTTTAGGTAAATGTAGGCATGTGATTTAGTGATTTATTTATGTTGGTTCGATGCCCATTTGAGCCAAAATAATCCAGTGGAAAATACGTCTTCGTCATTTAGTCAATGAGATTTTGAGACTACCTAACCAAGGCCAGTTCTGCTAAGGTTTTTGTTGTTAGATGTTATCGGTCCCAGAGTACCCAGCTGAAGGCCAAGTCTACCTTCTATAGCCGATGGTATTTGTCTATACCTAACGAGTGGCCAGTCCTATTGAGGTATTTTTAGATGGAAAAGTGTTTGTCGGATTATGTAGGTACATAAGTTTTTAATTAGGGTTCCGAACATCTGCGATGAAAAAACGGAAATCCTTATAGAATCGTGTCTGTCTGTCTGTCTGTCCGTCTGTCACAGCTTATTTTCTCCAAATCTACTGGACGAAAAATGTTGAAACTTGGTAAATATATAAAGTTTCATGACCCAATCACGAAAAAGAAGTTTGATTCGAATTCAAAATTGAATTTCTATACTTCGGTCCATTTGACAATACACATTTCTGTCTTATTTCATTACATTACTCCTTTCAAATTTAGTGAGAGACATGTTTTCCTCATTTATGATGATATTTTTGAGGCAAGTAGAGGTATTTTGATCTTGAAAGGATCGGTTTACTTACTTACTTATGTATTTAAAATCCATTGACACTCTGGCACGCTGCAAAGCACCAAAATGAGATAGCGTGTTATTTAAATTATTAAAGAATAGCGTTATTCCGCCTCGCCTGCCTCGCCTGCCTCAACGTAACGCGTTCATATTGACGTGAAATGGATTCTAAACGACATCCCAGACTTGTTCACTGAGCTGTCTATTGTCTACATACAATCTGCTATGGAATATCGATTAGGAAATACCTACCTTCACGCCTGTTTCCCAAAGGGTTAGGCAGATATTCTAGTTAGGCTTTATCCATATTCATACAGCGTTTCATACACGTCTAGTTTAGTTCTATTTAAGTAGAACTTGATTTTTTTATTTAAAAAAAAATAAAATCCGTCTTTGCTTCTATGTTTGTTCTTCTTGCACGTCACAACAAAGCAACGGATCGACGTGATTTTTTTGCACAGAAATAGCTGGAGGGTCTGACAGTTACATCCCGGAAATCCGAAATGTTTAAAAAAAAAATCGACAGTCGAAATCGGGGGTAAGCTAGTAAACATATGAAAATAGTATAAGTAAAACGTGGTAAAACCTGGCTCCCAGCTACAACTTACCCCAACTTAATGTTTAATTATTAAATATGATAGATATCATAAAACATCTCTAAAAATTCAGATAACGCATCCAAATTCGTTTAGTACTTTCAGACAAAAAAATCCTGGTTTAATTAAAGTGGCACTAGATAAAATATGTTTTAAAAAAGCGGGTGTGTCGGTGATGAACCGCATGACAACAGCGAATTTTTATTAATTTTACTAAACTAAGAGTGACTTTTGGCGCCTTAATGTCTAATATGAAGTCACTTCCGTCTCGTGACGGCCGGTTTTTTATTTTTTTACCCCATATCCGTAAGCCTGACAGTCACCATAGGTAGTTTATTGTCAAGTAGATAGAGACGTGGAAGATGGACACGTGTCCTTTAACGAAATGAGTGATACAGGTCCGACATCGCAGCGGACATGAGTCCAAGGCAATTTATATCAATGGGTACGGATTGCACGTTGTTTTCGACACACACATGATGCCGATTGCCTCGTCTCCAACTATCTAACAAAACTTCAGGTGTCCAGTACCACTTCAGGTGTCCAGTACCACAAAAAAAGTCAGACTCGTACATCTCTTTAAGTAGATGCAAGTAATATTACTTATAATGTTAAAGAGACACATACCGATACTTTTTCAGTCGAACAAATCTTTATAGTGTCACCAGAACTCTTACTGCAAATTGAACCGCCATATTACTCTGTTTGAGACTGCTGGAATATTATTACGGAACCCTAATTATTATTTTTTAATGCAGGTGCAGTTGGTGGAGATGGCGACGACAGCGACGACAAGGAGAAGGAAGAAGAAGCAGAACGCGAGAGACAGGAGGCCATCAAAGAAGCTGAAGACAGACGTAAAGAGAAGCACCGGAAAATGGAGGAGGAGCGGGAGAAGATGCGCCAGGAAATAAGGGATAAGGTAAGATAGAGGATGAAAGTTTTTTTAGAGACAGATGGCAAGCCTGTCTCTGCTTTGGATTACATCTGCTTTAATTTTTTGAACCATTTTGAGGTTTAATGTGGAAAACATTATTTTGTACAATTGATCTGGAGCCGTATCACGATTTTTTAAGGAGATTTCAGCATCAGGATGATTGGGGTCATGGATGTTCAACAGAAACTCCTCAAGTGAATTCACGTCGTTTATTGACAAGACCATAATATTTACATGAAGTTACACAAAACATGGATGTACATATTAATTTTTATTTTGAAGGCCTAGGGCTCTCCTGTCGGGTGAGCCGGTACCCAACAGGGAAGTACATGTTCAAAGTACCATAGTGTAGTACCTACTTGCTACTGGCGGACAAACAAACGCGTCCTTTCTCCCCTGAAGAATATATTTAATAATACACACATGGCAACCCAAAACGTAGGTACGAATATACGCATTTTTTTTGCACAGGGGGGAGTCTCTTGTCTACCAATACGATTTTTTATGTACTTATGTGTTAATTCTTTATATTATAGTCATAGTTGCATTCTATAACTTTATGAAGAAATAGCGACTACCAAGCACTAAGTAGTTAAACAAAATCTCCACAGACGTGAAGTTTCAAAGTCCCAACAAGTGTAATAATTCCCACTTGGAGCCACTTAGCAGTTACCAATTTTCCACTTTTTTCCCCCAAATTACCCCCACTTTGCGGCGCTCCTTTCCCCGTCTTTGTGCCTTTGCACTTTACTATAATTTCCACAGTTTAAGAACTTGTGACCTTTTCCACTGAAACTTTCAAATGCACTAGGTTGTGTAGTCTATCTTTCTACATAATATATTTGTGCCAGTTACCGCGTTGCCGGGCCTAGGGTACCCACTACCCAGCGGAAGATCCCAGCTATTTTTTGAGGAGTATCCAGTTCTGTTGGATTTTTTTTAGTTGGAAAAGTCTCCTTGTCGTATTACATACGATCAAACTCTTCCTTTCTATATATACGCCTTTTATCTCATGAGGAGTAGACAGAAACAATAAAAATATTTATTTGCTAAGACATTCACTACTTTCGCCTCCTCTATATTGCTCTCAGTCCTCAAGCTTTTAATGTGTTTTTGACTTAGAAAAAAGGGATCAGAATGCATACAGCCATTTCAAGGATATTGACAGGCTAATTATTTTGTAAAATGTTCAAAACCAAAATGTGCTTTCCGAAAGCAAATGCACAAGTCAATATAAAAAAATACCCAAATCGCTTCAAGTGTGCCTATAAAATTTGAAGAGTTCTCGATTTCTCCAGAATCCTATCATCAGATCTTGACCTGATGATCATGGGACCACCTGGAAAGTATACCCTTTCAAACAAAAAAAAATCCAAATCGGTCCAGGCATCTTCAAGTAATCGGGGAACATACATATAAAAACATAAACGATTCCGACGAATTGAAAACCTTCTCCTTCTTTTGAAATTCTGTTAAAAACGGAACGGAGTTGGGTTTTATATTATAACAGCATAGATAAAAGTTATTTCATTGTACTATTTCCTCAATCAACAAGATACAAAATGAATCTTAGATCTAGGTCCATTCTCAAACACTTTGTACTGAGCACACAACTTATCTAGTATTGACTCAACACTGATTGGAATTTGTTCTGTTTGTTTTGAATCGTCACGGCAACAGGTGGCGCTTCTATCGCAATCTTAGACTGTACCTATAAAATATAAGCATTACGACTTTTCTTTAACTAATAGTTTAGGTAGAAGTTCAGAGTTCACCATCAGGTCTTCCATATTTCCAGTAAATACATGGTGGAATTTGTAGGATGGACAGTAAAGAAAAAGTTCTAGCTAAAGGTGCCCACTCATTCGTCCAATCGCCGGCGCGCCGCCATACGGTCCACCCAAATAGACCACAGACTCGTCCTATTCTTGTACGCGCGGCTCACCATCCGTTTTCAAATGTTTTATTTGTGGTTGATTTCGATGGCCAGAATTATCTGTCACACACACACACACATCCACATTCCTTTGTTTAATCGAATCTTGTGTGTCTGTGTGGGTGAGTGAATTGCATGTGATCTAGATCGTATGATTTACATTGCTAATGTGTGGCCTGTGTTCAATCTCGATCATACGGCGGCCGGACCAGTGGGCTACTTTATACATACATTACATAACCCACAGGTAAAACTGCATTTTAAGATTTTTAAAAATAAAATTTGACAATAAGAAAAACAGCGACATAGATTTCATGACCTTCCTTTTCACATTTTATCAGGTTCGATTCCCGGCTGAGCAAAGTGACTTTTCAAAAACCCTGTATACATATTCTGTACTGTATTCATATACCTAATAGACTGAGTCTATAAATTGCCTGCTATGACTATTGTATATCGATCGGAAAATTCCCTTTTCCACTGATTCATTCGAATTGTTGAGTCACATTCCTAGTATTCTACTAATATATAAATAATATAATAAAGGAATCGATAGCCTATTTGTTAGAGCGTTGTCTTGAAACCGGGATGTCCCGGGTACAATTCCCATTCGTTCCAAAAAAAAATACTAGGCATCAATTTTCTTTAAGAATATGTAGTATATATGTACTTTAATCGACTCCTCGTGTTACGGAGGGCACGTAACGTAACGCCACACACAAAACTACTGAACGGATGCTGTTTTCACGAGTAGATAGGTTAATTTACAACGAAGGTTTTCGAGTATTAAACATGGTGCTATCATATTTAGGAGCTGACCAATAATAGTATAAGTGAATCAAGTCGGGGAAAATTTAGCTCTAGCGCGTTTTCATGGCGTATGCTGTCTAATCCGTCAGAGATATAACAAAATGATGTAGGAAAGAATTGTGTAGATTTAAATTATCTACAAAAAAGACCGCGGTAGCATATATATATCTCTTATAGATAAGTAGTTACAAGCGTATTTGTGTGGGTATAATATTGAATGAATGTTATTATGAGCCCTACAGGCGTAACTGGTGCGAACAGCTAATTTTCAATAATACTCATAGTCTCAGAATTTCAACCTGCACTGTATGAAATCAGTTGTCGTCAGTTTCTTGTCTTCTATGATGCCGACATCATACTTTGATTCACACACTTCTAAGGCCATAATACAAAAGAAAAGTTGCTTTTATGATCGCGTGTTAGCATACAATTGAGTAAGTAAAGAGTTTAGGTCAACTAACCTGAAAGTAGGTTAATATTGATTACAGAAAATTACAATTGCCTGTAATTTTTTTTATAAAATATTTATATTTTACATTTTTTTACAATATTAATAGATATTAGAAAAAGGCATAGGCAGTCATGGGGACTGCCGACAGAAGTCAAAACTTAAAACTATGAATAACAGTGGTTCTTAATTTATAAGTTTATAACCTATAATAAAGTTATCTAGCCAGCATTTTTTTACTTCAACAAAATCTTGGTCTGGACCGAGAATTTCCTGCCATACGCAGTCAAAAATGCCCGACCCAGCAATTAGAAGCTAGTACACGAAGTCGGGTCGAGCATTCTAGAACCCAAAGATTTTCCGCTACCAAAAATCGCTCAACGCTATCATGGACTTTTTTGTAGACAATAAAATTATAAAGTATGTTTTACAAAGATATGTTTTTTACATTTTGAATTCAAAGATTTATTTATTTATAATTTAAGAAACTAATTTGAAAATTCTTATTTTCTATGTAGCAGATTTTCTATAATAAATTTACAAAGTTTTGCCAACAGAGGACAAAATGACCTAATCATATTTTAGGTAAAGCAGCGTTTCTTTCCCGTGGTACTTTTCGTTTGTGACAAAAGTAGTACCACTACCCCTAACGTGCCCCGTGGTACTACCAATAAGACAAATGAATTGAGAAATGGGGCAGAAACGCTACTTTACCTAATTTATGACGTCATTTTGTCGTCTGCCGGCAAAACTTTTAAAATTTATTATAAAAAACCTACTGCATATAAAATAAAAATATTAAAATCTTAGTTTTTACTTTATATACTGAATTAATTCTTCATACTTTTCTTATAATATCAAACGGATTAGGCAGTAAATTACATGAGAACGCGATTAAATTTTTCCTCAACTTGATTCATTAATACCGTTAATGCTCAGCTCCTAGAAATGATAGAAAAAATTTAAAACTCACAAATCTTGCTAAAGAAATCCAGATCATAACAATGGAAACCGCATTCAAATCCGTTAAGTAGTTAAGGTATTATTGGCGCTTACTCATGACACACACGCTACCCACTAAGGAGCTTTCAGCTATTTTCTTCGTTCTCTATAAATAAATAATGTATTAAGTCCAGTCTTAAGAAATCGGCTTCAGTAAATGTTTGACCAACTGAATAATGTTTGAGAAGCACTTCAGCACCCTCAACTTAGATTCTTTAAAGAACTTTTATTTCTGGACTGGAGAGTACTGACTGGACAAAAACTAAATCCGAGATAATCCACAGTAATTCTTAATGTTTTGTATTGTAAAAAATAATAATTCATAAAATGTAACTTTACCCGCAAAAAGCCATCCAATTATACATCAACACATGTCATATTCCATCTGCTAAAGGATTAATGGCCTTCCGCTGGGTATCCTGGGACCAGCACGGTTCCGGGAGCCGTAAGCCAACCCCTGAAGTTATAATAAAAAAACCGGCCAAGTGCGTGTCGAACACAGAATTTTTATTTTATTTGTTTTATTATTTTTGGGTGAGGGACACTTGCTGACCACAATGCAATGAAGCATAACTTTTGTTCACGGGTTACCTTACAGGTCCCAGGGTACCCAACTAAAGACCAAGTCTCCCTCTTCTAACCGATTGTATTTGTGAAGCATCAAACCTCAGGTATATTTAGATGGAAAATCCTCTAAGTGTACTTTGTCGGATTATGTATATACCTAAGTTTTCAATTATAAAAACCATTGGTACATGGCCGAGATGGAACTGTGGCCCGCCTAGTCAATACCAGACGTCTTAACCACTAGGCCACCGACGCACATTTGCAAAACATAAAATTCGGTTGATGTACACTGTACACCAAACTAAGCGATTTTATAATGGTTCCTTGTTTTACTACGGAACCCTACCAATGTTTGTGGAGGCGTCTAAAGATCTCTATCGACCCCTTCTAGTATATAAAGCGTTATATTATATAAATTGAGTGTCTGATAAAAATAATTTCCCTCCGCGTGTCTGTAATTGACAGCACTCAGAGTATAATTAACTTTGAGACAAGTATCAAAGGGTGCTAATATCTCCACTCCATTTTGTGGCAGTAACTTTAACTTACCGAGATTTGAACCTAACTTTAACTGAACGTGGTTAACTGTGTTATACGAAGCATATGAGATAGTTAACAGTTGTTAGATAGTAGTTTAGTCTAAGGCGGAACGTTTGGTATTAGAGAAATCTGTAAAAAAACTCTCAGGCCATTTTGTTTCATTAATGGTTTTTTTTTACGATTTTCTGTTTATTTAATCAAAAAATCTTATTTACAAAAAAACTTTTGGTTATCGCTGAAAAAATCAAGAGCTTCGAACTTTTGCGATTTTTTCCGATCATAAAGTTTTTGTAAATTTCCTGTTTGGCTATTTTTTTCAAGTTCATGCCATTTGAAGAAGTGATATTACTGAACGTCAAAACGCGAATAAATACTAATTTTCTTTTCTAATTAATAAATAAGAAATGGGATTCCACATCCGGTCATGGCGGCGAACGCTTGCGTTTTCGTCATGGCGTGATGTGAATCCAGTTTAATCCTGTTCGTGCTGTGATGGTTGTGATTAGTCGACGACTATAAGACATATCACGGTCGGCGGGATTATTTTAAATACCGATTAATCGGCTATAAACACTATAAAGGCTATAATACTTGACATTGGCAAATCACCGATAAACATTGGTGGAGCCATAATAAAAGAAGAAAAAGAAATAAGAAATGACAGTTACCATGCTGGTTTTTTTTATATAGTAGGTACCAAAAAAAACTTAAAATAATGTCACCAAAAGGGAAAGAAGTTTAGTTGAATACACAGTTCCGATCCATTAACTCTCTGATAGGTACGGTCAGCAAAAATGTCTGGTAAGCTGCGAACACTAAATTACTAAGATAAGATAAGATATAGGCTACTTTAGACTTTTGTAGATTATTTAATTTTGCACAAATCTTTCATCCCACTAATATTATAAACGCGAAAGTTTGTATGGATGTATGCATGTTTGTTACTCAATCACGCCAGAACGGCTGAACGGATCTGGATGAAATTTGACACAAAGATAGATTATATCTTATAATAGTCTGGAATAGCACATAGGCTACTTTTTATCCCGGAAAAATGTATGGTTCCCGTGGGTTAGATTTGTTTTTGTTTTTCATTTTTTGCATAGTGGTGTTTAGGGGTCAGAAAATGACATAGGTATACTACTTTTGATACCGCGAAAGCGGGCGGGGGAGGGGCAAATTACAGCCACGGGACTATTTATTTTTGGATCTATTTCCACGCGGGTGAAACCGCGGACAGAGGCTTGTACACTATATTGTTATATTTCTAACATTGTTTCTAACTAGATTTTTCGCTCCTGTGGAAATTTTTGGAATGCGAAATAATGCTGATGGAATTCCGTGATAAAAAGTATATCTGTGCAACAAAACACGTCAATTCGTTGCTCTGTTCTGATGTGAAAGAAAGGCAAACAAATATAGTATGAATTAGTCGGAGAGCAGACTAGCGGTAATTTTTTCCCTGACTTGATTCACTTAAATTGTTTATGCTCAGTACAATTTTAACAGGAGAAAATCGCATACAGACAGTCATACGCGATGTGAGACTTTATTTTATATAAGTGATGTCCCTTCGAATTACTCCCTCAGTTCGCCTTCGCTTGCTCCCCTTAACTTAATCATCAGCATCCATTTATGTCGAACTAAATCTCACAAGTATTCATTTCCCGCCCCCGGCTTCGCACGGTAACAATATCGAGAAAATTTTCACCAATCATGTTTTCATCCTACACATTACTAGATAAAATCCTCTAGTTTTCAATGCCCAAATTGTATGTTCATAGCATTCGTAAGATTCGGGAATTTCAGTTCAGAAATCAACCGAAATTATTTGTTCATCCCCTTAAAGCAAATTGATTACTACACAATTACTTATCTAAGTATTAAAGATAGATATATGCTACCGCGAACTTTTTTGTAGATTATTTTATTCTACACAATTCTTTCCTACGTCATTTTGTTATATCTCTAACGGATTAGACAGACAGCATACGTCATGAAACTACGCAGGATCTAACTTTTCATCGACTAGAGTCACTAATAATGTTAATGTTCAGCTCCTGAACATAATAGGTCCATGTTTCATACTCGTAAACCTTCTTTGTGAATTAACCTATCTTGAATACCGCAACAAAATTCGTACAGTAGTTTTTGCGTGAAACTGGCACAGACAGAGGCAGCGGAGGACTTTGTATGCTTGGTTACTTTTAAGTTTGTAGGTCAAGTACCACAAGTACCAAGATTTTTGAGTAATGAATTAGAAGATGGATTTTCAGGTTTTCATGAGTAAAATTATCCTATAATATGTCTATATATGTATAATATCTCTGAATCTCACATCAGCAGTTCAGTAGTGATTGTTGTTTACCATTTTTGCCTTGAGTATGGATTTAAAAACTTCATACAAATCGGTGCGTCGGTGGCCGAATGGTTAAGACGTCTGGTATTAAGTAGGAAGACCCCGGGTTCGATCCTGGATACCGGCCATGTGCCAATGGGTTTTTTAATTAAAAACTTATGTAGGTACATAATCCGACAAACCACACTTAGAGGCTTTTTCATCTAAATATATAGCTGAACAAAACTAGCCACTCGTTAGGTTATAGCCTCACAAATACCACCGGCTAAACGAGGGAGACTTGGTCTTCCGCTGGGTACCCTGGAACCGTAACACGGTTTCGGAAGCTGTAAATTCAGCTGTATTCGAGAAAATCCTACAGAAATCCTCATTTAGTTTCTGGGAGAGTACCTAAGGCTTTATTATCGTATAATACAAGAATGCTGTTGCTACCCTCAGAATCCTACAAAATCCCTACCTCTGGCCAACCCATATACAATATAATAAAGAAGGAATGGTCCAGGGTCAAATTACTATTCAATCACTATATATTTGGTAGCGTCAACATAAAATAGGTACCAAATAACTACTAAACCGATTTTGATGTGGTATCAGAAATATAGTGGGCTAGGAAAAACATTTTTTTTCTTCATACGGTACCCAGCAGAAGACCAAGTCTCCCTCGTTTAGCCGGTGGTATTTGTGAGGCTATAACCTAACGAGTGGCCAGTTTTGTTCAGCTAAATATTTAGATGGAAAAGCCTCTAAGTGTGGTTTGTCGGATTATGTACCTACATAAGTTTTTAATTAAAAAACCCATTGACCGGGATCCGGGATCGAACCTAGTCTGCCTAGTAATACCAGACGTCTTAACCATCGACACACCGAAGTCTTTATTTCAACTTATTCTTGATCAGATTAAATCTAATCTAATAATATCTCAATCAAAACTTAAGTTTCAGTTGTCGATCCTCTTTTCAATATTGCTAGATATTCATACGATGTCGCGGGCACAACTAGTATACAATATAATACAGAATGGTTCAGGGTCAAATTACTATTGATTCGGTAGCGTCAACATAAAACTCTTTATTTGTCATATTGCCTCTGACCACACGGAAAAACTACTGCACCGATTTGAAAAATGTAGACTAATTTAATTGGGATGACTCTTTATCTCTTTCGCTGGGGATCCTGATGCCGGGGTAGTACGGTTAGCGGTACAGATCTATCTCACGAAGTCCGTTTGGCTATGAACTTTTCCAGGCGTGCATATGCACATTGTGTTAGTGTGCATTAACCGTAGAATCGCATTTACGTAAATACTAGTTCATGTAGCTTGCATGAATATCTATAGCGGAAAAGTACCTACCAGGCATTAAATCTTTGCTCGTCATAATTTTTTTTGGGACTGTGTCAGGCTTTATTTTTAAAAGATTTTCGTTAACCCTAGAAAGATAACCTACGTCAAATCGACGTAATCGATTTTGAAAAATCTGTATTAGTCGCTCGTTTATGGCACTACTGTGCTTGGCGTTCCTGCCAACTCACTCGGCATTCGGGGCTTGCAGAAGACGCATGTTTCGCTCAGGTAAGTGCACTTGTTTCGTAAATATATACCTACCGTACGTCGAAGTAACGTATGGTTATCTTTTGCGTTACTTTTTTTTGTATGTTTTATGGGCCCATGGCTATGTTTTATGGTATGATGAATATGGCGTTTATAAATTCTTACATTATTTATTGCAATTACATATTATCTAAGCAAGAAAAACCGCTAGATCGTCGTGGTTTCATGAAATATCTCAGCAATAGCTTGATGGCTCCATGGATGTTGACAAGGCAGCAAATGGTCACTTTGTCGACGAGCCTAAAGGACAAAATAAGTGATATTTTATCAAAAAGATGCGCTGATCGTCCTACACAGAATGAAGAGGTGTCCGAGCCAAAAAAAATTAGAAGGATGACAAAGTCAATGTGTGATAGGTGTAAAAATCCCATTTGCAGAGAGCACAAGTTAAGCGCTTGTCCTAAGTGCCTTTGAGGTCAAATAAATACTTTTTTCTTCTTAATTTTTTTCTGAATTAATACAAAGATTACAAAGAGTTAATTCACAATAGGTTAATGGTTCTAATTATAAATCTAAAGACGTGATCTCAACATTTTTAGTTTTTTAGTGTAAGAAACTTCTAATATTGTTATCACAAGGTTTTGCTAATAAAAATATAAATAAAGCTTAATGTTTTTTATTTATCCATAACACAATGATATTTATAAGAATAAAATATCACATAAACAAATATATTTTATGTACAATCCAAAATATATGCACACAAACATATACACGTCGATGTGACGTATGGTTATCTTTAGTGTACTACGAAATATGGTTATCTTTCTAGGGTTAAAGGACAAACAAACACACTTTAGTATTTATTTATTAAGGAGAAATAACAGTGTAGTAGACAGACAGATATTATATAAGTATGTAAAGTAGTTAAAATAATTTAGTTCTGCCCACCACCTCTACATTCTCTCAAAGTTCTACATTTTTTAGTCCCAAAAACAACAAAAAGAATAAGTAGGTACAAACAATTCATCTATTTCTTTCTATATAATTTGTTAAATCTTTCTTATTATTACAAAAAAATAGTTTGGATTAATATTATTTTTCTGCTGTCGCTACCCAGTTAGTTGTCACCCCATTAGCACGAACCCAGACTGGAGATTCCGTCATGTAATTTTCCAATGGCTCCTTTATAACTTAGTGGAAATTTTACGGTCCAATTCACATCGGATCCTTTAGTCTTAAAGTGTCATATCATCACGCCCTATACAAGTAGGTGTCAGCCAGAATAAACCAGTTGGAGATAGCAATTGTAAATATTAGGTCCTTATAGGCCAGTCTGGCTATTTTGAGCTGTATGGAAATTTTTCGTAACCGTTATACAGCAAACGAAGATATGTAAAAAATCGGAAATATTCCGTAGAATTCAATGCACTATTTTTAAAACAACTGACATTAGGGGAACTACTAGAAAATGGCGGCCAAAGTTGGTAAAAAACACTTTATTTCGTTTTAAAAAAAAAATAGGCTTTATTTTAAAAAAGTTTAATACACAAGTTGTGGAACTATTTTTTTCGGATCGGTCTAGTCTGGTCCGATGTCAATAAATTGTAAAATATATTATTTATTTAAAAAAAACCGTAAAAAATCGCGTTATTTTAAAACGCCCGTATCTCTTTGAAAAAAAAAATTATTGAAACCGATAAATAGTGAAAATGTAGCTCTTGATAAGCCAAAAGAGAGCGTATTTTCAAATTTTAAAAATATTAAAAAGATCTTGCAGAAATTTGATTTTTCGAAAAAAAGTGGTTTTTTTTAAATTCCTATAACTCATAAACCCGTGACTTTTTATAATCGTGTCTATGCTTAAAATTTTCTTTAATAGTTGCCGTAACATGTGCGAGTATTGCGCGCTTCATTAACTGATCGGTAATATGCGAAATATCGGTCGAAAAATGGGTATTTTTCGGGAAAATGCAGGAACCGCGTCGCGACAGTCGCTCATGTTCATGCGACCTCGGTCGGCTCTCCCCCCTGCTCCACCGCTAGAGCTGAAGTATGGTACCACGGCGCTAAGCTCCGTGTGTGATTCATTTTGCAGTGCTCAGCGACGGCCGATGGAGTTCTCGTATTTTTTTATTTCAACTATAAATAATGAACTTTAACTCATATAAATTTTAGCTGATAATATTATAAAACGGCGCCACAGGATTTTTTTCAAGCAAAAAAAAACATCTTAGCTCCAGAAGGTCGGTGAGAAAAAAAATTGTTTTTAAAATTTGCAGAAAAATACCAGCTATAACATCGCGTAAACGTCAATTTTATACAATTTTAACTATTAAAGATAAATTACGTTTTTGGAACAAAAAAAAGAAACCGATTTATTGACCAATATTTCGCATATAAACGATCAATTAATGAAGCGCGCAATACTTGCACTTATAACGGCAATTATTAAAGAAAATTTTAAGCATAGACACGATTATAAAAAGTCACGGGTTTATGAGTTATAGGAATTTAAAAAAAAACACTTTTTTTCGAAAAATCAAATTTCTGCAAGATCTTTTTAATATTTTTAAAATTTGAAAATACGCTCTCTTTTGGCTTATCAAGAGCTACATTTTGACTATTTATCGGTTTCAAAAATTTTTTTTTTCAAAGAGATACGGGCGTTTTAAAATAACGCGATTTTTTACGGTTTTTTTTAAATAAATAATATATTTTACAATTTATTGACATCGGACCAGACTAGACCGATCCGAAATAAATAGTTCCACAACTTGTGTATTAAACTTTTTTATAACAAAGCCTATTTTTTTTGTAAAACGAAATAAAGTGTTTTTTACCAACTTTGGCCGCCATTTTCTATAAGTTCAGTTGTTTTAAAAATAGTGCATTGAATCAACACCGTCTACATTGAATTCTACGGAATATTTCCGATTTTTTACATATCTTCGTTTGCTGTATCGTGATTTTGGTCCAAAAAATTTACACAGACTGGCCTATTACATATGAAATTGGCGTTTTGTCGAACTGGCTAATTTGGTGTCAAATATCTGGCGTTTGGTTTGGAATTTCAAATACAAATATAATTCAAACTTAAGCTCATGTATTTGGGTTTTGAATTTAGTGATTCATTTGTTTTAGCGTCATTTGATTTTGTTTGGCATCGTTCTGTTCACAATATGGAAAACTTAAAATATCGCGTTATTTACGAATACGAGTTCCACCGTGGCACCAGCGGTACAGAAACAGCTCGGAGGATTAAGGATGTGTATGTGGCAGTTACTGCAATAGAAAGCACGGCAAGTTTTTGGTTCCATGATTTTAGTTCTGAAAATTTTGACCTACAGAACAAGTCCCGTGGACGGCCGGAGACCCAAGTTGATAAGGAAGAATTAAAAGTGATCGTGGAAGCGGATCCATCACCAAACAACAGCAGAGTTAGCGACAGGCCTCGGTGTGGGTGATATAACAGTTTGAATTCATTTCAAAGAAATTGGAAAATTGAAAAAGTTTGAAACTAGATACCACATGAATTGACCGGCACAATAATCAAATGAGGGGATTTTGAATCGTATCGTTACTTGTGATGAAAAATGGATTCTGTACGATAATCATAGACGCTCATCATAGTGGTTGAACCCAGGAGAACCGGCCAAATGTTGCCCCAAGCTAATATACTGGTGAGTGCTTGTGCAGGCAAACCAACGTTTGGGCAGGACAACGTCTGCCGGGTCCGCTAATTGTAATATAATAGGCAGCTACATTATCCCTGAGTGCTGAGTGCTGAAAATATCCACGGGCGAAGCCGAGGGCGGATAGCTAATGCAACATAAATTTGTAGGGAGTAATTTTGTAAAATGGGACGGAAATGCATGAACAGAAGAAAATACATTTTTTGAGAGATGATTTTTTTTAATTGAATATATTTGCTCTTTTTTATTTACAAAAAATACGAGAGACGGCCTCTTAACACACAGATTGTCTATTAACAAAATTGATCTTTTCTAGAAGTGGACGTAAATTGTAGCATCCTGCATCACAGCATCACAATCTGGACAGCATTAATTAGAAGTTTGATGAGTTTGTAACTAACTTAGGGAGCTTCGATATTTTGAATTGGTTCTAGATAGGTTGTTAAATTGTCTACCTCGTAGCTGATGAACTAGAATATTAAATGATAATGCTGCACTGTTTGGGATTATCTGTCGCGACTTAGCTTAACTATAATATTAAGTTACATAGCAAAAATGTTAAATAAAACGGTACCCTGTTCTCAGTTACAGTTGTCTTCAAAATATTTAAGTACTAAGTTAGGTACCTATTTTAAAAAGTATGTGAATTTGGTCCCAACATTTTTTTTTCTACACGTGTTACGGTTCCAGGATACCCAGAGAAAGACCAAGTCTCCCTCGTTTAGCCGATAGTATTTGTGAGGCTATACCTAACGAGTGGTCAGTTCTGTTGAGGTATATATATTTATATTTTAACTAAAATGATCCCAAAATAGACAAACAATTTAAAAATGTGTCACTTAGATCATTAGAAAGCATTGTTTAGGTACTAATAATCTTTTATTTCAGACATATTGTATGGAAATTGTATGGAAAAGGATGAAGACCATCGCCAGCCGACTACCTGTGGATGTTAAATTGACTCTAGTAGGGAGTCCGTATACTCGAGACTCCCTAATGGGGTCAGGTTGATATACACATGGTAATAACTACACTTCAGAAGACAGAAGACTTTTCATCAGACATCTACGTATATTTTGTGTATATTTTTAAAGCATGTAATCTAATTAGCAGTTGCTGCATATGCATTTGTATTAGGAATACAACGTTTTTCAGTGGTTTAGGCTGTGCGTTGATTGTCAGTCACTCAGCTACTTGACAGTTTTATATATTTAGATATATCTTCAATAGAACTGGCCTACATAAAGAGCCTTGAAAATTGCATCTGCTAAATGAAGACTTAGTCTTCCGCTAGGTACCTTTATGGCTGATATGGAGATAGGTAATAAATTTATATAAATAATAATTAAATGCTGTTCGTTGATAAGCGTATCACTTGAGAACTTAACCGATTTGACATTAATTATTTAATGTTTTTAATAGTCTAAATAAAGTTTTTAGGGAAAAAATAATTGGAAAGTTGCCCCATGAAAAAAGGAAAATTCAGGAAAAACTGAAAGTGCTTTTTTCTATGGGATTTTGTATGAACTTAAGACCATAATGGGGATGAAAGTTAATATGGGCTCCACGGGCAAAGTCGGGGCGGAAATCTAGTAAATAAAAAAGTAATAATAAATATAAAATAAAAAACCGGCCAAGTGCGAGTCGGACTCGCGCACGACGGGTTCCGTACCATTATCTATAAAAACGGCAAAAAATCACGTTTGTTGTATAGGGGCCCCCTTAAATATTTATTTTATTCGGTTTTTTAGTATTAGTTGTTATAGCGGCAACAGAAATAAATACATCATCTGTGAAAATTTCAACTAACTATCACGGTTCATGAGATACAGCCTGGTGACAGACGGACAGCGGAGTCTTAGAAATAGGGTTTCCGTTTTATAGCCAACTTACACTAATAACCTTAGCAAGGTTGTCGCTGCACTTAATTTAAAAAAATCCCTGCCTTTATTCTCTAATTTAAAAATATGTTCTACCCCTTCGTTCTCAGTTATAAATATTAAAAAACCTATAAAGTTCGACAATAACGTCTTAAATTCGAAATAAACTTTTAATGATTCCGTTTAACCGCCCCATTTTAACAATTCCAATAAAAATAACCATCAAAATTAATTTAAGAAGACCAAGTTGGTTCTTTCTTGTAACATCACGTTCTTCTCAACTAAAATACACTTTTCAAAAGTCACGGATCTTGACATTATTTTAATGAGGTCCCAAGGCACGGAAAAAACTCTTTTAAATTCAAAATAAATTTGTCTCTTGGAACTGAGTCGAGACATAATCAATTCAGGATTAAAAAACGTAAGAGGATTTCCTTTCCAATATTAATTTAACCAATGCAATGTTGAATTTATTATCTTCATAGACTGAGTTGAATGGATACAAAATATTTGATGATTTTCCAAAGGAAGTTATAAAGTTTGGTCTGATTTCTGGAAAATCTAAATCCTGGGAAGCTATTTTGACCAAAATTTTATGTCTTTGGAACAAATACACAGCTTTGAGATGAGCCGCAGGATAAACCGACTTTTTATATAATTATAGAGATAGACAAACGAATTTGATCTTAGTTTATAAATGCATAAAGTTCATTTTAGTTCCTTCACGTTCGTAAGTGAAATAGTGCGCGGTTTGTTTTTAAAAACCGCCTTCAAAATCAAAATGTGCTTTCCGAAAGCAAATGCACAAGTCACTATAAAAAAACCCAAATCGCTTCAATTGTACCTATAAAATTTGAAAAGTTCTTGAATTCTCCAGGATCCCATCATCAGATCCTGAACCACCTGGAAAGTATACCCTTTCAAACAAAAGAAAAATTTCTAAATCGGTCCAGGCGTCTTCAAGAAATCGCGTTTTTGGTCCATATGATGCTTAGTATAATATCCTTAATAATGGTAAAGTACTGTCGTTGTAAGGTAGTATCGACCTTTAATTTTAACTTTTTTTACACTCAGCTCCTTGTAACTGTGGTATAGGGTTGCGTAGTCCCTGTATCCATATTTAAATCGATTCTAATAAAAAAAAATCCATTCCATAATTTTTTTTAGTTACGTAAATGTCCCCCCACTATAGTACGGTTGCTTCGTGACTTGTAAAAATAAAGAATACTGAGTAGTGTTTAATTTAGTATAGTACCTACTTCCTGAAAGGTTTCTCTTATAACAATAAGCTAGCACCAAGGGATCCAATGAAAGCTTTCAACCAATCCACTCGCGTTTTCTTTCACAATACATTTTCAAAATGGAACGCCATTCGTCCCTTTGGGAAATTACTGCAGGAATCGGAACGGACCTCTCACTATGATATTCTTAAATTGAACGATAATTGTTTTTGGGGTTGCGTAGATATCGGTATGTACCTAAAGTAAAGATATCTACTGAAGATGTATCTACTGATTGACAAAATAACTTCTAAATTTATTTTACTTATTTTACTATCGTAACAGTTTCTAGTTTAATCATTTTAGCACAACATCTTTCAATCAGTATTAAAACAGATATACTTAATTTTTTCTCGTAGACAAAGAAAATATTATTACTTAAATATTTAATATGTTCATATAATAATTTCGGTTGCACGAGTGTTTTGTCTAGGATTCTATAGACGCTTTTTAAACCATTTCCCTATTGAAATATGCTCGGCAACTGTAACTTAAATTCTCACTAAATGATGCCCACGGCTTTGCTTATTATTTTGATATCACTAGTATTGCTACTGCTCTATATGGGCACTTCTTGTTTATTAATCACTAGCGACCCACCCCGGGTTCGCATGGGTAGGAAAGTTGTTTATATAAATGCAGAGGTCCGGGGGAGTGGGGAATGCATGCGTACGCTTAATGTTAGGATTATGGATTATAAAATAGGATTTATCTGAAAACCAATTAAGACAAAGATAATAATATAATAAAAGCCTTTTATTTCTGATCATTTGAGTTTTTTTACAATTTTGCTTATAATAAATATATATATTATAAAATGTCCTCGGCGTGCCTTTTGGCATAGGCTGTGGGCATAGGTCTCCTCCAACTGTCTCCATTGGACTCTCGTCTTCCCATCTTCTTGTTGGACGCCCCTGTCTTCTAGTACCATCTCTTGGGTACCATAGGGTACCCTGCTTGCTTCACTTATATTTACTGTGCATTGTGCAACGCAGCATATGTCCTGTCCAGCACAATTTCTGATGGTCAATACGAGCAAGTATATCGATCACAGAGATATAGAGAATTCTAAAACAGTATTTAGGGTATAGTACCCAAAGGGTGCCAACGGAAACCCTATTACTAAGGCTCCGCTGTCCGTCCGTCCGTCCGGCATTTTTTTAGGCATTTTTTGCTCGATCTTAATAATGGCAATACATAATAAGTAAAACAACAAATAAGAGTCGAAGTCGCCCAAATTTTTTTACAAAACTATAAAAAAAATGTAGTGTTAAAATTCCGAGTCCGACTCGCACTTGGCTGGTTTGTTATTATACTACTAGACAGACAGACACTTCCATTTTATTATTTGTATAGTTTCGTTGCCGACAGTACATTGGTTTCTCCTTTGATGAAGCTCACGGCTTACTAAGTGACTTTATTTTAATTACGCGAAACGATGAGAGCTGCGCCCTTTATAAAAAGATGCCTTTGGGACTTGGTCCACGACGCGGCGACGTTTCAATTTATGACGAATAGCACTCAATATTGTAATGGGCTATATTATTGTTCCGATCCATTTTTTTCTTTTTTTTAATAGAGGGAAATTATGCTTAAAAGGTCTTTTCAAAATATAAATGCCTCTTGGGGATTAAATTGCTTAAATATTACGTTTGTGGCAAGTATTATGAAGAATATGAAAAAATCTGAATGACACAACACAATGAACTACACACAATCGTCGAGCATGTATGAAAGGTATGATGAATATAAAAGAACGAAAGACGTATGTCAGGATCGTAGCAAATGGCATTCGGTTGTATCTTGGGATAAAAGGCGTGTTGATAGATCTTCCCTAGAATTTGGGATTCGATGTCAGCATCCTTAAGTTACTAAATAATGAGTATAATAAAAGTAAACGTTTCACATAAAACTACTGAACCGATTTGAATGGGATTTTCATAAAATTAAAAGCTTTCAAGCTTGGAGTAAATTTTTTTTTTCAACTCATTGTCTCTGCCTATAGATAGATCATTCGGATATTTTTTTACATTTGATAGTCCAATTAACTCCCAAAGGGGCGAAGCAGTAGCTATTAACGCAATCGCATAGCACAGCTTGTTTCTTTATATAATCGACATTTACATACCGTGAGTCAGACTTCTGTACTCAGCAAACCAAACACAGTCCACTTGTCCTGGATCGGGCATAACCACTGTGTTTTCAATAAGCCGGCATTCATCCACTCCCATAGCCATTTTCCACCTAGTGGATAATGAGTCACATGTCGTTCTATTTATAAAAAACCGGCCAAGTGCGAGTCGGACTCGCGCACGAATGGTTCTGTACCATTATCTATAAAGACGGAAATACATCATCTGTGAAAATGTCAACTGTCTTACTATCACGGTTCATGAGATACAGCCTGGTGACAGACGGACAGACCAGACGGACGGACAGCGGAGTCTTTGTAATAGGGTTTCCGTTTTTACCCTTTGGGTACGGAACCCTAAAAATAATATCCTCCATATTACACCCATTACACCATCCATATTAGTTTCTTCCATACTGACACATGTTCCGTTTCTCTTCTTCCAGTACAAAATCCCGAAGAAAGAGGAGATGGTGGAGCAACAGCAGATGGAGCCTGACAACCCACTTATGAGGAAGAAGAAGACACCTGAAGAACTCGCGGCTGAGGCGGAACTCGAAGACCAAGATGAGTTTACCAGTGAGTACCTATACAGAGTATCTATACTCAAAATTGTTCTTAAGGAGCGTTCAATTCCCACTCGTTCTAAAAATAATGCTAAGCACCAATTTTCTTTAAGAATATGTCTTTTAATCGACTCATCTTGCTTCGGTGGACAGATAAAGCCGGCGCCCGCACCTCTTCTAAAAATAACATATATTTACGTTTGTTAAAGAAGTGACACATCTAAATTTTGGCAGCAACAGACTTGCCACGTGTTCTGTTCAATATGGACAACTGTCTTCAAGTGGACACTGTTACTTGTGTATCTGGCCACACCGCAAGGTATTAAGGCCGTGAAGGTGTGTTGTTCTTAATTATATAAAACTATAGCTGAAATTATGTAGCTTTATAATAGTGAAATAATTTGACAAATCGGTCCAATAGAAACAACCTAGTCGTTGCTCGTATATGGCTCACATAATATTAAAACGGAAGTATTCTTGCTTTTGATGAAAGCTCTGAACAAAATATCCCCCACCCCCGAACCAGTGCCTGGTAACGCCCATGCGCCAATTTTCAGTGGCGCGTATGACGTCATAGTTTGAAGAACGCATTGCACATGAAACATTCCCCCGCGCTTTCATCAGCTATCCGCTAACTAATAAACTACATTTGAACATTTTTTTTTAATTCTTCACGGTTTGCCTTACAGCTCCCGGGAACCGTTGTCGGCCCCAGGGTACCCAGTGGAAGATAAAGTGTTCCTCATTTAGCCAAAGATCTTTTTGAGGCTATACCTAACGAGTGGCCAGCTCTGTTGAACAATATATTCCTTTTCTAATAGCCCGATCAATGGGGGAATTTGACCCTAACAATAATTCTTCCGTCGTTGATACTTTGCAGTTTGATAATGTAGAGTATGTAGATTACGAATTTCGAAGAATCCAAAACTTTTTTTTTCGGAAGCTGGTTATTTTCATCCCTAAAGTTTAAAATTGCCTATATCTCCCGATAGAGAAGTCCTACAGTCAAAGTTCCTTCCCAACATCTCATTGTCTGTTATTGAAGTACAAGTATGTAAAGAAAAAAAGTCCGGATTATAAAATACTAGCGGACCCGGCAGACGTTGTCCTGCCCAAACGTTGGCTTGCCTGCACTACCCCTACCCCTACCCCTACCACTACCACTAACTTTGGATGTTGTTCATACAAAAATACTAAAATCGCGATTAAATAATGGGGGTTGGGGTAGGGTAGGAGGGTGAAAAATAGTTTACGACCTATTCTCAGGCCTACCGAATATACACAAAAAAAACCATACAAATCGGTCAAGCCGTTTCGGAGAAGTTTGGTTACAAACACTGTGACACGAAAATTATAGATATAAAGCAACAAGCCCCTTAATTCAAAGAAGCAACGAAATTATTGGAAACTATCAACCCGCCCCGGATTCGCATGTGTTTATTTAAAAAATCAATTTACTCGTGATTCCAGGATAAAAAGTAGCCTATGTCACTATATCTGTGCAAAAAATCACAGCGATCCGTTCTCTTCTTCTTCTTTCTCCGGCCTTATCCCATGTTTAATTGGGGTCGGCTCTCCCAATCGCTTTTCGCTATTATTGATTGCTGATATCCATGAGAGTCGGGGTCTGCCGCAGCATCTCGGTCATGACTCAATGTCCAACACTTCTCGGTCATGTGGTCTTCGGGCCTTCTCATTACATGTCCATAGCAAATGCCCCTTTTAGACTTCCACGTACATTATAAAACTAAACAAAAAAAATGTCATGAAAAATATCCCATCTAAATGTTTCCATTGTGGCATGATACCCAAGATGCTTCACCTAAGTATATTTTAAAACCTTAAGAACCATGACATCAAATCGACCAAAATAACTCACGTTCCAAATTGATACTGATCAAAATATGTCTCCCCATTTCAGAGTTGAAAAACACCATCGAAACGCAAGTGAACGAGCTAAAGTCGCAGATCGAGAGCAAGTGCGTGATGCAGTAAGGTCGGTCCGTCCGGCTCTCCGCTCCGCAGCCACTTACACAACCCTAATACATGATGTAGCTGTCGAGGACATCGATGACCCGCGAACCCCCCGGACCTGTTTACCTTCAGTTGCGCCCTTGCTACTCCGGGCTACCCAGACGAGCTCTGAGCGTCTCTAGGTACCCCCGGAGGAGCTACCAGGCGCGGGCTGGTGCTGGAAATGAGCAATAATATTTTTATACATACATTTGAGAAGAAGCAAGAAGGTCAAAAGTCATCGCGAGCACTTGCAAGAGGAAGCGACCGGAAGGAACGGACGATCCCATTTTATATGTTGAAGCTTGTGATATATTGTTATTTAAGTGTAACGAAAACTAATATAAATGCTACTAAGGACGAACGGTAATTAGTAAACGAGGAACCTTAACTAGTTATTAAGAAGGTGCGGCACCGCGCGTCACCATCAAAGCTTATTTTCTTCTTCGCGGCCTGACTCGTGCCTCTAAAATAACAATGTACACGTCATCCAAATTCCGGCTGGCTTGCTCGCGACCCTCTCGTCTCTTCTCTTCTCTTCCGGAGTATAGCTCTGCAGTCTGCAGCCCGAGCTATGATCGCATGCGCTTGCCAGGTGTCCGCGGGCCGACCGCCTTAAACCACATCGAAACTACATACATACATATATTATTATTATATACTTATACATGAACAATCGTCCCGTTTCTCTGCATGATCCTAATTGTAAGGTCGATGTTCGTTATCTAGCTGTGAGCCGAGTGTGTAGATATCGCAGTAATTACGTTCCGCTGTAGTTACATTATATACGTTATCAGATTCGGACACGTTCGGTTTCGTTCGAGATCGAATTTGTTCAGAATCGGTTTTATCTCGATGTTTATGCTTAGGATTAATAATAATCACGTTGATCAAGGAATTATTCGATCGATTGCCTTTGAGCGATTCAGGATACAGAGCAATAACGCAGACGGGATCTATCTATCTAATTGGTAAGAGTCGCGAAGGGGTCGATTGTTCGAACAATTTCTCTGAATACGGAAACTGCTAATGCAAAAGTTTGTTATCGTCAAAAGCTGTGATATATGAATAAAGTACTAAAGCTCGGCACCAGGTGGCATGAGGTCCCTGGATGCTTTTTCCATTTATCCTCTTCTTGTGTGTAGTTTCTTCACTATCTCTTTCTATCGCGCGCCTCGGACATCTACGCGCTCTGTCTCGACCAGTGCTCTATCTCTGCCATTTGCAGCACATCATGTATTTATATAAGAATATACTCTACGTAGTTTGCTATTGTTGTTATCAAGCTTACAATCCAAACTATATAATTATGTTGCATCATTAACTTCACAAATACTATTATCATGTTATATCTGTACATAGAAAGCGACTATATAATTTGTTATCGTTTATCGAGATGTTACTCTATTTTTCAGAATAATTAATGAGAATTTATTTTTCGTCCTCTATTTTCTAACACAGCACATTGATCTATTTTGATAGCTTCTATAGTGCATACACATTGTCCTGTATGACGCATATCTTCTATATTATTCTACTTAAGATTATACTCGTAAACATCCTAAACCAAGTAGGCTGGCTGCTTACATCAAACTTATCTACCTATGTAACTATGTAATGTATTTCTCGCTGTGTGTGTGAGTAGTTTAGGTCTTACCGTAGATGACTTGACGTCGCGAGTGCACCACAATATTTGTAGCTTGTTATCTCGCGTAGTCTACTTTACTCTATCTTCTCTATCTATTATATCGTTAGCTCTTTCTCAACTATGGATTCTTCGTTGTTGACATCATTCAGCACTATTGTAGATTAGTGAACGTTATTTAGTGGAGAAGTGGTTAATTTCGTAAGTAGCGGAACTGTTGTTAGGCTTAGTTAAACTTGCTGTCGAGCTGCTATTTTGTCACTAAATTTAAAATTAACAAATGTGTCAGTAAATTGTTTGCATGAACCAGTGGCAAAATAATGATCGTCATGAACGTTGTGAAGAGCTCTTGGGTTAAATGTGTTTTTGTGTCGTTATCTCGTTACTTTAGTTTTAATTATGTGTGAGTGTTTTATGTTAATAAGCTGAATTTAAATAATTAAGGCTTTAGTTTAGTTGTGAACTTTGTAACGCTTTCGGTGTTTGGTGTCTAGTTACGTAATAGGAAGCTTCGCGCGAACCAGGAATTTGGGTGACATCAAATACCACACACCTCTTATGGAGCTTTCAGTAATACGTACTTGAACTACATGACAAAACTCACAAAACAAATATAACAACCGATACTATACCACTTGCATATCTATATTTAACTAAATATATTCATACTATTTACATTTGAAAATGTTTACAAATCAAATTTTCTTTTAGTGAACTATATATAATTTTGAAAGCGACCAATATAGTATTTCTCAAATCTTTATGTCTTAGTTAGTTAGTTTTGTCGGTGATCAAATTCTTATGACTATCGTCCCCAGGGTAAACTGTTGAGCTACATATAATTGTTGTTATTAATTATTATTTAGGTATGAGTGACTATATAACCTAGAGAAGAGAGGTTTCACCACTAGCTGTCTCCTGAGTTGTTATACTGTTGACTCTTTCTCCAATGGCATGTTCCTCGCCCCGTAGTTCACGGTAATCGTTGTTGTAAACACCTTTAGAGGAGATATGAAAACGTAGACTTATTATAACTTTTAATAATACTTACCTTGTTAAAGTTTTAATGATATAGCTTAAAATAGTTGCACTTTATATTGTTAGCACACACGATGTGATTTGGGCGCTACGAGTGAGCGCGAGCGCTGTGAGTGACACGGTTCAGTTAGGACTCGAACCCGCGCCTGTATTTGTAAGTTATGTAGGTAAGTCTAGAGACAACGACACAATTATTACTATACACACGACACAAGAGCTTTTTAACACTTCGTTGACAACCTTTAAACTTGAGACACTAGATATCTTGTAGCCTGTAGAAGCGAAGACCGCAAGGTCCGATACAAGACTGCACGAATTTATTTCACAAACACTTCTTAGAGAGAACCGATATATTTCGGAAGTTGTTAAATTTTATATGTTTGTAAATTTGTTTGGTGAATCGAGGCGAATATTGGCTTTTAAAATTAGTGACATATTAGTAAGATGCAAGTTTACCGAAGCGATTCAATAACGTGAGCAGTCCTGACGAGGTCCGGACGCCGCGTATTGTTATTTAAAGTTAGTAGTTTACCCAGGAGTACATTAACTTAGATTATGGATTTAAAAAATTGAAAGGGGTTATTGTTGAAAATGTTTTAGGTATTAAAGTTGGTGAGCTTTTGTGGAAACTTGTTGTTAATAATAGTTAGATTCCTTTGCAGCGTTACCAAGTTATTCGTGCCGCCTCCACCACTACCCGTAGTAATAAACTGTAGGCTTGCGGCGCGTCACTTTGTTCATTTAGTATTGCATTACGCGCCTTCTGTTCCGTTACATCCCTGAGTGTTTAATCTCTAAAGTTTAGAGGTAGACGTTTTTACACGAGCCTCGAGCGAGTACCAAAACTGTCTACCTACATGTTGTTAAATAATAAATACATTACATTGTACCACCCCACACGTGTTTTATTTATTTCACTTACTTTACAAACCACTACAAAATCATAAATACAATGATACAAATATATACACTATGCTTATATATAAACCATAAATCTACAATGATCTTCACGGTAATGTACGTATAAATGTACTGAGTTAATGTAATAAAGTAAGTACTATCTCAGATTAACTTGGTGCTAGGCCGTAGCCCAAAAGATCCTATGCTTTCACAGCGGTATGATGCTAAAATGTATAAAACTAAATGCTGAAGTAAATGTTAAACGTACTGCCAATTTAAAAGCATTACCGAAGACACATTCGACCCCAGTGCCAAGATAATATGATAGAGATCTGCAAATTAATTAATTATCAATAAGTGAAATGGCACTCCAAACTTTATGCAGCTTATCTTTAATCTCGTCTACAATAGAGACCATACTTTCAACCGTAGTCTTCAGAAGCCCTCTACTAGAGTTATCAATAACATCAATTGACGCGTCATCATCATTTAAAATTGTCTGTAAAACTATTCCTTCTTGCGAAGAATCAGCTTTTCTATTTTTATATTTTTGAATTTTCCTTGGTAGACTTTCCACAGTATTTGTTAGTTTTTCTAACATTCTATATAAGTCGTGTTTATCAATATTATTGATACCGTTATTTTTAACTTCTTCATTTATTATGCTTCTTCTAGTTCTATTATATTTGGGTTCATTAATAATTTTTCCTTTATTTCTGTTGAGCACGTAATGCCGTTTGTTTATTCTTCTTTTTAAGTAGTTATTCCTCTTATTTAATCGGTCTATTGACTGTGATCCCTTCAACTTTATTTGCAGTCTTTGCAATAAGCGCGGCTTCGTCTCGTCATGTACATTTTGATGCTTCATTATGATTAATTTCTTATTTTGGTTTACATTTTTCTCGTTTTTATTTTCTATATTATTTACTATTTTAGACTGTTCGCTATCATCTCGCTTTACTCTTTTATAGGATACTTTGGAAGAACCATCTCTATATTTAGATTGTGGATTCAATTTTCCTCCAATCCGTTTGTAAAACTCATCTTTAATATCATTAGTTTCAATTTCATTTTCAATATCGGACACTGTATCATAAAAATCAGGGAATAGAGAACGTTTTTTCCTAGAACGCTCATAAGAGCTTGAATTTTCAACAGATGTTGTTTTCATGTAACTTTTAACTTCATTTTCATCAGAATTTACACTTCGACAGGCTTCGATTTCTGAATTAGCAACTACCCAAAATCCAAATGTTTTAGGAGGCAATGTAAGAAGAATGCTTCTATACGGTCTCACGCGTCGGACCAAAGGTTTTAAAATATCACCTTGGTGGTATATTACTCGGCCATTTACGACTATGTTCCTGTAATGAAATATAATTAAAAAATATTTATAATGTATTTTTATGTTTTTAATAGTAGTAAATAAATTTAAAATATGCACTGTTAAGAATGTATTAAAGTTTTAAATGAAAACTAGCTTACCCATTAGCATCTAACGCTAGCACATATTGGAATACGTCCCCAGCTTTTCCAGTCTCGGAAAATTTGATAGACATCATTGCAGGAGCATCATCCATGTTTGCTCCAAAGAGAGTTATCGCTCCATCTACAGGCTCTTGTCGCAGCGATGTACAATGACAAAATAAAGACACATCCGTATTGTTCGGCTCCAAATCTACATTTAGCACTCTATTACCAACTAAGTGTTTATATAGCAACGCCATGTAGAAACTCTGGAAAAATAACAATGTAGTTTTTATAGATGGGAAATGGTAATTTTAGTAATTATGATGGGTTCATGAATCACGAAAATCAATGGTCAATTTCCCTGAAGGAAATGGAGGCTATAGGATACGGGAAGTGCTGAAGATGGAAGTTTGTTTGGAAGGCAGTCCAGCTACAAAACAGTTTGGACTAACGCAAAATGTAAGTATGTACTGGGTGATTTCGAAATAAATTGTTCTAAAAATTAAGCTATCGAATGATAACTGTTTATTACCTAGCCGACATTAGTAATTACATTTATCAGAGGATTCCCAAAAACACAAGTGTTTACGAGAGTGTTAAGAATTAATTAAAATAAATCAACGATCATGTAATAAAAATATATGAAAACAAGTACATAAGTTCGCAATTGACAATAAAAATTATAATAATTGGATGAGAATGATGCAAGAAGAACGTATGCATGGAACAAGATATATATAAATGGATATAAAAATTATACCGTGTCTTTATAATATTAAGATGCCTTTCAATTTCAAAATACCTCAACAGAACTCGGCACTTGTTAGGTAGGTGCCCTTAAAATGCCATCAACTAAATAAGGAAAACTTGTCACCGCTGGGTACCCTAGGGCTGGTAATCAATATATAATATATTATAAAACAAAGTCTCCTGCCGAGTCTGTCTGACTGTTTGTAACCTTTTCACGCAAAAACTACTTGTTGTTGTGTTGCGATTTTCATTATTAGATAGGTTGATTCTTCGGGAAGGCTTACGAGTACTAAACATTGACCTATCATGTTTAGAAGCTGAGCAATAACAGTATAAGTAAATCAAGTCGGGAAAAAAGTTAATCGTATGTTGTCTAATCCGTCAGAGATAATATAACAAAATTATGTAGGAATAAATTGCGTGGAATAAAATGATCTAAAAAAGAGTTTGAGGTAGCATATATCTATCTAAGTAGTTATAAGCGTATTTAGGTAGATATTCAAATTATTTTAAACCCATATTGTACCCATGTGAAACCAAGGCTGAAACGTGATATGCATTATCAATGTTCATGATAATTAATTCCTATAGCACTTTGTAATAATATCTGACGGATTAGACAACATACGCCTTTAGAACTCGCTGGGGCTAACTTTTTCCCCCGATTTGATTCACCTATTCTGTTAGTGTTCAGCTCCTAAATATTATAGGTCCATGTCCAATCAACCTGAAAACCGCAACAAGGTCACAGGCAGACAGGCAGAAGCGGCGGGGGAGGTTCTCAATTCGTCGGAAACTTTTTTTTGTATGTATGTTCCCCGATTACTTGAAGACACCTGGACCGATTTGGATTTTTTTTTGATTGAAAGGGTATACTTTCATCAGGTCAGGATCTGATGATGGGATCCTGAAGAAATCGAGAACTCTTCAAATTTTATAGGCACACTTTTGGGTATTTTTTTTTATAGTGACTTGTGCATTTTTTGCTTTCGGAAAGCACATTTTGGTTTTGAAGGTGGTTTTTTTTAGTGGTTATATTATTTTTATAATACGTATGTAGTTATAGATATAAGTAAAATGAATGATGTGGTGAACTCATGAGCTGTTTTACCTGGTATAATAAATCTCGCAACATTCATCCCCTATTGTACCTGTATCCTTTCCTAAGGTTCAAGCTCTCTCCGTATCAATTTCGGTTCAGTGGTTATAAAATTAGTATGGATTATCAAACTTACCAATGTAGGTTCCTCCATTTCCTCGTCCCTAAGTTCTCTAAAATGTACATTAAACCCATGTCGAGCGGAGTATCCCAGGCTAAGTAACCAATCCACAGCACTTTGTACCTCAGAAAGATCTTCTGTGTTTTTTTCAATCAGCCACAAAGGTATATCACTGGTAGATAATACTTTTCTTATTTCGTCTGTGTCGTTTTCGGAAATTTTTTCAAGTTCCTGAACTGAAGAATTGCTGAAAACAAAATAATTGATTGTTATTCAATATTTTCACCTTACTCAATCTCAGCTTCCTATGGGCGTTGATGAGTCAGTGAATGAATCGGAACTTCTCTTTTTATATCAGATATAAAATTCCCGTGTCACAAGTTAGTTGCCATACTCCTCCGAAACGGCTTGACCGATTTTTATGAAATTTTTTGTGTGTATTCGGTAGGGCCCACGATCGGTCGTAATCTATTTTTCATACCCGTCAGTGATAAGGGTAGGGGTAGGGGTATGGGGTAGGTGTAGGGGTAGGGCTAGGGGTAGATAAGCGGTAACACATTCGATAATGTAAATTAAGTTTATGAGATATCACGTTCGACATTTTAATTTATACTGTTTTTTTTAAAATTAGGTACTTACCCATTCAGAAGTATCGCATCTAACATATCATTAGACTTCAGTATGTAATCTTTAAAATCATTCTTAGATTCTTCTTGTAAACATGATGTCACATCACCAGCGACGACTCTCCACCGCTTGTCGTCATTAGGAAATGTTTCTATGATTATTTTCAGTGTTTCTAAATCATGAAGGTATTCTTCTATAGTTTGATTTTGACATTCTGAAGTAAAAAAAAATTAGCTTGTCATTTAGAACCTGAGAAAACACAAGTAACAGTGTCCAATGTTTGTCAGTTGTCCATATTAAACAGACTGGTGTCACTTAGGTATCTATTATTTTCCAAAGAAGTACAGAGGCCGGCTTAAGGGCCCTCCGAAGTTTATTTTAGTTAGATGTTGCTCTACCTAGGTAGGTAAATGAAACTTCGGACAATAATGCTTGAACGAAAGTTTTGTGCGATAGTCAATCAAGAAATCCGAAACGGCTCATCGGATTTAGGTGAATTTTTAAAGGGAAATTATAAATATCTAAAATTTATTTTATTACAAAAAGTTCTTACCGGCCTGAAAGATGATGTTGTGACTTAAATGAAAAAGTGGTTTACGCTGGAGACATTATGTTGAAAAAATTAAGGATGAATGCTTTCGAATGTCTCTCCCTACCCCTCTTGGGATAATAGGTCTGATAATAAATACATAAGCTTACCATATCCCAATGCCCAGACAATGTCATATATATTAGCTTTCTCCGCAGTGCTCAGAATGCTCAGAGCTGAGTTAGCATTCCACATACCCGACGCTATTCTCTCCGCGGGGTTTAGCGCGAATACTATCTCGAAGTTGGAAGCATTGGCCCAGTTGGCAAATGTTTGCCATTGTTTGTCGGATACTGAAAATTTTAAATTCATTCTATGATGTGCATTTCCCGAACCGATTTTGATGTGGTTTTTACGATAGATAGATCCTATCACTGTTAAGAAAGTAGGTATAAGTGAATAAAGTCGAGAAAAAAGTTACCCTTAGCGAGTTTTCATGGCTTATGCTGTCTAATCCATCAGAGAATATAACAACATGACGTAGGAAAGAATTGTGTAGAATAAAATTATGTACAAAAAAGTCTAGCATATATATATATATAGATATGTCTCTAATAAATAAGTATATTACTTAATTAAAATAGGAACTTACCAGAAATCCCTTCGTCTATTTTATTTTGTAACTCAAGATCCAATGCTATGGATGAATTTCTAAATGTCAATGAAGCTGTTGATGGCCCTGCTAACCTGATGTACGCTGGAGATAAATGTGTAGCCATGTATGCGTAATCATCACTGAAATAAAAATATATATGAAAATTACTTTAAGCTTTCCCCTGCTCCAACCGTGGAAAATTTTATATCACTGAATATAGCTATATTTGAACGCACTAATCTCTGGAACTACCAGTCGGATATGAAAAAAATATGTTTGCATTTGATAGACTAATTCTTGAGCTATATAACATCACGCTACGACCTAAAGTAGCGGAGCAGTACAAGATATCGATTCTGGGAAACAGGCGTGAAGGTATGTTCATATGTTACAACCCAACTTATAAATAACCACTTCTAATGAAGAAAAAAACCGCATTCAATACCAAAATGTGCTTTCCGAAAGCAAATGCACAAGTCACTATAAAAAACCCCAAATCGCTTCAAGTGTGCCTATAAAATTTTAAGAGTTCTCGATTTCTCCAGGATCCCATCATCAGATCCTGACCTGGAAAGTATACCCTTTCAAACAAAAAAAAATCGATGCAGGAAACATACATAAAAAATAAAATCAAATATTCCGACTAATTGAGAACCTCCTTCTTCTTTTGAAGTTCGGTTAATCTCTATCTATCATCACGCTTTTTATCCGGAGAGGGGTAGGCAGAGACTATCGAATGCCATTTGCTACGATCCTGACATACCTCTTTCGCTTCTTTTATATTCATCATACCTTTCATACATGCTCGGCGATTGTGTGTACTTTTAATATTGCCGTCGATCAATAATTTTTTTATATGTTCAATAAAAGTAGATCGTTAGGTCGTCCTCTGCCAGCATTTCCTTTCACTTCAGCCATATAAACCTTTTTAGTCAATCTTTTATCCTTTATGCTTTCAACGTGTCCAAACCAGCGTAAACTACTTTTCTTCAATTTAGTCACAACATCATTTTTCACTCCGCATTTTTCTCTAATGAGTATGATGAATATCATTATATAAAAATTATTTACTTTCCCCGTTTTCTTGTGTTAGTACTATTTCTCACAAATAACTCACCGTTTTCCCTTCTCGATGGATCTAAACAAAAATTTAGTATCCAAAGTGAAGCTCAGAAAATTGTCTTCCACTTCATTAACATAAGTAAACGTACTGATTGTACCACTGTAAATATCACTTAAAACTAATTTAATTAATAAACAAATAATTAAAGTGTGCAACAAACAATCCATCATTGCTAATATTACTAAAATAAATAAACATAAAAATATAATTTGGATGCGTTTATAAATAGTAGTTTGCGGAAGTAGCTGTATGTTACATGACCGTTCCTGAGATGTTCTTAGTCATTTTACTAAATGTCTGGGATTCAAATATAATATAAATGTGAAAGTAGGTATAAATAGAGAATCTATAGTAACATAAATATAATAAAATAGTAAAGTAATTTTAGTTTGTAACATTCCTGTTCGTTTCCGCACGGTAATCACAACGACTGGACCAATCTGTATAAATAATGTTTTTTTTTGTTCACGGGTTGCCTTGCTGCTCCCGAAACGGGTTAAATCGGGGGTTTGGGGGGGGGGGGGGGGGGGAATTTGGAGGGTTCAAACCCCCTAGAAATACTTTTTTTTATTTTAAGTAAATACACTAAACAATGTTTTTTTTAATTTGAAGGAACGCCCCCCCCCCCTGAAAAATATCCTATATCTATGAAAATCTCCCTCTTTTAGCCGTTGGGCAATTGTGATGCTATACCTAACGTGTAGCCAGTTCTTTTGAGGTACCTATATTTAGATGGAAAAGCTTATTACTTATACATCTACATCATAACTAAATAAAGTCCCCCGCCGCTGTTTTGTTGCGGTGAACGGACTTTGTTGTGATTTTCACTATTAGATAGGTTGGTTCACCGGGAAGGTTTACGAGTATTAAACATGAACCTATCATGTTTAGGAGCTGAGCATTAACAGTGAAAGTGAATCAAGTCGGGGAAAAGTTACCCCCAGCGAGTTTTCATATTGTATGCTGTCCAATCCGTCAGAGATATAACAAAATTGTATAGTAAAGAATGATTATGTGGAATAAAATTATCTACAAAAAAGTTAATACAGTTAAGTAGGTATTCTAATAAAAATTCCAAAAAAATACCACAGACATTTCCAAAAAAACTCCGGTAGAATTAAAAACTTCAGTACCTACTTCCTGCAACATACAAAAAGTCACGAAAACAGTTCAACAATGCGCTGACACAAACGCATTTCCTAACACATTGTTTGCGAATTAAGAATAAAAATTACATGATTTTTCAATAATTATTAATATTTTCCTTCAAAGTGTCACGTATTAACTTATATCTAATACTAGCTGTGCATTGCGGTTGCACCCGCGTTAATGGTTAGGTACTGCTCCGCTCCTTTGGGTCGAAGCGTGATGTTATTTATATATTTACTGTTAATCTGCTAATTTCTTTCTCATCAATTCAATTCAATTCAAAATATATTTATTTCGTAGGTACACAAGGCACACTTGAAACAGTCAATTAGAAATACAATACACTTTTGAATTAGCAGATTAACAGTAAAATACAATTTATATAATAAAATGTCTAAATAATATGTCACTAAAATACAATTACAATTAAAAAAAACAAAATTGAAACATGAAATCGATAGTTAAAAATTAATTTATATGCCTATCTAATTATTGAAACGAGACAGCCTGCCAGAACGATCACAAGCTATGCCCACGGATGCTTATCATCCAAGTACTCAGATATCTTATAATAACTTTTGTTAATTAATTTAAGTTTTATTGTAACTTTGAATGCATTAAATGGTAGATTTTGTATGTCAGAGGGGACCTTATTATAAAATTGGATACATAACCCCTTATAGGAATTTTTGAGTTAGGCTATCAAAATGTAATAAGATTTTTTCAAATAGTTCCAGAGATTAGCGCCTTCTAACAAACAATCTCTTCAGCTTTACCTATTATTAAGAGGCCTTACTGTTACGCCGCACTCGAAATTTAGTTTAGTAACGCGCGTGTGTGCGTATTGATAATTAGTAATTTTGATCATTTTCGCGAGTTTTTATGTTGACTTTGATATCAAAATAAAAAGCGGGGATGGTTAGAAAATAAAAAATATTCAACATTGCAAATTTTTCACTCTTTAAATTATTTTTTATTTATATTTGTAATGTTTTCTATATTAAATAAAATTCAGATTCTTGTTATGGAATAATTCGAGAATAATGTGTTATTTTTATATTACTAATTTTTTTGTATATACTTAGCTCAAAAAAAATACATTTTTATATCTATGAATTTTTCCAAAAATTACGATTTCTCAAACATTTTTTTTTCGTTTTTTTATGAAAGTTGAAAAATCTAATCAATCAATATTTAAGTTGACCATATTACAGTGTCAATACTGTTTTTTAATGTTCAAAATCTTCAGTGAGCTTTACAAGATCGATTGTCAAAAGTCACTAAGTCTAAGTTTTTGAAAACGAGTCCTGAAAAATGATAATTTACCAACACTATAGAAATAATTTCAAAATTTCCTTCTATCAGTCCTGAAGACCAAGCCCCGGTTTTTCAAAATGACATAATTGTAGCCACAATATTATTCGTATTCTCACAAACAGACATCAAAAATGTCCGAAATGTAGCGTGTGCCGGTAAGGAGCCTTAAGTAGTATCTCTATATATCTATCTATCTAATATATAAATATAAATATTTGTTTGTATTTTGTATATTTGCTTGTTTGTTCGTATACCTACTCAAAAACTACAGGACCGATTTGAAAAAATATTTTTGCATTTGATAGCCCGCCCAATTCTTGCGGAAGGTTATATAGACCCAAGGGGGTGAATTGTATTCCTAATACAACGTGTACGAAGTAGCGGGCAATCAGGAATTTTTTGATCGATATTTCGCAAGCGCGCAATACTCGCACATGTAACGTAATTAAGCCCAGAGACAAATATAAAAAGCCATGGGTTTATAATTTATTGGAATTTTAGAAAATTTCTTTTTTTCGAAAAATCTGATTTTTGCAAATTTTATGGCTTGTCTAGGGCTACATTTTCACAAGTTTTCGGTTTTTTTTCAAAGAGATACGGGCGTTTCAAAATTTTTTTAAACAATTGATCCGAAATAAATAGTTCCACAACTTGTTTTATAACTTTTTTAACAATTTTTTTTTTAAACGAAATTAAGTGTTTCACGTGTTTCAACAACTTTGGCTACCATTTTCTAGACCCTAATGTCAGTTGTTTTAAAAATATTGCATTGAATTCTACGGAAAATTGCCGATTTTTTACTTAATTATCTTAGTTTGCTGTATAGTGATTTTTGTCAAAAAAAATTTACACAGACTGGCCTATACGTTCTAGCTCTGACTAAATGACATCAAGTTAAAATCTAATAAATTATTTAGTAAAAGTGGCTCTGGTTTAGTGAATAGTTCATGTACGGTATATGTACAACCATGATCTGCTGTTCCTTCCTATACGATATTGTGAGTACACAGTTTATTAAAACTCTTAAAATTTAGTTAGCTAATGTTATTTCGGCTGTATGAACCATGCGATACGTTTGCCTTGCCGTTCGTACTAAATATTAAAATCCATACTGTCATTGTTTTGTTATCATTTCGTTTCGTCAGTCATTAGAAGTTTTATTTATTTATCTAAAACCTATTTATCCAATTTCCAATGGCCTCTAATCGCTTATCATAGTGACGAATATTATCTGACCCATTATCAGATCAGTTACAATCGCGAATTTCATTTGTATTAGGACCGTGTGTACTTTCAGACCCATCATGCTAAGTTAACACCATCATTGATGTACACCATGGAAACAACCACATCCCAAACCAACAGTTTTCCTGTGAAGAGCTGTTTGGTCTGCGGCGACAGAGCCCTGGGATACAATTTCAACGCAGTATCATGTGAGAGTTGCAAGGCATTCTTCAGAAGAAACGCATTAGCAAGCAAAGAGTTTAAATGTCCATTCACAAACACTTGCGAAATTACTGTGGTAACAAGACGGTTCTGTCAAAAATGTCGTCTAGAAAAATGTCTCTCCGTAGGCATGGTCAAAGAATTCATCATGTCTGAAGAAGACAAAGCAGAGAAACGGAAAAAGATTGAAGAAAATCGAGCAAAGAAGCGGACAAGAAAGGATGAGTCGGATGAAACTGTTAGCAGTTCTAAGTGTTTCAAAAGAGAAGATGACACTCAGACAAATCTGAGCCAACCTGGTCCAGAGCCTTCTAGCATTCAATATAATGTACTTAACAGTACTACATGCAGCCCAACTCTTCAATCACCCATTCAAGACTTTGATTCGAACACACAAACATCCATACAAAATCAATATCCCGATCCAAATGAATACAGTAATTATAGACAAGAATACATGCCCAAAAAATACATGGATATGGATAGTAAAAGTGTATATCCATCTTTAATTTCTGATTATGGAGTGACGGATAGTATGGATGCTATGTATGATAGTGGGACAGATAAATCTGTTAGCAGTATCAGGTATGTATTTTGTGTTTGTTTACCTACTTGAAAAATGCATGCCACTCTCTCATTTGTGTTGTGTTGTGTTTTACCCACACCATTGTCATTCACTTCACATCTTTCTGTTGTCAATTTTATTCCTTCTGACAATGTCTGTGTTGCCACAATATACCTACTTTACTGAATTCTTTCTATGGTCATATTGTCATTAAACACAACTTAAAATAATAATATCTAAATTATCACAAATAACCAAAGAAACTTCATCCCAATAAAATTCCAGTTTAAGTTCAGGGTGCAAGTTTTTTCCATATCATCAAAGTCAGTTCAGTGGAAAGCATAACAGACACACAGACAAGAGTCACTTTCATATTTAGGTATAATATTAGTATGGATTAGAATATTTTTTTCTTCATCACTTTTTTTCTATACAATTTGTTTTTGAAGTGAAAACTTAGGTGTGTTGAGCAATTTTTGGTTGGGGAAATTGGTTTTCATCACAAGACCTTAGATGACCCGGCACGTTATATCTGGCTTCCACATATGCCTGGGTCAGGCATTTCAGGCTGACAATTCTTTGGTCTAGATACAATTATATTTGTGAAATGATTGCTAAATAGCATCATTATAGGTTATAAAATTATGAATCAGAATAATTTACAAATCAAATTTTAACTTTTGATACTACAATTAATTTGAACATTAAAAAAACTACTGTTAATTCATACTTTTAAGTTTTTACTTCTGTGGCAGTCACCATGACTGCCTAATGTTTTTTTAATCATTTTTAGGGTTCTGTTTAAAAAAGAAAAACCTTATCTAATCTATCTGTCTCTTGTTTGAGTGTTAGTCCTTTCTGAGTTCCAAACAAATTGCAGGTCAATATTAACAAATGGCGACTCTATAGTGTTCACGGAAACCAAGCCACAGCAGTTACACATCTGTGAAGAGTTACCGACCACAAGTAATGATCCTGCTGGTGATAAGGCACGCAATATTTTAGAGGATGTGGAGAGGTAAGATTAGATACATTTTCATACTGACATGTATTTATTGTGTTTCATGAATGAAAAAAAAAATTATTCAATACATTGGACAAATAGCTGGGCTTAAATATAGATATACTACTTATCTATTAGAGATAGATATATATATAGAACGATGTCATTCGAAAAAAATTTACGCTGGTTTGGACACATTGAAAGAATGAAGGATGAAAGATTGACTAAAAAGGTTTATATGGCTGAAGTGAAAGGAAATGGTGTCAGAGGAAGACCTAGATGTACTTTTATTGAACATATAAAAAAAATATTGATAAACAGAAAGAAAACCAAACAAAATCTGTACTTACAATAAAATACAAAAATATTAGAAATAAAATAGCAAGTTCTAGTTAATGGATCTGTAAAGTATGTGAAATTATTATATCGCTAAGGTAGAAAATATGTGTGAAATAGATGACTTTCAGGGCTTCATGGAACCTAGGTGTAGCTGATATTGACATATTTTTACATATTGAGTATAGATAATTTCATATACTTTCAGGATTCAATAACTAGAACTTGTTATTTTAGGTTTGTACAATACTTGAATTGCTGAAGTTCGTTTTTGTATAGGACAAAAGTTATGAGCAGGCTTGCCACCTGTTTTGTTTAATATGGACAAATGGCTGCAAGTGGACAATGTTACTATCACTGTAGACACTGGACTCTAGCCACACAGCTAGTCAAGATGTGTGTGTTGGTTTTTTTTTGCAACTATCAATGATTCACTATACAAACATAGAATGTCAAATTTTGTTTGGTGTGGATTTTGGTATTGATAACAGCTGTTGATTGTGGATATATTGTGTCTGTTTCCAATATTATTAGCAACTAAGGCCAATTCTACGTCATGTCACGGCGGACAACATTATCGATTAACATTGATGGAGCCATTATATAATAAGAAGAAGAAACAACTAATGTCGACTGCACATAGACGATTCCAAAATTCGTTTACTTTCATCCTAATCCTACTGTTGGTGACCTCCTTGTAATGTTTTCTTTTTAATTTTTGTATTCTATTTTTATGACATTTTTATATAAAATTGACACCTTTTCGATTGTAGCTTCGCCAAGTAAACACTTCTTTTAGCATATTGGATTTTTACTTAATTGCTTCCTTATATCCGTATCTATTGATCATACAGTCCACTATTAGCCCGTCGGCAACATTTGGTCTGTTCGATTTACGGATTTTAATATTTCGGATGTTTAGAAGCGATGACGACTAGATCACAGTCGCTAAGAGAACTGAAAATGGAAGTGACAAGGTCCGCCAGTTTGTGTGAAAGTGATCCGGCTCGAAGGACCAAATGTTGCCGACGGGCTAATAGTGGACTGTATGACCAATAGGTACGGATATAAGGAAGCAATTAAGTAAAAATCCAATATGCTAAAAGAAGTGTTTACGTGGCGAAGCTACAATCGAAAAGGTGACATTTTATATAAAAATATCAAAAGTCATAAAAGTAGAATACAAAAATTAAAAAGAAAACATTACAAGGAGGTCACCAACAGTAGGATTAGGATGAAAGTAAACGAATTTTGGAATCGTCTATGTGCAGTCGACATTAGTTGTTTCTTCTTCTTATTATATAATGGCTCCATCAATGTTAATTGATGATTTGCCAATGTCAAGTATTATAGACGTCATAGTAACAATAGCCGATTAATCGGTAGCTTAGATGTTTAGACGGTCGCCAACACCTACTTCTTCTTTGATTGGTGCCACAATGTTAATCGATGATTTGCCAATATCAAGTATTACAGCCTTTATAGTTTGAAGATGCCAATTAATCGGTATCTAAGATGATCCCGTCACATACTAATCACAGCTATCACAGTACGGGCGAGATTAAACCGGATTCCCCATCATGTCACGACGGATTGACGTGTTATTAGTGTCTGACCGAAACAATATTTTCAGCCTAAACCGAAACCGAATCTTCGGCCTCCGTCTCAGTTTCGGCCGAAACCGAATCTTATTTAGACATTTCATGAACATTTCTACTGTATACTGATATCTAGAGTTTTTTTTATGCATATATACAGAAAGTTAACGCATAGTTACACGCCCTTTATCCCAAGAGGGGTAGGCAGAGACAATCGAATGACATTTGCTACGATCCTGACATACCTCTTTCGAGTCTTTTATATTTATCATAACTTTCATGCATGCTCGGAGATTGTGTGTACTTTTAATATTTCCATCGATCAATACATTTTTATAAGTTCAATAAAAATACACCTAGGTCGTCTTCTGGTAGCATTTATTCCTTTCACTTTTTTTTTTCAAATGTTATATAAAATAACTCAGTTGGCGACCACACACGAGCCACGAACTCATCCGAAGTTAGCCGAACGACGCGTCGAATATTGAGTTTCGCCCCATTTTTGACCGCAACCGAAACCGAACCTTCGGTCGGACACTAGTTTATATTATGCTCAGAGACAGTTGGAGGACGAGAGTGACATAGGCTACTCTTTATTCAGGAAATCCAAGAAAAAAATAAGCTCGCGGCTGTCCTATTCCAAAATGTAGCCTGTTCTAATCCAGATAAGCAATGTATCCTCCAAGTTTCATGCAAGCATCTAAATATCTAAAAATGTCACATATATTATATTACTAGCATTCCGCCCCCGGCTTCGCCCGTGGATATTTACACTATACCTAAACCTTTCCCTCCCCCTACCCCTACCCCTACCCCTACCCCTACCCTATCGGTTCAGCTGCTCTCGAGGTATGCGCTTAGCAACAAATTCAGCGATTTACTTTTATATTATAGATTACATAAATCAAGAAGTCAACTATCAAAATTGATACAAAATACTGCCGTGTCGTAGTATACCGGGGGCGGGAGGGTGCGCTTTTTGGGGGCGGCAATCACATCCAAGGACTGACCGCGCGCAACTTTGCTTAAACTGCATGATCGATCGATACTCGCGGTTGCAACTGGGCTATGACCTCAATACCTACGTGTTGTGATTGTTAAATTATTATTGAGAAACGCCATCTCGGCGCTATTTCAAAAATCCCTATTCTTCTGCATTGGAAAATATCTACCTAGTGTTTTATGGCTTGTGTTTAAGCGGCACCCAAAAATGTATCTATTTTGTACCAAAAAAATTCTAAACGGTTACCAAAATGGATGAATGGTCACCAAATTACGTTTCCTAAAATATTATGAAATAGATCCATTTTTGACATTATTGACTGCCATAAAAATATATAGACGCCTTTAAAATACACTTTATACTTAATAAATTTTATACTAACCTAACCTAACCTAGTGACCATTTATCCATTTTAGAAACCAAATAAAATATTAGTACAAGGCGTGCGATTTTTCTGATGTTTTTTCTATTATTTTGGATCATAATATGATATACTTTAGAACACTTTTAATAGTGTCAATTATTTTATTTGGTGTTGTTTATTTTATTTGGTGCCTAAGCTTAGAGTCTTAAAAATATTTTTGGTGTCCGCGTTTATCTGACATTATTCAGCTTCGTTGCCGTGGATTTACCAAACTTTTAACCGACCTTTTTTTTCTTTCTTCACGAGTTGCCTTACAGCTTCCAAAACCGCGTTACGGTTCCAGGGTACCCAGCGGAACACCTAGTCTTCCTCGTTTAGCCGATAGTATTTGTGAGGCTATCTAACGAGTGGCCAGTTGAGGTATATTTAGATGGAAAAGCCTCTAAGTGTGGTTTGTCGGATTATGTACAGAAGTTTTTAATTATAAAACCTATTGGCACATGGCCGGGATCCGGGATCGAACCCGGGTCTGCCTAGTTAATACCAGACGTCTTAACCACTCGGCCACCGACGCACTTAGCAGTTTATGTTTGTCCCCCCCTTGTCAAAAAACTTCTGGACCGATTTTGTTACTGCTTGCGTGATCAGATATATTGATTCACAAGCTAGGTCTTTTGACAGCCGAGCAGTGACCAATAATGTCAATGTTTCTTTTTAGACAAGTTGTGTTAATGGAATGTTAAAATTTGACAGTCGAAGCCGGGTGGCTCGCTAGTCCCACTAATATTATAAACGCGAAAGTTAGTATGGATGTATGTTTGTTACTCAATCACGCCAGAACGGCTGAACGGATCTGGATGAAATTTGGCCCAGAGACAGGGTACTTTTTATCCCGGATGTATGGTTCCCGTGGGATAGATTTATTTTTGTTTTTCACGGGATCGACATGATTTTTTTGCATAGTGGTAGATTAGGGATCAGAGAATGACATATACCTACTACTATTTTATACCGCGAAAGCGGGTGGGGGTGGGGCAAATTACAGCCACGGGATTATTCCTGTTTGGATCTATTTCCACGCGGAAGAAACCGCGGACAGAAGCTTGTATAACATATTAATATTTTTCGCACATTAGGGGTAAGATTATCATCCAATAACTGTTTTCACAATCTTAATCGTTGTGCATTGATAACCTAAACAACCCAATTATTTGATAACTCTTGTGGTCATCAAGCAAGGTCATCGTGATTAGACACTAGCGATCTGACCCGACTTCGTACATGCTAAGCACCAATTTTCTTTAAGGATTATATGCTTTAGACGACTTTTAGTGCTTCGGAGGGCACTTCTAAAAAATTTTTTTTTATTGAAAACTTCCTTAAGCTCGCGCTAGATGGCTTTATTTTTTTAAATTGAAATCGCATCTAGCGATAGCGTTATTCATAATTTTAAGTTTTCACTTCTGTGTGCAGTTCCCATAGACATGCCTTTTTTATTTTTATTTGTTTTTCCAGAATACACTTCAAATTAATATTTTTCAATTTCAGGATAGAGCCGAATTCAATAGAGTCCATACTTTGTGAAGCTATTAAATTGGAGTTTGAAGCTTTCACCTCTATTAATTCGTGTAGTGGATCATCGAGGGAACTTAATGAGGTAATATAGCTAGTTGTTTAGTGATATTCTCATGACTTCCGGGAACCACGTTACCAGCCCCAGGGTACCCAGCGGAAGAAAAATTTTCTTGATGATATTTTTGAGAGAATCATTGGGGGGAATTTAATGAATTCTTACGATTAAGATATTTTCCTGATATAAAAGTGACAAGTGGTGGCCCATTTACATGATTGTGGAAAATATTAATTTACAATGGCGAAAAACAAAGTGTGTTAGGTAGGTACCTATTTGATTTTAATAATCGTATTATAAAAATCTCAAATCAATCGAATGAATCGTTGACCAAAATTAAAATTAAATCTCTACACTCTATTCATTATATGAAGGGGATTGTGATACATCGGCTTGTTGCGTTTCGTTAAATGGCCATTATGAAAGAAACATAACTTATGAGCATTAAATATAATTTAAGAAAACTATTTATATTTGGATTACTTAAATTAGTGATGCGACTATTGATAAATAAATATCGTCAGTTAAAAGTCGAACCGATAATCGGACCTTGTTTACGTAAATATCTCGTTTGTTAGTACTCAAAGCTGATAAAATGGCTTAATAAATCATCATTTGTGGCGATTATGTTTCTAGCGTCCGACGGTCTGCTTTAGATGAAAATGTGTATGCCTTTACGTAAAAATAAGATAATAATACCTATCATCGGACATCATATCAAAGTTAAAAATAAAGAAAATAAATATTAAACTATTATTCCAATCGATTATAATTTGTTCTAAGAAATAATCGATTATTGAATAAAGCACTATGTTGTGTCATAAACCCCCTCATATAATGAATATAGTTAATGTTTATGAAAAAATACGTCGCCTAAGAATCGTGTCACATGTTACTCGACAAAAACCCTCAGTCCGACTGTATCAAGAAATTATAAATAAAACCGGTCAAGTGCGAGTCGGACTCGCGCACGAAAGGTTCCGTACCATTATCTATAAAAACGGCAAAAAAAATCTGTTTTTAGTATTTGTTGTTATAGCGGCAACAGAAATACATCATCTGTGAAAATTTCAACTGTCTAACTATCACGGTTCATGAGATACAGCCTGGTGACGAGACGAACAGACAGACAGACAGACGGACAGCGGAGTCTTAGTAATAGGGTTTCCGTTTTTACCCTTTGGGTACGGAACCCTAAAACGGGGTGGTTTTGGGTAGTTTGAGAGTGGTAAGAAACGGGGAGAAAATATTTTTAAGCCACTCGGTTTTTTTTTGCGTCACGGTTTGCTTTACAGCTCCTGAAACCGTGTTATCGATCCCAGGGTATTTCATTAATGGGGTAATTTAAATCCTCTAAAGGTCTTTCTATAATTCTCTATGCTTATACTACGCGTACATGTTTTTTTTTAACTATAGTGGATAAGCAGCTTATTCTAATAACTTGTATAACATTGCAGGTGGAACGTGCCAAACTGAACGAGTTAATAGTAGCCAATAAGGCGCTTCATGACCCCATAGATGATGATGTCTCGCAGCTGATCGATAATTCCACCACACACGGGATGAAGGTGGGTCTTTGTACCGATTACCTGGTCCAGGGTACCATGAGGAAGGAAGGACCAGTCAGGCAAGCAAGAGACAAAATATCGTCCCGGCAGATGTGAAACATCGAAATTGACCCGTCAAGTATACTGTAGTCGAATAGAGAGACCCTCACACAGAGAAGCAATGGCGTGACGTAATTTTCCGTCACGCCATACGTGTCGTTCTTACCCCCAAGGCGCGCTAATTGATGTGTTTCTCATCAAAAATAGACGTCGAAAGTTTAGAAATTTAAATAATTTTGACACAGTATGAATTTTTTTTAAATATGAAAATCATTTAAACCGATTTTGCGATTCGAGTTTTCTTAATAGGTATTTCCTAATGTACCATTTTCTCGTATTTATCCTATAGATAATTTCACTTTATGAAAACATTAACTACAACTTGCTATTTTTAATAGTTTTTGTGTGATACTGGATAAGCATAAAGCATAATGTCCGTTTTGTGTGTTTTCGTTCATATTCATGTTTCTGGTACGTGAATCTTGGCCTATCTTATGTTATCCTTGGTTATTTTATCGATTCCTTTTGCAGTGCATCTCTCTAACAACTTTTAAAGAGATATCGACAAAATAAGCCGCGCGGTTTACTGAGTTAATTGCGCTGACAAGCTTGCTCTTAAAATAGCGTTTTAGCGTTATAATGTACACACACATCTTCACGCCCTTACACTTCGAGGTGTGACCAGAGACACAGCACTTTTAGCCAGTTGACCATAATCTGTTATTTTGTAAATCTTTAGAAATTTATTAAAGCGTATTGACCGCATCCGGAACGATGTCATTAGAAAAGAATGCGGAGTGAAAGATGATGTGGTGATTAAAATGAAGAAAAGTAGTTTACGCTGGTTTGGACACGTTGAAAGATTGACTAAAAAGGTTATATGGCTGAAGTGAAAGGAAATGCTGGCATAATAAATGTATTGATCGATGGCAATATTAAAAGTACACACAATCGCCGAGCATGTATGAAAGGTATGATGAATATAAAAGAAGCGAAAGAGATATGGCAGGATCGTAACAAATGGCATTCGATTGTATCTGCCTACCCCTCTTGGGATGAAAGGCGTGATGATAGATAGAAATGAAACCATTTTGTTACCAGGGCGGAGCCAACAAACATGATCCAGACTTGATAACAATAATGAACATAACGGCTATAGCTATTCGCAGACTGATTAAGATGGCTAAGAAGATTAACGCGTTCAAGAATATGTGCGAGGAAGATCAGGTTAGTCCATGATACCCGACAGTATATAATACTCATCGGGCTTTAGAGAAAGAGGTTTCTCTGTCGCAACATCATATTTTTTTTACGCGAAATTGAATGAATCCAATCAAACTAAAGCATAGCCATTCATAATGGTAATGAAACTTATTATAAAACAAAGTCTTCGCCGCGTCTGTCTGTTTTATTCACGCAAAAACTACTGAACGGATTTTGATGCGGTTTCCACTATTAGATATAGGTTGATTTACCTTGAATGTTTACGAGTATTAAATATGGATCTATCATGTTTAGGAGCTTAGCATTCACAAAGTGAATCAAGGCGGAGGAAAAGGTTAGGCCCAGCGAGTTTTCATGGTGTTTGCTGTCTAATGCGTCAGATATATAACAAAATGATGTTGGAAAGAGTTGTGTAGAATAAAGTGATCTACAAAAATGTCCGCGGTAGCATATATCTATAGTTCATATATTTAAAGTTAATTTGTTTTGTTTGATATATTGCAGGTAGCGTTATTGAAAGGCGGTTGTATAGAGATGATGGTGTTACGGAGTACGATGACGTACGATGGGCAGAGAAACTCTTGGAAGGTTTGTTCGCAAAGAGTTTTCTCATAATTTTATTTTTTACCCCCCGTGAGTCAGGGGGCAACCTGATATTCCCGTCCTCCGTACTAATTTTGAAATGCGATACAAGATCCAAACAAAACTTCAACCCTTAAGACGAGGAACGTCTCAAAAATTTGTAGTCGTAAGCCACGCCCTAAACTCGTGATTCGGCGCAACGATCACGTCATGCAAGACAACAACGGCGCTTTGTCCGTTCTTGCTGCAGAAGTGAGATGGGCATAAAGTATCGCTTCTCGGAATAAATGACGTAAGCGGCACATTACAAATAAATAATTTATTAAAAAACGATCACTGCAGGGAAAAATCTTCTTAATCAATACTAGGTACTGAAATTACCTACAGATTCGTATAAAATTTAAACGTCTCTGACTAAAAAGGTGTTTTTTAAGAGGTGATTTCTAAAATTTATGTTATCAAGAAAATTTTCAACAATCATGTTTTCATCCTACACATCTATATATATATATAAATGAAACCCGTTTTCCGATGTCACGACATCACATGAAAACGGCTTGACCGATTTGGCTAATTCTTTTTTTTTTGTTCGTTAATACACAGGGGTGGTTTTAGAAGAAAAAAAAATTGGAATAATTGCCGAAAAACCCCTAAAAACAGCCCTTTTCTTTTTCCCATAATAACAGAGTCAATTTGAACCTTATTGCTATTCGCTAAGCACTCATTGTTGTCTATGCAATGTAGATATGTTCCTAATGTCACCGCACAAAGTTAAAATTCGCGTGTTGGAGAATCTAATGTCGCGTTCCGACACTCAACAAAAGTGATAATATCGCGAACGCGACCAAATTGAATAGTCACAAAATGTAATTTAAGTAATTTAATAGATCATTAGTAGTACTGATTTTCAGTTTGGTCGGCTTCGCGAAACTTAATTTTGCCTAGGAGTAGGTGTAGTGGTAGGGTAGGGTAGGGTAGGGTAGGGTAGGGGTAGGGGTAGGGTAGGGGTAGGGTAGGGGTAGTGCAGGAAAGCCAACGTTTGGGCAGGACAACGTCTGCCGAGTCCGCTAGTACTAGATAAAATCCTCTAGTTTTCGATGCCCAAATTGTATGTTCATAGCATTCGTAAAATTCGGGAATTTCAGTTCAGAAATCAACCAAAATTATTCGTTCCTCCCCTTAAGGGTTATTTTGAAAAATAATTGTTGTATCGATTTGAAACTTTACAAGTCTATGTAATTCGAATGACAGTACAATAGTTTGGTACCACCGAGCTGATCTGATGATGGAGCCAGGAGGTGGATAGTAGAACTCTTCAATGGGTACTAGTAAAACCCTCGAGTTTGGGCTCATTTGGTTTGTGCATGTAATTCGGATGCGTTACTGAGTAAAGCGTGTTTATTTTTCTTACTGGTTGCCTTATGGTTCCCGGAACCGTGTTATCGGTCTCATGACACTCAGCTGAAGACCAAGTCTCCCTCTTTTAGCCGATAATTATTTGTGAGGCTAATACATAACGAGTGGCCAGTTCTGTTGAGGTATATTTAGATGGAAAGGCAAAGGATGGAAAGTGTTGTTTGTCGGATTATGTACATAAGTTTTTAATTATAATGAAGTATAGTTAATCCCAGACCTTTAGTTTTTTCAACTTTAGTTTTGTTCCAGCTACCCCATTCCCAATCCCAACCGTTCGGCAGTATAAAGACGGACGTATTGAAGCTCGCTAAAGGAAATCTCTACCAGAGCCATGATAACTTCATAAAGAGCTTCGAGCTGCGCTGGCGGCAAGACGAGCATGTTATACTGATCATGTCCGCTATACTACTGTTCACTCCGGACCGGTCTAAGGTTGTGCACCGTGATGTTATTAAGCTGGAGCAGGTGGGGCTAGCTATATTATATATTTATCATTGAGTTAGGATCAAGGATCTACAAACTAATAGGCTACTTTTATAGTCGGCGATGATGTAATTAATAACAGCGTTTAAAAAAATTTAGAGCTTTTTGATATAATCTATCACAAAGAAAAAACAGGGCCAAATAATTCTTTATTTTACCACCCATATTTCCTATTCAATAAAACCAATTGAAAAAATAACTGCTAAATTACACTGACACAGGTGGATTATTTACAGAGAAATTGAGAATAGTTTATCCCGACACAAATTATGGGTATAGGACGAAACAAACAATCTCAAATTGTCAATTAATCAGTACTTGTTAGGGGATCTATCGACCGAATAGTCGGCGACTGGTCGGTCATTATAGGGCCGACAATTTTTTTATAATTTACAAAAGAATAGAGTTCGCACTGACACCAAACCTGCTATAAAAATGTGTACTTGACGCCAAAATGTTCTATATCCATATGACCCCCATACTCCGCCCCGATGACGGCTTGAAACGTTATCATGCTTCATTAGACCAGTGCCAAAGCGCTTTTGAGAGTCCAAAAATCTGAAAAAATACCTACATGTTGTACCTATGTGTAGCTTATGCATTTATGTTTAAAAAAATTACTGCTCTAAAGTCCGTTTTTCTAGAAATCTAGACTGTCTTATTAATTAAACAATATTTGCATGTCTCTAAAAAAATGTCACGTAAAATCCTTAGAAGACGTTATATTAACAACTTTGTGCATATTAGTTAATTAATTAATAATGAATACAATTTTACATATATGCAGAACTAAAAATCATATTTTATTATAAACGTTTATTTAAAAATGTGTCAATAAAGAGACATGCCAAAGTTTGTTTACGAAATAAGACAAGTGCAGAAAATGGACTTTAGGTGGCTACACCACAAGATATAAAGGTCGTGATGGTGTTAGGTTTTGTTGATTCTCTAAAACGGCCGCTCTTAATAATATTTACCTTTCCCCATAGAATTCCTACTACTACCTGCTACGTAGATACCTGGAGAGTGTTTACCCCGGCTGTGAAGCCAAGTCCACGTTCCTCAAGCTGATCCAGAAGATTATGGAGCTGAGGAAGTTGTCAGAGCAAGTCACCGGGGTTTACCTGGATGTGAACCCGATAGAGCCGCTGTTAATGGAAATATTTGATTTGAAGCAGCATGCGGCTTAGGGCAAGGTTTGTAGCTTGTATGTCACATTTGGATTAGGAATTATTTAAAAATACCCTGTAATTTTTTTATATACCATTTTTTGTATATACCTCCGGCTTCACACTGAATATTATAGTCAGTTTTAAAATAATCGTGGAATTGAACTGTTTTTTGGATTTTTGTAGATCATTTAATTGTACACAATTATTTCTTTATTTTTTATACATACCTACCTAACGAATACATTACGAATACTGGCGCCAATTTTTCTCCCGAATTGATTCGTTAAAACTTGGCAAAAAAAAATGTTATATGTGATTTTTGGTTCGGGCTGGTTTTTTTTTTACATTTTATATACAGATGTTTGTAAATTATCTTGTCTTTGCAACTTAAAGATGTGAGAACTGTGCTGTGTTTAAATTTGGTATTTTAATAGTACCTACTGTCAATTAATCACTGATAATTTGAAAATGTATTGGAACAAATCATCGAAATGACTTGCCCTTGACTGGTTTTTGCCTGCTGTGTCGTATATATTTTTATACTGTAATACAAAATATTGTAACTTTGATTTGTAAAATTTGGCGTGATCAATAAATACTACACCGGCGCCACCTGTTGGGAGTTAGGTTACAATTTAACAACAAATAATACATTTTAAAATGGCGACTTTTCTATTTGCCTATTGTGTAATCGGATTGTATATGAAGGGGGTTTTATTGTTTTAAGCCCTATTTCCTGACAAAAAATTAGTACAATTATCTGTACTCGGTATTTATTTTTAATATTTATTATGTGCCAACTGTATAGTTTGATTTATAATAAGTATATTATTGTCTCCCTCTATCATATTGTTAGACAGATTTGTTAGAGAAAGACAAAACATTATTATAACTAATTAGTGGGGTTAGCATACTGACCGCGACTTGTTTCGTTTCGACTTGAAGGCCAAAAAGGACGGGTCCGCACAGGTCCACCAAAGGAATGCCCGGCCCGAGAATGAGTTGGCCTTCGAGTAGAAACGATAGTACAACGTTTATTATGTAAGTGCTGTATAAGTCATCCAGGCTTAAATATGTATAGAAGATATTTTTTTGATTTTATTAGAATAAATATTAAGAATACAAATGCTACGTGGTTATGCAATATAATATATAGACAATTTTTTAGAGAACCTACCAGGATCAACTCCTGAAGATTGAGGTATAAATCAGGCTAGAATTAAATATAAAAAAGCTACTATACCTATTCAGGGTGTCTCAATAGTGAAGGACAGTAGAAAAGGGGTGGATAAGGGTGAAATTCTGAGATGAAAATTAACTCGTACCCATAATAAAATATTAATTAACTAAAGTAACCAATCAGAAGCGCGCTTTAACAGAATGAGTAGTGGTTAAAGGAGGCTGTGTTCAAATTCGACAAAATATCGTCTCTATTTTTTAATTTAAATATTTTTTTGGATGTTTCTTGTGATCGGCTACTTATTTTAATTAATTACATGCTTTTCTGAGCTCTGTTCCTTGTGTGTAAATTTAATTTCTTAGTAAATTATCTAATTTTAATCGCTTCCGCTTCGGAGGCAACTGTACCAGCCCTACATGATGAAACCTGAAGGTGTGAAGGTGCCATGATGTCTCATACCACGGCTCGCCTCACCTCCAGGGTATCAATGATATCCCGTCCAGTCTCTTTCCATGGTCTCTTGAAATTCCAGTCGGTTCTCTGCTGTCCATTGAGACAGCCTGTATAGTAGAGTAGGTAATCCTAATTACATGAACAATAAGTAGTTTTAAATTATTTTTAATCAAGGTAAATTAACAATTGTAAATATATGCTTTTGTCAGAAAAGTTTCAGAATTTAGAATGTTTCTAAATAAGTATTTATTTGATACTTTCTATGTCAGTATTTTAAATTATAATAGATGCCTTGTAGAAAATGTGGACATTTTTTGAAAAACTATGCTTGAAACCTCGATTTTGGCGGCATAACTTCAAAATATATGATGAGTATTCTAACCAGTAAAGCAAATTAGTCAGGTAAGGTTGTTATTAGATACTCTTGGGAAAGATATAAAACTATGCAATAAAGGTTATTGTAATTAACTTTAAGTTATTTGTTATTGCCATAGTAATATATAAACATATATTTTTTAAACTTTTAAGCCTAAAATGGATTTAAATATTTTAATGTAACGAATTATGTGTACATAGTACCTATATGTTGTAAATAATCCTATATTATTTTTATACAATAAATATTATATTTTAGATATGTTAATGGGAAACATAGTTATATAAACGCAATAAACACAATCATTATTATAAATTATCTTTTATTTGTTATATCTAAATAATTAAAACCGAAACACAATTCTTAATCAAGCAATTACTAAAATAAAAATTATAAATTAGGTCGCGTCTCTAATTTATATGTCATTGAAAATGTATTAAAATAGTTACAGGTATTTTTTTCTAAAGTTGCTACAACAGTTCCCAATGCTTGTACTCCAAAAATTGCGTCTGCTTCGTCATCCAATGCAAAAAGTATTGACGCAGGTGACCTTGAGCGCATTGATCGAAGTCTACGACTTTATAGCTAGATATTCTTTAAAAATCCCTACCTGTAATCTAATTAAAATAAAGTCATTAACCAACGTCAATATGAGCCTTTAGCAACTAGGGACAACTTCCAACAAAAAAATAATTAAGTCTTCAAAAATCTTAAATAAATTATAATGAAAGTACACTACTTCTTTTCAATGCCTAACACTAGTTTCATTTCAAGAGAGTAATGTTCTTCAACACGCGCTGTATCGTCTGTCCCATCATCAACAAACCCACTTTCATTGAGTCTCGTTCCTTCTATTTCTTCCGCAATCGGTTCGGAAATGCAATCAACAAAGCTATCATCTGTTAAGGTATTCTGTGAATTGTCAAGGCTTTGAACTAAGGTCGCTTCGTTTTCATCGTTATTAGATTCAGGTGGACTGGGTTGGTAGTTGACATATTCGTCGGCGAGCCAAGCTCTCTCCACTTGGTCAATGTGCTCTTCCAATATTTGGGATACTTCTGGTAGCTGTAATTCACATTATATATATATAGATATATTATTTTGGCTCCAAACTATCTGATACATTTTTTGTTGAAATTGGGATACGATTCATTTCAATCAATAGACATTTACAAAAAACGTCCAATAGTTTTAAGTTTAAAACTCTTTTCAAGTGTACCTACAGGCTAGCCACTTTCCCTGTTAATACAGGCAACTGTCTAAAAGAGGACAAAGTTACTAAAGTCTTTAGGGCGGTATTTATGCTATGGTTATCTTTGTATCGCGCTAATGAAAATATGTATAACAACTTTCCAACGACGGCGACGTTCGTTGGGGACTATTCCCTTTTACTCTGAGCTGTGTGTATTGCCATTTCTATATATTTACAATAAAAGTAGGTTAGTTACCGTAACTTCATCGCGCATCTCATCCGTGATGTGTTCTATTATTTGATTGGTATGGTTGTCTATGCTGCTCGCGTGACTGGCCATCACATCATACTGTCTGTACATTTCCGCTTCGCCAAATTGTAAAGTCCGCTCTATAATCTCGTTGGCCACCGACTGCTCTATCTTTGAGTTCTCGTTCAAATCAGACTTCAGAACTCCTGAATTTTGGAAGAAGCAAAATTAATATGTCATCCTCTTTTCTCCAATTATATTTAATGATGATAATAGTGCAATGCATCTAAGAACAGCTCTAAATTGCTAGCACAAGGTGTTTTGTAGTCGTATCGTCACCGTTTACGAGTCATCATTTCAATGGAAATTGGTTCCCATAGAAAATTTGTTGATTCCGAACGATAATACTAAAGCTGTTCTTAGCTGTAAGCCACAATAAGTTCGAGTAACCTTTAGATATGTATATGAATATACGAACCCTGTGACGGAAATCTGTGATCTTCATAAGAGTTAATACTATTTATAATATCGCTTGTAGCTTTCTCCCTGTCTATATTGAGAACATTATTATGCGACGTAGATGGTTCAATAACATTAGCATCATATATATTTCGGCTTGTATATGATTGATGATCATTATTAGCAGCAGATGAAGTTCCTTTTTCAGTTTTGTTACCACCATTACCTCCATTATCATCAGGAACGTCAGTATCACTGTCGTGGTGTGCTGCAGTGTCGGTAGTTTTATATGAATCCATGGTTTCTGTGTCAGAGGAAGCTAAAAAAATTAACTCCTTTAGAAAAGGTTTTTTATATTTTCGTTAGTTATAACGTTGGTTGAATACCATATCGCTCTTAGTGTTTACCGCACGAACTCATGTTGAAACAGAAACACTTCAGTTCAGTATGTTAGAACTGTATTACTTAATATTATACATAACTAATAATAATATTAATCATTTTACATAATTCTCACATTTATTATCAATTTTCTCATCTCCAATCTCATAAACAAAATCTTCATTTGACACCCTGTTGTCAACAAATTGATAAAGAACGGCACCCGGGACATGGGTGATTTTTGCTTTAGACTCATCTGTAATATTTAAGGAGGCTATCCTGTAATCGTATGGGCTAAACTAGGCCGTATTTCTCTGTAAATAATCCACCTGTGTCACTGTAATTTAGCATATAGTTACTTATTGAATATATCTAAGTGACAACGTCTTTATTTTTTTAATTGGTTTTATTGAATAGGAAATATGGGTGGTAAAATAAAGGATTATTTTGCCCCTGTTTTCTCTTACATAATCTATCAAGAAGCTCTTAAATTTTATTTAAGGGCTGTTATACCATTACCCTTCAATTCAACGTCTTGCGTTTTTTGGTAGCTTATTGAAATATCAAAATAATAATTACGTAAATCAAGTTAGACCAAAAATTCAGGAGTTTCAAGTTTAAAATTACAACGTTGTCAACTATCATCTAGGCAAATTTGAATATGAACATAGAATCTATATCTTTTGTCTTTCTCTGTGACGCTTGCATTAACGCATGCGTCATACCATCTGTAAATCGTATATGAAACGAGAGTTGAATTGCGTTTGTTTACTTTTTTGACATTTTGTGACGTTTGCATCTTTGCAGATTATTTTTATGGTTATTTATTTATTACATACATAAACATTTGTAACAACAACCACATTTTTGATACTGGAAAATACTTCTATATGCTTCAATAAAGTAAGTACTTACCTAAATCATAATTTATACTAAAAGTGTAAAGATATTATATTGGTAACTATCATAAACATTTTTCCACAAAGAGGTGCTAAGTAATCTGCATGTATGTGATGGTGGAGATGGTGGACTAGCCATGTTTTTAAAGATACCTTGTGTGGTCTATTGCTGTAACTCAAACACTCATTTTATTTAGGCCTCCAAAAGTAGGTATGACTTAGCCACTTCTGTCATCCGGATCCTAGTAGGTACCCCAAAATGACTTTTGTGCAATTCTTGCAATACATGACATTTTAAATTTTCTGGCATTATTATTTTGTGACCCCAAAATATACAATTTCTATCAACACTTATTTCATTTCTCCTCATAAAATATGGTTTCATTTCTTTATTTAAATTGTTTGTCTGGCCACCCATCATAGCTATACCTACCTATCTTCTTTTACTATTTAAATCATTTCCCAATTTATAATTTCAATATTACTTTTGTCAATTTAATTTGTACATTATTTCATAGATAGGTATAGTTTGAAAGAATGAAGGATGAAAGATTGACTAAAAAGGTGTATATGGTTGAAGTGAAAGGATATGCTGGCAGAGGACGACCTAAGTGTACTTCTATTGAACATATTAAAAATGTATTGATCGAAGGCAATATTACAAAGTACACACAATCGCCGAGCATGAATGAAAGGTATAATGAATATAAAAGAAGCGAAAGAGGTATGTCAGGACCGTAGCAAATGGCATTTGATTGTCTCTGCCTACCCCTCTTGTGATGATAGTTAAATAGTTATTCATCATAATTATCATTATTATATTATATAATTATTATAATGTGGGTGATCCAGAGACAGTCTGCCGGATTTCTATCAGTTTGTATGTGTCTTATAGTGTACATATAAAAGAAGAGAGAAATATAGCATAATGGGTCAGAGTGGAAGAAACGGGGCACTAAGAAAAAAAGACTTGGAATATTTTTTAACCATTATATGGATAAACTTAGACAAAGCTCGAAAGTGCAAAAAGATTTTTCATGATTTTCATAAAGACTTTTTTACTCCATATAACACCCATTTCCTATGGTGCCATAGAATGAAAGGCATCACAAGGAGCAACTTTTGTCACATAAACTTTCTACTTAGACTACTCCCCGCGCCGCTATAATGAAAAATAAGCGGGGCACTGAAAAAAATAAAATTTTCGATCGTTTTTTTTTCTATGTAACACCCATTTTTTATGATTCCATATGATGAAAGGCATCAAAAGGAGAATTTTTTATCCCAGAAACTAGACTAGTCCCCGCGCCGCTATAATGAAAAATTTCAACCAAGTAGAGCAAGTGGGGCACTATTACCTACTCAATATTACACTATTTTTTTATGATGCCATAGGATGAAAGGCATCACAAGGAGAATCTTTTATCCCAGAAACTTTCTACCTAGACTACTCCCCGCGCCGCTATAATGAAAAATTTCAACCAAGTGGAGCAAGTGGGGCACTATTACCTACTCAATATTACACAATTTTTTTATGGTGCCATAGGATGAAAGGCATCACAAGGAGAATCTTTTATCTCAGAAACTTTCTACCTAGACTACTCCCCGCGCCGCTATAATGAAAAATTTCAACCAAGTGGAGCAAGTGGGGCACTATTACCTACTCAATATTACACTAATTTTTATGATGCCATAGGATGAAAGGCATCACAAGGAGAATCTTTTATCCCAGAAACTTTCTACCTAGACTACTCCCCGCGCCGCTATAATGAAAAATTTCAACCAAGTAGAGCAAGTGGGGCACTATTACCTACTCAATATTACACTATTTTTTTATGATGCCATAGGATGAAAGGCATCACAAGGAGAATCTTTTATCCCAGAAACTTTCTACCTAGACTACTCCCCGCGCCGCTATAATGAAAAATTTCAACCAAGTAGAGCAAGTGGGGCACTATTACCTACTCAATATTACACTATTTTTTTATGATGCCATAGGATGAAAGGCATCACAAGGAGAATCTTTTATCTCAGAAACTTTCTACCTAGACTACTCCCCGCGCCGCTATAATGAAAAATTTCAACCAAGTAGAGCAAGTGGGGCACTATTACCTACTCAATATTACACTATTTTTTTATGATGCCATAGGATGAAAGGCATCACAAGGAGAATCTTTTATCTCAGAAACTTTCTACCTAGACTACTCCCCGCGCCGCTATAATGAAAAATTTCAACCAAGTGGAGCAAGTGGGGCACTATTACCTACTCAATATTACACTATTTTTTTATGATGCCATAGGATGAAAGGCATCACAAGGAGAATCTTTTATCCCAGAAACTTTCTACCTAGACTACTCCCCGCGCCGCTATAATGAAAAATTTCAACCAAGTGGAGCAAGTGGGGCACTATTACCTACTCAATATTACACAATTTTTTTATGGTGCCATAGGATGAAAGGCATCACAAGGAGAATCTTTTATCTCAGAAACTTTCTACCTAGACTACTCCCCGCGCCGCTATAATGAAAAATTTCAACCAAGTGGAGCAAGTGGGGCACTATTACCTACTCAATATTACACTAATTTTTATGATGCCATAGGATGAAAGGCATCACAAGGAGAATCTTTTATCCCAGAAACTTTCTACCTAGACTACTCCCCGCGCCGCTATAATGAAAAATGTCAACCAAGTGGAGCAAGTGGGGCACTATTACCTACTCAATATTACACGATTTTTTTATGGTGCCATAGGATGTAAGATATATATTTTTGCATTTTCGAGCTTCGGTCGCTGATTCATATATAAAATCTTTTTTCTTAGTGCCACGTTTCCTCCTTCCTTTTTTATATATATTTTCAGATGCCAAAACCAAAAAGTGGTGCCAAGCTAAGACGTCATTTGAGACAATTAAATTTTTGTGCAAAAAATAGGTAAGTAAATATAAATTTTATTGATTTTGGTATTTTGTGAAACAAGGTAGGGAGGGGCAAGGTAGTAATTCGGGTAAGATGAACCTATTCTTAGAGAGAAAAAGAAATTATTTCTATAAACCATTTTTAGGGATTACAAGGGCGACACTGGGGAATTAACTTATTGTAGGTAGTAAGTTTCAGGTTCGATTCCCAGCTAACAGGTAATTTTTTTTTCTAGAGTACCTTTTGCTGTGTTAACTAATAATCGACGAACAGTGGTAAGTATGATACATTAATAATAAAAAGCCCCACGGACAAGATATATAAGGTATGTGAGTGGCAGCGGTCATTTACCTAGTTCATATGGTATTAGTCTATGATATGGTACTACATAATAGTACATATTTATCTTCCTACTAACTAAAAAAGGAAGGTTGATCTTATCCCCTAGTATGTATATTTGTATGTACGCGATTTTTTTAGAAACTACAGGATCGACTTTTATGATTATTTCTTTTCAGCTTTCAAGCGTTTTAGCTTGGTAACCTGTTAATTGGTGCCTCTGGCCATAAGATGTGCTTTGTTGTTTAGTAATATTGTTCGAATTGGTACCGATGCGCGATATTTCTAACCACAGGCGTCCAAAGAAAACGAGTCCAGTACGGAGGGCGGGCAAGATGTAGTGGACGTCCCCACCCCCCGCCTCATGGAGAACATACCGTTGCCCGCGACCGCTTTGCCCGACTTACCGCCGCACGTGAACAACGGACACGAGCTCACGGATCCAGTGGTGAGTAATATATACTAATATAATGTGGAAGTGTGTTTGTTTGTCCTTCACGCCAAACAGACGGTAAGTTAGTGTGTTATATGTGTATACTAGCTGTCATGGCCTTGATACAGATACTTTTTAAAGATTCATACTTTTCGGGGGGGTATTATTTTTTAACAGTTATTTTATTTTTGTTTAGGATGATTCTTCGCTACAAATCTCCGTCGAAGAACTTTCCACTGGTGTAGAAGTTGGAAGAAGGATAGCCAATATAGGTTATCTATTTAGGCAATTTCAAAGTATAAGTGATCATGGTTCGATATTCGGATGTAATTTTAGTTGTCTTGAAATTATATCCGAATTAGTAAATGGGCTGGATTCTAAAATTACTATTAAATGCAGAATGTGTGCGGAAATTTTTACTGTAAGATTAGATGATAAAAAAGATGATCGAATGAATATTAATAATCAAGCTGTTTCGGCTATCATGTCATGTGGGTCGGGTCAGACACATCTTGAAACTTTAACGGCATCATTAGATTTACCCAGAATTTCACCAAATTTGTATATTACATTACATAACCAAGTTTGCGATTGGTGGGAAGCGGCAGCAGCACACTCTATGTCCACAGCGGCTACGGAGGAAGCAGATTATGCAATATCAATAGGAAATGTTAACGAAGATGGAGTACCACTAGTTGCTGTTGCTCTTGATGGATGCTGGTCAAAACGATCATATGGCAAAAATTATTCGGCTCTATCGGGTGCAGGAGCAATAGTTGGTTTGAAGTTTAATAAAGTGCTATATTTAGGTGTTAGAAATAAATATTGCACGGTCTGCGCACGAGCTGCTAGTAAGAAACAACTGCCTCGGGAGCACAAGTGCTTCAAGAACTATTCAGGTTCATCTTCCGGGATGGAATCGTCTATTATTGTAGAGGGGTTTAAAAATTCCGTGGCCGACCACGGAATCATATATCATCAATTTGTTGCAGACGGCGATTCTAGTACATATAAACGCATTTTAGATTCGCGACCGTATGGAAATTTAACTGTTCAAAAAATTGAATGTAAAAATCATCTTTTACGTAACTTTTGTAACGCTTTGGTAAAATTGTCACAAGACACATCTTACCCAAGCAATCTACGAAAACACCTAAAAGATAGGTATTTACGTTTAAGAAAGGGTGTAACTTCCGCGATTAAACACTGGGGTGTACAAAACATAAATTTCGAAGAAAAGGTTTCAAATCTTAAAAAAGATATCCTAAATGGTCCACAACACGTATTTGGCAATCATCAAAATTGTAGTATTTATTTTTGTTTACCAGAAACTCGACGTATAGAATCAGTGGCTGTTATGTCAGATTTGATTACTTCTGGGTTGATGGTAGCAATTGAGGGTATATGTAGGAAGTTGTCCTATCATTCACGAAGTTTAGTTCATAATCATACGAGTAATATAGTTGAAAGTTTTAATGCACAGATTGCCAAGTATGTTGGAGGCAAGCGAATCAATTACTCGCTGCGTGGTTCTTATGCAGGCCGTTGTGCTGCTGCTGTTATATCTTTCAATACGGGTACGCTTCATACTTTTACTCATGAATTTATTTTAGGTTCTAAACCAAATTTGATCGCGAAGGTGGAGCATCGTAGAAGACAATTTGTCCTTAATTCGGTATCGCATCCAAAAAGACTCCATCATTCTGTATCGAAAGATGCCCACTATGGTTTAAACAGTCAGCAACCCGATATGAGTCCAGAAGTGTTTGAAGAAGCCAAGGCCCATTTTCTAGATAATTTGAAAATGTCTTGTGCTGAATGCGAGGAACTTGAAAGACAAACAGTACAACAGAGAAACAGCGCAGAGTGGATGACCAGGAGGAGGAAGTTACTAACATCTTCGATTTTTGGTGAAGTTTGCAAGAGGAGAATTGCTACCAGTTGCGCTTCTCTTGTAAAAAAAATCGTATATGGTAGTAATATCTCCACAATTCCTGCTGTACGTTATGGTATAGATAACGAAGAAGTTGCAATTAAGCAACTGGAAAAACAAGAAAATGTAACTATAATAGATTGCGGTTTGTTCGTTGATAAAGAGCTTAATTTCCTTGGAACCACACCAGATGGCAAGTATACAGATGGTATAGTCGAAATTAAGTGCCCGTCTTCTTTAGCAACTCTTGCCTTAGAAGATGCTTTAAAAAAACATCCCTTTTGGAAGTTTAGTAGTAGCCAAAATGATTACATTATTAATGTAAATCATAATTGGTATTATCAAATACAAGGCCAGTTACATATTACCCGCGAAAACACATGTATGCTTGGAATCTGGTTTGGTAAAGATAGGCCCATGAAAGTCCATCTTATTTTCCGAGATGACCAATTTTGGGAGTCGAAAATGAAGAATAAGTTAGTAAAATTTTATTATGATTGTTTGCTCCCAGAATTGGTAGATCCCCGTGTCTCTCGTTCGATGGATATCAGGGATCCTGTGTACATAACACAAGCTATAGAAGAGAAGAAAAAAATAAAGACAAGCGCTTTGAATGCAGCTGCTATTTGATTGAAAGGTCGTAAAAGGCAAAGACTGTCATTTCATATGTCATTTATATATATGTCTATAACAAAGTCAAATTTGGTTTTTGCGCCACGCATTATTTTGTTTATGAGACATTATGGTAATACGTTTTTCTTATGTTTCAATATATTATATCTAATAGCTTAAAATATAGAATATTATACGAAACATGCTCACGGCTTTCATGCCTTGCGGTGTGGCCAAAGACAGTATTCAGTTGTCCATCTTATACAGAACAGGTGGCAAGCTACACTCACTTCTTATAGCTGAGTAATTATCTGTTATTTTTAGAAGAAGTGCCCGGCTTTACGTGCCGTCATACGAAGCACGAAAAGTCGATTTTTTGTAAAATTATAATAAATTGTAAAGACAGTCTTTTGAATGAATGAAGGTCACTTATATTTAGGTCTGTCCCTTCCTTCGTATTTAGCTGAGACTAATGAGTTTGCTATTATGTTCTTTAGATATTATGAGCTATTTTATACTTGTACATTACATGTGATATTTTATTCTATAATTATTCTAAAATTAACCGTCAGAAAAAATATGTACCTACTTGAATTTTTATATTTCAATAAATAAATTTGTGACTAAAATATAAATTTTAAGACAACCGTAGTATGTGCCCTGTATATCAGTTTGCCCCACCTCCCTCTGCCTAAGATAAGCTTGTATTTTTATGTAAAATAAAATTATGTTATTCACTAAGCTTTGTTTTATTTTGTAGTCCGTATTATTGTGTAGGTACTAGAGGCGAAGTGCCGATACAAGCCGATTCCATTCGGCTTCCCTTTTAGGAATTTGTCAACCTACGGATCAACGACATTTCATACTATTTTATCAATCCAAACATACCTACCTACTCCATAATCCCACTTTCTTCAAACTAAACAAACGCATACATACTGATTTTCAATAAGTATAGAAATTATAAAGCTAAAAAATAAAATATACCCTAGCCCTACCCCCTCTATCATCAATAGTTTTCGCAGCGCACGCGATGTAAGGAATTTATTAGGTAATTTTTTTACACCTTGGGTTACATTATTGGAATTTTAGACAGGATCCCTATTTTTTTTTTAAATAGAATATAGGTAGCCTATGTCACTCAGGGTGAATTCGGCACAGTAATTTTTGAGTTTATTCATTGCAAACATACACTCACAAAAATACAAATCTTTTCTCTTTATAATATTAGTATAGATAAACATCTGTCTCTTTCATTTGTATTAAAAAAGTTTACTCTCCGTTTCGTTTTAGCATGCGCCGATCGCTCAAGACGGCTTCTGACATGACAGAGTAAGATAATTGAACTGTAAACGAGATGAAACGAGAGAGGTAGATCGGTATAATGCTTCATAAGTGAAGAGTGTTGTCGCTGGAAAGTCAAATACAGCGAGCGTGTAACATCTTTTATTTTGAAGGACAATAAGTATTTATTTCTTATCAGTTCCTGATTGCTTGAGAAATAAAAAGTTTTTGATTTTATGATAGCAGACCGATTTCTTACTTCGCATTGAATTTTTTTTTCGTAGGTATAAAATTAAAAAATGTCAGTGTTTCCTTGTATGATGAAGGTGGAATTGGTGCATTTTTGACCTTGCAGCATTTTGTTGAGTGAGGGTTTTTGGAACAGCTTCAATTGTTGTAAATCGACACTTACTCGTCCGAAACCGGGGGACAGTTACGTTATTACTTATTACTAGCTGTTGCCCACGACTTTGTACGTGTGGAATTCGGATAACATTTTTGTTTGTGAACTGATTGGAATAAACAAACACACGGGAAGCTTGCTACAATACATCAGTGAAAACAGCATGCCGTTTCTGAGATTGGCCTGCACAAACGCAGACAAAAATTCTAAAAACTATTTTTTTGACCTCGGTAACATAAGTACCACGTGTGCAAATTGTTTTGTGAAATGTGAATTTTTTATTATTAGTTATAATTACATAGGTAGGTAACTAACCTATGTACCTACTGATAAAGTTTCAAGTAGACCCGGTCAAAAAATTTTCCCCCATACAAATTTTAACACTCCCTTGTTAGGGGTTGTTTTGAATTATTCTGAAATACGTGTAAAAATAAAAAGGATAAATAAAAAAATATTTGTGTGACATAGGAATCGAACCTAGCACCTTCCATTATAAGAGCAGACACTTTCCCGCTCCGCCACGTTAACTCTAGCGTTGGTTGTCAAAATTACAAATAGTTTTGACAGATAGCAAAGTCTTGTATTTTTGATAGGTACCAAATTCTAAAACTTGAATATTTCGAACGTTCATTTGCGACGTTGCCAACTTTCGTGCGAATTTTGACAGATTGTAAATTGATCACGTGGTCAATAGGCCCCTCTTGATCCATTAATTTAATGTGTATTTATATGTTTGCTTATTTCAGGCGGAGGATGATCTATTATGTGGATAATTGTGTTTGTGATCTCTTTTTTCGTTAGTAAACTACTTACCAGGTCTATCGCCCGAAGTCAGTTGGCTGAGTGCAATTCTATCAAATGCATTATCGCGTCTGTATGTTGTGTATTGAACTTTATCTTCTGTCTTTATATCGTGAGCAGGAACACACTCCTGCGCTTTGTAGAATTCATTCATTATTTTCTCGTCATAAAGTTTCTGAAATAAAGTTTATTGTTGTGGTTGAAATTATAATTTGAAGCTGTAGGTAATGTAAGTATTCTTTGTTTTCGAATAGTCCTTACAGTGAAATAAACATTTCCATTGCTAGATCAAGGATGAGTCTTAAAGCAAACATTAACTTTTAATATTAGTACGATTGTCCTTTATTTCTAACACAATTTTAGACTATAGTTACCATAGGGTCAACCGGAGTTTCTCCTCTGTCAATTCTAGCCTGCCGTTCCTCCATGTCTTTCTCAATTTCAGCAAATATTTCCAAATCCTCAGCGCTCGGTTTTAAGTCTTCGTCACTGTCTGAGTCTCCGTCGCCCTTTGACATATGCTTCATGTAATTAATTAGAGCTACACCATCTCCTACTGCTTGATCTGTAATTTGACTTAAATAGAAAAATGTGTTTGCTGTGCTAGGCACAGTATTTTAATTGGTGTTGCTAGATTCGGTCGTGTATTTACATATTTCATTACATTGTTATACCTATGGATGGGTACAAAAATAATGAAAAACATACCTTGATTCCACATCCGGTCATGGCGACATACGCACGCGTTTTCGTCGTGGCGTGATGTGGAATCCAGTTTAATCCTGTTCGCGCTGTGATGGTTGTGATTAATCAGTGATTAATAAGACATATCACGGTCGGCGGGATTATCTTAAATACCGATTTATCGGCTATAAACACTATAAAGGCTATAATACTTGACATTGGCAAATCACCGATGAACATTGGTGGAGCCATAATAAAAAAGAAGAAGAAGAAGAAAAACATACCATTTCCTTCTTTTTTATCTGTAGAACTCGATGTACTTTCAGCACATTCTTTTGCTTGTGAATCGATATTGTCATGTGGTTTGCTATCACCTTGTTCATTATTTGTCTTGTTATCATTTTCATTGTTTTTATTATCACCAAGAGCATTATCTTTGGGTATAATTTCTTTAATAGTAATATGTTTCATAACGCTCTTCTTATCGCGTTTGTCTTCTGGACCACTCGTTTTACACGCAGCAGGCTTTTCTTTGATAGTTTTCTTCTGGTGATCAATAATTAACGTTTGCTCTTCTTCAGTAATTTCTTCAATTCGTGGTATGTCTTGTGTTTCAACAATCTCGATTAACGGTTTTTTAATAGCCTCCTCAGAATTAACTTTATTATCTTCAACAATTTGTTTATCCGTCTTCTTTTTCTTACATTCTACGAAATTAATCACAATTTACGAGTGTACAATCAATTTAACCAATTAAACATATAAAGTATACCTTCTAAAATATTTTCCACGCCTCTCCGTTGACTATTCGGTTGAGGAAATATGAGGTTGTTAATTGATTGGAAGTTCGACACGAACTCACTGAAAATTATATACAAATTATTTTAGTTCGGTATTTATTTTGTCAATAACTAAAGAGTCGATACTATCTCACATTGCTTCGCGTTATTTCATTATTTTATTATTGCTTTTGTACTTAATACACAATAAAATAGATAATAATATACTAAGCATCATATGGAGCAAAAATGCGATTCTATGACATTTCGATTGAAAAAAGAATAAAGTACAAATAAACCGCTGACATTTAGTAGGGACTTTACGCAATAAAACACAATTTTTTCGATTAAGGAGAATTCGCGCACCGTAATTTGACCTGCACCGACCAGCTGAGCTTAAGGATTTAAAATGAACTTTATAACTAAGATCAAACTCGTTTGCGCGCGCATTTGCTGAAAACTTACTCAGAAGTTGATGCTTTCGCCTTCGGAGCACCTCTATATCCATACCAGTAGTCACTCGTTGGATGGCCTTCAGAAGGCATCGTGTCCTTTATTTCTTGAATCAAATGTCTACCTTGCTCAGCTTTAGACCATTCAATCTTGGATGTAGTGGTTTCTAAACATAAATTAATTACATCCCTATTTAAATTATTCAAATAATCAGCAGCTCGGTTTCTGAATTCTCCAGAATACATACTTATACTTACGATTGTCTCCCTATAGAACATTTACATCTGCTATATAAGACGTGAATAGCTTTGTTTCTTCTTAAAAAATATGTTAAAATTGTGAGTAGTTTTCAAATAGAGCTAGCAAGCTGCTATAAAAGCTGTTTAACATTTCGTACCAAGTTTTGTACCGGCTTATATAAACGTGAAAATGAATATTGGAACATTATTTCATATAGTGCACTATAACAACATTTATAAGAAACTTAGGCAGTTTGTTTTCATAGACGATACAAAATTGATTTAATTAGGCTAAGTTAAAAAAGTATTATACCATCTTTATCGCTGTCACTTTCACTACTAGAATCTTCACTAGTAGAATCATCGGCTGAAGAACCAGTGACAACATCGATTGGCATTCCATCTTTAGTTTTAACATCTCGACCACATACAACTTCTTGTGAAGGCGTTACATCACTTTCCTTCGTCGCTTCTTTAGATTCCTGTGTTCCATCCTCCTAGAATTGTATTTATTATTAATCGTCTATACACCATAGATAATACTGAGTAGATGGAAGAATTTGGTATGGCGATATGAGCGTGAATAGTAAGTAAACATATTTAAATTTCAGATCTACGTACAATTTTTCCTTTATATTACTTACATTAATATTACTTACTTTTTCAGGTAACCCTAATTTAGCTCTTTCTTCTTTTTCTCTGGCATCTCTCTTTGCACGATTATCATCTCTCATTTTGATGAGATAATGCACACTCTCCATCACTTTCGCTTGATCCTTGGCAATCCAGCTAAGATAAGAAACACAAGTAAAATTACGTTGAAGTTGGGTTGTAATATTTTATTTTTGCCAATACGATGCGTACTAGAGTCACTCTGATTCGAATCCTAGATGGCCAACATTTTTACCAAAAATGCACCATTTTTTGAGTAATGCATGTTGTCTGCATGTCGTTGCAGTTGGTTTCGTTTCGTACCAGTAGCACAATTTGTGCGGTTTTGGACAGAAAGAGCGATGTATATGGGCATGAGATGAAATCATTTTTTTCTCCGCACCTTCCTACCTGCGAATTTTTTAATTATCAAACCTCAGCTCGCACAAAGGTCTCAGACTGACCGAGGGCCCCATAGCCCCTGGGGCTCTAGGTGCACTGAAGATATGGAATAAGGTTGCGGGAATGAAGGTGAGTATGAGTAGTTCACCGTTTTCGTTCAGCTATTTCTTCCTGCACACCGCCCCGCTGCCACGCTTCAGCACAGGCGCGATCTCTTGGGAACACTGGCCGGTTGTCCAAGTTTAACAATTCTTTCAAACGTAGTGTTAACGTCTTACGATAGGCTGGAACATTGCGCACTACTGGATTTCCAGTCAAAACGAGCACTGTAAAGAGAATTTAATGTAAGATGGTGCTAATCTAGGGAATTACTGAAAGGATTTGAATGCCATCATCTGCATTAAATTTGTCGTAAAAATTGTGTGTAAAGGACAAAAGAACTGCAAGGCAACCGTGTATATAAGAGCTAGCTAAGCATTAGTGAATAAAGTGCGAAAAATATTATGTCTAATTATCCTTTTTGTATTTTCTAGCAACTGGCAGACTGTAAATAATTAAAGTAAATGTAAGTACTTAATTGTGCCAGTAGCGATCTATACAATATTGCGCACCTTTCAGGATGTCCATATCAGCTAAGACATCGATAACCAATGGATCTTCTATACGATTGTAGGACAGATCCAATACAGACAGATTCTTGCATGTTCTCAGATGATCCAAATCATCTGAAAAATAAACCTAGTCAAAAGCGATATTTAATATTATTTTCTTTAAACCATCAGTGACAGACGCACAGAAGTGAGGTCGTGAACTTGTCAGCTTTTACATTTATGTAGGTAAGTTTATTATTATGAACTTCGGAGAAACAAAACGGTAGAAAGAAGTGAAGCCCAAAAAACCATGCCTCTGCACAAAACAAAACGCATGCTCAACTCATAGTACCTATGTACCGGGGCGTGCGTGGTTGTGAGCATAAAGTTTGATGCTTGAATGCTGTGTGCGCGTGTAAGTATTGACTAGCGTGGTTTTTTAGGCGCTTTTCCATCTAAAAATAGGTACCTCAACGGAACTGGCCACTCGGTATATCCTCGGATAAAAGAGGAAGATTTGATACTTCGCTCTGTACCCTGGGATCACTGACACGTTTCCGGGAGCCGTAAGGAAGGTCAAGCCAGGAAGAAAAACTCTACCGTCTTAATTTTTTTTAGGCACCTTGAGCGATGAAGGTGAAATATTATGGATTCACGTTATGCTCTCGGCACAAAATGCCGACCATGGATTCCACGTATGCCTGGGTCGGGCATTTTTGGCTAAGCATTTTGGCCGACAATTCTCGGTCCGGACCTAGATTCTTGCTAGGTAATTGATTTTTTTTTAAACTCGCGCCGTCAAGCGCATGTTATTATACGTTAAATACCTACTAACAAATTAAAAACTACTGTTATTCATAGTTTTAAGTTTTCACTTCTGTCGGCGGTCTCTATGACGCCCTATGTTTTTAGGGTTCCATACCCAAAGGGTAAAAATGGAAACCTTATTACTAAGACTCCGCTGTCCGTCCGTCTGTCTGTCACCAGGCTGTATCTCATGAACCGAATAATAAAAAACAGAATAAAATAAATATTTAAGGGGGCTCCCGTACAACAAAACGTGATTTTTTTGCCGTTTTTATAGATAATATAGATATAACCCTTCGTGCTCGAGTCCGACTCGCACTTGGCGGTTTTTTGTTTATCCCAGATATGACCATACTGCTTACCAATATTGCTCAACATATTGTGTGCGATACTCAAAGTATGTAATTCAGGTACCACATCCAAGTTTTCAATTTTGCCCACAAAATTATGATCTAAATTAAGAGTGTCTAATTTAGGACATCCATCCAGATTCTCAATCTTCCTCACGACGTTGTAATGCATGTACAGGCATTTCAGTTCAGCCAGAGTATCCAAACCTTCTATTCGCTGTATGCCATTGTTTTCCAAAAATATACACTTGAGACCAGTATATTCTTCAAGGTTCTCTATTCTGGAAAATCCCTAAAAATTAAATAGGGATTAGTTCTATCGGATATTTTTAAACTAATGGGATTGAAACTGCGGGGGCAGGTTCAAAGTTCAAGTTAGTCAACGTTAAAAAAGATAGTGATTTAGAAAAAAGAAACATAATGTGTAAAACTCTTAAATGGATTTTGTTGATATTTTACCAATTTTAAATGGGAAGCAAAAGTCTTGGATACTATTCTGGTGGACATTACATTTTCTTTCACCAATATTTTTCAAGTAGGTGTAGTTGATTTCTACACAGCGACGACATACAAAAACCATTCTAGCTAAGTAGCATAAAATAAAAGTTAAAACCTTAAAATGAAGATACAAAATATCGTTCAGATATGGTGTGCAATACAGTTTATGTTGCTTGCAATGATTCTTGATAAATTGTTTGGTCATTCTGGGAACTTTGTTCATTTCTTCTAATTCCCTTTCCACTTTCAGCTGAAACTCGCGTTGTTTTCTTTCCTCTTTTTGTCTTTCCTCTCGCTCCATTCTTCTCTTCTCTTGTTCCTTAGATTCTAGAAAATAAATATACATCAAATCAAATCAAATTCAAGCGAAATCAGATGGATAAATGTCCTAAAATTACTCTTATCCCAAATAGCATGATTGAAAATTACCTACCTTGATTTCCTTCTGTAGGAGGAATATTTGATATTATTGGAATCTTCTCGTCCATTCTTTTACATTCCTGAAGAACACTCGAGGTTCTAATATGATCGCCCTTTGCTTTATCGTCTATAATTGGTTCATCAGTTATTTCTGTAATAGTACATCTTCCTTTACCTTCTAGAACTTTTTTGCGATCTTCCTCTCTTCTAAGCAAATTATTAGCTAATTGTAGAACTTCTCTGTTATCTTTCATCTTGTCTTTAATGTCATAGAGCAAAGTGTTGATTCGTTTATTTCTATCCAATTCTTGCTTTTTAAACTCTTCTAACTTCGTATTTATTATTTCCTCCTTATAGGAATAGTCTATGTCCCAAGCTTCTTGTTTGATTGTTTCTCCACTTATTTCTGGAACATCCTTTTTTAAATCACTCTCTGTTTTATTTTCTTCTTCCTTCATAAGTTCCAGTTTTTCATTTGCTACTTCCACAGGGTGTAATATTTCTCGAGATTTTTCTAAAATTTCGTCCACTTCAGTAATAAATTGCTTACATTCCTTATTACGTACTTCGTAACGTTCCTTACTTTGGTTAACCCTTTCTTCGTGATGTTTTATTTCTATATTCAATTTACCTATTGCAGTATGTATGTCATCGATTTGTGAATCTGTCACTCTACTTACAAACTCAGTACTGTTATTGTCCTGACTTTTTTCTTCTTCGACCTCTTCAATTGTCTCAGTATTCGGCTGAAAGCGTCCTTCCTTTAGTTTCTGATACTCGATATTAGATTTTTTCGAGTTGTCTAATGCCGTATTGACATCATGTAGTAATTCATTCATACTGTTCAACTTGTTTGTAATATCTTCTCTTATTAATGTACCGAGGTTTTCAGCACCATCAACAATATTTTTTGCTAACATTCTCATTTCATTGTACTCCATTTCTCTGTTCTCATTATTATCATTGCTACCAGCTTGAAAAATATCTTCCAGTGCATGTTGCAAAGTTTCTTCCATTCTTTCATCAAACTTCTGAACATTTTCAGTGCTTATATTTTTTCTACCGTCAAGTATAGCGTCGATATTATGGAGCACATTGTTGGTGCTTTTTAATTTGTTTTTAATATTATTTCCGGAAGGTTTTTCTTTCGCCTCATCTTCCGTTACATCGATGTCACTTGTTTTTTCTTCACTTGTGTCATGTGGTATCCATGGTTTATTCCTTGAAGTAATGTTAAACTTTTCATTAATAGCATAACTCTCAACTACTTCTTTACACATTTTTTTATTGTCTATAGAACTCAATACTACAGTAGATGCTTCACCTAAAATATTTTTTTGTTTATTAGATGACTTTATTTCATCTGATTCTAAAACTATTCTGTCGTGTTTATCGGCCAAATCAGATAACATGTTTTTTGTTTCTATTAATCTAGTCTCATACGTCTTGTCTGTGTATTGACTAACAACCTTTTCTATCATATCAAAGTCTTTGTCATCACTATCATTAGACGCTTCTTCGTCTTCCACAACACGATTAAAATTTGTCCTTCTTAGTTGAAAGCTGACATCGTCGGCATTTTTCATTAAATCCTGCATATTTTGATAGCTTATTTTCTGTAACTCCTCATTTCCAGAGGCTGTGCTTCTCTCCTCATTAATCAAATTTATGTTTTTGAGGTGTATTCCTTCGAAAGGTACCGCAATATCATTTCCTTGTTGTGTACTTGATTCGATTTGTATTTGACGGGCCTTCTCTGCAATTTCAGGGCTGTCTTTGAGCATGGTTTTTATTTCATCAGAGGACAAAGGTTTGAGTAGCAATGAGTCATCGATCTTAGTAAACGGTTGCCCTGTCATCACTTCATACTCGGACTTAACCTCACCAGGCCATGAAGCTGATATATAAGGCTTGTTACCAGGTTGCACTAAAGGTTTCAATTCGTTTTCAATTACCTTTTCGATTACTTCTGGTGGAAATTTGGCATCCTTGAAGAATATTCTTAGCTCCTCTCTCTTTTTGTCTAAGAACTTAGAGTTGTCAGTAGGCACCTCAGGGACATCCATTGTCCAAAACTCGTACTTTTTACTAACAATATTATTCCACAAAATTAGTTCAATAAACAATATTGTAAGGAATAAACATATTTTGATGTTACTATGGTAACTGTCAATAAAGTTTTATCGAAATTCAAATATAGCCAATACTTTTTCAAGCAGAGTCAAATCATTCACCTGCGATTACCTACTGTACTTCGCTTGCATAGTAAAAATATTAGAAATCTCCTCCTACATAACTACATTTCATTGAAATAAAAATATAACAACCCTCTTCTAAAAAGATATTCGACTTTATTAAGAAATTTGATTGAAACTAACAATTTAATTTGAGTAAGTCTAAAATAATCCCTATAATGCACAACTTTAAATGCCCAAATAAACACCGTCACAATCTTATTTGGCTGTATATTTTCTGCTTCCCTTGTGTATTTACTTTCATGTTTAAAATCGATGTAGTTACTGTCAGTTATCAACTGTCGTCACTCGTCTGTCTGTCAGTTTGATTGAGAAGGCTTGAGGCGCTGACTGATCTAAAACTTTGTTGTGATTTTGGAAATTTTGGAAAAATAAAGTATATCAAAACAATGGGAGCCGACGAGCGTAATTTCCGCTCATCATACTACGAAAAAGTGGGCTGCCGTGGTGTGGAAGAGAAGAAATCTCTGGAACTTCTCATGAAAGACAAGCCCTGGGACAGATCTAAACTCCGCCAGTTCTGTTTGCGTTTCTGTGTTCCTGCCGCATACCGGTCTACTGTGTGGAAAGTGCTATTTGGTAAGTGTTGCAACAACTTCATCATATTTTCAGGCTTTCCAATATACCCGGCGCGAATTTGGGCAAAGTGTGATTGTGGAGAAGTCCAGGGAGTATATTTTTGTATGAAAAAAGTTTTTGAGTAATTAATTGGGTAGGTTAGGGTTGTGTGTAAATAACAATTAAACAAAGTGTTCATTGGAAAACCGAGCCACAATCTCTATTCTTTTGTTGTTTATAAGAAATGTTATAATGTTTCATCCCCTATTATACCCCCTTAGTAAAAATAAAATAAAAATTCGCATAAAATTTAATCAAACCATAACAGACAGAGTTTCTTTTGCATTTATAATATTAGTATAAGGGTCATTCCAGCGAAGAAGACACCCCAAGTCAAAATAATAAAATACATAATTTAAGCTTGAATATGTGACTAAAGTAAAGCTAATAAACTAATTCAACAGGAATCCACCATTTTTTTTTATATTTTTACGATTATCGTAATTTTTATTGTTTGTGAACGCAGCCATTTGCAGTTGTGTTTGGTACCATATTTTTTCGTTAAGTTTGCCATACGTTTTTCTGCCGTTTATTGTTAGTCATTGTAAAAAATTATTATCCAGAAAGAAAATACAATTCAAGGAGTATAAAACAGTGGTAAGTTATTGCATTAGTATATTTATGGTGAAAAGATGTAGAAGTTCAACGAAATGCTTATCTCTTGTCCCACCCGTCACCATAAAACATAATTAATTTTATCCTAACCTAAAAATATTGAACCTATTGTTTTTCGGCTTTGCAAAAGTAACAATTATGTCATAGGTAATGGTTTTAGCTTGAAAAAACACTGAGCAAGTGAATACGTATGGAAATGTTGAGGATTGAAAGAATGTCCCACCCGTCACTGTGACGGGTGGGACCAAATAAAGTTTTGATGCATTCTTGTTTCTGCAGTGTTGTATATGTTAATTTATTTTATTATTACACAGGAAATGGGTTTTAATAACAAATACTTATATTATTGAGTTTTATTTCTTGTTTTTATTTGTTTTATATGCATGTAATTTGCAAGTTTTCGGTTTTATTTGGTTAATTTGTATTAATTTCTTTTCAGAGCATGAATTCAGCGGAGAGAAAAAGACAGTCTAGAGAGAAGTTAAAAGCTAATGTAAAAAAACGTGAAGAATTTTTAGCAAAGGAGAGGATTAGAGATGCGAAAAGGAGGAAAAACAATAAAGATTGTATGAGTCGAAACGAAGAAGTAAAAACACTTTGGAGAGAAAAGGAAAGAATCCGGAAAATGAAAGCTAGAGAAAGGAAAAAATTGATCAATTCTCCGATTTCCAACCAACAATTGTCATCGCCGTTAGGATCATACAAATGTGTAAGAACACTGCGCAAGGCCGTTATAAGGGCGCAAAAATCTTTGCCAGAAAGTCCGTTAAAAAAACAAGCGGTTCTCATAGAGTTATCGAAAGCCATACCTAAACCACCAATATTTGCAGAAGATTCATCAAAGAAAAAGAGACTCATCATTTCAGATGAAGACAAAAAGAAGGCACAAAGTTTTTACGAGAGGGATGATATAAGCCGGGCTGCTCCTGGGCGAAAAGACACAATATCTGTTAAAAATCAAGAGACAGGAATTCGTAATCACGTTGCCAAAAGGCACATGGTAATGTCAGTTGCTGAAGCATTCACCATTTTCAAAGGCGAACATCGAGATGTTAGAATGGGTAAAAGCATGTTCTATGATATAAGGCCGGTACATGTCCGACCCATGTCAGAAATGCCGCACAATGTTTGTGTCTGCATGCATCACGCCAACTACAATTTTCTTGTAGAGGCTGTGCATAAGGCTTGCGCCATTTTTCCTGCTACATCTACTGAATTGTTAGAGGAAATAAGTTGCGATTGCTCAAACGAGCAATGTATGATGAGTGCTTGCAAAAAGTGCTTCGATATTTATGACTTAGTACCTGAAAAATATGATGAAAATATGAAAGTTTCTTGGAAGCTTTGGACAAAAACTGAAAACAGACTTCAAGTGGCAACTATAAGCGGCACAATGAAAGAACTTTTACAAGAACTTCAATCACAAACGCCCAAGTTTAAACTGCATGTGTTCATAAAAAGACGCCAATCAGAAGCATTCCAGTATCAAAAATTGCAAACCACAAATGAAGAAGTTCTCCTGCAAGTAGACTTCGCGGAAAACTTTGCTATTTTGTCTCAAGACGAAATTCAAAGCGCACACTGGTCCCATCCGCAGGTCACAATATTTACAGGATGTGCCTGGGCAGATAAAGGTGAAGACAAATCGAGCTTCCTCATAATAAGCAATGAATTGTCGCATGACAAGTATGCAGTTTGGGCATTTATAAAGAAAATAATTGAAGACTTAAAAACTGATTATCCCTCATTGAAAAAGGTATTCATGTTTTCCGATGGATGTGCTGCCCAATTTAAAAACCGGTACACCTTATCTAACATTTGCTGGTCGCAAGAGGACTGGGGTGTAGAGGTAGAATGGAATTTTTTCGCCACAAGTCATGGAAAAGGCGCAATGGATGGTGTAGGTGCCATTGCAAAGCAATCACTATGGAATGCCATAATGACCAGAAGACAAATAATCAACACGAGCTGGGATTGTTATAACTATTTAAAAACCAAGACATTGAAAGGCACGAAGATACATTTTGTCGCTATAGACGACATAGGCTTTAACAAGGAAAATCTTGACTTGAGATGGTCTGACATACAGTCAATCCCATACATTCAGAAGCAGCACTACTTTCGAGCATTGAGCGGTAAATGTCTGGCATATGCCCTCACTGCTGCATCACAACCAAAGAAGATCCTGTTGTTCCAAGAAGGCAAACTGAGTTATGATGATGTTTACAGTGAAAGCGAGAAAGATGATGACAGTGCCGATATGCCAGAACCAAAGCCCTTAAGGAGCATTAATGAAACCAAAGCTGATATAGATGAGACTATTGATGAAGCCCATGTTGCTATTGATGTAGATTGTATTAAGATTGGCACTTATGTTTTGGTGAAATTAGAAGCCGATTCAGGCAAAAAAATAAATTCATTTAAATACTTGGCTGTGAGTCAAAGTAACATTGAACCTAATGACGAAATCAAAGTAATGTTTTTGAAAAGCATCAATAGAAGCAGAAAATTATTTCGTACTGATGAAGACGATGTGTCCTACATCAAAATAACGCAAATTTCAAATATTCTTCCCGAGCCTACTATGAAAACCACCGGGGACAGATTGTATTACGAATTCCAAAATCCCATTAACATTTCAGAAAAATAAATATATTTCGTCCACCAGCATGTTGTATTTTTTATAGTTTTTATTTGCTTTAACAGTTTTTCATTAAAAAATATAATAAATAGCTTGTGTGCATTTTATTCACGAACTATTATATCATAAAAAGTTACTTGTCCCACCCGTCACAAATTGCTGTCCCACCCGTCACACATTATAGGAAGCTTTATTTTAAAAATTTGTTGAATAGTTAATGTAATTTACGTATAAAATGGGACCTTAATATTTTAGTTACAACCTATGAAAAAACGGGTTAACAAAATATTAATGGTTTGTCTTAATTTAGAAAGCGAAGCCATCCACTCAGACAGACGGGTGTTATGGGTGTCCCACCCGTCACACTTAGAAAAAGTCAATTTTCTGGGTTAATTATGTAGTTTAAAATGTTGTTTTATTGGTTCCTTTTAACTAAAATCTTGGGGTTTATACTGTTATTATTTTAATAAAAATTACATTGCTAGTTTAAGAGAAATTACTTGGAGTTAGAGCAAAAAGGAGTTATAATGTCCCACCCGTCACTTTGGAATGACCCATAAGTCAATGGCTAGTAATAAAAGCACTATTGAATCCGTCAGGTATACTCCCATTATATCCAAACACACACACATTCATCTGGGAGCAACGAGTGGCGCAGTATGATGACTTGATGTATGCACTGGACGCCCTCAAGTTGGTACCTGATGATGCATCACGGGCACACACACTCTTGGCTGCGTGGCAACTGGAATCTGGAAGAGATGACCCTATGACGGAACCCTCGGCTTTTCCTGTATGTATGTTTTATATTTATGTACCATGATGCTGACTAATGTTATAAATGTTATAATGTGTTTGTTTGTTCGTCTTTTATATCAAAACAGAGCAAATTGATTGATGTGATTATTTACACAGATAGGCCTGAAGAGTGACTCTTGGGATAAATTCTTATGTCACATTAAAAAAGAAAGTTTTTATTTACCTAGGGAACTAAAATATTACAATAAAAACAAAAATCAGATTCTATGTCTAGTCTACAATGATTTTCATCAAAATCCATTAAGCAGAACTAGCCACTCGTTAGGTATAACCTCACAAATACCATTGGCTAAACGAGGGAGACTTGGTCTTCCACTGGGTACCCTGGAACCGTAACATGGTTTCGGGAGCTGTAAGGCAACCCGTGAAGAAAGAAAAAAAATCCATTAAGCAGTTCCAGAGACTATTCTGGCCAATCAGATAGTCAGACATAAATTCTAAAAACCGTCATTTATTCTTTATTAAGCATAATATCCCATTTATAGTATAGTAAAAGAAGGAGGATGTTCTCAATTTGTCAGAATCTTTTTGTTTTTTTTATGTATGTTTCCTGACTTGAAGACACATAAAATGATTTGGATTATTTTTTTGTTTGAAAGGGTATACTTCCCAGGTGGGTCCCATGGTCATCAGGTCAGGATCTGATGATGGGATCCTGGAGAAATCGAGAACATTTCAAATTTTATACTTAGGCACACTTGAAGCGATTTGGCTATTGAAAAATATTACTATTCATTCTGCAAATGTAAAATAGGTTAAAAATGTTAATTATTAATTATTAAGTGAAATTGCGAACAAACTCAATGCGCCTAAAGAAATTTTCACTTCAAAAAATAATTATTACTTATTAGCTTTCTGCACTGGGCTTCACCCATGGAGCCCTTACTAACTTTCATCCCCTATTATACCCCCTTAGGGTGGTGGATTTAAAAAGTAGCCTGTGTCCTTCCCTAGGGTTTAAGATTTTCCTGTACGAAATTTCATCAGAATTGGTTCAGTGGTTAAGCTGTGAAGTGTATAGAGACAGACAGACAGAGTTATTTTGTCATTTATAATATTAGTATATGGATTATGTTTATTTCAAGTTACAGCAGTTTATAAGGTGTCCAGTTAAAATAGCTGCTATCATAATTTGCCTGGGTCACTTTACAATAACAAAAACATAAAACAAATAGGTGGCATTTTGTTTCTAATAGCTTAACCATATTACTTTCATTATGACACTTCCTTAAGGCCCTATGAGCATGAAAAGTTTTTACACTTGAAAAAATATGGGAATACTAGGAATAACAAAAAACCGGCCAAGTGCGAGTCGGACTCGCGCATGAAGGGTTCCATACCATTATCTATAAAAACGGCAAAAAAATCACGTTTGTTGTATGGGAGCCCCCTTAAATATTTATTTTATTCTGTTTTTTAGTATTTGTTGTTATAGCGGCAACAGAAATACATCATCTGTGAAAACTATCACGGTTCATGAGATACAGCCTGGTGACAGATGGACAGCGGAGTCTTAGTAATAGGGTTTCCGATTTTACCCTTTGGGTTCGGAACCCTAAAAAGTTTATTGATCTTATACTAATTAATAAGTGACAAAATAAATCTGGTGCATCACCTGGCTTGCCACCTGTTCTGTTTTATATACAACAACTGGCATCAGATATTAAACAGAACAGGTAGCAAATGGACTGAAGTGTTACTGGTGTTTTTGGCCCTTCAATCGACTTTCGATTTTCGATCGACCAAAATGGCGCCCGGATATTTTTTCTAAGACGAATCACTGCGCCTTAATACTTAATATAATGTATAAGCTCCAGTGCCATAATAAAGCGACAGATGTTTGTATAGCAGTATATAAGTCATATTGATAAATAAAATTAGTCAGTTATCATTCACCATTCCTACAGTTTACTTTTAAAAAACTCTCCTTGCCGTTCCAATACTTAACTCACTTAGCCTTTGTAGTTTGCTTTTTAAAAGGTCTCTCACATTAAAACAGAGTTTTTGCAAAACCTTTTGAAACCCTTAAATTTAAAATAATGTAAGTAGAATTTTAATATGAATTTAAACTAACTTCAGTCATGGAAAATTTTGAAACTGACATTAAAATTCTATCCCGAAGAATTTCCAGGATAAAAAGTTAGCCTACTCGGGCCCGCCAGCTATCTTAATGGCGTGTTCAGTGGCGTTAGCATAATTATTAAGTACTTATGTACCTACGCGAATGTTTCGTTTCGTATCGAAGACCAAAAACGCACGGCAATATTTTGCCCGACCCAGTAATTTGTTCTGCTTACTAGTGTTGGATATTCTCGTGCCAGGCATTCATTGGGTGCCATTGTCTAGCAAATTGCTAAACCAAATTGCCTTTTTCAGCTCAGCGACAGCTTTGTGCCGATAGCGACGACTCTCCAAGAAATGTTTGATGACGAGATAGAAGTGTACTGGTTGGCCAAAGGGTTCTGTTCCAACATCAGGTCCTTCGAGAAGGAGATGCCCAAACTGCTGGACATATTTAGGACTATGCTGGAGAAGGAAGATTGTGATGTCTATAAGTATGTATATAGCGGTTTTGCTTTTCCCGCCTTCGCCCATGAAATGTTATTACGTAAAAGCAGCCTATAACATTTAAAAAACATGAAGTTCCATAATTATTGACAGGCAACCATAGACTTTTTTTTTTGGTTAATTTGTTCCTTTTCAGGATCAGGCAAAGGAACTGAGTCCATACAGCATAAGTCATTATTTTATTTTCCTTCTTTAGTCTTTATTCATGGACGCTGTTTTTTTTTTCTTAACAATTAGTGAAGCGAATAATTTAGCTCCAATATTTATGATCTTGTCTATGACCTGCTTGATTGATGTTGCCAAATAATAAGTACATTTACTACAGTAGTGCTTTGATAGTTGTGATTAGTCGTTGATTAAGACGATACATTCAAATAAAATCATAGTTTGAGGGGCGTGGCCTAGCTGCATACGATACTCTAGCGCTACCCAGCGCTACGTGATCGATTGGTCTCTCCGCTGAATCTCTCTCTGTCGCATTGAATAGAAACAAAAGAGAAAAGGCGCACGGAAGGTGCTTGGAACAAACGTCCTAAGTGACAAATCAAAAATAATTTATTTAAATTAAAGGAGTAGCTTTATTGAAAATCTAAATTAACATCTTACTTTAGTAATAGATGATACAAATTTGTACTTAATTTAATAAACAGTACTTCATGTACTACTGAGAAATTTGGAAAGGAGACTATTTTCAGAGGCTACTTTGCAATTTTTTTCTATCGAGCAAAGTTTCTTAAAACATGTTTTATGATTAACAGATTACTATGAAATATGATTAATTATAACATGTAATTTTTTCTATATTTCTAAGAGCTTTAGGTTTCACTCAAAACGATTTGAAAAATATGATTTAATATGAAGGTAGCCTCTTAATAGGGAATATCACGGTCGGCGGGAGCATCCTACCTACTGATTATCGGCTTATTGTTACTGTGACGTGTATAATACTTGACATTGGCGGAATCATCAAAACCATGATGGAGCCATTTTGAAAAAAAAAATTGCTATTTATCGACCCCTTACATCCAAACTTACAAACAAACTTGACCTCTTTATAATATTAAAGTAGACTAGCGACAATTTGAATACCTACACAAATTAGCTTATTACTAAGTACCTATCTATTAGAGATACATATATGCTACCGCGGACTTTATGTACATTATTTTCTATACTAATATTATAAAGAGGAAAGATTTGTATTTTTGTATGTTTGTTACCAATAAACTCAAAAACTACTGGACATTCTTTCACCATTGGTATGCTACATTATCCCTGAGTAACATAGGCTATATACCATCACGGCATGACAACGGGAATGGGGTGGGCAGAGGTGAACATGACAAAAGCTATGTATGAAGTATGAAGTTGTGGGAAACAGGGTAGTGATAAGGGTATGGGTAGGGGCAGGGGTAGGGGTAGTGCAGGCAAGCCATTATCTATGAATGCTGTAGGGTATATTTTATTTTGTTCGAAAATATTCACGTCCGAAGCCGGGGGCGGACAGCTAGTATTTTATACAGTGATTTCCTGACGGATTAGACAACATATTATACGCTACGAAAACGCGCAGGAGCATACCTTTTCCCCGACTTTATTGACTTATACTGTTAATGCTCAGCTCCTAAACATCCTCTTTTGACCAGTTCTATTTCTTCTTAGGCTACTTTTTATCTACCTGGTTAAATAATGTTATTTCTTCTGGAAAATTCTAATAGGATTTTTTTTATAAAAAAAAATCTTCACGGGTTGCCTTGCAGCTCCCCGGAACCGTTGCCGGTCCCAGGGTACCCAGCGGAAGACATAGTCTTCCTCACTTAGGGGCCGTCTCCACGAGCGTCTTGCCGTGCCATACAAACTGTATAGGCGATAGTATCGCCCTGTGGAGACGGCCCCATAGAGTTTGTATCGATTTTGGTGGCACGGACGAGACTACCGCCGCGATTCTCTCGCTCGTGGAGACGGCCCCTAAGCCAAAGATTTTTTTGAGGCTATACCTAACGAGTGGCCAGCTCTGTTGAGATATGTGGATGGAAAAGCCTCTTTGTACGGTTTGTCGGATAATTTACATAGATTTTTTTATCATAAAAAACCCATTCGGTCGGATGTGGGGATCGAACCCGCGACTTCTCAGTTGTGAGCCGACGTTTTACACACTCGACCACCGACGCTCTATACGATATTGTTAAAAAATTTCTAAATAAATAAATAACAATTAGTATATTTCAGTCACATAATGGACGTGAAAGCTATAGAGGCTCTTCCGCTTACCAAATGGTTTAATTGCTGTTTCGCTGGTGTATTGGACTACAACTCCTTGGCCAAGTGAGTATATTGTACCATTATTCAGGGCATGTATGGAATAAGATACATGAAAGTCCTTACATGCGGAGTAAAAGAACTTTACGGCAGAGTGAAAGATGATGTTGTGACTAAAATGAAGAAAAGTAGTTTTGGACACGTTGAAAGAATGAAGGATGAAAGATTGACTAAAATAGTACAAGGGTGCTATGTTGGTCATCATTACATATGACTGAGTATTTAATGACCAATGCACACGCGTTTCATACGACGTTTTTCAACACACTTGCGAGGAAAAAAACAAACTTCATGTGGTTTTAACATTTAATTATTAAAACAATTAATGAAAGTACAATTCTCAAATGTTTTGGTTTTTTTCGCGTCGCGCTAGATAAAGCACGGGTACCTACGCCAATCAGCCAACAAAGTCGTGGTTAAAAAATACACCTGAATAAGATTCGTCTCATACATTTTTATTTTTACAACTTTGGTTTTTTTTTTTCAGGATCTGGGACAAGATATGCAGCGGCGCGCCCAAGATCCTGCCGTACGTAGCTGTGATGCTGATGATTACGCTGCGGCGGAATATCCTCAGGGCGCGGACTGCTGGTGACGTCCTCAAGTGTATTACTGAGGTATATGAAGGATTTTTATGTTTAACATCTTCACGACTTTTCTACCTTGCGGTGTGGCCAGAGACACCAGTAACACTGTTCACGGGAAAGTGCGATTGTCCATATGAAACAGAACAGGTGGCAAGCCTGTTCCTGCACTTAATGGGACTATAGATGTGTCAGACGTAAGTATCTGTTGTTTTCAGAAGAAGTGCCGACGTCGGCTTTTCTTGCCCTCCGAAGCACACAGTCAAGTCATATTCTTTAAACAAATTGGTGAGATTTGAAGCCGAGTCCCACCAGTTTCAAGTTCAATTACGCTGTCGCCTCTATGTGTCAGTGGCGTGTCTAAGGTACAACTCAGCCTGCTTATCCAAATTAAAAAGTGCACTTATGGAAGCGATAATGTCGATCGAATATTATATATTGTGCAAAACACTAAATCCCATGGCACTTTTTACATAGGTATAGGTACCGGGACGGTTCTTGAGCGCTCGACGAAAATGTGGGGGAATGTTTGCGTATTATGTAATTCGAGTGCAATATAACTTGTATATTTATTATATATTTTATTGGTATTTTGGCCAGTAATGGCCATGCTATTACTCTGTGCTTAAAATTTTTTATAGGAAAATTAGCCCGGCTTCCGGTGTGCAGTTGGTTATTCCTATTACCGAGTAATAGCATGGCCATTTAGTGGCGGACGGACAAATACTTGTTTTTGTGGATTTTTTTCAGTAACATAATATATTTTTATTTACACATAACAATATAAAAACCTTAAATTGAAACTAAACTAAAAAATAACCAAATACGAACACTTCATGTTGGTTTACTTTGTTTTTTATTATTTTTAGGTGGGTTTTCGCTGTGTGTAGCTATATTACTTGATAATTAGTGACATGTAATTGGTTCTAATACATATAATATTTTCCGTGGAATTTATTGTTTACTGTAGCAACCCACCCCTGGCCCTCACTTCGGAGAAAGGGTCTAAAGCAAACCCCGAGGTATAGCTTCCCCTCTTGCCACTTCACCAGCTAAAAAGTAATTAGAAATATCTAATACCTGTGTAAATCATGGTTTGATCTGTCACTCATCATTCATACAGTTTCTTCACTTGAAGCAAACTTGAAGTGATTCAATCATTCACATGAATCGATTAATCGCTAGTTTTACTTATTTTCATTTTGCTACTTTCCTACATTGTAGAAATGCTCTATCAAATCACCTGCGCTCAGAAGTCCCTGTCTCCTGTTAATTTAATCGATTGGTCTTATTATTTTCAACAATATGTATATATTTTGTCCAGATGCCTGAGGAGTGCGAGGAAGTGGTGGCGAATAAAGCGATCGAGTTGTGGCAGTACTACGGCACGCCGCAGGGAGATCCACTGACGAAGAAATGATGTATGACATTCTAATGGGTCTTACACTGCCCATTAGAATATACCTACGATTGTACGGAGTCAGGTTAAATTGCTGTCTTCGCTATTTTGCCGTGTTATAACGATGAACTATGGAGAGCCATTGAGATTATGTTGGTAGTGCTAACTGTGGTGAAACTTAAAAGAAGATTGGCAACAGCCCATGCAAATTCAGTGTCATACTTAGACATTGCATTCCAACAACGCTTCTAAAAATACGACACTGGCTTTGCCAATCTTCTTTGCTTAAATTCAGGGAGAGTCACTCGGGAAGAAATTATGAAAGAATGGGTCTTACTCGGCCAATTTGAATATACCTACGATTGTACGGAGTCAGGTTAAATTGCCGTGTCTTCGCTATTTTGCCGTGTTATAACGATGTACTTGTATGGAGAGCTTTTGAGGTTATATTGGTTATCAAAATTACCCTAAATCAGAAAGAAAACTAAGGACATTCAGCGATAGTAACATTTCAACGAAGGGATCTATTTAGGAACTCAATAAATTATACTGTAACTTATTCTAATTATGATAGAGAAAGATAAAGCTTTGTATAAATGTGTAAAGCGTTTATTTATAGAAATTGCAATACATAACAATCCAATGATGAAAGAAAAAGGAATACTTCCCTAACGAGTGTTGTTGGGAAGTTGTATATGTATATAAAAAAATATGCGGAAAAATTAAGGATTCGTGATAGTTGCGCTTGATGTGATGCATTCGCTTCTATGCAACCATTATTTAAGGTGACTACCTGCTCAGGTACTAGTAGACACGCACAAGTAAATAAAATTTTGTATCAAGGGTAGCTAAAATATGAATCTTCCCGAAGGAATGAGACGTTTTCCTGGGATAAAACGTAGCATGTGTCACACTCCGGCTTTCCAATAAAATTACGTCGACGCGTTGGTGAAAGCAGGACAAACAAAATAAACACACTTTCACATTTAGGTATTATATTAGTAGGTATAGACTATGTAGTATATATTTCACGGTTTTTGGTGCTAAATGAATCATTGGAGCCAAAATATGTTTACGTCTGATCTGACCTTCCCCTCGAGTTCTAAGACAGAATTTGTTTTGCGGGCCAAATGTGTTTCGCATCAGCATATATTTTTATTTTTTTTTACTTTGTTCATTTCTTTGCGACTATGTAAAACCAACCATCAATTGGACGACGTTATGCAAAAAGGTCCTAGTTGCAAAAAAGTGATTCCTGAGAAAATGTATCTGAAGTGATTCATTGTTTTCTATATTAATGTAAAAATGTTGTAAAGATAAAGTTATCTTAAAAGTAAGTTAAGCTATTTTAAATGTTTTAATAACTATGAATTTTAAAAATTTTAAATTATAGGAAAAAAATAATAAAACGACAGCTAATGCTTTATTAGCATATTATATGTACGTACTAAATATTTTATTACTAATTTCCGTATGTAATGGTTTGTTTAAAATATTAACACTTGTTGCGGATCTTTATATTTATTTCCGAATAATGCTTAATTGGTTTCCGCATCTGGTTTTCACAGCTAATTAACATTGCACTCCATATTTATAGTAAACTTAATATATTAATAATTCAGTTCATAATATAAAGCAATTTATTTCATTAATTTAAAAATAAAATTTAATAAGGAACTAAAACTAATTATAAACAAAAAAAACATTATTAACACTAAAATTAATAAGTAAAACTAAATTAATAATAAAACTTAACATAAGTAAATAATCTAAAAGAAAATACTAAATAAATTACGTAATAAATAACTACAACATTATAAATAAAAAATGTCCTCCATGTAAAACATAAGTACTAATGTGAAAACTTAAAAAAAATATAAATTTAAAAAAATATGTATAAAAACAAAAATAAGATTCCACATCCGGTCACGGCAACGAACGCACGCGTTTTCGTTGTGGCGTGATGTGGAATCCAGTTTAATCCTGTTCGTGCTGTGATGGTTGTGATTAATAAGACATATCACGGTCGGCGGGATTATCTTAAATACCGATTAATCGGCTATAAACACTATAAAGGCTATAATACTTGACATTGGCAAATCAGCGATAACCATTGGTGGAGCCATAATAAAAAAAGAAGAAAAAAAATAATCTCAAAAAGTTCAGGTATTATTATTACTTTGGCTCTAAATCTAGATCTCCGTTATAGCCTTCTATAATGTTATTTTCAGCTCTAAGCTGTGTATAAAAAGGTTTGGCATCATCTGGGATGAAGCTCAGAAGGCTATTTAAGTCGTTAAATTTTTCTTGTGATATAGGTTTGCCTTCTGGCCATAGAGGAATTAAGTTGTCGTATGTGAAAACAGCTTCTTTAGCACTTCTGGTGCGATCTCTTTTTTCAATGTCAGTACATTTATATACTTCATCATCAAAGGATTCTTTTATGTATATTTTATAAGGTTCCTCTTTCTGTAGTAAAATTTCTCTAATTTTTAACCAATTTATTTTTTGTCCTAATATAACTCTTTTCCTATTAACAATTCTTTTGTCCCATAGAAATCTTTGGTCTCCATCATATTAACTATAAGAGGGTTCTTTTTGCGGCAATTTTCGAAAACATTAATATAATCTTGTGGTGTATAAATTATTTGATGCATTTTTAATGCAGATTCTATATCACTAAAATCCGAGTACTTTGGAAGGAACGAATGGCCAGATATTAAAAATCGAAGACGGATATTTTCTAACTGGTGGTGCGCTGCTAATAAAGTTTTAAGTAACAAAACAATTTTGATGTTCCTGTTTTTGTTGTTGTATCTTCGTAGTTTGTGTTTTTAACCAACACATTTAAAACCCTTATATCATGTGAGGTAGTGGTCTCTTAATCATGGATTAATCTAAGTCTATAGTCTTCAAATCTCAATTGTCAATGTTGTTTATTAACTGCAATCATAACCATTAATATGCATATTCTAACTACTTAATACATCTTATCTTCAAAGCATGCTATATATACACCTAATTATGTCGAGACACCTGAATATACTACCAGCTATGTACACTTTTTACTGTTTCTTCAACATATGATGGGGATACAATAATTGTGTAACGGAGGTAGTTATTCTCAGTTCTAATGTCGAGTGTTGGTCCAGTGTTATTTACTAGTTCTTTATCAATAGGAGCTGATGCTACCACTTTGCTATCGTGAACAATAGTAGTGAATTGTTCCTCAGCATCTGATTCATTGGGGTCTTTCTTGGACTTAGATTGAGTGTACCTCTCAACCTTGACCGGAGACAATAAATATGTTGTTAGAGCATCCCATGCTGAAGCTATTATATGCCACCCACATTCGTAGACCTCATAGAGACCTTTAGAGTTGACTATGGTATCACAAGTCCATTTAAGGATCTTAAATATTAGCATTATTCCAAAGATACTAGAGAATAAGTTTCCAAATGTTAAGAATCCGCCCCATGCCCGATTCATAAACTTATTAAATGAGCTTTCAACTGCCTCTTTTGTGATTAGGTGATTAAAGAACGATGTATCAGAGATAAAGGTATCCTGGTTAATAGCTGCTGAAACAGTCTGAGTAATGGCTCTTCTTTCCGAGGGATACATGAGCTGACTACGTAATTTGTCAAGGTCTGTGGATGAGTAGATACCCTCGGTAGCTAAGAATCCTGCGTCAGTATAAGACCATGTCGGTTGTACTGCCGGTGATAGACTAGAAGGAACTACTGTCTTACTAAGTCCATTTTGAGATGCAAACCAGCTGCCTGATAGTTGGAATGCAGGTTGCATGATGACAGAACACGCTATGGGTGTGCCTGTCTTTTGTATAATATGTGACCTAGGTGACATAAACATCTCCTTGTTAGTATAGTTGACAGGCAGTTCATTGTAGCACTCTACGGTTTTCCTAACACTCACATAGACAGGATTGCATTTTATTAAATGAATTTGTTCTCCCATAACTATTCCAGTGTAACCAGGTTTCTTCATGTACACATATGCAAATTCTATTGGATCAATAGTGGCAAGAGCTAACTGGGTCTTAAGGACTTCTTTACGTGTCTCACATTGTTCTTTGACTATTGTCTCATACATATTTGTTAACTCATGTCTCATATGTCCTTCAATATGTGTGATAATATTGAAGGACAAATAATTACAATTTTGACCTCCGCATGAATCGGACCATAAATTCAGAGTTTTAACTCCATTAGTTACATTTGTTTTGATATTTTTAATAAGAACGGAGCCTACCTCTTGTGCCCCCCTTCCTGCATTACCTTCAAGCCAAACGTGAACTGTCACGTAAGTAAGTAAGGTCACTGGACCTTTATTTCTTTTTCCAGAATGCACTCCTGAATTATATAGCCACAACTGTCTTTTGTAAAAGACAACATTGGTTGGTATTCGAGGGAGAGGTAATGTTTTTTCAAGATCAAAAGTTAATACTTCTATATCATTACTTCGTTTGGCTAGTTCCATGTCAGCTTTCATTAAGTCACGAGCTTTTTTTTGTAAATCCCAATGATTTCGAAATCAATTTATCCTTCTCAATTCCTTGCCGCTCGTCGTTTGTTTTGGCGTTCCTTATCTTTACAGTAAATGCATCACACATATTACATGTATACTTTTTAAGCGGTTTTCGCCTCAAATTAAATTTTGTGTTATATATTTGTTTATATTTAGAAAATGACACTGCATTATATTCGGTTAGTTTATAATTTGTATACATATTTTGTAATGTCATATGTGGAGGTAAATACAATGACTCTGTGTCATTTCTACAATAATGTGATTTATATTTTGGAATGTTTTTAATGTGATCAATTACTTGGTTTATGCGTTCTTCAGAAATTCTATTCAAACCACCTTTTTCCCCTCGTTGGTCTACTATGCGATCAGAACGTATTTTACTTAGTGCAGTATTTACTCTTTTTGACGTTTGCATTGTATTTAAAAACATTGGTTGATTAGAATTTAGAATAGGCCTATTTTAAAATAACGGGAATATTTTCTTCTGTTAATATTATATTGAGCAGTTGTCCTCTTTTTATTGTTCTCTTTAACTACACTGCATATGAACGCTGTTTGACTATCGTAAGAAGTTAATTCGTAAAAATTTTCAAAATGACCCTTTCTTTCAGCTTCTGGAATAATTTCATGACATTTATTTTTACAGGAAAATTTATACGATATAAAGATTTTAGGTTGTACTATTTGGTTTTTTAAGTTCTTAAATTGTTTATTACTATACCGAAGCTTTTTTCTTTCTTCTCTACTATGTGTGTATTTTCGTTTTCGACCTTTCTTTGACCTACCTTCATCAGTATTTATAATATTTTGAAGCGGAATATTTAGATTCCCCATCAGCTGCTATGTCACTGTCATCATTGTCGTTATCCTCTAAAGTATTCTCAATATTTTCTAGTTGAGTAGGTATAATTTTGTAGCAGGTTCTTCTACATAATTATCAAAAAGATTTTCTGATTGAGTGGGTATATATCGACGGTTAAGAATGAATAGTACCTATCTAAAAAAAGTTAACTTTACAGGAGATAAAAAAAACGTTTATTAACTTTAAATTTAAAATTAATTTTTTTTGTATTAGTTTAAATATTTACGTCATAACTTAAATGTAATGGTAATAATTTTTTTTTTTTTTATATATATTTTAAATCCCACAAGCTGTCTGGCGACATTTAGCTGGAGTTTACGAACTTATAAAGATGGCTTTAATGGTACAATATCCTGTGATATGTCCATATGTTAAGTTGATCTTATAAAAGATCCTGTGGTGCCCGTCTCTTCAGTCTTGTAAAAGAATTGTTTGGTCCATATGCCATCAGATTTCTTGCTAATGCATTTGGGTGTTTTTTCATTCTTATGATGTATGTGGCAAGAGAATCCTTCATTTCTTGTTTTACTGTTTTAACACCAAGATCACGATGTAGCTGGTTATTTGTGATGTACCAGGGTGCGTCAGTTATCATTCGTAGTGTCTTAGACTGGAATCGTTGTAGTATTTCAAGATTGGAACTGGAAGCAGTGCCCCACAACTGCAATCCATAGGTCCATATAGGTTTGAGTATACACTTGTAGAGCAGGAGTTTATTTTCAAGAGTAACTCTTGATTTGCGTTGTATAAGCCAATATAACTTTCTTAGCTGCAATCCAAGGGCTTTTCGTTTTGAAAATATATGTTTGGTCCATGTCAGGCGTCTATCCAAATAAACTCCCAAATACCTCACATGATCCGAACGAGGTAATTGAATGTGATTAAGTTGCACTTCAGGGCAGTTTGACCTTCTTAAGGTAAAGTCAACTTGGACTGACTTTAATTCGTTTGCTTTAATTTTCCAGTCTATAAGCCATCTTGATATGTCATCAAGTGCCCTCTGGAGCTTAATTGACGCTTCAGCTGGGTTTTTATCTACAGCTAAAATAGCTGTGTCATCAGCAAATGTTCCTGTGAGAACGTCAGGAGTACTTGGTAAATCACAGGTATATAAAAGATAGAGAGTTGGTCCCAGGACACTTCCCTGAGGAACACCAGCATTTATTTTGTAGAGATCTGTCTGGCTGTCCTCACGTTTTACATAGAAATGTCTATCACTCAGGTATGATTTTATAAATTTATAAAAGTTAATTGGCAATTTATTTATTATTTTATACAGCAGTCCCTCATGCCATACACGGTCAAAGGCCTGAGATATATCCTGAAATGCTGATGTACAATACTGTTTACTTTCAAATGCATAGTTTATTGTTTCCACCACTCTATGCACCTGTTCAACTGTGCCATGGGCCTGTCTGAATCCAAACTGGTGGTCTGGGATAATATTAGCTTTATTAATTGCTGTCATCATACGTTTGAGGACTAGTTTTTCAAGTACCTTTGATGGGATAGGTAAGAGACTAATTGGCCTGTAAGATTTTACGTCTAAAGCGTCCTTCCCTGGTTTTAAGATAAGTTTAATTTCTGCCACCTTCCATTGCATCGGTACAAAGTCCTTCCAAAGTACAGCATTATAAAGTTGTGTTATGAATTTTATTGCCTTATCTGGAAGTTCCTGGAGTATTTTTGCTGTAATTAGATCATATCCTGGAGCTTTACTTCTGTCTAGATTTTTGATAGCACAGATGACTTCGCTTTTACTAAATTTCCTAATAGGTAAATCCAATTGATAAGTTTCCTGCAGCCTATTTATTACCTCTTTGGTTCTAGAAGATCCCTGGTCGTCATTAGGGATAAAGACGTTTGCTAAATGTTTAGCAAATATTTCGGCCTTTTCAGTGCAACTTCTTGCCCACGTTCCATCGCTTCTCCTAATTGGAGATTGGTGAGTAATTGGTCTTTTAAGTTCTTTGGTAGCTCTCCACAATGAGTATTCAGAAGCTGCCGTAGCATCTAGTCCCTCCAAGTACCTTTCCAATTCACTGTTTTGGTGTAGTTTGAGGACTTTTTTTAATTTAGTGGCCAGTGTGTTTAACTTTGTTTTGTCAACTGGATATTTTGTATGCTGCCACACTTTCCGTGCTTTTCGTTTTTCCTTTATAAGTTCTATGACTGCCTTAGGATATGCATATTTTTCTATTTCTTCTCCTAAGGGATTTGGTGTGGCGTCCCAGGATGCTTGTTGGATTGTAGTATTAAAGTATTCAGTAGCCTGAGTAATATCTTCCTCTGTCTTTAATGGGACTGTAGTGTCAAGCCGAAGATCCACCATTTGTTGAAAGTATGCCCAGTTTGTCCTTTTGTTGTGCAATCTACAGCACTTGGAGGTGAAGGCAGGCCCGGATGCCAATCGAGCTATAATTGGTGAGTGATCCGATGTTAAGTCATAGCACGCGCTGCATTTAAATGATTCCGGTAGAACACCTTTGGTCACAAAGAAGTCAACAATATCTGGTCTCTTATTGATATCAGAAGGCCAGTATGTTGGTTCTCCAGAGGAGGAGACATTTAGTTGCAAAGTATTAACGGCTTTAAGTAGTTCTCGGCCTTTCGATGTGATCAGCCGTGAGCCCCACATGGTGTGTTTGGCATTATAATCTCCTCCTGCCACAAATCTTGTTCCAAGTGTCTGAAAGAATGTATTATAGTCATCATGTTTCATCCTGTGCTTTGGTGGGCTGTACAATGCTGAGACAGTTAAAGGACCTTTTGTGTCATCTATTACTATACTGGCTGCTTGTATTCTGTCAGAGCAGAATTCATTTTTGGGATAATGCTTTATTTTATCCTTAATTAGAATGGCAGCACCACCATGGGCTTTACCATCTGGGTGCATAGTGTGGTACAATGTATATCCTGGTATTCTAAAGAAAGTTTTGATTGTAAAATGAGTTTCTGACACTAGCATGATGTCGATTTTGTTTGTTTCCAAAAAGTGTTTAACCTCTAAGAGGTGTTGTGATAAGCCGTTGGCATTCCATAGGGCTATTTTGATTGATTGGAACTCTTTGTCATAACGGTCATTAAGTTTGTAAGTAAGTTTGTCATTGTGCATAATTGTTCAGTGATTTGCCTGAACATTTCCAATAACTGCTTCATGTCATCCGATGTCTCAATGTTAGTAGAGTTTACAGTTGGTGCTTGCTGATTCTTGATGATTTCTGCATAGGTGTTTCTTTTGTATTGTGAGTTGTTAGGTACAGGAGCTGCTTTATTGTCACTGCTTTTTGGCAAGGACATAAATTCTTTGGTTTTGGGTCTCAGAGGAGGATACTTTTTTATTATCAGGTTTTTATACACCATGCAACCTTTATAATTAGCTGGATGATTACCATCGCATAATACGCATTTGACGGAGTCAGATCTCTCTTTCTGATGGCACTCTCTTGATATATGATTTCCAGTACATTTTATACATCTTGGTTTTCGGAAGCAATACTTTTTCGTGTGGCCATATTGCTGGCAGTTTGCACATTGAGGTATATTGCGCACAGGTTTTGGTGGTTCAACTGAGATTCTGCAGTTTAAGAGATGCTTGATATCATATATTTGTTTATTGTTAGCTTTTGGAGTAAGTTCAACAACAAACATATGCAGAGGAATTTTAGTTATACTCTGTTTAATATTCCAAATGTTGGTAGCATCATGTCCTAATTCATTTAGGGCAATTTTGATATCTTCTATATCAGTGGATGGATGAATTTTTTTCAATACTACTTTAAATGACCGCTCTTGTTTCAGCTTATATGTATAGAATTCTGTTTCTTTAGCTTCCAACTGCTTGACAGTTTCTCTGTATATATCAGCAGTTTTGGTAATGATTTTAACCTTATTGTGATTTAATATTTTTAATTCATAGCTTCCTGCCATTTGTGAGTCCAAAAGTTGTTTCAGGGGTTTGATGTTTTCTACTCGATCAATAAATATTGGAGGAGGTTTAGGATTTTTTTCAGTGTATTGTTCTGAGTTATTCTCATCCATTGGTAGCTCATCGAACGAATTTGTTATTTGTATTGGTTGGCCTAGCCAATAGTTGTCTATTTTTGGTTTGCTTCTGTGCCTTCAAGTTGTGGTTATCAGGGCTATTTCTAGGCCGCTTCCTACCTTGTACCTTTGTCCAATTTGATTCATCAGACTCAGGAGGGCAGTGCTCATTAATGATTTTAGTGTTTGATTCATTATGTGTTCGAGTTACATCACTCAATGATTGCGATCTAGGTCTATTTAAAAATAAAGCCTTATGAAAGACTTGTTGGGTAAGGTTTGGGGGGTTATCATTATTCTTATCATTCATTTTATTCCCACGAGAAGGGTCGAAATAAATGGTCACTTGCCGGGTGACGCCCATTCCTGCAAGAAGGCGGATACAACGGTGTTTGCCATGTCCACCGAGGTTGGTCACTTGGCACTGGCCTCATGCCAGCCATTCATCCCTTCAGCACGTTTCCCACCTTAGGATTATGGAAAGTTTTATAGAGGATTTCAGCCTCGTAGTCCAGACAATGAAGCCAAGACCCTATGTATATATATATATATATATTTTTTAACTAATGAAAGTTTAGTAGCAGTGATTCTCATTACCATCACAGCCCCAGATATTTTGGGAGTAATTTAGTCCCCCAGGCCACTGCGGCCTCTTCCAGCTGGTTGTTCAGTTGGGTGTATGGTTATACCGCCATTGATCGGTCGCCAGAGCCTCGTTTGTTATCTAGCAGGGAGTACCGCGTGCAGGTGAGGTTGACAATTGGGTCGGATAAGATGTTATGCCCGTTCCCCCCTTACCCCCCTAAATGGTAATAAATAAATAATATATTTAAAAAATATATATACAAATTATAAAAAGAATACCTCTTCCAGAACCCCTCCCTGTGGCATGGTTCCCAAAACACTGGCTGCGTTACCTCGCTGAATGGTTAAACTGATCCTTTGAGCGAGGTAAGAGCCAGCCTTTAGGTCACCCGAGGCGTGGACTAATCTAGTACCTAAATTTTTCAAGAATATTTTCATTTCGGTAGACCATGGACCCATTGTTTCCACTGCAAGCGCCGAAAATAAGTAATTTGTTAAAATATTTGATTATTTTCGGCGCTTGAGCAGTTGAGCGTGTTCTGCCGCCGCACCCGCTTTTAATTTTGTATACTGTATGTGAGATGCTGCCAGTGTATCAACACAGGTAGCGTCCCACACCAAATTTTTTCCTAAATGCCACGGTACTAAAGTTACGCCATCAGGTCTCTTGCCATCGTCCCTGCTCATACCAGATGGTTCAAGAATCGCAGGAACAGAGGCAGTGGCAAGAGATCGGCGTACTATATCATTTAAGGTACCGTGGCGGTAAGTGCGACCAGCACTTTTTGTGCATGAAAGTCCATGGCGACCAAAATAGTCCACGTCTCTTCCACATAGGCAACGATGAGGTTCACAGACCTTAGTACCTAATCGTAAACTAACGGCGATACGTAAGGTCGACGAGTCCAACACCGTACCTATGTTATGGGAGGGCAATGCGTGAAGCCAGTGTCCTGACTCTTTTTCAGATACAGCTAGAAGCCGTGCTCTGTCGAAATCATCAGGACACTGTTCGAGCAATGTAGCGTGGGTTGCCTTTATGGATGGTAAATCCCACGCTCGCTGGCTACTTAATTCTGTGGGAACGTCCACTCCTAGGTGAGTTGCATTCCATGTACTTCTGGCCTCGTCTACACCCGCAACTTCCCCATCGGTTACATTAGGTAAGTTCAATATAGTACCGATGAGGGTTAGCGCGCTATAGGTTGATGACAAAAAGGCAGGAAGCGCAACACACGACGAAGTACGAATTCCCAGGCCACCGAACTGGACAGGGAGAGTCGCTTGGGTCCAAGAACGATTATTGAAATTTTGGTTAAAAATTTTGGAAACAGTAATTTTTAGGGACTCATCTATAGAATTTGTTATGTTAGAATATTTTCAAAGGGGGGTGCATCTAAGTAAATACATAAATTTTGGTGTGAAAAGACAGTGTCGAATGATAAAGAAAGCCATGTGTTGATTAATTTCTAAAAGTCTATTTGCCGAATTATTAAAATTTTCTAATTTTGAATTTATTACATTTTCAATTCCTTCATCGAAAATAGGAGCACCGAGTAAAGTAAGTGTGATTTTATTTTGTATAGATATATTTGGAGTTACGGAATTAAATTTTGATATGATTTTTGTTTTTATGTCTGAAGAAATGGACTCGGCTATGTATAGTTCACATTTATTTGAATTTAGACTAAGGCCAATTTCTGAAAATGATTTATTTATAATTTCTAAATCGTTTAAAACTGTTAATACATCTCCTCCTAATGACCCGTCGTCCAGATACCATAAATTAAATTTTGATGTTAATTTTGAAATGATAGAATTTATTGTTAGACTAACGCTTGAATCTATTTCGTCATCACCATACACTAATTTTGATGGTGCCCCATAACATTGCCACATGTAGCCAAATATTGTCGGTAACTCTTTTTGAATTTCAGTTAGTAGGGCACCTCGATCGATCGAATTAAAGGCATTCTGTACGTCAATTTTTACAAAAACTTCGTAATTTTTTGAATTTAAAAAAGTTCGTGTAGCATGAACCGCAGCCTCACAGCCTCCTCTAACGCCAAAACCAAACTGCCGTGGTAAAAATGAATTTCGAAGTTGAGCCTGAAACTCACGGCAGCATAACTTTGACGTTAGGCGTCTCAAAGTGCTTCCGACGGCAATTGGACGTATACCACCGTCTTTTTTTTCTAGGGCTACTAAACTGGCACCATAAAGGATCGGGACTATCTCACTGTGAACCCGGCCTGCTAACATTAAATTGACCAAGGCCGTGAGTTCTTTCAGCAGAGCCTTTCCCGTCTCCCCTACAAGCATGCCAGTGAGGTCCTTTAAATGTTGAGGGGTGATACCGTCCAACCCACCGGCGGAACCATTTTGAAATGATTTAATCCCATTCATCACAGCTTCTTCGGTTACTATAAGGGACTGTTGATTATTTGTCGGCGGATCAGGTAGTTGTGAAGAAGCTGAGGGTGTGGGATGTTTACTTCTAAGGGCGGTGAGTGTTTCGCCGCAGTGTCTGGCTAAGGTGTTGTCAGAAAATATAAATTTTGCTGCCCCTCTAACGTTTCCCTCGGACATTTTATTTTCAATAGATTTAATTTTGAATTTGTTGAATTTTATATTTGTATTTATTTTAGGTACTAAAAGGTCTAAAGTGTTATTTTTTATTTGTGTTGTTAAAGATTGTGATTTATTTATATTTTTGACATGTAGAACTGTTTAATTGTATGCAAGCTGCTCATATAATGCCCTCCTTCTCATCCTTGGCACCCTGCCTGAACGCCAGAAACCGAAGCACAGTTTTGATTAAGCCAATGGTGGCTGCAGTGATGAATCCAATCATCATGGAGTATTGCAAACTGGTCAGGAAGTCAGGGCTTTGAATGGCAAGTCGCATTTTGCTTGAGAATGTCTCTTCGGGTTTGTAGGCCATCACTCCCCTGAAGTAGATTTGACCAAGGAATTCATAATCCAGTCTGACAACAATAATAATCTTGTATATGTCAAAAATATGGTAAATCTAAGTTAATCCTGGAAACGTGAGTTTATTTATACAAAATCTCCTCACCCCAAAAGGATTGTTATTATTTGAAATTGGATTCAGCCATATTTTTATTATTCATGGGTTCTAAAGAGCCGTTGTTTTCGATACGAGCAGTGCCTTCGCGTCCTTTCTTTCCTTTTCCTTTTGGGGTGAGGAGATTCTGTATAAATAAACTCACGTTTCCAGGATTAACTTAGATTTACCATATTTTTGACAGATACAAGATGACTGAGAGCCAAGGGTCCTTAATGTACCTTTGTGCGCTCTATAATGTAAAAAAAAAGCTGTCAGTCTCTGTCAGGCAAGTTTCCTGTTCAGTGTTGCCAAATATTTTTGCAGATGGGAACAAAACAGGAAATTTACGGATCTAATTTTTGTGGAAAATTAAGTAACAATTACGAGATTTGAGATAACTATATATAATAACAATAACCAAAGAGTAATACAGTATATAAAAGAGTATGTACAACAACAAACAAACGTCAAAGTCATTAAGTCACAGACTAATAAAAACAATTTTTTTTTAATTTTGTGTAGGAAAAGGTAAATGCGGTATGCGTCCAAAAACTATATTTTAGAATGAATCAATTTTCAAAATTATTTTTGGGCGTTTGGATTTTGTAAGTACTTTAAGGAGCATAAAAAACATAGGGTTAAAATTTTGAAATCTTGTGAATTGGATATTCTGCGTTGGAAAAATGCATCAGCTTAAAGCAAATATCAACTTTAAAAAGTTGTCAAATTTATACATAATATTGTTATACCATACATAAAGTCTTTTCAGTCTTGCTCTGATGATCCTACAGCCACTATTGTTGGTTGCATTGTCACGCTCTTGGCGTCGTAGGTCAATTTGAGATAACTCATTTTGATTCTGAATAAAAGAAATAAATGACAATGAACGTGCCAATAATTTATCAAATCTACGTTTGTGGTATTGAGCTTCGATTTAAATTTATACGCACCTTGACGTGCAAAATAAACCTAAACCTGCAGGTTGTCCGGTCGTCTCTGAGATTTGCACGCCTTCTTGAGCAATTGGAACTTTTCATGTGTTTGGTTTCTTTTTTATAATACATCAGTAACAGCGAGGTGGATGGCATGATTAATGCATAGCATCATTATGGCAGGGCTTTTGCGACCGATTTTTTGCCTCGTGTTGGTATATCACTTTTTATTAGCCATGGATGGAAAATATTGACTATATTCATAGAATGTTTCACTGGTCATCCATCCTGATTCGGAGTGACCTAATCCCCATTGATTTGGCATTTCTGCGACTACTACTGGTACAAATCGTTTATAAGGAAATAGGACTAAAGGAGGAGCTATAGCACCATCTGCTCCTACAGTAAACAATACAGTTAAACATTCTTTTTCGTCGTTTGTGATACGATTGTATACTTTCTTCGATGCTTTTAGTACCAAAACTTGTTTGTCTTGAGGTAATAGATAAAATCCACTCTCATCGCAATTAAAAATTCGTCTTGGGTCGTCGAAAATGTGAAGTAAATTTTCCTTTACTATGTATTTTCTAACTTTAGAAAACCAGTTTCTAATATCACCTTCTGTTACTGCTGCTCTGCATTTAATAAGTGCCTGAAGTAATCGTTTTGAAATTTCTGGGTGTCTGGATAGAAACGCTATTATACCATTTTTTACCAGGTTGGATATCGCGTTTCAAATTTTTGATTAATTTTGAAACAGAGTCTACTAATTGAGATTTGGTGATGGGAAATCCTATATTGCCCATCTCTATAACCCATTTCACTATGATTTCTTTCTCTAAATTTGTCAAAACTGTTGGACCACCTAGAATGCGAGATTTTTATATTTATCTTTTAATCTATCTATTAAAGTGCTTTTAGATACATTATAAACTTTAGAAGCTTTCCTAATACTTAATTTTGATGCCATCTAATGCTTTCTGAATGTTTTCCCGAGGATATACTAATATTTTCTTGGATTCCATATTTTTTTCATTCAATTAAATTAAAGTCAATTTCTTTCAATAATCTGAAACAGACAATATAAAAAAATTAGAGGTGTCATGGGATACCTTTCTGAATAATCACTTTCAGAATCAGAGTCCGTTACATTTATTATGAATCTTTCTGTCACATTATCAATAAGGTGGTCGAGTTGCATCATTTTGTTCTTCTTTTATAACGTGATCGATACAACTCGACCACCGTTGCGGTGTCGCCAACTTTAGCCCATCAATAAACAACTCTTTAATTTCAGCCATTTTAAAACTTTTGTTATTTTTGACGACATGCCCCTTTACCTTTGTGCCCACACTAGTTCTATGGGATTTAACTCACAGTGGTAAGGAGGCAGTCTTAAGATGGTGACACCGTACTCAGCAACGAGCTCATCAACTACATTTTTTTGGTAACTAGCTTTTTCTTTATTTACGATTTCCAGTAATTCTGATTTTATTATTGTGTCTTCGAAGTTTAAATTCTTTGAAATCAACCACTCTTGAATTTGGGCTTTACGCCACGCCGTAGTGGGAGGCTTTTCTACCTTACGGGAGTGGTAAGGGGCATTACGGAATCCTTTTTTAATTTCGGCAAAATTCCCTTAAGCCACTCCTCAAAATGTTCCGAATTCATGTCATTATGGTAGTAACTGGAATAGGATTGACAAATAAAATAAACCACGTTGCATTGCTCTGTAAACAAAGTTTTTATTTCATAAGTTATAAGTCATTATACTATTAAATATTCAATTTTTAACTTTTTATACGATATTATTTGATCACACTTAAATAACCTAGCCACGCTGACGTTTATTTCAATTGATTCGATTAAGCGGAGCGCGGCAAATTCTAATTAAAGAAATAAATTTTCTTTTCATTTATTTTAGCTAAGCAAAACTATTTTAGGGCTTTGGGTTGTTTGAAAGTCGCTTGAGATATGTGCTTTAGCCATCGCTATAGCCATTTTACGAGGTTTTTGTACGAGATGGTTTTAAATGATTTAAACACCGCCAAATCTAAAAGTTGCAATAGATGTGACGTGTGTGCTTGGGTTAGGGAAGCTTTACTATAGTGATGTTGTTTTCAACTGCTAATGCCACCGCTTACCTTACCTAAATTGGGAATAATTATTTTTAGCATGTAGACCAATGATATTTCATCCCTCCCATCTTTGATAGGGGTGTCTTATTTATTAATTAACTTACTTAATATTATTAATTAACTCGGTTATTACAGCAACAGCGTCAGATCAAGTAGCCAACAATCGACATTGTAATGATATAGATTAGAACGTGGTTGGCATGCATGTACGTGTTTGGAGGATCGTATTGACTGTTTTCTCCAATTTACGATGAATATTCTTCATTTCGTTTCCATTTTCAATAGGTTTTATTGTTACCTCTACGATGTGTTTCATTAAAGGGTGGCTGTAGACTTCTTTCATTATGTCTATGTTAATTTCTGGTAATTGTAGGTTGACTTTCGCTTTTCAATTATGTTGTATGTACGGTAGTGATGCAATTTTCAAGTTCAACATTTCTGTTCCGGATAATTTATTTGTAGTTGATCCGTTATTATTGTAAACTTCGATTATATTGACGCTATCTGTGAACAATGGTAGCCAAGTGTATTTTCTTAAATGTTTGATAATATTGCAGGTTCACTTGTTGGTTCTACGTTTTCGTCATGAATGAATAAGGAGTTGCATATTAATTTGCTTGATGTGTAGGGTTTGCACGTCGAAAGGTCCTCAAGTGTGGTGTATCCATCCATTCATCCATCCTTCGTCCGTTGCCTTTGTCAAACCGATATACTTATTTTGCACCAACAGAGTGTGATACAAATATGTACCGTTGTAGGTATTGGATTTAGGTATGGTTCTGTTTAGGTAAGGAAAGGATTTGGTAGACGTTTAAGATGTCGTCGTCCATGAGAGACATGATTTCGATTTCGATATCATTCGATTTATTGGAAAATTTTTGTGAGTTTCCCATCATGCTGTAGCAGCCTCTTCTTGGCCTCGATCACCTCGGGCAGTTCCTATAAGCAATAACCCATTTTCAGAATTTCAGTGGGCACTGTTTGTACTAGTGGTCGGTTGGTGCTGGCAACACTACTGTCATGGCAGCACTGTGTGCGCTGCACACTCGCAAGGGCGGCGAGTATGTCCAACATGTTGACGACTGCATTGTCTCGAGCGTCAATTCTTACTTCGAGAGGACGCCCTTTCTCTTGTGGCTCGTCTACTTCCATCATTGAATGAAATACAGGTCTCTTCGCGAATGCTTATCTCTTAGTCAGTAATGGGTTCAAAAATTTACCCTCATCAATGTAAATTTTAAGTATCCTTTTACCTAACGGCTTAATTTTTGTTCCCCCAAATGCTTCTAGTATAATAGTTGTCTCAGACCAGTAAGGATTGTCATCACAGACAATTTTTTTCAAATCATTTAGAGAAAGAACATTTACTTGTGCCCCCGTGTCACACTTGAAATTCACCTGTTTATTTTCAACCCTAATAAATATCACCCACTCATTATTGTTTTTATTTATCATACTTTTATTATTTACAGTATGACATACCCTCACTAGTCACAAATCATGAACAAAGTTATGATTAGAATCCTTAATACAAGTTACATTTTTATTTTTGCAGCATTGTGCAAAATGGTTCAACTTCATACATTTATTACAATTTTTTCCAAACGCCGGACATTTTCTGGGATCATGTTCCCTGTTACATTTAAAGCAATGATAAAATTGCCTATTAAAAAATTTCTGTCTACCTACATCTTCAGTGCTAACTTTATTAGAATGATAATACTTATCTTTATTATTACCCTGTTCTTTTATTATGTCAATACCCCTAGATGAATCAGGGTATTTCCTCATGAGCTTAGAGTGTTCCTTTGACAGTTCCGCAGCTCGGCACATTTTCACTGCTTGGTCCAGGGTCAAATCACCAATTTCCAGTAACTTTTGTTGTAGCTTTGTGTCGTTGATTCCCAAAACTATTCTGTCCCTAATCATTCTATCCTCAAAATTTTGGTAGTTACATCTCTTCACCAGTTTTCTCAGGTCACAGTAAAATCTGTCTAAAGTTTCTCCATCTTCTTGTTGTCTGTTACTGAAGTTGTATGAATTTATTAACTCGTTCTGTTTAGGTTCAAAGTAGGTATCAAACCATTTTAACACTGTTCACTGAACGACTGGCAAATTTAAGGAAAAAGTCGTTTATATATCTAAAGGGGGTAATTAATACAATACGGAATTGTTTATACTTGGTGTAGAACTATATCGATTTTGTGCACAAGTATTTTTTTTAAACTCGTTTTATACGATCTTCCATATTTATTAATAATTTATCTTTGAAGCGTCGCAAAAGATCTATACCGATTATACCATCGAAGGGAACTTTAAAATTCATAATAATTATAGAATTTCTGTTCGTAATGTTCCGTAAATTGTACAGTACGAATTTAGTTGCGGTGAAAAATTCGTCGTCCATACCGATGACTTTTACTTGTTTTGATTCGTTGAAGTACAAAGTTAATACTTTGTAACGTTATGGTTGTATAGTAGATATTCATTTATTTATGATTAACTGATTATTACGAGATTGTTGAGTATTCAAAGTATTATTTATAATTTAAGTTCGAGCCGGTTGGTGATAGAGTTGCTCTCTATTTCGAAAACAGACTTCTCGACGATCACGGTCTCCGTTTGGTCGTATAAATTATGAATAGAGTTGTTTTGTTGATTTTTCCTTTTCATATTTTTTGACGATTGCAAGTTTTATTTTTTTTCTACAAACCTCGGCAAACCTTTAATTTTACAGACGGTACAAAAAAGGTACCTTAAGGTACGAAGGTACCGTGTCTCGGCGTGAGACGAGGAGTGGCCTGTTGTTCTGTTGCGGGCAGAGGATGTGTAGGTGTAATAGAGCGAGGAGGTATTTCTGGAATAGGGTGAGGAGTTATTTGAGGAAAAATAGGAGGAGGAGTTATTGCAGGAATAACATGGGGAGGAGTTAGTTCAGGAGGAGAAAGTGGGACTGGATGGACGTCAACATCACTGACTGCTCGCCCCCACCGTTTCCTGCAATTTACTCCATTAATTTACATTGCGCTAATATCAATAAATTTATTATTTATAGTATTTATTTATACTCTAGTGGCCCGCTCCGGCTTAGCCCGTGGAATTTTAATAACACTTACCGAATATTGAACATTGACATTATTGGTTACTGTTCTTCCCAACGGATGTAGCGTGATGTTATATAGTGAAAGATTTTTTTAATCGGATCAGTAGTTTTGAAGAATACCTCCTACATACAAACTTTACCTCTTTACAACTACTAAACTTGTCAGCATAAAACTTACTTTCAAACCCGAACCAAAATCATTTCCCAAAATTTGGAGAAATTATAATGAAATTGCAGACATAAAATGTTAAATTTAGTATTGCTTGATGAGGACGAAAACAGTTTGTTTTCCTTACTTTGTTCAACCCTTTCCAATCTTTGATGGCTCCATCTCCATTTGAATTCAATGCAAGGGCTATTTCCTCCCACATTCTGCGGGAGAATTCTCTTGCATGTGAAGTTTTATTGTAACCTATAGCTATTTCTCTTATAGAGAGACACTCGTACATTTGTTCAATTTGGGTATAGGTTACCCTTAGACGCGATGATTCACTGAAAGTAAACTAACACTTGAAAATACTATTTTCTCCGTTACTTACTCAAAATTGAATTTATTAACATTACTTATGCCATTACGACAAAAATGTACTTCTTTTTGTTAATGGCGGTCCGACCAATATTTAGTGTATAGGCAGTTAGGCACCATTCGCAACCAAGTAAAATATTTAAAAACACAAGGTAGTCTCCAAAACGATGGGGCGATACGCAGAGGGGGAATCTGCGGGGCGTCCGTCTTTCTTAAGTAGGACGAGCCTGCCCGTCTTCCAATCTTTGGGGAACCGGCCGGTCTGCAGACACGTATCCAACAGCCCGAGAAACCGGCCCCCCAGTTGCGGCATAGCCAAGACCCAGGCCCGACCGGGGATTCCGTCTGGCCCCGGGGCAGTATTTTTCCTCCGGAGCCTGTCAGTGGCCGACTTCAGCTCCGCCGGTGTTACAGCCAGCGCCTCCACTGCATCTTCCTCCCAGTCGGGAGGAACCATGTCGAGGGGGTCTCGCTCCCTCCGCTCAGGGAACAGGGCTGAGACCACTCAGTGCGCAAGTCTGCAATCTTGTGTGCGACATGGCCTCCCGAAACCAGGCCGTCTCCGCGTCAGGGTTGATGTCTGCCATCGGCCGGGGCTGCCAGGCCTAGACAATGGAGGCCTCCTTCAGGGCTGCCCGATCCAGACGCCGGAGTATCCACCGCTTTCGCGGTTCGTCTTCGGTACCGTCCGGACGAGCAGCGCCGGCGCCGTCCCCGGGGGCAGAGAGGTCGATCCGAATATATCGGTGATCCGACAGTGTCTCCACCTCCTCTAGGACCCTCCAGTCCAGAACCCGTGCGGCGGCAGCCGGGCTAGCGAACGAAACGTCCACTATTGAGCCTCCATGCTGCCGCACGCAAGTGTCGACGGTGCCCACGTTTAAAATCGAGAGACCCGTCGACACTGCCCACTCCTCCAAAACCTTGCCGTGCGCGTCAGTTGCCGGGCAACCCCAAGCCAAGCATTTGGCATTGAGGTCGCCCATACCAGCACTGGGGTCGCCGGGAGTCGCCCAATGGCGGCCCCCAGTGCGCCCAGATACGTCTCGAACTCGGCGAGGGTTCTATTGGGGGAGAAGTATGCCCCCGACCAAACAACAAACACCACCCCACTGGGCCGCCACGTACCCCGCGAGGGCAATAACGTCGAGAGGCGGGACGTCGACGGCGCCAGAACTCACTATGGCCATCAAGCCAGTTATGTCTGGGGGGAACTACATAGGGCTCGGCGACCACCGCCACGTCAATTGACCACTCCGCCACGGACTGCAGGAATAAGTCCTGAGCCCGCGCGGAGTGGTTCAGATTCCCCTGGAGGAGATGTATTAGGCGGAGGCCTGTAATGGATCCACCGACATCTCCTCAGGGGCTTTCGGCCCTGCGGCAGCTGGAGCAAATGCAGCTGCCGCTTTCCTAACTCTTTGTCTCTTCGGGGGCGTGCATCTGTCGCCCCCGACGACGTGGTTTGCCGGCCTGCCTGCTGACTGGCAGACCGGGCAGAGCGGCGTGGCAGAATAACATATATCGCTGCGGTCGACCCCCTGGCACTAGGCGCTAGCGTGGCCCCTCTCCAGGCATTTGTAACACATGAGGGGCCTCGATGGCAGCACCGTCACCCTCAACTTGCACCAGCTGAGGAAGAGGCCTTTCTTCGACAGCTGGTTCGCCGCCGCCACCGGGCATCGCGCCCAGACCGTTCCGGTCCTGGCCGGAGTGCGGCCGCGGACTTCGCCCACCCTCACTGCATCAGTGCTGCAGCCGGCGACCTCCGCGATTGCCCGTGCCACGTGTTCGGGCGTAGTCTCGTCATCCAGGCCCGTAATGCGTACGTCGACGCATTTGATGGGCCTGGACACTCGCTCCTCTTCTGGCCCGAACACTTTCCGCAGTTCGGCCACGAGCAGGTCCGCCTTCTCGGCTCTGTCCGGACCGGACAGCTCCAGGCCCCTGCCACCCGAGATCGTGTGCCGGAACGCGACCCCGGGGATACCCAGGTCCTCCAGGCGCACTGCCGACTTGGCCTGTGCCAGGGCCGAGGCATATGCCATGCCTTTATCGACGGAGGGAGCAGGGTCAGTGTGACCGCCGCAGTGCGGGGGGGCCTCAGTTGTGCCACCATCTTTTTTGCCTTCTGGGCCTTCGCGGAAGCAGCAGCAGCCTTCCGCTGTTTCTTCTGCTTCTTATGTTCCTTGCGCCCCTGGCCCACCACGGTCCATTCCGTCGGTGGAGGGGGCGCAGGTTGTGTCGCCTTTTTGGGCGCCTGCTTAGGCGTCGGCTCCTTAGCTGCCTTTTGAGGTGCCGGTCCCTTGGCCGGAACAGTCTTGGGAGCTGAGCCCACAGACTTCCCGGCGAGGGGAGGTCGCAGAGTAGGGGCCGGCGGAAGCGAAGCGAGCGTTCACCATTGCACCCATTTGGCGCATTGCCACGGATCCCCTCTTGGATGGCCCTCTTAACGTCTGAAGACGTGAGGGCCCCCTCAGGATTCGACGGCTCGGTCGGAACGGGCCTGGAGTTAAGCGCGTTTTCATATTTTAAGGCGGCCTCAGCTGCCTTTTTGGCCACCTCTCGAAGCCGTGCCACCTCCCCTGTCAGGTTCTCCACCTGACTCCGGAGCTCCACCACTTCGGTTGATCTGGGTGGCTCCGAGAACTTGCCCACACCCTCCATTACCACGTCAAGGTCTCCGCAGAACCGTTGAGAGCCTGCTGAAACTTGCCATGCAGGCTTCCCGAGTATGCGGAGACCGTCTTGATGATGGCCACCGATTCATCCAGGGCGCGCTAGAGGGCCGCCCGGTCAGGACCAGACTCCTGGATGACAGATCTGGTGCGTCGGCGTATGTCGCCCACCTTTACGGCCTCTGCGCTGCAGCCGGTGCTCCGCGCGATAGCTCGCGCCACGTCCTCGGGAGCGACCGAGTCGTCCAGGCTCGCGATGCGCACATCCGCGCATTTCACGGGCCTGGAGAACCAGACCTCATCTTCACGGAACACCTTCCGCAGCTCAGCCGCCAAAAGGTCCGCCTTTTCACCCCCGTCCGGGCCGGACAGCTCTAAGGACCTGGCCCCCGTAATGGTATGTTTGAAGCCCATACCGGGGATGCCCAGGTCCTCGAGCCTTACCCCCTCCCTGGCCTTGGTCAGGACCGAGGCATACGTTAGGCCCTTTTCCAGGGCCGCTGGCAGCAGGGTGATGGCCACCGCCGCTGTGCGCCCTCTTCCTCGCCTTCTGGGCCTTGGCGGTAGCAGCAGCCTTCTGCTGCCTAGCCTGTTGCCTCCTTTTCTTGCGCCCCTGACCCACCACGGTCCATTCCGTGGGAGGCGTGGGCGCAGGCTGTCCAGCCTTTTTGGGCGCTTTTTTAGGAACCGGTCCCTTCACAGGGGGCGGACCTCCCGTAGGAGCTGGTCTTTTTGCAGGGGCCGGTCTTTCTGCCGAAGCCACCTGAGCTGCGGGAGCCGCCCTAGAGTCTCTGGCCAGCGGAGGTCGGACAGTCGGCTCCCGAGGCAGCCTCCTTTCGAACTCGGCCAGGCGGGCCGCCACGAAGTCGCCCATCTGACGCACTCCTTTGGCTATGTCCTCCTGCACGGCCTCCTGCACGGCCTTGGCCATGTCCCCGGTAAGGGGCGTCCGCTCGGGCTGAGCCTTCGCCCTTGTGTCCTCCTGCTGGCGGAGCTCAACAACCTCTTTTTTCAGTGCGCTGATCTCCGCCACAAGGCCCAGCACCTCCTGTCTCAACCTGTCCTCGATGGAGGTCCTGGGGCCGCCCAGCAACTGCTCCAGGGACCTCTTCACCGTTTTGTCGACAGCATCGGCCGACACCTTGAGCGCACTCTGGTATTTGCCGTGCAAGTGCCCAGAGCCGGCCGCCACCATCCAGACGATATCCACCGCCGTGTCCATGGCGTCAGCGAGAAGCGTCTCGCTGGCGCCGCCACCGCTGATTCTCGTGACGGTGTCGCTGAGCTTCGTCCTCGCTGCTTCCACCATCGCCATGGTGGACTCGCCGCTCAGCGACTCCTTCGACGACCCTCTAGCGGCGGACACCCTTCTGAGGGGGGCGACCTTGACCTTGAAGGGTCTCTCGAGACCCCCAAAGACCTCGTGCCGGTCGCCGACAAGCGGGTGGCCCGTCCTCTTGCACCTATGGGAGCCCTCAGCTCCGACTCATCATTGGAGGAGAGGTCCGAGCCTCCCTCCATCCTCCTCCTCTTGCCTCCTCTGCCCTTCCCTTTCAAGCGAGACGCGCTCTCCCCCACCGTCTCCGAACCTGCCTTTGAGGGCGTGTTCTCGCTTGCAATAGTTTTTTTTGAAATTATATTATTCGGATCCATTTGATTCCCACGAGTATGGGGGAAAAGAAAGTCCACCCGGGTAAGCCTACTTACACCCAGGGTTTCGGCCGGTGCCCTGGGAGCGCTAGCGACTGATCTGCCTCATCAGCCATGCATCCCCTCGCCACGCTAGAGCTTGGGATTGAGGGATTTTTTATAGAGGTTGTCTCCTCGCGACCCAGGCGGTTAAGCCAAGGCCCCCGTTCCCTTTCATCGCTGAACTGCTAGGACATGATCAACAACCAACCATCTGATCCAGAGTCGGTCCGGAGCGGTTTGTGGGGTGTGCGGCCCAAAAAGACCGCGCCCACCCACCTCGGGTGTTCTTGGTTTCTCCCCGGGACAAAACCCAGGGCTACTGAGCCCCCCCGCCATGACAAGGTGACACCCCTGGGGGGATGGTTGACACTTTTTTTTTTTTTTTTACGTGGGGAAATGCATCATGTTTATGTGGGACTTTAACCCACTAAAACCCCACGGTACTCCGTCGCGCCGGTTTGTCGGCGGGCCACGGGGACGCGTTAGCATTCTTCCGCGACCCGCCGCCGGGTGGCCGTAAGGCCCCACCTCGCTTTTGGTATCACAGCGTGGGTGCGCGAGCGCCCAGGCTCAGCAGGGAGTACCACTGCTGCGCCTGTCTTCGTGGCCTCTGTTTGGTACGGCCGGTGGACCCCCCCACCGACCGCCAGAGACCAGAGGGGCGCTGGTATCAAGTACCAGCGCCCGTCGCCAAGGGCGACTCTTGGGCCTCCATTTCCTGGAAGCCCCTGAGCGGCGCCCCCCGTTGTGCTTTGGGGGGCGTGCATTTTGCGGCTCCAATCATGTGGTCCGCCAAGTTGCCAGCCGCTTCGCACACTGGGCAATGCGGCTTGGCGGAACACTTTGCCGCCTTGTGGCCGGGCTGTCCGCAGCGGTAGCACAAACCGCTGCGATCGACCGCGCCCGTACAAAGGGCCTGCGTGTGCCTCAGCTCGAGACACTTGTGGCAGCGCAAGGGCCGCGGCGGCAGCACGATGACTCGCGCCAACGCCCAGCCCACTTTCACCTTTCTGGCTTTGGCCAGCACACAGGCCGCGGTCATGGGGACCTTGACCCATAACGACCCGAGTCCAGTCGCGTTAAGACGCCGGATCTTGCCCATCTTAATTAATTCAGGCGAGCAGCCCCCGGTAAGGGCGATCGCCTGAGCCACCTCGGTGGCCGTTGTGGTTTCGTCCAGGTCCATAACACGCATTTCTGCGTACTTAGTGGGCCTGGACACCCGGACGGCCTCCTCCCCCAGGACCTGTTGCAGCCTCCCTGCAAGCAGGTCGGCCTTGGCGGGTCCGTCATCACCGGAGACCTCGAAAATCCGAGCTCCGGTGATGACGTGCTTAAACGCTAAGCCATCGATGCCCAGGTCCTCCAGCTTTATGTTGTCCCGAGCCTGGGTCAGGATCTCTGCGTAAGTCAGGCCCCTTTCGCAAGCCGCGGGCTGCAGTGTAATCACCACAGCAGCGGAACGAGGGGGCCTGAGCTTCACCGCCTTCTTTCCCGCCTTTTTCCCCTTTTCAGGGGCTTTGGAAGGTGGAGCCTTCTTAGCCTCCTTTCTCTTTTTAGGCTTCCTGCCAACCCGGGTCCACTCACCGCTAGGCGGAGCGAGCGGGGGCGCCATTGGGCCCTTTACCGTTTTTTGGGGCGCTGTCACAGGAACAGACGCCCCCCCTTTTTCCTCGCAGCCTTTGCTGGAGGGACGGCTTCCTCCTCCCGGGAGTCAGTTATTGTCCCCCGGGAGACGGTAGGAATCCGTCTTGCTGGAGCTGAGGTAACCTCGTCCAGCCTCCTATGGAGCTCCGCCACTTCACGGCGAAGCTCTGCCACCTCTTGGACGAGACCATCGTTGGCGGTCCGCAGACCTCGCAGCGATCTCTCGTCTTGTAGGGCGCGATTGGCAATCATTTCGACGCTGATGTCCATCGTATTTATACTGCGATGAAGACCATCACAATCTTCCGGATTGGCAATCTCCGAGATGATTTTTTTAATCTCTCTCGTCTTATGCAAATTATTTAATTTATCCATATGATTCCCACGAGTAGGAGGGATATAAAAGGTCGGCCCGGGCGGTGCCCTCTGCACCCGTGTAAGCCTAATACCCCAGGAGGTCGGCCGGTATCCTGGGGGGGGGGCGCTAAAGACTGATCTCACTCATCAGCCATGCATTCCCTCGCCGCGCCCAAAGCTTGGAATTGAGGGATTTTTTATAGAGGTTATCTCCTCGCGACCCAGGCGGTTAAGCCAAGGCCCCCGTTCCCCTTCATCACCAGACTCCAGGGTTTACGGGTTTGCCAACGGCGGCAGTTTGCAACTGCCCGTCCGGCTGTGCACTTAAGCACCCACCGGACCCGTCGCCAACCGCATCCGGCTAGACTCTGATCCAGAGTCGGTCCGGAGCGGTTTTGTGGGGTGTGCGGCCAAAAAAGACCGCGCCCACCCACCTCGGGTGTTCTTGGCTTCACCCCGGGACAGAACCCGGGGCTACTGAGCCCCCCCCCCCGCCACGACAAGGCGACACCCCCAGGGGGGGATGGTTGACACTTGAGGTGACCTTTTTTTTGTAGCTTGGGTGGTATTACTAGCAAAAAAAAAAAAGTTAAATAACTTGCACTATGTGGGATACGAGATTTTGCAGTTGTGGGTCTTTACCCAAAAGGTATTGTGTCTAAAAATGTCGTGTTTATGAATTTACGTTGTATTGCAATTATTTTATTAAATGAAAATTGGACGGTCCGTGGGATGCGAGCTTTAGCATAATGAGGGTTACATTTTACTTCTGCATTGAAAACTAAATTTTGATTTTATTGTGGGTTACGATAACATATTCATGAAACCATTCCATCCTGGAATATAATTATATAAACATCCAAAGAGCATTTAGTTTAGAATTTATAGTAGGATTTAAATTAGGTACTTCTTCTGGTATTTTAAAGTTTTAGTTTATTGCACGTAGAGGAATCTTATTGTACTATTCTTGGTACTTTCATTAAAACTAGGTACGTCCTCGGAAATATCAAACCAGCCTTCATCATCATCTATCTGTTGAAGTGCAATCAATTGATCTACATTTTGTAGTTCATCTTCAGGGATTTCGTCGTCTTCTGTATCCTCAGTTACGTTATCATCCTCATAATTATCGCTATCACTTTGGTTACTCTTGTACGCATGAGGTTGCGTGCTATGCTTGGAACACTTTCTGACCTCATGTGTATCGTGGCAGGTCTCTAATTGGGTCACTCTCCAATAAAAGATAATACTGTTCACTCTACTATATTGACATAGACCTGCTTGCTAGGCAGTATTATTAATGACCAAGTGAATTTCAACGCTATGCATGCGGCTTACTGCCGGGAGCGTTTACATGTAACTGGCGTGCGCCGGAGCTTCATACCTGTACGGTCTAACCGCTACACTACTTCCCCCCTACGATTGAGAGAAAGTGTTTACAATATTTCCTAAAAGAGACACAAAATTTTCATAAGCAATCATCTAGCAAGCAGGTTACACATAAAAAATAATCACATTAAATCAAAAATACATAAGCAATTCTTAAGTGCTAACATTTTCATAACAAAGGTAATAATAGGTACACAGTAATTTACAACGTCTTAAAAAGTATAAAAAAAAATTACTGAAATGCGAGATGTTTCTGACTGTACAAATATTAATTAGTAACATCTTTTCTGACCGTACTTATGCGACGAAGTAGGTATGCATAAAAATGTTCAACCTTGCATTTTCTATAGATGCGTTGACGATGCTCGTACATGACTCATTTATTTTAGCATTCTTACTTGGCTAAAAAAATATATTATATTACACAAAAATTGCTGAGTTCCCTAAAATGAATATTCAACAACAAATTACGTAATTACATGCATAGGTAAAAATATAAACACAAATTCATTTACAATTAACAAATAAATAGCAAAACCGTAACCTAATTTGATATCTTATCTCTAGAATAGGTATAGGATTTCTGTTTGAGAGGTAGGCAGAGGCCACCTTTACTGTTCGTGAAGTCGGTACCACCGCGACTTTTTCTGTATGAGAGGTAGGCAGAGTTGCCACCTTTACTGATCGTGAAGTCGGTACCACCGCGACTTTTCTGTTTGAGAGGTAGGCAGAGTTGCCACCTTTACTGTTCGTGAAGTCGGTACCACCGCGACTTTTCTGTTTGAGAGGTAGGCAGAGTTGCCACCTTTACTGTTCGTGAAGTCGGTACCACCGCGACTTTTTCTGTATGAGAGGTAGGCAGAGTTGCCACCTTTACTGATCGTGAAGTCGGTACCACCGCGACTTTTCTGTTTGAGAGGTAGGCAGAGTTGCCACCTTTACTGTTCGTGAAGTCGGTACCACCGCGACTTTTCTGTTTGATAGGTAGGCAGAGTTGCCACCTTTACTGTTTCGTTTTCGGACAAAATATGAGCGGGTTTCAATCTGTCCACAGAGATATTAACCTTGACTCGATTTGCATTTTCGCATAGCTGCAAATTTTCTGTAGGACGTCATGGTCGGAAGAAATCACTTCACTGTCGGAACTATAAAAGTCCCCGGGCAGGCGAAGCGTTTTCCCGAACGTCAACTCGGCGGCACTTACATAGGTGTCGTTTCTGCTGGCGGTTCCTCGACCGCGATCTGTCTCCATTGCGCTGTCTGTTCCCGGTCTCCATCCTGCTCCTCCGCGCCGAAATAGCTGCCCTCTTTCGCCAAAGAGCTGTAGTCCACGATCGCAGCCATCTCTCTGCTGTCCTTGTCGGCTGGAGTAGGTCAATAAAATCCGGATGCAGCTTCAGTCATTGTATAACACGAAAACTCGCGCCGTGTGCGGTCTCGGCGCACAACTATAGCAGCGGGTTTCGCGACGTCGAAGGGTCACCAATGTAACACTTGAGGTTGCGTGCTATGCTTGGAACACTTTCTGACCTCATGTGTATCGTGGCAGGTCTCTAATTGGGTCACTCTCCAATAAAAGATAATACTGTTCACTCTACTATATTGACATAGACCTGCTTGCTAGGCAGTATTATGAATGACCAAGTGAATTACAACGCTATGCATGCGGCTTACTGCCGGGAGCGTTTACATGTAACTGGCGTGCGCCGGAGCTTCATACCTGTACGGTCTAACCGCTACACTCTATTCAATTTCACTATTGATTTCTTACGAATGATAACTTTCTACTATATTTTCAATTCTGTGGATATTTTTTCGACCTCTTCATTCTCAAGCTCATTCAACTCGACGTTCTCTGTCTCGGTTTCTATATCTTTTTTCTTCTTTCGTAGTCTTATTTCTCTCATTAATAACTTATTTTTCTGAATAAATTATTACTTGTCCGTTAGCGAGGGAGTCTTGGTGGGATTGTAGTGGAAACTTCCCAGTAGTCTCATAGTTCTTATATTGGTTACCACATCAGCAGCGGTGCCGGCCAAGCTCAGTGGTAGAATATATAGCAGATGTTACAGGGGTGAGCTAACCTGTGGGTTAGCGAGCAGCTTAAGTTATTAAATATAAAGTTTAGGGCGCCACCAGCGGTAACGGCACTGGACCAAAAAGAAGAAGATGAGGTTGACGAGACGAAGCCTGGAAGGGGCTCTCCTCGGACGTTGAATGCAGACCCGACCCGAGCACTTCACGACAGGGTCTGGATCCTTGTACAACCTCTCTGATTCCGGCGCTCCTCACCGAAGCCAAGAGTCTCGCCCGTACAAGAAACCTGGAATGAACACATGCCAAGGGTCAGACCAACGAGCCGATTGGGGACGAGGTACACGACCACGGCTCGCTTGCTCTCCACGCGTCAACTCACCTGTCGGAGGTCAGTTGCCAGAACACTGACTGGAATCCAGCAGACGACAATCCGCAACCACAGATATCCAAGACAATATATTCAATTTAACGCGAACACAATTTCTTTGTTTCAATTCAAAAGTTTCGTTCACCTGTCAAAAACCACCAAGCCGCACCGCGCGCTTTTTTTTAACGGGCTCGACGGGAGGCGAAGGTATCAAGCCATACATTCTACTCGAAGAAAAATTTATGTGTAACAAAATAAATTAATTAATTAATCCCTTGATGTTGTTTTTAATAAGTTTTGCATTTGATTTTCGCTAATATCTAATGGCATTAAGTTGGAACACGATATATTGCTTAATGACGGGCAATCGCTATCTGTGCATGAAGCACTCAAAGAATCAGGGGATGATACACGGGGCGAGTTAAGACGCTGTTTAGCATAATCCTTTGAGTGGGAATGTCCTTGATAAATTGAATTATTGCTTGATTTTTCACAAGTTTTTTTTCATTTTGTGAATATTTCATAAGTGTCCGAGTCACTTTTATCTGATGGAGAATCAAAGCTCGAGGAACAAATCTGACATTTTTGAGAGTTTGTACTTTATTAGGCGTGCACACTGGAAATTGTCTTTTGAATATTTTACTATATTTTAATTGCAAACTTTGATAAATACTCATTAAAAATAATATGAAATTTACGGCACTTACTATTTGAACCAAAAAACTTTCCTCACTGTAAGACGTATGTGGATGGTAGGTATCATCTGTCCAAGTGCACTCATAATTTCGTCAAACCTAATTTGAAAACTATAGTCTCTAATCTTGCATCCACTTTTTAACCGACTTCAATAAAGGAGGAGGAGGTTCACAATTCGACTGTATTTTTATTTATTTCTTTATGTTTGTTACCTCAGAACTTTCGACTGGGTAGACCGATTTTTGATGATTCTTTTTTTTTAAAGCTGGTCCTTCCCGTGTGGTCCCATTTCAATTGGTCCAGTTCTGAGAATGGCATCCCCATGAGAAAACTATATAAGTCTTAAATGGACGAATACCACGCCAACCGATTTCGATGATTATTTTTTTATTGGAAAGGATAGGAGCAAATTAACGATACTTGGCCGAATCTTTTATAGGCTTACCGGATATTTGAGTCACCTACCGTAACGTCGTTATGGTCAAGTAATATGAATAGTGTGAAAGGGTGTAGTTACATTAGGGGTTTCTATTTCTAGGTTCTCATCTCTATCGTATGTACGTCTCAATGCACTAAGTTGCATAGTTGGTTCAACTGTTGTTGTAGTCCTTTTAGTATTACATTGATTGAAAATTTGTATACAACATCCGTCTGTATGATGGTGATTTATTTTAAAGAAAGAATAGATTTTACAAAGTCTATACATAAAATAACTTAAGACTGTGCCACAGAGAGCATATAATAAATAGGGTATGTGTACATTGGATCTTAATGAATACTCCTTTTTTTGTTGAGTATTAATTTGTTCTTCAATAGAATGAAGTTTAATTGAAGCTAAATTTAAATCGTCCAATTGTATGTTTCCAACTTTGAAAGGAGTAAATAAATGTTTAGTTTTGTTTAGTTTAAACATTCATCTTTCGTTAAGTCTAAGTCGATTGCTGGTGGCGTATAATTTGTTATTATATCGCTCGTAGCTGTAATTTGAATTAAGTTGGCATATCCTTTACAGTCTTTTTCGAGTGTGATGATACCTGTGTTATTTAATTCGTAATCTTTTATGTCGTTATTTAGGCAATCTACTGTTAGTTTAGTAGGTTTTGAATAAATAAATATCCAGCGGTTATTAGATAATTTCTGTCATAATTCGACTTGTCCGTATTGGAATTTCGTTATGCATTCTTTGGGTAAGGTTTTAACAATTTTAGTAATTAATTGGGATTCACATGATGGATTCGACATAGATGAATATTCGTTAACATCTTCACAAATGTAGTGCTCAGAGGAGAGTTTCTGGCATTGAATTACACTATTAAATTGCACATAGGAATGTCTATTTGTTGTTATTCCTATATATCTCTTAGTAGGTTGCACAAGAGCGAAAGTTAAGTCTTGAAAGTTATGAGGTACAGGTAATGGAAAAACATGATATAATTCAAATTCTTCGGATTTAACTAGAGGTATATTCAGAAGAAATACTAATTTAAAATGTATATGGAATACATTTAATTTTGATACGTCTATGAGAACATGTATGTCTTCCAAATTAAGAGGAACTGGGAATTCTTTATTTTGTTTTAAGAATAGTAGATTTGAGGGTTAATTCGATATATATTTGTTTAGGGGAAATTATTGAAGGATGTAAAACGTTTTGTTTGGCAAATAGGATTGAATTCACTACTGTGTTAATTTCTTCAATAAGATCTATAATACTATGTCATCTAGATATACAAAACAGTATAAACCTTGAGTTCCGCTTAATACGTTATTCATTAGGCGTTGGAATGTAGCAGGAGCGTTTTTTAAACCAAATGGCATTCTTACATATTCGAATAAACCATGAGGTGTTGAAAATGCTGTTTTGGCTATGTCGTCCGAATTCATTTCTATTTGATGAAAACCACTAGGGAGATCTAGGGTTGTGAAATATTTAGAGTTACCTAATTGATCTAAAATGTCAGCAATATTTGGTAAAGGATAGGCATCGCCTACTGTAACGTTGTTAAGTTTCCTATAATCTATAACAACTCTCCATTTAGATTTTCCGGATGCGTACTTTTTCTTGGGTACTATCCATAAAGGAGATGACCATAGTTGATGGTCTAATTATGTTTTGGTTTAACATTTTATTAATTTGATATTTTACTTCTTCTTTATGTATTTCTGGGTAGCGGTACGTTTTACTTTGAATTGGTACATTTGTATTAGCACGTATTTCATGTTTTACAACATTAGTACTTGTCAGTTGATCTCCTTCTAAAAAGAATATGGAATTAAAATTTTCACATAAATTTAATAAAGACTCTTTTTCTTCAGAGTTTAAATGATTTGTTCATAATTGTTTAAATAAAAGATATTTTCGATCTGATGTGTCTAATATTTGAAAGGGGTAGAAAGATTGCAATTACTCGAGGTATTGCTCTCTTTATTAAAAGAATCGGAAAGATTACAGACACGCGAAGTACTGTATTCATTTTCGACATAATCTAATGGTTCAAGAACGACATCTAGTCGCTTAATAACTACCTCTTTTTCGAGAGTATTTAAAATAGAAACGAAGGCTTTGTCTTCTTTGTCGACTTTAGTAAGAACATTAGATAGATAGACACCATTTATAATTTCTATATTGTCAATAAGACCTTCCCTCACTTGGGGGTTACGAACATTAGCCTTTATAAGAGTTTCACTTCTGGGCTTTAAACGATATAAAAATTTATTTAATAATTGCACTTTAGTACCGAGAAAATACATTTCTTTCGTTTTGAAATTTAATTCAGCATTTAATTCAGTTAAAATGTCGTTACCTATGATTCCATCATAATCAAGAGAAATATTTTCTTTGTCATGTATGACATGAAATCTGTGATTAAGTAATATATTTCCTAAATTAATATTTAAATAAGAATATCCTAGAGTTTTACATTGATTAGTTGATTTAGTTATTCCTACGATATTAATTGTTTTATGATAATATACATTTGTATTTAAATCTAAGTATTCAGCTTTAACTAAAGAAATGCTAGCACCTGTGTCATTGAGAAATTTAAGTTTTTTAATCCTTTTCAATTGATTCTTGACAATTGACTTCTATATAAAATATGTTATTATCGTTAATATGCATACATTTTAATTTACTTGTGCCTGAATTAAATTCGCAAGGCTCATCGGGGCGGCATCTTCTTCCGAGAACGTGTTTGAGTTTAAAGAATTAATAGAATTTTGTGTATTATTTGATGTTGAAGGATATTGTACGGACCTTTGTGTGTTCATATTATTGTTTCGCGGAGGATTGTTATAATATTTGGTATGGCAATAACCTTCCTTTCCACATCTTTTACATATTTGTATTTCATTCAGATGATGAAAAGTTGATGAGTTAACATGTTGAGTTATAGCTTGATGTTGGTTTCTTTTATTTAAATTGGTATCATTTCTATTAGTATTACTGGTATGTATATTATTACTATTCTCTTTATTTCATTTCTTTTCTTTAAATTACATTTTTACATATTTAGGTATAAAAAAACAAAAATATATAAAAATATAAAAAAGGATTTATCCCCCCAGAAGCGAGGTTAATACCCAAACTACCGGTGGTTAGGGCTGCAGAGAGAGGAACTTCCTCACAATACGGGCCGTGCTGAGGAGTACTGCCTTCTGGATCTGACCCTTGACCCAACTGCCAATCTCAAGGCTCCTAAGGTGACAGTCAAAACTCTTAGCAAAAAGACCATTGACTGTCACGACTATCGGTACAATGATCGCCGACTTTACATCCCACATGTCGACAATCTCGTGAGCCAAGTCAAGATATTTTGATTGTTTATCTTTCTCAGCTTTCACAAGATTGTCGTCATGTGGGATAGTGACATCGATTATCATTGCAAGGCGCGCTGATCGATCTACCAACACAATATCAGGCTTATTGGCAACAATAGTTCTGTCTGTGATGATAGATCGATCCCAGTAGAGCGTGGCATGACCATTTTCAAGAACTGGTTCAGACACATACAATACATATAATACGGTACTTCCGTGACTACAAGGTTGTATCGTAAAGCAAGTTGTTGGTGTATAATCCTGGCTACTTGGTTGTGCCTGTGCAAGTACTCGCCGTTGGCAAGACTAGAACAACCGGAAATAACATGTCTGATTGATTCTCCGGGACGATGGCATGCTCGACAGATGTCAGCCGTGCCGTCCTTAATGATGTATTTCCGGTAGTTATTCGTCTTGACAACTTCGTCCATAATTGCACAGGTAAAACCTTCGGTTTCTCGAAAGAGATCACCGAAGCGTAGCCAGGACACGGAAGTCAAAAGGTCTACATCAGAATCATGAAGAGCCTTGTAGAACCTTCCGTGTAACTCCTTGCCCTGCCATACCTCCTTGCGGTCATTGGTATTCAGTATTACAGGTTTGTGCCAGTTCTCTTTAGCCAAGGATAACGGGGTAAAGCCCTTGTCTACCTTGACCACATCTCCATGCATCACTCCCTTATTGTTGAGAAAATATTCTCTGAGACTGTATACCTCACGATTGTGGAGAGTCTTAGCGTTAAGAAAGCCACGACCTCCACATTTCCGTGGGATGTACAGTCTCATTACAGATGAGCGTGGGTGATGCATACGATATGCGGTCAATAGTGTACGAACGAATTATTATATGACACCTCTGGTAAGTAGAAGCTGCAGTTGCTGCTGAACTGGATCAACCCCGTCTTTTGTACCTTCTGCGGCTTGACGATGATGTAGGGCATCTCGTTGCACGACGTACAGCCATAGGTGGAAACGACCTCCATTTCACAGGAAGCCTGCTCCACAACCTGACCAACGATCGGCTCTACTCTCAGCATTACACTAACCACCCCCTTAATCGTCCTAACCCGTTTGAAGAACAAGCCTGAGTCGTCAAATGTCCCTTCTAAGACATTTCTGGAATTATCAGCTATGGTCGTGGTGTATGCAGGGGGAGCCCCTCTGCATGCCACTGTTCTGCCATCCGGCTGACAGGTTATATCATGGAGTGGGTATGACCAGTTTGCTGTCCCATTTCCTCCAATCAGAGGAATCTGCAAGTCTCCCAACAACCCTGCCATCCCCTCGTTCTTCTCAGCAGCATGAACCCCAAGTGGGATCTCACCGTGCTTCCTGACACCGGGATACGTGGGATAGTACTCTGTGTCAATGGTGCCTAGGTGCACAGTGGTGGGTTCAGCGATCAGGGGCCTTTCGAGCGAGAGAGTGAAGGGCACCACGTTCCCACTTGTGGACTTATGAGTGAACTTCACCAGCTTGGTGGTGCCAAGTAGATGATAGATTATATCACATCGGTCGACATTAGGGATGATGTCCCAATAGTACCACACACATTTTTGTCTATGAGTGCACGGGTCATCCATATTTGGGACCAGACGACAGCCCATCTGAGTGCTCGGTAGGGTGTAAGCTTTGGGCCCAACTGCAGACAACCTAACTCCTTGTTCACAGTTCCACGAGTTCCAGCAGAGTCCGGTACCTAGGCAGGACGAATGAGATTTGAAGTCCATGCTGTAGTCACAAGTGCGATAGGAGGCACCGTAGTTCTCGACAACAGTCAGCCTGTCAACATGTAGTTCCTCCTGAGCCCCTCCATCGTGCTTGAAGCATAAGGTGTTTCCCACGTGCATGTACGCAAGGCCAGTGGAAACCAGAGAGTGAGATCCATCAGTGTACAGCCCCCCGTTAGAAGAAACAAACAGTACGTTGTCACATGCTTCAATGGCTGGACAGGACAACAGCCCCAGAGCTAATAGGACACCTGGTGCCACCGACCCCTCCATAGGTCTTGCAGTTTTAGGCAACCTGGGACTGGATTTACCCATGGGTGCTTCTGAGGCTAGGTCCGGATACAGGGGAGCTGAAGCCACTGGAGATGGGGCCACAGGGTGATGCTTGGAAATGACCATGTTTGTCATTTCGATCTTATTTTGCTTCCTAGTGGTGTTTCTCTTCACCAGGTGCAAGTGCAAGGCACCAGTTACCTTTGTTAAGAAGCTGAACCTGCGGCAGAAGAGTGTGATAAGGAGGCCCAGGATTAGGATGCCACCCAAGCCAGCAGTGACTGCTATGGCAACTGGAACAACTCTGGACCTGCATTCAGCGATTCCTTCGTTGTGTGAGCAGATCCAGCAGTCATCACATCCTTCAAATCTGGATACATGGCTAGTGACACAGTCAGGACAGGAGGCTTGAATCAAGCCATAGGACCGCAGAGCGGTCAGATTCTCTGCCGTGATCGGAGAACCGTTCAGGAGGTACGTGCAGCCTGCATGGTGTGGGATTAGACCGACCATCCCTTTGATCGAGTGGATGGTGACACACCCAAACACAGTGTAAACATAAGCAACCACCATCATAATTCTCAATGTAAAAGCCATATTGGTTTTCTTCCGTCTTTGTGCTCGAATTTTATTACTGTTATTGATAGTATTGTTACGACGTTGTCGCTTGTAACAGTTTTCTATAACATGCCCGTTATTTTTGCAATAATTACATGTTTTTTGTTGTTGAAAATGATAGATTCTTGGAGTAATTTGACTATTTTGATCTTTGTTGGGGAAAGTTTTTCTGCAATAAAAGGCAGTATGTCCCGGTTTATTACATTTAGAACAATATTTATTGTAATTGGTATTTTTTGAAATTTGGAGGAGGTTAAATTTTTCTTCCTCAAGTGCCATATTAAAAGCATCTTTTAAAGTTTGGGGGTCGCGTGACCTTAGCATCTGGGAAATCTGCGTGTTTATCCCTAATAAGAAAGAATTTAATGCTAATGGATTCGTGTTTTCAATTTGTCCTGGTAAAAGTCGGTCGTCCGTACACGCTTGTTTAATTGATGCGAGCAATCTTTTCAAACAAGTTTCAATTTTGAAAATGTAAGTATTGTGCTACGTTTTCATTTGAATTTTGCCTACAATTTTGTAACTCGAGTAATGGATGCGTTTGGTGTTTTCTGTTACCGAATCTCGATTTCAAAAAGTCTTCCCATTTTTCAAAAATTGTATTAGCTCAAGTTGATTGTGCCCGGTCACTTAATTTATTTTGTACGAATGCGAATAATATATGAATTTGATCTGGTTGAGCTAAAGCAAATGCTCTGTCACAGTTCGTTAGCCAACTGAGATTATCCCTATTACCGTCGTAATTATCGACAAATTTAAGAAGGGTATCAATATTTAATCTATTATTTTCGACATTAGGGTTTAGAGTCCTTCTTATTTCATTGATAGTACTCTTAACTTCTTCCATTTTTATAGTTCTAACATAACGTTTGAGAAATAGTAACACATAAACACACACGAGATGAGAACCTTAATTCATGATAGATATTATATATAAAGATAGATATTGTATAAATAGATATTATAGATAGATATATAATGGTTTGTTCCTGTATAAAGTGTGTTACTTTATACAGGAACAAAGGTTAGTGTTAGTTTTTAAGAAACAAAATTACATAAATGAACTTACAATAAAGGTTTCATGTTTGCGTTGGATGAGTGTGTCCTTGAGTGTAGAAGTCGACTGGCCAACTGTATATCTTGGATCGTCCTTGTGATCTTCTTTGCTGAATTGAGTTATAGTATAGCTCTTATACGATCCTCAATATAGATAGTATATTTCAAATTTAAAATCTGAAATATTTAAGTGTAATTAATATATAATTATACTCTTCCTTGTTTGACAGTCCTGGGTAGTCTTCGTCATGTGTATCTTCCAAATTCTAGAGAATTCCCTTCTTCTTCTTGATGAAGGTGAAGATATCCCACTTCTGACACCAACATTTTATGTTATATCTCTCCTCTTCGGAAATCCACCCGAAAGCTTGAATTAAACAATTGGAATTTTCCACTATGTGTTTTATTTTTAATTAACCCAAAATTAGATAATTCCTTGACGAAGTTTATACTACCATATGTTCTCTTACTGATTTTGGCAGTTTCTCAGTTTTTTATAACAAGATACAAACAAGAACATTAAGATTACAGATAGAATTAGTTTCCAGAAATTGAATCAAACAAATAAAGTAATTAGATGATAAAAGGTTATGATCTCTTATTCCGAGCAATTTAAAAAGGGAACCGCTCTGTGATGTAGGTTTGTTTGTCTAATTATTATCAGTAATCATAGTTAGGGGTCAAATGTGAAATGCGTAATTGATTCAATATTTTAGGGATCGGGTGTAACATTTAATATATCCTTTAGGTTCAGTATATAACAAGATAAACAATAAAAAATCGCTCACTAGATTGTCGACATGTGGGATGTGAAGTCTGCGATCATTGTACCGATAGTCGTGACGATCAATGGCCTTTTTGCCAAGAGTTTTCCTAAGAACCTTGAGATTGGCGGTTGGGTCAAGGGCCAGATACAGAAGGCAGTACTCCTCAGCACGGCACGTATTGTGAGGAGGTTCCTCTCTCTGCCGGTTTGGGTATTTACCTTGCTTCCGGGGGATAACTCCTTTTTTATATTATTATATATTTTTGTTTTTTTATAAGTACCTAAATATGTAAAAATGTAAATAAAAGAAATAAAATAAAGAGAATTAAAATTGTACCTACATTATATTATCGTATATCGTAACAATTTGATTGACTTTTAAGTATGTAGTCTAATATTTTCCATTTCATTTTACTTGGGAGAACTCTAAAAAATATTTTGATCATTGTTGATTATTAAGTTGAAGAAGAATTTGTTTTGGAATAGTTTTTTTTGTTAAAATTTTTGTTTTTCTCTTGTGTTGTTGATCAATTGGCTTGGAGAAGTGATTTTTAATATGACTAATCCTCTCACTAAAATTTAAATATTTACATCATAACTTAAATGTAATGGTAATAAATAAATAATATATTTAAAAACTATATATACAAATTATAAAAAGAATACCTCTTCCAGAACCCCTCCCTGTGGCATGGTTCCCAAAACACTGGCTGCGTTACCTCGCTGAATGGTTAAACTGATCCTTTAAGCGAGGTAAGAGCCAGCCTTTAGGTCACCTGAGGCGTGGACTAGTCTCGTACCTAAATTTTTTATGAATATTTTCATTTTGGCAGACCATGGACCCATTGTTTCCACTGCAAGCGCCGAAAATAAGTAATTTGTTATAATATTTGAATATTTTCGGCGCTTCAGCAGTTGAGCCTGTTTTGCCGCCGCACCCGCGTATACTGTATGTGAGACGCTGCCAGTGTATCAACACAGGTAGTGTCCCACACCAATTTTTTTCCTAAATGCCAAAGTTACGCCATCAGGTCTTTTGCCATCGTCCCTGCTCATTGACTAATTCATCTTTATAGTTTTGAAATACGGCACCCTGAATAGTGGGAGTGTGACTTTAAGATTATCCAATCTGTTGGCTGATCTATGAGATCAGATGATACTACGATTGTTAATAGTCAAGATAATAGGCTTGCAGTATATAAAAGCATATTGATGTGTGATTATTTCCTAATCTAGGAAGTCGAATTTAACCAACTTCTAATTTATTACCGTATTGAAATTTTGCAAGTGTATGTTATTCGGATGACACTACAATAATTTGGTAACATCGATCTAATCTGATGATGAAGCCAAGATGTTGATGTGTGATTATTTCCTAATCTAGGAAGTCGAATTTAACCAACTTCTAATTTATTACCGTATTGAAATTTTGCAAGTGTATGTTATTCGGATGACACTACAATAATTTGGTAACATCGATCTAATCTGATGATGAAGCCAAGATGTTGATGTGTGATTATTTCCTAATCTAGGAAGTCGAATTTAACCAACTTCTAATTTATTACCGTATTGAAATTTTGCAAGTGTATGTTATTCGGATGACACTACAATAATTTGGTAACATCGATCTAATCTGATGATGAAGCCAAGATGTTGATGTGTGATTATTTCCTAATCTAGGAAGTCGAATTTAACCAACTTCTAATTTATTGTCGTATTGAAACTTTGCAAGCGTATGTTATTCGGATGACACAACAATAATTTGGTAACATCGATCTGATCTGATGATGAAGCCAAGATGTGGATAGTGGAACTCATTGAGTTTTGGCTCATTTGGTTTGCGCAAGTGTGCGTTACTGACAAAAGCATGTTTTTTAGTTATTTTAAGCTATATATATTTGTAATATTTTCAAAGTTGAATAATGTAGTGTCTGGCCTGGCAAATAAGTAAAACTTACTGGTCGATTTTCTAAGGTAAAACGTGAATGGAACGCCGCAATTGGTTGATGGGTTGGTGCCAAGTCATTGGTTGGTGCTCGTCTCAGTGGTTTTAGTTATTTGCTGTGCAATAAATACTTATTATTAGGGATGAATCGATACCGGCCCGACCGAGTGGATTGCGAGCGACAGACAGAGACAGACAATTGAGACAAAGCGATTGTGACTTTGTTGTGTACTTGTTTGCGTGAGTATTGCATGCGAGTGAGCGACGGCCGGCCGCGGCCACGTGGTATTCGATACTAGTATTTTCATTCGATACCAGTACTTAGTATTGAATAATGATCACATCTATTACAAGTACTCGCCAGTACTAGTATTGAATGAGAAGTATCGATACCATATGAGTACTCACTAGTATCGATTCATCCCTACTTATTATGAATTTACAAGTGTTATTGTCTCAGATCAATGATCTGAGGTTATTTTACATATGTTGTAAAGTAAGATGTGGCGTTGTTGTAGTTATTGTAAATATCCTGTAAAAATATTGTGAAAAATAAGCTATTACTTATTACGAAGTTTTTTTTTACAACTAATTCCTCAATTGCCTTTTTTATATTATGCCTACAGTAAGAGTGTTTTATGGAAGCTTCTCCAGAAGTTATCAAACCCTCCTGGTTAAAATGTCTAATCAAAGGAATTCTGAAAATGCTGAAATTCGAGCAATAACCACGTGATTTGATAACCTCTATAGACGTTTGAAGTACGCTGAAATCACTAAATATAGAGCCAAGGAGAGAAGAATTAAAGGGAAATATTTGAAATCCATGAATCTTGAACATCCACGTACGGGATGCCAAAACTGGGGTTCATTCCCTGATATCCCTTGACAGATTGATAGAAACTGATCAATGTCAACAAACTGGTTAAAGCAGTTTTGTCTCTTCCTGTATGGTCCCTACGACAACAGCTGCGAACCACGACTTTCATCATCTGTGGGGTTCCTTGAGTGACCATTGATGTGGACCCGTCATTTTTGTCCTTCTAGTTAAAACGAAAGATGTCACTGCCTAAGTAGATATGTATGCTAACCTCACTGAAGTAATTTTACAAACATAGACAAACAACAATTCGACTGCTTGTAAGTATATAATTTATCATTGGATTCTATACATTAGAAATTATACTTAGATAATAATAGTAATATTAACCTGTGTAGGTGCAGAGTGCTCCTGACAGTGCCGTTGAACACCGTTGCTGAACTTGTAGGCAAATAATATACTACTATACCGAGAGCTTGAAGGTGAGTGTGACAATATAATAACGAATCTAATATATAAAAATAAATATTTGTTTGTTCGTATTCCATAGACTGGCAAACTACTAGACCGATTTTGTTACTGTTGGTACCATTTGATAGAGTGGTTCACGAGAAAGGTTAAGGTAATATCACGCGTAGTCCAATTTATTCAATTATAAAATATTCTTATTAATAGTAATCATTTTACAGCCATAACATATTATTTACATCTCATATAAACAAATATAACTAACAAAAACATGTAAAGTTGCCCAACGAAAGATCAATTATTCCTCTTTTAGCCGATGGTATTATTGGCCAGTTCTTTTGAGGAATAATTGTGAAAAGAGGAAGATTGGTTTTCCGCTGGGTACTCTGGAACCGATAACACCGTTTCGGGAGCCAGAATGCCTTGAAGTGAAGAAAAAATAAAGTTGTCAATCCTCATTCCTCCACACCTTCGCTTTGGTCTTCGTTGTCTACTTGGTACTTTGGTTTGGCAGTTACTCTTACCTTCGCTATTTCAGCGCTTCCAGAGTAATCAAAATCTATACCTCTATTAGTAATAATGGTTTTGTACACGAACAAACTTTTCCGAGGAGTCCTTGTACGCATCTCATCTTGATAATCCACCTCGTACAAACCGAATTTCTCTCTAGAATTGAAAAAAATAAAGGTAACTACTACACCTACATAGTCTTCCTCGTTTAGCCGATGATATTTTTGAGAATCATCATCAGTATCATCATCATCTGAACTTTTCACGCAAAAAATTCTGAACGGATTTTGTTGCAGTTTTCACAATTAGATTGGTTAGCATGTTTAGGAGCTGAGCATTAACAGTATAAGTGAATCAATTCAATTTAGCGCCAGCGAAACATTGTGTAGAATAAAATTATTTACAAAAAAAGTCCACGGTAGCATATATCTATCTTTAATAGTTATAACTTATTGAAAACAATCTGAGTTGAAAACCCATATTCAGCGTTCCATTAATTTTAATGCCTTCAATTTGGTTTAATGAGACTTTTCTCGCACATTCACTACGTAGACAAAATCTCAGAAAGAGAAAGGTATATTTATCCGTAGTGACAAAGCAGGACAAAAGTAGCGTCGCGGAATACCGGTCCTTTTTGTTTTGCTTTATGTCTATGGGACATTATCTCTTTCTAACAGATTTTGTCTACGTAGTTTTTCTCTCTCTATTTTTTTTTTAGTCTCTCTCTATAAGATCATGCTTGCGTTGTCCATCCAACCCACTCTTTTTATCTCTCTCCGTTTTTCTATCTCTCAATTTCTGACAATACCCTCACGGCCTGTTTCATTATCTCATTCAATAATTATGGTTTAAACACCGATTGTTTGTGATATATCGTGACCACTTACGTATATCCAGCATTTAACTCGAATCCATCTAACAGACTTCTGACTATGTAACCCTTTATCATCACACCATGGTCGATGGCGTCCAGGACGCTATCCAACATTGATCTTAAGTAATGCACTCTGCCGTCATCTCCTAAACCGCCTTTAGTTGACCATCCATTTTCTGTTATATATAACACTGTGCTGGGGTACTTTGTGTGAATGTGTCGCAGTGTATTATAGATACTGTCTTCTGCATACTGAAATTCGTAACAAAATCACGTATTTAATCACATTTAGATGAGCGATCAACAGAGCTGGCAAGTCGTTTTAGGTATAAATAAACTTCGGCTAAATGAGCACCGCTGGGTTCTCTGTGAAGATTTTTTTTAGATGAGCGAAACCAGTATTGGCCTATTATAGTGGCCGTGTGTGGACACTTACCGGTGTCTCTGTCCACACCGGAAGGTATAAAGGCCGTGAAGGTATGTTCGTGTTTGAATTTGTCTATACAATAATATAGGCTACATTTTATTTTGTTAAAAAACAGCCGGTGGCGGAAAGCTAGTAATGGGGAAACCGAAATAACCAGCTACTCCAGCTAGTGCTATTGAAATAATGGTAGTACTTACCCTCAACCATGATGAAGCGGACTTAGGCCATTCATTTGAGAAAAACACCCCAACATTAACATCATCCATCATTGATGGTGGCGAATATTGCAACTTGCTTTCAGTAGCCGATACCAAATAGGCAGTATAATGGATGATTCCCAAAAAATCTGCTGATCCTCGAATCAAAGCTATTTCATTGGTCGTGAGTTCGGGCAGTCGTGATGTAAACCTCTGTTCGTGGCTACGTTCATTAATTCTCTTAGTGAAGTCGTCTGGATACCCTCCCAACTCTGAGAATATAGGATCCAGGAATACTCCCCACTACAAAAATATACATTTTTTTAAAGAAAAGTTTACATATTTAATTGGTGTAATACCGCTTTGAAGTGAGATATTTATATTTAGGTGTATAATAGGTATAAAGGTGATGTTCATCGAGGTAATCAATTCCAAAAACTTCGCTGCATTTCAGATGATGTCTATAACAACAGTGATTTTCTTCATTTAGGAATTTAGGGACTCGTACCCAGGATCTTCGGGTTGTTTTTTAATTTATATTTAGTTATATTTTATTGACTAACCTCAAATTGCCTTTTCAAGTTAACAGAAACTTGATCATCCATGCTCTCCGTGTGCGTCTCGAACCAGTCTACCTTAACAGATATGCCACAGCTCCCTTCTTGTCTCTTTTTGAAATCATTCACATACATTCGGTACACTTTAGCATGAGCCAATAAAACATTTTTAATGCACAAATATTCTCCAACCCCTGTGGCATTAGTACCAGGTGCCTTAGTCCAGTTACCGTACCCATCGTAGCACATATCTCTCGGGTTATTAATCGTGATCCAATATTTAACTTTATCTCCGAATTGCTCAAACGCAACCTTGGCGTAATTTGTGAACCAAGTCTGGACTAACGGGTTGGCCCAACCCCCAAGCTCCTGCAGCTTTTGGGGCAAGTCCCAATCGTGCAAAACCACCATTGGAAGAATGTCATCCTTGACTAATTCTTCTAATAATCTGAGATAGAAAGTAACAGCGGCAGCACTAACATAACTATTGAATCCATTAGGCAAGAGTCGGGACCATGATATTGAAAATCTGTACACGGAGACGCCAAGGTGCTTGATTAGTGCTGCATCATTTATGGAATGTGTGTATACATCGGCAGCTATGTCGCCTGTACTATTATTTCCTTTGATTAGTTTTGGGTGGGTGTGCACAAATCTGTCCCAGATTGACTCTGATCTTCCTGCAATTAAAATTACACCTGATTACTATTGTTTGTTGCTAAAGCCAAACTTCAAAGACAAGGGCTTAGAAGACAACTTTATAGTTTATGACTTATGATGAACCCATTTAATGAATTTAAAAAATAATTTCACGTCTTCTCTTCAACATGGAAATTACTTCAGAAGTTTCACATAATGTTCATTCATAGTTCAATAGTTTTCCGCACCGGCTTCGCCCGTGGAAATTTTTGGAATGTCACATAAGAATTGTTATTATGAAGAATTTCTGGCATAATTTGATGATATTTATCTATATCTATACTAATATTAATAAATAAAGAGTGCGAATTTTGTGAGTCTGTGTTCACATACGAAGGGTAATCTCCGGAATCACTGATCCGATTCTGAAAAATATTTCATTAATAGGAAGCTACATTGTCCCTGAGTGCTAAAAGAATACTTACCATCTTTATTCCAAGCTCCTTCAACTTGATAAGCGGACGTAGAGACACCAAATTGAAAATCATCTGGAAACTTCCTCAATATCTCCCTACAGTCCACATCGCAGCTCAATAGCAACGTGCTGCATTGAAAGAATTCAATATTAGATTTTTTTCTTCACGGGTTGCCTTACAGCTCCCGAAATTGTTACGGTTCCAGGGTACTCAGCGGAAGACCAAGCAGCAGCATACCTAACGAGTGGCCAGTTCTGTTGAGGTATATTTAGATGGAAAAGCCTCTAAGTGTGGTTTGTCGGTTTATGTACATAAGTTTTTAATTAAAAAACCCAGGGATCGAACCCGTGGTCTGCCTAGTTAATACCAGACGTCTTAACCACTCGGCCACTGACTAAGTAAGATGGAGAAAGGAATGCTTAGATGGTTTGGTCATATCGAAAGAATGGATGACAAGAGACTTACGAAAGTATATAGAACGGATGTGAATGGAAGAGGTGATCGATGGCGCCCAATAAATAAATTCAGTGATATTAAAATCGAAGAATATGGGTTTGAATGAGGCGAAAGAGGTATGCTAAGATCGTGGCAAGTGGATATATTTGATCTCTGCCTACCCGAGTGGAAATAAGGCGTGAGTATGTGAATGTATTACCTGTATGTATTAATAAATGTACCTTAAATAAAGAAAAATGAAGAACTCCATGGCTAGCTTCACCTATGTGTGACTAACCATTACAGCTCCAAATGTTATTATTATTGAACGCTAAGAACAATGGGCTTAGAGCTTGCTATACAGTATCGACATAAGTGGTTTTTTTTATTCTTCTGTTTTTAAAGTGCTCCATGGTTTTTTATTATTTTACTTATTACGACATCAGTACGGACAATATTAGCATTTTTCCGCGTTTTTTTTTTAATATAATGCTACTACCTTCCAAATTCATATTATAAATGCGAAAGTACCTAACTCTGTCTGTCTGTCTGTGTTACGCTTTCGCGACTAAACCACAAAATGCTTGAACCCTAGAGAAGGACATACTTTTATTTAAATACACCCCCTAAGGGGGTATAATAGGGGATGAAATTTAGTATAGGTCCCACGGGCCAAAATTAATTAGGTAGACATGTCATACTCACATTCCGTGTCCATTATATTTTTGTCATATGTTGCAGCGGAATAAAAGGCTAGCAGTTTTACAAAATAGTTCTGTAAAACGGCTAAGTACCTCTTAGTGATTATAATACTTGTAATGGCGTTTTGCTTTTTGTTAAACGGAGAACTATTAAACCGTCGCTTTATCTTGTAATATAGGTTATAGTTTATTTATTTAAGTAATTATAAGACTAACGTAGGGTACGTTGCAAATACCCAACATAGCGGCTAAACGTGAGCCGCCATATTGTTGAACACGTTAGCTAGCATTTTTGTATTACGGCGGATTCTACAATTCGGCTGCGACATATTATTATTTGGGCCTTGTTAGTTCACATCACTAGTTCACCTTCACTACGTCGATCGTGAAATTAGATGAGATCATGAGACTTAGAATTATAAACATGAAAACATAACAATATTAAAGCTAGAAGCAGAATATTCTGGAATAATATTAATTGTAGGTATCTCGGGTGTAGGTACTTGCCCGCTTATCAAGAACTATTTAAGATCCCGGTTCTGTCTTCGCCCGTGGAAAATTGCACCATATTGTATTTTACGCAGGGGACTTATTAGAACTAAAAATTAGCAGGGTACACAATTTTCAGAAACTGTAAAGTGACTGACTGTTTTATTATTATAATTATTTTTCTTTCTTCACTGGTTGCCTTGCAGCTCCCGAAACCGTGTGTTATGGTTCCAGGGTACCCAGCGGAAGGCCAACTCTCCCTCGTTTAGCCAATGGTATTGGTGAGGCTATACCTAACGAGTGGCCAGTTCTGTTAAGGTATATTTAAATGGAAAAGCCTCTAAGTGTGGTTTGTCGGATTATGTGCATAAGTTTTAATTAAAAAACCCATTGGTACATGGCCAGGATCCGAAATAGATTTTTTTATTTATAAAATTTCAAGTAGGTAGCTTCTTAAGGCTTTAACATCTGCCAATAACCTTGACGCTTTGACCTCTATATTTTGTATAGAAAACGCTCGGGATTATAGGGTGACGAAGCGGCACGCTCGCGCGGATAATCTTCAATTTAGGTGAAAATATTTAATTCACGAAATTTATTTGACAATTATATAAAAAAAAACAATACAAATTGTTAAAGAGGATATAACATTTAATTTAATGTAGGTGCCAGTGATTGGACGAATCGGTGGGCACCTTTAGGTAAGTATCGGAACGGTTATTGAGCTCTGACGATCTTAGCCACAGCAAACAGGCCATACCTACCTAGTGGGCCTAGTGGCGGAGTGCAACGTGGAGTTGTGCAACCAACTAGGGCAGGTGGGGACCCAGCATGTTTGCATTTTATTACCAGAAACTAATTATTTGATTCGAAGGTGTCGACTATAGGGCGTCGAAAGACAGTCTCGCTCCTCTACCCTGATAAAGGGCTAGGGCCGCCGCAAGAACTGTGCCGATACCTACTTGTACCTACATTACATGAACTCCGCTTTTACCCATGGGTTGAATTCCGAAAACTGATCTTTCTTGACCTTGGTGGTGCCTCCGTTATAAAACCCCTACTATCATCTTTGCAATAGCTTCAGCGGTTTTGGCCCGGCTCAATATTTTATTAACCATATACCATATAAGGTACCTACTTACGCCTCTTATATTATAATAATATTCATATATAGTAGAGAGCTCATAAAACTTTCTATGGTTTACATGGCTGTATAACTGACTGACTACCTTTACCTAATCAATTATTTAAAATAACAAATGTCATATTATTTGTGTTTGGTCTGTGGTGTTCCTTTGCCTGATCCTGAAAAGGAACAAATTAACCAAAAAAAAAAAAAAGGTCTGTGGTGTTTGTGTACAAACAAATATGATTTCATCAATTTTATGAATTTTCCAAAAATCCTGATAATTCTTCCAAATTCTCTTTAGTGCGGCGAACGTAAAAACCGTTTTTACGTTCGCCGCTTTAGTGTACCTATAAGAAGGTACAACAATAAAATGTAAATAAAACTGGAAATTAGTTACAAACTATTTATAATAACTTGTTATCTTTATTATCAAACAGCTTAATATTATCTTATCAGACTGGCGAATATTCACATGTAGTCTAGATCATAGAGTAACGTCTAGATAACTTATAGTCAGTTCCTTTGATTAATCCTTAGAAAACGAAAGCAATGAAGAAAAATACATTCTCTATATTTACAATATTGTTATGGTAAGTTAAACTGCTATTTTACCATAGTTAATGTGTACCGGTATGCGATACCTATTCCATTTTCCATTGCGGTTGCACCCACGTTTATGGTTAGGTACTGCTCCACTCCTTTGGGTCGTAGCGTGATGTTAATAGCCTATACTATAACCTTCCTCAAGAAGAGTCTATCAAATGCAAATAAAATCAAATCTGACTGGTATATCATGACTTGAATAGTGATATATTAATGAATTGGGCTCTGTATGAATGTAGAGAGATCCAGGGAGTTGAGCTTGAACCTTCCAAATGGTTTTTAGTTTCTTGATAGGGTAAAGGTCCAGATTATCTAATCCTGAGCTTTTCGTGTTTTGACGACTTTATTAACTTGCTGCACTGTTTTATTACATACTTTAACCATTTTGAAGTCTCGGTAAGGTACCACTTTTCGCCGGTGTTCACTAGTTTATAAGAAAATTGACAATGAAAAACTTAACCTCAAAATCTGAAATTGAGATTTTCGTGTTTTAAAATAAAATATAAGGTTTCCAGCGCTTCTGCGGCCGCTCCCGCGGCACCGCTCACTTCGCTCGCTCGCCTTGCGCCTTGTTTTTACACCATCCGAACCACGCGCGTCGCTGCGCTCCTCGCTAACCTATTTTGTGGAGTAAAAAAATTTCGATTGTGTCTGAAGACTTTTCACCGACCTGGCGGTCACGGGAGGAGTTTTCGGGATTGGTGTCCTGGACGAAAGTTGCTCCTTGTGACGCCTTTCATCCTATGGCATCATAAAAAATGGGTGTTATATGGAGTAAAAAAAACGATTGAAAATTTCACAATCATGAAAACTCCAACCTATGTATCTATCTATCATCACGCCTTTCATCCCAAGAGGGGTAGGCAGAGACAATCAAATGCCATTTGTTACGATCCTGACATATCTCTTTTGCTTCTTTTATATTCATCATACCTTTCATACATGCTTGGCGATTGTGTGTACTTTTAATATTTCCTTCGATCAATATATTTTAACTAGTAATAAATAATAAACTCCAACCTTAAGGGGCGGTGGTCAAGGTCATCTTGTATCTGTCAAAAATATGGTAAATCTAAGTTAATCCTGGAAACGTGAGTTTATTTATACAAAATCTCCTCACCCCAAAAGGATTGTTATTATTTGAAATTGGATTCAACCATATTTTTATTATTCATGGGTTCTAAAGAGCCGTTGTTTTCGATACGAGCAGTGCCTTCGCGTATCGAAAACAACGGCTCTTTAGAACCCATGAATAATAAAAATATGGTTGAATCCAATTTCAAATAATAACAATCCTTTTGGGGTGAGGAGATTTTGTATAAATAAACTCACGTTTCCAGGATTAACTTAGATTTACCATATTTTTGACAGATACAAGATGACTGAGAGCCAAGGGTCCTTAATTTTGCAAAAACCTGGTACCTCCTGCAAAAACTTACCGAGACTTGAAAATAGTTAAAGCAGTGCAGTAATTGAATAAAGTCGAAAAAACACGAAAATCTCGGGATTAGATAATCTGGACCTTTACCCTTGATAGGTATATACATAAAAATAATATATCTATCTATCTACCTCTCTACAATTATATTTGAGGTTATGTTTTTCAATGTTGATTTTCTTACAAATTTTGGGTTTCTGAACTTGCAGTCTTCAATACGGGGCCTTTGGGAGTGAGGGCTAGAAGCATTAACACAATTAGCGATATATTTTTAAAAACTATGTCTTTCCTAAAGTTGCCGATTAAACAAAGAAGTTTTAAGAGGATAAGGGGGTCATAAACTCTTTAAAAAAACTCTTAAATTGGAAAGTCCTTCCAAAATTATAGGTACCTATCAGACACCCAAAGACTTCAGTTTTGTAGAGCCTTCAGCCTTGTCTCTGTCACTCATACAAATGTGATGTTGTATGACAGATATATAACTACTAAAAGATTATCTAGTTTAGAATAAAATTGTACAGAAGGCACCAAGAAGTTCCTTTTACTCTTACCTACTTCCAGACGTAGTGTAGTAATTATTATATAATCTATGATGACAATATCATCTACAATATTGTGACATTTCTTGGCTGATCTGATGCTGGAGCTGATGTTGTCCATACTGTATTTGGGCTTGCTTAAGAATTTCTATAGGCAAAATTCTAGTGGAAAAATGTGTTCATAATTTTCAGTATATCACATGAGGGTCATGGCTGGAGTGACAAACAGCGATGGTTTCCAGGGAAGTTCATGTTTGGGGTGTCCACATCTTCATACCAGATTGAAGGAGCCTGGGATGCTGATGGTATGGTTGCTTTTTTTGTTTTGCAATTTAATAGTTTACTTTGAATAGCAATTCCTTTTTAACCGAATTACAAAAGAAGGAGGAGGTTTTCAATTTGTCGGAATCTTTATTATTTTTTTATGTATGTTCTCTGATTACAGATGGCTGGACCGATTTAGAAAATTTTTTTTTGTTTGAAAGGATATACTTCACAGGTGGTCCCATGGTCATCAGGTCAGGATCTGATGATGGGATCCTGGAGAAATCCAGAACTCTTCAAATTTTATAGGCACACTTGAAGCGAATTGGGTATTTTTATAGTGACTTGTGCATTTGCTTTCGGGAAGCACACTTTTCAGTGTATAATTTTTTAAATTGGTACACAGACAGTCATTTTGGGGGATTAGTTGTTAGTTATTATTATTATTTAAGAATTTACTGAATTTCAGGCAAAGGTGAACACATATGGGACACATTTGTCCATAAATATCCTGCAAAGATAAGTGACAGTGCTACGGGAGATGTGTCCGCAGACTCTTACCACCTGTACAGGAGGGATGTGGAGATGTTACGGGAACTGGGAGTGGACTTTTACAGATTCTCTATATCTTGGGCCAGGTTGCTGCCTAATGGTATGTATACATTACAATCTTCACAAATATTATTCAAATGGGTGATAAAAAATATGTTATTATACTATATGACCCGTGCGAAAACTTCGCACAATTACTCTAAGCGATCGCCCAACAGATGGCAGTGGTTTCGGAGGTAAGGAAGGGGGGGGGATGGTAAATTTTCGTATATTTTCTTTTAGAATTATAAAAAAATAAATTACTTTTTAATTTTCCCCCCAAAATCGAATTTCAATTATTTACATGAAACTATATACGAGAGATGCTATTTATGTATGCGGGGCGGGGATTTTGTTTTATAAAGTATTGTGAATTATTTAATGTATTAATACTTTTTGGTATTAAAAAATTCCAGGGTTGCCAGCATCGATAAACGAAGCGGGTCTCCAATATTATGAGAACTTGATAGACGAACTCCTCTTACATAATATTGAACCAATGGTAACGTTGTTCCATTTTGATTTACCACAGAGTTTGGAAGACCAAGGAGGTTGGCTATCTGAAGATATACAAAAATGGTTCACAGATTATGCTAAAGTGGTTTTTGATAGATACGCACATAAGGTAAGTATCATAACTACGCACTTGGTACAATATTGGTTTAAACAATTTTAATACTTAGGTATAGTTATATATCTTTTTTAATACCTAAATTAAAAATCTTTAATTCGTACTTCCGGTCACGTGACCGCAAAAGGGAAGTGACGTCACATTCATCTAAATTTCATCATGTTGTTGGTTTGTGTGAATGCGACATCAAAGTTAAATAATTAAAAAAAAATATTTATATATTATAATTTATAATAAACCTTACAGCTATAATTTAAAAGTATTTCCTAATAATAAAATTGTCAACACCCCTATTTAAATTATAAATATGCCTATTATTTTTTATTCCGAACGATGTCATTAGAGAAGAATGCGGCGTGAAATATGATGTTGTGACTAAAGAAGTTGAAAGAATGAATGATGAAGATTGACTAAAAAGGTTAATATAGCTGAAGTGAAGGGACATATAAAAAAATTATTGATCGATGGAAATATTAAAAGTAAAATATATCTATAAAAAAATATAAAGTAAGTAAAATATTAAATTGAAAGGTATGATGAATTTAAAAGAAGCGAAAGAGGTATGTCAGTATCATATAAAATGGTATTCGATTGTCTTTCACTCTTGGGATGAAAGGCGTGATGATAGATAATTTTCGAACCTCTATACCTCTGCTCATCACTAACCACTGTATTCCAGGTGAAATACTGGATCACAATAAACCAGCCAGATTCTATATGTCGTCACGGGTATGGTATTGGCATAGAACCGCCCAATATCCAAGGAAGGCAGTATGACTGTGTTAAGAATGTCTTGTTGGCACATGCTAATGTCTGGCACCTCTATGATAAACAGTATAGGAAGAAAAATAATGGTGAGTGGCCAGAGATACCAGTAACATTGTCCACATTAAGCCAGTTGTTCATCTTAAGAGCCCTATATCCATAATTTGTGTGGGGATATTACTATTCCCAATTTCTCTGTAAATAATCCACCTGTGTCACTGTAATTTAGCATATAGTTACTTATTGATAAGTGAAATAGCGGTTTTTTTTAATGGGTTTTATTGAATAGGATATATGGGTGCTTAAACTTTGCCCCCGTTTTCTCTTTCATAATCTATCTCAATTTAAAGCTCTTAATTTTTTTAAAGCGCTGTTATTTTTTTATAATAAAATTATTATTATTTAGAATTTTCAATAAGCTACAAAAAACGCAAGACGTTTAATTGAAGGGTAATGGTATAACAGCGCTTTAAAAAAGTTAATAGCTTTGTGATAGATTATTAAAAAAGAGAAAACGGGGGCAAAGTTTAATCATGCATATTTCCTATTCAATAAAACCTATTGAAAAAATAACCGCTATTTCACTTAGATATATTCAATAAGTAACTATATGTTAAATTACAGTGACACAGGTGGATTATTTACAGACAAATTGGGAATAGTTTATACCAGATAAATTATGGATATAAGAGCCTTAACAGATCTGAAGAAGTGTTTAGTTTTTGCCACTTGGTGGAAAATGCCTATGGGATTTATGATGGAGGTGACAAATGAGAGTTCATATACCTAGTTATGTACGAGCCAGAGGTGGACTGTGTTTGGTGAGTGCAGATGTACGAATCAGGTTATATTAGGTACAATATGGGCTTACAGCAATTTGAATACCTACGTAAATACGCTTATAACTGTTTATCTATTAGAGATAGATATATGCTACCGCGGACTTTTTTGTAGATCATTTTATTCTATACAATTCTTTCTTACATCATTTTGTTATATCTCTGACGAATTAGACAGCATACGCCATGAAAACTCGCTAAGGCTAACTTTATTCCCCGATTTAATTCATTTATTCTGTTAATGCTCAGCTCCTAAACATGATGGGTCCATGTTTAATACTCGTAAACTTTCCCGGTGAATCAATTTATGTAATATTGAAAACCGCAACCAAATCCGTTTAGTAGTTTTTGTGTGAAATGTCACAGACAGATAAACCCGGTTTTATAATATGTATTGATTGATTAGTAGGAAGTGCGATAATAAATAAGTTAAATGCCCACAGGTGAGGTTGGTATAGCGGTTTCAGTAAACTGGTTTGACCCACTTGTTAATAATACTGAAAATTTCCTGAAAGCTGAGGAGACCAGGCAGTTCTTTGTGAGTTATTTGTGATTTAATTTTTATTCGTAATTTTTTTTCTTCACGGATTGTCTCACAGCTCCTGAAACCGTGTTACGGTCCCAGGGTACCCAACGGAAGACCAAGTTGAAACTGTCGATTTTTGTTACAAATTTTACTCTCATTATTTTTTTCATAACGCGCCTAAACAAGTATAACTTCAAAAATAGACATGTTTAATAGTAAGTATAGTGCACGCCAAATAATTAGAGCCTGGTTGGCCGCTAGAGTGGGGGGGACGGCTATACAAATTGTTTGACACGAGTTACAGCTAATCAAAGTAATATTTTATGTACAGACCGGGCTCTATGTCAATCCAATCTTCAGTAAAGAAGGCGACTTTCCCGCGTTGGTCAAAGAGAGAGTGGCTAATCGCAATAAGGAGTTAGGCCATAAACAACCTAGACTCCCAACCTTATCTGAGAAGGAAATTAAATTGTTAAAAGGTATGTACAGAATTCGTTTAGCCGTTTCTGTGTGATTTACGCGATATACCTGAAGGCTTACAGCACTGGTATTTTATTATAATACAAGATCCAAAAATAAATAATCCTGTGGCTTTAATTTGTCCCTCCCCCGCTCGCTTTGCGATATAAAAAATATAGCCTATGTCATTCTCTGACCCCTATACTACCACTATGCAAATCCCACGGTAACCATGTACATTTTTCCGGGATAAAAGTAGCCTATGTGCTATTCCAGACTATAATCTATCTCTGTTTATTCATTTTGAAATCACAAGCAGACACTATCTATTTGTATTGATTTGATATGAGCAACTGTCTAAATGAAGACACTGTTACCAGCGTGATGATGTGTTTTCAGGATCTGCTGACTTTCTGGGTATGAACCACTACACCACCGCCCTGGTGGAAGCTGGTAAAAGTAGACATGTGGTGCCTTCTGTGGAGGATGATGTCAATGTACAGATGACGTTTGGTGAGGAATGGGTGCCGAGTGAAGCTACTTGGTTGAGGGTAAGTTTCTTATCTTACTGATGCTGAACGGATTTTGATGAAACATAAATACATACATACATACAAGGTAGTCGATAGCCTAATGGTAGGACGGTGGACTTGAAACCGGAGGTCCCGGGTTCGAATCCTACCCCCTGCCAAACTGCTAAGCACCAATTTTCTTTATGAATATGTGCTTAAATCGACTCCTCGTGCTTCGGAGGGCACGTAAAGCCGGCGTCCGGTCACCAACCCGCCTGCCAGCGTGGTGACTATGGCAATTCCTCTCAATGAGCACCACTAAAAATGGTGCACTAGAGGGAGACCATGATCCAGCAGTGGATCTTAAAAGGTTGATGATGATGATGATGATGGATGATGAAATACATATTTGTGAGTCTATACCTAACGAGTGACCAGTTCTGTTGAGGTACATTTAGATGAAAAATCCTCTAAGTATTGTTTGTCGGATTATGTAGGTACTATCAAGTGCAGTATTGGAGGACACCTTAAAGGTTATATTCGCTTGTATATTTTACTTTCACTTTGTTTCCTTTTTAATTCTACCAATCACATAAAAGCTCAATGACATTAAAATTGTTAACCCCATCTCAACAGAGTTTTTGTTTTCCATTCGACATTGACGGAACGTCATATCTTGATAATTCTCTTACGCAAAATCAAACTTAAAGTCATTAATTTCAGATTGAGTAGTGAAAACAATATATCTTTGAATGAATAAGGAAATGCAATAAAGTGTTGAACGAAACATTTTTTTTCGAGTGTATATCCACTAATGCTATTGATAGTTCATACGTTTTTTTTTCTTTACGGGTTGCCTTACAGCTCCCGAAAACCGTGTTACGATTCCAGGGTACCCAGCGGAAGACCAAGTCTCCCTCGTTTAGCCGATGGCATTTGTGAGGCTATACCTAACGAGTGGCTAGTTCTGTTGAGGTATATTTTAGATGGAAAAGCCTCTAAGTTTTTAATTATAAAAACCCATCTGTGGTCCGCCTAGTTATAATACCAGATATCATTATTAAATTATTAGAATCAAAATTAACACTTAGAGGCTTTTCTATCTAAATATACTTACTTTAACAGAACTAACCACTCCTTAGGTATAGCCTCACAAATACCATCGGCTAAAAATTTATTTTTCAGAGTGTCCCATACGGTTTATACAAGGCTTGTCTATGGCTCAACGAAAAATACGACTACCCGCAAATTATAATAACTGAAAATGGCTGGGCTACCACCACCGGACTGGGGGATAAGTCACGGGTTAATTATATAAGGGGGTATATGGATGCTATACTGCTGGCCATAGAGGATGGGACTAATGTAAGAGGCTATTCATACTGGAGTTTAATGGATAACTTTGAATGGCTGGCTGGCTATAGGTAAGTGGCTATTGGTCTGTGGAATTTTTTGAAATGTGACAAGGATTTGTCTCGAGGAATTTCTGCTATAAAAAAAATAACATAATATATGTCATTCATAGGCCCTATGTACAAAAAAATCACGTCGATGTTTTGACTATATATATTATAGTACGTCTTCTTCTTTTTTTGATATATGGCAACAGAGCTGACTTATCGGCAATTCTGCCAATCTCCAGTGTTTAATCTTGCTAAGATTATCCCACCCACTGTGATATGTCTTATTAATCACAACCGTCACAGCGCGAACGGGATTAAACCGGATTCCCCATCACGACACGACGAGACGCGTGCATTGGTCGCTATGACATGACGTGGAATTATTATAGTACTAATAATATAGCTTTATACCTGTGAGAGCTGTCAACAAAGTCTGTCCATGGCGACCGACCCACGCGTTCCGTCTTGGCATGATGTGGAATCCGGTTTAATCCCGCTCGCGCTGTGATAGTTGTGATTAGTCTGTGGTTATTAACATGTTAGATACTTATCATCTTTAAGGGCTGAGCATTAACAGTATAAATTAATCAAGTCGAAAAAAAGTTAGCCCCACCGAGTTTTCACGGCGTTTGCTGTCTAATCCGTTAGAGATACAACAAAATTTTGTAGTAAATTGATTAAAAGCCGGGCTAGCATATAACTATCTCTAATAGACAAGAAGACGGGGTCGCTAGTTTGTATATAATTATAGATTAGTAATGAATAATAATTTTTTTAGTCACCGTTTTGGACTTTACGAGGTGGATTTTGAGTCGAAAGAGAAAACGAGAAAAGCCAGATTGTCGGCACTAGTATATAAACAGATAATACAATCTCGAGTGGTAGATCACAAGTGGATGCCGAAAAGTTTAAATATTGATATTACTGAGAAGCAAATTAAATATGAACTATAAATGATTGTGTCATATAAGTAAAGTATATGTCAATAAAGAAACCGGCATAGTTCATAAGCGTTATTGGTTTTTTTGGGATTTCTGGTATTGTGCTGTCATATTTGGCTAATACATTAAGATTTATTTATTTATATGATTTGTATTTTTATATTGTGGATATATAAATGTAATATATGATTTTATTATTATATTGGTTTTTAATTTTCATAATCTTATAGGAATACGAAGAAACGGTTGACTAAAGCGCCATCTAACTAACTTTAAAACTGTATGGTTCGGATGTGTACCAAGAGATGGCGCCACTAGTTCCTTAATGGAATACTTGAAATGTCTTTAGTGTTGATAAATATGATAGGTAAGGCGTGTTGTAATTTTGGAAAAATTGATTTGTTAGCTTTGTAAGAGACTTTCTACTGTTTTAGTTGCTTTGACGTTTTCATAATTGTTTAAACGTCATTTGATTACAAGTGGCCAGTATTCACGTAGTAACAAAAAAGGTTTTATTCCCTCGTATTAAAATTTGGTAGTTTTAAGAAATGTGGTGGACTTAGGTAGTGGTAAATTAGGTACCTACCCTAAATATAAGTAGATACCTATTAATCTTAATATGTGGTGGGAAAGCACTATTTACTTTTAAAATACCACTATGCGATCCAAGTAATTCACATATAGGTACCTACGCAATTCTAATACAATTAATTAGCTAATTGGTCTTACTAGACTTACTCGATCCTATAGAAAACCCCTTTTTTAATAGTTAGGTTAAGGTAAGCTATGATTTATGATAATAAATGCATGCTACGGCCTTTATACTCTCTATTCATTATATGAAGGGGTTTGTGACACATTCGCTTGTTAAGTTTCGTTAAATTGCCAATATAAAAGTAACATAAATTATGAGCATTAAAATAATTTTAAAAATTTAAATACTATTTAATTGTGAAACTCATCTTCACAGGAAAATCGTGGCATTATAATCCTTTAAATAAAGTGCTTTTTACAAACAATGATAAAATAATACGTTTCTATGCACGCATAATGAGAAGTTTTCAAAATGGTATTTTAAACTAAAATACGCGTTAACGCCAATAGATGGCGCCAAGGTCAAGTCATGTCAATAATAAAATTTGTCCTCTAGGATTGAGCACGACGTCAGCTGAATTGCCTCACAGACTATGTTACTTTCTCATTCCTCAGTAGTTTGTCATATATATATATATACAGTCATTGGATTACAATGCATTTTGCAAGGAGCTTTATATGTGGTTGATGAGCAAATGCTTTTATAGTGTTAAAGAGTATATGGACTCTAAATAGTGACATTTAATTTTGTGCCTTTTAAATAATTATAATGTTAATAATATAATTCTGACATATATACATACATAATTTATAAGTAAAACTTGATTAGTAATAGGTAGTTGACATGTTTTGTATTTGGTTTATAATTAATAATTTATAAGATAAATATTGTACACCTGTATAGGTACCACATGGAGGACACAATCTTATTATAACACCATTATCATGTAAAAATCTGTGTGACAATATAATAATAATTTTTACATAAAAGTTTAATGCAGCGCCATATAGCAACAACATAATGAAACATTTTTTTTAAACTGCCTACGTGACATATTTGGATTACCTACTTAATTATTGATGCGACTATTGATAAATAAATCGGACCTTGTTTGTTTACGTAAATTGTTAGTACCTACTCAAAGCCAGTAAAATGGCTTAATAAATAATAATTTGCAGCCATTTTGTTTCTAGGGTCCGTCGATGGGCTTTAGATTAAAATGTGTATGCCTTTACGTAAAAATAAGAACATAATAAGTGTTTTTAACAGAATAATATACCTACATAATTCCGTAATTTAATTCTCATTCCGACATCATATCAAAGTTAAAAATAAAGGAAATAGATAATATATATAGATATAGAGAGGGCGCCACAGAGCAACAATAAACATCGGCTCCGTGAAAAGTGTAAAAATAAAAATATAAATAAGTGATATTTAATCCAGAAATTAAGTGTAGTGGAACTATAAATAAGTGATTATCGAAATATATTGTGGACAAGGTCCAAAAACAGCGAATAATAAACTATTAAATGTGAAAACCAGAGAAGTGAAAAAGACCTCAAAACTCAACTATTAGCTACATCTCCCGCACCAAATTGCTAACAGTAATCCACAAACAAACGAACGAAGTGCAAAATAGATAATTACATCATACAAGTGTAAAAATTAACTAAAATTTACAAAAACAATAATATCGATCTATGACTCGACAATTTTGATCAAAAATAGCGCCATCTAGTGAAAATACTCAAAACTATAACGACAAAGACTATCGCGCACCAAACGACTTTCCCGTTCTCTAGTACCTAGCCAACAGAGGGCAGCACAAATAGCAAAGTAAGCAAAATAATCACAATAATTTTATTATCGTAAAACATATCCGATAATCATGGAGGAAGTTATGAATATGCTCAGAAAAATTCAAAAGGAGCAGATTGAACAAAAAGCAACAATTTTACAGTCGGCTGAAAAAGTAACGGAACAAGTTACGCAAAATATAAACTACATATTGGAGGAAAAGTTTAAAGAAATAGAAATAAAATACGAAAACCTCAAAGAGAAGATAGATAACCAAGAAAAAAGATTATATTTTCTAGAAAAACAGTCAAGACAGAGGAACATCGTAATTTTTGGCTTAATGGATACCGAAACATCGTATGCAAATTTAGAAAAAAGCGTATTAAGTTTCATTAATCAATATTTCTCTGTGGGGCTAGAACACAGAGACATACAAGAGACTAGAAGAATAGGGAAGAAAGGAGAAAAACCCCGACCGATTACCGTAACTTTCACTTCATTGGGCACGAAAATTGAAATCTTTAAACAGAGGAGAGCATTAAAGGATACCGCTTATTATATAAAAGAAGACTATCCACAGCATATTTTAGAAAAAAGAAAGAAACTGCAAGAGCAAGTAAAAATAGAAAAAGAAAAAGGTAACTCCGCCACTATTAAGTACGACAAACTGGTAATATACCACAATAATACAATCACACCAGGCAACAAGAACTCTACCAATATCACCGAACTATAATGACTTAACACAACCAAAAACAAAGGGACAAGCTAAGAAAAAGAACAAAACTCAAACAAGTCTACTGAGATCGTCGAGTTTATCAGAGGGAAAACCAAACCACTAACAACCAAAACAACCTACCTAACGATCAAACAAACAAAAATAACGAACAATAGCAATTACCGCCCTCTCTCATGGAAAACACATTACAAACTAAAACGAACACTAAAGTACATCTTCCAAGCCGGCTGGTCCCCGTGGAAGATTATTACCAAAACCCTTCAAAGAAAAAAACAATTATAAAAATACCGAACTATATATCTAGAAGAAAAAAAAAAAAAAAAAAAAAAACAATATAGAGGATAAATGGCTTCTTTGGAGGAGGCCTTCACCTGCAGAGGGGTTCTTGCAGACAGAATAGTCTAATTTATTAGTAATATTTTTTAAAATTGTTAACACTCACTTAACAGTTAATAAAAATTAATCCTACTCTAAGAATGTGAAGAATTTGCATATAAATAGATTTAAAAAGGTAGTAGTATATAAATAGATTTATTTGTAGGTAATATTTTTCAAATTGTTAACACTAACTTTACAGTTAATAAAAACAAATATATTAAATTAATCTGTGGAGACCTGGCTGGTACACTTTCCTACGTTTACTTTATAATATTATATTTGATATTTTGCACGTCATCTTGGTTTTGACGTGACTGGATGTAAACATAATTCAATGAATATATATGAGTATTTCAAGAATATTTCAGCGTTTAACTATTACATTCCTGCAACTTTACATTGGTGACCACCGAATTGAACTACTTTATGTAACTATAATATACATGGCGCACAAGGACAGCAGTTTGGGCAGCGGCAACCCGGCGGCTGTGTCAAACGGTACGTCTGCAGAACTGTGCAAAGTCGGAGTAAGGATTCCACCGTTTTGGCCTGAGGATCCTGAAATCTGGTTCGCTCAGGTCGAAGGCCAATTCTCCAACTCCGGGATCACAAGTGATACAACCAAATTTAATTATGTTATCGGGCATCTGGACCGTCAATTTTCGAAAGAGGTTCGAGACATTATAATCAATCCACCACAAAATGACAGGTATGAAAAATTAAAGTCAGAATTAATTAAACGACTCAGCGCTACTCACGATCAAAAAATTCAACAAATATTAACACAGGAAGAATTAGGAGATCGGAAGCCTTCCCAATTTTTAAGGCATCTACAATGTTTAGCTGGAGCGACAGTACCGGAGGATTTTTTGAAAACTATTTGGATGAGCCGTCTTCCCGCAAATATCCAGAGTGTTCTCGCCAGTCAGCCATCAGTATCATTATCTATATTAGCAGATTTAGCGGATCGAATCCAGGATATAGCTCCTTACACTAAGCAAGTGGCGACGACCAGTCAGGATAATCCTGGAAACTGCTGTGAAGAAGTTAAGCACGAAATTGCAGCACTTAAGAAAAGTTTTCAGAAGCTCTCAACTTGGGACAATAGACGCCGCTCCCGTTCTAGTTCCCGATCTCGCTCTCCATCGACGTCTGTTCGAAACAATTCTCCAAGCGACCTTTGCTGGTATCACTACCAGTTTGGTTCTAGAGCAAGAAGATGTGTCTCGCCCTGCAAATTTGACGCGGAAAACTCAAACGACGGTCGTTAGTAGCGGCCAACGACTGTCGTCAACCCTCGTCTGGCCGCCTATTTGTAACCGACAGAAAGACAAAAATGATGTTTTTAATTGACACTGGGTCTGATATTTGCGTGTTTCCTCGGACAGCTATCAAGAACAAACAAACAAAATCAAGCTACCAACTTTTCGCAGCCAACGGCACTACAATATCAACTTATGGTTTTATACATTTTACATTAAACTTCGGACTTCGACGTGAGTATGGGTGGAGGTTCGTTATCGCTGACGTCACTAAACCTATTATTGGCGTCGACTTTCTGGCGTATTACAACATCTTAGTAGACTGCAGGAATCATAGGATTTGTGATCAACTTACATATTTAGTTGCACCCGCATCTGGTGTTAACCCTACCGAAACAGTCACTTCCATTAAAACCAATTATCCGGAACTTAACCCCGATTTTGAAATTCTCCTAGAAGAGTTCCCAAACATAACGCGTCCAGCTGGCAGGCCACGTGACTGTCCCCACAATACTGTGCACTACATCAAAACTACATCTGGCCCGCCAGTTACTGCCCAACCACGTCGTCTACATCCAGACAAACTTATTATTGCTAAACGTGAGTTTGACGAGATGGTTAGGATGGGTACCGCTCAACCTTCTAACAGCCCCTGGTCCTCAGCCTTGCACCTTGTTCCTAAAAAGGACAATAACTGGAGACCTTGCGGTGACTACCGAATGCTTAATTCTCGCACTGTACCAGATAGGTACCCCATTAAACACATACATGATTTCAATTTTAGCCTTTCAGGTTGCACTATATTTTCTAAAATCGACCTTGTCAAGGCATACAATCAAATCCCCGTTTTTCCACCCGACATTCCCAAAACGGCAATTACTACTCCTTTTGGGCTTTTTGAGTTCCCAATGATGACTTTCGGCCTAAGAAATGCTGGACAGACTTTTCAGCGATTCATTGACGAAGTTACCAAAGGTCTTGACTTTACATTTAGTTACTTAGATGACATTTTGGTATTTTCGCATGATTTCGTAGAGCATCAACTTCACTTACGTGAGCTTTTCTCTAGACTTGATAAATACGGTCTTCTTATCAACACCTCCAAATGCACTTTTGGTGTTTCAACTCTTACTTTTCTCGGCTATACAGTTTCCGCTGAAGGTGTTAAACCGCTACCAGATCAAACTGTCGCGATTCAAACATTTCCAGAGCCCAAAACTGTGAAAGAGCTAAGACGTTTCCTTGGTATGTATAATTTTTATCATCGCTTCATACCTCGTTCAGCTGAGTTACAAGCACCCCTAAACGATCTTCTTAAGGGCTCTGTGAAAAACAATCAGACTATTAAATTTGATGACATATGCAAACGGGCTTTCGAAGACTGCAAAAGAGGTCTCTGCAATGCTGCAACTCTGGCCCATCCTGACAGCAGCGCTAAGCTTGCTCTTGTCACTGACGCGTCTAGTACTGCCATAGGTGGAGTTTTACAGCAGTTTAAAAATGGATTTTGGCAGCCTTTAGCATTCTTTTCACGTAAGCTTTCTCCATCGCAGATTAAGTATAGCCCTTACGATCGTGAATTGCTTGCTATATACAAATCAATTCAATACTTCCGGCATATGTTAGAGGCTCAGGTTTTTACAGTTTTTACAGACCATAAACCTATCTCATTTGTGTTTCAAGCAAATAGAGACAAATTTTCACCCAGACAATTCCGTTACCTCGACTATATTTCCCAGTTTACATCAGACATTCAACATATTTCGGGAAAGGATAATGTAGTCGCAGATACCCTTTCCAGGATTGAAGAGTTGACCTCCAAGGCTATTGACTATGATGTGCTTGCTCATGCTCAATCTAACGATCCTGAATTAAACCTTTTATTATCAGGGGGTTCATCACTCAAATTTGTTAAACTTCCTATTTCAGGATCTTCCTCATTCATTTATTGCGATGTGAGCTCCACTACTCCTCGACCTTTTATCGTCAAAGCATTACGCCGTCAAGTATTTGATGCCATTCATTCTCTCTCTCATCCAGGAACAAATGTCACAGTTAATCTTTTGGTACAAAGATTTGTCTGGCCTGGCATACGGAAAGATTGCCGAGAGTGGTGCCGTAGCTGTTTAGCTTGTCAACGTGTTAAAGTAACACGGCACGTGTCTTCTCCTTTGGGCGTTTTTCAATTACCTCCTGCCCGTTTTCTCCATGTTCACACCGATCTTATAGGTCCTCTTCCCATTTCAAACGGTTTTCGTTATGCTCTCACGGTTATCGATAGATTTACTCGTTGGCCTGAGGTCATACCACTCACCGATATCACGGCGGCTTCCACTGCCAATGCATTTTTGACAGGTTGGATTTCCCGTTTTGGTTGCCCGGTCAGCATCACTACTGACCGTGGTAAACAATTTGACAGCTCTACGTTCAAAAATTTAACCCAGCTAATTGGCTCGCAACATAAGATGACAACAGCATATCATCCAGCTTCCAATGGTTTAGTTGAGCGCTTGCACAGACAATTGAAAGCTGCCATAATGTGCAACGCAGACTCCAGTTGGACAGAATCTCTCCCTTTGGTTCTCCTCGGTATAAGAAGCGCCTGGAAATCAGACTTACAGTCATCTGTAGCCGAACTTGTTTATGGCGAACCATTGCGCCTTCCAGGCGAATTTTTTCATTCGAATTCTAACACTATATTAGACATGCAAGACTACGTATCAAGGTTACGCTCCTTCGCTAATAAATTAAAGCCTATCCCTACAATACATCATACTTCTAAAACAGTTTTTGTTTTCAAGGAACTGGCAACTTCAGACTTCGTGTTTCTTCGTCAAGACGGAGTCCGTCCAGCCCTGCATCCACCATATTCTGGACCTCATAAAGTCCTAAAGCGAGGTCAAAAATATTTTCGTATTCTCCTTAATAACAAGGATACCACCGTTTCGGTAGATAGGTTGAAACCAGCTTTCATGATGTTGGAAAAAGATCTTGAAACCAATGTTCCTCAGTCTCCTACTCTACCCGCAGCCGCTATGCAACCCGAACCTCTACGCATTACTCGCTCTGGACGCCACGTCCGGTTTCCACCTCACTTACGCCCGTAGTCACGGTCTCGGTGGGGGAGTGATGTGGAGACCTGGCTGGTACACTTTCCTACGTTTACTTTATAATATTATATTTGATATTTTGCACGTCATCTTGGTTTTGACGTGACTGGATGTAAACATAATTCAATGAATATATATGAGTATTTCAAGAATATTTCAGCGTTTAACTATTACATTCCTGCAACTCTACAAATCCTACTCGAGTGTGTAAAATTAGCATATAAATAGATTTAAAAAATAGTAGTACAAAATAGAAGTGTATACTAGTTCTTGCAAGAAATAAAAGGCTTTTTATTTTATTTATTTTATTTTATTTTATTTTATTTTATTTATTTATAATCCAATCGATTAGGTATAATTTGTTCTAAGAAATAATCGATTATAGAATAAAGCACTTTCAATTCGTGTAGTGCACATCTCTAAACTAAAAATTTATTTAAAAATAATAAGTGTCAAAAACCCCTTCATATAATGAATATAGTATAGACCACAGAGAAATAATTTCTTCATGATTAGGTCTCATACTTACATAGAATCTCTTAATTCAAATAAGTAGGTAGAAAGGTTGCGGATTTCTTATAAATATCTCCCATTAATCTATAATAGCTCTATTTAGCTACAAAGAATGAATGTCGGTTATCAAGCCGAATGTACACACGCCTTTTGAATCGGATTAGCAAACCGTATATAACTACTTCAGAAGCTGCACAAAGTATTTATTCTATTTTAAACTTTAAGTTAGAAGCGATTAAGTGCACTTTTCAATGATTTGCAACCACTTATTGTTGTTTGCCACCCGCAGAGTTTCAAAGTACGCCGACAAAACAGTTTTTTTATTGTTTTCATTTTTGTTAAACATGTTTAGGTAAGCATAAATAGGTACTTCACAATAGGTTTTTGAGATTATACGGTTTTTTGAGAGAACACAGCATGTGACTTCACATTCATGTGATGGGCAGTACAAATAAACACATACCTACTTACTATAAAGTAGCTAAGTCTATTTTGGTAAACAAACGTTTTAATTGATACCTAACCGTATGCCCCGCCTGTATTCCACTGGGGTTGACAGATGCAAGCGTATTGCCAGTTTTAAAAATAAGGTAGAGAATATAAAAATATGTGCTTAAATCGTCTTCTCGTGCTTCGGAGGACATGTTAAGTCTTGGACAACCATTAAGTACAGCAAGCAGTATTTCCACCTATTCTGTTTTTTTGTAAAACTCTGAATTAATTAATTTATTTACACATAACAATATAAAAACCTTAAATCTGTAGCGGCGTGACCGCACAGGTAGTTAATTAGGTCACAGGGGCGCGGGGCAAGTTAACGGACACTCCCGCGCCGGACTTCAGTTATGTTCTAGTGGGCGACGCGACCGGACGCGCCCCGGCCCGGCTAGCGTAACTCAACAATTAGGTCGCTCGTTGGTCCTGTCCTAGCAAGCAGGTGCTTAAGTTATTAATATAGAATCAGCAAGACAGTACCATCTTTTATTGGAGAGTGACCCAAATAGAGACCTGCCACGATACACATGAGGTCAGAAAGTGTTCCAAGCATAGCACGCAACTCATGCGTACATTGGTGACCCCTTAATCCAAACATTAAAAATAACTAAATAAACCAGGTCCGCGTAGAATAGTGGCAAGAATACTGGCTGCATTTCCCCGCTGATTCGTTGAGCAAGGAAGGAGCCAGCCCTCTTATCACCAGAAGAGATATCAGTCGAGGGGATATATCTTTAATAAACTTTTTGGCATTTGAATCCCACGGACCTAGAGTTTCTACACCAAACGGCACAAATTTGTAGTTTTTATTTTGCGCCGTTTGTTAGACTCTGTGATTTCCGCCGCAGCTCCCGCTGTGATTACTGTTTCCCTGAGATGAGACGGGGCTAATGTGTCCACGCACGTAGCATCCCATGCAAGGGCCGACCTCTCCCAGGAGTCTTGCATCTGGTCTCTTGCCGTCTTCCCGGATTATTCCCGTTAGCTCTAGGACAGCAGGGACTTCTACTGACGCAAGAGCCCTTTTAACATGAACAACTGGCGTCAAGTGGTTGTTTGTTTGTTATCGATCTTTACTTTATAGCTATTCTACTTACTTATTTTATTTCCAAAAGTCATGAATAATGTGAAGATTTTAATTAGAAATATTGAAACCCCTCGTACGAGTATGAAGGAACGTAAAAAATGACGAAAGACGTCATCTAATATATGATAATTGGAGACAAGGCGACGCGAAGTGCCTGAAAGCTTTTTATTATATTTTGGGGACTTTGAAATATGTATTCTGTGATGTGTCGACGGATTCTGACGGATAATGTAAGTCAACAACATGTGGAGATGGACTTTTAAATAAGTATCTATGCAAGAATAAAATAAAACAAATTATAATTATAGATATATTAGAAACATTGGATAGGTACTTATAGATTCAAAAAAGTTTACACTGCGGTAGTATTAGAAAATGGCGACAGAGGGCGCCTTTGATAGACTTTCATTAAATGTTATTAAAAATTTAGTTCGAAGCTCTCCCAAGGCACTATTATTCACTGCCCAGGGGTGTTTTAAAAAAAGGCTTCTGAAAACTGTTACTGACCCCAGGGCACACAGCAGCAGCAGTCGTAGAAGTCTTCCTCATTTAGCCTAACATTTTTATGTCAGCGTTTTTGTATTTTCCGTTCGAGTATTTTTGAGCAAAATATGAAACAATGGACATATTGTAAATTATATCCACCTGAAAGTTTCAAAAACTCATTCAGCTGTTTCGGTATCAAATCTTCTTGAAAACACTTATTTGTGCTTAAATATTGTGTCAATTAATCTTATATGTATTTAAATATGTGAAATGGGGTGCAAACGTTTGTATAGAAAATCGCGGGCAACTGCTAGTTTTGTATAAATTCTTGTATTTTTGACAATAAAAAGTCCATCTCCATACTAGTCGAGCCTCTGCTTCCCATATTCCGTCAAATTCACAATCCTCATACATTTGCTTGTAGCTGTATGATCCTGAGCCACCCGCTACTCGCTACTTCAATAATGCACGAAGGCGCGCCTCAAAGGAACCAATTTTTTATATTAAGTTGCTATAAGTAAATATATCTCCTTATTCTACTTTGGCTTTGATCTAATGATATTATGGTTTTTGTGTTTATAGAGTGATTTTGTTTAGGAGATAAATATTTTTATATTTATTATTTAATTTTATTCTTTATTGAAGACAGATAGATATATATATTACCTGAGACTCTTTTGCAGATCATTTCATTCTACACAATTCCTTCCTTATTTAATCAATGGATAAAATCTGTTCAGTGATTACAGCTGATCTATAGAAAGAAAGAAAGAAAGAATAAAGCAGAAAAGAATATAGATGAAATGGGGAGAGCCAAGGACGTACCCACGGTGGGGCAATAAAGGTGGGGCATGTGCTAACAATTTGGTAAAATTCAAAATTACAGCGCGAAACAATGCAGTATCGATGAATCGAGCTCGCATCATGAAGGACGTCGTGTGTAATAAGGTCAATAAATAAAAAGCATTTTGAAATTCCTACTACTTATCGAGTTTATTTATTTCTGCCCCACCCCTAAAAAATGCTGGGTACGCCCATGGGGAGAGCCATCTCGTTTTCCGGGATAAAAATAGAGTAGGTATACCTACATGTGCTAATCTAGGAATAGCATATTTTCCCGGCTTTCTCCGTACCTAATCCCATTGGTTATACCATTGATTGGACTACGGAAAATCCAATTAACCGTAATCCTGCATTGTTCAATATGTACCATGGAAAACTTCCGTAGTATTGGATTCTGCATTCGCTTTTAAAATTATAAGTATTTTGGGGAAGGTCTCGACTACTTACTACGGATTAAGAGAAGTGTGCATAAGAAAGTGACAATAGCATTACTCGAAACACCTCTATTATGTCAAAAAAACTTCACAAAGCCCCCTGACCCAGATATTTCAAAATTGTACAATTCATATCGCATTAATAATACTTCAGTACCCATTAAAGTGATGCTAAAATACTTCATTGTAGCAAAACCGATCTTTAGAAAATAATCTAACAAGATTTTTTGTGTAAAGTTAAGTTCTATAGAAAACTAGAGAATGGTGCTGGCCGCTTCGTACGCTTGGAATTTTAAATAGAAATAGATTCGAGTTACTACTCCACACCTTTGGATCTTAGCGTGATGTTATATATTCCTCAATATATAACTAATATATATTATAAAACAAAGTTGACCTTTTCACGCAAAAACTACTGTCGCCTAGCTCTTTCCTCCTTATGGGAGTTATAAGGATTTCGGGAACTAGCCACAATAATAAATGAATATTTTACTCCATATTGTTTTATTTCAAGTTTTTATGTAGAATGATAGGATAAAAAGGAAAGAATACCTATAGTAAAAGGAAAGGAAGGACAAAAGGAGCAATGCTGGTAAATAAAAATGAAATAAATAAGTACCTAATAATTTCCAGGATAATTATGATAGGATCTAAACACAATACAACTTAAATAATACTTACAAATATCATGCTCCTTTATAGTATATTTTAACTCACAGCTTATTTGAAATTTGTTCAATTTATTAAAATTATTGACATTATGAAATAGGTGTGCTACTTAGCAATGCTAAAACGGAATTGACTAAAAATGGAAGAAAAATGAACAAATTGCAGACACTGTTCCAAATTTAGATTAATTTGAAAAATTCCTAAAATATAGGTAGTTAGTAACTTATTTTGTAAGGAGGTTAACAACTATTCAAACCTCATTAAGAAAAATGGTCTCATTTATTAGCTAAATGAGCACAACGTTACACTACTGTACGGATTTTGTTGCAGTTTTGACTATAAGTATAAGTATGTTTTGACTATTATCATGTTTAGGAGCTGAGCATTAACAGTATAAGTAAATCAAGTCGAGGCGGAAAGTTAGCACTAGCGAATTTTCATGGCGTATGCTCTAATCCGTCAGAGATATAATAAAATTATGAAGGAAATAATTGTGTAGAATAAAACGATTTACAAAATTTATTGTATCCGTGCGAAACCGGGGCGAACAGTTAGTCTATACTAATATTATAAAGAGGAAAGATTTGTATTTTTGTATGTTTGTATGTGTGTATGTTTGTAATGAATAAACTCAAAAACTACTGTGCCGATTTCAAAAATTATTTCACCATTGGAAAGCTACATTCACATTCACCCTGAGTGACATAGGCTATATTCTATTTTCAAAAAAATTTGGGATTCTTACTAAAACTCCAATAATGTAACCCAAGGTGTAAAAAAATGACCTAAGAAATTCCTGCGAAAACTATTGATGATACAGAGGTAGTGGTAGTGGTAGAGGGTAGGGGTAGGAGTAGAAGTAGGGGTAGGGGTAGGGGTAAGGATAAAAGTAGGTATAGGGTATATTTTATTATGTTCGTAAATATCCACGGGCGAAGCCGGGGGCGGAATGCTAGTTATTAATATTTTGGAACCCATGCATAGACAAAACACTTTTATCTTTTTAAAAAAAAATTGGCGCGTTTATCCATCGTCGGATTTAGTCTAAGAAGCTTAGTATTGTTGTGTGAAATTCGAGATCATTGTTGCTATTTAGCGATTAGATAAAATGTTAAAATACACACTTATGTTGTATGTGTGTAAAAAAACGGGTAAGAGTGAGCCGGAGATAACACTGAGGGTTTTGTCAAAAACAGATTTGTGAGTTATTCTACTTTGATTATTTACTAAAGCTCCGCTGTCCGTCCGTCTGTCACCAGGCTGTATCTCATGAACCGTGATAGTTAGATAGTTGAAATTTTCAGATGATGTATTTCTGTTGCCGCTATAACAACAAATACTAAAAACAGAATAAAATAATATAATGGTACGGAATCCTTCGTGCGCGAGTCCGACTCGCACTTGGCCGGTTTTTTTACACTATTTCCACTATGATCCCAATGTATGTGACGATTACGATTCTCGTTGCAGTAGTTACCTTCATTCATAGACTCGCCACTTTAACTCAATACCAGGCAGTGATAGAGTTATATCCTTGTCATACAATAAAAAAACTTATTTAAAAATAAACTCACAGATACATTCTAGTAGTCTAGATAACTACATTCAGTCAGATCGTCAATTTAGTATTGTCAAATTCGACTGTAAAAAGTTAAATTAAATCAATCATGAATTCTTAGAAATTTGGTAAAAATGTCATGGCTAAAGGTCCAATACCGGCCGAAATCGACCACAGACTCGTTCAATTCTTGTAACGAACGGCCCACCATCCGTTTTCAAATCGTTGTATTTGTGGTTCATTTCGATGGCCGGAACGATCTGTCACACATACACCGATGTTTAACACTTTGTTTAATCGAATTTTGTGTGTCTGTTGAGTAAGTGAATTGCATGTGATCTAGATCGTATTATTTACATCTAATGTGTGGCCTGTGTTCAATCTTGCTCATACGGCTGGCCGGACCGAAAATGTTCAGTGTGTGGGCTACTTTAATAGCAAGTTATTCAGAACTTGCAAGCTATTCAGTTTGGCCGGTTAATACTTATAGGTAACTAGCTGTTAGGGGGGTGGATTTAAAATAAAACTATAGCCTATGTCCTTCCCTAGGGTCCAAGATACAAGCTTATTCCACAATTTCATCAAAATTGGTACAGTGGTTTAGCCGTTAAAGCATAAAAGACAGATATAGTTACTTTGGTATTTATAATATTAGTATGGATTATGGACATGAATTTTTATATTGGAATAATTGGCCATGTTGCAATGTACGACTGTGCCATTTTTGCGGCCAGAACTTTAAGACATGATTTTCGTTTAGGTTTTCTTGTAAAGTATAAAAAAGGCCTTATATTCCCTATTTTTTTCAAAATTTTAGACTCTGCAGTTTCCGAGATAAGGTGGGGAACGGTCGTATAACTATGCATTTTAAAAATAGAAAAAAATAATGATAAAAAAAAATGAAATTCGATTAGTTATACTTACAATTGTGGCATTATACAATGTGTGGCATGTCCGGCATCGCACCGAAAATTTCCCATTCCCGCCGCCATAAGATCTAGGCGGGCCATTTGTTATAGGAATTTGACGAATCTGTGGTCAATTTATATGGATCGTGATTGGACCAACGCTTTACGCTAGACGTCCGTGATTGTGTCATATCTACCAAGTTTCAACATTTTTCTTCCATTAGATTCGGAGAAAGCTGTGACAGACGGACCGACAGACACATGACTGATTCTATAAGGGTTTCCGTTTTTTTTTCGGAGATATTCGGAACCCTAAAATAGAATAATGACCTATTTCTACTAATCTAATAATCTTCTCCTGACGAGCACTTTAGTCAACAAATCCATTAATGATTATTATATTTTTAACCACAGTAGAAATCAGGCCGAATACTTAAGGTATTAAAAAAAATGTCGGCATCAATAAAGGGCATCATCCAAAACACTTTTACTTTCAACAAGTAGTTTCCTATAATCCCACATAGAATGTACTTTTTATATCGGATTATTTAAACATTAAATCACCCCTGAGTAAAATTCTTTTGATTCTCTAACCGATATTTGTGTTTCATAGAATCTCTTGTGAGAAAACATTTATAGAAATTCTTAAGACGCAGTAAATACCGATGGCGGGAATTTGTTCCACTTTTAAAAGATCCGCATAGAATCTACTCCATTTGTCTGTCAAAAAATTTAGATAACTTTCACCTAGACGAGGAAATTTGTGCTCAGACCAACAGACGGGGTGGCGGGGATGGCACGGGGACGCAGATGTTAAAAATATATAGAAAAAAAAACAAATTTAACATAAAAAAAAAATTGTGATAACTCAGGGATATCGTAGCTTTCTAAGTCGTGTTATAAATTTTAGAATCGGATCAGTAGTTTCAGAGAATACCCCCTACATCCAAACTTACAACTTTACAAACACTGACGAGCAATATAAAAAAGCCTTTAACTTATCATGAAATATTTCTGAAACCACGCCAGATAGGTTTTTGAAGTAAAAATCAACATTCAAGTGTATTTAAGAAAACATCCTGGAAGTCACATATAGGTATCTACCTACTTATTTCAGTTAGTAAGTAAATCACGTCAACAAAGCGAGTTAGTACAAAAAATAAAGTTATTAATTATAAAAGTATCCCTCCCTCCTCCCTCTCCTCCCTACCCACTTAACTAATTGAGTCTCAACAATATACAACTAAACGTATCAAAAGGTAACATGGAGTACTCTTAAAAACGCATTTTGGGGCGCGTGCCACCCATTACCGACCTTAATTAAATAAAACGTACGAATATGCTGCTGCAAGGGGCTTGCGTGGGATCATGTAGACTTACTAATATTTAGAAAGGCATATTTTAACGAAAGGTGCCACAATATGGCACTATTACAAATTAATCCGTAATTATCTCTAATATAAATTATTGCATTTAAATATTGGTAGAGGTGTCCCACGACCAAAGAGCTGGCTCATATTTGGCTCAAAGGATAAGTATTGCTATTCAACGTGGCAACGCAGCCAGCCTTATGGGCACTCTCCTAGAAGGCAGCGATCTTGAAGATTTTTTTATTTAGAAGTTTATTTGTATATCTATACTTAGTAATTGTTTTTTATTATTGTTAACGCTCCCAAAACCACTTCCGCGGCTAGCTCCGATGTGTGGGTACAACGCACACACATGGCATCGGTTACGGGCCTACAGGCGGCGGGGCGAGACGAAGAGGGGGGTTGTCACTAAAACAAACACGGCGACATTCGACAGCTCGCACCGCCGACAGTGCACAATTAATATTATTCTAACCTTATTTAATGTATTTCAATACATCAGTATCTCTAATCTTTGGTTTTAATTCACGACCGAATCCTGGACACACGAGCTTCGTCATTTACAATTATATTTAATTTAATTGTCATGTAAATAAACTATATCTCACACATTAATAATTTAAATATTTACATCTTAACTAAAATGTGTAATAATAAATAAATAATATTTGTAAAAACTTTATATACAAATTATAAAAAGAATACCTTTTCCAGAACCCCTCCCTGTGGCATGGTTCCCAAAACACTGGTTCCGTTACCTCGCTGAATGGTTAAACTGATCCCTTGAGCGAGGTAACACAGCCAGTGTTTTGGGAACCATGCCACAGGGGTTCTGGAAGAGGGATTCTTTTTATATTAATTATTTCTCTAATTGTAGTTTGTCAGATTATGTACATAAGCTTTTCCATCTAAATATAACTGAACATAACTGAAAAGAACAGAGCTGAAAGAGAGAGACTTGTAACCATATAATACGGTTTCCGGAACCGTGTTACCCAGGGTACCTAGTGGTGGACCAAGTCTCCCTCTTTAGCCGATGGTATTTGTAAGGCTATACCAGCTAACGAGTGGCCAGGTTTGTCTGGTATACATTATAAAAAACCATGGTAAGCCTAGTTAATACCAGACGTCTTAACCACGTGGCCATGATTTCATTATAACAAGCGTTCAAATAAAAATATATAAAATGAATTAGCCGCCTCTACAAGTTTATGAACTCTTCACAACCCGCTCTGGGAATATTACGGTAGATGGTCACGTGGCCAAACCAAGCCTCCCCACTTGGTTTTGTATAATTTTTGGATTTTTGTTAGTCCATTGAAACTCAAGGAGCATACAGGATACCATTACAAGACCCTCTACGTATCACTAACAATATAATTTAGGTAACTGCCCTGTTTTTTAGATTTATAAATTTTATTTTTTATTACTTGTTGTTTTAATTAATTTTAATAAATGACAAAATTTTACAAAAATTAAAATAAAATTTAAACTAAAACTAAAAACTCTAAACTAGGTAAAAAAAGTCCATAAGTGGGACACTACTTGGCAGTGTACCTAATACACTTGCAGCATTGCCTCGTTGAATGGCAATGCTGATTTTTTGTTTTAAATAACAATGGCATTTGGAGTCACCACATTCTAGGAACACTCGTCTTCCAAGCTCTTGGAGGAAATCTTGAGCTTCAGATCCGAGTACTCCCGAAGTTTCAACGCCAAATGCCACAAATTCATAATGAGCGAGGAAGGAGCCAGCCCTCTTGCCACCAGAAGAGATGATCAGTCGAGGGGATATATTTTGGCATTTGTACCCCACGGACCTAGAGTTTCTACACCAAACCACAGTAAATATTTACTGTGACCAAACGATACAAATTTGTAGTTTTCAATAATTGAACTATATTTGCGCCGTTTGTTAGACTCTGATTACCTACCGCTGCAGCTCCCGCTTTGATGTTTCTCTGAGATGAGACGGGGCTAATGTGTCCATGCACGTAGCATCCCATACAAGGGCCCGACCTCACTCCCAGGGAATCAGAGTCATTCCATCGGGTCTCTTGCCGTCTTCCCGGATTATTCTCGTTGGCTCTAGGAGAGCAGGGACTTCTATTAACGAGAGACCTTTTGATAGTATCTTTGAGGGAGCTGTGGTGAGAAAGCCTGCCTGCACTGTTAATGCAGGAAAGTCCATGAGTAAAAAATTTATCAACCTCCTTTCCACTTTTTACTTGGTCTGTAATGTTTTCTTTGGGTAATCAAAAATATGATTCTGAAAATTATTACATTATAAACCTGTTTGTAACCTTTTCTCGCAAAAACTATTGAATGGATTTTGTTGCCGTTGTAACTATTAGATAGGTTGACTCACCGGGAACGTTAACGAGTATTAAACATGGACCTATCATGTTTAGGAGCTGAGTATTTACACTATTAGTAAATCAAGTCGGGGAAAAATTAGATACTACGCGTCTAATCAATCAGAAATATAACAAAATGATGTATGAAAGAACTATGTTAATTAAAATGATCTACAGAAAAGTCCGCGATAGCATATATCTATTTCTAACAGATAGCAAGTAGTTAGTAGGTACTTACTACTTACACACCTTCACGGTCTGTGCTGACGAAGGGGCGTCGGTGGTCGAGTGGGTAAGACGTCGACTCGCAACTAAAAAGTCGCGGATTCGATTCCTCCATCCGACTATGTACCAATGGGTTTTTCATAATAAAAAATATATGTACATTATCCGACAAACCGTACAAAGAGGTTTTTCCATCTATATCCTCAACAGAGCTGGCCACTCGTTAGGTATAACCTCAAAAATACATTGGCTAAATGAGGAAGACTTTGTCTTCCACTGAGTACCCTGAGGCCGGCAACGGTTCCCGGAAGCTGTAACCCGTGAAGAATAAAAATAAAAGTCCTGACGCCGTCGCGCCGGCTTTACGTGCCCTCCGAAACACGAGGAGATGGTGCTTAGGACCCGGGACCTCCCAGTTTCAAGACAACAAGATACTTATCTATTATTTTCAGAAACACGAGAAATTGGCTGCAAAAGGTGTGGATGTCTTTGGTTGTACTTTACAGAAACACCCTTTTTCTCTCCAAAGTAGTTAAATTCCCCGACATTACCTTACCAATTCCACAATAAGATGTTATTCGCGGGTAAAATTACACCAACGGTTCCCAATTTAGCAGCGACTCGTAAAAGGTTTTAGGGTAAATCAGGTAGGTAATTTATTTTGTGCGGTGTGTGTACAGATATTGATAGGTACAGGATATAAAATAGAAATCTACTTCCGGTTTCACAGACACAGAATATTTGACAGGGCTGTATGATTTACATAATACCTTAGCCTATTCTATTTCTTTAAAAAATGGCTCCATCAGGATTATGATGATTCCGCCAATGTCAAGTATTAAAGACGTCACAGTAACAATAAGCCGATAATCGGTAAGAAGGATGCTCCCTCCGACCGTATCACAACTATCACAGCGCGAACGGAATTAAATTGGATTTCTCATCACGTCTCGGCGGGCGCTTGCGTTATTCATCAAGGTGTGACGTGGAATCCTACCTTGCCTAAAAACATGCAGAGAACATTTTTGACGGGCTGTATGGATTAATACCTTAGCCTATCCAAGGGATGAACGACCAAAAAAACTGTACACTACCCTCATATGTTTAGTTTTTCAAGGATTCCACGACACGCCTTGGTGGATAGCACACGCTCCCGCGGAGACGTGTTGGGGAATCCAGTTTAATCCCGCCCGCGCTGCGATGGTTGTGATTAATCAGTGATTAATAAGACATATCGCGGTCGGCGGGATTATCATACATACCGATTTATTGGCTATAATCACCGTAAACGGCTATACTACTTGACATTGGCGAAATCACCGATTAATATTGGTGGAACCGCCATATTGAAAAAAAAGAAGAAAGAAGTAGTTTTTCAATGACAAAGTTTCGTGTGCGTAATTTTAGGTTATTTGCCAGTATCGATGCAATTTGTAAAAATAAAACTTAGTAATGTAAAATTGTACGACCAACGCACGCGAGCCGTGACGTGATAGGGAATCCAGTTTAATCCCATCCGCGCTGTGATAGTTGTGATTTATCTTTATACATTGGTGGAGCCATAATAAAAGAAGAAGAATAAATAAAATTGTAACAATATTTTTTTAAATAGTGTGATACGATAAAAGTGATTAGTTATTTTGAAGGTGTTGAAGAATGGTGGACAGCATGGTAAGAATTATTTTTATTTTGAAATAATCTTTCTAATACCACATATGAAATCATGATAAAAGTGATTAGTTATTTTGAAGGTGTTGAAGAATGGTGGACAGCATGGTAAGAATTATTTTTATTTTGAAATAATCTTTCTAACACCACATATGAAATCATGGACTGCCTGTTTAGGTAAAATCTTGAAAATAATTTCTGACTTTATTTTTTCTTTTAGGCGTCTCTATTCAAGGTAAGTGACGGTCATACCTGCTACAGCTGCTGTCTGCAGATTGGTGAGTACATTTTCTCATTGTTAATTAAAATGTACCTTTATTTTTCGGGGATTTTTTCAATTTTTCGTGCTATATAACGTATATTTTTCAGAATAATGTATCTTTAACTGAAATTATAAATTTGATTAGAACAGACAATAAAAATATCAGACAGTGCATTAAAATCTATATTTTATAATAATTGTTTTTAGTTTAAAAGAAAGAGAATTGAAATTAATATCTTTGGTTTAAAATTAATAGTAGTTTGGGAATGCTAGAACCGTCACATAATTATGTTGTTATTTAAGAGAAATGGTAAGAATTGGCTATACTATAGCTTTTCATGTTTTGGTAATTTACTGTGTTTATGAACTTTTGATTTAGGTTTTTTACATTCAACTAGCTTTTCCAATTTTCTGTGCAACTTTTTAAATTTTTCTTTACCTTGAAACATTATTCAGACTGTTAGGAACATTAAAAAAAATATAAGACAAACAGGTCAAGCCGTTCTCAAGTGATGAGCTTACCGACGATCAGCATTTAATTTTTATTTATCTAGCTTCATACAATTTTACGTCTTGATTTTTAAACCGGTGCGCGAAATAACTTCAATTTGGAATAATTTACTTTTGTTAAAACAGTAACCGAATCTGTACATGCACACAATTGTTATTCTGTACAAAGACAAGTAAAGCAGGGCACATAAACTACTTTTATTATAACGATATATTTTGTGGAGTACGCTCCGAGATTACCTCTCACTTTTAGGAGCTCTGTTATTATGGAAAGAGCTTTATTATAACTGAAAAATAAATCATCATCAACCTTTTAAGATCCACTGCTGGATCATGGTCTTCCTCTAGCGCACCATTTTAGTGGTGCTCATTGAGAGGAATTGCCATAGTCACCACGCTTGGCAGGCGGGTTGGTGACCGGACGCCGGATTTTACGTGCCCTCCGAAACACGAGGAGTCGATTTAAGCACATATTCTTACAGAAAATTGGTGCTTAGCATTTTGGCAGCGAGTAGGAATCGAACCCGGGACTTTCGGTTTCAAGTCCATCGTCCTACCAATTAGGCTATAGACTAAAATAATATAAAAAATACCCTTCATCAAATCAAATCATAATACTTTGTCTTCCACTGGTTACCATGGGGCCGACAACGGTTCCCGGGAGCTGTAAGGCAACCCGTGACGAATAAAAAAAAATACCCTCTTAATAACTAAGTAAATGTGTTAATTTATAAACAAAATATTATTAAAATCCGTTTGACCTTAATTGAGGTGATGATAAGATTCTCTAAAATATCTTTCTTTACGGGTTGCCTTACAGCTCCCGAAACCGTTACGGTTCCAGGGTACCCAGCGGAAGTACTCCTTTTTATACTAGTTTTGGTAAGAGGAAGTCAGTGTTAGTTACCTCTATTATTTTATAGGTATATAGGGAAAATTGCCCGATTTATAAGTCCCCCACCGCGTCTGTCTGTCATGTGCCCTTTTCATGCAAAAACTACTTGTTACGTTTTTCACAATTACATAGGTTAATTCACGAGGAAGGTTAATGATTATTAAACATGGACGTTTTAAAGGAGCTCCAGCGAGCTCTCATGATGTATGCTGTCTAATCCGCCAGTGATATAACAAAATAATGTAGGAAAGAACTGTGTAGAATAAAATGATCTACAAAAAACTCTGCGATAGCATATAATTATCTCTAATAGACAAGTAGTTAAGCATATTTGTGTAGATATTAAAATTGTTGTAAAAGTAAATTTAAAATAAAACAATGACCCTCAAATATTTGCAGTCGGTATAATAATAGGAGCACTTCCACGGGCTCAATCTCATAACAAAACGTGAGATAAATAAATTTCGTGCAACGAAAGTAATAAGAAAATGGGATAAGGGAGGCAGCCAATAGCACGAACTGAAGGGACGGGGAACCAATGAGAATTGCCTTCCCAAATCTCTGCTAGAATTTTTATTAGGCTGTGTAATAACACTGTTATGTAGAAGATTTACTGACTAGCTTTCTGCCCGGTTTCCCCCGTGTGAAAAAAATTATTGAAAAAATAAAGAAATCTCATCAAAAAAACATCCGATAAAAAGATCACTCTTGTGTCTGTTTGTCCGTCTGTCACAGTTTATTTTCTCCGTATCTACCTACTGAACGGAAAAACTTGAAATTTGGTATTTACTTAGAGTTTGGTGACCCAATCACGGACATATAGCATAAATAATGGTATTTCGATTTTGGGGGTTATTTTATTACAAATTTATAAAACAATATTAAATAATATAATATCTACTTACAAAGATAAAAATAGACTCAGGGAAAAAATTTTGGGGGTTAACTTTTGGGGACAAATTTAAAAGTAAAAAATACTTCAAGTGCATCATGTGACATATTAAATATGTCCTTTTAAAAAAAAAGTGTACCGACTTCAAAAATTATGCACTGAAAAGTGTGCTTTCCGAAAGCAAATACCTATAAATAAAAAAAAACCCAAATCGCTTCATGTGTGCCTATAAAATTTGAAGAGTTCTCGATTTCTCCAGGATCCCATCATCAGATCCTGACCTGATGACCATGGGACCACCAGTGAAGTATACCTTTTCAAACAAAAAAAAATCCAGCGTCTTCAAATAATTGGGGAACATACATAAAAAACATAAAAGATTCCTACGAATTGAGAACATCTTACTTCTTTAGAAGTTCTGTTAAAAAGGGCTCGTAATAAGAAACATAAATATATTTTTTTATAATTTTAAAATATTAAAGAAAATTAAGCTTTCCCAATTATCTCCGTAACTATTGAGTCTAAAATTTTTAAAACAAGCAATTATTCTCTTACACTCTTATTAATAAACTCGAAGTAGCGACGTAGTAACTAAACTGTGTTTCGTCTCCGTCTATCATAATGAATTGCAGATTTGTTAGACGGAGACAAAATACAGTTTAGTTACTACGTCGCTACTTCGAGTTTATTAATAAGAGTGTTATAGTTTACAGGTAGGTAAACTTAAACAACTTACTCGCAACTTATAAAAAAACATAGCTTATTGATAGTAAAATAATTTTTCGAATAGGTCCAGTAGCTTTCGAGTTTAGGTACTTCTTACAAATAAGCAATCTCACACTTTTTGTATATAATCACGGCTGAAAGGCTGAAAGTTTCATGAAAGTCGGTTCAGTAGTTTTTCAGGAATTTTATCGGAATATATTTATGAAATATTTGTCATACAGATATTTTTATTAGACGATTACGTTATCCTAAAAAAAATAACCGGCTATGAAAAACACTTGTCTTGTACCCTGAGTAATATGATTTCCACGATCTGTAAAGCAACCCAAGAAGGTTTAAAATACTTCGTAGAGAACGTAAAGCTCGCGTCCGTGGTTTTTCTAAAAATAACAGATATCTAGTTACGTCTGTAAAAGAAATAATATTCTATTTAATATGGATAACTGGAAGAATGGAGTGAAGTTACTCTTGTCACCTGGCCACACCACAAGCCGTGAATATGTGTTTCCAAAGAAACCTTTACAGTTGTAAGGTTATAATGTGAATTCTAGAGAAACTTAAAGTTATTCAGAAGGCATTCGTTTAAATAAAGTACCGTAACATGCATAGACGCCGCAGTGCGAATATTCTCAGGTACAAGCATTCCCTACTGTCTAACGATATTTTTGAAGCAAAGGCTGTTAGCGCAATGAACTCAGTAAACCGCGCGGTTATATTGTCGATATCTCTTTAAAAAGTTGTTAGAGAGTTACACTCCAAAAAGAATCGATAAAATAACCAAGGATAAGATAAGACAGGCCCAAGATTCACGTACCATAAACATGAGAAAGAACAATTTCATGAAAAATCGGACATATGCTCTTCCATTATTATACAAAAGCTATTAGAAATAGCAAGGTGTAGTTAATGTTTTCATAAAATATGTGAAATTATCTATAGGATAAATACGAGAAAATGTTACATTAATTAAAAAAATTCGAGTCGCAAAATAGGTTGAAAATACGCATGAAATTGATGACTTTTTTATAAAACTTGTCAAATATATTTATCTTTCGAAACTAAGACATGGTAATTTAAGAAGTCGTGAAGCATGTTATGTATATGGGACAAAAGTTATGAGGCGTGCTCTTAACGCAGGCTTCGGGATATGGAGTCAACATAGAAAAAGCGACCGTCACGAACGAGACTATTAATATATCAGTTAAGCAACGCAGGTTACTTCCCCCGTTTTCCAAAAAATAGTCCATTTTAACTCTTACCAACCCTCCCCAAGGCCAGGCTTAAAAACGGATTACTTAGAGTATTTTTTCCGTGCGCGTAAAAAATGGAAATTCCATGAATTTCGTGATCAGCACTCTCGAAAACGGTGCATCCAAATTTTGTTGAAAATATGTTTTTTACTTCGTTTCTTCCACCAATACTGAAAGATAACATTTGTCCCTTACACATTACATGCTTCTAGACTTCTTAAATTACGCGATAACTATATTTCTTAGTTTCGAAATTTAAATAGCTTTCCATAGATAAATACATTTGACACAGTATGAAATAAAAAAAAAAACAGTTACACCTAAGTATTATGAATCCCTGAAAGTCATCAATTTCATGCGTATTTTCAACCGATTTTGCGACTCGAGTACACCATTTTCTCGTATTTATCCTTTAGACAATTTCTCATACTTCATGAAAACATTAACTACAACTTGCTATTTCTAATAGTTTTTGTATAATACTGGATGAGCAAATGTCGCTTTTGTGTATTTTAGCAAGACTGATTTTTTGTGAAATCGTTCTCTCTCATGTTTCTGGTACGTGAATCTTGGCCTATCTTATCTTATCCTTGGTTATTTTATCGATTCTTTTTGCAGTGTATCTCTCTAACAACATTTTAAAGAGATATCGACAAAATAAACCGCGCAGTTTACTGAATTCATTGCGCTAACAAGCTTGCTCTTAAGTAAATCGATTCAGTCATTTTGGAAGTTTTAAGAATTTTCTACGCGATTTTTGTGTAGGTACAAATGTTTCACTGTTCACCTAAATTGTTTTTTTAAGTTTAAAATTCTTAATATTTATAAACTATTTTACATTTGCAGAACTAAAATTTTTACATTAAAAAGACATGCAAAGTTTGTTTACAAAATAAATATGTCAAGTCAAAAAAAACACTTTACATGAATTTACGAAAGTCGTAAATTGCAATAAGACTCTAGAGTTGTCCATAAAGTCCATAAACAAAACATGTATGGTATCAAGTCTGTCACAACATTAAACGAGACAAAAACTGTATATTTCTTGAATAGGTCAAATTTTCAGGTCCTCCGAAGCATGAGAACTCAATTATAACACTTTTTGTCTCAAAAGAAAATGAAATTAGCTGTAGTATTTACAGAATACTGTAACTTATGTAAGTACGGATACAAAATATAAAACAAAAAGGGTACAAGTACAAGCCTCCAGTGGTTGGGAGAGTTAAGAATAATTGGTAGGAAGGGTTCACGACTCATGGCGTATTGCTACGGTCTTCCACAATATTGGCGTAGCTTATTCTCATTTTTTTAAGAAAACAAATTATACTCTTTTTTATTTATTTTTTATTTAGATAGGTCCTGTATGTTGGTATAGTACCTAGTTTAAATAAATATTTGTGAACAGATTAATAAAACATTAAATTTAATAATAAAATAAAAAAATTAAATTAAACTCTATAAAAAATATTTTTAAATATTAAAGTGTGTTGTTTGTTTGTTTGTCTTTATTTCGCGTTAAAACAGTGCAAGAGGTCGACGTGATTTTTGCTTACTGATATTTTTATCTTGAGCGAGAAAATGTAATTTTTGATAATCATATTTTGTTCTACCTGTGCCATATGTTTATTATTGTTTATGTTAATAAAAAGAACTATAACCATAACCAAATCTTTAAATTATTGGTAACAAATCCTAAATTTAGCAAGTTGACCATATTAAATAGTGGCAAATCTTATGCTCTTACAAAAGGTAATCATTGGCCGATCTTTTTCGTTCGCATTCTAATTTCCTTCGTCATTCATTTCCTTCTCAATTGTCATCGCATTGACTTTTTTTGTGGGTATATGACAAAACTATTTCAGTTAGTTGTCATCATAACCATGACTGTCAAAAATGATGGTTAAACGTAATTTGGCAATTAAAAAAAACCAAAATACGTAGTAGAGTTTATTGATCCATTACGTGAATTAAACGATTTTTAAACACCAAACTAATGATAACCTGTAAAATAAACTATAGTCCATTTCCGGGAAGTTTGGCACAACCAAAGAATATAAGAAATAGCTTCACATCCCGGCTTTGCCTGTGGAAATGTTTTGAAATGTGTCAAGTATTTAACCTAAATTACTCTCCGGCACTCCATGTCCGTGGAAAAAAATCATATTGATCTAATATTACTCTGTTTTGACGTGAAATAACCCGTGAAGAAAAGAAAAAATACAAACAAAAACCAAAGGAAACTTGGTCTTCCGCTGGGTACCCTGTAACCGTAACACGGTTTCGGGAAATGTAAGAACCCGTGAAGAAATAAAAAATAAAATAAACGACACTTATTTATTATGCTAAATTGTTTTCTCGCCTCTGTTGACCCCAGAGCTGATGCTTCCTTGCATCAAATACTCAGTATAGCTGTGCAGCGAGGTAATGCCGCCAGCATCTTGGGCACCATGCCACAAATCGAACATTTAGACGGGATATTTTTGATGACATAACTTTTTTTAAATTTTTTAATTGTATTTGTTTAAATATTTCTTTAGTTTTAGTTGAAATTCTAGTTATTTTTAATGTTCAAATTTAATGTTATGTTTAGATTAGTTTTAAAGTTTTTATATTATGTGTAAACAAACTTTTTCATTTATAATATGTATTTCTTAAAAAACTTAAAAAAAAATGGAAGCTACGTCATTCTACACGCTCAGTTTCCGTCGCCGGCGGCGTACACCCGGTACACCTAACGTCAGCTAATTATTTCCCGGCGATGTTCCGGTTGTGACGGTGAAGATACCCGTCATCTCGTTCGTTCGGAAACTTATTGAAATATCTCTGAACAAGATTTTACTTCCTTCTTCTTCAATTCCGTCTACATCGTCAGACTTTCACTTGGATAAAACAGGTTAAATCTACTTTGAGTTACGATAGTTTTGCCACTATCACACATGTGTAATTAGGCCCCAAAATTGCCAAATTGGATAGCCAAATTCATTCACCCCGAGTAATATAGGTTTATGTATGGAAGCGAGACTTGGGTATGGAATAAGAAGCATGAAAGTAAGATAAATACAGTGGAAATGCGGTCTTTACATTATATTGATGTTACCTATGATGTTGTGACTAAAATGAAGAAAAGTAGTTTACTCTGGTTTGGACACGTTGAAAGAATGAAGGAAGAAAGATTGACTAAAAAGGTTTATATGGCGTACTTTTATTCAAAGGCAATAATAAAAGTACACACAATCGCCGAGCATGTATGAAAGGTATAATGAATATTAAAGAAGCGAAAGAGGTATGTCAGGAACGTATCAAATGGCATTCTATTGTCTCTGCGTACCCCTCTTGGGACAAAAGGCGTGATGATAGATAGAGGTTATTTTCACATTTCAAAAATTTTCACAGGCTATAAGACGGGGCCTGAAAGCTATTATGTGTAGCGGTTCCTCTGCATATTAATGCTGCTTACCCCGTACAGTATACAGTATACTTGATGATACGTAGTTGTTAATTAGCGACTAAAAGTCCCGGAGTTGGGATATCTGCAGACAACTTTATTTGTCGACTTCATTTAAGAAACCATACACAAATGGACGAGAGAGTCTTGATCTTTGAACATATTTTCGACAAATTCATCAACGCGAATTCTAACCCGCTAAGTAGGTAAACTAAAAACGACTGATCATCTCTTCTGGTGACAGGACTGGCTCCTTCCTCGCTCAACGAGTCAGCATCGCGATTCAGCGGGGAAATGCAGCCAGTATTCTTGCCGCTATTCCATGCGGACCTGGTTTATTTAGTTATTATTAATGTTTAGATTAGATTTAAGGTGTTTATATTGTTATCCCTGAATATTGAAAACAACCCCTAAAATAGGATTTTTAAAAATCAAGTGGGGTTAAAATGGGATGAACTTTACACTCGCAGTCTACACCATAAAACACGTATTTTTGTGTCAGAGTGCTAAAATATGGGAGCGCGCGAATCCGTAGCGAAGAGCTAGCATAACAATAAAATTATAATCTATACAGATGGAAGCATAGAATAGGTACAATATTTGAGCTAGGTGCAAGTTAGTTTCACCACTTTCTAAGATCTTTGTTTGCAATTCATACTAATATTATAAATGCGAAAGTAAGTCTGTCTGTCTGTCACGCTTTAAAGGCCAAACCACTTCACCAATTTGGATCATACGGAGAAAGCTTGAATCCTAGGTAAAGACATAGGCAACTTTTTTTAAACCCGGTTTGGTATAATAAGGGATGAAAGTTAGGATGGGCTCTACAGCTAGTTAGGTATAAATTGATGTGTATATTGCTTACAAAATGTTCTGATTTTTTTATATTCAGAAGTGCAGATGCGTAAACTGCTGTCCCTTCGGCTTCAAACGGACGAGAAATTTCAAGAAAATTTTAATAAAATTGGGGCTTATGAAATCTAATTACCTATCTGTATTAAACAGTTTTAGGGTTCCGTACCCAAAGGGTAAAAACGGAAACCCTATTACTAAGACTCTGCTCTCCGTGCGTCTGTCTGTTTGTCTGTCCGTTTGTCACCTAGGTCGAGTACGAGTTGCAAATGTCATATCGAGTAACTTTACTACCGCGTAAAGTGAGTAAACTACACTCACGGTGAGAACCGACAACATGCGAGTATGAGTTACAAATGCTTCTAACTTTTCAGTCAACGTTTACTCACCGTGAGCGAGTAAATCAGTCAAGGAAGCCGACCAAATTTAAAAGAATGCCATCTAATATTGCTCTTATCGGAAGATGCGATCTACCAAAACCAGCCGGGTTACATCTTCTCACGGTCAATGTCAACAACAACCAACAAAACTTGTTTGTTTACTTACATATTTGTTTCTGAGATTTGTCGACTTTCTTTTAATAAAAATGAAGACAAGCACGTCGCAATTAGAATTAATGATAACGTTCAACAGTAAGTATAAATACTACGTAATTAAGAGTGCTAAAGTTTTAAATAATAACAAGTACCTATGTACATTATGTTTTGTGATTTCGTTTATTATTTATAGACATGGAGACCTTAGCAAAACCTCCAATACGTCAAGAGGTCGTGCGACGAGCCACATGCTTTGGGAGGAATTGGTGTCTCTGCTGAATAGTGACGGCAGTCGAGACACAAAAAGCAGACTGTCAGGGTTGGAATTGCCTGACCTAAAACTGGTTGGCAGCACTGGGCTGCATGTCGAAGAGGCAGGACCTCCACAGGTATATATTTTTATATAATCATGCTACAATATTTGTTCATTTGAATTAATTATATTATAGTCTGCGGGATAATCTTTATTACTGATTAATCTGCATATTTACTGTAGAATGTTGCATATATATCACTGGATAGCGAAATCATACCATAATATTGGTTGGAACTCCATTAATAAAAAAGAAGATAATCCTTAGTTCTACATACAAACTGTGGTGCACATTTTTCATTTTATGTGCTATTGCTAGGGAACAATATACATAACAGTGAAAATTTTTTTTAATTGGTACAGTCATTTAGTGAGATATGAGAATTATTCAGCAACTAGTCCACTGTACTCCCCAGGCGGTTGTCTGCTTTTGATAAATTAGAGGTATTATTTTTCAGATGCTGTTTCACCCACGCATGCTGAAGTCACTCCTCGTCGTATTCCCCGACGACGAAATGAACGGTCGCCTCGAAGGCGTCTGAGGCCAGCTGAAACGGAGCAGGCTGTAGATCACTTTTTCCATTCCGATGAGGCATGGAGAAATTTTTTGATGCAGCACCACAGGGACCAAATGGAACAGCATAGTGATAACATGCATCAAAGGCAGCTGGAGAGAGAAGACCAAAACATGCAGCATAGGGAGTGGGCGGCATTGGCAGTAAAAGTAATTCAAGTCTTAGATAAGTTAGCCAATAAGTAGTTACTTAGAAATAGGTTTAATAAGATAGTAGGTAAGAATTTAATTTAGGATAGGTTATGCTATGATTAAAATTAAAATACACATTTGATTATTGTCTTTTATTCCTGCAATCTTCTAATTACTTGGTCTCTTATAATTCGTCCTCTTATCAAGTCTGTGGTATGTTCTTCTCTATCTACTTCTTCCCTCCCTTCTTGTTCTTCAATAGGTCTCAACTCTAGAAATAAAATAGATTAATTAAATCTTCCATTAATATTTTAGGTATATGTTCAAATTAAATTTAAGATGGATCTTCTCGCTCTTTACATTTCAAGTTCATTTATTTCTATCCAAAATTGGTGCTGTGTAGCTCATAACCTACCTATATCTTCCTTTAGGTCTATAATGCCAAAATTAAGACCTATATCTACAACAGGCTTGTATGATTTTGGCACATTTTGTTGGTTGGTAATGAAGAACCCTGTCTTTATTCAAACAATGCCAGCGGTTTTTTGTTGTAATATGCTTCTGGAGTGTCCGGAGCAGCATAATGCACTGGTACTTACCTCTGGATATTCTAGATATAATTGTGAATTCCATCACCCCTACTTAAAGCCACTTTTTGAAGGGTAGAATAGGTCTTTCAGATTTAGTACAAAAAAATGTAATGTGTAGATTATACCTACCTTTTCTTCTAAGGAACTCGCTAAGAGGAACTCAACTCTGCGCACAAGAATACGAAACGAATATCCTTTTCGTAAGGCGGTATCTTTTTCTGAATTCCATAATTATAATGTCGTGCTCTCGCTGTTGCTGCAAACATCCTCCAGGCAAAATAAAATCTTGCTGCCATTGTTATGATTAGTTTTACACTTCGCAACTACTAATACTAACAACTAACAAAAATACTAATAACATAAAACGAATGAAAACAACAATAATATAATAAATTAGTACGTAAACTTCGAATCTCACAGCAAAATCCCTCAGTGACAACTTTACTTCCGCGTTTGCGAGAACGTTAACTTTCGAACTGTCAAAATGGTCAAAATAGTAACTCGTACTCGCAAAACCCATACAACGCTGTCACCACGTTCGATTGTGTTCGATTACGCCAACGTAAGTGACACGTAAAAAAACTCATACTCGCAAATTTACTTCAGATTACTGCCACTAGGTGGCGCTGTTTAATCTCCATACAAATAATTGTTAACGTTAACGCGGCGTAAAAGTTAGAAAAACTCGTACTATCTCATGAACCGTGATAGTTAGTCAGTTGAAATTTTTACAAATGATGTATTTCTGTTGCCGCTATAACAACAAATACTAAAAAACAGAATAAAATAAATTTTGATTTTTTTCCCGTTCTATAGATATGGATCCGACTCGCACTTGGCCGGTTTTTTAATGTTCCAGAGACCTCTATTATCTGAAGTAAAAATTCTTTAAGAGGTGTTGTCTTCTAAGTATCAAGACTTGTTAATCAGACAAAATTTAGTTTATTTCAGCTCTTTAGAAGAACATCTCAAAGGTGTACCCAACTTAATACTCGGTACACTCACCGCAATTATTATATAACTAGCTTACCACCCCGGCTTCGCCCATGTATATTTTCGAACAAAATAAAATAGAGCCTATATTACTCAGGGATATCGTAGCTTTCTATTTGTGAAAGATTGTTTAGAATCGGTTTAGTAGTTTGAGAGATTACTCCCTACATCCAAATATTCCAAACTTACAAACTTTAACTCTTTATAATATTAGTTTATTAAAATCCGATTGAAGTCCATCCGCCAAAAAAGGACAAACAAATAAACAAACACAGTTTTACATTTATAATTAAGTAGTTAGGATTAAGGACTACAAAATATATTTGTAATAGAGTTTAATGACCGACTGTACATCTTCATCATATTTGAGGAGTGATGATCTCCCACAAAATTCGCTACAGCCTCACTTGGTTCGCATTTAAATTGTAGAATCATACTTACTCTCCTCTCTAGAACCGTTTTTAGACATCATAATATGGATGTTCCTAAAAAATATTAATATAAATAACATTATAGAGTTAAAATAATAACCACATCTGATGAAGAAAAAAAACCGTCTTTAAAACCAAAATGTAATGTAAAATTTATAAATGGATTTAATTTTTATTAAAAACTTATGTACATAATCCGACAAACTTAGAGGCTTAGGCTAAATATCTACAGAACTGGCCACTCGATAGGTATAGCCTCACAAATACCACGGCTACAAGAGGGAGACTTAGTCTTCCGCTGGATACCCTGGGCTGGAACCGATAACACGGCTTCGGGAGCTGTAAGGCAAGCCGTGAAGAAAACAAATTAATAATACCTATGTATTCATCAGATTTACCTTCCTTTGACTTCTACTCTTAATCTTCTTCAAATAATAATTAAACGTCATAATTTTATAAATTATTTTTTGCGGTAGTTTTTCTAACCTAACCTATAAAAATCACTTTTGTGTCCGTCCGTCTGTCACAGAGGTTTTTCTCGAAAACTATACGTAACTTAGGAATTTAATTATTTGACATGCACAATATAATTTATTTATTTACACATAAAAATTTACAAATTAAGGTATATTAAGCAGGTGTTCCTAAACCTTATCGTGTTTGTATGTACACCTGCATAAAATTTGTCTCGTACATTTTTCTTATTACAACATAACACAAAATACAAAATAATAAAATCCCTGAGTTCAATTTGCACAATACAATCAAACAATCACTACAAAAATAAAACAAACAAAACCCAGGTAGGTATATCTAAACCATACATCAGCCGCTGCTCAACCTGGACCAAGGTGGAAGGCGCAGTAGTGTACTCCCTGCTGCACCAGCTCTGGGTAAAACCAGAGAAACTAACGCATCCCCATGGTCCGCCGACAACCGGTTAGTGGGTTAGAGTCCCACATAACCCATTCCCTCACCCCTGAGGGGGCAGGTATGCATGATGTATTTCCCCACGAAAAAAAACCATACAAATAGCTAATATCGCTAGCCAATGGTAATATCCACAATATTCTTACTTAGCTAGCTCTTAGGCGTCTCCAAGAAAGTATCAAAGTTATTTAAGTAATTATGGAGGCAAGAAGCTTGCTAATCAGTCGGGACTGTTTTAATTACGATTAATAAGTCCTGTTGGACAAATGTAGAAATACTTCGCTTAGATAAAACATTGTATACCGACCCCGCAAGTTGGGGTGAAAGGGTCTTCAAGATTTTATGTTTGAAGTGTTTCTACTTGTTTTTGGGGTTCATTTAGGCGGTCTTTGGTTTCTAATTTAAATGTAACTATTCTAATGTAAGATATTTTAGAGAAATCTGTTCAGATTTTGTGCTTATTAATATTGATTTTATATTTTACTGACTTTCCACTAAGGTTTTGCGTTGGGTTCGTACAAAAAAGCACTTTCAGAAAAAAAAAACTTTTCCAATTTTTCTTTCCCTAAAACCTCAACCTATTACCAACAATTAAAAAAATATTAACCAACTCGGTGTAGCCGTTCTCAAGTGTTGTGTTTACCAACAATATCCAGAAAAATATTATTTTACCATTCAAACTTTGCTACCTATTTCCATATACATATATTTATATAGTTTGATAGCGTATTTTCAACTTAATTTTGGGGAAAATATTATAAAAAAAAATTAAGTGTATCGTGAACTCGTTATAAGAAATACAAATAATTTTTTTTATAATTTAAAAATACATAGTTTAAATTATATTAAAGATAATACTATCCGAAACTACAGTCTAAAATTTGGAAAAAATTTGGGAAGAAAATTGGGTACTTTAGGAAACCCTAAACGAAAATCCCGAATTTATTAATTAGGTAATTATTTGATATAATTTCACGTCAAAACATAGCAACGAATCGACGATTTTTTTTTGCACAGAGATAATTAAAAGTTCTGAGACTGACATAGGCTACTTTTTATCCTGGAAATCCTTCTATAATCTATAATTATTTAGCCACAATTCAAAGAAGCTGAGACTGGTCGCTATGTTAACATATATAGTCTACTTTATATTGTGGGGTAGACAGTACATACAAGCCATAACATATCGAACAATATTCCAAATTAGATGCACTCCGACCTCCGTCCCAACATGACTAAAGGACATTGTATCAAAGGATGTAAGGTGAAGCATGTCAATCCTACAAATTGGACAACTTGTATGTCTATTCAAATGTATTATCTGGCAACTCTATACGGGCGGGTCTCTATTTGCACAGAAATTAGCCTTCTCGTAGAAGCGCTGTTTCATACAAAACAATAACACATTCACGGCTTTAATACCTTGAGGTGTGGTCCATAATTATGTTGTTTAGAGCTAACAGATCTGATTTAAAACCATTTAACATGGCAATCAGTACCTACTCATATCATTACGAAAAAAAATTGTATTAGGTACAGTTGATCGTATTTCAGACACTTGGTCTGTTCTCAAAATGTATTTTCAGAACTTTACCCGATAGGAAAAAATTGCAAAGTGGCCTCTGAAAAAACGTAAAATCTCAAATATCTTAGCTATTCATGACATAATGTTGTTGATATTAAGTATGCATATCTGATGTAAGCTAATAAAGAACGGCCTGATTTAAATTTTCAATAAAGTGGCTATTTTAATATAAAGAAATAATTTAATGATTTTCCATTTACGCCCTTTTATATCGAGCAGCGTAATGTCACTGCTTCTCTATCACTCCTACTTGAGAGTTGTATTTCTTACTCAATTCATGAGTGATCGCCGAAGCGCCTTGCTAGACGGTTGAGTGTTATAAAATAATTATTAATATGGTCTACAAAAAGCCGGAGCATGATGGGGGCGGTGCCGTCTCACAAGGTCTTTGGCTCTATTCAGCTTCTTAATGGACCTAAATATGTCACTTCTTTAATAGACGTAAAACTGGTGCTTAGCATTTTTGAAACGAGTTGGGAATTGAACCCGCGACCGCTGTTTCAGTAATGTGAAAAATTACTTATGAACACTTATTAGTTTGTCTAACATCTTATAATTAAAAACGTGTGTACTTAATCTGACAAAACACACTTTTCCATCTAAATATATCTCAACAGAACTGGCCACTCGATAGGTATAGCCTTACAAATACCATCGGCTAAACGAGGGAGACTTGGTATTCAGCTGGGTACCCTGGAACCGTATCACGGTTTCGGGAGCTGTAGCCCGTGAAAAAATTTTTTTTTAAAGTTTACATAGTCCATGCAGTACATCATATCCGTTTCTTTCTTTATCACACCACTGGCAATAATAATACTTCAGTCGTGAGCCACGAAAGAAGATTTCCCTACGTTCCTATTCCATAGAGTCAAACCGCGGAGCCAGTATATAAATAAATAGAGTGGCGCATGATCGTCTATCCTAATTCGGCACAAAATTAATCATGAGGATAAATCGTGCCAGAATCAAGAAACCATCAAATAACCAATCCACATTTAATCACGTACAAAGGACGGTATTCTCGCTGCGGGTCGGGACTACCATGACAGCACGACAAATATATTTATTTGTGTGGTCCCAAACTAGAATATCTAACATTCATGTTAAATCAAAATCTAGAATCACACCAAGAAGCGTAAGCAGAGACAATCGTATGCCATTTGCTACGATTCTGACATACCTCTTTCGTTTTAAATTCATATTATTCGTCATACCTTTCATACGTAGTCAGATAAGTCCTTTTTTTTAGAAATTCGACTTTATGAATCAACATACTCTCCTTCACCTTTTTTGTAAAACGATTTGTCTTTGCTCTCAAAATAGGCCTCAGTTTAGGTAATTAATTCTTCGTTTTAGCCAGGGAAAGGAGCATCTTTTTGTGGTCTGCAAAAGGCAAGTAGTCGCTGTGAGCCAGATCTAGAGAGAAGGGCGGGTGGGAAATCAATTCAAAGCGTAATACATTATTTTTTAAATTTTAAAGCAGCACTTTTTCATCTTTTACATTTGAGGCCTTTTTTCTTGATTTCTACACTCAACCAATCCAATAATGTCATGTAATTCGCTTTTGATAATTTTAACTTTCTCAAGATAGTCGATGAATAAAATACCATGTATAAATTGTATAATAAATGATTGAACAACAATTTAATGAATCTATTAATCGTACAGTTTTTGACTTTTTGAACTTTTCTAGGTACTAGGTATATTCCTTTTTAATTTTTTTTTACTTTTTGAAATTTTTCATTCTTTTTTTATTCTTTTTTTTATTTTATTTTTTAATAAGTTTTAGTTTAATGTTATGATTAGATTAGTTTTAAGGTTTTTATATTATGTTTAAAATGTGTATTTTTTTACATTTATTTAAATATTTAAGTTACTTTAAATAAATTAAAATTTGAAAAATAAATAAAAATTATAAAATGATGTGGAAAAATTGTAGAAGGAGAATAGTTTTTTTCTGCCAAGGAATCGCGTCCTAACATTATTTCAGTAGTCCAAATTAGTTAACCTAGAGCGCCCTCGCGGCATCATGCTAGTCCGCCCTTCAACTCGCAAGCCCCATACGCGATCCCGTATTCAAAATCGGACAATAGGAAAAAAGCAATCTGCAAAGATTGGCATTTGGGGGACGAACACACAAAAAGACCCTCCGACACAAAATAATGTTAAGATGATTGAAAACCGTTTTGTTGACGACATGTTAGTCTCGTTGTTGTAGTTATATTAATTGATTGTGCAGTGTGGATAGTTTTTTTAATATTATAATGGTCGAGTGCTATGGGGACAACGGTTAGATCCTGACCATATTATACTTGATACTCTTGGTCCGTGGTCATTTTTTACCATTCCGGCCGCCAGACGATCTAGGCGGACCATTTAGTACAAGAATTGGACGACTCTGTGCTCGATTTCAGTGGACCGGACGGCGCGGCGCGCAGGTGATTGAACGAATGTTTTGCCGATAAAATTGGTAGACTTTCTTATCGAAAAGCTTGGAGATTCAAAGGGGTAACGAAGCGAGTATTTAATTCTAGGCACATTGGACTTTCTTCTTTTTAAGGTTTTTTTTAGATTTAATTTATATGTACTTTTGTATTTTTTATTAAAAGTAAAGTTTAACACATTAATGTGTGTACGTAATCCGAGAAACCAAGATTCTTTTCCATCTGATCCAGAACTAATCAATATTCCACCAGTAAAGGAGGAAGACTTTATGATCTGCTGAAGCCGGTGACACGATTCCGGGAGCTGTATGCTCGTAATAAATATAATAAAACACCACTGTTTTACTTGCTACTACACTGTTTGATAATAATTTACACTTGTTATCTAAGTTTGAAAAAAAATGAAGGATGAAAGATTGACTGTAGTGAAAGCAAATGCTGGCAGAGGACGACCTAGGTGTATTTTTATTGAACATATAAAAATGTATTGACCATCGTCGATCATGTATGAAATGTATGATGATACAAAATTTGCCTTTTAAAAAAATGTGTACCGACTTCAAAAATTATGCACTGAATAGTGTGCTTTCCGAAAGCAAATGCACAAGTCACTATAAAAAAAAATACCCAAATCGCTTCAAGTGTACCTATAAAATTTGAAGATTTCTCCATTACTCCAGGATCCCATCATCACATCCTGACCTGATGACCATGAGACCACCTGGAAAGTATTTAAACAAAAAAATATGTTCCAAATCGGTCCAGACGTCTTCAAGTAATCGGGGAACCATACATAAAAAAAAATATTCCGACTAATTGAGAACCTCCCCCTCTTTTTTTAAAGTCGGTTAAAAAGAAGCGAAAGAGGTATGTCAGGCCCCTTTGATAGCTATGTAGATAGGTAGATAGATCTAAGGTACTTTTAAAACTGATTAAACGTTTGATACTTTCATACTAAATTCATTGAGTAACAATATCCACTATCTCAAAGTAATGAAGAAATAGTTATACGGTTTTGGTTGCATGTACGGAAACCTTAAACTTATTTATTTTAATAAAATAACATACAACTACATTATTCAAGAAGCAAGACGAATACTGATTGAATATCCGGATGGAAGGACCATTATAGATATTATTGACTGAAATTTGACATTTGACATTTTTAGTTGTACTTTTTGACTTTTAATTTTGATTCTTATTTTATATTACCTACTTTTGTTATTTTATTTTTATTTTGTTTGATTGATCTATAAATATAATGTACCTGTAACGTCAACATAGTTTTTCAAAATGTTTTATATTGTGAAGTGCTGTGGATTTTTTCATAATAAATAAATAAGAAAAAAATAAGGTAATAGCGCCGATGAGGAGGTAGACAAAAATAAAAAAAAATGCGCTTACACAGGATAGAAGCGAAACTTCTTAAAAAATGGAGACGCGAATAGCGTAAACTGTGTATTAAATATAGCTCTCTTACTCGTTCTCTCTACGTTATATCTTTTGTTCTCTGTGATGTAACGAAATGTGCCTAAACGTGACGCGTCCTTGAAATTTCACTCTCAGCTTTAAAAATAAGTCAATACTAACTAGGTTTAGTAAAATAAAAACGACTCAACAGGCAAAAATAATTTGTTTTTCCATTTCCACAATCCACAAGCGAAGCCGGGCAGAAAGCTAGTATTACTTTCTCCCCCGTATTTCTCAATATCAGAATAATATATTCAAAACAAAGACAAAAGACGTCAAACACGCACAAGTTTTAATAGAAAATATTAATACAACGTCTCTCTCAGCGAAATAGAGTTTATTCGATAAATATTAATGAGGTAGCGAGATACGTGTATTTCTTTTATTTGATAAAAAAACTTCGTGTTTTTTCTTTCTTGTTTTATTTAATGGGATTTGTTGTTATGATTTTGACTATCTATTTACCTCGGTTTGGCACATAAAGCTTCAGGATACAAACCAGCTGCATTGGAGTGGACACCGCAAAATTGTAAGCTGTTATGGTGACGTGATTTGCATAGAGATAGTTTGGAGGGTAGGAGAGTGATTTTTAGGGTTCCGTACCCAAAGGGTAAAAATAAGACTCCGCTGTCCGTCTGTCAGTCTGTCTGTCTGTCACCAGGCTGTATCTCATGAACCGTGATAGTTAGACAGTTGAAATTTTCACAGATGATGTATTTCTGTTGCCGCTATAACAACAAATAAGTACTAAAAACAGAATAAACTAAATATTTAAGGGGGCTCCCATACAAGAAACGTGATTTTTTTTTACCTAAAATGTATTTTTTGACTTGTTAACCGGACTTCAAAAGAAGGAGGAGCTTCTCAATTTGTCGGAATCTTTTTTTATGTATGTTCCCCGATTACTTGAAGACGCCAGTGGTCTCATGGCCATCAGGGTAGGATCTGATGATGGGATCCTGGAGAAATCGAGAACTCTTCAAATTTTATAGGCACACTTGAAGCGACTTACCTATGCGTTTTTTTGTAAACAAACTTTGCATCTTTTTAAAATAAATTGTCATTTATTACATAGTACGGTCCCAGCGGAAGACCAAGCCTTCCTCTTTTAGCCGATGGTATTTGTGAGGCAAAACCTAACGAGTGGCCAGTTCTGTTGATTGACTGGTACTTAGTAGGCATTAATGGTTTGTGCCAATTCTCTTTAGCCAAGGATAACGGGGTAAATCCCTTATCTACCTTGACCACATCTCCATGCATCACACCCTCACTATTGAGAAAGTATTCTCTGAGGTATTCCTCACGATTGTGGAGAGTCCACTTGAGTATGTCAAAGGAATTTACTTTACATTTACAAAACTAATAATAATAATTTAAAATGGGATGGGATTATAGCAGAAGTGGGTTGAATGCAAAGGAGCGTTGGGTGCTCTCCGAAGCCGCAATCTATTAAAATACCTATTCAAGAGAATTGAACCAGAGCCATCACGAATCCAAACAAATTTCCTTTACCATTTAATAATAAAAAAAACAAAAGTCACATCTGTCCCCGCGCGGCTGAATGCCATTGCGTAAATGAGAACGCACTCGGTGTGGTGAAACGTGAAAAATCGTACGTATCGGTGGAAATGTCATCTGTTTTCCCGCCAAAATGGCTCCGACAAGTCTTAGCGGGATTAAATGTGCATAAAGAAAAATAAGGGGATTGACGTCTATGAAAGGAGACAGAGCGGCAGAGTTCACAAGGCTTGACACCGACTTTTAATTATTATTTCCTTTGATATTGTTTTAGGGTTCTGTATTCAATAACACACATGTCTTCACGGCCTCTTTTTTTTACGGGTTACTTTTGACAGAACTAGGAAGCCTATAAATATATAACATGTATTGTGTATATGTTACTGTAAAAGTATGAACTACGGTAAATCCTAAAGTAGCCCACGCACTGGTCCGGTATCTCACCGAAAATAATCGGTCCGGCCGTCGTATGATCGAGATTGAACAAAGACCACACATTAGCGATGTATATTATACTATCTAGATCACTGACTCACACAGACACACAAGATTCGATTAAACAAAGCCATGCGGATGTGTGTGTGGGTGTGTGTATGTGTGTGTAACAGATCGTTCCGGTCATCGAAATCAACCACAAATACAACGATTTGAAAACGGTGGGCTGATCGCGTGTATTAGAACTGGACGAGTCTGTGGTCGATTTCGGTGGTAAAAGCCCGGAAAATCGTCTCATTTTATATTTACCAACTCATATTGGTAGATCTCAGGTTTTTTCGTACTTTTACAGTAACATTTATATTAATACTAGTGACCCGGCTTCGCACTGCTATAATATGGGTTTAAAACAAGTTGAATACCTGCATAAATACGCTTATAACTACTTATCTATTTTATGCTACCGCGGATTTTTTCTAGATCATAATTATTCTACACAATTATTTCATATTTCATTTTGTTATATCTCTGACGAATTAGACAGCATATGCCATGATAGGTCCATAAATACGGTGAAAAGGTCACAGACAACAGAGGGGGACTTATACGGTAATAGGAACCTATCCAAATATCCCCAGCCTTTACGTCAATATACAAAAATGTTGAGTTTAGACTGTAGAACATTACATTTGAAATTGGACGTTCCGGGAATACAATACTATACTACAATAAATGCTTTTAAATTCTCGTGCTTCGTAGGGCAAGTACAGCTGCAGCCACCACAGTTTTTAACATGGCCTCAATTTTATAAATGGAGACATAGCTACCAGGTTAAATACCTTCTGCCCACACAGAAATTGAATCCCGCCTTTTCACTGGAAATTGCTTTTAGTAAGGTTGCGTGGGTTTTGTTTTTCCAACATTCAGAGTATCTAATTATCATTTATTTCACAGAATTATTTCAGCGTATTATGGTATACGCAGAATTCTGTACATATAAATTAAACTGAAAATGTTTGTCTGCTGTATCAAAATTAATATTTTTTTAATGAATGTACCCATGAAAAGTCGGGATGTATCACTAGTTAATCCCCTATAACTACTAATTTATTAGAAAGAAATGTTGAAACGTTTTACAAAGCAAATGTGATTGTAAGAGTTGATCATGGGCAACCCAGAAGAAAATATTGTTACATAGGGGTGCAAAATGCAAATGGAAACCCTATTACTAAGGCTTCGCTGTCTGTCCGTCCGTCCGTCTGTCATAGGGCTGTATCTTTTGAACACTTGAAATTTTCACTTACATAGCCTCCATAACATCAAATAATAAAAAAAAAAAAGTTAAAAATTAAAATGGGTCTCCATACATGAAATCTTTTTTTCGGCGTTTTTTGCTCGATCTTAATAAAAAAATGGACAACATTTCATTTTTCGTAAGGTACCAAAATTCGAAAACCGTTTGGAGATTACATGCTAGAAAGCTTATTTTTATTTTTTTTATTTTTTATATCCTTTATTTTGCGAGTTATTTTAAAAATACTGAAATATTGAAAAATAAGGATTAATAGGTGCCCTAATCCGTGCTAACCCTCTAATTTAAAAATACTGTCTGTTGGCTGACTTATTAGTTATTGAACTAAGGTGTTGCCTTCTATTAATTTTACCCATTTTTATTCCATTTGTAGCTAAATTAATAATTATTCTTTAAAAATAATTATAAAAATACTTCTTTTATATAATATTTTTATGGAAGTTTTGCTAGTTTCGAATGGGCTATCACAGGAAATATATTTACGAGTGAAACCGCGGACAAAAGCTAGTATTGTTATACATTATGAATAATGTTGTAGGCGATTTGAGTTCCGGCTACGGCAACACCGATTCGGAACACGGGACATTTCTACAGTATATTATACTCTTTGCATTTCTATAACGTGTACTCTGTGGCTTGACTGACACTATCTGTCACTTTCTTTGAGTGGCAGTTTATATTTCTTATTTTTAGTCCTAGCTAAGGTTTTTAGTTTATAAGTCCTCAGGATTTATAAAAATTCAAAATTAAATTAAAAATATAAAAACTCAACCAAAAATAAAATATAAAAATATGTGTATCTTATTTTTTAATATATTTTTAATTAAAGTAATAAAAATGGGTGATTAAAAAAATTAAATGTTGTCCATTGCAATAATGGCAATACCTACATACAAACGTCTCTAGTATAACTATAATGCCTACTCTTGAAAAAAGAACAAAATAATAAAAACCTGCAAGTGTGAGTCGGACCGCGCTAATTTGTTCCTGCGCCAGAGACACCAGTAACTGTGTTCACTTTTTGCCAGTTGCCCATATTGAACAGAACATATTTTCAGTTCGGTTTAGAACTTCCTTTTAAACTAGACCTTAATAAACGGGTATGCCTGCCTGACAGCTCCCGGAACCGTGTTACCGGTCTCAGGGTTCCCAGCGGAATATTGAAGCATTTTAAGATAGTAAGTCCTCCGTTTTGTTGGAGATCGAACTCTGTTGAACCTAGGAACATCCATTAATTTAACCACTGGCCCACCTACGCTCTCCTTTTCCAATGCTTCAGGATATGAAACGATATACAGCTCCCGGAATGATGCTACCGGCTCCAGGGCCCAGGGATCTAGCAGAAGACCAGCCTTCCAAAGCTTTCATTTCACCGGCACAATTAGTAAGACTTTTCCTACTTTTTAACCGACTTTCAAAAAAAGAATTTTTAAATTTTTTCAAAAAAAGGTTTTTTTATGTATGTATGCATATCGATTACTCTGCCAGTTGTGAACCGATTTTGAGGATTTCTTTTTTAATCAAGAGATATTTTTTTCGGATTGGTCCCATTTCTAGCTCATAGAAATTGGTTCATTACTTTTTCATAAATTTTGAAAAAACGGACTTTATAAGTAAATTTTTCTCAATATCTCGATGAAATATGTACCGATTTTGACACCATACACGAAATATGACGAAAATCGGTTCAGTAGTTTTTCAGAAATTCAGCTCTATAATTTTAGCTGTAAAGTAGACATTTTTATAGAACGCATAAATAATTACATTTCCGTACATAACAAAACATAGATTTGGCTCGCTTTATTCCGACTGAATCCACAAGCGTGAAGGCATCTAGTCAGATTTTCGGGTGAGTAGGGGGGATGAAAGACGGGTAAATGGGGGTAGCAGGTGGAGGGGGTAAGGGGCGGGCCGTGATTGGCGCGGTGTCGTCACGTGCCTCTGGGAAATCAAACGCGGTTTCGCGTCGCCGCCTGTATTTATTTTGCAATACAGAGTAGTGATGCATGCAGAGACTAGCCTGAGGGGTGCCTTAGGGTTCCCAGATACGTTTTAACCTCCGTCGCTTTCTTTATACTAGGCATGTTAAAACCGTCTGTCACGACTTAAAGGTTGGCTTAAAATGAATTGATTACTGGAAGATGAAGAAAAAGTTCCTGGTGTTCAATCTTTACTTTTAAGCAGTTGCCTCAAATAAATAGATAAGGTGTCAAGTTCCCTGTTCAATGGGACTAAACCTGTCACTTCTTTAATAGAATAGAAGTGTCTATTTTCATATCTATTCTGTTCAATATGGATAACTAACCCTGACTGGTTATTGTGTACCACTGTTTTGCCAGCCTTCTGTCACCTGCTCTACAGTGCTCGCCTATTATAACGTTTTGTATGTTAGCAAGTAACTACAATTTTGTATAAAATATTTTGATTCGATGGAAAATTGGACCAATTGGAACTATTTTAAAAGCAAAACGTCCTATCCTAACTAACTAATATTTTAAAAATGAAAGTGCGTTTGCTTATTTGTCCTTCTTTTACGTAAAAACATAGCAATGGATCAACAGGATAGTTGGAGGACCGCGGATAGTGATAGGCTACTTTTATCTCGGAAATCCTTCGGGATAAAATTTTATGTCACATTTAAAAAAATTCCACAGGCGAAGCCGGGAAGGAAAACTAGTAGCAATATAAAAAGGTTTCTTGAATCGATAAGCACCCGTGAAGTTAAAAAATATTATCCCAAAATATTTTCTATCTCTACGTGTATAATTACTCTGTACCCGCCGCGAGCTGGCTGTAGGCACAGTAGGTAGTTATTGTGTACCACTGTTTTGCCAGCCTTCTGTCACCTGCTCAGTGCTCGCCTATTATAACATCTTGTATACACTGTGGCAAATAACACCGATCTTTTAGAAAATATTATTATTCGATGGAAAATTTAACATTATTTTGAAAACCCAATAACATAATTTGCTTGCATAATTTAGCCTGAAATAATATAGATATTTTTGGATGCATTGTTCTAAAAGTTCTGAAACTACTGAATCGATTTCATAAATTCACGGTATGAAGTGAGGCTGTAAAATAACTGCAGGAAAATATTTTAACCTCTAGCATTACTATGGCAAGCTGCGAGTCTATCGTTGTGTAAAATTGCTCAATAATAATATCAACTTAAAGCGGTCATCCATCCATAATCAGACACCAGTAACAGCGTTTACATTTAGCTATATAGTTGCCCATATTAAACAGAAAAGGTAATATTTGTCACTGCAGACTTACCTATTATTATTTATTTTTTCTTCCTTCACGGGTTGCTTTACAGCTCCCAAACCCGTGTTACGGTTCCAGGGTACCCAGCGGAAGACCAGCAGATGGTATTTGTGAGACTATACCTAACGAGTGGCCAGTTCTGTTGAGGTATATTTGGATGGAAAGCCTCTAAGTGTGGTTTGTCGGATTATGTACATAAGTTTTTAATTAAAAGACCCATTGGTACATGGCCGGGGTCCGGGATCGAACCCGTGGTCTGCCTAGTTAATACTAGACCTCTTAACCACTCGGCCACCGACGCACTAATACGACGAATAAAATTACCTATTATGTATTTTTAAAGGCACTCCGAAGCAGGAGAAGCCAAAGTGCTAAAAGAAAGTGCAACTCTCTAATCAATACTCAATCATAACTCAATCTCAACTCGATTACACCAATCTAAAGAGTAAATTAGAACATAATCTTTATTTAATAAGTGCAAATATGCTCCCCGTTACAACTGAATACAATTACTAACATAGTCACAACACGGACGAATATAAAAGATAGCTTAGCGAAAAAATTATTTGGTCTTCCCCTCGAAAAGTGCTATTTAATGTACTCCCAACCAAACACAATCACAGACATGTACACTCGACGACAAAATGAAAAAAGGTGTCAAAGATCGAATTTGCTATTCATTATACTTAATCCGAATGAAAGTGGGGTTCTTTTTCCAATTATTTTACCGAAAATCAATTCTAATTGTATGAAAATAGAGTTTATTTTAATGATAATTGAGTTAAGACGTTTTAAATCTCGATTCTAAATCGAAATGCGCACGCATATAAGTGTTCATTGTGGCGACAGATGGTCGAAGCCCACTCTGCAATCAAATTGAAAACGACTTCAGTTCATACAACGCGCTTTGTACTTACGCCGTTTTGGATCGGAACGTAAAACGCTATCTCTTTAATGGGTGTGTTTTTATAAAAGCTGGCATGAAGATGAATCGGCGGGTAGTTAAAAAAGTAATTCGTGTTTAAAACGCGAACTATTGAGGGTGGATAAGTGTAATTAATGTTGTACGAATCAGTTCGTATGTCAATTAGGGATTATGAATAAAATTACCAATGAGTTTTTTATAATTAAAAACTTATGTACATAATCCGACAAATCACACTTAGAGGAATTTCTATCTAAATATAACTCAATAGAACTGGCCACTCGTTAGGTATAGCCTCATAAATACCATCGGCTAAAATAGGGAGACTTGGTCTTCCACTGGGTACCCTGGGACCGTTTCGGGAGCTGTAATCCGTGAATACTTGGAGTCCCGGAGAGTGACTTGCCACTTTTTATTACACAAGGAAATTCTTCAGGAATTATTATATCACATTTTAAAAATAATCTACTGGCTAAACTGGAGCAGAAAGGTAGTATTAAATAATTTGATCAACAGTCTTCAAAACTGATTTTTCTAAGGATGCTTTCAGGTGTAGGTACATTATCTTAGCACAGTATTAGGCGCTGTGACATTTGAATACTTGTTGTGCCAGCGACTAACCCAAAATCAATCTGTCAGTGGCATCCTAAAGTAGCCCACGCACTGGTCCGGTATCGCACCGAAAATTTTCGATCGAGATTAAACAAAGGCCACACATTAGCGATGTAAATCATACGATCTAGATCACATACAATTCACTCACTCACACTGCAGACACACAAGATTCGATTAAACAAAGGCGTGTCATCCGGCCATCGAAATCAACGACAAATACAACGATTTTAAAACGGATGGTGGACCGCACGTACTGGAATTGGACGAGTCTGTGGTCGATTTCGGTGGACCGTATGGAGGCGCGCCGGGGATTTGACGAATGAGTAGGCACCTTTAGACGATGCGAGAAATGATGGATCAAGACTTACAGAGCTTTGTCGATAGAAAAAAATTTGATAATGCTATTGAATGATATACTTAAACAAAAAGCTTTGTTATTCAATGATAGAGCAATAAGAGGTCTTCCAAAGTCTAACTATTTACTGTAAGACTGCGTGGTATTGAGAGTCTATTAAAGACATTGCACAAATAAATCAACGTACTATACTCTATTCAGCATAAGATGGTATTAATAACAAGTAACATCGAAGTATCGAAAGTTTTTTTGTTCAATATTGATTTATCACAATTATATTAAATTAGTTAGATTTATTTTGTAATATTAATACGAATAATCTATACTAATAATAAAAGTGAAGAGTCTGTTTGTTTAAACGCGCTAATCTCCGGAACTACCTGTCAGAAAACATATTTTTGCATTTGATAGCCCAATTAAAGGTTACAGGCTAAAGGTTAAAGGAGCTGAGCAGAATCATAGACGCGGGTGCAACCACAAGACATAGCTAGTATTTTAATATTAAAATATGATATATGAGTTTTCTTCGTTTATACTTTATCAGTCAAACGGTCGTCTAATAAACAGAGTGTAGTGCCTCTATGAGACGCTGAATAAATAAAGCGAGATCCCCATTTTCTCCCCCTAGAAAACAGGCGTAACAAAGGTGAGCATAATACGTATTAACTTCATTCAAGAACGTATTTACAAGATCAATTTTAATATGTCTGTTTAATCTGTGGACGTTTATCTACGTGGTGGTTAATATCGCACAGATCTAGTTGGTTAGAACCACAGATCCGGTTATAACAATGAACATAAAACGAGAAATCATTGTTTAGGGGCATCGGTGGTCGAGTGGGTCGTCGACAGACAACTGAAAAGTCGCGGGTTGGATCCCCACATGTACCGATGGGTTTTTATAATAAAAATTCTAAGTACATTATCAGACAAACCGTACAAAGAGGCTTTTCCATCTACATACCTCAACAGAGCTGGCCACTCGTTAGGTAGGTATAGCCTCAAAAAAAATCTTCGTCTAAGTGAGGAAGACTGTGTAGTACCCTGGTGCCGGTAATTTTTTTTTAATAATGTCTTTTGAACGTCTTCTAGTGCTTTTGAGAGTCCGTAAAGCCTTATTTCGCACTTTTGGAAGTAAAAGCTTTCTTGTTATTCCAAAAACTCCAGCGACACTCTGTGGTACAATGGACTTCAATAAAAATGATACAAATATTGTGATTAAATTGTCAAATTTATGAAATATATTTTTTTATAATAATTTAATTGTAGGTACTTGACCAATTTGCATTTATTAGTATTTTATTTGTTTTTATATTTATGAAATTAGAGTTTATATGAATGATTTATTTGGTTTATTGCGTTGTCTCATGCTTTTCTTGCTATGTGATTGTGGTGTAAATTAATGAAATATTGATGGAATAAGTATGGGATAATTTGGTAAATGTATAGATATATTCAGTATTGTTATTGTACGCCTTCATAGGCAGCACATAGGGGACGCAATTTAAAACTAACACCGGAATATATACCTATATGTAATTATACTTCTTCTTCTTTTTTATTATGGCTCCACCAATGTTCATCGGTGATTTGCCAATGTCGAGTATTATAGCCTTTATAGTGTATATAGCCGGTAAATCGGTATTTAAGATAATCCCGCCGACCGTGATATGTCTTATTAATCACTGATTAATCACAACCATCACAGCGCGAACAGGATTAAACTGGATTCCACATCACGCCACGACGAAAACGCGTGCGTATGCCGCCATGACCGGATGTGGAATCCTATGTAATTATATGTGAAACAATAAATATATTTTGAATTTTGAACTAGTGTGAGCCCGCAAGTCATGGAAACAAAATAATCGACCATTAACATGATGTCCCCATAGGAGCAAAGTTAAAACTGAACGTACAAAGCCCCACCCTCAATATTTAACCGCGAAACGAGCCGTCACCCGCGAACCTAATAAAAAGCAGTGAATAAATGAATTGAAAATATATGTTTATGCCATTAGCTGGTAGCCCATTAAGGCGCGGTCTCTCGGGTGTAATGCCAAACGAGAGCAAACCTAATGTCCTCTCTCTGGTTGGACATAGACTACCGACTATCATTGTTTAGGCATTAAACTATCATACTTGGAGGACTTGTCACCTCAAATAACACACGGGTGTTAAATGAACGAGCCAAGGTATTCGACTTGGGGTATGTAAATATCGGTTATATACTGGAATACTCATTGTCAGAACTGAAATGACGGCATATTGTTGTTTCGCTGAACACATTAAAACTGATTTATTGAAGGCAATGTTCACAGTGTACACCATTGCTGAGTATGTATATGTAAAAGTAGCATTTAATCGTCTTATATTATTTTGACTTCTTCGAATCCACTTCTTCAGCCTGCATCTGACCACAGCTGAACATAGGTATCTCCTAGCTTCTTCTGTGTCGTTGCATACTACATCTTTTACTACATCGTTTTTGGACTAAGTATTGTTTACCAATTTAAACTTAATACTGGATGACATGTGCGAATACTTCGCACCGTTAGTGGTTCGAATTGTTGTAAAAATGCATTGATCGAAGGCAATATTAAAAGTACACATAATAGTCGAACATGTATAAAAAGTAAATATGATGATGATTATAAAAGAAGCAAAAGAGGTACTTATGTCAGGATTGTAGCAAATGGCATTCGATTGTCTCTGCCTATCCCTCTTGGAATTAAAGGTGTTATGGTATATAAATAGATAGTTCAACTAATCTCCAACTACGAGATCTCCAACAGATGACGTGTTTTACAAAATACACAAGAAACAATTTTGATTTGTTTGATAATTATTTTTCATTAGAGAGGTTAGGCAATTAGGCATTAAAGTGTGAATGAACCAAAGTAGTTACAAGGTACGTAGTCTTTGCGATCCGCCCCAATGTTTTAGCATCGTCCAAAAGGGTCGAATTTCGCGCCATTTGGGCAACCAGTCGTGTAATAGGCACTAATGTTTCTCTCCCTGATTCCCTTGTCTATTTGAGTTCCAAATAAGCTCGTTTGATTTCAAATTGAGATGTTTGTTTACGAATCGGTGCTTCAATTTGGTTGCAGAGTGGGCGCTTTCCACTGGGATTGGATTGGAATTTAATCCATTAATTTTTTGTTTGATCGAGTAACTTTTGTTATTTCTTATTTTGCTTTTACGATATGATTTCATGTGCGATCGCCCTTTTTCTTATTTATGTTGAAAGTAATTGCCTTTTCATAAATGCAAATAAATGACCCGGCTTTGTGTGGATAGTAATTTTAGCTTCATTCCTAAAAAGTATTAAATGTTAAATATACCTCAACAGAACTGGCCGCTCGTTAGATATAGCTTCACAAATACCATCGGCTAAAAGAGGGCGACTTGGTCTTCCGCTGGGTACCTGGGACCGATAACACGTTTCCAGGAGCCATAAGGGGAAATCCGTGAAGAAGAAAGGAAGAGACTTCCTGACTGGCTTTCTCTGTTTCTAATAATATGGCAAAGTTTTTTTTTTTATTTACTAATATAAAAACCTTAAATCAAATCTAAAGACTAAAAATAACTAAATAAACCAGGTCCGCGTGGAATAGTGGCAAGAATACTGGCTGCATTTCCCCGCTGAATCGCGATGCTGATTCGTTGAGCGAGGAAGGAGCCAGCCCTCTTGTCACCAGAAGAGATGATCAGTCGAGGGGATATATTTTTAATAATTTTTTTGTCATTTGAACCCCACGGACCTAGAGTTTCTAAACCAAACGGCGCAAATTTGTAGTTAATTAAAAAAATGGCAAAGTTAGGTTTAATCTTTTCTGCCCCGTGGTATTATTTGTCTTGGTAGTACCACGGAGCCATTCAAATAAGAGTGTTTATTTTCTTTACGGCTCTTGCAACCGTGTCATCGGTCCCAGGGTATCCAGCGAAAGAGTAAGTCTTATTCTATTAGCCGATGGTATTTGTGATGCTATATATATCTAACGAGTGGCCAGTTCGGTATTTGTCGGATTATGTATATATTTTTTAACTATAAAAAAGTCATTGGTATATTGCCGTGATGAACCGTGGTACCCGTCTTAACCACTCGGCCAACGCGTTAAAATTAATTAATATTTTTTTATTTATTCTCTTATAGAAAATTATTTTTGCAAATTAATTATTTCAATTATTCAAATTAAAGTGAAAAGTTATGATTACAAAACCAAAAATATATTTGTTTTTCATTTCGTACAAATTGAATTCTGTTCATAATTAAAATAAAGTTATTATGAAAGAATATGAATTTTCATTTAATTAAAAAACTGTAAGCCTAAATCACGTCAATTCGTCAACAATCCGCCAATCAACAAATGTTTTTTTCTTTCTTTACCGCTTGCTTTATAGCTCCCGGAACCGCGTTATCACTCCCAGGCATCGATGTGGTCCCAGGGTACCCAGCGGAAGACCAAGTCTTTCTCTTTCAGCCGAGATTGTATGCGTGAAGCTATACTAGTTGTGTTGAGGTACCTATATTTAGATGGAAAAGTCTTTAAGTGTGATATGACTAAGTTTTTAATTATAAAAAACCCAAGGGTACAAGGCCATAGTTCGACGCTCTGATGTATCCAGATCCATTCAGTGGTTCAAATAATAAGTAACAAACAAAGCCAGGTAAAGTGACATGTGCTACAAAGAGCCCCACAATAGCATCAATCACTCGAAATATCCACATCTCTATTATGTGTAACATTTGGGGAGAAAATAATTACTATACAACATGCCAATAGCAAAGATGATTTTTGTGGGCCTTAATTGGGCCACTAGCTAATGCCTCTGGCTGTATCTACATCTTCAAGCCCTTTATACCTTGCGGTGGGGCTAGAGACAGCAGTAACAGTGTCCACATCTTGCTCGTGCTAAAAATGCTAAGCACCCTCGTTGTTCTCGTGCTATACGCCACTAATATTATAAACGCGAAAGTTTGTTTGAATGTATGTTTGTTACTCAATCACGCCAGAACGGCTGAACGGATTTGGCACAGAGATAGATTAATAGTCTAGTCTGGAATAACACATAGGCTATCCCGGAAAAATGTATGGTTCCCGTGAGATAGATTTGTTTTGGTTTTTCACGGGATCGACATGATTTTTTGCATAGTGGTAGTTTAGGGGTCAGAGAATGACATATACTACTTTTTATACCGCGAAAGCGGGCGGGGGAGGGGCAAATTACAGCCACAGCATTATTTCTTTTTAGATCTATTTTCACGCGGGTGAAACAGCAGATAGAAGCTTGTACATCATAAAAACGCACAGGAACCAATTTTTTCTCCAACTGTTAATGCTCAGCTCCTAAACATGATAGATCCATGTTTAATACTCTTTAACCTTCCTCGTGAATCAATCTATCTAAAATTGGAAACCGCAACAAAATCCGTTTAGTAGTTTCGGAGTAAATCTGGCACAAACAGACTCTAGGGTGGGGTAATAATGCTATGATGAATTCCCTTGGCAATCTCTTTTGTTGGCTATTATAAATATTTGACAAATGAATATTTTATTTTTGTGGTCCATTGTTCCAGTACAATGATGTTAGGAACATGTGTGTGTTATTTAGAACAACAAGTGTATCTTAGATCTATACAAATAAAATTTAAGTTACATTTCAAAATTCATACTAATGTCTAATCTATTCTAATTTATAGCTGAAGAGTTTTTTTGTTTGAGCGCGCTAATCTCTGAATCTACCTGTTGGATTTGATAAGTTCTTTATGGATTCTTGAGAAAGGTTATGGTATATAACATCACGCTAAGACCTAAAGTAGCAAAGCAGTAACCATAGACGTCGATTCTAGGTCATGTCATGGCGACCGAACCACGCGTTCCGTCGTGACATGATGGGAAATCCGATTTAATCCCGCCCGCGCTGTGAAAGTTGTGATTAGTCTGTGATTAATAAGACATATCACAGACGGCGGGATCATCTTAGATACCGATGAATCGACATAATTGATACTATAATGTCAAATCATCGATTAACATTAGTGGAGCCAGACGTCAACTAATCTAACAAACGCGTTTTTTTCAGAAATTACCAGTCCGATTTGAATAATTCTTTTGGCTATTAAAAATTCATGTTGTCAATTGATACTTTAGGGTTCTGTACTCAAAGGGTAAAAACGGAAACCCTATTACTAAGACTCCGCTGTTCGTCCGTCCGTCTGTCTGTCTGTCCGTCTGTCACCAGGCTGTATCTCATGAACCGTGATAGTTAGATAGTTGAAATTTTCACAGATGATGTATTTCTGTTGCTGCTATAACAACAAATACTAAAAAACAGAATAAAATAAATATGTATTAAGGGGGCTCCCATACAACAAACGATTTTTATAGATAATGGTACGGAAACCTCCGTGCGCGAGTCCAACTCGCAATTGTCCGGTTTTTATATTTAAATTAAAAAAAACAAGGACAAAGTTAACCCAAAACGTAAATATTACCCCTAATTGTTGACAATAATTAGTGAGCAAGAACTGTAGCAATGACGCTATTAATTGTAAGTAGGGTGAGTGCACCAGTAATTGCTAAATCATGTAACTTTATACCCTTGGCGCCTTTAAAGGCCTCTTTGTAGTCCCATAATGGTTTGGCCACCTCATTTTATTATTTCTACTGCGGGGGTGCTTATAACTTTACTAATATTAAAAAAAAAACTGTCTGTAAGTACTTTTTAAGGCTAGGTTTGTTTGTATGTTTGTCAATTGTATATTCATTAACGTCAAAAATTAGTAAAAATTCTCACACACACATTTACTTGCAGTGTGGCCAGAGACGCTATGTAACAATGTTCACTTGCAGCCAGCAGTTGTCCATATTGAATAGAAGAGCCTCTTGCTGCACTTAACAAATCTACATGTGTCACTTCTTCAATTCTTTGATTCCCTGAGAGCGAGGTCGGGCCCTTGTATCAGATGCTACATGCGTGGACACATTAGCCCCGTCTCATCTCAGGTAAACAGCAATCAAAGCGGGAGCTGCGGCGGAAATCGCAGAATCGAACAAACGGCGCAAATATAGTTCTACTTATAATATAAAACTACAAATTTGTTCCGTTTGGTGTAGAAACTCCGTGGGGTTTGATCATCTCCTCTGGTGTCAGATGGGCTGACTCTTTCTTTGCTCAACGAATCAGCATCGCGATCCAGCGAGGAAATGCACCCAGTAATTCTTGCCACAATTCCACGTTTACTTAGTTTTATATATTTTTTTCAACTTTAAGATTTTTTTAGATAGCATTAACTTTTATACTTACTTAATACTTTCGAAGCATGAGAAGTCTGCATTTTTAGTACCAGGGAGACAAGCACGTAGCCGGGGGGGGGGGGGGGGGGGGGGTCCAACCACCAACCAAGCCATTATTTTGAAAATACGACTTTACCTTTTATTACATCTTTTCTGCAATATATAGGTCAATATCTTAGCTCGCTTGACTCGACCTCATCAGCTCAGATATAGGAATTACCTACCTACATTTTAAAATTCTTAATTTCAAAAATTGTCGGTGACGGATTTTGGGGGGGGGGGGGGGGCTCCGGAACCACTGGACCCTCCCCCTGCCTACGTGCTTGCAGGGAGATTTGAACCCGGTAAACTCTTTGACTTGCGGATGCACCCGCGTCCGATAGGTAGTTTCAGAGATAAGCGCGTTCAAACAAACAAACTTTTCAACTTTATTATTAGTATAGTATTCTACTGCAAAAACTTAAAGTAGCGATAACTGATGCCATAGACAGACAGACAGACAGACAGACATCCGTTATTCAGATCTATTCAGTCTAGTAAACACAGATAAATACAAAATTTCCGCCTAATTTGAGCACTGTGGATGCTATGAGCCGTAAAATCGCAAATTTGGACCCGCGCGGCGGCAGATGCGATACCCCTTTGGGAGTTGATACCACTTTTGTGGACAGCATATAGACATTACCAGTACGTACACCTGTTAAAAGGCAATTTCCTTTAATGTATAAAGTAAATTTCAATTTGAAATCCTTTTGATTGCAAATCCTAAATTTAGTTGTTGAAATCTAGTTGTCTTTGATATAATATGTCAATAATACTCAGGAATTTACTTTGAATAATAATGCAATAGAATTTTTGAAATTCAAGTCAAGACTGAATATCTAAATTCAACCAAAAAAATATTTAATAGCTAATTTAAATACATGTAAAAATTCTTGAATGGATTTTTTTTAAAAGCTTTATTTTTCCCTTTTAAGTGATTTTGCTGCCCTGAGAGACAAATAACAACGCAAATGAAAAAAAATTGATGGGAAAATTAAATAATATTTAATAGCTAATTTAAATAAATGTTGTAAAAATTCTTGAATGGAATTTTTTTTAAAAGCTTTATTTTTTGCTGACCTGAGAGTCAAATAATAACGCAAATAAAAAAAAATATGGGAAAATAAAAAATACCGCTGTGGATGGGATTTGAACTATGTGCATCCTGCGCTACACCCCATTACCTTTAACCGTTAGACCACCGTCGATACGAAAATTGACAACTTCGTGTCAAAATCAACCGTTGCTTACTGAACTTTTTAGTCATCATTATGTGAGACATCAATCGATGCTGTGAGATAATGTCGAGAAATTATCATATCCTCAAAAAAAATAATTTGTAAAATCGGTACGTATATTTCATCGAGATATTAAGAAAAATTTACTTAAAAAGTCAGTTTCTTAAAAATTTCTCTAAAACTAGTGAACCAATTTTTATGAGGAAAAAATAGGATGAATCCGGAAGAATTATCTTTCGAATAAAAATGAAATCATCAAAATCGGTTGACAACTGGCGGAGTAATCGATGTTCATAAATACCTATATAAAAAGAAATGCGGTCCGAAATGAGTCCTTCTTTAAAAAACAAACACTCTAGCAACGTTAATGAACACTTTATAAATGTGGACGTTGTTACCTGTTCACGTCGTAAAGCATAAACACCGTGATGATGTACATATATTTCCAAAGACCCTCATATATGAAGTTTGACATAAAATTGATATTTAAACTACACAATGAAGTTAATGAGGCAAAGGGATCGTCTTCAATATTCTCTCTAGCGTGTGTAATATTATAAATAATAATTATATAAGTAGTACCTTTGTCGGTCTGTTTGAACAAGTTTAGATATGGTTTTAGAAAAATCATTTTTTGCGCTTTTTCTTTGCGCTTTTATTTTCAAACGAAGTACAAACAGTAACGGAATAAAAAACTGTGTGTGTACTTTATGAACGCGCGTTGGAAGTTATACATTTTTGGCATAAAAAAACAAGTTTATTTAGCATTTTAGATGATGTTGAGACTAAAATGAAGAAAAGTAGTTTGGAAACGTTGAAAGAATGAAGGATGAAAGATTGACTAAAAGTTTATATGGCTGAAGTGAAAGGAAATGCTGGCAGAGGACAACCTAGATGTACTTTTATTGAACATATAAAAATATATTGATCAATGGAAATATTAAAAGTACACACAATCGCCGAGCATGTATGAAAGGTATGATGAATATAAAAGAAGCGAAAGAGGTATGTCAGGATCGTAACAAATGGCATTCGATTGTCTCTGCCTACCCCTCTTGGGATAAAAGGCGTGATGATTAGATATTGTTTTTGTTGCATCGACAGTATCGACACTCTTATTAATAAACTCTAATTAGCGACGTATTAACTAAACTGTATTTCGTCTCCGTCTATCAAAGCTGCAATTCATTATGATAGACGGAGACGAAATACAGTTTAGTTAATACGTCGCTAATTCGAGTTTATTAATAATAGTGTAATTATAGTTTTTCATAACACGACTAAAGAGTAGATATAATTTCACAACATACAGACGGACAATAAATTTTTTGTTTGTTTGCGTGTTGTTTTATCCCAAAAAAGAACCTATCTAATTTCCAGTAAAGAATTTTTTTTTACCATAAAAAAAACTACTCGCTAGTCTGCAATTTAGATTTATAGCAGTGAAATATTTTTTCAGATCGGTCCAGCAGTTTTCAATTTACATACAAACAAACAAAATATAGGCTTAAAGCGATTAAAGTCACGGACAAAGACTATCTATGAGCCAAAAAAGGTAAACACCAAATTCTCCTCGTGCTACAAAGGGCTGGTAAAGCTAGCGTCTGCACTTTTCCCAAAAATTTTAATGACATCAAAATAAAAATTAAAAGTTAAATTATATGACAGATTTTACATGAGATTCTCTCAAAGGAAAATTAATTTGTAGCCATTCGTATGGGCTATACTTTTTTCAACCTATTTGGAGAAGAGAGCTTTTATTTGGTCCATTTTACCTTTTGGCTTTGTAAAGCTGGTTACACACTAAATCTCAATAAAGAAGGAAATATATCATGATTTTTTTCATTTTTAGGGCTCCGTACACAAAGGGTAAAAACGGAAACGGTAATACTCGCTGTCCGTCCGTCCGTCTGTCTGTCTGTCCGTCTGTCTGTCACCAGGCTGTATCTCATGAACCGTGATAGTTAGACAGTTGAAATTTTCACAGATGATGTATTTCTGTTGCCGCTATAACAACAAATACTAAAAAATAGAATAAAATAAATATTTATGGGTGCTCCCATACAACAAACGTGTTTTTTTTGCCGTTTTTATAAATAATGGCACAAGTCCGACTCGCACGCTTTTTCTTAAATCGGTTCAGTAGATTTTTAGTTTACTTCCTACAAACAACACAAAGTCTCATTTTCTTTTTATAATAATATTACATTTAAAAACATATTGAATAATCTCTACTTACCCTTAGGAAGACAGGCGTGAATGTATGTATACGTACTTAATCTGTAAGTGTCTTAACATCTTTTGATGTATGGTCCATTGGTATGCGTTCGTTTGTATTTTTTCTAATTAGTGATTGGGTGTGTTACTCAGATATATCGATATTCACGTGTAATAGTCGATAAATATTTTTAGGTAGGTAAGGAGGAGAACGGAATAAGATCTATCCAACTCCAAATGTCATCGTCACCTGTACGCTTGGTACCCTTTGCTAGACAACAAACGAGGCTCTGGCGACTGAGTAATGGCGGTATAACCATACGCTAATAGGCAACTGGCTTGAAGAGGCTACAGCGAGCCTGAAGACCTAAATAGTCTCAAAATGTCTGGTGCAGAAGGCAAGGGGAAACCACTTTACTATTCTTCACAAGAAAGTTAACCATGGCGAGTCAATGTGCGTCGCGCTGTGGACCGCCATGATTGACCACGACGGCTCTGTCAAGAGCACTACGAATGAGAAGATAAAAATGGATATTTGTATATTTAAAAACTACTGGACCGATTTTGATACGGTTTTCACTAATAGATAGATTAATTCACAATGAAGGTTTTTGTGTATATAACATCACGCTTCGTCTTTTGGAAGCGGAGCAGTAATTCGGCGAATTGTGTCAACGGAATCGGGTGAGTATTGATATCAAAATTTCACGGGCCAAGCCGGGGCGGTTCGCTACTTTGTTATAAATAATAATCAAATATAGATACGCTAAATTTCTCAATATACCTTTTCCCTCTCTCTCTTTCCCATTGCAATGACTATAGTGTCATTTATTGTCTTTGTCTAACTAACCCAAGACTTGAACTTTCAATCTATACAAATAAATAAAATTGAAGTGTCTCTCTGTCTGTTTGTCCAGAACAGGCTCCGAAACTGCTGAATGGATTTTGATGAAACTTAGATCACATTTAGAATTATGCTCTTTGGTCCATTTCGTTATTTTAAAGTGTTACGTAGTTAAATAAAAAAATGGCAGTGATATTAAAATTCCACGGTCGAAGCAGTTTGTGTTTGTCTGTTTGTTTTTTTGCCCTTCTTTCACGTCGAAACGAAGCAACGGATAGATGTGATTTATAATGATTAAGGGTCGTTGGTCAAGGTCATCTTGTATCTGTCAAAAATATGGCAAATCTCAGTTAATCCTGGAAAGGTGAGTTTATTTATACAACATTTCCTCACCACACAATTAATAGTTAATTAATTAATGAATAATACCAACGTTCCTTAACTTGATTTGATGGACCGGAGAAGGCTAACTTTCCTTTCCGAAAAAAAATATCGATATTTTTAATAGACATCTCTACGCCCCAGTACATCACTAGAGGGCTGTACCATGCACGTCATATTTCATTTTTCCAATCCTTTGCCGAAACCATACTTTCGGATTTGTTTTTTAATTCGTTTTAAATTCGCAATGGTGCGGACTTGGTGCGTTTTTTATTCCATTCCTCTAATATAACGGAGTAACTTTTTCACTGGAATCCGGGCATCAAGCTAATACCATCAGAAAAGATAATAAAAATTTAGAGAGAATGATGATGTTGTGTCTAAAATATAAAGTTGTCATAGATCAAGATGTGCATGTCAAATAACTAATAAATATTCACCCTAAAATACCCCAAAACAACAGATAAAAAATCATGGACCAAAAGAAAAAGAATTTTCAATGTCAAAAAACCTGCATGTAAAGCCTGCGACGCGACGTGAGAACATCTGAATCGATTTTGACGAGATTTTTAAAGGCAGGTAAAGAATTTAGCAATGAGTGATTTCTCTGTTTCTTTAGCACAGGGCTTCAGGACATCAGGTCTTCCAAGTCTCTGCAGCAATGCGATGGATTCTCGAGTGAAACCGCAGTCAAAAACTATATGCCTGGATTCACAATAGAAATGTATTAATTAAGTCAAAAGTAATTATTTTAAATTTTCATGTAATTTGTAAGGTCATTATGTTGGGTAATTTAACATGACGGAAATGTCATCTACGTATCGTTGTCACCTATAATATTTTATTTGAAATAAACATCTGCCCTACATTAATTATTCTAAGAGTTTTGGGGTCAATACGATACGCTTTAACTCCAAATTTGAATACCTTATTTATTTTATTTATTATTATTATTATTATTAAAAAAAATTTAGATTATATAGTTCACTAGGGTTCAAGCTTACTACATATAAATTTTCACCAAAATCGGTTCAATGGTTTAGCCGTGAAAGCGTAACAGACAGACATTACTGTCGAGTTTCTTCGTAGTATGGATTTAGCCGATTTTTTGAGGTCTTCAGTTTAGGCAGTGCGTTGATTGTCACTCAGTCAGCGATTCGACAGTTTTTTTTTTCATGGGTTGCCTTACAGTTCCAGGGTACCCAGCGGAAGACCAAGTCTCTCTCGTTTAGCCGATGGTATTTGTGAGGCTATACCTAACGAGTGGCCAGTTCTGTTGAGATATATTTAGATGGAAAAGCCCATTGGTACATGGCCGGGATCAAACCCGTGGTCTTCCAAGTTAATATCAGACGTCTTAATCACTCGGCCACAAGACGACAGTTATATTATTTACATAATTCTTTCCTACATCATTTTGTTATATCTCTGACGTATTAAACAGTATACGCCATGAAAACGCTGTAAGCTTGCTTTTTCCCCGAATTGATTCATTTATAATGTTCCTCTTAAACTAATCTTTGTTATCGTGAAAACCTGAAAAGAGAGATGTGCTCTCTATACACTTTGCCCTTTAGGAAACAGACGTTAAAATTTGTATCTGTAGAATTCAGGTTGTGAGCCGACCACTCGACCACCGACGCCCCTAACCAGACGCAGAGTCTTAAAAACGGCGCAAATATAGTTCAATTATTGAAAACTACTTTGTGTCGTTTGGTGTAAAAACTCTAGGTCCGTGGGGTTCAAATGCTAAAAAGTTCTCTCTCGACTGATCATCTCGTCTGGTGACGAGAGGGCTGGCTCCTTCCTTGCTTAACGAATCAGCATCGCGATTCAGCGGGGAAATGAAGCCAGTTATATTCTTGTCACTATACCACGCGGACCTGGTTTATTTAGTTATTTTTAATGTTTAGATTAATTTTAAGGTTTTTGTGTAAATAATTAAATAATTTAATTTATGGGCTCGTGTGAGAATGAGTGATACTACAATTCCACGGGCGACGCCGGTAAGGAAATGTAGTACCTATACAATATTATGCGTTACAATTTATTTTATCCAGATGACAAGCGGATTCCAAAAAACCATTAATAACATTAAAAGTGGCAATTAATTGGTGAAAAAAAAGTTTTTAAAAGTTACTCGTTTTATCGCTCGATGCGTATTTAATCTAACTCAGCCCACCCTACACAATTTGGGCACACGATCAAAACATGCCACATCCAAATGTTTAATTGTAATTTTATTTAAATGTGGACATAGGATGTTTTGCGATAAGAACCTTGATGCACAGATAAGCTGCGCGCGCGCACTCACTTGATGACGTTTGGATACTTTGGGCATGGGGTTGTTTTAATTATTTTATATTTATATTTTTATTGTTGAAATATTTGAATTAATATTCATTTTTACGTAGGTATTTGATTTGACTCTCTTTTACGTATATACATGGATTGGAATCGATTTTTAAAGGACGTGACACTAAAAGTCACAACTGTAGAATACGCGGGTTTAATCCTCACATCCGACCAAGTAAGTACCAATGGATTTTCATAATAAAAAATCGTACCGGGACGGTTCTTGAGCGCTCGACGAAAAAGTGGGGGGATGTTTGCGCATAATGTAATTCGAGTGCAATATAAAAAATTAATACCTCATACCGTCAAGCAGACCCAAAAATTGTGTTCTGCGCATCTAACGACCACCGCTCAAGAACCGTCCCCGTACCTATACATTATTCAACAAAACGCACAAAGAGGCTTTTCCATCTATATGTATATACTTCCTCAAAAAATCTTCGGATGACTTTAGTCTTCCGTTGGCTACCCTGGGGCTGGCAATGATTTTCGAGAGCTGTGAAGATTTTTTTTACATATAATTGTATAAATATAAAGTAGGTACATATTATATAAATAAAATATACAAAATATAAAAATATAAAATTAAAATACTGGGACAGCTTCGGGCCACCGGGAATATCTGTTATCATTGTAACCAAATATCTAAAGTTATTAGATGGAGGAAGTGGTCCAACTATATCAAGATTAATATGATAAAATCGCTTGCTAACTTCTTTGTATTTCCCGAATGGACTGTTAGTATGTTTATGGACTTTTACCCGTTGACAAGAAATACACGTTCGTGCCCAAAGAGTAACGTCTTTTTTAAGTGAAGGCCAGACAAAACGTTTCCGTAATAGGTTTACTGACGCTCTTATTCCTGGATGTGCCATATTATGAAGTACATCAAATATTCGTTTTCTGTAATGTAGTGGTATATATGGTCTAGGAATACTTGTTGAAGTATCACATACCAATGAATTCCCACCTGGTAAAATGATTTTTTCAAATCTTAGAGAACAATTTGAAGAGTTTTGAAGCGCAATCAACTCATCGTCTGTAAGCTGTGAGCTATAAAGGTCTTCACAAGATATAAATGATGGAAGTTCTATAGATTCAAGTCTTGAGCATGTATCTGCTGGAATGTTTTGCTCTCCTTTAAGATACCGAATGTCTGTTGTAAACTGTCCTATAAAATCGAGTTGTCTTAGTTGTCGGGGGCTAGCCTTGTCAAGTGGTTGCTTGAAGGCGAATGTTAAAGGTTTATGATCAGTGTATATACAAAACGTTCTTCCTTCAACCATAAATAGAAAGTATTTGACTGCTGCATATGCTGCCAATAATTCCCTGTCATATGTACTATACATTTTCTGTGCAGGTGACAATTTTTTTGAAAAAAATCCCAAAGGTTCTAATTGATTGTTACGAATTTGATGCAATGAACCTCCAATGCCATAATCAGACGCATCTACCATTAATGAAAGAGGAAGATCTCGACAAGGATGTGCGAGAAGTGTTGCATTCGCAAGACTTCCCTTTAAGTGATTAAACGCATTCACAGCATCATCTGTCCACTGAACTTTCCTTTTATCTCTTTTTTGAATGTTTTTACAAAGATCAAATATTACCTGTTGTTTTTGAGCAGATTTAGATAGAGAACGTCTGTAGAAGTTGACGAGACCAAGAAATCTTCGTAAATCTTCAACTGTTTCAGGAAGTTTATATTGTAAAATCACTTCAACTCGTTCTGGAAGCGGTGTAATTCCATCTTTTGTAACTTTGTATCCCAAAAAGTTAATCTCTGAAACTCCTAATACACATTTCTTTATATTAATATTTAAATTGTAATAATTTAACCGCTCAAAAAGTAATCGAAGATGTTCAGCATGTTCTGTATCATTTTTTGATGCGAGAAGTAAATCATCAATATAGGGATATACGAAATCTAAATCCCTTAAGATTGAGTGTATAAATCTCTGAAATGTTTGAGAAGCATTGCGTAAACCAAAAGGCATTTTAGTGAATTCAAATAATCCAAATGGCGTTATAACAGCTGTTTTGGGAATATCTTCAGGTTCCAGAGGTATATGATGAAATGCTTTTACCAAATCAATTTTTGAGAAAATTGTTTTACCTTCTAATTGAGCATTGAAATCATGGATATGTGGCAGTGGATACCGATCTGGTTGTGTTACTGCATTTAAAGCTCTGTAGTCTCCACAAGGTCGCCACGACCCGTCACTCTTTGGTACAAGATGAAGAGGGCTTGCCCAATTACTATTCGAGGGTCGGCATATTCCTAATTCTATCATATGATTAAATTCTCGTTTAGCTACTTCTAGCTTCTCAGGATTAAGACGTCGAGCTTTTGCGAAGACTGGTGGACCTTTTGTTACAATTGTATGAAATAAATTATTGTTACTTACATTAAAGTTTGGTTTCTCACGCAGTAGGTTCGGAAATCTCCTTAGTATATCTGAGTATTTCTGAGTGGGAGAAATTAATGAAATTGTAGTTCCATCTGAAATATTTACTATATGTCCTTTAGTTGAACGATGTGTAATTCTATCTAAAAGACATTTATTTTTCAGATCCACAAGTAATCCAAACTGCTTGAGAAAATCTGCACCAATTATCGACTGACTGACATCAGCGACTATAAAAGGCCACCGAAACTGACGGTTTAAATTAATATCTATTTGTAAAATTCTCTCTCCAAATGTAGCAATTTCTGAACCATTTGCAGCATATAACTTGAACTCGGCCTTCGCATGTCGACGTTCTATAAGAGAGACTGGTATTACCGACACATCGGCACCCGAATCCACCAAAAATTGAGCTCCTGATAAATTGTCATATATATATAGGCGGCTTGAGCGTTTGCCAATATCATCGGCCGCAAAAATGAACTGGCTATCTAGTTTTCCGATTTATTTAACTTAAAAGAGCATGGAGGAATACATTTCCTAGCTCTATTACGAAAATTGTTATGATACCAACACCAATTATCATTACGACCTTGTTGATATTTATTTTGAAAGGTTTTTATTGACTCAATGGAAGTTGTCAAATTTTGAATTTTCTTTTCAATTACTTTTAAGCCATTAAAAGATGAAGAAGTAGGAGAAGATTCACTATTCATGGTGGTCACATAGCTTTCCGATAACAGTGGAGATACTTCCAGAATTTGATCTGCAATCTGAGCAATTTCTTCGAGGCTCTTATCCGATGATATAATAAAGGGCCGAATATGAAGTGGAAGTCTCTGAATAAAAATTGTTTTTAGAAAAGCATCATTGACTCTACTCCCGGCTAGGTGTCTCATTTCTTTTAAAAGTATTGACGGTTTCTTGTCACCTAATGAGGTATCATTGATGAGCCTGTCCGTTTTTTTAGCTTCCGATTCTTCAAATATTTTTATAAGTTTTGCCTTCAAATCTGTGTATGGTGTACAACTAAGAGGTTGAGTTATGAAGTCTGATATTTTGTCCACAATTTCGGAATCTAATGCTCCAATGATATAATGATATTTAGTATTTTCAGAAACAATGCATGATGTAACAAATTGTGATTCAACCTGGTAGAACCATATTGTCGGATTTTTCGACCAAAAGGGTGGCAATTTCACGGCCACTCTTGATATTTTATCATCCGACGATTCCGTCATGTTTCTGTTGTGTTCGTGCGGGGTCACCAATTGTGCTGGACTTAAATCAAACACTAAAATATATATTTACATTAATATAATATGAAACAAGACTAAAAGTAAACATTGAATGCTTTGACAAATACAAAAATCTCCTAGACAAAAGTTTCTTAAATTATCATAGGCTGCTTCCTAGCCAGTCGCCACACTATCCCATAAAAATATGTGGGCTATGCATTTTCTAATTTTGTTTATAATGTTCTGTGGTTAGTTTTATAGTATTTCCCAAAGACCTATATATTTGTACTAAGCATCCCCAAATATCAAAGGACACTAAATTAAGTTATTCAGAACCCTAATTTAAAAGTTACGATTGACAAAAGTGTTTAGAATTTTTTAAACATCTCTCTTTGAATTTAAATCGTATTTTAACAGTCATTCAATTTGTATTAAAAAATTTGGACTCACAATTTTGAATCCTAAAGTTTAAAGTATATGTTTTCTTTTTCATTGCATTATAAGCTTACAAAAATCCTCAAATCTATCATTTGAAACTTGAGACGACTGTATTTACCTATTCATTTTGGATAAAAAGCAACTTAACTCCCAAATAGTCCGGGAGTCGAATAACAAAAGTTAGTAACCGGCTTACTGTGATGGTTTTTCGAATAAATCGCCGCCCTATTTTAGTATTTTTTTTTCTTTTGTGATTTTTTTCGTTTTTGTAATTCGTAGTTTCGAGTGGCGACAGTGGCTCTCCTGTTACAAAACACGAGGTGTCACTGAACACTCCCTCTTTTTTACAGGGGGAAAAAAGTACCTTTAGTTTATAATTTATAATTAATCCGATAAACCACACTTAGAGGCTTTTCCATCTAAATATATATCAACAGAACTGGCCACTCGTTACATATAGCCACACAAATACCATCGGCTGAACGAGGGAGACTTGGACCGATAACACAGTTTAGGGAACTGTAAGACAACCAGTGAAGTAAAGAGGTAAAGTTTGTAAGTTTGGAAGCAGGGGAGTTTCTGAAAATTCTTTCACTAATAATATTTTATTTTGTTCAAAAATATCCACGGGCGAAGATGGGGCGGACAGCTAGTATAGTTATATAGTTAAATTATATAAAATTGAAGTATTCTGTGTGCGACTTCAAAATTAATACCAATATTTAAATGAGATTATGATATTATTTTTAGTGACGCTTTTTACAATTTTCGCATGTTTTTCTCTCTGTCCCAGACTACGAAATGGCTGAAAAAAATAGACTTAAGAGTCAGTACCATCTCACATTGTTTTGCATAAACGTTTGCTGTATTGCGTCATATGAACAAAAAACACGATTCTTTGTTTTCTTGATAGAAATAAAAACAAAATTGCAAATAAACGGCTGGCATCACGTAAGGACTTTACGCAAGAACACAATTTTTAATAATAACTAAACTTACTTTACTTAGTTACTATATTATTTGGATTTTTAATACAATAAAAATAGATCCTACTTTTTACGATTATAAGACAATCCATCCACATATACACACACAGACCAACTGAAGCGAAATTACTATAATAAACTTTATGCCTATATCAATTAAGATCAAACTCGCGCGCTAATCTGCTGACAACAGTTAGTTACGATACATATTGCATGAAAGAAGGATAAAGAAACAAACACAGTTTCGCATTTATAATAATACAAGCTTCTGTCCGCGGTTACATTCGCATGGAAATAGATCCAAAAAGAAATAATCCCGTGGTTTTAATTTGCCCCTCCCCCGCCCGCTTTCGCGGTATAAAAAGTAGTATATATCATTCTCTGACCCCTAAACTACCACTATACAAAAAATCATGTCGATCCCGTGAAAAACAAAAACATATCTATCCCACGGGAACCATATATTTTTCCGGGATAAAAAGTAGCCTATGTGCTATTCCAGACTATAATATATCTTTGTGCCAAATTTCATCCAGATTCGTTCAGCCGTTCTGGCGTGATTGAGTAACAAACATTAGTGGGAGTTAGGACTCGATGACAAAAAATCGTATCTCCACAATACAAATCCCAAATGATTACTTTCCAGCCCCTGTACACGTAAATACGTTTAGAAATTCGATCACAATGTTTTAATACAACAATAGTTAAATAATACAACAATTGTCGTAGATTTTGACGCCTAAGCTGTTAACATTGCTGCCTACCGACACATAGAAGTGATATCGGATCTTTACTTAATCTCTGATGTCCTATAGATAAGCAAAGATGGCGTGAAGAAAGATATCTTGTACTAGCTTCGGCTGGGAATGTTGAAAGTTTGTTAAAGATATATCCCCACGACTGATCACCTCTTCGTGACAAGAAGGCTGGCTTCTTCCTCGATCAGAGGGGTAATGCAGCCAGTATTCTTGCCACTATTCCACGTGGTCCTGGTTTAGTTTGTTACACCCTTATATATCTTATATCGTGTGTCTGTCTGTCCGTCTATCACAGCTTATTTTCTCCGATTCTACTGGACGAAAAAGGTTGTTTGCATCCTCAATGGATTCGACTTTGGGGAAAAATTATAAGATAATTATTTTTTTTTTAAAGTGCATCATCATCATCATCATCAACCTTTTAAGATCCACTGCTGGATCATTGGTCTCCCTCTAGCGCACCAGGCAGCGGGTTGGTGACCGGACGCCAGCTTAACGTACCCTCCGAAGCACGAGGAGTCGATTTAAGCACAAGCGAGTAGGACTTGAACCCGGGACCTCCACCATCCTACCAATTAGGCTATCGACTACCTTTAAAATGCAAAGTTTTGATATATTAAAGAAAATTTAGCGTCCCCCCCCCCCCATTTTTTCCGAAACTAGAGTCTAAAATTTTGAAAAAAATATTATATATAAGGCCATAATTTACAGGAAACCCTAAATGAATATCCACGCGAGCGACTCGCTCGGACAATTTTTTTATATTGTTGTGTGTTATATAAACCTATGTCTATCAGAAACGCAGCCGTATATCAGTCACGGAAACGTTTTCAGGAATGGTTTTTTTACATGATAAAACCTAATAATAAAGTTTAAATATTATTTAAATAAACACAGGGAACCCCATGAGTATCTCTCTAATCATGAACATGTAGTGATACATACTCATAAGTAGAAAACCTTCTCGAAATCACTGTCCTGCGGTAAAGTGCCAAGAAGGCTAGCAGCGTTTCCTCGCTGTATGGCTATGCTAATACGTTGCCCAAGGTATGCTCCAGCCCTATTATCAGCTGAAATGTTTGGAGTTGAAACCATGGGTCCGTGGGGCCTCGGAGCAAAGAAATTATATAAGAAACTGACATCAGGCCCTATAATGGTTGTTAGAAACGCGGAAAAGGAACCCTTTTACAACGTTTTAGCCATAGAGTTAGAGAGCCAATGTTGCTGCGGAGTAAATTGAAGAGCGGACGAAGTCGCATTGAATGGCTAGTATATGTATTCTTAAATATATTTTTAAGGAAGTCGCCTTTTCCGACATGCCCTGTTGCTCTTTATTGTCCATACAAATAAAAATTAATAAACCAATTTGTAGCGAGTATTACTTGAGCTCACCTAGCTACCATCTGTCTACCCCTCCTCAGTAATTAGACGATATATTAACAATGTCATTAACGATGCTACACTGGCCATACCTATCTATGGGTATCTAATGGATTGTGCGTGCGATCTATTAGGGTGCGATGTCTATAGAGCAAAATGCATTTACAACAAAAAAAATTGAGTTACTTATTGAAACGTGATGTTCGGCTCAGCGTTACATTCATAAATTTACAAAACTAGCGATCCCGCCCCCGGCTTCGCACGGCTAAAATATATATAACCATTTGAATACCTACATAAATACGCTTATCTATTAAAGATATAATTTTATTCTACACAATTCTTTCCTGCGTCATTTTGTTATATCTCTGACGGATTAAACAGCATACGCCATGAAAACTCGCTTAGACTAATTTTTTCCCCGACTTGATTCACTAATACTGTTAATGCTCAACTCCTAAACATAATAGGTCCATGTTTAATAATCGTAAACATTCTCGGTGAATCAACCTATCTAATAATCAAAATCGCAACAAATGCCGTTTAGTGGACAGACAAACAGACAGGCGGGGGACTTTGTTTTATTGTAGTGATTAATTTTTTTTATGTGAAATTTGCTGCTCAATCAAGTTTTAACGGCTGAACGGATTTGGGTGAAACTTTGAAGATTTTTTTTGGTTAGATCCTGAATTGGAACATTATCTATGTTTAGACGCTTCCAAAATTCATTTTTTTATTGTTTCACATAGTTTTACATGTGTAACTAATATTTTTACCTGTAACTAACTATGTATGTATCTTGGAAGTCGAATTTAACCAACTTCTAATTGTTGTATATATTTGGCATTTTGCAACTGCATACACTTATTATTTCGGATGACAATACAATAATTTGGTACCAACGATGTGATCTAATGATGAACCCGAGATATGGATAGTGGAACTCTGTAACGAAACGACGTAACCCTATCGAGTTTGGGCTCGCTTTTCATTTGTCTTTACAAGTACTCTGGTACTCTATTATGTCCAGGGTCCTGGTGGCGGAGACGGAAGGTGGCCACAAGAACTCTGTTACGAAATGACGTAATCCCATCGAGTTTGAGTTCATTTAGTTTGCGCAATACTTTACTGACAAAACCTATTAATTTTTATACCGGAAAATAAGACAAGGGAGGAGCTTAATTATTTACGATTCAATAAAGCGCATTGTATTAGTGCGTCTCAAAGTGCAAAGTAGTGTACTATAGAAACGTATTCATATATTTACAGGATGATGATGGATATCATGGAAATGTGGAGACTTAAAAGACTTGATGATTTGCATACATATATACGGCCCACGACCGACGCGCCATCTAGATGTTCTCTGGGCATATGCGGGAGCGATTCGACGAGGCAGAGGGGTGCGGTAGTGGGGCAAAAAGAGAAAATAGGTGGACAAGACACTCGGCGCAAACGTAGCTCAAAACGGTCTTGAGATAAAAGGCGTGATTATATATAGATATATATTTTATTCCGGAAATTCTTCAGGATACATTCTTACGTCACTAGCACGTCATATTTGTAGTTGTTACATAAGTACATAGTTGCTTTGTATCACCCTATTTGAGCGCACGTATCACACACACCGTTATTCGCCACTGTTTGAGGGATGAAAAGCCCCTAATGTTTATTTTATGTAAAGCGTGCGCGACGCCCGAATTAGTCAAATCCAATTAAACTTAGATAACGATAGGAATTCATTAACGGACACCTACTTTGTTATGCCGAGTATTACAATGTATCTAGGACTTCATTCCTAATCTAGTATCACGCCTTTTATCCCAAGAGGGGTAGCAGAGACAATCGAATGCCAATGCCAACGAATCTCATCAATATAAATATGACAGTTGATTGAGGATATTTCAGTCCACGAACTCACTTCGATCCGTTGCTTCGTGTTGGCATGAAATAAGGACAAATAAATAAATGCACACATTCAGCACCTCAGCACATTCTAAAAGTAAACTAAAAATTCGTTGCTCAACCCTGACCTTCACCTTTGCAGTTACAACCACTGCACCACTGGGCCTAACTTCATAGCAACATTAAAGCAATAAATTGCCACAATCCAATTAATTAAGCAATAAGGCAATAAGCTGTAAAATTGATAGCTTTTATTACGTGCTTAATGTATCTATGAGTTTTTAATGTTTTTTAGCCATGCAACGATATAGCTCTATCATAAGCGGTAATTATTAATATTCAACTGCAAACTATCAACGAAACGAGAAGTTCGTCCATTTTTCGTGCCCTTCGTAGCACGAGAAGTGAAACTGAAGATGTATTGATCGATGGAAATGTTAAAAGTGCACACAATCGCCGAGCATGTATGAAAGGTATGATGAATATAAAAGAAGCGAAAGAGATATGGCAGGATCGTAACAAATGGCATTCGATTGTCTCTGCCTACCCCTCTTGGGATGAAACGCGTGATGATAGATCTAAAATGAACGGGGCGAACTTGTGAGTCAATAAAACGAACAGTTAAGACCTCATAATAGGCAATGCTCGGTCATTTAACGGCGATAACTTCTGTCTATCTAAAAGCTCTTAAGTTTATTAAAATTGTGCCTAAATATGTTATTGATACATTAGGAACGCGTTACGAATATTGCTATAGGCACTCAAATTACAAAGAAAGGTAAAATGAAACATTAAATACAATTTGACCTTGATGGATAAAATTATATCTTTTTCTAGATCCAAATCCGTTCAGAAATTTTAGTTCCGTCACTTACTTATGGAAGCGAGACTTGAGTATGGAATAAGAAGCATGAAAGTAAGATAAATGCAGTGGAAATGCGGTCTTTACGTAGAATGTGTGATATAAAACGTATTGACCGCATCCAGAACGAACGCTGGTTTGGATTGATGATTGATTTGGAAGGATGAAAGATTGACTAAAAAGGTTCATATGGCTGAAGTAAAAGAAAATGCTGCCAGAGGACGACCTAGGTGTAATTTTATTGAACATATAAAACAATTATTGATCGAAGGCAATATTAAAAGTAGGTACACACAATCGCCGAGCATGTATGAAAGGTATGATTAATATAAAAGAAGCGAAAGAGGTATGTCGGATCGTAGCAAATGCCATTCGATTGTCTCTGCAAATCAGTTGAACTATGACAACAATAATATATCTTAAAAATAAGTTTGTGAAAATGTATTTTTAATTCAATCGGATAATACCGAATAGTATTAACAAAAAATCGTATCATTTATATTTACCATTCGAACGTCATCCATTGCACGACATCGGAACATTAAAAGCGATATAAAGTCATAATAGCGTTACATAGTGGTTATATACCACTCATCACTTAATACGCTTGTCAATTACGATAGGCAACACCCCCTACAAATATGGACCAGAAAATATTGAATACTAACTCTTGGACCCGGCTTCGTTATACCTACATTTTATACAATGTGATATTAACCAAGTTTTTCTTCGGTTTTAGTTGATGCAGATGTCTAACAGTTTATTTTTGTACAAACAGACAAACTCTAGATACTGGTTGCAATGTTCACATTTAGTGCAAAGCCCATATTACACAAAACAGGTTGAAAACTCTATTATTTCAAACTAGGTTTCCGACCGGTTTCGCTCGTGGAGTCCATATTAACTTTCATCATCTTATATGGTCTTGAGTTCATACAAAAATCCCATAGAAAATAGCTCAGTTTTTCAGAATTTTCCAATTTTCCAAGGCATATTTTCTAATTTTTCTTTTACAAAGATTGCCAAATCGGTCCAGCCGTTCTCAAGTGATGCGCTTACCAACGAACAGCTTTTTAGAATTGAAAGGAAATGCTGGCAGAGGACGACCTAGGTGTATTTTTATTGAACATATAAAACATTGATCGATGGCAATATTAAAAGTACACACAATCGCCGAGCATGTATGAAAGGTATGATGAATATAAAAGAAGCGAAAGAGGTATGTCAGGATCGTAGCAAATGTGAGGGCATCAATTTTACCTAAGAGTACCTTTAACCGACCTACCCCTATCGATCGTTTAGATCTCTCATTATACGTACTTGCCAAAATTAAAGCCACCCCTTTTTTGAATTTTAAATTAATTACATCGTTAAAATAAAATAAGAGTGTTTTGTTCGCGAAATGTATGTACACGTGTTTTTGTTGAGAATTTAATGATGGTATGGTCATTGTTGACTGCTTTTGGAAATTAAATACCCTCTGTCTACCCCTTACTAATAATGACACTAATATTTTAATAGTATTTTGTGAGCTTGTAGGAATTTACACTAAAATCTATATAAAAGAAATTGTAGCTGTCTGTGATTTAAAAACGACTCGGACTCGCGCACGAAGGATTCCGTACCATTATCTATAAAAACGGCAAAAAATCGTTAAAAAATTGGCAAAAAATCGTAAAAAATTGTTGTATGGGAGCCCCCTTAAATATTTATTTTATTCTGTTTTTTAGTATTTGTTGTTATAGCGGCAACAGAAATACATCATCTGTGAAAATTTCAACTGTCTAACTATCACGGTTCATGAGATACAGCCTGGTGACAGACGGACAGACGGACAGCGGAGTCTTAGTAATAGGGTTTCCGTTGTTACCCTTTGGGTACGGAACCCTAAAAATAAATAATATGTTCACTGAAAAGCAATAAATAATTAAATACTTCGTCGTTGAATTTGAAGTCGGTTGGTGCCAAATTAGGTTACAAAATTAAAATAGATTCTAAAGAAGATCTGTTTAATATTATCTTTGTTTGTAATTAATTGTCTAGATTAGTGAAATTTATCTATATATCATCACGCCTTTTATCCCAAGAGGGGTAGGCAGAGATAATTGAATGCCATTTGTTACGATCCTGACATACCTCTTTCGCTTCTTTTATATTCATCATATCTTTCATACATGCTCGACGATTGTAATTATATATACTTTTAATATTTCCATCGATCAATAATTTTTTTATATGTTTAATTAAAGTACACCTAGGTAGGTCCTCTGCCAGCATTTCCTTTCACTTCAGCCATACAAACCTTTTTAGTCAATTTTCATCCTTCATTCTTTCAACGTGTCCTTTCATCCTTCATGCCAATTTTTCTTTCTGTAAAAACCAATCTATTACGAAAATTTAAAAAAAAAACCTAATGAATAGATGTATTGACTTAATTAAGTAGTGATCTATGCTGTCTGTCTACCCCTATATGAAGATATACATGCATGTATTAAAATGACGTAGTTTTAATTTAGCCTTAACAGGTGGCCTTTCTATGAATGGAGGTTTAAATTGTCATGAATCGAGTCATTTAACACGCACGAACTTTGACTCTTGGGGACAAAAACACTAATCGATTATCATGCTCGAATAATATTGTAGTTAGGGTACCATTACGGACTCTCTATATTGTGGGATAGCCACACAACTAGCTAATTAGAGATGTAGATAATTTTATTTTACATAATTCTTTCCTACATAATTTTGTTATATCTCTGACGGATTAGACAGCATACACCATGAAAACTCGCTGGGGCTAACTTTTACCACGACTTGATTCACTTATACTGTTAAGGGGAAGTCAGTCATCAAAATGCAATTTTTAATCAAATTTTTCAGAAAACCTGATCTATTTACGAAACTGAAAAAAATATATATTGATTTTAAGGATATGACAAATATTGTTATTGTTTTGAAAATATGATTAGAAACATTTTACCCGATAGAAAAAAATCCTAAATACACCTCTAAAAACTTTATTTATCAAATTTTATGGCTATAATATAGATTACCATTACATTAATATTTTTTTGGTAATTATCTATCCTTTCATTGTAAAATTATTTCTGTGTTGTACCTATAAGTTTTTTATTAAATTGCGTTTTATCGCTGACATTGAATCGCTTACTGTTTCTATCCTGCTCGCGTGCGCGCGATTCTAGATAAATGCGTTCTGCTCTTTCATCACTCATTTTCCCATCGACCACTTCCCATTAACAGCTGTACGGATTTATATGAAACTTTATTTTCTTATTTTTACACTATGCAGGTAGTATTTTACCAATGTGATAACAATCTAGCTTTATTTTTGAATAAAATGAAAAAAAATTACAGTTCTCAGTCACATGGCTACTACTCACCCTTAATGCTCAGCTCCTAAACATGATAGGTCCATGTTTAATAACCATAAACCTTCCTCGTACATCAACCTATCTAATCGTGAAAACCACAACCATATTCGTTTAGTAGTTTTTGAGTTAAAAGGTTACAGACAGACAGATGTGGCGGTGGACTTTCTCTTTTTCACGGGTGGCCTTACAGCTCCTGAAACCGTATACGGTCTCAGGGTACCCAGCGAAAGACCAAGTCTCCCTCTTTTAGCCGATGGTATTTGTGAGGCTACAACTAACGAGTGGCCAGTTCTGTTGAGGTATATTTAGGTGGAAAAGCCTCTAAGTGTGGTTTGTCGGATTATGTACATAAGTTTTTAATTATGAAAACCCATGTATGTATGTATGATACAAAGCGTATTGACCGCATCCGGAACGATGTCATTAGAGAAGAATGCGGCGTAAAAGATGATGTTGAGACTAAAATGAAGAAAGGTAGTTTACGCTGGTTGAAAGATTGACTAAAAAGATTTATATGGCTGAAGTGAAAGGAAATGCTGGCAGAGGACGACCTATGTGTACTTTTATTAAACATATAAAAATATGTTGATCGATGGAAATAGTAAAAGTACACACAATCGCCGAGCATGTATGAAAGGTATGATGAATATAAAAGAAGCAAGTGAGATATGTCAGGATCGTAACAAATGGCATTCGATTGTCTCTGCCTAACCCCCTTGGGATGAAAGGCGTGATAGATAGATAGACTTTGTTCCTTAACTTGACCAAACGATGAATACCTGGAATGGATTACCCTTTTCTGTAACCGCCTAAATCTCCATATGACACGATTCTACCCAAAAATAGTAGTTAATTTTTGATAAATTCACATCTGCCGCCGAAAATTTGAATAATTATATTCGTTTTTTGTATTAAAACAAACAGTGGCCGGGCATCGAACCTGCAATTATGTGGTCGGACACCAACGACTCTATCGTGCCATCAACAAGATATTAATTTGGTTAATTTTGTTTGTTTTTTGAGATTGTTTGATAAAATTACCTTTTAAAGCGGTCGCGTGTTTATAACTTTAAAAGGTGATCATGAACTCTCTTAGCTAATAAGACTAGATGTGATACGGTCATTAATTCGCCATGGCTACAAAGTTTTCAGCAAATTTCTAGTTATAAGGGAAGTAACGCTTCATAACTTTTGTCCCGTACAAATTACATGCGTCACGACTTCTTAAATTACGCGATACCTTTCGAAAGACAAATATATTTGACACAGCGTGAATTTTAAAATAATATGAAAATCAGTTACACCTAAGTTTTATGAAGCCCTGAAAGTACTTAATTTCACGCGTATTTTCAACCGATTTTGCGACTCGAATTCTCTTACAATTTTTACTATTGTACCAAGATAATTTCATTTTACTTTATGAAATATTAAAACTTGCTATTTCTAATAGTTTTTGTATAATACTGGAAGCATATGTCCGTTTTGACTATTTTTGCAAGACCGTTTTTTTTGTGAAATCATTCTTTCTCATGTTTCTGTTACGTGAATCTCGGCTTATCTTATCTTGTCCTTGTTTATTTATCGATTCTTTTTGCAGTGTATCTCTCTAACAACTTTTTAAAGAGATATCGACAAAATAAGACGCGCGGTTTACCGAGTTCATTATTTCTATAAAAAGGAAAATGTACTGACGTAGTTTCTCACGATGTCAACAGCCTACTAAAATTCTACTTAAATTAGATTCTGTTTTCTGCACGTGACCACGTCTCCCTCTTTCAGCCGATGGTATTTTGACCGCTAGATTGGAATTGTATGGAGTCTAACCAAGTGATAATTTTCGGATCAACTTATTTGATACGGCCCCGTCCTGAAGAAAGCATTCCTAAAACGGGGTGGGAGAGGGGTCTAAATATACTATATTATGACACTTTTCGATAGATATTAAAATATAAATAAAAATTTAAACAAGTATTTAACAAGGTACTCGTACAACAGGAAATGAGCGGTTGTGCTTCCGGAACAGGAAGTGGTCATTTTACACTCGCTACATCACGCGGGCCCTACTAGGGTGGGGATTATTGTTGTAGTGTTGTACCTGCTAGTTAGTTATCGATCATTGTTTTTGAAAAACATAGCCTTTTGTTTCATTTCGATTCGGTAAATAAATAAAAAAAGACAAAGGCAGTCATGGGGACTGCCGAAGTGAAAACTATACAACAACGTATAATAACGCCATCTAGCGATCATTTCAGTTATGTGTTCGGACCGAAGAATTGCCGGCCAGAAAAGCACAGCCAAAAATGCCCAACCCAGTGTAGTAGATACACGAATTCCTGCCCCCTGGTTATCGGGCTCAGTCTCCGCAACTCGACGTCTTAGCGCCTATTTTGCGTGAGGCGGGAATTTAGTTACTCCTGCCATCCCAGTTCCTCCAGGAAGCCTATCAGCCCCTTGATGTTGCTACATGCCTCCTGAAGGGTCCTCGGGGCACCGAGATGAGCAGCCCTGTATTCTGTCAAACCTACACACTCCAGAAGGATGTGGGTGACCGTTTCTTCAGTCTCCATGCATGCTCTGCATAGTGGACTATCTGTAATGCCGATATTAAAAAGGTGTTTATTGAAGGGCCCATGTCCTGTAATGACTTGTGTCATTTGTCTCAAGTGGTTCCTTTTAAGGTTAATTAGTCTTTGTGTTAATCGAGAGTTTAGGGATGGGAGCGCCAGCTTTGATTGTCTGCAGCTCTCAAGTTTGACCCATCCTGTTTCATGTTTTTGAATGGTTATTTTCCTGAGTTGTGCACGGATCCAGTCTCTAGGCAGTGGTATATGTGGTTCAGGACCCACAGCCACCTTACCTGATCCTCTCCTTGCAAGTTCGTCAGCCGCATCATTACCGCGGGAGTTACTATGCCCTTTGATCCACTGAAGGATTATGTTATTATTTAGTTCGTTACAAACCTTATTTAATGCTTGGTGACATTCAAGCACCAATCCTGATTTGATTGAGTTGCTTCCGAGAGAAAGCAGCACTGACTTACTGTCCGATAGTATACGGATGGATTGCTTGCTTACTCCTCTCGATGTTATGGCCGAAGCTGCCAGGCGGATCGCCATGCATTCAGCTTGGAAGACTGTGCTGTGAACACCCAATGGTGTTGATATGTTCATGTTTAAGTCCTCCGAGAATATGCCAGATCCAGTACCTGACTTTGTCTTGGAACCATCCGTGAAGATTCTAAGTTCTCCAAGGTTTAGCCCCTCGTAGGTCTCTTCGGTAAGTTGGATTTTGTATTTCTTGTCAAAAGTATATGTTAGGGGAATTCTATCATTGGCAGCTGCCGCCAACGGTAGTTCCCTCATAGTTAAGTTAGTAATTCTTGTATGTGGATTTCCTGTTTGGTCCCAGAGACCAAGGGATTGTAGTCTGAATGCTGTTGCAGCTGCTTCTTGTTGTATGAATAGGTGCAACGGAGTTAGATTCAGCATGACCTCTAGGGCCGCTGTAGGTGTTGTTCTCATGCATCCTGTTGTTGCCATGCAAGGTAGTCTTTGGAAACGTTCTAGTTTGTTGACAACCGTTGCTTGGTTTGTTTTGGGCCACCACATAGCTGCTCCATAACTTACCATGGGTCTGATCACAGCCGTGTATAGCCAAAGAGAAATTTTGGGGGACAGACCCCAGTTTTTCCCTATCATTCTGCGGCATTGCCAGAATGTGATGCTGGCCTTGTTTAATTTGTTATCCATATGTTTATTCCAGGTGAGTTTGTTATCTAGGATGACACCTAGATACTTTACTTCCGTGGAAAGTTGAATTTCTGTTTTGAATAAGGTAGGTAGTTTGTACTTACCCAAATTGCTCTTATTTGTAAACATTACCAGCTCCGTCTTTGCAGGATTGACTGACAGTTCGTGGGTTTTGCACCATTTTTCCACTAGGAGCAGTGCTGTTTGCATGACCTCACAGATGACGTTAGTAAACTTACCTGATATTAGGATTGTTAAGTCATCTGCGTATCCAATTGTATAGTAGTTGTTGTTGTTAAGGGTACTTATGAGATCGTTGACTACGAGATTCCAGAGGAGTGGAGAAAGGACTCCACCCTGAGGGCAGCCTTTGACCACAATGGCACCTTTTTGTTTACTATCTTCTGTTCTGATAATTCTTTTGCTAAGCATGTTGACAATCCAGTCGGCTAGGACAGGTTCTACTTTATGGTTGTCCATTGCCTTCCTTATACTGGAGAAGTTTGTTTTGTCGAAGGCCCCCTCAATATCAATGAAAGTTCCCAGACAAATGCTTTTGTTATTGATCATTTCTTCTATTTTACTGACTACTTTGTGAAGAGCTGATTCGGTTGATTTACCAGAGCTATAAGCATGTTGGTTTATATGCATTGGTATGTTGTGCAAGGCAGTTTCTCTCAAGTCTCTATCGATTAGCCTCTCTAAGGTTTTGAGAAGAAATGATGTGAGACTGATAGGTCTGTACGATTTGGCGTTGGTATAGTCGGTCTTACCTGGTTTGGGAATGAAGATAACTTTTACTTCCCTCCACATGTGTGGTATGTACCTGTGTAGTAAACATAGTCTGAATATGTTGGTTAGGCGGTTGTTTAGTTGTTCCCCTCCCCACTGCAGGAGTGCTGGGAAAATCCCATCCATACCTGCCGCTTTGAAAGGTTTAAAGCTGTTAATTGCCCATTTTGTTTTTGTTGGATTTATGATTCTGCTGGTGGTGTTCCAGCATTCAATGGTTGGGTATACCATATTATCAACCCAATGTGTGTTACTTACTGTTTTGCAGTCTGGGAAGTGTGTCTCAAGGAGGACCCTTTGGGCTTCCTCAATACAGTTTGTTAATGTGTTGTCAGTTTTACGTAAGGTACCTACTTTTTGATCTGAGTGACTGCTTAGGATTTTCCTTACTCTGTTTGCTTGTTCGTTAGATTCCACATCTTCGCAGAACTTGCGCCAAGCAGCGCTTTTTCTGAATCTGATGCGTTTTTTGTAGAGTTGTTTAGCTGTGTAATACAGGTCCCAGTCCTGATCACGGCATGTGTTCATTGCCCTGTTGTATAATCTTCTGACTTTTTTCCTTAGTCTTTCTAGCTCAGGGCCCCCTACAAAAAATCGCTTATCGCGCCTAAAGAAGTATTTTATTCAGTTCAAAAATATATTGATCATGACCACATATGGCTGCGTGGTGATCAATGATACTAAAATAACACAGGCGAAGCCGGGGCAGAAATGTGGATTAGTATTATAAATACGAAATTGTTTTTGTTTTTGTTTGTTTGTTTGTTTCATGTCAAAACAAAGCTACAGATCGAATTTTTGCTTAAATATTTGGGCCGGAGATTGAAAGACAATTTTTTATCCCGGAAGTTTTTCCGGATAAATTTTAATATCAAATTTTAAAAATATTCACAACCGATTTTTTTTTTATACATTAAATTAAATATGATAAAAAGAATTTCAATAAAATAAAGTGTAATATAATATTATAAGAGGTAAAGTTTGTAAGTTTGAATGTAAGGAGTAATCTCTCGATTCTGAAAACTTTGTTTTTCTTTTTTCACGGGTTGCCTTACAGCTCCCGAAACCGTGTTACGGTTCCAGGGTACCCAGCGGAAGACCAAATCTCCTTCGTTTTCCCATGGTATTTGTGAGGCTATACCTAACGAGTGGCCAGTTCTGTTGATGTATATTTAGATGAAAAAGCAATCCGACAAACCACACTTAGAGGGTTTGTCGGATTATGTAGGTACATAAGATTTTAATTAAAAAACTACCATAGTTAATACCAGTCGCCTTAACCACTCGGCCACATTATCCTTGAGTACTAGAAGCTATATTTTATTTTGCTCGAAAATATCCACGGGCGAAGCCGGGGAAGAGAATGTCCACATAAATAAAAAAACAATATTTGTTTCCTTTCCTTGAAAATTCAGGTAAGAAATGAAAAACATAACTTATTGCGATTTTTTTAATGAACGATGTTTCTGTATATACACTGACCAATACTTTTTCATCTACTAGCAATAAATAACATTAAAATAGAATAAGCGATTTTATAATAAGTATTTAGCGAATTGTTAAAATAACCTATTTATAGTACAAAAGCGATAATATGGCAACACTGACTTCACAGTATCTAGGTACTTAATTCTGTTCTTTTATTTGAGAAAATATTTCAATATTAAACATGGGATGCTACGTGCGTGGACACATGAAACAGTAATCAAAGCGGGAGCTGCAGCAGAAATAGCAGAGTCTAACAAATTGAAAACTATAAAGTGCCATTTGGTGTAGAAACTCTATGTGGTTCAAATGCCAAAGTTATATCCCCACGACTGATCATCTGTTCTGGTGACAAGAGGGCTGTCTTCCTTCTCGCTCAACGTCAGCATTGCGATTCAGCAGGGAAATGCAGCCAGTATTCTTGCCACTATTCCAGGCGGTGGTTTTTATATTGTTATGTGTAAATAAACATTATTTTCAGTGAATTTACTAATGTATTATTGTAAACAAATCATGGAAGTCGAATTTAACCAACTTCTAATTGTCGTATCGATTTGAAACTTTGCAAGTGTATGTAATTCTGATGATAATACAATAATTTGGTACCATCGATCTGATCTGATGATAGAGCCAGGAGGTAGATAGTAATTTAACGAAACGGCGTAACCCCATCAAATTTGGGCTCGCTTGATTTGTCTTCTACACCAATTTTATTTAAATAAAAAATATAATTTTTGATTAAGTATAAAAAAGTAGGGTGACAATGATTTTTCATTATTTAAACACTTCTGCTTGCTATTGGCATATATTTAAAAATTTTAGTCTATTAATTCTGAAATATTTTTTCAAATATAAGGAACAGATTATTAATACTTATATGTTTACAAACCACAAAATAGATATATATAACTGTATTTACAGGCAGATATTTCTAAAAATAATTTTACAAAAAGAAATCACTATATTTGACTAATGAATATTAAAAGCATAATCAGTTCTTTTAATTGTATATACACTGTAAATCTAATAAAATAAATACATTTTATTTGCTACATAACTATATACACTATTTTTTTTACACCAATACATTTATTTGTACGTTTTATTAATAATTGTTTACTAAGAATATTTAAACATATATTTTATCTTTTTTTCTATTTAAAACAATGAGATACATATCTATGAATTGGACAAGTTTTGAGCACATATCTTGTACCATCACTACTTACACAGCATTTTGTAACTCGACCCAAACATCTGTGCCGGTGTGAATATATCCACAAGTCATGAATTGCGACGGTGCGCTTGAGTAAATAGCAATAATTAAATACTGCGCAGAGACTTTCGCGATGTTCACATCGGCAAACTTGTCTGGCGCATCTTATAATTAATAAAATCAATTTCATTGGAAACCGACTCTAAAAAGCAATGCACAGCAAAAATATTTGCACAATTTTACATTTATAATGTTAAAGAACTGTTTAGTTATAATAAAGTTGTCTCATTCTAACAAATCTGTCATTCAATATGATAGAGGGAGATAAGACTTCTTATAATTAAGCTTCATCTCTTTTTTTACATTAAAAAAGTTCTGGCTTTCCGTGCCCAAATAAAAATTTTGGCTAAACAAGCGACGAAAGTGGTGCCCTGGATGTGGCAGGCGATGAAGGTAATGGAGGAGGTTGAGTTTGAAAGTATGAAGTTTCAGGGGCAAACGGTCCGTGAAGCGACAAAGGTGGCCCAGGTCTAGCTTCATGGTACAAAATTGGTACTCTGACCAATCTTTGAGCTGCATGAGCCATATTCGCAGCTTCCAATTCCGCTGCCAATTGTCTTTTCCATTTGTTTCTTCTGTTTTGAAACCATATTTTCACTTGCGTTTCAGTTAAATGAAGACTTGCAGCTAAGCCAGCACGTTCTGAACTGCTCAAATACCGTTTCATATCGAAAGTAGACTCTAATTGGAAAACTTGAGATCTTGAGAAAACTGTTCTGGTTTTCTTTTTGCGTTTGCCTAACTGTTGCTGATCGCGTCTTTCATCTTTGTCAAGTTCATCGCTTTCGTCTATGTCTGGATCTGAGTCTGGAGGGGCGTAGAGCGCTGGATGTGGCCTGGGTGATCTGGGTGAAGATCTGGTGGGTGATGGAGGTGAGGATGCCCTGGGTGGAGTCCGTGGTGGAGAACCTCCAAATGATCTTTCTTCCAATGTTCCGCCATCTTCTGTAACAAATTAGTCATGTTAGGTATATTTTTGGAGGTTTTTCTTATGAGGGTATAATGATTTATTGTCTGATATGAAATGTTATCCAAACCAGAATATCCAATTCTAAAATATCCAATAATAAACTCTGGAGATCCGCCCCCGGCTTCGCACGGGTACAATATGAGTTTATATCAATTTGAATATCTACATAATAAAATTAGCAGAAAGTAGATAAAGCGTATTGACCGCATCCGGAACGATGTCATTAGACAAGAATACGGAGTGAAAGATGATGCTGTGACTAAAATGAAGAAAAGTAGTTTACGCTGGTTTGGACACGTTGAAAGAATGAAGGATGAAAGATTGACTAAAAAGGTTTTATATGGCTGAAGTGAAAGGAAATGCTGGCAGAAGGCGGCTTAGATGTACTTTTATTGAACATGTATTGATCGATGGCAATATTAAAAGTACACAATCGACGAGCATGTATGAAAGGTATGATGAATATAAAAGAAGCGAAAGAGATATGTCAGGATCGTAACAAATGGCATTCGATTGTCTGCCTACCCCTCTTGGGATGAAAGGTATGATGATAGATAAATAGATAGATAATGTTATCTACACAACTCAATCTTACATCAATTTATTATATCTCTCACGGATTAGACAGCATACGCCATGAAAATAAGCAGGAGCTTTTTTCTGGACTTTATTCACTATACTGTTAATGCTTGGCTATGTCCAGGCTAGGTCCAAGTTTAATACTTGTAAACCTTTCTTGAGAATCAACATATCTAAAAAACCGCAACAAAATCCGTTCCGTTATAGTTTCTGCGTGAAAAGGGCGCAGACAGACGCTGCGGGGGCTTTGGTTTATAATAATGTAGTGTGAGATAAAGCATAAATTAATTACATACTACATGCTGCAGCTATATGTAAATTACGCGATAACTATATGTCTTGGGTTCAAATATAAAATTGGTTTCTAAAGGTAGATATATTAAATATGAAAGGAAGGAAATAAAATTTTCAAAAAGTCCTCAATTTTTCGCGTATTTTTAACCAACTTTACGATTTTTTTTATTACGTTGTTCTGCCCAAACGTTGGCTTGCTTGCTATTTACTTTCTTTCGTCCGTGAAAAACAATTACCACTACTCCTACCACTCCCACTCCCACTACCCCTACCCTTACTCCAACCCCTACCACTACCGCTACCCCTACCACTACCACTACTTTTACAAATACGATTTTTTTTCTTCTAAACCACCCCCTGTATTATAACGAACAAAACATTTTTTTGTGAATTTCTTACTTTTCCATAGCGCGAGGAAACATCATGACTGATTGACCGAATGATCTGGAATGATTAAAACCAATTTGTTTCTGTCATCAATCCGTTCTGAAATCAAAAAAGTCGTTCCATAGAAAATGTATGAGAAAATGTTTTTCTTTAGAATTTTTTTTCGTGCATTTTTCCCATATTTATAGTTATTCTGCTATTCGGGACGGAGACAAATACAACAAATCAAAAACCATGAAAATCGGCCCAGCCGTTCTCGAGTTGTAAATGTTCAAACAAACCCGACTTTGTTTTATATAATATAAAGATTTAAATTTGAAAAAAAAACTACTACTTTCTTATTCCAATAGTTTTTGTATGAAACTCATCAGCCGAAGTCCGTTTCGTGTATTATCGCAAGACAGATTTCGTTAAGAAATCGTATTTTCTCATGTTTCTGGTACGTGAATCTTGGTCTATCTTTTGGTTATCTTAGTTAATAGTAGTCCATATCGCTCACATCTTTCTAAAGAGTTATGGACAAAATAAACCTTAAAAATAAATCACGAAACTTCCTGGTACCTAAATCCGAAACTATAATTCAATTCAGAGTCCGTAAAAACTATAATGGATTGTGGACACACGAGCATAGAACGAGCCACTCTGTATTAAAACTCGATCCAATTACGACCGTAAATCCGTATTACATGAAAACGCTTTTTATGTTACACTCGTGAGTTCGCGCCTCTATTAACTGGTAATGGCTTCACATAAATGTTGCCAGCTTACAAATTATTTACATAGGTAGGTAATATGTATGATTTTGTTACTATAAGCTGAATAATGTAGTTAAACGAATGGCGTGATGTCATCTACCCTAAGTTGGGAGAGTTAAAAAAATAAAGTCTTTAGAGAAAAATGCGGAGTGAAATATGATTTTGTAACTAAAATGAAGAAAAGTAGTTTACGCTGGTTTGGACACGTTGAAAGAATGAAGGATGAAAGATTGACTAAAAAGGTTTATATGGCTGAAGTGAAAGGAAATGCTGGCAGAGGACGACCTAGGTGTACTTTTATTGCACATATAGAAAAGTTATTGATCGAAGGCAATATTAAAAGTACACGCAATCACCGAGCTTGTATGATGAATATAAAATATGCGAAAGATGTCATGTCAGGATCGTAACAAATGGCATTCTATTGTCTGTGCCTACTCCTCTTGGGATAAAAGGCGTGATGATAGATGTATAGTTTTTTTTTCAAACTATTCATCAATTAAATACTACGGAATTTTTAAAGTTAATCTTCTTAGACGGCTATAGGACGCGTCACGTTTAGGTAGATTTCGTTACATGAGAGAGAAGAAAGATATTGAGATGCTCTCTTATTCTTTATTTTTCACTTCTATCACGTGTAGGTATTACTTTTTTATTATATTCACGGGATATTTACGGCTCCCGGGACCGTGTCGATGTCAGTCCCAGTGTACCCAGCGGAAGACCAAGTCTCCCTCTTTTAGCCGTTGGTATTTGCGAGGCTATACCTAACGAGTGGCTAGTTCTGTTGAGGTATATTTAGATGGGAAAGAAACAAATATGTTTGTATGTCCTTTCTCCACGGATACTTTTACAAAAATATAGTTGGAGGGCCAGAGAGTAAGATAGACTCCTATTTATCCCGGAAATCTTTCAGGATATGTTTGCCACATTTCAAAAATTTCAACGGGCGAAGAACTTGAAATCCATAAGTAATAATGAAATGAAGATCATAAAGGGAACACATATAAACATCGACATCGACCACAGATTCATCCAATTATTGTACGAACGGTCCCCTGTCTGTTTTCAAATCATCGTGTCTGTGGTCGATTTCGACGCACCGGTCCTGTATCTCAGCGAAAATTTCCGGTCCGGCCAGCCGTAAGATCGAGATTGACTACTGGCCACACATTAGCGCTGTAAATCATACAAGATTCGATTAAACAAAGTGACAAACAACCGTGTGTGTGACAGATCGTTCCCACAATCGAAATCAATCACAAATACAACAATTTGAAAACGGATGGCGGAGCGTTCGTTACAATAATTGGACGCGTCTGTAGTCGATTTCGGCGGACCGTGTGGCGGTGCGCCGGCGATTGGACGAATGAATGGCACCTTTACACAGATCTAAATCATCCGGCGCACGGGCCGAAAATTTTCGGTGAGATATCCGCCGAGTCTGTGATGGGTTTTAGAGTGAAAACCGCATGCAAATTCGTTTAGAGGTACTTAATGTTAGCGCAGTCATTCGTCTAATTATATTGGTCAGGTAGTAGTTTTTTAAGCGCTCTGTTATGTGCTGTTATGGGATTAAAAACATGTCACGTGAGGGTTTATGTTAAAACTATTAACTAGAGCTTAAAGTTAATTAATTACTTATTGTAACATTTTTAATAATGGTTAACATGGAAAATCAATACTGAGATATTATATTGCAAAAAAATGGTCAAGTGTGAATTCTGTTTTGTACACCGAGGGTTCTGTTAATTATTTTTAAAACTATATCAAATACCTACATTAATACACGTATAACTACTTATCTATTAGAGATAGATATATGCTACCGCGGACTTTATTATAGATCATTTTATTCTACACGAATCTTTCCTACATCATTTTGTTATATCTCTGACGGATTAGACAGCATACACCATGAAAACGCGCTAAGGCTGACTTTTCCCCCGACTTGATTCACTAATATTGGTAATGCTCAGCTCATAAACATGATAGGTTCATGTTTAATACTCGTAAATATTTCTAGTGATTCAACCTACCTAATGGTGAAAACTATAATAAAATCCGTTTAGTAGTTTTTGCATGTATTTCTGAAAGACCTCAAACAATAGTTACTGAGCAAAACGGTAGGAAAATATAGTTTGTTGGTAATAGAAAAATTAAAATATTGTTCATTTCTACTTAGTTTAAAACAAGTTAATAGATTTTTAGGGTTCTGTACCCAAAGGGTGACAACGGAAACCCTATTACTAAGGTTTCGCTGTCGGTCTGTCCGTCTGTCACAGGGCTGTATCTTTTGAACCGTAACAGGTAGACACTTGAAATTTTTACAGAGTGTGTATTAATTACTATGGCTGCTATAACAACAAATAAATAAAAATCAAATAAAGTAAAAAATTAAAGGGGGTCCACAGATCTTTTATACTATTCTGTGGGGTCCCCATACAACAAATGTGTTTTATTCGGCGTTTTTTTCACGATCTTAATAATGGCAATACATACAAATAGTATAACTATTGCATACTCCTAAGTAAAACAACAAATAAACCTGAGCCCGATTTACACTTGGCCGTTTTTTTATTTTTATTTACACAATTTTTTTCACGAAATCGGTAAAACGTAGGAAAATCAGAGCGCCCACCCTCTACAAATCCTCTGAAGCCATATTGAGTACTGAGTTTAGTTGACTAATCGCTTTACGGACGATGTTGTGACATAAATCTTTACGATAAATAAAACATTACAATGCTATAACGCCTCTCTTAGTACTACTTTATAATACCGCAAAGGGTAGACAGAAGTTAAAACTATCATGGTTCCGTGGACAGGAACTGTTAAAAAACCGGTAAAGTAAAAGTTAAGGTATGCTGAATCCTTGGTTTCAATTTATAGTTCTTAAAATCGTGAGATTGTCTAGAAATATTTCACCTATGAATGACGTCATTATATCGGCTAAATAAAAGCAAAATATTTACTTGTCAACTTGTCAACCAATGTTACCCTGTTACTATCTAGTATCTACTATTTCAGTAGTTTTTATAACTAATCTAGTCTATTATTTAGGAAGATTGTTTAAGCATTTTTTATTGTAGAATATTCCTTGACTTTTGTACCTATATATTTTGTATCACAACAACTATGCAGACTACGGTATAAAAGCCGTAAAGATGTGTTTCTTTGATGTTGTTTTAATATGTTTTGTGTAGAAGTGGTAGGTTTTGGTAGATTTTGTAGGATTTAGAGACGGCAACACTATTGTTAAAGAACACAGATGTTCTTTTTTCTTACCAACATATCAAAGGTATTGAAGTATTCAGCCGACAAAATGACGTCATCAGTGCCAAAACTTTGATAATTTATTATAAAAAAACTGTATAGAAATCAAAAAAAATCAAATTAGTTTCTTAAAATAGCTTAATCTTTAAAATAAAAATATAAAAATCGTACCTTTTACTTTACCTACCGAATTAAAATTCATGGATAGCAATTAAAAATTAAAAAAAAAAACTTCCATAAAATAATTTAGTGAATAAAAAAAATCATCAATATGACTAAAAAGGTTTATATATGGCTGAAGTGAAAGGAAATGCTGGCAGAGGACGACCTAAGTGTACTTTTATTGAAAATATAAAAAATGTATTAATCGATGGAAATATTAAAAGTACACACAATCGCCGAGCATGTATGAAAGGTATGATGAAAATAAAAGAAGCGAAAGAGGTATGTCAGGATCGTAAGAAATGGCATTTGATTGTCTCTGCCTACCCCTCTTGGGATGAAAGGCGTGATGATAGATAGATAGACCAATCAATATTTTAGAAGTTAAATACTTCTATAGGCGCTTTTTGAAAAAATATGAGAGTGAAATTTTAAGATGCGCGCGCACGGTGCAAGACTATTTTTTATTATGCCAAAAAAGTATAACTTCGCGGGTACATAAGTACACACACTGTTTGTTCAATATTCATAAAGTACACCTAGGTCGTCCTCTGCCAGCATTTCCTTTCACTTCAGCCATATAAACCTTTTTAGTCAATCTTTCATCCTTCATTCTTTCAACGTGTCCAATATATACAACCTTGTACATCATTACATAATAAAACACAGTCTCATGCAACAACTACTGAACATATTTTGTTGCGGTTGTCGATTCACCGGGACGGTACTGGACCTATCATATTTAGCATTATCAGTATAAGAGAATCAAGTCGTGAAAAATTTAGCCCCAGCGAATTTTCATGGCGTATGCTGTCTAGTCGGTTAGAGATATATATAACAAAATTATGTAGGAAAGAATTGTGTAGAATAAAAATATCTACAAAAAGACCTCGATAGCATATACCTATCTCCAATAGATATGTAGTTATAAACGTATTCATGTAGGTATTCAAATTGGTGTAACCCATATTGTAACTGTGCAAAGCCTGAACAATATTTGAAACCATTTTGATCATCATTTTTTAAGGTAGTAATCCATAACAAGCACGTTAATCAAACAACACCCATAATAGTGTCCATAAATTTTAAATTTAGCGGACTTGCTATTAGCAGAAGTTAAGGGCCGTTGGTCAAGGTCATCTTATAACTGTCAAAAATACAGCAAATCTCAGTTAATCCTGGGGAGTTAGCACAGATTTTGACAGCGACACTTTCGTTTCGGTCGAATGGCCTTGAACAGGCCAAAACGTTCATGTCCAACAAGGACCGGCCAGAGATAGCCCGGGGCCGAGAGGTCCGGCCCAACAATGTGCGGGCAAATTCCGTGTACTTGTCTTTGTCCGGCCAAGCAAATTGCTCGGCATTCTTGTGAAGGACATACCCGGTCCGAGAATGTCCGGCCCAACAATGTGCGGGCAAATTCTGTGTACTTGACTTTGCCCGGCATAGCAAATTTGCACGCACATTGTTGGGCCGGACCTCTCGGCCCCGGGCTATCTCTGGCCGGTCCTTGTTGGACATGAACGTTTTGGCCTGTTCAAGGCCATTCGACCGAAACGAAAGTGTCGCTGTCAAAATGTATGCTAACTCGGCAGGAAAGGTAAGTTTATTTATACAACATTTCCTTACCACACAGTTGATATTATTTATTTTTGATAGCTTCCAAAATGCAAAAGCAGTGATCGTTTTGGAAACTACGGCTATTTAGAACCCTAAATAATAAAAATATGGCTCAATCCAATTTAAAATAATAACTATCAACTGTGTGGTAAGGAAACGTTGTATAAATAAACTTACCTTTCCAGGATCAACTAAGATTTGCCATATTTTTGACAGTTATAAGATGACCTTGACCAACGGTCCTTAATATGAAAAATCATACTATCTTACTAATCAACATCGCGATTCAGCGGGGAAATGCAGCCAGTATTCTTGCCACTATTCCACGTGGACCAGGTTTATTTAGTTATTTTTAATCTTTAGATTTGATTTAAGGTTTTTATATTAAAAAATCTTACTAATATGGTACGACCTAAACCTTTCTGCATGACTAGAGACGCTGGTTACAAGGTTCACTATTTTGCATTTTGCATTTTGTTTAGACCAATTCGGTATGACAAGTAGTAAGTAGATTAAGTTATTAAGTTATTTAAGACATCATTCAGGTCAAAGATCAATTCTGCCCCATTTCTTAACTCATTTGTCTAACTAATTGTACCACAGGGCACATTAATGACCGCGATAATGACGTCACTTTTTCGTCTGTCGGTAAAATTTTGAAAAAATAGTATTATCACAAAAATATTCAAATTAGTTTCTCTAAAAATGTAAAAAACAATCCTTAGTTTTTACTATACATAGCGAATTACTAACGTCGGCTTTACGTTCCCTCCAAAGCATGAGAAGTTATACCACAAGAAAATAATTGCTTTTTTAACTTTGGAGGACATTGCCTTATTAATTCTACATTTTAGCCAATGTATTGTCACCCTACGATTGCAGATTTTCACGATCTATATACAATATATCTATCTCATTCAGACTCGTACAATAGACATAACCCCATCTCTCTATATTAGACTCATGTTTGAAACGCCGACATTCGTTGGTGCGTTCTGAAACCGTGATTGAACATCGGTAACAACCGGCTTAAACTACAACTTTGTATGAAATCAACATATTAGAGTTACGTTTCTGAACGTACATAACGGCCTTGTTGGACTTAAAACCGGGTTCAATTCTCACTCATAACAAAAATGCTAGGATAATGTATAAGAATGTACATTTGTATTTTACATTGGGGTTTTTATAATAAAAAAATCTATGTACATTATCCGACAAACCGTACAAAGAGGCTTTTCCATCTACATACCTCAACAGAGCTGGCCACTCGTTAGGTATAGCCTCAAAAAAATCTTCGGCTAAGTGAGGAAGACATTGTATTCCGCTGGGTACCCTGGGGCCGGCAACGTGAAGAGTTCTTTTATACAATTATTTATAAATGCTATCTATCATTTTATTCCAAATAATTTGCCTTTTAAAAAAATGTGTACCGACTTCAAAAATTATGCACTGAAAAGTGTGCTTTCGAAAGCAAATGCACAAGTCACTATAGAACAAAAAAACCCAAATCGCTTCAAGTGTGCCTATAAAATTTGAAGAGTTATCGATTTCTCCAGGATCCCATCATGAGACCACCTGACCTGATGAGCATGGGACCACCTGGAAAGTATACCCTTTCAAACAAAATTTAAAAAAATACCAAAATCGCTTCAAGTAGATATGCCTATAAAATTTGAAGAGTTATCGATTTCTCCAGGATCCCATCATCAAATCCTGACCTGATGACCATGGGACCACTTGTGAAGTATAATTCAAACAAAAATCACGGTAACAAAGAAGGTAAAAGAGGCTATCAAATTATGTATGGGAAAAAATATTTTTGGGTCAAAACTTGAAGCAGAAAAAGGAGGTGGCAAAGTTAGCAATTGTCACGGGCAAAGCCGGAGCCGGAAAGCAAAATTGTACAATTTTCGTTCATAGCCTCCATCTAACTATCTATATAAAATCAATTACACCACACGCGCCTTACACAGATTATCTACTAAGTGGCGTTGTAAGCAATGAGTAGCATTTAAGGGTCTTCTAAAATCAATATGAATCAGTGTTACGGCACAGGATACGTGATATCGCTTAGGGTTCCGTAGGCAAATGAGCACAAAAACACATATTTACGGCCAATATCAGTGTGACCAGAGACACCAGTAACAGTGTCCATATGTGGCAAGCCTGTTGCTACACTTAATTGAATTTTTATTTGTTGTTATTTAATTAATTGTTTTATTTTGTTTAATTAATTGAATTAAGATTTGTCACTTGTTTATTAATTAACAGATCATTATCGCGATTCAGCAGAGAAATGCAGCCAGTATTCTTGCTACTATTCCACGCGGACCTAGTTTTTTAGTTATATTTATTGTTTAGATTAGATTTAAGGTTTTTATATTGTTATGTGTATTTAAAATTAAAATAATGGGGAAAATTAACAGATGTAAGTATCTTTTATTTTTAGAAGTGAGGATTGAACCCGGGTCCTACCGGTGTCAAGTCCAACGCTCTACCAATTACGCTATCGAGTTCTTTGAAATGTGTATCGCTAATTGTCCCATTTTATTTAGCTATCGAAAATATGGTCCTTCGAGCCGGATTCCATCCAGGCTTTGCTCGTGGATTTTTTTTAAATAGTAGATTATAATTTATCCCAAAGTATTTTTAGGATAAAACGTAGCCTATGTCAGTCTCAATCCTTCAGCTATCGCTGTGCAAAAAATCACGTCGGTTCGATTCGCTGTTGGGGCGTGAAAGAAGGACAAACAAACAAAAACAGACAAAATATTTGGAAAAATAATTTATGTTTACCTTTATGAGGGCTTGTTCGATCTGCAGTAGGTCTCTGACCCCAATACCAAGGTCCTGTCGGTATACCACCATATCTCCCTGCCAGTGCACCCCATTGTGATATAAGTCCCAACCTGGAAAAAATAAGAAATCCTAATAACTTAATTCCTAACGAATAGGTACTCTAAATGCGAAAGTTTGTCCAATCTTCAAGTCAACGAATCGACACCCGCATCGAACCTTAGGGGGTGTGGATTTAAAAAAAAAGTAACCTATGTTCGATCCTAGGGTTCAAGCTTTCTCCGCATCAAATTTCATTAGAATCGGTTCAGTGGGTTAGTCGTGAAAGCGTAACAGACAAAATGAAATGACACCATTTATCGCGACTTTAAACAGCTGACATATTCAGTATATTTTTAAAATAGATTGAGTATGATATAGGTAGGTATATATATATACACAAGTCAGTGATCTTTGCAGAAAAACTTTCCACAAATAAATCTAAAGAGAAATGTTTCCATTTTCTATTTGTGGTGGAAAATAATGTGAAAACGAGAGACGGAACAACAAGCTTTTTCACTTACTTATATTTCGCGATAGAAAAATTACGACCAAATAGCTAGAGCGGCGGTTTATCGACACAATATAAATATCGATTGTCGCGCCACACAAAGAGGATTCGCAACACTGACCTCTTGGGAGCAAACTTACTAATAGTGATGGGAAATACAATAAAATATCGATAAATTTTATTTATTTATTGTTTAAGGAGAAATAACAATAGTGGACAGACAGATAAAGTACATAAAGTAATAAAAAAAAGTTCTGCCCACCACCTCTACATTCTCTCAAAGTTTTACATTTTCAGTCCCCAAAACAACAAAAAAGAAAAATAAAAACAGTAAATAGTAAGTAGGTACAAACAAAATTAATACATTAAAATTAATCTAATCTAGCTATTAATATATTTTTTACAGATGTATTAAAAAGCTTCCTATTATTACAAAAAATGTCGACCGAGAGGTAGTTGTTGTTGTAATTGTTACAAATTTTGGTAATTTGTAAGCAAATAGCTTAAGCCGCAGATTTTTTTAAAAAGTGACATAAAAATGTATGCCCAAAGATTTCCGGGATAAAAATCAGCCTACGTCACGGCTGATCACGTAAACTGTAATCAAATCGGTCTACTAGATTTTTCAGTCTATAAGGGACAAAAATGAACAACGGTTCAACGTGATTTTTTTTTGCATGGACTTGATTCTAGATCCCTTGTAGATAGAAATCCTTCGGGATAAATACTGTCATATTTAAAAAAACCATGGGTGAAAAGCTAGTTTCTTTAATACTAATTATATAGATATTTTATCGATAAGTAATTTTAGACACCACTATAAAAGCACTCAGCGTAATGCCAGCCCGTATTCCCACCTCGAACAAAACTCTAGTGTTGTTTTATTTTTATCGACACTCGATATTGGAGATTGGTTGCCTCGTGAACTATATGAGAATAGTGACTTTTAACTTCGACTCTTTGAAAAGCTGTATCATGGATTTTGTATTATGAAATTGGTAGACCGAGTCGGACTTGAAACCTGGGGGATAATAAGCACAAGACTTCTCGAGCTTTTGAGGGTACTTCTTTTAAAAATAACTGATATTTACATCTGTTAAAGAAGTGACACATCCAAAGTCCATTAAGTGTACCAACAGGCTTGCCGTAATCATTATGTTTAACGGGCATAAAGTGGACACTGTTCTGTAACTCTGTTGTCTCTTGCCACAATGCAAGGTATAAAGGCTTTAAATATGTGTTTGTATTGTATTTGTCTATTCCAATGCTTGACCAGAATATAGATTCCGAAACGGCTCAATTAATTAATTATGCTGAAACTTGCAACAATACGAAATACGAAATATTTCCATCTAAATATACCTCAACAGAACTGGCCACTCGTTAGGTATAGCCTCACAAATACCATCGGCTAAACGAGGGAGACTTGGTCTTCCGCTGGGTACCCTGGAACCGTCACACGGTTTCGGGAGCTGTAAGGCAACCCGTGAAAAAATTGATATGTATTTAATTTACACTTTTACCACTCTAGCCACACCGTAAGCTATGAAAGTCATGACGGTGTATTATTTTTGTTACTTGACCAGAAACATAGGTATCTAATTTTCCAACAAATTTCTGATTCGTAGCACGTACGAGGAAAACCCCGAAATTACATTACAAGAAAGTCGGCGTGGAAAAGTTGAAAGAAATATCCTGACACCTGATTGGTCGATTCTGTGAGATTGGCCCCCACCCACTCTACAAAATCGATGCATTGAATGCCTTTTTTGGATTTCGTAGGCAAAGGTTTTGAATTCAAAACTTGTTAAGGGGATGTTTCACAGTTTTTATTAAAAATCAATTTTACAATGTTATAGGTTATTATAATAAGGCCCGTTGTGCTACGATCCTGACATATATTTAGCTTCATTCACTCTCATCATGATCTTCATGCAAGCTCGTCCGCCAAGGTATTCCTTTTCAACTGTCCTTTTTACACCCGCTGCATATATTTCTATCTATACTACTCGTAATATTATAAAGAGGAAAGATTTTTATTTTAGTGTGTATGTTTGTAATGAATAAACTCAAAAACTACTGTGCCGATTTCAAAAATTCTTTCACTATTGGAAAGCTACATTCACCCTGAGTGACATAGGCAATATTCTATTTTCAACAAAAATAGGGATCCTTACTAAAACTCCAATAATGTAACCCAAGGTGTAAAAAAATTACTTAAGAAATTCCTTACATCGCGTGCGCTGCGAAAACTATTGATGATAGAACAAAATAATGTACTACGACTTTGCAGAACACATCATTATCTACAAAAAGTGTCGCGATAGCATATGTCTAACTATTATAGTTAAGTCACAATAAGTGTTCTTTTACTTTAAAAATCTTATTAAAAAGCCGCCGCAGGGGTAGGGGTAGGGGTAGGTATAGGGGTAGGTATAGGGTATATTTTATTTTGTTCGTAAATATCCACGGGCGAAGCCGGGGGCGGAATGCTAGTCGTTAATATTCTTGCTTCCATCCTTTCTACATGCCCAACATGGCGTTCCTTTCTCAATTATTGTTAATACATCTTCTTTTGCACAATATTGAAGCATAAATAAATTGGTATGTCTGCTGACACAGTGTTTCTACAAAACAAGCTCCGAAACCGCTGAATGTATTTAAAACTTTAAGCAATCATAAGAAGTCAACATTTAGGGTCAACATAGCTGTGTTTTTTGCCTACCCCTCTGGGAAACAGGCGTGATTGTTATTGCACGGGTACAATACTGGATTACCTAACTTATCTATTAGAGATAGACATGCTACCGCGGACTCTTTTGTAGATAATTTAATTCTGCTTCGTACATGATTTTGATATATCTCTAACTGATTCCACAGCATACGTCATGAAATAAAAACATGCTTTCTTGTAAATCAAATCGGTTCAGTACTTTTTGCGTGAAAGAGCACAGACAGCCAGACAGAGGGACTTTGTGTAAATAAGATACTTATCCGGATTCTTTTATTAAAGAGACATCACTTCAATCCGTTGCCATTTTCCAAAAGAAAGAATAAACGCTATTTGTATTTCTTCAATCTAGTCCTTTCATCTTTTGTACCTAAATCTATCTTTATTTAGTGCTTAAAAGGACTTCATTCACTATTGTTGAGCTAGCTCAGTTAGAACGTAGACTTTAGAAACCAATGTCTTTATAACTAGCGTTTTACTGCGGTTTTCCTTGTCACAATTTCGGTTTGTGTTTTTAGTCTAGACTAAGTAAATAAAATCGAAATGTTTGCACTGAAGCAAATATGGTGCACTTTGATGAATCATTTTTCTTCGTTATTCTTATTAGAGTCTGATTCTTGTTTCATATCGCTAGATAATTATTACAATGTAGCATCGCTTGATCAGTGATATTCTGTTCTAGTATACACCTCGAGTCGTCCTCTGCCAGCATTTCCTTTCACTTCAGCCATATAAACCTTTTTAGTCAATCTTTCATCTTTCATTCTTTCTACGTGTCCAAACCAGCGTAAACTACTTTTCTTCATTTTAGTCACAACACCAACTTTCACTCCGCAATCTACTTTCACTCCGCATTCTTCTCTAATGAAATAGTTTCGGGTGCGGTCAATACGCTTTATATCACACATTGTACGTAAAGATCGCATTTCCACTGTATCTATCTTACTTCATGCTTCTTATTCCATACCCAATTATCGCTTCCATAGAACTAAAACAGCAAAGAACTATTATAAAAGTACATAATTGAACAGTACCTAACAAAAGTAACAACAATGTTTATAAATCACCACAAAAGGTCCAAATAATAGAGAAAACCCATTGAATAGATCCCCAACATTAGGTGGCAATACCTACCGCTGTCCGCTACGTATAAATGGAGGCGGGGTAATGTTCATATTATTTACTTAGGGGGTGAGAAAGCTACTTGACGCCCCTGGGACCTGGGACCGTTAAGGCGCTACGGCTTCGAATCACGGAATAAAACAAATAAATCTTGTATTATATTGGCTTTTCTTTTGACTGTATCCGTTATTTCTATACTAAATACTGTAGAAGATTTGCCTGTGTTTTTCGAACTGTTTTCAAAATCTATGTTAATAAAATACTTGTTTTTTGTTGTTTGTTGTATGGGAGCCCCCTAAATATTTATTTTATTCTGTTTTTTAGTATTTGTTGTTACGCCTGGTTGCGCCTGGACCAATTTGGATTTTTTTTTGTATGAAAGGGTATAGGTACTATCCATGTGGTCCCATGGTCATCTGATGTTGGGGTCCTGGAGAAATCGAGAACTCTTAAAATTTTGTAGGCACACTTGAAGCGATTTGGGTATTTTTTATAGTGACTTGTGCATTTGCTTTCGGAAAGCACACTATAATTTTTAAAGTCGGTACACTTTTTTTTAAAAGGCAATTATTAATATTATCTGAAGATTATTTGCAGATCCGAACGTGATGCGTCATCTACTTGGTGACAAATAAGTGTGCATGTAGTTCTGTGTGTGTCGGCTCCACTATACCGGCTTATTGATAACACTTAAGGACCGTTGCTCTCAGTCATCTTGCATCAAAAACATAGCAAATCTCAGTTTTGGTCCTGGAAAGTTGAGTTCATTTATACAACATTTCCTTACCACACAGTTGATAGTTATTAAATTGGATTCAGCAGCCATATTTTCATTATTAAGAGATCTAAATAGCCATAGTTTTCAAAACGCAAAATCAATGGTCGTTTTAAAAACTACGGTTACTTAGAACCCTAAATAATAAAAATATGGCTTAATCCAACTTAAAATAATGACTAACTGAGATTTGTCATATTTACAGTTATAAAATGACCTTGTCCAATGGCTCTTAAACACAGTGGATAAGCATAAGCCAAGGCAAGGGTATGAATTTTAATCTAAGTTTTCATACATATTTGTATCCCCTTTTTGTCTCTTTTGGGTTAGAATTTAGAAAAATCTAACAACACAACGCAAATAATATCCTATTTTTTTTTCTTATTCACGGGTTACCTAACGGCTCTCGAATCTGTGTTATCAGTCCCAGTGTACCCAACGGAAGACCAAGTCTCCCTCATTCAGCATGGTATTTGTGAAGCTATACCTAACAAGGTAACGAATATAATAAGGAGTTCTGTTGAGGTATATTTAGATGAAAATCTTTAACCTTTTTTTTTTTTATTTCTTGCTGTATCTTCAGGAATGCCTGAAGAGCTTACTTTGAAGTAATTAAGTGTTTATGTGGCAGAAACTTGAATTTTACTAGCTATTTGTACGGAACATTATGAAAAAGAAAGGAATGTAGCGCCTTAAATACATCAATAATGTCGGTAATGTTTAGGTATTCGCCTTAAGAGCCCCACCTTACATCTCCCTACATCTAAGAGCCCTCGATCGGCCAGAAAATATTGTGTTTCGTATTTATAAAATCGGCCATAAGTTTCTTCAAAACGATTAGGGGTAATTTATTTGGTGGGGTGATAATAAACGGGGTGTTTCTTAAAAGAGGGTACATAAAAAGGGTGGTTTATTTTTACCCATGTTGCTGGCCTCAGGTACTCAACGGATGATAAGTATTCTTCATTTAGCCCGTGATATTTTAAGACCCAAGTCCTCTTGTCATATCGTCATCATTATTCCACTATTAGATAGGGGTAAAGTTTGCGATTATTAAACATGGACCTATCATGTTTAGGAGCTGGGCATTAACAGTTTAAGCGAATCAAGTAAAAAAAATAGCCCCAGCGAGATTGCTGTCTAATCCGTCAAAGATATAACAAAATTATGTAAAAAAGAATTACGTTGAATAAAATTATGTACACAAAAATCTGCGGTAGCATATATCTATCCCTAATATAATTAGAGAGATGGAGACAGAAAGTGGTTGTAAGCACTTGCCGGCAGAAAACCTCTTTTTCGTGTAGTCTGAGCCCCCCCTCTACAAATTCTTGTAGTTATTTATTGATTTATTAAACGTATTTTTATTAAGATGTATAAAAATAAGAAAAGAAACATATAAATCCGTACAGCTGTTAAGGGGAAATGGTCGATGGGAAAATGAGTGATGAAAGAGCAGAACGCATTTATCTAGAATCACGCGCACGCGAGCAGGATAGACACAGTAAGCGATAATTTTTGTTTAAAACGCAATTAAAAAAAAATCGTTTTACAAAATCTTAGGTACCATCTATATTATAGCCATAAAATTTGATAAATAAAGTTTTCAGAGGTGTATTTAGGATTTTTTTCTGTTGAGTAAAATGTTTCTAATAATATTTTCAAAACAATAACAATATTTATCAAATCCTTAAAATCAATACATATATTTAAAATTTCGTAAATAGATCAGAATTTCTGAAAAAAATTGATTAAAAATTAGATTTTGATGACTGACTTCCCCTTAAGGCTTTATTAACAAACATTTAAATTAAATAGGAAATTGGGAAACCACATTTCTGCAAATTTAATTCTTTTATCCACATCAAGCAATAAATAACATCAAATGAATCCTCTAAGAAAGACTTAATTTCTCGTTTAATTTCAAATCCATTTAGCCGTTACGGAACCACTAACTACCTACCAATTTTTATCGTGATTTTGTCTTTTCACCTTTATTCCGAAAAGTCCCCTCGTATGCCAATAAGAAAGAGACATGTCAAATAAATAAAACCAAAATAAATCCCTAAGATCAACGGATCAGTCTCAAGATATATCGGACAATCTGTCGGATTGGAGATTCTATGTACTCCTTAGTATGACCCCGTAGAGAAAATCTACAGGGGTTAGATAAAATCTACAAGCAGTAGCATGTCGTCGTCTTCTTATTTTTCTTTACTGTGGTTCCACCAATGTTAATCAATGATTTGCCAATGTCAAGTATTATAGCCGTTATAGTATCAATATCAAAAATCAAAGAGGCGTCGGTGGTCGAGTGGGTAAGACGTCGGCTCGCAGCTGAAAAGTCGCGGGTTCGATTCCTACATCCGACCATGTACCAATGGGTTTTGTATAAAAATTATGTACATTATCCGACAAACCGTACAAAGAGGCTTTTCCATCTATATACCTCAACAGAGCTGGCCACTCGTTAGGTATAGCGTCAAAAAACATTGGCCAAATGAGGAAGACTTTGTATTCCACTGGGTACCCTGGGAGCTGTAAGGCAACCGTGAAGAATAAAAAAAATAGTACTTATCAATATGCCGATTAATCGGTAGCTAAAGACGATCCCGCCGACTGTGATATGCCTTATTAATCACAACTATCGGCAACATTAAACCGGATTCCCCATCATGTTACATGACGTAGAATCCCAACGGCATCTCACTTCTAAGATAGATTCTCTAAGGATCACGTGACAAATGTCATAAATAGATAAACTGACACTGCTTATAAATTTTATCTAACCCCTATAGATTGTCTCTACGCGGTCATGCTCGCACGGCTGGAAGTTTACGAGTTGCGATGTGGCTAGAGATTCCAGTAACAGTGTCCACTTTTTGTTAGTTGTTCATATTAAAAAGAACAGGTGGCAAGCCTGTTGCAGTATTCGATGTTTCAATTCTTCAACAGTCATAAGTAAAGTATATTTATATAAATATGCTACCTGGACTTTTTTTGTCTGTTTAGCCTTCGTGCTATTCTGATGTATAAGCATATAACATTGCAAAGTTTAATCAAAATCCGTCCAGTAGTTTTGCGTGAAGGAGTAACAAACATCCATCCATCCTCACAATATTAGTAGGATAGGAAGTATATTTATCCCTCTAATGACAAAAAAATAAACAAACAAATTAAAATTAAACGGTGCGAAGTTTTCGCACGGGTCATCTAGTCTGTTATCTCGTGATGGAGTGTTATTTAGTAGACACTGAAACCCTTATTGTAAGGTTTCTTTCAGTTTATCTAGTGGCACGCCCTAACTTGGCAGTAAAACGAGATACAAGCTATTCTGTGAATGGAGGTTCGCGGGAACTGTTTGTTGGACATGATGTTGTGGTAGGGTGACCATGGGTGAGGCTTGCTCCGGGAACTAGTATAAGAAAGGCATAGGTACTAACTATAAAATAACAGTGTTTTTATTTTATTTGCAGTATGTATGTATTAAAATTTCACATTTTGTAAAAAATGTTCAACAGAACTGGCCAGTCGTTAGGTTAGGTATAGCTTCACAGATACCATCGGCTAAAAGAGGGAAAACTTGGTTTCCGCTAGATACCTTATGGTACTGTAACATGGTTTCGGGAGCTGCAACTCGTGAAGAAAGAGACAAAAAAAAGTAATAACGTATAATAACACTATCTTGCGATTATTTCACATAGAATTGCCGGTCAGAAATGCGCAGCCAAACTTGCTCGTCCCAGACATATACGTGGGAGCCAGTACATGAATTCCTGCCTGGACATATTCGGGCCGGGAAATCCAGGGTCTTGTGCCAAAGTCATGTCGTGGCGCGAACCCATAACATTTCCCCCTACCAAAAATTTGAAATGTTTTACCGAGACACAAAGTAGCCAATCTATGTGCAAAAAATCATGTCGATCCCTTTTGACATGAATAAATTACAAACAGACACACTTTCCCATTTGTAATATTAGTAAGGAATTTAGGATTCGGACTGTCCTAAAGTTTCAGTACGCCATAGTCACCCTACTTCTATCCTCTTTCAGTTTTCTTACGGTTTCTTCCTTAATTATTCGCGGGAGTGACATTGGGACAAGACGACAGACTGTTTGTTGGTGTAAACGATATGTCCTTTGTCAGTTTTACCTCTGAGGGTCTTTTTGGATTTAAGGGGGGATTTTCTTTAAAAAAACACCTAATTTTTTCGTGTTTTTGTTTGTTGACAAAATAATTGTGATGTTTTCGTGTTAATTAAAAGCTTTTGCTATAAGGAAAGTTGTAAGCTAATTTACTTTTCTCTGTTTGATACATATTTCGACCATTTTGCCCCGGCTTCTCTCGTGAAAATTTTCTAAATGCTATAATGAACTCAGTAAACTGCGCGGCTTATTTTGTCGATATCTCTTTAAAAAGTTGTGACGGAGATACACTGCAAAATTAATCGATAAAATAGCCAGGGATAATATAAGTTACGCCAAGATTCACGTACCAGAAACATGAGAAAAAACGATTTTACAAAAAATCGGTCTTGCAAAACTGACATTACTCTCTTGCAGTATTATACAAAAACTATTAGAAATAGCAAGCTGTAGATGTTTTTACAAAGTATGTGAAATTATCTATAAGATAAATACGAGAAAATGGTACAATGGTATATATTAAGAGAAGTCTCACTCCCCCTCCACCGAAGCTGATCGCTGATCTACATAATTATAAAACTCCCCGCTCTTTCTGTCTCTGAACGACAGAACGGATTTTATTGCGATTTTCACTCCTGGATAGCTTGATTCACCGGAAAGATTTAGCAGTGTAAAACATGGACCTATCATGTTTAGGAGCTGAGCATTAACAGTACAAGTGAATCAAGTCGAGAAAAAAGTTAGCTCCAGCGAGTTTTCATGGCCTATATTACCTAATAGTTAGAGAGATGGAGACAGAAAGTGGTTCTAAGTACTTGCCGGCAGAAAACCTCTTTTTCGTGTAGTTTTTTTATATTTTTTTTCTTCTAAATCGGCTCAGCGGCGTACCGACAAGCGCTGGACCCCTACTCGTCTACAAGAATTTGTAGAGGGGCCTCAGACTACACGAAAAAGAGGTTTTCTGCCGGCAAGTGCTTACAACCACTTTCTGTCTCCATCTCTTTAACCATAACAAAATGATGTAGAAAAGAATTGTGTAGAATAAAATTATCTACAAAAAAGCATATTATTAAATAGGTATTCAAATTGTATCCATGCGATAACTATCGCATAGAGTAATGTCTGAAAAGGATCACCCACAAAATGGAGGTTTGTTCAGAATATAGCCAGATCGTGTAACCAGTAACCACCCGCGCCGACCCAAATGGCCATCTACGTGATTAACCCGCAATCAAAACTTTGTTTAAAGTGGGTTCTGCTATCTGCTGACCCGGCTTCACTCGAGATCCTATCATCACGCCTAATCCCAAGAGGGGTAGGCAGATCCAATCCAATGCGCTTCTTTTATTCATCATACCTTTCATACATGCTCGGCGATTGTGTGTACTTTTAATATTTCCATCGATCAATAATTTTTATATATGTTCAATAAAAGTACACCTAGGTCGTCCTCTGCCAGCATTTCCTTTCACTTCGGCCATTTAAACCTTTTTAGTCAATCTTTCATCCTTCATTCTTTCAACGTGTACTACCAGCGTAAACTACTAAGTTAGCCCTAACGTGTGTTCATGGCGTATGCTGTCTAATTCGTCAGAGATATAACAAAATGATGTAGGAAAGAATAGTGCAGTATAAAATGATCTACAAGAAAGTCCGCGGTAGCATATATCTATCTCTAATAGATAAGTATTTATAAGCGTATTTATGTAGGAATTCAAATGTAGCTGCGTGTGGTATGCCTTACTATAATGTAACGGGCGATTTTAAATTAATCTTCACGTCCACGGCCTTTACACATGCATTGTGTGGCCAGAGACACTAGTAACAGAGTCCACTTTTTGCCAGTTATCCATATTGTAGTCATTTGTACCAATAAGATTGAAGGACACTTGAAATAGGTAATATTTTTCTTAAATTTATTTTCAGCAGGGCCTTGAGAACAGACAGACAAACGGTCGGACTACAACGGTTCCTTTTTTTTTACAGAACCCTAAAAACAGAGGGGGGGGGGGGGTTGGGCAAGCTGCAATAATAGAACTTTAACAAATAATTTTCCTTCCTTATTATTATAATCAATTCGATTTTTGAACTCAATAGTGGCCCTATGGCTCCCGGAACCATGTTACTAATCTCAGGGTACCCGGCAGCATTTTCAGATCGAATAACCTCTTGTTTTCAGCACAATTGAGAACTGAATCCGAGACTACCGTATTACTATTGTATATAACTAGAGATAGATAATTGCAGTTGAATTTGAACACCATAACAAGTTGTGTTAAAACTGATCACTTACCTAGAAAGCATTGCCGCATCGCTGGTATTATTGAAGTGGTGTGCTGCTATCGCCGCTTCCAAGACATTCGTCTCTCTCCTAGGCTCCGCCCGGTTCAAAATAGAAGATATTGAAAAACTTGTATAAGGTGCACTGCCTGCAGCCTTTTCAGTGCAAGCTGAGTCGATTTTTTCACCATTTTTTATGTCAAAATATGGACTTTTTCTCTCTTTTTGTACTGGGGAATGTGAGAGTTCAGGACTACTTGCTCCAGACACCACGTTCACTTCTATGTCTCTTTCGTCTTGAGATGATGTGGGCGACTCCATTTTTTGGTTTTTTAATTATCCATTGTGGTTGAATTATGATTATTTCTGTGGAAAAATGAACATTACTATTTGATTGCAAAACATGATACATGACTGCTTTTAGAATGATCTGTCTGTATGTATATTTGTCCAAAATTTACTATGAAAGATTGACTAAAAAGGTTTATATGGCAGAAGCGAAAAGAAATGCTGGCAGGACGACCTAGATGTACCTACTTTTATTGAACATATAAAAAAAAATTAAAGGCAGTATTAAAAGTGCACACAATCGCCGAGCATCTATCTATGAAAGATATAATTAATATAAACAGGACGAAAGTGGTAGATATGTGAAGATTGTGGCAAATGGCATTTGATTGACCCTGCCTACCCGTCTTGGGATAAAAGGCGTAATGATAGGCTCTAAAACGGCTTATAAATTTTGATAAAACTTTCCGAAGTCTTAGTATCTTTGTCCTTCATTCAGGGTAAAACGGAGCAACGGATGGGCGTATTTTTTTGCACAGACAGTTGTAGGGGTTCTAATTAAGCTACTTATTATCCTTAGAAAGTATTCCATTACCTCGGGAAAATTCTTAACGGAATATATGATTTTTTCATAAAAAAATGTCTTTATGTGTTAAGATGGAGCGGGTCGGTAAGGGAACAAGGGTTTGACATGATTTTTGGTAGAGGGAAATCTTATGGGTTCGCGTTACGACACAACACGGCCCGAGAATGGCCGAGCAGGAATTCGTGTACTGACTTTCACGTATGCTTGAGTCAGGAAATTTTTAATGGCGTTATTTATTATTCATAGTTTTAAGTTTTCACTTCTGTCGCCATGACTGCTTAAGCCATTTTTTTTACATACATAGCTGGATGATTTTAGAGTGATTTCACGGGTTGTCTTACAGCTCCCGGAAACCGTTGCCGGCCCCAGGGTACCCAGCTGAAGACAAAGTCTTCCTCACTTAGCCGAAGGTTTCTTTTGAGGCTATACCTAACGAGTGGCCCGCTCTGTTGAGGTATGTAGTGGAAAAGCCTTTTCAGTTGTGAGCCGACGTCTTACCCACTCGACCACCGACATTTCTTTTTTTTTTTACTCCTATTGATTTCCTAAATGAACACAGGCGAAGCTTAGCTTACAGAAGCACAGAATAGGGAGGGTTAGCAAAACGATCTTGTCTCGAGGGAGTTTATAAGTCCAAGACAATAAGGCACTTAGCGCACTTAAATAATATATAAACCAGTTAATCTTAGTAAAGCCCCCTTAAGAGACTTTAAGGCGAGGATTTGGGGCTGCAAACGCCCCTTAATCAAAATTTGATCTATCTGAGATATTGTTTTTAAACGACTATCCAAAATCAGAAGTGTAATGATTTCACGTAAAAAAATCTGAACTGGTTTCGTTAAAGTTTACAAGTATTATATATGAACCTATCATGTTTAGGAGCTGAGTATTAACAGTATTCGTGAATCAAGTTAGGTATATAATAATAAAATTATTCCCAAAAAAATCAAAACCTATAAATAAAAATGAATGACTAAATATGTTGCTAATAATCAGGACAAGGTTCTTATAGAAAGAAAATTGGGAAATTCTGGAAAAACTGATTGTATGAACTAAGCTAATATGGGGTATGTGTATTTTTATAAGCTAATATAAAAGTACACATAGGTCGTCCTCTGCCAGCATTTCCTTTCACTTCAGCCATATAAACCTTTTTAGTCAAGCTTTCATCCCTTTTCTTCATTTTAGTCTCTAGGTAATAGATAAGCAGTATAGTAATAAGCGGAGGTATTAATTTTTTTATTTATTAATATGTACTTGCTTTAAAATAAAATAAAACACAAACAAAAATTTTGCGATGTAAGTCAGGGGGGAGCAATTTCACCCATTGCCCCCTGCCAGGATCCTGACTATTTCTACCTATATCAAAAGCGAGTGACATTGGATAGAAATGTTTATCAAGTTGTTAACAAACAGCCTGCGGGGATTTCACGCTTTTCATATGGTGTCACTTAAACTCTACTGTAGCCGCTGGTTTTATCAACCCTAACTTTTACAAATACGAAATGCTTTGTAGCAAATGGCATTAGATTTTCTCTGCCTACCCCTCTTGGGATAAAATGCGTAATGATAGATAGATAGATTGACTCTGAAACTGCTTATACATTTTCATAAAACTTTCAGAGGTCCAACGTATGTTTGTTTTTTTTCTTTCACGTTAAAACGGAGCAGTGGATAGACGTGATTTGTTGCACAGACAGTTGTAGGCTCGGAAACTGATACTTATCCCGAGAACATATCCCATTACCTCGAGAAAACTCTTATCGGATTTATTCATAAGAAATTGTGATTCTTTGCGAAGATGAAGTAAGGGATCGACGTGTTTTTTTGCACAGAGATTTTTTTATCCCGAAATTCCTTCCATATCTTTCCGCCGGTGGAGATTTTTAAATGTGACATAAGACACTTATGTCACCTTCCAGCTAGGTATATCTGTGCAAAAAAGCACATCCATCCGTTGCTCTGAAAGGCGTGAAAGTTGAAAGGAAAGAATAGTAGATTAGCCATCCGAGCAGAAAGTGATTTCTTTAAAAACACGAGTGCAACAAGAAGTCACTCTCAGCTTTTCTTTCAACTACAACAAAATAAATATATTTTTCCCCGAAGCCCGCCAAAAAGTCTACAATTCTCCCTTTTTTTTATAATCTTCTTTCCGAGGAAAAGGCAAAGGTCTAAACCTAATGCCGGCACCAGACTTCGTTATGCGTTAGTCGTTATGCGGCTGCGCCTTATTCGCAAGAATATTTGGTATGTGGGCGAATAAGGAACATGCCACCACACTTCGTGTCTGTGTGCCGAACATGCCAAATATGTGTGTTGTTTGCTTTTAAAAAAAATGGACGTGTTGACAGCAGCAGCTTATTATTTTTATATAAATAATACCTGTTGTATAAGTACAAAGTTACTAAAGGAACGAAAAGAAAGCGCTGGTGGATCATCACAAGTCATAGGAAACGAACTAGGTAAGTAGTATTCGAGACGAAGAGAATATACCTATACGTCGAGACACGACCCAACACGACCGCTGCAAGCGAGCGAATGAGTGGACGAAGTGTGGTCAGTCGACGCGCATATTCGGCTTATTCGTGTCCTTTGATGTGTGCCAAAAACCGACAAGTCGACGGATAGCGTATGCGTTATGCGTTATGCGTGCGAATAAGGCACATATAGACGAATATACCCTCCACACTTCGTTTTATGCGGGCGAATAAGCCGCATAACGAATAACGCATAACGAAGTCTGGTGCCGGCATAAGAACAATAAAGGTGTAAACACAACACACACAACAATTCTCCATTTTGACGGAAAGCAAAGGAGCTAACCATTCATTGTGATTTTTCCGATTGTTAGGTTAGCAGCGAGGTTCTCAATCTACTTTTCTTTCAGCGTGAAAGTTGAAGAAAAGGAAACCAGTGTCAACAAAGCAGTACAGCGCTCGCCATATAGAAAAGGTACTTCTGTTCATAATTATTTCTATATTAAAAGTATTTTCTACAGAAAAAGAACCTAAATTAAAAATAAAAAAAGCGGGATGTTATTTTCATAGTAATTGATTGCTCTAGAGCAGTAAAGTAGCGCTTTCTGATCACGTAATGTAATGATTAAACTACAGCGTAGTTAAAAGAAAGCAAATAAACACACGTAACTACACCGGAGACAAGGAGTGCTTATACCCTTAAATCTATATTTAGTATAGTCGCTACTAGATTGGCAATACAAAAGAGAAAGCGCATAGATACGAGTACGTTAAAGCGAGACAGGTAGACGAGACCGTTTTTTGAATACGGTAACATCATATAACAGCCTAACGTGCTGTGCAGTGCATGCTACATGTAAGTCATCTATGATGAAAAATTCACAGAATTACACATTTGTCACGCATATTTTTTTTTTTGGTCTCGTTCTAATCGTGATATTACCAATCTAGGTGAGGGCATACACGTTTTTACGATAAAAAAATTGCCAAGAACAAAACCGGGGCGCACCGGGCAATAAACTGGGTTTAAACTCTTGGTATAACACTTTAGAAATTAATATTTTTGTTCAGCCTAAACATTTTTAACCTTTTTAATTGGGCACATTTAAGTATCGTATTATGAAAATTTAAAAATTAACGACTTAGGCGTGGTACACACGATAACTTCATAATGATAAATTACACTTGAATTGTAGCCTATAATTTTAATTTTACCCTAGTATACTGTCCGGTTTTGCCATGGAACATTTCTCAAATGCGAAAAAAATCAGTATGTAAATAACTAAAAAAATACTTATATTCTAATTTGATACATTCTACATTCTGCTTGTATTACTGATAGGACACTTTAAGGGCCATGGTACTACTTTTATCACAAACGAGTAGGACCACGGGTCAAAAATGCTACTTTACCCAACTGATGACGTCACTACAAGTCTGCCAGCAAAACTTTGGAAATGTATTATAAAAAAGCTACTGCATAGATCCATTCATGATAACTTTCATACATGCTCGGCGATTGTGTGTACTTACTTTTAATATTGCCTATCACGATTTTTTTAATTTTATATCAATAACATACTGAAATTTCGTTAATATTAGATAATATTTAGGGGTAGTAAATAGTTTTGTCCGTTTGTATGGAAATGGGCGTGGTAGCTACGCGGTAAACAATGCTATTAAAACTATTTGAAAAACTCTTTTTTTATATAGAGAAGACATGTGACTATTGCCACAGCTTGTTTTTTAAGAGGATGTATAGAACTAAATGCGAATTTTATGATGCGTAAAAGTACATGATCCACTGCAGTGACCATAATCAAAAAAATATATGATATTCTTGAGGTTATGCGTTATTAAGATACTGTGTTCAAAACATAATACAACTATATTGATTCGATAGAAAAAAATCACGAATGTACCTCTAAAAAAATATTTTACTGTCTAGAAACAGTACTGAAATGCATGCAATAATTCTGATTTTTTGACAGATTTTTTATCTAGCAATATCCTATCGTAATACTGTTCTATTTTTTAATCAAATTTTCAGCAAGTTCCTATATTCTTATTTTCAAGATTTTATGTACGCACTGCACGCGTGTGTTCGTAAGCGCTCGTGTACCGACAGTACCGGCTGCAGCCTGATGCTATATTATTAGTGGCAGCCACGTCGTTTGGTGTGTATGTGTACCCGCGGGGGGGCGGTGCCATCTCTCAAGGTCGTTGGCTCTATTCAGCGTCTTAAGCATAGGTGGTTGGTCCATGAATGCGCGCGACTGGCAGATCATAATACAAACGACCAGTCGCGTCCAGCCCATAGAGATGCTTTTTCACGCTTTGCTTGAAGGTTGTAGGAAGCAATAAAGACCGACGCCGGAAGTTCGTTCCACTTTTTGACAGTGTGACACAGGAACGAGTCGCTAAACTTTTTTGTTTGTACCTATGCAGAATGAAATCTATATCCTGTGAAAATCTGTATCCGAGAAGGAAATGGAGGGACGAGGTCATGGAGTTCTTCTGAACACTCCCCATATAATAAGGTCGATAGAAGACTGTAGAGGCTTGAGATTTCGTGTGGCCTTTGGGTCATTGATGATGCTAATCGCTCTTTTTTGCAAACCGTTGAGGGCATCGAGGAGATACTGAGCGGAACCATCCCAGAGGTGAGAGCAATATTCAACGCATGCACGAACGAACTTTTACCGATTGAGTTATAATAAGTATAAAAAAGTAGCCTATGAGGCCACCCCTTTGAGGCTCCAAGGGCGAAAAGATACGTTCCTCAATAAGCAGGTTATATAACCCAGAAATATTATTTCAAATCGGACTCGAGATTAGCACGTTCAAACAATCAAAATGATAAAAGAGTCTCATGTGTATACGAGATTTTCTGCAACCGTCGTATTTCTCGCTACGATTCACCAATTTTGGAATAATTTCTTATCTAGAATTCTAGAGATAGGATAATATTAATAAAAAATAACACAGCTATTATTTTTATCAAGAAATACAACAACCACGTTTCTTTTTGCTGTTCGCTCCGGCTTTCAGCCATACTAATTTTCAAGTTTATCCTTCTTCTCACCTCGGCACACTCTTAGATGCTAATTCAATAAGGATTGCTGTGTCACTCCGCATAGGCGCGAAAGTATGTCAACAGCACACATGTATATGCGGGAAAACGGCCGACGTCTTAGGAACTCACGGCCTTTCATGCCGTCGTAGTGCAGGCCGTCAATCGCGGCACAGAAACATAAACAACATCATAAGGAAAACTCTGAGTTCAGCAAATATTCCCAGTATATTGGAACCTCTCGGACTGAGCCGCGACGACGGGAAAAGACCCGACGGTATGAGTTTGGTGCCGTGGGAGCGGGGTCGACTGTTGGTTTGGGATGCAACATGCGCTGACACCTTCGCCGCCTGCCACATATCCGCAACTTCCAAAGAGCCGCAGCCCTACATGCCGAGAACACAAAAAAGAGCAAATACTCATGCCTCTCAGCGGACCATTTTGAATTTCTGGCGTTTGCGGTGGAGACTCTGGGTGCGTGGTCACCGGACGCTATAGTTTTTGCAAATAAAATCGGGAAAATACTTCTAGCGGAGACCGGCGATCCACGCTCCAAAGCCTTTTTCATACAACGCATAGCGCTAGAAATTCAAAAGGGTAACGCGCTATGTGTTCTAGGCACTATGGCAGCGGATTCGGACTCTCTGGAAGAAATTTTAAATTTGTAGTTTTGAGATTTTTTTAATTTTTAAGTTATATTATTATTGTTTAAATTTATTGTGTATTAAATTTTGTCTGATATATCTTTGAAAATAATTTTCAATCCTTTGTCCTTCTCTAGGGTTCAAGCTTTCTCCTTATCAAATTTCATTAAAATTGGTTCAGTGGTTTAGCCGTGAGAGCGTAACAGAGAGACAGAATTACTTTTGCATTTATAATATTAGTATGGATTCTGCAACAATTCTAACTAAAACTGGAATTTTTTTTTTCAGTAAAGTTACAAAAAAAAGTAAAGGTAGTTTTGAATACATAGTAACAGCCCCAGATGGTACAGATTAAGATCAAACAAAATTTAATTACGATGGCTACGCATTGTTTTTATTGACACCATAAACGTACCCTTCCACAAAAGGGTTGATTTTAATTTAAATAATATATTAATTAATGGAAAGGTGCTAATGTCTGTCTAATAAAGATGTCTGTCTGTCTGCTGTCTGTAGATATAATAGGTATAGGTTTTCGCTCCGAATTCATCCGTTGGAATTTTTAACCCAATTTTAGGGTTCCGAATATCTCCGATGAAAAAACGGAAACCCTTATAGAATCACTCATGACGTGTCTGTCTGTCTGTCATAGCTTAATTTTCTCCGAATCTACTGGACGATAAATGTTGAAACTTGGATTTTTATGGCCCAATAACGGACGTATAGCGTAAATAATGGAATGTTTTTATAATTTTAAAATGTATACGAAAATTGACCCCCCTTATCTCTGAAACTACTTATAGTTTACAGGAAAACCTAAATGAAAAACCTGTCTTAATGTTCTGACCGAAAACGGGACGGAACCCTTAGCGCGCGAGTCGTAATCGCAACTTGGCCAATTATTCTATTCTGTATGACTTAAGAAAAAATCCCGAAATATGTCACCGGAGTCCTCAAACTATCTCTTTACTAGAGAATATAATAAAATAGTGTACCGACTTCAAAAATTATGCACTGAAAAGTGTATACTTTCCGAAAGCAAATGCAAAAGTCACTATAAAAAAACCCAAATCGCTTCAAGTGTACCTTAAAAAATTTGAAGAGTTCTCGATTTCTCCAGGATCCCATCATCAGATCCTGACCTGATGACCATGGGACCACCTGAGAAGTATACCCTTTCAAACAAAAAAAATCACAAATCGGTCCTGGCGTCTTCAAGTAATCGGGGAACATAAATAAAAAAAACATAAAAGATTCTGATGAATTGAGAACCTCCTTCTTTGAAGTTCGGTTAAAAATTAAAATATCCAAATGTCCTTTATTTAGAATTGACTGACATTGTGGATTCAGGTAGAGGTAAAAGTGTAGGTATAGGATCCATCAATGGAGCCATCCAATGGATCCAAATGAACGGAGCGTAAAAAATCATGTCGAACTGTTTCTCTGTTACCTAGTTAGGACCTAACTAAGTTTCCCTCTTTTAGCCGATGGTATTTGTGAGGCTATATCAAACGAGTAGCCATTCTGTGAGGTATATTTAAATAGTTTTCCATTTAAGTGTGGTTTGTCGGATTATGTACATAAGTTTTTAATTACAAAAACCCACAGCTTGAACTTAAAACAGGGGTATGCTAATAAATATGTGTTTCGGAAGACACGCAAAGCCAACGTCCGCACTACTTACAAAAATAACAGATATTTACTTATACGTCTGTGACACATCTATTTGCTGGTATCTCTGGCTGGTCACACCTCAAGGTATATAGGTCGTGAAGATCGTCGTTTAATCCCGTCTGCGCTGTGATAGTTATGATTAACAAGACATTATCACAGTCGGCGGAAACATCCTACCTACCGATTAATCGGAATACTTGACATTGGCGGAATCATCCCAACCCTGATGGAACAATACCTAATACAAAAAATAGAATAGAATAGATGAGTGTGGGGTCACAGGCAAAATCTACCATAAATAGGAAATTGTACCCATTTCTAATACATTAATTACATTAGAAAAGATAGTAAATCGCTTTAATTTAAAATCGCGTGTGTAATGTGAGATTACAGCCTGTCATGACATTTAGTTTTATATAACTAAGTGACATGTGACATTATTCTACACACACCTTCACGCCGTATACCTTGTGGTGTGCCAGAAACACGTAACAGTGTCCACTTGTCGACAGTTGTCCATATTGAACAGAACAGGTGGCGAGTCTGTTGCTTGCTGGACCTACATTTGTGTCACTCTGTTATTTTCAAAATAAGTGCGAACCGGCTTTAACACCTTACAAACTTTATAAATTAATTTGCATATTTTTTAAATCATTACGGCATTATTGAAGGGGTAAACAGTGAAGAATCTGTATTATGGATGTAATAAATTGTATTTAAGAAGCTATTTTAAGAAACTCATTTGAATATTTTTGATTTCTATACAGTAGTAAAAAAATACCTAAGTATTTATACCTAATATTTAGTAAATTGTTCTCGCTGTGCTCTAAATTTTGAATTATAATTTTAATATAAATTTAAAAAAAATCCAAAGAGGGGTAGGCAGAGACAATCGAGTGCAATTTGCTACGATCCTGACATACCTCTTTCGCTTCTTTTATATTCATCATACCTTTCATACAATGACATGCTCGGGTGTGTACTTTTAATATGTTCATCGATCAATACTTTTTTTTTTATGTTCAATAAAAGTACACCTAGGTCGTCCTCTGCCAGCATTTCCTTTCACTTCAGCCATATAAACTTTTTTAGTCAATCTTTCATCCTTTTATTAGTAACTACCTAACCTCTAGAAAATGCCTCCATACCTTCCTCACCAATGGCCACTCAAAGAATGTCCGGGCAAATCCGTGTACCTACCTGTCTTTGCCCGACCCATCAATTTGTTCGGTCGTTCGTGACAAAAGTATATGGATTGAGAAATTGGGAAACGGCAACTTTACCTAAATGATGACCTCATTTTATTGGCTATCTGCAAAACTTTGAAAATTTACTGTAAAAATTCATAGATCTGTAGACCTATGTTATAACATTGGAATAGAATAGAAAATATTTAGAAATGGAAAATCTGGACACTTGAAAGACCTGATGATGGAGGCTGGAAGCCTAAACTATAAAAGACTAACTTTTCGCCCCGGCGTCGCCCGTGAATCCCCTAGGTATATGGTCTTGAGTTCATACAAAAATCCCACAGAAAACTTTAAAAAAAATTATTTCCCTAGAAACCTTATTCAGACTAATTACGAATATAAAACCGAACCGAAATTTCACCAAGCTTTCCGCTCACATATTAAAATAAATTAAACAAATTAAAATATAACCTATAGCACTCAGGGATAATGTAGCTTCTTATTCGTGAAAGAATTTTCAGAATCGGTTCAGTGGATCCGAAGATTACCATCCACGTATAACCGAATTTACAAAAAAAAACATATATAAGCCTATATATATAGACAACAAGCTTCTGTCCGCGGTTTCACCCGCGTGGAAGTAGATCCAAAAATAAATAATCCCGTGGCTGTAATTTGCCCCTCCCCCGCCTACTTTCGCGGTTAAAAAGTAGTAGGTATATGTCATTCTCTGACCCCTAAACTAGCACTATGCAAAAAATCATGTCGATCCCGTGAAAAACAAAAACAAATCTATCCCACGGGAACCATACATTTTTCCGGAATAAAAAGTAGCCTATGTGCTATTCCAGACTATAATCTATTTCTGTGTCATATTTCATCCAGATCCGTTAAGCCGTTCTGGCGTGATTGAGTAACAAACATACATCCATACCGCGTTTATAATATTAGTGGGATAGAATAATTATTGTATATACCACTTACTTTTTAATTAGTCCAATCAAAACACAGCACTTTTAAAGTAAAAAAAAAACACAAACTTAAAAAAAAAAGTTCACACACAACAGAACAAGTAGTTAGTCCCGATTTTTTTTTTCTCTAAAATTTGTACTTTTAAATCAAAGATATCGTCAATTATGCCCAAAATGCTCAAAAATTCAAGACACAATGTACCTTGACAAGTAAAACCTATCAACTAACACGGTACACCTACTTTGGGGCGTTACCATATCAAAACCCACCCTTAAATCTACCATCCCTCTCTTGTTCAACCCTTAACTTCTAGACTTTAAAAAAAACCACGCTAACTTGAGCTGTATTTCACGCTGGATAGAGTTTAATATAAGTTGCCGAAATATTATAATTTATTTTTCATATACAACCCCCGAGTTGCAGACAGTTAATATAGAAAAGGATTTTAGACTTTAATTTGTTGAAATTAAAGTTGATTTTCAAGTTAAATTTTTAACAAATCGATCGTATGTAGTTTTTAGAGGGCGGTAACAGAAGATAACTCGATCAAAAGGCGCTTTTCGTGCCAAATTCTGTATCAAAATAAGTTGAATTTTGGTTAATTTACCAACGCTCCGGGCGAACTAATAATTAGCGATTTTATTGTTTATAAACTTGTGGATTGTCTTTAATATTGTTGTAAAAGAGCTTCTATAGCCCAATGGTCTTAAAACTAAAGGATCCGGGTTCAAAGCTGGTTCTAAAATTCTATAAGTAGGTATATAAATAACTTGAGAACGGCGGGACCGATTTTGCTATTTGTTTTCATAATAGGCTGAGTAAAGGTTTTTAGTGAAAGAAAAATGTTAAAAGTTCCCCCAAAAATTGGAACAACTGAGAAAAAGTTATACTTAGTATCTTTCTACAAGATTTTTGTATTGAACTCTAAGGACGGGCGAAGCAGGGGCGGATAGTTAGCAACATATAATTTTCTTCTTCTTTTATTGTGGCTCCACCAATGCTAATCGATGATTTGTCAATGTCAAGTACTTAGGTATTGTAGATGTTATAATACCGATTAATCGGTATGATCCCGCCGCGCCGCCTGTGATATCACAGACTAATCACAACTATTAGTCACAGCGCGGGCGGTATTAAACTGGATGCCCTATCGTGTCACGACGAACGATATGCATTTCTACTTTACTGCCCCGCCCCTAATAGCTATAGGTACTTTTTGTATCGAAAACTAATGCGAAAGTGATTTGTTTGTTTGTTTGTCTTTCACGACAAAACAGAGCAAGGATCGTCACGATTTGACTTTTTATTTTATTTTTTAGCTAAATCTACGGGATAAAATTAATGCCACTTTCAAAAACTTCTAGCTATAAAAAAACCTCACGGACAAAACCAGAGTGGAAACCTAGTAGCTTTAAGCAGCAGCCAATTAAGTCCTTTGAGGGTAAAGTAGAAGAATAGCGTGTCATACGTCATTTAGCGGGAAATGCCTGAAGCGATGTGTATCACAGAGAATGGAGTATGTTTCATGAAAGAGTTTCCTTCGCTGTAATGGTATAACTTCATGAAAATCCTAATTAAAATTATAAATACGCAAGAATGGTTGTTTGTTTGACCTTGAATATTTTTTTCCGATCGCTTCAGTAGGTATAGGGGCCCTTTTTCAGCAGAAATTTAACATCTAGATATCTCCGGAAGTTGTAGTTCAGTATAGATGATAGTAACATAATGTTTGTATTGAGAGTCTTTATATATAAGTAGGTACACAATTTCAATTAGCCGTGTATTCTTTGAAAAAAAAAAGAAAGGCTTTAAAATCCCACATGTTTGTTACTGAATCACGCCAGAACGGCTGAACGGATCTGGATGAAATTTGGCACAAAGATAGATTATAGTCTGGAATAGCACATAGGCTACTTTTTATACCGGATGTATGGTTCCCGTGGGATAGATTTGTTTTTGTTTTTCACGGGATCGACATGATTTTTGCACAGTGGTAGTTTATGGGTCAGAGAATGGCATATATTACTTATTATACCGCGAAAGCGGGCGGGGAAGGGGCAAATTACAGCCACGGGATTATTTCTTTTTGGATCTATTTCCACGCGGGTGAAACCGCGGACAGAAGCTTGTTGTCTATATATGTTTTTTTGTAAATATCTTATTAAAAGGCTCGCATTACGCTGAGTTCTCGTTGCGCAGGCGTAGAATCACGAGCAGCAACAACTCTGGAGTGAGAAGCCAGGACACCTTGGCGCCTGGATCTCCGGAAAAGGTGGATTGTGGGCCCAGCCCCAAGCCATGTAGCACGTGTAGGTACACGCCGCTAGCTAGAGCCGTCAGAAAGACAAACAAACAAACAAACTTTCGCATTTATATCATCACGCCTTTTATCCCGAGAGTGGTAGACAGAGACAATCGCCTATCTCTTTCGCTTCTTTTATATTCATCATACCTTTCATACATGCTCGGCGATAGTTTGTACTTTTAATATTGCCATAGATCAATACATTTGTTATATGTTCAATAAAAGTTGGTACCTACACCTACGTCGTCCTCTGCCAGCATTTCCTTTCACTTCAGCCATATAAACCTTTTTAGTCAATCTTTCATCCTTATATATTTTTTATATAATAGTTAGGTTAGGAAGTAAGGATATGATCACTATTAAAGTCTTCCCGTGGTCGCGTGTATGTGTGGCAGATTCATTCCGAAATGGATTTTCTTCCGGTTTTCTCGATTAGATATGAATAGGATAGGATAGAAGAACAAATAAAGAGATACAATTTCTAACAAGAAGGTCCTATACATTTTCGCCCGACTGCTCCAGAAGGATGGGCGTAATAGTATGTATCCAAAACTAGCTATCCTCTCCGGCTTCGCACGTGGTTTTTTTTAAAGTGACATAAGTAAAGGCCCACCGAAATCGACCGCAGACTCGTCCAATTCTTGTAACGTACGGCACGCCATCCGTTTTCAAATCGTTGTACCCACTTATTTGTGTGACACTTTGTATAATCGAATCTTGAGTGTCTGTATGAGTGAGTGAATTGCATGTAATCTAAATCGTATGATTTACATCGCTAATGTGTGGCTTGTGTTCAATCTCGATCATACGGCTGGCCGGACCTAAAATTGTCGGTGATACCGGACCAGTGCGTGGGCTACTTTAGAAGGGTTTCCGGCCATGTAGGTTGGGTTCTACCAATTTTACGTATGTAGGTAAATAATCCGCCAAACCACACTTAGAGGCTTTTCCGTCTAGGTATAGCCTCACAAATATACCATCGACTAAAAGAAGAAAACTTGGTCTTCCGCTGGGTACCCTGAACTACCCTGGGGTCAATAACACGGTTACGGGTCTTATGAGTCATAAAAGTTGCGCATGTCACTCTCCGGCGCAAAAAATCACATCAATACGTTTGAAAAGACAAACAAACTGACAAAAAGCAAACACATACTTTGACGCGCTCTTATAGGTAGTTTTGCACGCATTGTGAAACTGTTAGCGACATCTACCGATGAATTGTTATAACTAAAACTTCAGCTGAAATTTAAGTTTGTAATGTGTACAACAGATGGCGCTGCATGCTCCAAATATTTTACCAAATTTCAAAAAAGGAGGTTTACAATTCGTCGGAATCTTTTATGTATGTTCCCCGATTACTTGAAGACGCCTGGACCGATTTTTTTGTTTCCCGGTGGGTCCCATGGTCATCCTGGAGAAATCAAGAACTCTTCAAATTTTATAGGCACAACTTAAGCGATTGGGGATAGTGATTGTGCATTTGATTTCGGCATCCAGCATTTTGGTTTTGAAGGCGGTTTTTTTCTTCATCTGAAGTGGTTATACTTATTATTATATGTATATTATTTATATACTTACAACTAGACTTTCCGTGTTTAAAGGTATTCGAACAATATAAAATGTAGCCTATGTCACTCGGGGATATTGTAGCTTTTTATTAGTGAAAGAAACAAAATTACAAAATAGATATACACTAGTGATCCACCCCGGTTTCGCCCATGAAATTTTAATGTAACTGATAATTATTCTGTAGAATTTTCTTCGGTACAAATAACATAAATAACTTTCATGAATAAATAAATGTAAAGTTTGACAGTCAATCACGCAAAAACTACTGGATGGATTTGTATAGAATTCTGCACACAGATAAACCATGACCTGGAATGTGACATAGGCTACTTCTTATCCCGGAAATCCATCCCCTAAGGGGTATAATAGGGGATGAAACTTAGTATGGACCCCTCGGACGAACAGGTAGTCTCAAATAAGGTTTAAATTACTTTGATAATATTGTCAGTTGTGTCTGTGAGCTGGATATTGCTTCAATATCTAGTATGGAAGAGCATCATTTCTTACGAAATCCTTAAGGAACATGACACTCTGTGGTTACTGCTTAGCCCCCAAAAGTAGTAGCGTAATGTTTTATATACCTAAACCTTCCTTGTGAATAAATCTATCTAATTTCGCAAATAGTAACAAAATCGGTTGAGTAGTTTTTTAGTCTATAAATAAATGTATAGACTAGTGGATTTTAGTCCGGCCCTTCAACTATGTATGTACAAACAAAGACGTTTATAATATTTAGACTCTCTATGGAACCAAATGGTGGTAGAATTAAAAAATCCATTTAATTTATCGATTTTTATTTATTTTAAAAACTAAAAAACAGAGTTTACATAATTTCGGGGGCCAACTCATAATTTTGGAAGCACTTTATCCCACCTACAGCTGTACATTAAACATCAATTACAGCATTTCTTATAAAAAAGAAACAGAATAAAAATTACCAAAGTCATAATGATTAAATACATTTTCTTTATACAGACAAAAATACAAAAAAAAAGTATTTCTTACGATTGCAATAAATTGTACATTTATGCCCCCTAAAAAATAATTCTCAACAAGCATTTTTAGAATAAAAATTACTAATTTAAGCAAATAAATAAAGATAATCACATTTTATACTGAAAGTGTATATGACTAGGTATCTAAGTTCCTAAGGTCTTACAAACAACGCCCAGAACAGAAACGCGAAAACTGATCGCATACAGTCATCATCTCAACTCCATCATCTATTCTGAGGTAGGATGCCACTTTCATTACATAATTATAACAAAATGTACTTATAATTACTATACTTCAATGTTTATTTTACTTCACTTGAGGGGGTCAAATTTAAAAAAAAATAGAGGGGGATTGATTTGTCTCTGTAAATTGTATCCCCCTTAGAGTAATACATATTATAAAATATAGAGCAAGTATGAATAAGTTAGTGTATACTGCATAGGTACTGTCAAATAAGATGAACTTTTGACATGCAATATGCAGTACAAATTTAAAAATAAGTCTTATGTACTGCGCATCTAATGTCAAAAGCTCAACTTATTTGGATGCACTCTTCTCTATATCCAATAATAATATATTACTCTAAGATATCCACTTGATATGACTAAGAAACAAAGAAAATCAAGGCTGCCATACATTTACAAATTAAAATTAAATGCTAATCACAGAATCACTTCAGAGTCCTTAGCAGTTACCAATTTTATGTTTAAAAACCTCCGGGGTTAATTCTTTAACAAAAGTATCACTTAGAAATGACTCCATTAGGTAAATAAACTAAGAAAATAAACGAGAAAAATCAACAAATAAGTTTGGCACGTACAAATCTCAATTGCAATAATAAGAAGACATAATCGGGCAAAAATTCATATCAAAATGGCGGAATTTCAATTTTTATTGTGGCACTTGGTATCCTAATTTAGAGCCAAAATCCTTTAATTAAGTCTTGTTAATTATTTATTTAAATTAATAAAATAATTGTTGTGCTTTTATCATTTTGACTACAGAAACTCTTCCATGGTCAAAACTAAAAATTATAATTTTTCGATATTTTAGAGTAATTGACTATTTTATTTATAAAAAACATTATGAATACATCTAATTTTACTGAATATAGTAAGTTTAGACAGAAATGACAAATATTATTTCATTTAAGATATGAATAGGGGGCGAAAGTTAAGGCTCGAAGCGCGAAGCAGGGACAAAAATGTAGTTTTAGATAAAAAGTCAAAGACCCTATTAAACATATCATTTAGCCTTAACCATGTAGAACTTTCGTCATCATTATTGGTCACAGAGTACTAATTCAACAAGTATTGTAAACCATAGGGTCAAATAGATTGACCATAATATAAGCCAATTTGACTCTATTCTATTGTAAATAGATTTTCTCTAACACAATATAAAAATATCAATAAACGTGAACACATTAAGAAGCAAAAAGGTAACTTAGAAATGTCCTTAATCTACGAATAGCTTAGGATTTTAGAAAGTATATTTTTCCGTCTAATTTCCGTCAATACGCTGTCTCAATATGACAATTTAATGACAAATCCTTATATAAAAAACAATAGTTCAACAACTGCTTGCTGCCATGGCATACATCTTTACATACATCTCGGTAGATGCAGATTTTTTTTATATGTGACGGAAGGGGCTGCAAAAGTTTGTATGGGAAAACATATATTTTTATATATTTCGAAAATTACACGAGTAAAAGCTAAACAGTAGTTAAACAATGTTTATTAGAAACTTAGGAATTACAATTTTCTATCAAACGACAAAATATTAAAACGATTTTTTTAACTCTTACACTAAACTACATAATTAACTGAGGTATTTCTAAGTATACTAACAATGAGGTACACAGTGAGCAAATTTACGTACGTGACAAACGACTGTGCGAAAATGTACCGCCACGCTCAACGACTGCGAATTAATGGGAACAACGATCATGGTTTTCAGAACCAAAAGGGAGCAATTTCATTTTTGATACTAAAATTATACAGAATAAAATAATGGAAGACGGAAATGATTAATTGTGTAAAGTGGAAGATTTGTGAAGAAAGAGAAAATTGTCAGAAGTAATAGAAAGAAGAAAGAGAGAGAGAGAGAAATAGTAAAAATATATATTATAAAGAGTGTCAATTTGTTTGTTTGTAGTAAGAAACTACTGAACCGATTTGAAAGAGAGGATAACTATGTAATTATTTCTCAAGAATGATATTTGTCGGTACGCCATATCTCCCCATAAGTTTACCTTCATCGCAAAATGGCGCAAAATACAATTCAATATTAATGTTTTCTTTAAAAATTCGACTCAGAAACCGTATTGCAAAAAGCACCAGCTATTGACAACCATACGAATTATTTCCACAGGCCGACTAGGGCCAAAAATTGTGTCTGCTCGAAATTATTTGAGCCAAAATTTACTTATTTTAGTGCATTATTCCTACAGTTTCTTAGTACATTTTCGCTAGTCATTCTCTTTAAAGGCACAAGGACCTATTTTACTCTAAATCCTACGTAAAAAAAATATCGTCTTTTAGTTTAATATGTATTGTACTTATCTATACAATAATAATATATCCATAAACAAATTATGATTGGAAAATTTATGAAAACAAGTTTAAGTCTATTTTTTATTTTAGATACTTTCACTTGTAATATTGCATTGCAAAACGACTCTTTGATATTTTGAATTTCAAATCCCAAAATCCTCGGATTTGGACTGTAATTGCGTCTAGATCAATTGGGATTACGATTCAAGGGTAAATCACCTGTTTTAAGGCCTTAACATCACTAGTAACGTCAATAATATAATCACAATTTTAACGCATCCTATACTAATGCTACGTGCGGACTCAAACACATACCCTGACTCTCTTAACCGCAATTTATATATAATATATTACCGTCAAAATACAAAAAAGACCACCTAATGTGATTTTTCGAGGAAACAAAGCATTTTATATACACGTAACATCTACATATATATACTTTAGTAAACTACATATTAGCACCCCAGAAGAAATTCATTATGTTATCTTACAATCTAAATTATTTACATTTTTACATAAAAAAACATATTTTACATACACTATAACTAAAAAAAGCGAATATGTAATATATACATAAATAAGACTTGAGCTAGTATTAAAAATATATTTTGTCTCGTTACATAGCCCTGTAAGAGACGCATTTTGGCCGCCATTTTGTGTAAGCCCAAAATGGCGTCGATTCGTATCACATCTAAAACTACATCAGAACACAATAAAGAAAGAGCAGTCTTTGCATTGGTCATTACACTAACTATTATTAAGGACTGAGAAGTTAATATGCATATCTAAAAATCTTATGTACACAATAGAGAAAACGAACTTGTCTTATTATGGGATACCCATTTTTGAGCGACGTAACTTTGTACTGCGGGATACTTAAATAACAATAACGAGTTTCTTGCGTCTAAATCGATTTATAACAAAATTACGTAATTAATGACAAGTTGACAACAAACGAAAAAAACTCGTGTTATTAGCAGCTGTAAAATAAATAAGAATCAATGTGTGCGCCGGTACAAAGTTACTTCGTCTAGAAATAGTACTTAAATCTCACAATAGGCGCAACCCGTGCCATGGAAGTTGCGACTTGATAACACGACATGACTCGCCATCCACTTGGTGGAAAGTGGCTATGTGAGTCCATGAATGAAGGTGACAAACAGCATATAGTCTCATGTTTGTCACCACCACTGTTCGACTCTTGATCAAAGCTCAACTTACGTGGCTCCGTCTGTAATTATGGAACCTTTAACTGGATGTCAGGGGTCACTCTTCTTACTCCTGAGGTGTTTTAACTCAAAGAGTAAATCTTCAAAACTTTTGCTGTCGTTGCGGACTCTGCTAGGATGGTGGCCGTAATATGCGTTCTTAGCAACCTCAAGGCCATCTGAAAATTAATTTAAATTATGCAAACGTTATGTTGTGTAAAAATACAACTACAAGACAAAGTACAAAAAAGTGAGATATGCTATTGATGCAATTTTGGATTTTTGCCATGGATTTTTGACAAAACTTTCTACGATCATAGCGTAAAATCTCATTTGTTTCATTGAAATATCTTAAAAAGTTCAAATCTAGAACTACTGAACCGATTCTGAAATTAATTTCACTATTATAAAGTAACATTATTCCAGTTGGCTATAGGTTTGAACTCACCTAGGTCAGCATATCGATGCCCGCAGAACACCCTCCTGCCACCAAAACCGACGTCGTAGTTAGGAAACGACGAGGCTGCCTCCACCGCGGACCACGCGTCTCTAGCGTTCTCGAACGTTACGAAACCGTAGCGAGATCTATGAAGAAGAAACAGCAAAGTAAGCTTATTGACCTTAAAATACCTCAACAGAACTGGCCTCAATACTATATTTAAATGATGGTTTTAAGAATTTGAGTCTGTCTGTCCCAATGTTTGTCAAGAATATGTTGAATGGTGAGACTTTCAAGTATTTAGACTTCAACTTCTTTCAAATTCAAGACTTTTTGGTTTGAAATATGGCTCTGTTAATTGTAAATGTGAAAGTGTGTTTGTTTGTTCTTCCTTCACATCAAAACGGAGCAACGTATCGACGTGATTTTTTGCACAGAGATAGCTGGAGGCTCCGGCCAAAGGCCACTTTTATACCGGCAAAATATTTCGGTCCTCTCGGAAAATGGAGTACGGAAAACATACCCATCATCCTTAGTATGCAGCCTGATTTGCCGTATGTGGCCGAATTTCAAAAACTGGCTGCGAAGTAAAGGCTTATTCGCAGTCTTTTCCAGTTTGCCCACAAAGACGATCCGCCTTTCCTCGATCGGTGTCGAGTCGCTATAACAGGAAAAATACAGGTTTCATTTATTGCATACCATAATAGACATAGGACTTTTTTATTTATATGGACAATTGGCAAAAAGTGGACACTGTAAGTGGTGGCTCTGGCTACACTGCAAGGTGTTGGGAAGGATTTTTTATATGTAAAAGAATAGAGTTAGCGTTAGACATTATGAAGTATGACGACAATGTAAACTGTCATCGGGGCGGAGTATGTAAGGTGTGGATTAAGAACGTGGCGCCTTAAGTCTGTTATGACGTAAATTTCGTCTCGGGACGGTTTGTTATTCTAAGTCAACTCACCATTCCTCCGTGCTATAAGATCGATGGTTCTCCCGCTTAGTCAGGGGACTGTGGCGGTTCCACCTATACTCCGAGCCCTTTGAGCTGGTAGACATACTCCTTTTCTGGGTCACGTAGCTGGACTTGGAGGAAGCTGATGATGCGGAGGAGCTGCTCGAGGAATTCGAGGATGATGATGATGATGATGAAGAAGAAGAACTAGAGCTGCAAGTGAAAGTGCGGTTTTAAATGATGTTTAAAATCACTATGGCAAGAAGAATTACTGTATTTATGATTGGTTTTTTTAATGTATTTCTGTTTGTTTCATATGGACAACTAGTAAAAAGTGGACACTGTTACCTACTGGCGTCTCTGGCCACATAATATCCGTTACAGCACAGTTATATCAAAATAAAAGAGAGTTTTCATTCATGGACTGCCAGATTAGCGACTAATTAAAGGACAAGTTCTCACCTCGAAGATGAGTCTGAGCTTTCTGATAGTGTCAGCTTCCTCAATGGCGGCGTTCTTGAAGGACTTTCCACTTTCTTTACTGGGACTATGTCAACTTTTTCAATTTTCGGCACATATTCTGGACTAATTTTGACTTTTTTAAGTGGTGGACTTCTGGCGTGCTTTGTCTGGTGGTGTCTTTGTGAATAATCTCTCCGTCTCGATCTGGATCTGGATCGGGATCGCAATCTCGACTTCGAATATGGTGAGCTGGCTCTCTTTGTTCTTCTGTATGGCGAACCGGACCGGCAGTATGTATGTTTGCTTCTGTATCGGTCCACGGATCCGGATCTGCTGCGACTGAATGATCTTTTTTCGGGTCTGTTTCTGGAGTGGGATCTGTGTCGATATGTATCGCGACGCTCTCGGGAATTTGACCTTCTGTGAGGTTCCACTTTTTTGGCTACACCGTTCGATGCTGATTTTGTTGTATTTAGAACCGGTCTTGACTTTTGACAATTGTTAACAGGTTTACGTTCAGGTGCAACGTTACACGGTATGTTATTTCGTTTATCAAGTTGTGATGTAATTTCAGTTTGTTGGGCAACAGAGCACATAGTCGGTTTGATTCTATCTTTAGTTAAGTAATGAATAACTTTATCTTCCCCGCACTCTTCATTCGGGTTATATTGCCGTATAATAGATGTCTTAATTTTGGTAGGATTTTCTTTTTCAATAGGTGAATTGGATCCACGTTTCCTATCATCAACTTTGTCGTTAGAAGTCTTCCTCATAACAAGGTCTTGTATACTGGCAAACAGCGAGTTGCTAGACATTTTAAGATCAGAGTTGTTTCCCACACTTTTGATTGTCGCCGCGATGTCTTTAAATCGGTTTTTGTCAAATTTATTTTCTCCATTAAATCGTTCTTCTTTAATGTTCTTCACAGCTTTATTGGAAGCGAATACATTATGCTTGGAAATGCTGTCTGCTTTCTTAATTTTAAAATTAACACCAGATTTGTGTGAAACCTTCTCATTGGACTTAATTACGTCCTTCGCTCTTAATTTCTTCATGTAATCGAAGACTTTTTCGTCAGTATTTACCCCCATACTAATTAATGTCATCTCTTCGTAATTTGACGGCTTTTTCTGGGGAGGCATCGCTGAAGTCTGTTCTGTTTTTGTAGTCAGACCGCCATTTGTTACCATTTTGAGCATCTCTTCATCTGTCATTAAAGGCTTTATGTCAAGCGAGTTTACTTTTGGTATCTTCGATAGCACAATATCCTCATAGTCTTTCCTTTTAGTTTTTTGCTTTTGCGAATAAAGGAGGATCTTTCTCGACGCCTCTTTAATAGGATCAAAGAATTTCGGGGCTTGATTCTGTTCAATCACTTCAGTTACCAGAGGTGGGCTAGGCAAAGTCGGCGATGTCTCACACTTGACCAGAACTTTATCACAGTTGATTTTGATGTCCGGGAAAATAGCTTCTGGGCTCACTGTTCTAGAAGCCGGATTAGACGTACCGCCCTCTAAACGTTTTCTATATTCTTGTAAGTTCAATTTCTTCTTCAGAGGTTTCGTTTCTATATTTGTTTGTGGCAAAATGTTGGCAGCATTCACTACGTCTTCTTTTACTTCAGATTTAATAGTGTCGGTAATCATGGTCGGCAATGTCACATCTTGTGTGTTGTTAAACAAGGTCGCATAAAACTCTTTAGCTGGTGTTACATCGACAACTTCATCTTTAACTTTAGCCACTTCAAGAGGCGCATCGCTCTGACATTCAGATTTAACAATAGTCGGAGGTTTAGCCATTTTAGGTTTTATGTCATTCAAAACTTTTCCAACATTATATTTAGGAATATCCTTAATGACTGCAGATTTTGCAGGCTCCTTTTTTTCATCGCCATTAATATTAAGAATAACTTTAGACTGATTCATGATTCTCAATTTAATACCACCGCTAGTACTCTGACCACGATTATTGCTCTCTTTGTTGCATCCATTATTAATTTTAGTCTTACATTCAATTTGGGAACTCTTTTTCAATTGATATTTTTTCTTATAACTGGTACAAACTGAAGACTTAGTATTTGTTTTAACAATGGGTTTTTTCTTATTATTACTATCTTCATCACTACTTGCGTCATAAACAATCTTTTTATCCTTACAACTTCTATGTCTGGATTTTAAAATTTCATTATTGCGATTCAAAACTTCGGGCTTAAGAAGACTTTGTCCTTTCTTTACAATATTTTTTGACGTTGTGGGCATCTGAAAAATATGTTTTTGTTTTAGTGACGATTATGCAAATATTCGTCCTAAATGTTTACCCAGCCAGAGAAATTATACTGTTCTTACTTGTGACTAACTTTATGGGGGGAAATGCATCCTAAAGATGTGAATATAAAATACATTAATGTACAATCAGCGTCAAATTTATTTTATTTAAACTTCAATGTATTGTGATAGTTCGCATAAAACAAACAATACTGTATACAATATAATTATGACGCTCAGTGTACTTGTAGATAATGTGTTACTCACCGTTATATGATGATGTTTTCGATTACTATTGTTTGCTGTCAACTTTTTCATCTTAAGTCCTTTCTGCGTGTCAATAGTTCTTGGAACATTCACTTGACATTTGCTTTCTTCACTGGGTACTTTGACTTTGTTAAAACTTTCAGACTGTTCGAATTGTTCTAAAAGTGAGTTTACGTTATTCGCTTCCAAAACTGGCAATACAGTATTATCGCCTATAGATTCCACGTCAACAAAGTCATCGTCATTTTTAAATTGTGTTAATTTTAATTCTGTTATAGGGTTCTGAACCATATTTACAATTTCAATGTTTTTCTGAGGATTTCTCTTCTCTATACAAAAATCTAAGAGAGTACACGGAATCTCCTTAGATTCTGATTCAATCTCAACGTTTGTACTGGGATATTTAATTTGTCTTTCAATAGGACACTCAAGTTCCATGTCTTGTGTTGTCAAATCAGCGTCCAGCGTATGAAGTATGCTATTATCCACATTTGGTTGAGTTACATTAAAAAACCCGTCAACATCTGCATCAGTTAGGGCATGTGGAGCATCATTTGACATATCAAAATCTTTTTCCTCCTTTGTGCTCTCTACTAAATCAACAATATCACTTAAATTAAGATCTTCAAAGCTTGTACAATGTTTTGTATTACTATCAAGAGACGGTACATGAGTCGGCGACTGTGGCAGGGAAAATGATCGTTGTGTAACTTTTGAATTCTGTTTAGTGACACTGCCAGGTAGTCCTTCCAACAAGAACCTCTTGATACTTTCTATTCGTGGTATAATTTCCGGGTCTGTTTGGGGAGCTTTAAGCACTAAATTTTCACTTAAAACTTGAGGCACGTCTATAGGTTCCTTTATCACTTCTGAAGTACTGAACAAATTTTCTTTCTGTTTAGCTTCAATAACAAATTTAGCATACTCCATGTCTGTTTCATATATTTTATCATTACTAATAGTTTCACTCTTAACTGAGTTCAGCACCGGAGGGTCCAGATGTGAATCAACATCAACTGATTTATTCTCTTTATTACTTTCAGTTAACTCTTTGGAATCCAAATTATGTTCAGTTTTATTACATATTCTATCAACATCCTTATGATGATATGTTACTTCCTTCTGTTTCTCATTATTATTACTATGTTCTGTACTATCATTATCACTATCTATAAAATTATCTTCATGTAGTACATTAGGATCTACAGTATACACTACAATATATGAACCGTCTCCATCCGCTTCTTTTTCATAATCACTAACTAAGTCATAATTCCCAGAAGATTTTTCAACATTTAGTTTTGTTGGACTATTATTATCTTTTGTATGACATTCTTCACCTATGTCACTATCTGTGTCAGATGAACTGTCATCTGATGATGAAGATAGTGGTTTTGAAGTTTGCTGAAATAAGAAATAAGACTTGTTTTAAAATATGCCTTCACTTTTAAAACAAATTTGAATTCTCTGAATCTATTTATAATTATATGAAAAGTTAGCGTGTTTAATAATAATATAGCAACATTTGTAATTAAAATATTGTTGTTGTTATATTTTAGCATTTTATTGTAACTATTTGTGGAAAGTTAGTATTTGTAACTTAGAAAATATCTTACCTGTTCATTTTTTCTCTGCCATTCAGTGTTGCCAGTATTAATCTGTGTGTACAGTGTGCAGTTTGGTGCATACACAGTTTTGTTAGGGTACCTGCGCTCAACATACTCGGGGCTGTTCTGTCTGAAGCTACTGTCTGATGATGACTCACTACCCAGACCCATTCTATTTACTGTGGGTAGGGTGTACAACTCTTGGTGGTAGTTTAGGGATTCCATGATGGCTGGAATTTAAAAATTATTATTATAGTTATATACTATAAATATAAACTAATATTACTAATAATAATATATAAAGAGAAAGTGTGAGTTTAACTGAGAAATAAACTCGAAACTACTAGACCGATTTGAAAAATTCTTTCACTGTTATAAAGCTACATTATTACATATATTTTATATTAAAATTACTTAAGTCAGGCTTCTGTAAATAGATTTCTTGCATTGTTCTTGCAAAATGTCCATATCCCAAATGACTAAACCTTAAAAGACATATAACCTTACTTAGCACAATGATTTACTTATCACTAGTATGTAAAATGAATAAGTTGTGTAAGTAATAAATAAAAAATATCAGAAAATTTAGACAAACTTTGTATTTTTTTTGTTATCTGACACATTATTATATACAAAAACTGTCCATAGATTAAACACATATTATATTAATGAGATATTAATCTATTATTTTAAAAACAACAAAAGGTCTTGCTGATAGTTTTACTAAATTTAAAACAAAAATGTCTTATGTCAAAACAATGTCTCTGTCAAGTCAAATAAGTTAGAAAAACACTCCAAAAAAAATGCAAAATAGTAAAAATTAAACAAAAAAATATAAACCAAGGTAAGTTTTCATTCATTATCTTTTACATTTAAGAAATTGGCAAATTAAGAGGGATTTAAAAAATATGTTTTAATAACACTAGGACAAATCTGCTAACTAAAGGCACTTTACAAGTTTCATTTGAAGCTTTGTTACAAAGTTGTGATATAATGAGCTAACATTTGGTACTGAAATACAAAACTTTTGCTCTTTTGTAAATTATTCCATAAAAAATTTACACAAAATATTATTAGACTAACATACTAAAGCTATTTCAATTCTTAACTTAAAATAATTATTATTATAAGAAAAAATATGCAAATGCAAAAATGTGTAATTAAACTAGCTAATTACTGTATAAATAGTAAGTTGTAATGTAGGTGATCATCATTACCTAATAATTTACCTTTGACCAATAAAATTGTCTATAATGTCTGTGCAAATTTTAATTAATTGGAAACAATATGTTTACATATTAGCTAACAGTTAGGTAGGTATATTCAGATGTAAACACAATTAAAACTGAGTCACTATGTTATCGCGCGCGAGTACGCGAAAATTCTGTCACGTGATTTTATTTTTATTTTTCTCCTGCGTCGCTCCGGCCGTGACGTCGACATTATTATTTTTATTTTTATTGTCTGAAGTACGTACAGAGAGCGGTCAAATAAAAATGCAAGCAAGCACACCGTTACAATTTCATTTTTTGTTGCAAAAAACACGGTCATTCGACTTTGCCAAGTTAAATTGCTGACGTTCAATTAACATTTATATAAACCGAATACAGTAACCTAAATGTATTATTTAGCTATTATTAACATTTGGTTAATTTATAATAGTAATTTGGCAAGATTTATGTAAAATTTATTTTGACATTTTGTAGTAGCGCGCCAGACATAACCTTGGTCCCGCAAGGAAGGTTAGGATTTCGACCTGATACAAGGTTCGGGATGAGTTCAACAATTAAACAAGGTATAAAACCTCCTAAAAATACAAAATTTTATCATAAATATGGTTAAAACCTCTAACCTGAGTGGTGTGGATGTATCCATGTAAGTTTTGCACTTTAAACGTATATTATAATTAATAATATATATACCGGTAAACACTTCACAAAACAGTTATTCATACACTTTGTGCACAGTTCGTCTGTTTGTTAAATATTTAGTTTAATTTTATTATCAAAATAATCACATTTTTCTTCTCACATCACATGTTACGGACTTCAGTCAGTGATCAATTTTCATGACTGAACTCAGTGTTGCCACTTGCGGACTAATTATATTTTACGACTGACAGCTTATAATAAAAATAGATGTAGATTTTATTGATTTTGTTATAAATTAAATTAGGTACATAATTCTGTCGATTATACATAAAACTTAATTGTAGTAATGTCTCGGATATGTGAGACATTGCACCTCTCATCTGTTGTATGCTGATGATACCAAAATTTTTAAAGAAATAGTCTCTACTGATGACTGTGACACTCTTCAAAGAGTTTTAACAGCATAAATTTACTGATTATTGTATACATAATCAACTCTATCTTCCGATAAGTGTCACGTTATTAGTTATACCCGGAAGAAGAATCCAATCACATTTAGGTACACCATTAATGATTTTTCTCTGAAAAGGGTCGCTAGCACACGTGACCTCGGAGTATTGATGGATGATAAATTATCGTTTAATGTACATACATTTACATATTGATAATATTATTCAACAACGTAGCCTCATTGCAGAAACCTCGGATTCATTAACAGAGTAACCAAACCCTTTCAAAATCCCATAACATTAAAAATATTGTTTTTTGCATTCATCAGATCCATTATGGAATTTGCCTGCATCATTTGGAGTCCTTACTATGAAAATCATATCACCCGAATAGAAAGGATTCAATTGAAGTTTTTGAAGGTTTTAAATTATCGAAATAACGTCCAATTTGTGTCATATAATGACTCCTTAAAATATAATATGCTATTATCATTACGTAAGCGACGGATACTTTACGATATGTGTTTCCTCCACAAAATTATTAATAATAAAATTGACTGTCCTTACATTTTGGAAAGACTCCCATTTATTTCTCGCTCACTTCTACTTATCCGTCCCCCCAGAAATAAAAAAATGCAGGACATGCGCTCTAACATTTTTATTCCGAAATATGCCCACTCAATTTATACCCGTAATCGTTTCACTATTCGTTCCTTGGAAATGTATGATAAGCCCCCTACCCCTACCCCTACCACTACCCCTACCCCTACCCCTACCCCTACCCCTACCCCTACCCCTACCCCTACTCCAACCACTACTATCATATGTCCGTCTCCTGGCTCTAAGCTACCTCCCACCAATTTTCAGCCAAATCGGTACAGCCGTTTTTGAGTTATAAATAACCTAACTAACCTACCTGGCCTACCGACTCTGGAATTAACACATTTCCGTGGTAGAAAGTAAAATACAGCGCCATCTATTGACGTTTGCAAATACATTTTAGTACACATATAAAACTCAAGATGACGCCATATATTCACAATTAAAATTTATAATTTTAACTACCCCTACTCCAACCCCTACCACTATCCTATGTCCTTCTCCTGGCTCTAAACTACCTCCCTGCCAATTTTCAGCTAAATCGGTTCAGCCGTTTTCATGTTATGTCGTGATAACGGAAAACGGGTTTCATTTTTATATATATAGATTCATAATTTAAGTATACGGTTTGTGGAAAATTGTACTGTTTTACCTTGTAGTATTGTAATTATCGTCACATATAGGTCTTATGTATTCTCATTTAAGTTTAAGTAAGTTTAAGTAATGACTGTTTTGTGATAAATAAAATAAAATAAAAAAATAAAAAAAAAAATTATCAATAACTAACATTTTTGATAACTTTATGAGATATGTTCACATATAAGTAAAGAATGTCAAAATAATAATTTGATTTTGGCGGTAACTTTAAATTAAAGTGCATATCATAATAAATACCATAACTATATCAAAATCATTATGATTGTTACTAATTGAGAGTAGGTATTAAAGTAATAGAAGTACCTACGGTTAAGCAACTAGGTATCATCTTTGTAAGTCTTCAATAGTATGTGTAGGTAGATCTACGAGCAGTTCGTTGAGGTAGATAGACATGCGTGAGTGCGTTATCGTATGCATTGATTGATTGCATTAAATCACTAGCTGTGCCTTAATGGTTATTGCTCCGCCCCGTTAGGTCGTAGCGTGATGTTATTATAGCCTATATTTAAAACATTTCTCAAGAAAAGAGCTATCAAATGCAAATATATTTTTTCAAATACGGGTAGTTCCAGAGATTAGCGCGTTGAAACTAGCTTTATTATTAGTACGTGTAGGTAGATAAGCTATAATTAGTTAATGAATATTCTCAGACATTGAAGTGCACAGAGACGTTTTTATGTGATTCAGGTAGACTGTTTCCCTTCTAAAGTAGAATTCTTGATAATTTGATACCCCGTCAACAAAAGCTCATTGTTTCGCAAAGAAAACAAGTTTTAGTTAGTTTTAGTTATCTTTTTACTCGTTCGACCCTCCAATATCAATGTTATCTCATCATTAATGATTTAATTTTTTTCTTTGTCCCTATTTAGTTTCAATATGAGCATGGTATACCTAACCATAGAATAAGAACTAGAACGTGTAACTAACTATATAGTTAGATACCCCGGGATTCCGTCATATTTATTAATTGCCGTTTTTCATGATGTAATTGTATAATAAGGTTGACGTAATACCTATCTAAATAAGCGTAGAGAAACCGTGAGCTGCAACTAGTTTTTAATGTAAAAAACACTTAGATTGATAATAAAATAATTAGTGGTGTAAATACTTTACCAATTAAAAAAAACAAGTTGACTTAATATTAGAATGTTTCAACAAAAATTGCATTAGCAATAACTCATTTTTCTAATTTAGTATACCTACCTACCGGTAAACTTCTGGCGGTGGGATGCTGAACGCTGAAACAGCTTTGTGTTTGTAAACAATAATATTAAAGACGTCTAAGTACTATGCATTCTTGAAGTAGGGTAAATTCGACTCAATTATGAGTCATAATTAATTAAAAACCTATATTTTAATAATTTTCATACAGATACGCAAACACTTTTGACGATGGAAACCTGAGACCATGTAACATTTTTATGTAAATGTCTTTCAGAATAAACTAGAATGGTAAAATGGAATTAAAATATTACTATAAAATACTAAATAAAAAAACACGTCTCTTTTTCACACTCACCATTTCACCGAATATTCGAAGGAAGTGATCGATTGGCAGGTTGATCCGTCGGAAAAAAGTCAAAACCTTCCATGAATCACCTTGTATCGAGAGTCGACGGGGAAACAACGTGAAAAACTTATGTCCGTTTCCCCGCCAAGGACCCCTTTTAAATTAAACTTGCCTAGCCTAATCACAAACGAATAACTAAAATCTAGGCACTAAAAATCACAGATATCAGAAAGTTTGAACACGACCGAACTAGCCAATTTTTCAATGTGCACTAAACTTTATGGCGGTCAATTTTTTTTACTAACTAAATGTTTTACAGTAAGTTACAGTCCCCCTTTGCAAGCATTTCGGTCTCGTTGTTATTTTATGAGAGAAAGATATCATAGATTAACAGCTTATGAATTATTGAGTTTGTTTGAACGCGCTAATCTCTGGAACTACAAGCCGGATTTTAAAAATTGCATTTGATAGCCCAATTGTTGCGAAAGGTTATGGGCTATATAACATCACGCTACGACCCAAAGGAGCTGAGTAGTAGGTAACCATAAACACGGGTGCAACCGCAAGGCACAGCTAGTACCTATCATCATAAAAACAAACACTACCTATATAAAAGTTACAATTAAATATTAAAATCGCTACAATAGAGCAATGGATCGATTTTGCACAGAAATAGACAACTTTTTATCCCGGAAATAGTTTGTCATAAATATTCTAATGTCACATTTCAAACCTAAACACATAATAATATGCATTATCTATTTAAACCTAGTTTGAACAAAAATACCTAGGTTAGGTAGGCACCTAAGATCTACTCTACATGAAACGCGTGTTTTAGCATTTCCTAAAATTCAACCTCAGATTCAATTCCAACTGTAGGTATTATGAAAATAACTTGTTGTTTCCAACTGATTTACTTGAATAAATAGCTCGGACAACCAAAAAAATTGTATAGCAGGATGTTATTTTTCGACAAAAATACTGAAATAAAAATACAAGCATATAAAAATTATATTCACATATGTATGTATTGCCTATAGCTTTCATAGAGTCGCTAATTTTCAGTAAATTCAGGCAATACTTCAATACTAACACTAGGTACTGAACTTCCATGAAATTGCCTTCTATATACTATTAATATAAGGCTGAATAATTCGTATATTTCAAAGCGCCTAGGCTGTTCTATTTGAAAAAAAAAGTTGGGTATATACTACTACCTAAAGAAGCGAAACCGCGAGCAGTAACTAAGTGTATATCAAATCAAAAATTTCACTTACCACGAAGTTTTTTAGCAGATGGTTTTGTCACTGCACCGTTCATTCTCTTAAGTTTTGTTTGCTGATTGCAGACCATGGTTTCCAATAACTATCACTTTAAATAAATCTAATTTACTGAATTTACCAAAGCTTTCAGAGGTCTGGCGGCCTAGATGGATCGCGATACACTGACTGAAAAATCTACTTTTCAGATGCTTTTATGCCCTTCAGTAATGACACCCCGCAGCCGCGTAAACCGAAACGCCATTTTTTGTCTCGCTCTGTCATTAGCATTTCTATGCGTGGGAATAAGAAATATAATGTGTAATTAATTAACGACTTCTAAGAACGTGAAATAGTAACGATAGATAGTTTGACCTTTAAAAATTGTCATCTTTTTTAATATGCCTATATAGGTAAAATTAATTAATTAATGAAGAGATATTCAGATTTAAATATCAAATTTAATATTCGTAGAATTTTCTTAACAACGAGAAAAATACCTACATATTTATTTCTCTTACATAACCGGAAGTTTAACTTTATTTTAAGAGTCGATACTACCTCTGTAGCTCACATTGTTTCGCATCAACATTTGCTGTATCGACAATACTGTACCATTATTTTTGTAATTAATACACAATTTAGTAGAGGATATATACTAAGCGTCATAATAGACCAAAACGCGATTCCTTGATATTTTCTCGATAGAAAAAAAAACCAAAGTTACCTCTAAAATTACAAATTAACGGCTGGCATTACGTAAGGAGTGTACACAACATCACACAATTATGAATAATAACTGAACTTACATTTACTTAGTTATCATACGGTTTGAATTTTTAATACAATAAAAATAGGACATACAATTTTAATACAATCCGTGCAATATCTGATCGGCACCGACTGGCCGGTGGCTGATACGAAGGAACTAAAGTGAACTTTATGTCTTTAATTACTAAGATCAAACTTGCTTGCGCAAACATTTGCTGACAACAAATAACAAGATGGCTTGAATATTATATTCACATCACTTGCATTGCCTTTCATTGAGTCGCTAACTTTCAGCAAATTCAGGCAATACTTCAGTAGGTACTACCACTAGGTACTGAACTTTCATGTAAGGTTTTTTTTTAAATATCACTTAAATTACCACGAAGTTTTTTAGCAGCCGGTTTTGTCGCTGCATCTGTTCTCTTAAATTGTTTATGCTGATGGCGGGCCACTGTTACCAAAAAATTACTGAATTTCTCAAAGCTTTCAGCGGTCTAACCGCCTAGAGGGATCGAGAATATCGAGATGCACTGACTGAAAAATGTACTGTCACATGTTTTATCTCTTTCTGCTCTTTCAGTAATGACACCCCGCAGCCCCCGCTTAACCGAAACGCTCTTTCTGTCTCGCTCTCTCATTAACATTTCTGGGCGTGGGTATCAAAATTGTAATTTGTAATTAATTAACGACTTCTAAGAACCATGACATGGTGTAGATAGATGCTTTTTAGAAATATACTTATAGGTATTCTAGCTTTACAACGTAAAAAAACTGTATTATCTTACATTTAAACCAAGAATAAAAATAATTATTGAAATATTTTTTTAATAAATAAGATAAGATGCCTTGAATATAATATTCACATCATTTGCATTGCCTATAACTTACATAGAGTCGCTAATTTTCAGCAAACTCAGGCAATACTTCAGTAGGTACTACCACTAGGTACTGAACTTTCAGGTAAGAAATTATTTTAAAATATCACTTACCACGAAGTTTTTTAGCAGCCGGTTTTGTCGCTGCAGCCATTCTCTTAAATCTTTTATGCTGATGGCGGGTCATGTTTTCCTTAACACACTGTCACGTCAAACTAATTTACCGATAATTTACTAAATTTATCAAAGCTTTCAGAGGTCTAGCCGCCTAGAGGGATCGCGATACACTGACTGAAAAATGTACCTTCACATGATTTTATCCCTTTCAGTAACGACACCCCGCAGCGCCCGCGTCACCGAAACTTTCTTTCTGTCTCGCTCTCTCATTAACATTTCTGTGCGTGGTAATCAAAATTGCAATTTGTAATTAATTAACGACTTCTAAGAACAAGAAATGGTGTCGAACCTATTAAACCTTTACTCTATGTAGATATTCATATTTAAAATAGTAAAATAATTATTGAAAGATACATTCAGAGTTAAACATCTAATTTATTATTCTCGCGTAGAATTTTTTTAACAATAAGTAAAATAACTATTCTGTTTATACCTACATAATTGATTTCTCTTACATAACCGGAAGTTTAACTTTATTTTAAGGATCGATGTTACCTCACAATGTTTCGATAAAACATTTGCTGTAACGACAATACTGGACCATTATTTTTGTAATCAATACACAATAAGCGTCATATAGGCCAAAAACCCGATTTCATAGAAAAAAAAAACAAAGTTACCTCTAAGATTACAAATAAAACGCTGGACAACATCACACAATTTTGAATAATAACTCAACTTACACTTACTTTGTTATTATAAGTATGGTTTGGGTTTTAAATACAATAAAAAAAATTAATACAATCCGCGCCCTATCTGACCGGCACCGACCGGCCCGTGGCTGAAGTGAAGCTACTAAAATGAACTTTATGACTTTAATTATTAAGATCAAACTTGCTTGCGTAAACATTTGCTGACAACAAATTAACTCTTAAATAAATAAAACAGTGACAGATGGCTTGAATCTATATTCATATCCGACAAAATATATAAAGATGACCACTCGTTAGGTATAGCCTCAAAAAAAACATTGGCTAATGACGAAGAATTTGCCTTCCACTGGGCCGGCAACGGTTCCCGGAAGCTGTAAGGGAACCCGTGAAGTATAAAAAAAACTATGTAGCTAGAGGTTTCTTTCATAGAGTCGCTAATTGTCAGCAAATTCAGGCAATACTTCAGTCAGTACTAAAATTTCCTAAAAAAAATTATTTTAAAATATCACTTACCACGAAGTTTTTTAGCAGCCGGCTTTGTCGCTGCAGCCTTTCTCTTAATTTGCTTTTGCTGATGGCGGGCCATTGTTTTTAATACACTATCATTTCACACAAATTTACTGAACATTTTGAATTTATCAAAGCTTTCAGAGGTCTAGGCGCCTCGAGCGATTGCGATACACTGACTGAAAAATGCACTTACTCACGCTTTTATACCCTTCAGAGTAATGCACCCCCACCCCCGCGTAAACCGAAACCTTCTTCCCGTCTCGCTCTCACAAGGGAATCAAAAATACAATGAATAAATAATTAATTAACGACTTCCAAGGAATTGGCATATTTTAGAAATATTTATCCTTATAGGTATTCTGGTTTTCTGATTTTAGAGATGTTGAAAAATAATATGTTTAAACTAAGAGTAGGTATCCACATTAAAATATATGTAGATAAAGAACTTTATTATTAAATTTTGGCCAAAATCACTGATGATATAAATAAGAAAATTGGAAGGTATATTTCCTTAGGGGGTGTAGAGGAAATTACACCCTATCATCACGCACATAGGGCTAGGAAGAGAACTCAGGGAGAGCTGGCTTCTTGATTCATCATACCTTTCATACATACATTGCATCCTTTCGCTTTTAATTACAAATACTTAATTCTTATTTTTCTTACAGAAATCGGTCCAGTATTTTCGGATTATCAACTTCTATACTACTTCTTAAAACAATCATCTTCACACTCTTTATTATAATATTAGTATATATATATATAACGGATTAGACAGCAAACGCCATGTAAACTCGCTGGGGCTAACTCCTTTCACGACTTGATTCACTTATTCTGTTAATGCTCAGCTCCTAAACATGATACGTCCATGTTTAATAGTCGTAAACCTTCCCAGTGAATCACCCTATCTAATAGTGAAAACCTCAACAAAATTCGTTCAGTAGTTTTTGTAAAAGATTGTTCACATGTAAATTCCATCATGAAATTGTATATCATCATAACAACATACAAAGTCCCCTTCCGCATCTGTCTGTCTGTAACTTTTTCACGTAAAAACTACTGTACTGATTTTATTGAGGTTTTCACTATTAGATAGAGTGGTTCACTGGGAAGGTTTACGACTATTAAACATGGACGTATCATGTTTAGGAGCTGAGCACTAACAGTATAAGTGAATCAAGTCGGAGAAAAAGTTAGCTCCAGCGAGTTTTCATGGCGTATATTGTCTAATTCGTCGGAGATATAACAAGATGATGTAGGAAAGAATTGTGTAGAATAAAATTATGTACAAAAAAGTCCGCGGTAGCATATATCCGTCTCCAATAGACAAGTAGTTATGTGAGTATTCAAATTTTTGTACAAAGACAATCGAACGCGCCAACTCTTATAAATTGACCTATACATCTACCTACACTATACTTTCTTACACGATCGTCAATATCTCAACTCTTCCATTAACATTCGCTCTGTAAATACTAATATCTTAACTCTCGGAGCTAGTTATGAAATGCTACGAACGCAAAGTGTTTCGTAGCACGTGCGTAGCTTCCTTCGTAGCATTATTTTTAATCACATACGTGGTATTAAAAATGTACACATACATACATATGCATGCAGAGAGTATGGAGCGCCAGTTCTCTCGACCTTTGCATACTTCTCTTGCTACCCTGTTGCACCCCTATTTAAGGGTTATTTTTCAAAAAAATCCTTTAGATCACCTCCTAAACTTCTATGTCCTCTAGCTAATTTCAAGTACATTGCCCGTTGCACCCCTGCTTAAGGGATGTTTTTAGAAATCCTAAAACACGTGTTTTATTATTTGTTTTGAAGAGTACAAACGCTTACACCTTATTTCATCCCCTTAGGGTAGGTAGCGTGATGGTAAATAGCCTATAACCTTTCTAAAGAATTGGGCTATCAAATTCAAAAATATTTTTTCAAATCAGCCTAATAGTTCCAGCAACAGTATAGATTGCTTTCATTACAAATTCCTTCAGCATTCCCCTTTCAATTTTACAGTCACTGCACATTTTTCAGAAGTAGTTTTTTTTATAAGAATTAAACTGTAAATATTCTTTTATCTTTCTCCATCACAAGACTATAATATAATGGCACTCATAAACAGGTAATGACCTATTCATAAAATTGGTTTTGTCAATCTTTACACAAAGCCAGATGAACAAGAAATTTTAATTAAATTCCAACACCGTATTCATAATGTACTAACTTATCGCCCCCGGCGTGTTGCCCGTATCACGTCTGTGTCACAGCTTATTTTCTCCGAATCTACTGGACAAAAAATGTTGAAACTTGGTACATATTTAGAGTTTCATGACCGAATCACGGACGAAAGAAAAGAGGGGAAAAAATATAGAATACTTACATATTTTTTAAAAAAAAATATTTATATTTATTTAAAATACAGGTACGAAAATTGACCCTTTATCTCCGGAACTACTGAGTCTACAAATTTTAAGTCCAAATTACGTCACTATTCCTTATACAACGCGTACCAAATATTTTTTCAAATTGGTTCAGTATTTTTCGAAGCTTACTTAGTACCTACGCACTTCTTTTTAAATCTGACCATGCTTAGTCATCTTAAATATCTATATAATACTAGGTTGTTACTATTTGCTTGCATTCACGTAGGTATTGCGCAAAAATAGAAAAAAAAACCGGGATAAACAGCAAAGCAGTGTGGCCAGATACACCGGTGTCCACTTTTTACCATAACATAAAAAGTAGCATACTCACTCTCTGGCCCTCCAATAATTTCTGTGCAAAAAAAACATGTCGATCCGTTGCGCTGTTTTGGCGTACCTATAAGAGAGACAAACAAACAAACAAATACACCTTAGCATTTAAATATTAGTCTAACATCAGGCGATGACGAAGTCTCAACAGCAAAGCTTCAAATAAAAAAACGATTAACTAATTATATACTGTTTTTATTGCCTGAGCTTAATGACTTGTTAATTCTCAGGAATTATCAACAGAGAGGTTTTTCCATCTAAATATACCTCCACAGAACTGGCCACTCGTTAGGTATAGCCTCACAAATACCATCGGCTAAACGAGGTAGACTTGGTCTACTGCTGGGTACCCTGGAACCGATAACACAGTTTTGGGAGGTGTAAGGGCAACTCGTAAAAAAAAAATACAACAGAGATATTAATCCTATATAATATCTATAGATAACGCGGTTGCTTTGTGTAAATAATTCAACTATTATTTTTAAATAGCAAATATTGTTGTAGTAAAAAAAACAAGAAATTGTGTTTTAAATTTACTAAAGACGTTCTTATAAATAAATTTCAGGATTGTCTACATTTAGATCTCAAATCTTTTGTCGGTGAAGTAGACAACCACACCATAATTATCATAATATTGAACTTGGCTCCCATAATTGTCTTTCTTATACCGCCCTTAGATTTGATATGTCACATGATGCACTTGCAACTTCTTAATTTATATTACGCATATATACCTACGTCCGTGATTGGGTTATAAACTCTACATAAATGTACCAAATTTCAACCTTTTTAGTCCAGTAGATTCGGAGAAAATAACCTGTGACAGACAGTATTATCGAATGTACAAAACTCTAAAAAATATTAGCTAAATCGGTCCAGCCGTTCCCAAGTGATGCTTTTACTAACAAACAGCATTAAATTTGTATTTATATACATAATTTTGCATGCACTCTGCGTTCTGTACTTTTACTCTAAATTCATGATATTCTAAGTTGATTTTTCAGTTAGTCTAGTAATCAATCTGAAAATCAAATAAATTAGACACGTAAATTAAGTTTTTACAATACCTGAGGTTGTAACTTTAGAGGATCGACCGTGCTATGTTCATTTTGTCTAAACGAAGAAAACATTTTACGACTTACCCCTAAATATTCATTTACAAAAAATTTAAGGTTGTGTAAAAAAGCAGCCATATTGTTGTGCTATGTCTGTCTGTCTGTTTTTCACGGGATTCTACATTCTTAACTAAATAATATTTAGGACTTTAAAATCTCATTTTTTTCCTAGCAAGTGAGTTATACGTTCTAAAGTATATACTTATTAAAGAAAAAGTCCTTGAAGTAAACACATAAGCCAAAACTAGTCTTATTAACATTATCATAAATCTGTGTCACTAGTACCATCAATGGTACAAATCGATGGTACTACTGACCCGGAGACGTGGAGAGTAACAAAAAGTTTAAAAAAATCTACCAACTACTGTAACTACCCAGAGCGGAAGCAGTCTTCCTGACTTAACCGAAGATTTTTTGAGGCTATACCTAACGAGTGACTGCATCCTGTAGTGGAAAAGCCTCTTTGAACGGTTTGTCGGATTGTACATAGATTTTTTATTATAAAAACCAATTGGTACCTACATGATCGGATGTGGGGATCGAAACCGCGACTTATCAATTCAAATTTATATTTATTGACTTATTTTATCCTATATCACAATAATATAACAACAATTCAATAACAATAAAAAACAATTAAAATTATATAAGTACCACAAATAGTCAATTAAATTAGAAAAATATTTATTTATTACACACATAACGTCATATTATTTTATTGAATAAAATCAATTTTCAACAAGCCATTACTCCTACATTGAAACTTACTATCTATACTAATCTATACTAATATTATAAAGAGGAAAGATTTGTATTTTTGTGTATGTTTGTAATGAATAAACTCAAAAACTCCTGTGCCGATTTAAAAAATTCTTTCACCATTGGAAAGCTACATTCGCCCTGAGTGACATAGGCTATATTCTATTTTTTTTTAAATTAGGAATCCTTACTAAAACTCCAATAATGTAACCCAAGATGTAAAAAAAAAGAAATTCCTTACATCGCGTGCGCTGCGAAAACTATTGATGAAACAGAGGTAATAGTGGTAGTGGTAGAAGGTAGGGGGTAGGAGTAGAAGTAGGAGTAGGGCGATTGGACGAATCCACCGAAATCGACCACAGACTCGTCCAATCCGTTTTCTCACACTCACATGTGTTTGTTCGCCTTTGTTTAATCGAATCTTGTGTGTCTGTGTGGGTAAGTGAATTGGATGTGATCTAGATCGTATGATTTACATTGCTAATGTGTGGCCTGAGTTCAATCTCGATCATACGGCGGCCGGACCGAAAATTTTCTGTGAGATACCGGACCAGTGCGTCGGCTACTTTAGACGTCTTCCACTTCCACTTTCAGTCAGTACCAAATATTTTGCAGTTCACAAAATGGCGACCGAGGATGTAACCCAGAAAGACCAGGATCTATCCAGCATGGAGAGTGATGGGTGTGCAGCATGTTGTGGAATAGAACCTATCATAGATATGGTGGCTATAGAGAACGCACTTCAGGAACAAGAGAAGAAGTTGAGAGGGGAATTTAAGCAGCAAATGAAACTAGAAATGGAATATGTGAAGGATAGATTTGACTTTATTTTGCAGTTAGTACATTTTTTTTTCTATTTTTAACCGATTTCGGAAAAAAGGAGAAGGTTCTCAATTCGGACCGTATTTTTTGTTATGTATTAAACATCGGTTGCTATTAACACGAAGTTTACCTAAATGGCCACACATTCGTCCAATCTCCGGCGCGTCGCTTACGGTCCACCGAAGACCACAGACTCGTCCACATCTTGTAACGAACGGTCCGCCTAGATCATCCGGCGGCCGGAATGGGAAATAGCACCAATGTGTGGCCTACTTAACTCTACAAGCGCTAACTCCACAAACTATACATCTTGGTTAAAAAGTTATAAATACCTACGTGCAGAGCCTAAATATTTTTTTCTTTTAATAATTTAATTATTTACATACAACAATATGAAAACTGGCCAAGTGCGAGTCGGACTCGCGCACGAAGGGTTCCGTATCATTATCTATAAAAACGGGGGGAAAAAAACACGTTTTTTGTATGGGAGCCCCCTTAAATATTTATTTATTCTGTTTCTTAGTATTTGTTGTTATAGCGGCAACAGAAATACATCATCTGTGAAAATTTCAACTGATTAACTATCATGGTTCATGAGATACAGCCTGGTGACAGACGGACAGACAGACGGACGGACAGCGGAGTCTTACTAATAGGGTTTCCGTTTTTACCCTTTGGGTACGGATCCCTGAAAATGGCCAAGAGCGAGTCGACCTCGCGTGGAGAGAGTTTCGTACCATTTTTTTCCGTAACAAGACAGAATTTTCGTGCAACTTTTCCTGTAAATTATTTTTCAAAATTTTAATCTCAGTGCTTTCGGAGATGGGGGGGGGTGACTCAATTTTCGTATATTTCCTTTAATATAATTTAAACTATGCATATTAAAATGAGGAAGGAGCCAGCCCACTTGTCACAAGAGAATATTGGTCAGTCATGGAAATATAGCCTACATTACTCTCCTTTCTATTTGTGTAAAAATTTTCAGAATCTGATTATTAGTTTCAGAGATCACATTTTACATCCAAACTTACAAAGTTTATCTCTTTATAATATAGATAATAAAGTAATCGTTTGCTTAATGACTTGTTTTTCACAGACGACACAAATTGACACAATAGATAATGAATAGAAACTAATTAGCAAGGCAGGATTTTTTTTCAGGAATTTGAAATGACGCACCTGCACGGTATATTTAATGATTTTTTTAAGAAACTGACTTCAAAATATTCACTGAAAGAGGAAGGCTCAGCTGTTGCTCTGAAAATTGTTTTGTGTTGACCTGAAAGAAGTGTACAGTATGGCTGATTTGAAATTCACCGGACTCGAACCTTACATCACGAAGAGTTTTCTTAATTTTAGGAAATGTAAAGAAATCGTTAGGGCTTAGGCTGTGTGAGCTTGCGTTGTCATGATGTATGATGCGTTGCTTTGGGTTAGATTTCCGAAGTACCACTCTGCATTAACCGTTTTATGATCTTCAAGTCCAATCGTCGCAACATGACCGGTTTTCGCCACGAATGTAGCCACCATCTTCTTTACAGTGCTTCGAGAGCGAACAACTTTAGTCGGCTTTGGCTCGTCTTGGAAGACCCAGATTATGGATTGTGTCGTAGACGTGATTTGACTCTCATCGGTTAAACCTTTAAAGAGTTTTCTTACACCATCTGACGCGCTTATGATCGTCGGAATTCAAATGCGGAATAAGAATTATCGCAAACAGACATACAGACACACGTCGAGTGATCCTAAAAACCTTGAAATCTAATCTAAACATTAAAAATAATTAAATACACCAGGTCCTCGTGGAATTGTGGCAAGAATACTAGGTGCATTTCCCCGCTGAATCGCGTTGCTGATTCGTTGAGCAAGGAAGAAGCCAGCTCTTTTGTCACCAGAAGAGATGATCAGTCTTGGAAATATAGCCTACATTACGCAGGGATATCGTAGCTTTCTATTCGTGAAATAATTTTCAGAATCTGATCAGTACCTAGTTTCAGAGATTACTTACAAAGTTTACATCTTTATAATATTAGTATAGATAATAATAGATAATAAAATAATAGTTTGCTTAATGACTTGTTTATGACAAACGACACAAATCGTCACAATAGATAAATGAATAGAAACTAATGATATAATTAGAAAGGGAGGATTTTTTTTCAGGAATTTGTTTAGACGTACCTGCCTATTTAATATTTTTTTCAAGAAACAGACTTCAAAATATTCCCTGAAAGCTTTTAAATCCTATCTTTAACTAGCGAAGCCGGGCTGAAAGTTCAGCTGTTGCTCTGAAAACTGTTTAGTATTGTGTTGACCTGAAAGAATGACATTACTGTTCCGCCCCTTTAGGACGTATATATAGCCTATAAACCTTCCTCAAGAATTGGGCTATCAATATGTTCAACATTAGCGCAATATATGTTCTGCGTCGAAAGTAGGTATTATTTCTTCTTATTCTATTTTATAATGGTCCCATCAATGTTAAGGGGCGGTGGTCAAGGTCATCTTGTATCTGTCAAAAATATGGCAAATCTCAGTTAATCCTGGAAACGTGAGTTTATTTATACAACGTTGGATTTCACATCCGGTCATGGCGACATACGCACGCGTTTTCGTCGTGGCGTGATGTGGAATCCAGTTTAATCCTGTTCGCGCTGTGATGGTTGTGATTAATCAGTGATTAATAAGACATATCACGGTCGGCGGGATTATCTTAAATACCGATTTATCGGCTATAAACACTATAAAGGCTATAATACTTGACATTGGCAAATCACCGATGAACATTGGTGGAGCCATAATAAAAAAGAAGAAGAAGTTATACAACGTTTCCTTAGCACACAGTTGATAGTTATTATTTTAAATTGGATTGAGTCATATTTTTATGATTTAGGGTTCTTGCCTGTTCAGGATTAACTGAGAATTGCCATATTTTTGACAGATACAAGATGACTGAGAGCCACGGACCCTTAATCGATGATTTGCCAATGTCAAGGTCACAGTAACAATAGCCAAGATGTTCCCGCCGACTGTGATATGTCTTATCAACCATTTATTTAAAATCGCGTGCACGGGAGTAGGGTAAAAACAGTACCTGACAAAATAAAAAAAAACTTATACAACATAGACATAATTTTACAATAAAAAGATAGATAATTACCAAAAAAATATTCGTGTTAATTTTTGTAATGATACCATCTACTTATATTATAGCCATAAAATTTGATAAATAAAGTTTTTAGAGGTGTATTTAGGATTTTTTTCATCTAGTAAATGTTTCTAATCATATTTTCAATACAATAAAAAGATTTGTCATATCCTTAAAATCAATTTAAAAAAATCAGTTTCGTAAATAGATCAGGTTTTTTGAAAAAAATTATTAAAAATTGGATTTTGATAACTCACTTCCTCAAAGATTTTTCACTTCTCATAAATTAATATCTAACTTTCAAATCGGTTCAGTAATATTTGTGTTTATAATAAGTATAAACAAAAACTAACTCACGCCACTTTGGTATGTATAAAATATAAACAATGATAAAATAAACCGTGTACCTACTGCATTTTTTTGCAACGTTTTCAAGAAACACGACACCTGTATAATTCACAATGATAATTGTGGGCATATTTTAAATAACAATATCCTTTAATAGTTAGTAATTAGATACAGTGAATGGCGGCAGGGTCAAAGAAAGGATGGGTGAATCGATCTTAAAATGCTCAAAATAGCTCAACATAGGCTAGGTACCTACTCGAAAAATACCTTGGTACCTGCTGTCTTCCGCTAGGTACCTTGGAACCAGTTATGGCTTTGATTATATGTAGATTAAGGTACCCAAACAAATTAAATTGATGTGTCTGTCCAGTCTGTATGTGAATTCAAAATACAATCTATATATTTAAAGGGGTAGGCAGAGACAATCGAATGCCATTTGTTACGATCCCGACTTTTTGGCTTCTTTTTTATTCATCATACCTTTCATACATGCTCGGCGATTGTGTGTACCTACTTTTAATATTTCCATCAATCAATACATTTTTTATATGTTTTATTAAAGTACACCTAGGTCGTCCTCTGCCAGAATTTCCTTTCACTTCAGCCATATAAACCTTTTTAGTCAATCTTTCATCCTTCATTCTTTCAACGTGTCCAAACCAGCGTAAACTACTTTTCTTCATTTTAGTCACAGCATCATCTTCTTTAATAACATTGTTCCGGATGATGTTAATTAATACACTTTATATCACACATTCTAGGTAAAGACTGCATTTATCTTACTTTCATGCTTCTTATTCCATACCCAAGTCTCGCTTCCATAAGTAAGTGATGGAACTAAAACAGCATTATGTATATTAATTTTACTTTTAGTTGTAAGTTGAAGTTGTGTATTTCTGCATATGTATATGTATTTTTTTACAATATAAAAATATAAAAAAATATTAACTTAAAAACTACTGTTCGGATTTTCAAACGGTTTTCAGCAATAGAAAGAGGGATTATCTTGGAAGGTTATAAGCTATAAGCTATAATTTATGAACATTTTGCGAAAATAACCTAACGGCATAATGATATTTGTCAATTAAATGTGTGGGTATTACAATTGTCGCGAATAAGGTAGGCTCTGAAACGACTGAATGGATGGAAATTATAATGAAACTTTCACGGAATTTGCTGAAAGCTAATATTAAATATTTAAAAATATATTTTTCACCAGAAATGAACAAGTTCGAGCTTCACAAATGCTCAGAGAAGCTCATAGGGAACGTTCGGAAAAAATTGGTGCTCTCAAAACTCAATTGGAATGTAAGAATCTTGCTGGACTCATGTATGTGCTTTGTTTGGAGAGAAGGAAGAGTCGACTGGAGAGGATGCGTATCATTGAAGGTAAGTTTTTTTATTACTAACGTTTCATTTGTGTCAAATATTTATCTTTTGAAAGCTATTTAAGACTCTGTACAACGGCTAGAGAAAGTTAGATGCCCCGCCTTAGAGGCATGACCTAATTATTGGCTCCCCGCGTCCCCCGTCGCCACCGTATTGCAAATATACAGTTCGAAGGTTGGTTTACGTCTGCGTCAAGTTTTTTTTAAATAGTAAAGCTGCAATATAAACTAAAATGTAAATAATAATGTAAACGCTTCGACATATAGTTATCGTGTAATTTAACATGTCGTCAAGCATTGTAATTGTAATTGTAATTGTATGTAATTTGTATGGGACAAAAGTTATGAGGCCTTTTTTTAGTTCTATCTATTTGCCTGTTTTACAAATACAAGTACCTACTACTAGAATGCAATTGATAGATTTTGCTCAAAAATCCCTTATGTGATAGGAAAATGCTCACGATTCTTTCATTAGGTAATATTATATCCTGTATCCTTTACATAGCAATTTCCAAGTTTTAACAAGATTCCAATGGAATGATTCACATAATTACTCAGATATGCTTTTAATAAATATACTATCAGGAGCAGAATTGCAAGGACCACTTTAAAAAAATTTGCTTGGTTCATTCATATCTATTTGAATGTCATTGAGCTTTAATGTGATAGGTTGACATTACGCCATTATTTAAATCAGGTAGTACTTCTGACCCCACAAACTTTAGACCTATTTCAGTACTACCTACTTTTAGTAAAATTTTCGAAAAAATTATGCTATTACAATTATTAAAGCATTTTTATAAAAATAGTCTCTTACATAATAAACAATTTGGTTTTACTCGGGATCGCTCAACGACTGATGCTAATGTTGAGTTAATTAAACATATTTTTGATGCCTGGGAGGAGTCACACGATGCTCTGGGAATGTTCTGTGATTTATCCAAGGCGTTCGATTGTGTCCATCATGAAACATTTATTAAGAAATTATATCACTATGGAGTTAGAAATACAGCTTTGACTGTATTGAAATCATATTTACAGGGCAGAATTCAAAAAGTGGACGTGAATGGAAAGCTTTCTTCCGGCTCAATAGTTTCAATCGGTGTACCACAGGGCTCGATCTTAGGTCCTTTTCTATTCCTCGTCTATATTAATGACTTACCTTGCCTCGTAAGGGATAATCATGACATTGTGCTATTTGCAGATGACACATCCATCACTTCTATTTAAAATAAAACGACAGCAACAGGTTATTCAAGATGTGAACCATGCACTATCAAAAGTAGTTAACTGGTTTAATGTAAATAACTTGCTATTGAATAGCAATAAAACTAAATGTATAAAATTTACATTACCAAATGTAAAGCAAGTTAAAACCAGTATAATTATTAAAAATGAGGAATTAGAGGCTGTAGATGCTACAACATTTTTAGGTCTGAGATTGGACGCGAAACTGCAATGGGGTCCTCATATCAATAATCTTTCAAATAAACTTAGCTCTGCTACTTTTGCAGTAGAAAATATTCGACAGCTGACTGATATGGACACGGCTAGATTGGTTTATTTTAGCTACTTCCACAGCGTTATGTCATGGAATTCTTGTGTGGGGTAATGCCGCGGATGTAAATAGTATTTTTATTTTACAAAAAAGGGGTATTCGTGCTATATACAAAATGGGTCCACGAGAGTCACTAAGGGAAAAATTTAAAAGTATTAATGTGTATAGTCAGTATATATTTGAAAATTTAATGTATGTCCGTTAAAATATTTCTACATTTAAAAGAAATAGTGATAGGCATAATGTAAATACAAGAAGTAAACATAAGCTTGCACCGCTCTCTGCTAGGCTCCATAAGGTTGGAGGTTCATTTTAATGTTGTTGTGTGAAATTTTATAACAAACTTCCAACCCATGTACAAGATTTGTCTATTAAGAAATTTAAATTATTTATTAAAAGTAAACTTATGTCCAAAGCATATTACCATATAGATGATTATTTGAAGGATGGTAAAGCTTGGGATTAAATTGTTATACTTAGCTAAATGTAACTTTATTTTATTTATTTTGGTTTGACGTTGATAAGCAATCCATGGATTCTACATCAATAAATATTATTTGATTTGATTTGATTTGAAATGAAACAATATAAAAACTTCAATGTGCAAGCGAATATAGCCTTTACGGGGTCATACCAACACTGCTCATTGTACGTACATCCGACTCAATTTAAAAATTATTTTAGAATACACCGGCTACATTCGAGCTCTTCAAGATATTCTAACTGAAGGACAGGATTTGATACTTCATCTTTCACGGGGTTACAAAACTGCAGCACGAGTCGATTACGAATGGCGACAGAGGATGCTCAAAGTTATTTATCAAGTAAGTGCTAAACACAAATTGGATATCTCTCCAAGAGAGGTGTGACATAGGCTAAATTTTATTTTGTTAGAAAATATCCACGGGCAATGCCGGGGGCGGAAAGCTAGTGTTTAATAAAAGTACACATCATAGAACACTAAGCCTATGGAGGGGCCATAGACGGGCTCCCCCTTTCGCCAATTATTCCCCTTTGACCAGTTATACTGACCAGGTGAGCAGTAATAAGTTACCTTAGTTCGTTGGTATTGTGATGTTTTAAACGGGAAAGGCGATCTAGGGCGTCAAACTTAGTGTTTCCAATCATTAATTATAATTATTATGTTTGTGTTTAACATAATCATCATATAACGTAAAATCCGTTGCGACAATAAAACGACAGAAAAATACAGTGGTGGGCTAGTACTAAGCGTTTACCCCCCCAGAAGTGGCAGAAAAAAATGTTCGGTAATTTACACCCTTCACGTCTCCTTTGGTAAATACTCAAAGAGTACACATAGGTCGTTCTCCTTTATCGGCCATAGTCCAGTCTAGGATACTCCAATTCTTTGGACACGTGTCACGGCGGGACAACGACTCCATAGAGCGTCTTGTCCTGCAGGGTAGGGTCGATCGAAGGCACAAGAACACGCGGCAGATCACCCATGTGATGGACCGACCAGATTAAATGTGTGGTGGGCGGCCCATTGCACGAGTGAACGTATCACAGCCGATAGAGAGGGGTGGCGTCGCATCGTGAGACGAATCACGGCTGTCCGAAATCTTGCTGCAACATGATGACCACGACTGCTCTGTCAAGAGTGAACCGACAAGGAAAAAGAAGGTCGTCCTCTGCCAGCATTTCCTTTTACTTCAGCCATATAAACCTATTTAGTCAATCTTTCATCCTTCATATAAATATCTATTTAACATAATTAAATAATGATTAAATATGAATTTATTGTTAACGGGAGCGCCAATGTATTTTTTTAAATATATGGTACCAAGGTTGCCAATGTCAAGTATTTTATATAGCCTTTATAGTGTTTATAGACGATTAATCGGTATTTAAGATAATCCCGCCGACCGTGATACGTTCTATTAATCACTGACTAATCACAACTATCACAGCATCATGTCACGGCGGGACGCGTGCGTTGTATCATGTATGACGTAGAATCCTACTTAGAACTTTCACTTCAAAAATATTTATTTTGAAATCACTGACTGAAACCAATCAAATATTTACATGCAAAATCATATTTTTAGAAGAAGTATGGTTCATAGTTTAACTCGATTGAGCACAAGTGACAGACTATCTCTGGCCAAACCTTCCTATTTCTTTTCATTCATGGAGTCACCACAGTTTCAGAACTTCGTTTGCGACTTCACCGGCGGCACTAAGGAGGACATTCAGCATTTCTTTGATCTCCCCAAACTATGTAAAATATGTTCACCAACTAAAGATAATGAAAATGAAGACCCTTGTGAAAATTATGAACAGGAAGTGTTGCCAGGTAAATTTAAGGCCATATGACCGACTAAGGAGCATTGACATTGTTGGATACTACTCCGCTCCTAAAAGACATAGCGTGATGTTATATACACAGAAACCTTCCTTGTGAATAAGTCTATCTATTAGTGAAAAACCGTATCAAAATCGGTCCAGTAGTTCCGAGTCTATTAATCTCCGAGTTCTCGATTATTTTGAGAGATAATTTTGTAAATATGAATTGTCTATTCTATTCTATTTTTTGTGCTATGGCTCCATCAGGGTTTTGATGATTCCGCCAATGTTAAGTATTATAGACATTATAAGTATCAATATGCCATTTAATCGGTAGCTAAGATGATCTCGCCGACTGTATCATAGCGTCCCCATTATGTCACGACGGAGCGCGTGCGTCGGTCGCCACGACATGTAAAATCATAATTATATAATATTATAAAACATGTGACCATTTCACACAAAAACTACTGAACAGATGGTGAAGTGGTCGATGGGGAAATGAGTGATGAAAGAGAACGCATTTATCTAGAATCGCGCGCACGCGAGCAGGATAGACACAGTAAGCGATTCAATGTAAGCTATAATTTTTGTTTAAAACGCAATTTAAAAAAAACTTATACAACATAGAAATAATTTTACAATGAAACGATATAATTACCAAAAAAATTATATATTATTAATTTTTGTAATGATACCATCTATATTATAGCCATAAAATTTGATAAATAAAATTTTCAGAGGTGTATTTAGGATTTTTTTCTATCGATTAAAATGTTTCAAATCATATTATCAAAACAATAACAATATTTGTCATATCCTTAAAATTTATATATATTTTTTTCAGTTTCGTAAATTGATCAAATTTTCTGAAAAATGTGATTAAAAATTGGATTTTGATGATTGACTTCCCCTTAAACAGAAGTTGAATCAAGTCTTGAAAAAGTTACTCCCAACGACTCTGATGGCGTATGCTGTCTAATACTGTCAGAGATTATGTAGGAGAGAATTGTGTAGAATAGAATGATCTACAAAAAAGTCCGCGGTAGCATTAATAGATAAGTCTTATAGTAGTTATAAGCGTATGTATATATTGTTGTGAACCGATTTTTTACCTGAGTCATTTACCAGTAACTAGCGACCCCGTCCTCTTCTACAAACTTTTTACGATTTATGACATTTTGACCTTTTTTCTTTCTTTACGGATTACCTTACAGCTCCCGGGAACTGTTGCTGGCCCCAGGGTACTCAGCGAAAGACATAGTCAGTGGCCAGCTCTGTTGAGGTATGTAGATGGAAAAGCCTCTTTGTACGGTTTGTCGGATAATGTACATAGATTTTTTATTATAAAAACCCATTGTGGGGATCGAACTGGTGTTGATCGAACTTCTCAGTTGTGAGCCGACGTCTTTCCCACTTGACTATATTTCCCATAATATTTTTTCCATTTGGTCTAGAATATGAAGTGGAGAAGTCTTGGTGGGAGAAATTAGAAGAAGACGAGAACTGCAGGAGGCCGTTTGTGATGTTTGGTGATATGAGCGAGTTCAAACCGCCACAACGTCGAGCTGTCCTAAAAACTGTTAAAGCTACTAAAACTGCTCCTAAACGTTGGAAAGAATACGGTCAGTTACACAAATCTTAACGACCTTTATTGGGGTATGGCCAGAGACACCTGTAACAGTGTCCACTTGACGCCAGTTTGAACAGAACAGGTGGCAAATCTGTCGCTGCACTTAAGAGCCGTTGGTCAAGGTCATCTTGTATCTGTCAAAAATATGGCAAATCTCAGTTAATCCTGGAAAGGTGAGTTTATTTATACAACATTTCCTTACCACACAATTGTTAGTTATTATTTTAAATTGGATTGAGCCATATTTTCATTACTAATAGTTCTAAATAGCCATAGTTTTCAAAATGCAAAAGCAAGGCTCGTTTTGGAAACTATGGCTATTTAAAAGCCTAAATCATAAAAATATGGCTCAATCCAATTTAAAATAATAACTATCAATTGTGTGGTAAGGAAATGTTGTTTATATAAACTCAACTTTCCAGGATTAACTGAGATTTGCCATATTTTTGACAGTTATAAGATGACCTTAACCAATGGTCCTTAATGAACGTAAAGTGGTATCTTATATTGCAGTTATGTCACAGGTGAAGGTATTCGTTTCAAATCCAATGCTTTTCCAATTACACCACATTTACCTATTGATTAGCAAGTTATAGAGTGCGACCATTGGTATATGAAGTAAGCACACATACAAAAGTTTATTTTATATTATTCTAATATTTATCTATCTATCTATCTATCATAGGATTGATTGACTAAAGAGGTTTATATGGCTGAAGTGAAAGGAAAAGCTGCCAGAGGACGACCTGTGTGTACTTTTATTGAACATATAAAAATGTATTGATCGATGGCAATATTAAAAGTACACACAATCGCCGAGCATGTATGAATGGTGTGATGAATATAAAAGAAACGAAAGAGGTATGTCAAGATCGTAACATAGCATTTGATTGTCTCTGCCTATCCCTCTTAGGATAGAAGGCGTGATGATTATAAATGTACAAATCCATTTGAAAGATTATTTTTTTAATAGTACCTAGATGTTTGTCCGTATATATATTCGAACAAAAAAATAGCCTATGTCACTCAGGGATATAAAAGCTTTCTATTCGTGAAAGCGTTTTTAAAATCGGTTCAGTAGTTTAAGAGATTACCCCCTACATCTAAACTTACAAATTTTTATATTATGTTGTGTTTACAGTATTCAACGAAATGTTTTTAAGAAGAGATTGTTCAAATACGAAAGAAATAAAACATGAATATACTAAACACTTGCCGTCACCACCCAAGTGGGAATGTGAAGGTGTACAGACTATGGACGAGGTTGGTCAAAGAATTAATTAATTTAATGTTGTAATCAGAGCCAGACGCATATTTTTTTATTGCATAACTACAGTGGTGAAGCTATGAATGAAGGGAACTACTGCAACGAGAATCGTAATCATGTAAGAAAAGACAGACAGAATTTTCTACGCTTGAAGCTATGTAGATTGGGTAGGTATAGTAATCGCATATGATGTGTAACATCTGACATCTTACCTTGGTAATAAGCAACATTAACATTATAGCCTGAAAATATTAACACTTTATACACAACACTGTAGGTTAAGCGCACAGCTGATGCGTTCTCCTTCTCTATTTCCCTTTCACTTTCTCGTCACACACGCACACACTGTTGGCTGACAGTACCAACCTCTCGAAAAATCCCCGGCTTCCTGTTACACATCTTTTATCCCAAGAGGGGTAGGCAGAGACAATCGAATGACATTTGCTACGATCCTGACATACTTCTTTTGCTTCTTTTATATTCATCATACCTTTCATACATGATCGGCGATTGTGTGTATCATTTTTTCAATACATTTTTTATATGTTCAATGAAAATACACCTAGGTCGTCCTCTGTCAGCATTTCCTTTCACTTCAGCCATATAAACCTTTTTAGTCAATCTTTCATCCTTCATTCTTTCAACGTGTCCAAACCAGCGTAAACTACTTTTCTTCGTTTTAGTTTCACTCCGCATTCTTCTATAATGACATCGTTACGGATGCGGTAAGAATTTATCACGAGAGATTTTCCGGGATATAAAGTGAAGTTATACTCCGTTCTGCACTGAGATCTGTGCAATAAAAAACACTGATCCGTTTCTCTGTTCTGACGTGAAGAAAGACAAAGAAACGCACTTTAGCATTTATAATTAGTAATTAATACCATTAATTATAATGATCTATACTAATATTATAAAGTTTGTATGAAGGTAGAAAGTATATTTTAAATTATTTCACGAATAGAAAGCTACGATATCCCTGAGTTATATAGGCTCTATTTTATTTTGTTCTATTATATCCACGGGCGAAGCCGGGGGCGGAAAGCCAGTAGTTTATAATTATGAATATCTATTTATTTATTTTTTATTTATTTTATTTAGGAAATATCGTATGTTTTATTTCAGAACGACACTGTAGCAAGCAGCCGTCGAGTAACGACAACAAGTAACGACATTCGCGGAAATATGGGATCTATATTGAAAATTATGTCTGTATTATTTAAATTATTATAATACAAGCTTCTGTTCGCGGGAAATAGATCCAAAAATAAATAATCCCGTGGCTGTAATTTGCCCCTCCCCCGCCCGCTTTCGCGGTATCAAAAGTAGTATATGTCATTCTCTGACCCCTAAACTAGGACTATGCAAAAAATCATGTCGATCCCATGAAAAACAAAAACAAATTTAACCCACGGGAACTATACCTACATTGTTCCGGGATAAAAAGTAGTCTATTTGCTATTCCAGACTATAATCTATCTCTGTATAAATAGTACTCAGAATACAGAATAAACCAGAATCCCCATAATTTTTTTAAACTGAGGCTAAAAGTAGTACCCGGTTGTTGTGTTTCTTGATAATATAAGAATATCGAGCATAAACGAGCAAAAAATCACGTTTGTTGTATGGGAGCCCCCTTAAATATTTATTTTATTCTGTTTTTTAGTATTTGTTGTTATAGCGGCAACAGAAATACATCATCTGTGAAAATTTCAACTGTCTGACTATCACGGTTCATGAGATACAGCCTGGTGACAGACGGACAGACAGACAGACGGACGGACAGCGGAGCCTTAGTAATAGGGTTTCCGTTTTTACCCTTCGGGTACGGAACCCTAAAAATGAATAAGAACAAAGTATAGGTGTTATTTTTTATTAATATTACCCTATATCTTGATAATGAGAAAGAAATGATCCCTAAGTTGGTAAATTGTGACGAGAAGTGTGACGCGGGGGTGTATTCTGGTTTGTTCTATATTCTGAGCTTATATGTCACTCTCCAGACATCCAATTTTGATGTGTGATTTATGATACTTGAAAACACGGTATAAATGACTTATAGCGTTAGAACATTTTTTAAAATCACAAAAAATTTCGAAATGTTTTTTCTTGAATCCTAAATAATTACAAAAATCACATTTCGATACTCAGTAACATTGTCTAAGGGCGCCCCTCTTTTTATATGTTTGCAGCACTACTACCAGTTTTCCAAGCCCGTCTAAAACTGGCATCAAGTCCACGCTGCTGGCTGCGAGAGATTCAATGGAGATAGCATCTTCTACCAAGCTATTGCATGTACTGACATTCATATTCTATAATCTCTTTACACGCACACAAACATATCTTCGCGACCTTTATACCTTGCGGTGTAGCCAGAGACACCAGTAACAGTGTCCACTTGCAGCCAGTAGTCCATATTAATAAAAGCAGGCGGCAAACTGCTCTTAATGGACCTAGATTATACCTGCGTAGATATAACTTATCTGTTTAATTTTCATTAAAGAAAATTGGTGTTTATGAATGAAATTTGAACCAGTTCCGGTATTTCTGATATCATTTCAAATAGTTTTGTAGAGGACATGGCTCCCTGCGTCCCCCGTTTGGATCCATTGCATTCGCGAATATTCGCATGGTGGCCTAGTGGTTAAAACGTCTGATATTAACTAAGCAGACCACGGGTTCGATGATTTTATCCCAGATCCCGGCCATGTACCAATTCTTTATAATTAAAAACTTATGTACATATCGACAAACCATAATTAGAGGCATTTCCATCTAAATATACCTCAACAGAACTGGCCACTCGTTAGGTGTAGCCTCACAAATACAGGAGGCTAAAAGAGGGAGACTTGGTCTTCCACTGGGTAACCCGTGAAGAAAGAAAACTGGGTAAAGGAAATATTTTGAATGGCTTGATTCATCGATTCCAATTTATTCTAAAATAGTGAGCAATCACATCAAGCATTGTTTACTTCAGCTACTTTTGGTTTAAACATGGCCGGCCTGATCAAAATGTGATTTCATGACGTAACCTCATTCTCTAACCGCCACATTCTAAAACCCAATATTCGCATACGTTGCATTATTACTCCCTCAGATTACTCCATACTCCATAAGTTCCGTAAAGGTACACTTCGCAGCAAGTAGGTCACACATTGGTCCGGCATCGCACCGAAAATTTCTCAGTCCGGCCGCCAGACGATCTAGGCGGACCATTCGGTGTAAGAATTGGACGAGTCTGTGCTCGATTTCGGTGGACCGTACGGCGGCGCGCCGGCGATTGGACGAATGAGTGGGGGCACCTTTAGCCGCATAACGCATCGGTAACTTTTGAACTATGCGTCTGTGGGTACAACGCGTCATACGGTACTCTAACAACGGGTGGATCAGCTACATGATAGAGCCTATTTCTCGCCACACTTTTTTATAGTTTGATTTTTGTAATTCGTATGTATACCTACTGTCAAGTCATACAGGCAGGTACAAGGAATATAAGTACTCTAGGGATATCCAGCGACTAAACTTGGTCGCATGCGACAGTGCACCATTCAAAGTCGCGAAATAATCTCTCACTTTAGTATGAGTATCCATTCTACATATCTAATAATCATAAATTTTAATCAATTTGATTATGTTTTCTCTTATTTGATTTGTTAATTTATACCTTTACTTAGATTTGAAATAATTTCAGGGGAAGCTCAGACACTCTATTTCACAAGTTCCGTCGCAAAATGATGCGAGTATTACTCACAAAAGTGTAAGTACATTCCATGAAATAAAAATACAGACAGTAAAAAGTACCTACTAGATGACCCGCCGCGCCCGCTGTCAGTTATACTCGGAACTCGGGACCGTATCTCTTTGTTTTCGAGGTTTTTGTATCAATATAGGTCTTTGCTATTCCCCCCTCAAGGCCATAAACCATCCATTTTTATTGTTTTTTTTTTCATCAAAACCTCGGGAATGTGCCTTTTTATATAGCAATATAGTTTCAGTCGGATAGTTTTCATATTTTTTTCGACAAGATCCAGACATCGAAATATGTTTGTCTCTTTCACTCTAGATAGAGAAAGCGTTTTGAAGAAATAAGTATGAAAGAGACAGCTAGTTTTTGTCTCTTATCCTATAAGTGAACTATTTTTCAATTTTTTTCTTCTTTAAGGGTTGCCTTTGCAGCTCCCTAAACCGTGTTATAGGTCCCAGGGTACCCAGCGGAAAACAAAGTCTCCCTCTTTTAGCCGATGGGATTTGTGAGGTTATACCTGGTCTATCGAGTGGTCAGTTCTGTTGAGGTATATTTAGATTTAAAAGCCTCTATGTGTGGTTTGTCGGATTATGTAGGTACATAAGTTTTTAATTATAAAAAACCCATTGGTACATGACCGGGATCCGGGATCGAACCCGTGGTTGCCTAGTTAATACCAGACGCCCTTTTTTCATTTATTTTTTTGTGGTGATTTTAATTTGACACACCGTAATATTTTGTTTATGTATGTATTTTTTTTAATTTATAACTATTACTATAACGTCTATAACCATTAATAAAAAATAACTAAATAAACCAGGTCCACGCGGAATAGTGGTAAGAATACTGGCTGCATTTCCCGCTGAATCTTGTCACCAGAAGAGATGATCAGGCATTTGAACCCTACGGACCTAGAGTTTCTACACCAAACGGCACAAATTTGTAGTTTTCAATAATTGAACTAACTATATTTGCGCCGTTTGTCAGACTCTGCGATTTCCGCCGCAGCTCCCGCTTTGATTACTGTTTCCCTGAGATGAGACGGGGTTAATGTGTCCACGCACGTAGCATCCCATACAAGGGCCCGACCTCGCTCCCAGGGAATCAGAGTCATTCCATTGGGTCTCTTGCCGTCTTCCCGGATTATTCCCGTTGGCTCTAGGAGAGCAGGGACGTCTATTGACGCAAGATCACTTGAGACACAAGAGCTGTGGTGAGAAACCTGCCTGCACTTTTTATGCAGGAAAGTCTGAGTTCCAAATTGATCAACCTCTTTTTTACACGGACATATGTTCGCAACATACTGGTGCTCCTAACCTTAGGCCTATACTAATTCAAAAAATACCAGATTCCTTCTCTGATGAAGCCATAAATATAATAATTACCTACAACAAAAAAGTCCTACTTCTATGCCTACAACTGTTTAGCCATATCTATCTGCCAAGTCCAATTTTAATAAATTATTTACTACAAAGATAAATGTGCTTATAGCATTAAATAAAATTGCAGGTTGTATCAACAATAGAGAGACCAGAGGAATCAACAATCCAAAGACCCCAAAAATCAACTATTGAGGGGCCGCTAATCGATTTGACGGAACTGGTAACAAATGAATTACAGCAAAAGTCAACCATTGAAAAGTCGATAATTGGACGGCCATCCGTCGCTTTGAGGTCAAAAGTTGACAACGTGGAGGTGTGAGTATATATACATACAAAAAGCAGATTATGTCGGTAATATATCTATCTATCTATCACGCCTTTTTATCCCAAGAGGGGTAAGCAGCAGTAGCGAAGACTGAATATTTTCAGAAGGGAAGCCGTTCCAAAAAACCTCACTCAACAAAATGCTGAAATTCTCAGTCGGTCACCCATCCAAGTACTGACGTTGCTTAACTTCAACATGGTACCTATGTAACCTATGGTACGGATGTTGGCAACAAAGCAGTAATAGGTATATTTGCAATGAGTGCAACTGAACTATTTTACAATAACAAGATTTAAAAAATCTTCTAAATTGTAACAAAAAGCCAACGTCACGCAATGTTCTCAGGCGGTCACCCATCCAAGTACTGATTGCGCCCGATGCAATTTTTTTCGCTTTGAAAAGTATTTTATTTATGCTTCAGTCGTGTGCGGAATCCAAACTTGCTTCGTAACTATAATCGACACCAAATTTAAAAAAAACAAGTTTGGAAAAAGAAGTATCAATGCGAATTAAGAAATCGGTCAAACAACAATAATATCTAGTCAAACATGAAATCTTGAAACCCAAACAACTAAAATTCATCAATGCCTAATTAATTACCTAATAAGTAATATATATATTATACATCAATCATAGTATTTACAACAAAAATAAAACAAATACGAAAGCATGCACCTGTCCGCTATCTTAAATAAAGACTTATTGTCCTTCAAAATAAGAGATGTAACAAACTCGCCGTTGTCTTTCCAGCGACAAGACTCTTCACATAAGAAGCATTATACCGATCTACTGTCTCGTTTCAACTCGTTTACATTTCGATTATCTTACTCTGTCAGATTTTTTGAATTCGTGTTCATTGGTCAGAAGCCGGAAAAAAGCGGCTTTTAGTCGACAGTGATTGGCGTGTGCTAAAACGAGACGGAAAGTGAACTTTTTTAATACAAATGAAAGTAACAGATGCTTAGTATGAAATATTTTTGTATGGGAAAAAAGCCGATGAGCGACCGGCTTATTTCTATAAGTATATATTGACAATCAGTATGCGTTTGTTTAGTTAAGTTAGTTTCCCTATAAAAAAGGTACTTTGTGGTTCAAAGAAAGTGGTCTTCTGGAGTAGGTATGTTTGGATTGTTAAAATAAAATAGTATAAAATGTCGTTGATCCATAGGTTGACAAATTCCTAAAAGGGAAGCCGAAAGGAATCGGCTTGTATCGGCACTGGTAGGCAGAGACTATCGAATGCCATTTGCTACGGTCTTACATGTCATAGTTTCGCTTCTTTTATATTCATCATACCTTTCATACATGCTCGGCGATTGTGTGTACTTTTAATATTGCCATTGATCAATACATTTTTTATATGTTCAATGATTCATAATATTATAAATGCGAAAGTAACTCTGTCTGTTGCTCTTTCACGGCCAAACCACTGAACCGATTTTGATGAAATTTTAATACGGAGAAAGCTTGAACTCTAGAGAAAGACATAGGCTAGGTACTTCTTTTTAATCCCATCCTCCTTAAGTATATATTGGATGAAAGTTAGTATGTTCGGAAAAAATATTTTTGTATTTTCGTATAGAAATTATAGGCTAACATCACCCTACGACCTAAAGGATATCCATATTCATACTTATACTAGCTGTTGGTTCGGGGACCAATTTTAATTAAATTTAATACATATTAGGGATATCTTGAACCCTGGAGAAAGATAAACCCATGTTTTTCTCATGGGCAACCTTCGATGGAAAAGATAAACCGCTCAGCGTGCCACGTAGCATTATGCTACTTTATAATATTAGTACAGACTAACTAATAAATCAATAGATAGATCTACTTATATTATCTTCTTCTTCTTTTATTATGGCTCCACCAATGTTAATCCAAGCCAATGTCAAATGTGTGTACAGTGTATAAAGCCGCGATTTCGCGTGATATGCCCTATTAATCATCGACTAATCACAACTATCACAGCGCGGACGGGATTAAACTAGATTCCCCATCACGTCACGGCAGGACGCGTGCGTTGGTCACCATGACATGACGTAGAAACTATCTATACCTTATTCTCGTATATATTTTGACAGACGCGAATCTCATCTGGATGCTACGGAAGAGGGTGATGAGAGCAATCTTGGGTAAGTTTTTTTTGTTGTGACACTCAATTCTGTGCAAATATACAACCTGATTCATTAGAAAATGGATTTGAAAATGGCAGCGAATGAACGTAGTGTTGCCAGGTGTCCCGCTTTTGGCGGGACGTCCCGCGAAACGATCGATCTTTCGAATGTCCCGCTATAATATTTTATCAGTTAGACAAAAAATAAAACAAAGAAACTATTACTTTTAACCGAATTTATGTATTTATCTTACATTTTTTGCACGTATCGTATAGTTTAAATACTTCCGCGGTGTTTGAAAGCACTCTGAATTTGCAGTGAGTGAACGAAAAACGAATTAAAATATGACAACTAAAAAAATATTAATAAAACAATTCTTCAAATATACTTTCTTTTCATTTTATTCGCTTTTTTGTGTCCTGCGTCAAAATGCTTTGTCCCGAATTTTTTACTCAATTTAAGTACAAAGTCCCGAATTTCTGAAAAAATACCTGGCAACCCTATGTACGGGCTTCTCGCTTGCATCAAGTCACACGAGAGGCACATTGAAAATCCATCATTCTTTATTGAGTCAGGTTGTCCAGAACCGAGTCGATTCTTCACAGTCGATCAGTACACACTTGTAAAAATTTAAATAATTTTATATAAGTTTGGTTTGTGTGTGAACCCCCGTTTGTCTAACTGCAGTGAACAAAGATTATTCCTTTATTAAGTTTTGATAAAATCCTCGGAGTATGCAGAACCACAGACAGCGACAGTACACAAAACCCCCTAAGAAGGTAAAATTTCCGAATAATTTAGAAATTGGGTATATGGGGCTGACCTAACCACACATTCAAATATATTGACTCTGTTACTCCGCCAATTGTGGACTGATTTTGATGGTTTCTTTTTTAATCGACAGAGAATTCTTTCGGATTGGTCCCGTTTTTGTTTTGGTGAAAATTGGTACAGTAGTTTTTCAGACTTCTTTAGTCGATGTTTATGCCGACTTATATGGTTTATTTTTGTTCGCTATTAACATCAATTGTTCACTAAAAAACAAGAAAACCTTACATTCACAAATCTAGACAATTAATTACAAACATAGATAACATTGAATATCTTCTTTAAAATCTATTTAATTAACGACGAAATATTTAATTATTTCTTGCTTTTCAGTGAACAATGAACAATATCTACATATTAAACAATATATATAAAATATTTAAATATAATATAATATAAATTAAATATAACAATATTTGTAAAAATAATTTCAGAACTTGTATCCAAGACAGCCTGGAACTAATGCAGGATAGAGTAAAGGACCATCACTTCAGAATAAATATCGAAAAGGTTAATTTACAGATAAAAAATCTTTTTTTCTTTTTTTACCTTTTACCTAACGAGTGGCCATGTTCTGATATTTAGATGGAAAAGCCTCTGTTGGATTATGTACATATGTTTTTAATTAAAAAAACACATTGGTACATGGCCTAGTTAATACTAGACATCTTAACCACACGGCCACCGACGCGGCGACGCACATAAAAATTCACTAGATAGAATGATGCCTATCCCTCTTGTGATGAAAGGGGTGATGATAGATAAATAGAATGAAATCTTCAAATAAATTAAATAGTAGAATAATCATTATAATATGTGTGGAAAACTACTGAACGGATTTTGTTGCGGTTTTCACTATAATATAGGTTGATGCCATGTTTAGGAGCTGAGAATTAACAGTATCAGTCGGGAAAAAAGTTAGTCCCAGTGAGTTTTCATGTCGTATGCTGTCTTATCCGTCAGAGATATAACCAAATTATGTAGGAAAGAAATGTGTGGAATAAAATGATCTACAAAAAAGTCCGCGGTAGCATATATCTATCTCTAATAGATAAGTAGTAATAAGCTTATTTATGTAGGTATTCAAATTGTTGTAAATCCTATATTGTAACCGGGGTGGGGTCGCTAGTTATGAATAATTTCAATCGATCCTAGAAGGAGGGATATATAGCGCTCAAATATCACAAACAGAAGAATTTTACTTTTTTATTAGAATCACTAACGACCCCGCCCCCGCCCCGGGTTCGCACGGATATACTATTGGTTTATAAAAATTGTAATACCGTACAAATACGCCTAAGTATAACCTATAAAAATAGCTTATTACTACAAGTGCAGCGAAAGATTTGCCAAAACGGTGATGGTATATTTTTTGAAGGTTTGTCCCATGGAAGAGTGTCAGAGAATGCAAATGGACTCCTTCACGAGGAAGCTGCCGCCATACATGAGGGCCAGTCCGTTCTTACATTTCGAGCAAACGTTCGACGAATACGAACCGTGTTCACCCGGTAAATATACCAGAGTTAAATCCTGTACATACAAATTTGGTTTTGGTAAATGATCAGAGAGTTTCCACATGCCTAGGAAACAATGATTAGAGATGTTGTAGACAAGGTTTGTTGAGTAAAATTTGAAATGGCAGAAATGTCAGGAAATGGATCTGAGAGCGCCATGGATCTTTTATTTGGACACGCTAAATTTCGCCTGGGTATGATAAGTAGGTATGATGATTAGCAAACGAGATTCGATTGTCAATTAGATGTAGGTAGAATAGAAGGTAGGTTAGATTTATATTGAAAGGCAGCTGGAAAATCCTAGAACATTATATTTATTTTCCCATCAGAGCAATTGGAGATATTAAAGCAGAGAATAGAAGAGAAGGCCACAGGCCACCGTGAGTCGGTACTGGATCCACTCGAGGAGTGGATATCGCCAGTAGAAGGAGTCGGGGTGCAGACTTCTATGGACAATATCCTGCCACCTTGCACGTGCCAATTGCCAAAACCTGAATCCAGGGATTCAAGCCAGATTATGATATACACATGTGAGTAGACGTGATCCCACATGTTCTTTTATATGAACTACAAGCTTCTGTCTGCGGTTTCACCCGCGGGGAAATAGATCCAAAAAGAAATTATCCCGTGTCTGTAATTTGCCCCTCCCCCGCCCGCATTCGCGGTATAAAAAGTAGTATGTCATTCTCTTACCCTAAACTACCACTATGCAAAAAATCATGTCGATCCCGTGAAAAATAAATCTATCCCACGGGACCATCATTTTTTCCGGGATAAAAAGTAGCCTATGTGCTATTCCAGACTATAATCTATCTCTGTGCCAAATTTCATCCAGATCCGTTTAGTCGTGATTGAGTAACAAACATCCATAATACATCCATACAAACTTTAGTGGGATTTGGATAGAATTGCTTTTAATAGGATGTCTATGCGAAGATTCCAAAGGATTCCATGAATAGAAAGGCTCGTTCTATTACATATACTTTCCTACCCAAAAATTTATGATTATTTTCTACAGTACAAGATCTATTCCCTGTGAAAGAGACCCTGGACCTAGTAAGAAAAGAATGCTTCTTTGATGACAACATACGGCTGGACAGGTTCAAAGTGCTTGGTCAACAAGAGTCAAGTAGAGAGAAAGTGAGAAGGTAAGTTCTACTAAATGTGCAGACACTGTAGTCTGTGGTTCAGACTAGCACACAAAGGGGTTCTGAACCTTGCCAGATTTGTTATCTTCGGAAACAGGTTTATGGCTTGCCTAACAACAATACTAGCAATAGTGAACGGTGCTGCACTGCTATGCGGTTGAAAGTGGGATGGATCTAAAGACTAAATTAAGTGCGTTTTAATGGCATTCCACACGGTTGTAACAACCACCCAACTCAAACCAAAACTTGGTTGTGTTGCAGTAGAAATTGATCGTACAGACGTCAGTTGGGCAACCAAATTGATTTGCCTACGATTTGCCCTTCAATCGACCTTTATTGCAAGCCCTGAGCTCGCTATAGTTGTGTCAATCACGCGACTGTAGAGAACAACATCAAGTTACGTAGACACGATGAAGGTCACGTCGGTTGAATTGTTGTCCAACCATGTAGAATGGATTTTAAAATCAAAATTATAATATTGTCTCACCCCACTTAGTACCTATATAAATCAAAATAGTTCATTTTGTGATTTTGCCTCACTTGATGGAAGCCTAAAAAAGCGAATTTCAGACCCGTACGCTGATAATTTAATGAGAAATTAAAAAATAATAGTGTTCACATCCGTCTATTTAGATCCTATGCTGAAATACTGCTTTGATTTTATTGTTTTAGTTTAGCCCTTTCGTGTGATATTTTAAATATAGTCCAGAATTATAGACCTGTGATATATTGGCATAAAATTCTAATTATTTTTCAGGCCTGAAGAGAAAGGCGACTTTAAGAGCAGACTATTTGAAGTTAAAAAAGTTCTTAACCAACACCCCAGTCTTTGTTCACTGTTCCAAGCAAATACTTCTTGATAACACAAGCAAGATAATTAGATTGACTATATTAATGATGTAGATTTGTCCTTAATGACCTGAAAACAATAAATATTTGCAACCGACATTTGATGTTTTTCTTAGCACATTCATTAGACATCAGCGTTGACAGACATGTACGTAGATATGCATCCATCAAGAAAGTGGATACCACGCCCATGCGCTGATGATCCAGTTGCAAAAGCAAGCATAGGCCTTTGTACCACGGGTAAGGTAGGGCCGCATGGTGCCCATTTTGGTAATATAATGAATAAACTGATTCGTTTTGTAAACTTTATTCTAAATAATAAAATTACTATAAGCAATAAAGACCAAATGTAAATTTTACTTCCTAAATTAAATAACCTATGTATATTGATTGATAAATGTAAAATGGTATTCAAACATTGAGTTGTAATCAGTTATTTTACAAGTTAAGACTAACTACTTTTTATATTTCTATAGAAAAGCTAAAAAAACATCGCTATTTTAAATAATTTCGTTTGTCTTTCATAGTTTTGGTTCCTCTACGGCAGTATTTGTGATATCATATATTTCCCGTTGTATGGTCTCTTCAATCGTCATTCCAATATCTTGTATACTGTCCTTGAAATCTTCGTCTGAATTTTTTTGCTCGGGTTCTATTTCTTGAGTTTTTTCTTCAGTAATATTGACTATTTCCAAATCGTTATTCACTATAACTATTTCAGATTTATTTTCTAGTACCGGTTCAACAATTTTTACAAATCCATCTGATTTAGTTTCGGCTATTACTTTTTCTGGTAACTTAACATCACTTTCTGTACTTTTTGGTACGTCTTTTACTTTAGTGTAAGATAATGTGTTTTTGAGTACTGGTATTTTTCTCGACTCGACATTTATAACTGTTTCGCTGCTTGCTTTTGGTGTGATTGGTACATTGTCATTAAAATTTAATGGTACATTGATACTGTTTTGCATATTTTCGACCTCTTTGCGGCGCGATGCTTTTCGTTCTAATTGTTTGTGTAACTCGTCTATCCTTTCTTCTTTCAGTTTCATCATGTTCTCAAGATGCTCTACCTGTAACAAATTAATACAATTTCCTTTTTACAGAGGTTACTAGGTGTTGTTTTTATCTAATGGGTACCTTACAACTGTTTCTGGCCCCAGGGTGCCGAGGCAAAAGCTGATTGTATATCCTTCACAAAAATCACTATACCTTCTGTTTAAGTACTTCTGTAGCTTCCTTTGCATCCTTTAGCTCCTCTTTGAGATTCAAGAAAGCGCTGTAAACCACTACCTTCTCTTGTATCATCTCTAGAACACCATTCACTCTGGTCTTTACAGGCACTACCAGCACTTGGTCTGAAAAGAGAAATGAATGATAATGTTGTGTCAAAAATTAAAATGGGAATGGAGGTGGAGCTCGATGATTTGTGAAACTTGGTTCAAAAATTAAATGTATTCGTCTCACTCAGAGTTCTTACATGACATGAGGAATTTGAATTTGAAATATCTTTAAAATAGCAACCTTCTCCCTCGCACGCTTCATAGTAGCTACCTCCACTTGACATGTTCTGTTCAGCTTCTCTCATAGTTTTAATAGCTTCTTCATCACGATAGATCTTCTCGCGAACTGAAAAAAAATTGTTTAAAAATCTGGTATTCATCAGAGCCTGTGTAGAGATATGGACCTCTTTTACAGAGTTTAAAACTTGCAAGATCAGGAATAAGTAGTTAAATTAAGTGGACAGATCAAGAGATTTCCAAAAATAAGTACCTACCTAATAACTTATAATTAATGAAATAACCACTTTGCCAACCACGCGGACTGCCCATTGTGAATTTTCTAAATATCTGTGATGTGGATATTTCCAATGGATTTAGAAATATTTGTCATTGCTTCCCAGACTAAATTTGAGCTTCTTCAACAGACTAGATGAAACCTATCTTCCTTTTCATATTTTGTATATATAAAAACAACTAACCCATAATGAGGATCCTCTCAATGACACCTGGAGTACAATTAGCCAGTTGCTCCATAGTATCAGTGCATAAATATAACTTCAATTTCTTCATGACTTTTCTATTTAACGTCAGCCAGTTGTTAAGTTTGAGAGCGTGAGAGTTGCGCGGCGGGTAGTTGTGCATCTCAACCAGTTTTGGATAGAATTTGCTCAGGATTTCAGCAAGAAGCACTGAAAAAATAAATCGAATTGTCAAAAGATACATCTAAAGAACTTTCATTAGATTTTTTTTACTTCCGGCTACGCATTTCTGTCTCATTTCACGATCCCGGCATGTTCCAATGGGTTTTTTACAATTAAAAACGTATGTTTAGTTTATGTGTAGAAAATGTAAAGTAGGTCACACATTGGTCCGGCATTGCAACCAAATTAAAATATACTTTTATCCCGGAAAATAGGAGAAAGGAATATCTATAATAGTCTAGAATTTTAGATAAATAAAGCGCCTACGAAAAATATAATAGAAATGTCAATAAACTTTGCTTTTTTTTCAGGCGCTAAGACACGTTATTTCTTTTACATTGTTTTATACCCACGCGAGTGAAACCACAAGCCAAAGCTAGTATATCATTATATAAAAACATACCTGCATCAGAAAAATCCCTGTGAATCTTTTTTGTAGATCTTGATAATTTAAATGAATCAACCCAAGCTAGCACAGACTCTATTTCACTGAGTGGTATGGGAGAGACCAGCGCCGACATTTTTGAGTGCAGCATTTTATAAAATCAAAATTACGAGCCGATTTTTTTGTATTATTGTTGCACCGAGCACCTGTCAGTAAATTTTAACATTTTATGTGAATAGTTTGAAGTTTATGTTTATTTTATTTGATGACAACGTCAAAGCCTTATATGCCAGTTAAGGAATGAAGTTGAAGTCTGTGGTCTAGGAAACAATACATCAGCTCTTTCCTTGCCTTGTTTTCTGGGATAAAAATTGTGCTCTAAGTTTCATCCGAAATCGTTCAGCCATGCCAAAATTACGCACTGTTAGTTCAAGTGATCTCCAACAGATGGCGTCTTTTACAAAATACATAAATTAGTCTAATTTAAAAAAATAACATTTATTTTTGATTATTTTTCGTCATTAGGTACAGGGGGAAATAATCTTCAAAATGGCGTATCAAACAATAAATTAGAAAACATAAAATCAATTATTTGATTCTGTTACAAACACACAAACATCCAAACTTTTGTATTTTGGTACCTATGACCTACCTATTATTTTTATACTTTGCTTTCCACCCCGGCCTCGTCCGTGGAGCCCATACTATTTTCATCCCTTATTATTAAACGACTTCAAAAAAAGGAGGAGGTTTTTTTTTATGTTTGTTACCTGCTGGGTTAGCATATATTTTGACAGCGACACTTTCGTTTCGGTCGAATGGCCTTGAACAGGCCAAAAGTTCATGTCCAACAAGGACCGGCCAGAGATAGCCCGGGGCCGAGAGGTCCGGCCCAACAATGTACGTGCAAATTTGCTATGCCGGGCAAAGACAAGTACACAGAATTTGCCCGCACATTGTTGGGCCGGACATTCTAGGACCGGGCATTCCCTGCACAAGAATGCCGAGCAATTTGCTTGGCCGGACAAAGACAAGTACACAGAATTTTCCCGCTCATTGTTGGGCCGGACCTCTCGGCCCCGGGCTATCTCTGGCCGGTCCTTGTTGGACATGAACGTTTTGGCCTGTTCAAGGCCATTCGACCGAAACGAAAGTGTCGCTGTCAAAATGTATGCTAACCCCACAGAGGTAACATAAACAAACATGGCATGTAAAGCTGGCGCCCGCACTTTTTCTAAAAATAAAAGTGACACATCTAGGTCCATTAAGTGCAGCAACAGACTTGCCACTTGTCCTGTTCAATATGGACAACTGGCGACAAGTGGACACTGTTACTGCTGTCTCTGGTCACACCGCAATATATAAAAGCCGTGAAGATGAAGGTGTGTACGAATATTAAAAAAATACTGAAAATAGCCAAATTCGTCCAGCCGTTCTCAAGTAGGTAAGGCGCTTACCAACAGAACAGCATTTAATTTTTATTAATATAGATATAGAATTTCGGTTAGCTTACTAATTTCGGTCGGCAAATATTCGGATCACTTTGAGTCGATTAATCGTTAGTCGGCTAGTCGGCCAAATCAATAATTAGGTATAAAAGAACACGATAGATACATTCTTTAAGTAGCCCACGCACTGGTCCGGTATCTCACAGAAAATGTTCGGTCCGGCCGCCGTATGATCAAGATTGAACACTGGCCACACATTAGCAATGTAAATCATACAATCTAGATCACATGCAATTCACTCACCCACACAGACACATAAGATTCGATTAAACAAAGGCGTGTGGATGTGTGTGTGTGTGTGTGTGTGTGTGTGTGTGAGTGTGTGTGTGAGTGTGTGTGACAGATCGTTCTGGCCATCGAAATGAACCACAAATTTGTGGTCGATTTCGGTGGACCGCAGGGCGGCGCGCCGGCGATTGGACGTATGAGTGGAGAGGTGTAGTAAGAAAGGATTTTATTTACATAAATTACTACGTCATATATATATATATATATACAAAGCGTACGAAGTCGCAGGCAACAGTTAGTATTTATAAAAGGCTTATCGACACGGACGACTCGCTAAATGTGGTCATAGCAGACATGTTCCAAAAATCTGTATCCATTCAGCTGTTTGAATCGCATTCATGGACACGTCACACTAGCTTATCCTGCGACTAAGTTATTGGAAAACTGCATTATACTGTGTCACGTAATCACGTGATTTCTCTTAGTAATAATCACAATATAATGTTTATGTACTAACCTGAGTGTCCGGTGATTATACTCCAGTCAAAATGAATAAAAGCTCATAGATGCTCTATACCAGGGTTTTATAAAACTACGCCTATTTAAAACCCTAAATAAAAAAATATGGCTTATTCCCATTTAAAATAATAACTAGATTAGACTAGAACAAATTGAGATTTGCTATATTTTTGACAGAAGTAAATATGGTCGACTCACAAGGACCCTTAAGAAGTTGCAGCATTCTTATAAAGTCCAGCGACAGTCCTGCCACCTGTTTTGTTGAATATGGGCAACTCGCTAAATGTGGACATTACCAGTGTAGATGGCCAAGTCGATATTGTGTTTGTTTTAAAATTACTAAGCGAAAAAAAACTATTTAAAAAAAAAAGTTATCATTGAAAGACAAAAACATTTCTTTTTTCGCTTATAATAATATCTTTCTATTTCTCTATCTATCATAACGTCTCTTATATGCCCACGAGCAGTAGGCAGGCCAATCGAATGTCATTTGACATACCTCTTTCGCTTCTTTTATATGCATCATATCTTTCATACATGCTCGGCGATTGTGTATTGCCTTCGATTAATATATGTTCAATTCCTATTCACTTCTGCCATATAAACCTAGTTTTAGTCAATCTTTCATCCTTGATTATTTCAACGTGTCCAACCCAATATTTCGTTACTTAGCAAAAAATATCTAATTTGACTGTACTATAACAGTAAAAATTTCTCCACAGATCAATCAATGGCGATCAAAGCGTTGTTTACAGAGAAAGCTCTGCCATAAACCATGTGCCGTTCAACTTGTAAAAATTGTTAGTTTCTAACTTGAAAATTCTAATGCATACCATTATAAAAAAATTGAAAGTGTAACTCTGTATGTATGTTGCGTTTTCATGGCTAAACCACTGAACCGATTTTGATTTAATTTGAAACGGAGCAAGTTTGTTTACAAGAAGTGAAAAGATAAACAAGGAAATTGAAAGGAGAGTGATAGCGGGAAGCAAGGTATTTGGTGGACTAAAGAATGTATGCAGAAATACACAACTTACAACTAAAAGTAAAATTAATATACTTAATGCTGTTTTAGTTCCATCACTTACTTATGGAAGCGAGACTTGGGTATGGAATAAGAAGCATGAAAGTAAGATCAATGCAGTGGTCTTTACGTAGAATGTGTGATATACAGAGTATTGACCACATCCGGAACGATGTAGTTTACGCTGGTTTGGTTGGACACGTTGAAAGAATGAAGGATGAAAGATTTTCTAAAAAGGATATAGACCAAGTCTTCCTCTTTTAGCCGATGGTATTTGTGAATAACGAGTTGACAGTATTTAGATGGAAAAGCCTCTAAGTGTGGTTTGTTGGATTATGCATACATAAGTTTTTAATTATAAAAACCCATTGGGATGGAGCCCATGGACTGCCTAGTTAATACCAGAAGTCTTAACCACTCCATTACTTCTACCTATCCATATTTGTAAGAGTCGTGATAGTAAATCATCTTCAAGTACCTAAGGTGTGGCCATACATTCTACATAACGGCACTTGTCACACAAAGACATCACAACTTTCTATCCGGAGTTTGTCTATATTTTCTCAAGACTTACTTTCTTTCTGTAGGTACAATAAACACACCATCACGGCGTTTATACCTTGCAGTGTGGCCAGAGACATCAGTAACAGTGTCCACTTGACGTCAGTTGTCCATATTAAACAAAACACGTGGCAAAGATGTCAATTCATATCACTAATATTATAAACGCGAAAGTTTGTATGGATGTATGTATGTTTGTTACTCAATTACGCCAGAACGGCTGAACGGATCTGGATGAAATTTGGCACAGAGAAAGATTATAGTCTTATAGTCTTTTTGTCCCGGAAAAATGTATGGTGGGTTACATTTGTTTTTGTTTTTCACGGGATCGACATGATTTTTTTGCATAGTGGTAGTTTAGGGTTCAGAGAATGACATATACTACTTTTATACCGCGAAATCGGGCGGGGGAGGGGCAAATTACAGCCACGAGATTATTTCTTTTTGGATCTGTTTGGACAGAAGCTTGTATCTATTATTTTTAGAAGAATTATTATTAGAATCGATGTAAAGATGACGGAATTAATTCCTAGTTCAAACGATGCTAAACGTTGTCATGTCTGTCAAGGCTGACGCCGCGCTTTTCCCGACTCCCGCCTGACGGGCGACCACAGACCATTGCAGGATTTGCAGGCCTCATCGGACATCACGACTCCCACGGCCCCGGCCTGGCTACACGCGGCCTGGCCTGCCAAAAAACGGGCTGGGCTTTTAAGGTGAAGTGGTCGATGGGAATATGAGTGATGGAAGAGCAGATCGCATATAATTTATCTAAAATCGCGCGTACGCGAGCGGGATAGAAGCAGTAAGCAATTCAACGTAAGGGATATTTTTTGTTTAAAACTCAATTAAAAAAAAAATGCTACATAAAAATAATTTTACAATGAAAAGATAGATTTAACAAAAAATATTGATGTTAATTTTTGTAATGATACCATCTATATTATGGCCATAAAATTTGGTAAATAAAGTTTTCAGAGGTGTATTTAGGATTTTTTTCTATCTAGTAAAATGTTTCTAATCATATTTTCAATACAATAAAAAGTTGATTAGTTTTTAATTGACATTACATATTAAAATGTATTGTTTTTTTTTCAAAAAAAATAAAAAGATTAAAAAGATTTCTTAAAATCAATATATATATATATATATATATTTTCAGTTTCGTAATATTCTGCTCGTCTGAAAAATTTGATTAAAAATTAAATGTTGATGACGTAGGTATGTGTTAAGTTTACGTGCCGAAGCACGAGTAGTCGATTAAAGCACATAACAATCATATCTAGACTATTTTTCAAAACATACCTACTATAATAAGGTTAGTTGGTCCATTTACAGCGTGAAAAGTCTTAACTTAATTTCATTTAGGTATTTTGTGAAAATCTATCTATCATCACGCCTTTCATCCCAAGAGGGGAAGGCAGAGACAATCGAATGCCATTTGCTACGATCCTGACATACCTCTTTAGCTTCTTTTATATATATTAAATGTCTTTGATCATACCTTAAGTTTACATAATTAACATTACATAAAGGAAAATATAGTTTTAGCTATAGGCATTATAGGCATCCTCCGGGCCGATTATAATTTTAACATAAGTTTTTGTTAAAATGTGTTTTGTTTTTTTCTATTATTAGTAAAGACAGGTTTGTTAGAGAGTGACAAAACATATTTTAACTAAAACGCTTCTAACGCTTTATGAATAAGGCCATAAATATATTTTAACTGTACCTTCTACAGGAAAGTCGCAATTCTTAATTTCCTTTCCCTGTAATATTTTACATTACAGTGTAAAAGTAGAACTTACAATATGGTTACATTGTAATGTATAATGTACAATGTACATATATATGTTAATGTGAATAATGTGATTCTTGATACATAATACAGTATCTATAGTCTAGCGACCCCGCCGCTTATAACTACAATATTAGAGATATATGCTTTTTTTGTGGATCATGTTGTTCTACACAATTCTTTCCTACATTACACATTTGTTATACATATCTAATATATCTCTGTCAGAAAAACCAGCATACGTCATGAAAATGCGCTTACGTTAATTTTTTCTCAGACTTGATTCACTAATACTATTACTGCTCAGCTCCTAAACATGATAGGTCCAAATTTAATACTCATAAATCTTTCCCGTTAAAAAACCTATATAATCGTGAAAACTGCAACAAATTTTTATATTATATATGTAATGTAATGATACTGCAGCTTAAAAAAATACTTTGAATTCAGAACAAGGTGAATTTAAATTCACACTCGTGATAGTCTAGGTGCTTACCTACTATTTTTTTAATTACAAGTAACTGATTGCTATTGCGTAGGCGTTGTATTAGTAATACAATTCACCCTCTTGGGTAGGTAGCGTAAAGTTAAATAGGCTATAACCTTTCCCAAGAATTGGGCTATCAAAATTTTCAAATTGGTAAGAGTAGTTTTTGAGTCTATAAAAAATATTGATTTTTATATTATACTAGCGGACCCGGCAGACGTTGTCTTGCCCAAACGTTGGCTTGCCTGCACTACCCCTACCCCTACCACTACCCCTATAAATCACGTCTGTTGTATGGGAGCCCCCTTTAAATATTTATTTTATTCTGTTTTTTAGTAGGTATTTGTTGTTATAGCGGCAACAGCAATACATCATCTGTGAAAACTGTCTTACTATCACAGTTCATGAGATACAGCCTGGTGACAGACGGACAGATAGACAGACAAACGGACGGACAGCGGAGTCTTAGTAATAGGGTTTCCGTTGTTGCCCTTTGGGTACGGACTCCTAAAAAAATTTTGTCTGTTTGTTTCGCTTTCACGGCTAAACCACTGAACCGATTTTGATGAAATTTGAACTTTTGAGATTTGAGAAAGCTTGAACTCTACTCTAGGGATGAAAGTTAGTATAGGCCCTAAGAGTGATCAGCTAGTTTTATTATAAATACGAAGTAAGTATGTTTCTTTCAATCAAGGCGAAGCGGCTGAAGCGATTTGTATAACATTTGTAACAGAAATAGACTATTTGGAATAGGTACCTAGATTTTAAATCTTCATATTTCCTGAAATTTCCTTCCTATTGGGAGTGTAACGAATTTTTTACTTTTTTTTATAGCACTCAATCTCGCTCACATCTTTCTAAAGAGATATGGACAAAATGAGTCGCATAAAACTGAGTTAGTTGCACTGTGACGCGTCGCAAAGCGTCTACCACACCAGTAATAAAAGTCGCAATGGTACAGGTACCGCCACGGGAAGGTTCTTGAGCGCTCGACGAAAAAGTGGGGGAATATTTGCGCATATGTAATTCGAGTGCAATATAACTTGTATATTTATTATATTTTTACTGCTGGTAAAATTAAATTAATACCTCATACCGTCAAGCAGACCCAAAAGTTGTGTTTTGCGCATCTAACGACCACCGCTCAAGAACCGCCCCCGTACCTATACATCATTTAAAAATATAAATAAAAAACACCCAAAATCGAAAAGCATGCATGAAAAGATGGATGGATATCTTTGGTCTCTGTCTACCCTAAGGGAAATTAGACGTAAGCATATGTATGGTGCGTTATTAAATCAGCAAATATTATTTTTATACAATTTTAGCACACTTCAATATTCTAAAATGGAAAGCTTACTACAAAACCTCTCATACAAAAGTACGCTCAGTTAGCATCCAACCTCCCGCGATAGAAGACGTAAGAAACAATTGTATCAAATATAAAAAGTGATAAGTTTAGTGAAATAAAGTGCAGGTATGTGTTAGTTTTAGTGCCATCTTTATCTATCTATCATCACGCCTTTTATCCCAAGAGGGGTAGGCAGAGACAATCGAATGCCATTTGCTACGATCCTGACATATTTCTTTCGCTTCTTTTATATTCATAATACCTTTCATACATGCTCGGCGATTGTGTGTACTTTTAATATTGCCATTGATCAATATATTTTTATATGTTCAATAAAAGTACACCTAGGTCGTCCTCTGCCAGCATTTCCTTTCACTTCAGCCATATTTATAAACCTTTTTAGTCAATGTTTTATTTCATCCTAGCTTAAACTACTTTTCTTCATTTTAGTCACAACATCATCTTTTACTTTATATCACATATTTTACGTAAAGATTAAAAATGTTTCTATTATGTTTGTTTGCCTGTTTGTCTGTAATCATAGACACCAAATTGACTGAATGAATATTAATAAATGTTCAGCTAAGTATATAAAATATGCGGTTTATTTAATTATGATGTCGCAGGTGTTTGTTTGAGTTTGGTCACTTAAGGCTATGTTAACATTGAGATACGTCGGTGGCCGAGTGGTTAAGTAAGACGTCTGGTATTTAAATAGGCAGACCATGGGTTGATCCCGGATCCCAGCCTTGTTGGATTTTTAATTAGAAACTTATGTACATAATTCGACAAACCACACTTAGAGGCTTTTCCATCTAAACATACCTCAACAGAACTGACCACTGGTTAGGTATAGCCTCACTAATATCATCGGCTAATCGGATGAGACTAGGTGTTCCGCTGGGTACCCTGGAACCGTAACACAGTTTCGGGAGCTGAAAGGCAACCCATGGAGAAAGAGAAGAAAAAAAAACATTGAGGTAATGTCAACATAAAACGTGCGAAGACGTGGGCAACATATAGGTAGTATACAATCTTTGAGTATTTAAGACTGGAGACGGGAAGAGCTAAATCACCGAACAATTTTTTCTGACACTTTTGGCGGGAGGGGAGGTAAACGTCTAGTACTAGCCCCTGTACCACTGTATTTTTCTGTCGTTTTATTGTCGCAACGGATTTTACGTTATATGATGATTATGTTAAAATACATAAATAAAATATTAAATAATTATAATTAATGATTGGAAACACTATGTTTCAGCAAGTTTGACGTCCTAGATCGCCTTTCCTATTTAAAACATCACAATTAACTATTTTCCTAAAGCTCTGTCTCGCGACACAAAACGATACCAACAAAATCTAAGGTAACTTATTACTGCGCACCTGGTCAGTTTAACTGGTCAAAGGGGGAAAAATTGGCGAAAGGGGGAGCCAGTCTATGGCCCCTCCATATGCTTAGTACTCTATGTATACAATATTTGTAGTTTCAACTCATCAACGTTATAAAATGTATGTTTGAAGTTTTTAGCATTAAATAAATCTATCTAATACAGAAAAAATATATTACCTAATTAAAAAAATAAAAATTCAGTAACGTCATAATGGGGAACTCCGGTACTATCAATCAACTGGATTCATAGATTCATACTTTCATCCCTTGGCGACCAATCTACATTGTGCCTAATAAAACCAACTTTGCTACATTTTAGTAAGCGCTTTATTTTATCATAAAGTTCAAAATAAACTGGATAAAAAGTAGTCTTATGTTTTAATCGGGAACACAAACTATTTTTCTTGCAAGTTTCATCCGAATCCGTTCAGCCGTTGTGCATCTAACTACAACAAGTTTTTTTTTTTGGAAAAAAAATGTTTATTCACAACGGAAATAGAGAATCACAGTATAGGTATTAGATGAAAAGTCTCATAGTGTTTTATCGGATTACGTACATATTTTTTTTATTAAAACCCCATTGGTCTGCCAGCCACCGACATGAGATGAAATCGAAGAAGTCTAGAGGTATAAGACGAGTGAAGCCGTGAGCTGCACTATAGTCGCTGTATACCGGTTATATCAACAATAAAGCATACCTACATCACTCTAATGAGATGTCATATTGGAAAGTTTTTGGGAAATCATACAAGTACATACTTAGAACAAACAGTAGAAAGAAAGTTAAGGAGACGCCTCATAACTTTTGTCCCATACAAAAACGGGCTTCAGCAATTCAAGTATTGTACAAAGCTTATTAAAAATAGCAAATTCCAGTTAATGGATCCTTAAAGTATATGAAATTATCTATACTGAGTATACTGAGTTGTTACATGATGCATTTTATTTTTAATTTTTAAATTTTAATCCCAAAATTAACCCCCAATTATTTACGCTATACGTCCGTGATTGTGTCATCAAACTCTACATATATAGGTACATACAGTAGATTCGCAGAAAATAAGCTGTGACAGACGGACAGACAGACAGATGAACACAAGAGCGATCCTAAGAAGGGAAAACAAAAGCACCTGAAATCGAAGACATGCAAGAAAATATTTAAATGAGGCAAAAGATATGAGACAGGATCGTGGTAAGTGGATCTTTGTAGTCAGGAATTTTGACGGATAAGCATATTTTTTGTACATAACTTTGAAACCTAACTACCTACCAATCTAGAATTTCATATAAACATAGAGTATTAAGCCTATGGAGGGGCCATAGACAGGCTCCCCCTTTCACAATTTTTTTCCCCTTTGACCAGTTAAACTGACCAGGTGCGCAGTAATAAGTTACCTTAGATTTCGTTGGTATCGTTTTTTGTCGCGAGACAGAGCTCTAGGAAAATAGTTAATTGTGATGTTTTAAACGGGAAAGGCGATCTAGGGCGTCAAACTTAGTGTTTCCAATCATTAATTATAATTATTATGTTTGTATTTTAACATAATCATCATAACGTAAAATCCGTTGCGACAATAAAAGGACAGAAAAATACAGTGGTACAGGGGCTAGTACTAGACGTTTACCCCCCCCCCCCCCATATCTAAAAAGCAGACGGCTACCGTACCATTTAAAAACCGACTCTACTTCAAAATGGTCAAGAACACCCTAGATTCCATCTCGACAACTTACAAAATGTAATGAGGCCCCATCACTTAAGTAGAGCACATGGTCCGGCATCGCACCGAAAATTTCCAATCCGGCAAATAATCAAGGCAGACCGTTGTCAGTTTCGGTGGACCGTACGGCAACGCGCCGGGGATTGGACGAATGCGTGGCCACCTTAACAATCATATGTCACAGAGAGCAGACGGATTCATTACCTTTCGGTAAAATCAGGCACAACTCCCTGACTACCTATTGATCTCTGCCTACCCTAAGGGAATTAAGGCGTGAATTGGGACAGAAAAAGACTAAAAAGAACGTCATATGAAAAATTTTCAACATTTTTTAACCACGTGATTAAAAAGTCATAGATAAAAATAGGTATCTATTTAAGGGTCCTATATTGGGAATTTTTCTGGGATAAACTATTCCCAATTTCTCCGTAAATAATCCACCTGTATCACTGTAATTTACCATATAGTTACTTATTGAATATATCTAAGTGAAATAGCTCTTATTTTTTCAATGGGTTTTATTGAATAGGAAATATGGGTAGTTTAACTTTGCCCCTGCTGTCTCTTTCATAATCTATCACAAAACTCTAAATTTTTTTAAAAGCGCTGTTATACCATTACCCTTCAATTATATATGTCGAATTTTTTGGTAGCTTATTGAAAATTTAAAATTTTATTATTTTTGCCAAATTAAAAAATCATAAAATTTTTTTTTTTTGAATTTTCAATAAGCTACAAAAAAAGCGATATATATAATTAAAGAATAATGGTATAAGAGCGCTTTAAAAAAAATTTAGAGTTTTGTAATAGATTATGAAAGAGACAGAAGGGGCAGAATAATCCTTTATTCTACCACCCATATTTCCTATTAAACAAAACCAATTGAAAAAATAACAACTATTTCACTTAGATATATTGAATAAGTAACTATATGCTAAATTACATTGACACAGGTGGAGTATTTACAGAGAAATTGGGAATAGTAATATCTCCATACAAATTCCCAGTATAGGACCCTTAAGTAACAATATCTTGTAGTAACAGTGTCTACTTTTAGCTAAAAAAATATTCAAGGTTATTGAATTTAAAGGCGAGAAATATGTAAACAATAAAATTGTTCGTGTATGCAGATCGTGTCCAATGGTTGATGAAAGTTGGTTTTAAATTAAACTCTATGTAGTAACTATTAAGTTCAAATTGAAAAGACGAAATGTAAAAACACATTTTTAGGGTTCTGCAATCAATAAATTAAAAATTACCTAGTAACAATTTAATTTTCATGTTGGCATTGTCGCCGGGAATGTAGCTTCATGACGTTGAAACAATCTATTAAATCAGTCCAGTATAGATTTCAAGTTTACTTCAGTTAAAAAAAACTAAAAAAATTGTATAATTATTTAACCAAGAAAGAAAGATTGAAAAGTTAATAATAATCTTACACAATAAATTTTTTTCCTAGATCCTATTTTAAAACCTCGACAAATCATTCACAAAAAAAATCATCGAGATATTCCTGAAAAAATCCTAAACCAATTTTCATTGAATTCAGAAAATCTATCACGCCTTTCATCCCAAGAGGTAGGGGTAGGCAGAGACAATTCGAATGTCATTTGTTATGATCCTGACATATTTCTTTCGCTTCTTTTATATGCATCATGCATGCTCGTCGATTGTGTGTACTTTTAATATTTTCATCGATCAATATATTTTTATATGTTCAATAAAAGTACATCTAGGTCGTCCTCTGCCAGCATTGCCTTTCAGCCATAAAACCTTTATTCATTCAGATCTGAAAAATATTATCTAAATCGATTCACAACACAGGCGGATCTTATATTAAAAAAAATCAGTAAACTGAGTTCACAGAAAGTATTGTACCGATAGAGAAAATAGAAACAGAAAAAATAAGTTAAAGGACGGAACCCTGAAGAATTAATATGTATTAATTGTGGGCAGTTTTGAAGGTAGGTACTTTATCCAGCGACACTTTATCCTCATCAGTCTGATTGTTCAGTCAGTATTCATTTTATTGCCGTACGCAACATACATAATAAAGTACCTACTTGTTTTGAATTCTATAATAGGACGAATGATTGTCTACCCGCATTTTTAATTGTGAGTATTATTTAATTAAAAATTATAGTAAAATATTGCCTTCTTTTCTTTTCTTTCTGTTTTGGGATGTTATTGATAGGTATATCTACGTAATTAGATTAAATTTAGTTTCAATTTGATTTTATGTCGTTTGTTCAGATTTTTGTTCTCTTCAATTTATTATTAGGTATCTAGGTATTAAGGCGAGGAATAGTGGCAAGAATACTGGCATTACTGGCTGCATTTCCCCGCTGAATCGCGATGCTGATTCGTTGAGTGAGGAAGGAACCACCCCTATATAGTTAGTTACAGGTAAAGCTAATAAAAGCGTGTTCAAATATAACCTATGTCATTACACATACAAACTTTCATCCCTTATTATACCCCTAAGGGTGGATTTAAAACAAAGCAGCCTAGATATATCCTTCCCTATGGTTCAAACTTTCTCTGTATCAAATTTCATCAAAATCGGTTCAGTGGTTTAACCGTGAAAGCGTAACAGACAGAGACCGACAGACATTAGGTTTACAACAATAGGGTAGATGACAGGGTAAACATATTATTCTATTTAGTCCGTCATTTAGATTATCAAAAAATATTAGACACGTATTTTTTCTTTTGTCAATCAAACAAAAAATGACAGAGATATAGCGCGTCAAAGTTTGGGAGTGGGGGCTGGTGACGTCACGCCTTGCTAAAAATTGTAGTAAGGCGTGACGTCACGCGGAACTTTAGCGGGCTATATCTTCATAATTTTTTGTTTAATTGACAAAAGAAAAAATACGTGTCCAATATTTTCTGATAATCTGATTGAAGGACTAATTAGAATTTTTTAGTCATCATGCCTATTTGTCTAACAACTTATCTATTAGAGATAGATATTATGCTCCCGTTGATTTTTTTTGTAGATCATTTTATTCTACACAATTCTTTCCTACATCATTTTGTTATATCGCTGACGGATTAGACAGCATAAGCCAAGAAAACTCGCGGGGGGTAACTTTTTCCCCGACTTTATTCACTTATACTGTTAATGCTCAGCTCCTAAACATGATAGATCCATGTTTAATACTCGTCAACCTTCCCGGTGAATTAACCTATTAAATAGTGAAACCGCTACAAAATCCGTCCAGTAGTTTTTGCGTGAGGCGGTCACAGACAGACAGACAGACGCAGCGAGGGACTTTGTTTATAATTTATGTACGTAATTAGTATGGATTAAAGGGAAGTCAGTCATCAAAATGCAATTTTTAATCAATTTTTTCAGAAAACCTGATCTATTTACGAAACTGAAAAATAATAATATTGATTTTAAGGATATGACAAAACATTGTTATTGTTTTGAAAATATAATTAGAAACATTTTACTCGATAGAAAAAAATCCTAAATACACCTCTGAAAACTTTATTTATCAAATTTTATGGCTATAATATAGATTTACAAAAATTTACATGAATATTTTTTTGGTAATTATCTATCGTTTCTGATCGTTTCATTGTAAAATTATTTCTATGTTGTATAAGTTTTTTTTTTAAATTGCGTTCAAACAAAAATTACCGCTTACTGTTTCTATCCTGCTCGTGTGCGCGCGATTCTAGATGGCTCCACCAATGTTAATCGATGATTTGCCAATGTCAAGTAGGTATATAAATAATCAGGCTTAGTATATATGCCGATTAATCGGTATCCAAGATGATCCCACTTACTGTGATCTATCAGCGCGGGTGGGACTAAACCGGATTCCCCATCATGTCACGACGTAACGCGTGCGTCAGTCGCCAAGACATGACGTAGAATCTATCCTTAAGTTAAGAGTGTACCAATGTATCAGAAGCGGGGGAACAAAGGCAAAGGTCATTTCACAATAACATTGCATTACATTTTTGATGACAATGCTCACAGAATATTTAATGATGACTTTGGACGCCCTCATTACTTAAATCAATTGTTTAAACAATGATTAATTACTAATTACTTAGGTATATGTACATAATCCGACAAACCACACTTAAGAGGCTTTAACATCTAAATATATATCTCAACAGAACTAGCCACTCGTTAGGTATAGCCTCACAAATACCATCGGCTAAACGAGGGAGACTTGGTCTTCCGCTGGGTACCCTGGAACCGTAACACGATTTCGGGAGCTGAACCCGTGAAGAAAGAAAAAAAAAAAAAAAAATATATGTTGCTTAAATATCGTGTAGCTTACAATATTGGTTAACTGCTACATAAAATAGTTTTTATACTTTTAGTACTTACGCTTTATAAATACGATACGCTTGATATTATTTTAATATAGGTACCTAGATATTTTACTGTAAATAATTACTTAAGGGTCCTATATTGGGAATTTTTCTGGGATAAACTATTCCCAATTTCTCTGTAAATAATCCACCTGTGTCACTGTAATTTAGCATATAGTTACTTATTCAATATATCTAAGTGAAATAGCTCTTATTTTTTCAATGGATTTTATTGAATAGGAAATATGGAATAATCCTTTATTCTACCACCCATATTTCCTATTAAATAAAACCAATTGAAAAAATAACGACTATTTCAGTTAGATATATTGAATAAGTAACTATATGCTAAATTACAGTGACACAGGTGGAGTATTTACAGAGAAATTGGGAATAGTAATATCTCCATACAAATTCCCAGTATAGGACCCTTAACAATGCACTGGTAGTACTTTTTCCAGATATTAATATACATACAAACATATCAATTTAAAGTAGATTAGTCATTAGGCAGCCACATCCACACTCGGTAAATTACTAATAAATATATAGGTAGGTTAGTAGGTATGTAGTTACCTATGTAGGAGCCATTTTTGCTGAAGACTGCATTAAAATACTTACGTTTTTTCAATTTCTAGATATGTTCGTGTCAGAATCCTGGAGATCAGACTACCTATATTGGGTTATACCCATACTCTTCATACTTGGGGAGCTCGTGGTCATCGCATTCTTCACACTAATCGGCATCATACGCCTTTATGCCTACCTTACTTGTGGGAGGTACGTTTTAATTTTTTTTTCTTCACGGGTTCCCATGCTACTCACCGAAAGACCCAAGTCTTCCTCTTATAGCCGATGGTATGTGTGAGGCTATACATAACGAGTGGCCAGTTCTGTTGAGGTATAAGTATTTAGATGGAAAAGCATGTCGGATTATGTAGGTACATATCTAAGTTCTTAATTATAAAAAACCTCTTGGCCGGGATCAAACCATGGTCCGCTTTGTCAATACCAGACGTCTTGACCACTCGGCCATCGGCACACCTTTTCTATATTATTTCACTTTGTCTTTCTCCTTTAGCCGATGGTATTTGTGAGGCTATATTATACCTAACGAATAGCCAGATCTATTGAGGTATTAGAGTTTGTTTGGAAACACATCGAAGTGTGGTTTCCCGGATTATGTATAAGCTTTTAATAAAAAAACCCATTACAGGTACAAATTAAATACTAGAATGGAAGGGAAAACTGTTATCGTTACTGGATGCACCAGCGGAATCGGCAAGGAGACGGCCAGGGAGTTAGCCCAACGTGGTGCTAAAGTTGTGATGGCTTGTCGAAATGTGGACGCTGCTAATAAAGTTCGAGGTAATTCAATTGCTTGTTTTATTTTTTTCAGTTTTTCCAAATGTTTCTATCTATTATAGCTAGCCAAGGTTTCCATAGTCCCAAATGTTGATTTTACCAATAGGCTATGTCGTGTCTCTCCAATGTCATAGACCCCAGCAAGTTGAAATGGCCTATTTGGGAAACAATGACCTAGACTAGACCATCAGTATAACCATGCACCTAGCCAGACAACTGGCTGGAAGCTATAGCGATCCTGAAGACCTAAATCTCAAAATGTCTGGTGCAGAAGGCAAGGGGAAACCACTGCACTATTCTTCCCAAGAAAGTTAACCATGGCGAGTCAATACAAGGTGCGTCGCGCTATGGACGGCTATGATTGACCATGACTGTTCTGTCAAGAGCACTGCGACTGAGAAGAAGGCCATCGATGACCTAAAAGACTGAGACATTTCAATAATAGGTACTTAGGGTTCAATAAGTATAGAAATGGCAATACACACAATCAAACGAGTGTGATTAAAAGGGAATACTTCCCAACGCCTGTCGCTGGAAACTTGTATTAAGTAATATATGCCAATCTATTCAATATTTTTAATAGCTCGATACAGGTTTCATTATTGAGACAATAACGAAGCGACATCTATCGACGCGACGTGCCGCTACAATATGCTATAGAAAATCTTCTTCAGAGTAGAAAAGTCATACATAGTATGTGGTTAAGTAGAAGTAGCTTTAGAGGTCAGCGATTAAAAAAAATTGAAGCGGACGGAGAATTTTCCGGCAAACTTAGGGTATTATAGTGAGGTTTAGTGCCCTAAAACTCGGAGGCGAAAAAATCCATCTTTTTTTCCTGACCTCTAGGCTAAGTAAGCAATTGACATAATCTGTGATCGTTCTGTGATCCTGGATCGCTATCAGTAGTGTGGACAGAGTAATGTCTATTGTTTACTCTGTATACGCTGGGACGCACAGCAAGATGTGTAATCTGCGGGAGGAGTGTAAGACAACCGTTAGGTTAGGCGTTTTTAGACACATTCTAAAACAAAAACCTTCAAATTTTCAGATGAACTCATCGCAGACACCAAAAACCCAAACGTGGTGGTAAAACAACTGGACCTTAGCTCCTTCGAATCCATCCGCGCTTTTGCTGACGACATAAACAAACACGAACAAAGACTAGATGTCCTCATCCACAACGCTGGGTATGCCGAAACATTCAAAAAAGACAAATCTGTAGATGGTATTGAACTGACTATGGCCACCAACCATTATGGCCCATTTCTGCTGACCCATCTCTTAATAAAACTGCTGCGAAAAACTGCCCCCTCCAGGATAATAGTGGTTGCATCATCTTTGTACAGGTTGGCTTCTTTCAATTTGGACAACCCAAACCCATTGACCACATTGCCTGGGTATCTATACTATGCTTCTAAGGAAGCAAACATTCTGTTTACATTTGAACTAGCCAGAAGATTGGAAGGCAGTGGAATAACAGCAAACTGCTTACACCCTGGGTTAATTGACTCCGGAATTTGGAGATCAGTCCCAAGACCTTTCAGTTGGGGCTTAGCTATTATAAACAAGTTCTTCTTCAAAACGCCGTCCGAAGGGTGTCAAACCACAGTTATGTTGGCGGTAGATGAAAAAGTGAGCAAAATCAGCGGGAAATACTTCTCAGATTGCCAAGAGAGCTATGTGACCCAGCATGCCAGCGATGCTGGTAGGGCAAAGAAATTGTGGGAGATTTCGGAGAAAGTGGTCAACCTTCGTGATGAAGATCCTAACATATAAAACGGACAGACGTAGTACGGCAGCATAATATATACAAAATCTTTGAACTGACTTTTGAAAGCTATATCTGATTAGTCCAAGAACTTTTGATAACGATTTTAGATAGCGTCGTCTCTGTCTCACAACATCACATGCGTACCTACGAGTGACAAAGACGACGCTATCCAGGATTTTTTCGGGGTATTACTATTTCGCTAAGATTTTTTAAGACGTTTCGCGGCCCAAAATCTTAGGCCCTGATATTTAATGAATTTATCATTGTTTCTATTTATATCTACTGTTTTAGCTACATACATACATTATTGTAACAATTGGTTATTTAATTAGAATTATACAAACATGTGCATGCTAAACATTAAAAATTGTTTATTAAGAATTATTAAAGCTACATTAACAAATACATACTATGTAGTTTTTATACATTACAAAGCAAAATTAATTAGAATACAATGTGGTGAGTACAATTATTATATGGGTTAACAACGACGGGTCTGCACCATTGGCCACCCAAGGAAAGACAGTAGGTCCACGGATTTACCCGGCCATGCTAGGTGCGGACCCGTCGTTTTTGGTCTTCGAGTAAGTATGCTAAACCCACTGTTTTATCCAATACATAACACAACTGTTAGATAACTATTTTATAACACTATACGACGATTATTAAACAAGCCTAAGATGTAGTACTACAGTCGCGTTGGCGCTCTACTAGATTGGTAATACAAAAGAGAAAGCGCATAGATACGCGTATGTTAAAGCGAGACAAATACGGTCTCATTTGAATACTGTAACAGCCTGTAACAGCCGATCGTCAGTAGTAATTTCTTATTTTAGTAAAATATCCTGTTTTAGTACAATTCGTGTGCAGTGCCTGGATGTAAGGCAGATGAAAAGTTCACAGAATTACACATTTGTCACGCACACTGATGTATTAATTTATTAGTCTCGTTTTAATCGTGACATTACCAATCTAGTGGATACTACATCTATGGAACCAATGTGACATGATATTATATATAAACGTATATGTGCCACATGCTACTTCATATATTTCTATATATTGAGATGAGTGGCAAGTTTCATGCCACGTATCACGTCACATAAATGAGCTACGCCTCCTATAATTTTATACGAGTTTTAGTACCAGAAAATACATACGACATTATTAGGCGAGAAGCGAGGCGAGTCCATGATTGCCAAATTTTAAATTTTTATGGCATATACTTTACAAGCACATTTTCAATACTGTTGCTTCTTGAAGCTTAAGATCTCAATCAAAAAGATCAAATTGGTCCAAAACTGTATTATCGACACCCAGAGCCGTACCCAAACTTTCTCTTTGTTTGCATTTAATATCATCAGGTATATTAAACATTGGCCATTCACCGTTCACTTCAACAAAATTTTCTTTCTCCAATTCCTCTGCTATATCCTTAGTGGCTATGGCTGTCTGTCTGACTTTCTTATACCTATTTATAATTTTCTCAATCGAACTAGTCTTCCGTATAGGCCGAGAATCCTTGGGTGTAGAAATAGCCGAATTCAAGCCAGAAATCGAAGACTTTTGTTCTGGACCATCATTAACTTCCAAATTAATAGCATCGAGATTCAATTTATTAAACTTCGATATCACATGGCTCTCAAAGGAGTTAACTTTTATAATAGGTATGCTATTTAGACTATTATCTGACGAGTCTAAATTCAATGGTTGCAATGGCGTGGAGTTTTTACTGGCACTTCCTAAAGCCACTATCCCTGATACTTCCAGTAATGATGATAGATTCTCCTGCATAGGGCTCAAAAGTGTGACTCGAGATTGCTTCTCGCGGTTATCGAAAAGATTTGGACTGGAATGACTGCGAACTAAATTGGTATGGGATGTGTTGAAGAGATCTACTCTGATTTTGGAGTCGACACCTTGCCTGTCTGACTTCTGTTTAGTTACGCTCGTTTTCTTTGTCGATAGCAATTTCATGATCTGCTGTTTGGTGAATCCTGTTGAGTTTCCAGCAACAGTGATATTTTTGTTTATCGATTGCGGCATGAATGATATGCACTGATTTGGGTTTCGATCGTAGGAGCTAACATGGCCTGAGATTACTGATTTTAGGAAGTCATTTGGTATTGTATGGAATGACGTTAGGAGTGATTTTGGTTGTTTAAGTCTTGTATTACTCGTTAAACTGCCTTTTCTTAATATGTTGTATTGTTTTCTGGTTATGTTTAGTGGTGTACAAGGATGGAGTATGGATTGTGCGTTCACGTCTTCATCACTGATGGTCAGGTCAGGTAAGGGTGGTATAGTAATCAGTTCATGGTCTTGAGATCTGTCTTCAATGGAGAGCTTGTTTATGTTCTTAAGTGACTGAAAAATAAGGTTATTTTAATAAATTGAAGATATGTTTTTTTTTTATATTTAATCAAATAAATTGATCCATTGAATTGTTTTTGTGGATTTATTGTCTGCACCTATAACTCTACATTTCTCTGAAAACCCACTATAGTGTGTCAGAAAATGTTGCCTTACAGCTCCCAAAACCTTGTTACGGTTCCTGGGTACCCAGTGGAAGACCAAGATTCCCCTTGTTTAGCCAATGGTATTTGTGAGGCTACACCTAATGAGTGGCCAATTCTGTTGAGGTATATTTAGATGGAAAAGTGTGGTTTGTCAAGTTTTTTAATAAATTACTATGTATAGTTTTTAAACAGTAAACATCAACTCAAAGCTACTTAAATTGATTCAGTTTTTTGTATTAATTAATCTAGCCAAATGAAGCTAGGCATGCAAAACTTTCAATTATTTCTAATAAATCATGCCATGAGGTTGTCACAATTTTCACCTTAGAAAAGCTGAGGAAGAGATAATGGTTGAATGATAGAAAAGGCAAGATTTTCATACCTTAAACTTCAAATCCAGGTCATTAAAATTATGTGTTAAAGTCCTCATATCATTCAATATTTCACCGATATTCTTCTGCGACATGACTAAATAATTATTAACACTAAAGGAGTCTTGACCGAAATTGGTCCCTTTAAATATATGACATAGAGCAACTACGTAGCCTCTTATTAGATTAGGGTAACTGAGTCTTTCATCTCTAACAATATTTCTTAATATATATGTTTGTTGAGTGTTCGACACGGCTTCCAGACTTGACGTAGATATCCTGTCTTCACTTGGATCATATTCAATCATATACAACTTTTTATCAGCTTCTCCAGTATATCTACCGATTAAAGAAGTAGTCACATCGAAGCAATGTCTAGAGGTTTCCAATAGATTTTTAGTTACTTTTGCATCCCAAATAGCTTCCATTTTATCTAAATCGTTGTCTATCTCTGTTAAATAATCATCAAATACAGATATGGGAACTTCAACATTTTTTATATCCTCAAATACATCTATGACATCTTTACTGTAGTCATTGTTACCTAGAAATGTGTCCACACATTCACAAATTGCATCAATTTTATTTGAGCATTCCTTTTCATTGTCTATAATTTGATTTCTTAATATTTCTGCCATTTTTTCAACTTCACACTTATAATGTTGATGATTTGTCACTCGGTCCGAGAATACTTTGGTCATGCTATCAACTAATTGGTGAAAATCATCATTCTTAGCATTGTATTTAGTTGATATATCTTTGAGTAATGATTTCTGAAACTGAGTCCGGACTTTCTGCTGAAGAATGTTGTTAGTGGCCAATACTGTAAGTTGGTAAACCATTTTGATAACCTTAAAACTGCCAGGATTTACAAAATATGAAGACACCACAGGGGCTACAAGACCCGTACCTTTATATTGAGATAAAAGGCGGGACAGCTCAGCTTTGTAAGCTCGTTCACCAGCACTATCATACAACGGCCAGGGCAGCGAATTGTTTGGAGATATAATATTGACTAAATATCGAGTCATAGCCACAAACATAGTGTGTGAAGGCTTATCCCAGCCGCCTTCGCGGATCTGACGAGATAAATCGTCTGGTAATGGACATATTAAATGCAAAATACGAATGTTTGCAAGCGTTTCCCGCTTTAGAACGGTTAAAAGTTCCCGTTGGCTCAAGAGCAAAGCCATTTTTTGGCTCACAACACCAACTCCCACTCACATTCAATAATATTATTTAAAAAGCACAAAATTGATTAAAAGCAACTTCTTGTCTTATTCAACCAAAAAAAACAACAATGCGACATCATGAATTCATGACATTTTTCAATATAAAAATTTGAATTGAAAGAAATTGAAAATTGCCGTTACTACTGAATACGTTCGGAAACCATATTTCAATGATTTCAATTTACATTATATACTGAAAAATTATTAATAATTTTATCCTCTTAAAAATAATTTAAAATAATAAAGTGATCATACATGTACAAAACTGTAATATATTATACTATTCTTTATTAATGTAATGACTAGTTTTCATTTAAAATTTTTATACATACTGCAGAATATTGTGTATGTATTGAATTTACCTACATTTACGTTCCGGTTTCTAAATCAGTTTGTAAATTATGTGTTATCAGTGCTCAGTGATATGTCTGTTATACATGAAATTATTATGATATCTCTTTGTCATGTATTCAAATTCAAATTAAAGAAATAAATTTAAATTATTTATTTATTGTAGAGTTATATTAAAAGTGTCAAATTTTTATAGCTAGTCTGCGTAAAACGAATCTCAAAGTTTCATTCATAACCTCAAAATTTGACTTTTGACAGATATTTTTTTAATCAACAACGCACGCGCGTTTGAAATTTATTCAATTTTGTTTGCCGCAGCCGCATGCATAGAGTAACTTGATGTATTTTGCTATTTTACTACAAATAAATTGTAGATAAAATAATGTGCTTATACATTACAGCCGATAGTGTTTGAATATCAAGATGGTTAGTAATAAACCGGCAACAATGCCTTTCAAATTTAAGATTATATTAACATAACCTAAGTTTTAAAATGTGTTAAGTGTAAAATTTGTAAATTATGTTTAAAAAATTATTTACAGAGTAAATTATATGTGCTCCATGAGCACAGTACGGGCTACGGATTGTTCAGGGTATCAGAATTCGAGGAAGTATCAGCTCTCTTGCCTCAAGTTGAAGAATGTGTTACCGATTTGCAACGTTTTAATGCTGTAGTGAAAACTATATCCTTCCAACCGTTTAAATCTGCTGTTGTGGCTTTGGAAAACATCAATAATGTCTCTGAAGGTTAGTATAAAAAATTATACTTAGCATGTTTGTAAACAGACCATCATTCTGCCCCCGAAATTGCCATATCTTAGACTTTAGAGAACTTTCTTTAAATAAAACCTATCTATATCCACCTGGAATAGTGTAGCTACGTAACAATGAATGAACTTTTTATTATAATGTCTAGTCTACGAGTTTACTTTTACAAACTAACACTCTTTTGAACCCCTGATAAAAAGATTACTTAGTGATATAAGTTTGAAGTCTGTCTGTCTGTGGTATTGTAGCTCCCAAACAGATTGACCAATTTGGTCAAATGTTTTTTTATAATATTAGTAAGTACAAGTGTAACCCGTGTAACCTACTTTTATTGACCATATTAAAAAAAAATTGAGCGAAGGCAATATTAAAAGTACACAGAATCGCCGAGCATAATTAAAAAATGATGAATAGGTATATAAGAGAAGCTAAAGAGGTACCCCTCTGGGATAAAAGGTTACTATTTCCAGAATTGCAAACAATGACTTAACTTACCATACAAAGTTTGCTGTGTTTCATGTGATCATATAAATAAAAAAACTATTTTCATAAAAAAAATATGGTTACTCCTTCAGGAACTTACTCTATTGATCATAAAAGGAAGCATCAAAATTGGTTCATAATTGATGGAGATATAAAAAATATCAGACATCAGAATCTCAATTCTCTCCTTGAATTAAGGCTCAGCCTATGAAAACATCCATACACGTGTTGTAAGATATTATTATCACTAAAGGAATTATTATTTAATCTTAGATGCTAAAGGTCTAAATGCAGTAGGTGGAACTGCACTGCAGTGGAGCGGCGAGGCACAATGCATTTCATATCAACAATATTTGGCTGCATCGTGCTGTGCCCTCTGCTGCTGTGCTACCTAGTGCGTTTTAACCTTAATAGAGATAATGATATGGAGCAAATTACTAAAAGGAAATGTTTCGGAAAGCAGCACTTTTCAAGAATTTGTTTTTTATTGCTTTTTCACAGTAATAACCTTAAATAATACTTTCGTCTAGGTGTCCTGCCAGAGGAGCTAAATCTTTTCCTAGAGACTGCGCTGCCCAAACGGAAGAAGAGGTCAAAATGCCAACTTGGAGTTGCAGACCCAAAGCTGGGCGCCGCTATAACAGAGACCTTGGAGATACCTTGTACACATACAGGGGCTATACCCGAGATATTGAGAGGTAATATTTGCAATGATCTACCGACTATGGATTTGGCTGACTAACCACTAATCGGCCACAAAATTACGGACTATTCAGTGTATAGATCTGCTTAACTAGTACTGATTAATTGACTGAAAATATATTGTTAAGAGCATCGGCTAGTTGGGAATAATATTACATAATTTTATAATGAAAATTTTTTAAATGCACCCTTTGATCTATTGCCAGTTGTATAGTAACTGGTGGTAATAACAGTGGTGCTACATCATACTGACTTAGTTCACCTGCTGCCGGACTCAGTGACGGACTCATTGTGGACTCAAGTTACAACTTAACTTGGCCTTAGCGGTATTCGTTGCCGCTGTTCGTAGCTAATATGCATATAGCGGTAGCGAATATCGCTTTTATTTGAATAGGCCTTTACCAGCTTGCTCCAGCTTTGTCTGTGAATTTTTTTAAATGTGGGGATAAAAGTAGCATATTTCACTCTATCTCTATTCTCTATTTTTTTTTTTTCAAAATGGCTCCATCAGGGTATTGATAATTCCGCCAAAGTCAAGTATTATAGTGGTAATAGTAACCGATAGGTGAGATGCTCCCGCCGACCGTGATATGTCCTATTAATCACTGACTAATCACAACTATCACAGCGCGGACGGGATGAAACTGGATTCTCCATCAGGTCTCCGCGGGCGCGTGCGAAAAAAATCACGTCGATCTGTTGCTCTCTTACATTAAAAAGGACAAACAAACACTTTCACATATTATAGTAATTTCTGAGCTTGTCAGTTACTTTATCAATCCATTGTATTTTGTAGGAATCAGATTACATTTCCATCACCTGGTGAAGGGGCTGACCCCCAAAGCGTGCAGTGTGGCCCAGCTCGGTCTTGGTCACTCATACTCCAGGGCCCGGGTCAAGTTCAATGTGCACAGAGTGGACAACATGATCATACAGTCCATAGCACTGTTGGACCAATTGGATAAAGATGTTAATACATTCTCTATGAGGATCAGGTAATTGCTTTTGAATTACTTTCTATGGACAGAATGGAAAATACAAGAGGAGGGTATGATCAGGCACAAGCCAATATGAGTCTTAATTACATTCAGATAAGGCTTCATTTGTCTTGACAGTGTAATTAAATTTTTCGGCATAGTGTGCGCGATTGGCGGACTGTATTATGCTCTACCAGTCGCGCGCATTCCTGGACCCACCACCTATGCTTAATAAACAAGCAATGGTTAGGTCACATGTCGTCTTGTCTATAAAAAAAATTACGCTATTTCTTTCTCTATTTCCGTACAGAATATAACGTCCCTTTTTTTCCTCAGAGAATGGTATTCATACCACTTCCCGGAGCTGGTCAGCATTGTGCCAGAGAATCATATGTACACGAAGTGCGCAGAGTACGTTAAAGACAGGAAGAGCCTCAACGAAGAGTCCCTGGGGCCTCTGACTGAGATTTTAGGGGACTCTGAAAAGGCCCAGGCGGTGATCGATGCCTCCAAAATGTCCATGGGCATGGATATATCTCCAGTCGATTTGATTAATATTCAGATGTTTGCAGGGAGGGTGGTGAAACTGAGCGATTATAGGTGAGTTTGGTTTGATAGTCATGTTTGAAAACATATAGGACGTGGTTTTGAAACGTAGAGAAATTGTATCAAAAACTACTGAACCAATTCTCTAATTTGTAGTCTCCGAATCGTCTCGTCACAATGGCGCCCAACGTCAATTACCGATTTTTTTATACCTTCACACTAATCACACGTACTTTGCTCCCCGATTCGTGTTACCGGTGTCAGGCATATTTTATAAGATTGTACCTAAACGAGCTAAGAAACTCAAGAACACCAGTAAATTTATTATTTAATTTCCGGTAATATTGAAAAATTCATGAAAATTGAGAATGTATGAAAGGTTTGATGAATATAAAAGAAGCGAAAGAGGTATGTAAGGATTGTAGCGAATGTTATTCGATTGTCTCTGCCTACCCCTCTTGAGATAAAAGGCGTGATGATATTTAGATAAATATTTAGGAACACCTCAATTTCAGCTCCACTCTAAAAATGTGAACGTTGTTGCCGCGATGTTTTCAGAAAGCAGATCGCTGAGTACCTCCACAGCAAGATGAACAGCGTCGCGCCCAACCTGAGCGTGCTCGTGGGTGACCAGGTCGGTGCCAGACTGATCTCGAAGGCAGGATCTCTCACCTCGCTCGCCAAGTATCCTGCCTCCACGCTGCAGATATTGGGTAACTTGATTCTCTTTGGTTCAGACATATTATAAAACAAAGTTTCCCACCGCATGTGTATATATTCACGAAGGTTTACAATTTTAAACATATCACGTTAGTGTCAGCGCGCTTTCATGACGTATTCTGTCTAATTCGTCAGAGACATAATAAAATCATCTACAAAAACAGTCTGCCGTAGCGCAGTATAGGCCAGTCTGTATTTTACGCGCAATGTAAATTTTCCGTAGATTTCAATGCAATATTTTTAAAACAACTGACATTAGGGGGGGTCTTATAGAAAATGGAGGCCAAAGTTGGTGAAATCGCATTTTTTAAACGAAACAAGCCTTTTTTAATGACACTTATTGCATTACATTATTATGATATATTTTTTCCAGGTGCCGAAAAAGCGCTTTTCCGCGCCCTCAAGACCCGATCCAACACTCCCAAGTACGGTCTCCTGTATCACTCCACGTTCATAGGACGTGCCGGACTCAAGAACAAGGGACGTATCAGTCGGTACCTCGCTAACAAGTGCTCCATCGCCTCGAGGATTGACTGCTTCTCTGGTATGGTCTTTACTTCTTACTCTGCTTCTGTACCTGATTCATTCCAAAACTAACTTTCTTGCTGTTTTCACGATTAGATAGATTGATTCTCGAGGAAGGTCTAGGAGTATTAAACATGGATCTATCATGTTTAGGAGTTGAGCATTAACAGTATTAGTGTGAATCAAGTCTGGGGACAATTAGTATACATAGTATTTCATCTGTCTGATCCATCGGAGATAAAACAAAATAATATAGGAAAGATAATAGATTAAATTAATACTCGCTAGCAATTAATACTTACTGAATCCATTTAAAAAAACCAAGCATTTTTAAGTACGGCGCCAGAATTGCTCTGTTGTAACTATCTAAATGTGGAAGCCGTGGGGGAAAAAAATGTGCAAACATGACATACCTACTAGCAACCCGCCCGCAAAAGCGGTATAAGCTTGGAATTCTTCTTCAGCTCTACGTCTCATACAACGTTCCATATATTCTCTTGCAGAGAACCAAACGTGCATCTTCGGCGAGAAGCTTCGTCAACAAGTCGAGGACCGTCTCAAGTTCTACGAGACCGGGGACATACCCAAGAAAAATCTGGAGGTGATGAAGGAAGCCATGGAAGAGGCCGCTCTGATGATGGACACTACGCAGGAGGCCGACACCAGCCTCAAGAAGAAGAAGAAAAAGAAGAAGAAGAAGCAGGAAGAGGCCATGGAAGAGGATTAGAGGAGGGGGGACAGTTCACAGGTTGTTTCTTTCTACAACCATACTTGCTAAAATCTGTGAACTTTTCATTGAATATTGTTTAAAAAAACATTGGTAATAGAAATAAGTATAGATTTACTTTTATGACTTTAATTGTTTAAGATACCCCTTGAGACCCCTAGATTACTATTTACGCCATTGGTAAATTTCATCTGTATAGGATAGCCTTCGGGATTCCGGTATATTTTTTGTAAAAGATGTACATTGTAAAATGTAATTACAAATTGTAAGGATTTATTTTCTTTATTATATTATTTTGATTGTTAACTAGAAATACCTACATTTTAAAATAAATATTTTGTAATTGTATGTTTTGGTTTTTTTTTTTTTTTATTTATTCTCTTAGAAAATTAACCTAATTACAATTCAAAGTTCCGCCAAACTGCTACACAGTTTGTTGGCGGATATGCTCTCTTATATTGAACAATTTACATTGTCAAATCTACTGCTTAGGTACATAAAAAATACTAAGGTACCTACTTAAATCATATTATACAAATCTATATACATCATACACAAAACATATTAGGTAATAAACTTTGAAAACCAAAACACTTAACCTAGCAACTAGAACAAGAAATTCGATCGAAAAAGGCGATCTAGGACGTCAAACTTAGTGTTTCCAATCATTAATTATAATTATTATGTTTGTATTTTAACATAATCATCATATAACGTAAAATCCGTTGCGACAATAAAACGACAGAAAAATACAGTGGCATATATTTATCTCGGAAAAGAGGACAAGGGATTACTTCTTTTATTTTGTTCTTCTTCCATGTGGGTGAAACCGCGAGCAATAGCTATTATCTATTCCTCTTTTTAAGTCCTACCTACCTGTGACTCTTTTGTTTACGCAGGTATAAAAACTTGTCCCTTTCACAGTATAAAGAAACTAAAGAGACTAGCAACCAAGAACAAAATAAAGAAAGGCAAGAAGTTAGTGCTTATGATTTAGCAACGACTTTCAGAATAACCAAATCAGACACTATTGGCACCATAGAACTTAGGATTGGCACTATAGGATAAGGATTGCATAAATTGCATTGCGCAATGATTGTATCTGGGAATTATCGTAGTAGAGGTCATGTATCCGATAAATGACAGAGGGAGAGACACTACTGCTCGAGCGAGACAGCAAGAGTGTCTATTTTGGCAAGTGCATTTTACTACCTGATTTTTTGTCTCCCACTTGCAACTTAGGTTTAGGTCAACGTATCTCTGACAATAACAGAACCAGAATTTTGTTAGTAAATTTAATTTAATTTTTATATCGACCTAATCACGGTGTCCAGGTATAGGAGTAGGCAGCATCAGGGGTAGGTCTAGGTAATTTAAGTTAATTTGATATGAATTGCCTATGTTCGCAGATAGTTAGGAATGCTAGTTTAGTGAATTTATATATTGTGTAGGTATATTTTTTGTAAATAAACTGCAAACAGAGTCGGACAGCGAAGGGTGACCGAAGGCCGCTACCCCCGTCTCGCTCGCGCGGGTTTTTTTAGTAGGTAGTTTGCAGATGCAGTTCGTCTCCAGTTCGTTATAAGACATAGTGGGTTGCGCACGGCAACATCGGTCAAGCGCCGACCGGCTCTGCAAGTCAAATTCAGTAATGTTTTTGATTTGAACCCTGCCTAGCACCCCTTGACCACCTGAACCGCTAACCGAATCAGTGTGGTTATTTGGTCAATCGTCCTAGTTAGGCAAGAAGTAAATGTCGCATCGTCCCACAACCAAGAGCCTCGTTGTTTGCGCGTCGCGACCGGGCACACCGACGGAAGTGCCTCCACCACAACTGATCCCCGCCACGCGTCAGCCCTATGGTCCCGTGCAGCACGCCGCAATGAATCCGCCGACCGCGCTCTCGCAGCGCACCTATACCGGGTCGTCGGAGACGCGCACCGCAAAGTCGAAGGCCGCCACCAGCAAGAAGTCGAACACAGCGACCACGGACCAGAGCCAACGGACAGCTGTTCCCCGGCCACCGAACGCACCACGCAGTACGAGGGTGACTGCGTCGTCCCTCCAAAGGAAGAGGATAGCCGCCGCCAAACAAAATATCCTGCGAATAAAGCTCCAGCTGGCTGAAGCAGAGCTGGCTGAGGCGGAGGCGGCTGTGCTGGAAGAGGACGACTTAGAGGCGGTGGAAACGGATGACGCGTCAGAGAGGGGCGAGCGGACTACTGTGTGGGTCCAAGAACTCCAAGACAACGTGCTGGCGCTGACGATAAACCCGCACCATCAAGTCCGGGACAAGGAGAGATTAGTGGGAGCGCACACCGAAGCCGCCGGGGAACCGACAGCGGCGTCGCGTCCAGAGCCGAGCAGCGACGCTCCCCGACTGAGCATGCAGTATCCAGACCTGATCCAAGCCAGACAGGCGTGTCCCGAGGGTGCTCCGTTCAGCAGCACCGGCGTACGAACTTCGACGCCGGAGCCACAGCAGCAGGCAGCCCGCTATGATGAGCGGCCACCGAGGGCCGACTACAGCGAGTTAGCAGCGGCGGTCGTCTGCGCCTTGCGTGCCGCGCAGCCTGCAATAGCCGCGATGAGATGCCAGGACTTGCCGGCAATTTCCGCCGCGTCGAGCGAGTGGCTGCCCTTCAAGGCTACCTACGAGGAGACTGCGCACTTCCTCAGCGAGCAGGACAACCTGGGCCGCTTGCGGAGGAGTCTGAAGGGCGCAGCCAAGGAGGCCACACACTGCCTCTTTGTGGGAGCGACGCCGGCCGAAGTCATGCGGCCGCTGGCGAGCAGCTTCGGTCGCCCGGACGCCTTGGTGATAGCCGAGGTGAACAAACTCCGGGCACTGCCACGACTCACGGATAATACACGCGACATTCTGATCTTCGCGACGAAAGTGCAGAACATCACGGCGACGGTGAGAGCACTCAATCGCCCTCACTACCTCTACAACGCGGAGGTGGTGCGCGGCGTCGTGGAGAAGCTGCCGTCGGAGCTACGCTACCGCTACTACGACTTCGCGGCGGAGCAGCCTGCTGACCAGCCGGACTTGGTGACATTGGCCAGGTTCATGGATATTACGGCAGACCTCTGTAGCAGGTTTGCGCCCGCGGAAGTCGCGCCGTCTGAAGACGACGGCGGCGAGTGGCACGGACTGTCGAAGGAGACAGGCGGCTGCCCAGTCTGCAAGCGAGACGGGCACTCGCCGACCGGGTGCGCGAAATTCAAGAGCGCCTCGGTCCGTGCAAGGTGGAAGATCGCCAAGAAGCACTGGCTGTGCTATCGCTGCTTACGCGTCCTCGGCAAAGGCCATTCCTGCGAATGGAAGCTGTGCGAACGAAACGGATGCAATCGTCCGCACCACCCGCTACTTCACAGCGCCCAGCGACGCCGGCGCGCGCAGCAGACAGCTCACGTGTCTAATGAATAGGTAGCCACTGTCGCCCTGACCACGAACCACTTCTTGCCGGGAAAACCGTCCAGGGTTCCGGTACCGGGGACATCAACTGAGGATGACGCTGCCGGGTGAGAGAGTTGACACGCAAGCCAAAACTGGCCAAACTTTACTTAAAGTCTCACATCACGACTGTTTTTAGTTCAGTTAATTTTGTGAAATAAAAAAAACATTAAGATACTCAATATTTTAATATATTTTAAGTAAAATACTCTTAAACAATATAATAACAATCCAATCACGACGCAGTAATCGCCATTGTTGTATGACAATCAATCTTAACATTAATATTAACAGCCGCCAATTGAGTAACAAAGAACTTAAATATATAAGGTATAGCAATGGAAACCAGCTTCCCCTTGTCCCCACAAAGTCTACATAAATCTTTATCGTGTTGTTTACCTATCATAGGCCCCAGCAGCGTGCCGCATATTGTACACATCACCGCCTGTAACAATATATATAAAAAAATTAAGTATCGTGTGTTATTTCACCTATTTATACGATCATTAGGATCACTGATTGTTTTACTATGCAATCCTAACTCCCGCAAAATCTGTTACAGTTAGGAAAAAACTGTCAAACGTAAGAGTGATCTCATTAATTTTCCTACTAAATGGTACTTGATTAATTTTTATACGATTTACAGGTTCCAAAATATGACTACCCACATTGCATGAAAAAAGGCATAGGCAGTCATGGGGACTGCCGAAAGGGAAAACTCAAAATTACGAGTAACAGTCCCAGCAATTGGAAGGCAGTACACGAATTCCTGCCCATGCTGAGCATACTCGGGCCGGGCAATCCATGGTCTTGTGCCGAAAACATGTCGCGAATCCATAAGATTCCCCCTTCCAAAAATCGCTCAACACGCCAAAAGAGTTTTCACTTCAAAAAAATTCCATTAGCACAGTCAAATTGCCAATGCGCGCCAAATAGGGTGTGGGAAAGATACCCATACAACAATTTGTCTTTCTAGATTTAGTAAATTCCAAAACGCGATAACAACCGTCCACAGATTAGTAAAGCACGATAAACCGAGAAGACCTAGCTTGCACGGTACACTGACTCTCGGCCTTTTATAGCTACTAATCTGTGAACGGTTACCATAGCTACACTCGCTATCAAGTACAGTCCGCCTCACCGTGGTCTTATCCGAACAATGCAGCAGTCTATCCTGCACCAAGAAGGCAGCTCCGTGAGACAACAGCGCGTCTCTCTCCATCTCACCGAGCCGCACGCCACCGCCGCGCCGGCGTCCTTTGACTGGCTGCTGGGTCAACGCGTCCGTGGCGCCGGTTGTACGGACCTGGGATGACATACTAATGTTAGTGGTATGATTTCATGGTGGGTCGGTGGCCGAGTGGATCCGACGTCTGGTATTAACTAGGCTGAACACGGTTCGATCCCGCACATGTATCAATGGGTTTCTTATAATTAAAAACTTATATGAACTTTAATATGACATGAAAGCGAAAATGGAAACTATGTCAGATAATGATCTGATTGGTTCATATCTCTCCGATATTTGTGAAAAAGGGGATAAGTCTGAAAATACTGAAATAGAGTTAAGTACATTCTAACGTTGCCGGTACCGAAGTTTAGCTTGTGAAAAAGGGGTTATCTTCAAATAATGCTGGTTTGCTAAACAAACGTTTGTGTGTTGTGGGATAACTGACGTTTTGTATTTTCAAAGTGGTTATGTTAACTTATCCTTCTAAAATTTTAAACTTTTAAATTTTTAAACTTACCCCCTTTTTCACTATTATCGGAGATCTATTTGAACGTCATTGAGCTTTATTGTGATAGGTTAGCATTAAAAATGAAACTGTATGGAATCTTCGATGTGCAAGCCAATATAGCCTTTGCGGGGTCCTAACACGGTTTCGGGAGCTTTCTCTTTAGGAGTTCAAGTAAAAAGTACTGTCCTATTCTAAGTTTCTAGATCTATTAATTCATAGCAATGTAATAATGAAGAGAAAAATACACACATCACGGCGTTAATACCGCTATATAAGTAGCCAGAGATACTGGTAACAATGTCTTTATGTCAAGCTTGACTTGCACTATATCAAACCATCTTTAAAACTTGTCTGTCAAAATCGAAGCCATACTCATTTCCGACTAAAATCGTACACAACTCGGGAATCGAACCCGGTCATTTAAAAAAAAACTTACGTTATTTTTGATACGATATTCATTGTGTAGCTTACATTATGCCATCAATTTTTAAATCCAAGATGGCGTCATATGGTTTTAAATCCAAGATGGCGACATCTAACTTTCTGTCAAATATCGATTGGCACTCATTTCGGAATAACTAAACCGACTTTTAGTACAAAATTGTTTACCCACCTGCCACTTATCCGACACCATATGTCTAAGTCTCTGATAATGTATAACACCAAAGAATATATCAGCGGTCATCTCCTGCCCGTCTACCCCGCTGTACATTCTCTCCGTGCCGTAGTAGTTGTACCCGCCGGCTTGTAGCAACCTGCCGAAGTAGTCGATGGCCGTGTCTTTCTCGTTGAAGCGGAACGGTGTCGCATCGTGCACCTGTTGGGTATATTTAAAATGTGAAAATAGGACAAAGAAGGAAAGAATCATATTCCAAGTTCCCTATTATGCCACGATAAAAACTTCGAATGCGATGTAACGTTGTGCTCATTTAGTAAATAAATGAGACCACTTTTTCTTAAAGAGGTTTGAATAGTTGCTAACCTCCTTGCAAAAATAGTTGTTAACCTCCTTACAAAATAAGTTACTGACTACCTATAATTTAGGAATTTTTCAAAATAATCTGAATTTGGAACAGTGTCTGTTATTTGTTTATTTTCTACCATTTTTAGTCAATTCCGTTTTAGCTTTGATAAAGAGCACACCTATTTTATAAAATCAATAATGTAATACTGTGAACAACATTCAACCAGCTGTTAAAATATATTATAAAAGAGCATGATATTTGTAAGTACCTATTATTTATGTTGTATTATGTTTAGATTCTATCATATCCTGTAATTCATTTACTTCTTTATTTTATTTTTATTTTTCAGCGTGCTCTTTTTACTCCCTCCTTTGATTCCTTGTATTCCTTTTACTCCTCTGTAACCTCTTCATTAAAATTGAAAATAAAACATTATGGAGTAAAATAATTATTTATTATTGTGGCTAGTTTCCCCACTAAGCGACAGCGATAACATGGTTTCGGAAGTTGTAAAGCAAGCCGTGAAGAATGACTGCCGACAGAAATGAAAACTTAAAACTATGAATAAGTAACAGTGGTTTTTAATTTATAAGTATAATAACAAATCTGCAATTCATTATGATAGACGGAGACGAAACACAGTTTAGTTACTACGTCGCTACTTCGAGTTTATTAATAAGAGTGCTAATGTTTTAACTTTGAAAAAATCCGAGAACAGCGCAGCTAAAAATACCTATAAATAGTAAAAAAACGTGGAAGCCAGTACACGAATTCCTTCCCGGTGCATTCTCGGGCCGGGCAATCAATGGTCGGCCTTTGTGCCGGAAGCATGTCGTGACGCGAACCCATAAGATTTTCACCGACCAAAAATCGCATAGAGCTTAAAAACATATTTACAAGTCATGTTCAAAGGTCCCAAATTATTTTATTAAAACTGGTATCGTTATCGATAGTGTGATATAAAACGTATTGACCGCATCCGGAACGATGTCATTAGAGAAAAATGCGGAGTGAAAGGTGATGTTGTGATTAAAATGAAGAGAAGTAGTTTACGCTGGTTTGTATACGTAGAAATAATGAAGGATGAAATATTGACTAAAAATGCTGGCAGAAGATGACCTAGGTGTACTTTTATTGAACATATAAAAAAAGTATTAATCGATGGAGATATTAAAGTACACACAATCGCCGAGCATGTATGAAAGGTATGATGAATATAAAAGAAGCGAAAGAGGTGTGTCAGGATCGTAGTAAATGGCATTCGATTGTCTCTGCCTACCCCTCTTGGGATAAAAGGCGTGATGATAGATAAATGGTACTTTTGACACATCATTTGCAATGCTCAATGCAAATTATTCCGAAGTAAAATTGAAGCCAAGCAAACTGAAAAACTACAACCATTGCAATTTAACTAGTATCAGTCCGTCTGTATGACCCACACAAGGCATTTGGATACAATTTTCACTCACCAACCCATGCAGCGCCGCAGACTTCCCCGCCATACACTCGACCATCATAGCGATGGTCATCCGAGAGGGGAACCCGTGCGGATTAAACAGTATATCTGGCACAAGACCGCTCTCCGTGAAGGGCAAGTCTTCAGCAGGCCATTTCTGAGAGCAGATGCCTTTCTGTCCGGCACGCGACGCGAATTTGTCGCCCACTGTTGGGTTGCGCTGTGAAATATTAAGTGTATTTAAGATTTTGAACGCCCTCTCGAATGGGGTATTATTAATAATGACCAACTAGCAGTTTATAAGTTCCTTAACGATGTGTTTTGCTACTTTCTAACCTCTCTAACAAATCCATACTAATATTATATATGCGAAATTAACTCTGTCTATACCGATTTTAATGAAATTTAATACAGAGAGAGAGATTGAACCCCTAGGGAAGGACAAAGGCTACTTTATTTTAAATCCACCCCCCACCCTAGAGGGCTATAATAGGGGGTTGTAAGTACGTAATCACGTAAACGTTCCGGTGAAACTATATTTTTTTATTGAAGCGAAATACGCGTATTGATCCCTTTGTCTCGCTCTTTTGTTCCTCTTGTATCTCTTTCGCTCGGTGTCAAGAGTTCCGTCTATTTCTTTTATATTGGTCGAAGGATTCTACGTCATGTCATGGCGACGGACGCACGCGTTACGTCGGTCGCCACGATTAGGCTGTGATTAATAAGGCATATCAAGTAGGCGGGATCATCTTACATACCGATTAATAACGGCTAGAATACTTGACATTGGCATCGATTAACATTGGTGAAGCCACAATAAAAGAGGATTGGTCGAACGCACCGATACACTCGTTTTTTAGGGTTTTGGGTACAAAGGGTAAAAACGGTAACCAAAGGGTAAAGATCCGCTGTCCGTCTGTCTGTATGTCCGTCTGTCACCAGGCTGTATCTCATGAACCGTGATAGTTAGATAGTTGAAATTTTCACAGATGATGTATTTCTGTTGCCGCTATAACAACAAATACTAAAAAACAGAATAAAATAAATATATAAGGGGGCTCCCATACAACTTTTTTTTTTGTCGTTTTTATAGATAATGGTACGGAACCCTCCGTGCGCGAGTCCGACTCGCACTTGACCGGTTTTCTTTTATCTGTCTCCACTCACCTGTATCCTAAGAACAATGGCGGCTTTCTTGGGAGTTTTAGCGTTAAAGTCCCCGCACATCCGCACACTGTCCACATACACGTCCTCCTTGCCGCGGTATCTGCTCACAAAGTATTTGCTCCTCTCACCGTCGAAGTAGCTGCGGAAGCAAAATTCAAGTCTTTCAAAATTCAAATTGTTTTTATTGTTTCACACAGTATGGTATAATAATAATATGGTGTCACAAAACAGTGTTCTCTATGAGATGCCTATTAAGGCGTACAATATTTTATTTGCATTTACAATTATACATCACAACTATACATTACAATTACAAATTCAACAATTACAAAAAATTACATAGCATGTACCACAAAATGTAAGTGAAGTCAAATCATTATCATAAATTAAATGTCAATATTACTATCATTCAAATTCAATCTATATCTATGTCAAATTATCTTTCAAATAATCATTCACTGAGTAATACAATTTCTCCAAAAGTAATCTTTTCAAACTATTTTTAAATAATCCCAATGTCAAATTTTGTTATATATGTTTTGTCATTCTCTGACAAATGTGTCGTTTAATATGATAGACGGAGACAAATTAAAGTTAAGCCATTATGGTTGATGTAGAATGAATCCTGGGCGACACATCGAATTCTTTTGTTTTTAGGGTTCCGAACATCTCCGATGAAAAAAACGGAATCCCTTATAGGATAGTTATACGATCACTCATGTGTCTGTCTGTCTGTCATAGCTTATTTTCTCCAAATCTACTGGACGAAAAATGTTGAAACTGTGATAAAATGTGATAACGCCATATAGCGATCATTTCACAATGTATCTGTGTCCGGACCAAAGAATTGTCGGCCAGAAATGCGCAGCCATAAATCCCCGACCCAGGCATACGTAGAAGCCAGTACACGAATTTCTGCCCGGAGATTCTCGAGCCGGCGATCCATGGTCTTGTTCCAAAACATAAGATGTCCCCATACCAAAAATCACTCAACGCGCCTAAAGAAGTTTTTACTTCAAAAATTTAAAAAAACTCACCAATAATACGGATTTTCCGGTTTAATTCTGGCACCGACTGCCGGTAGACCATCAGAGTCCATGTATTCATCCAAATCCGTCCGACTGGGATCTCGGTTGAAGTATGAAGAGGTGTTTGTCAGCTCAACGAATTCCGTTTTGTAAACGTATCCGTGCGCAAACCCGCGCTCGTAGGATGACTTATTGATTATCATGGCGTCTTCCATGTCATAACCCTGGAATTTGGTACAATAATAATATTTTAAAGAGAAACGCTGTGTTTATTTCGCTTCGCCCCTGTACTATTTATAATCACTGCTGTCCTGCGGGCTTAAACAATGTACAACTTAGCGAATAGAATAGAATGTGACCTAACTAAACTGTCTTATATACACTGCTTGGAGAAAACGCAGCGTAATTATGTCATGTCTACAGTTTTTTGTTTGAAAGGTTATACTTCCCAGGTGGTCCCATGGTCATCAGGTCAGGATCTGATGATGGGATCCTGGAGAAACCGAGAACTCTTCAAATTTTATAGGCACACTTGAAGCGATTGAAAGCACACTTTTCAGTGCATAATTTTTGAAGTCTGTAGTGTACACTTTTTAATAAGGCAATTATTTTACTTTTCTCCTCTTATCTTACCGTGTACGAGATGACAGCAACAATGGCGTTAGTCCCACAAGGGTAGTCATCGAGGGCGATGTTGTCATGATGAGTAGGTCGGAACAGCGGAGTGGCAGGGTTCTGTAGGCGGTACAGCTTGGTCTCAGCGTTGGTGGCCCACGTGTGGATCGGGGTACCCATGGTCTGTTTACCCATCTGGCACTGGTACATGTTTCTGTGAAAAAAATTGTGTACGTTTATTTATTACATTCCGCCATTTTGAAAACCAAGATGGCGGCATGTGTCAAACCTTTAAAAACCAATATGGTACTCGATTTCGAGTAATTTTAGGAGTTCTGAATTCATGTTTGACATCAATAGGGGAAAAAAAAGTTGCTTTTTCGCAAATATAAAGTAACAAGCTTCTGTCCGCGGTTTCACCCGCGTGGTCATAGATCCAATAAAGATATACCAGTGGCTGCAATATGCCCCTCGCCCGCCCACTTTCGCGGGTAAGCCTAAAGTGTTTGCGTGAAAGAGTAACAAACATCCATACACACTTTCGCATTTATAATATTAGCGGGATATTATGCTCAGCTTAATTTTATTTTTATCCCAATTTTTCATAAATACTTTTAATATTAGATATTTTCATAATTTTTGTAGTACATTTCCATTCCAATTTTTTACTTAATCTTTCATTCTTTCAATGTGTCCATTGAATACTCAGCTATATTCGCTTCGTTCAGCTTAACGCATCTGGATTAGGAAAAGCTATACTATAAAGTAAGTCACCTTGGAGACTGGTTGCAGTCCGGCATCGGCACCAATTGCGCCAAATTACTCATGAAAGCTGATTTGGACAACTCCATGTGGGATGTTTTGCCTGAAAAATTAATAAACAGACGATCAAGTACGAGCAGGACTCTCGGCCTGAAAGAGTTCTGTACTAATTTAAGTTTCACTAATCAAATATCTATTTTTTTTTATTTTTTTTTCAATTTCAAATTTAAAAAAAAAAATTCAATCAAATATCTGATGTCCTCAAAAAAGGACAAAAGCACGTCTATAGTGCTTGTATGAAACGAGGTATGGATGTGGATGAAGCAATATAAGTATGCAGAGATCGGGAGAAGTGGCGCTTCATACTCTCTGCCTACCCCTTTAGGAAACAGGCGTGAATGTATGTATGTAATATAAGTTTGTCTCGTAATAATAGCATACAGGATTTGAAATTATGGATTTTAAGATTTGCAACCATCGCTTCATCGTGCCAAATTTCAAGATTGTAGGTTAATTGAAAATATAACTTGCGTCGAATAAGTTGAGTCGATTAAGTGAAAATTATTCGGCGTCGCCACTCTCATCTATTCAATTACCCTGAGGGCTAGTAACAGTTCTGGACAGAAAGGCTCTTTTCACAATTTTGACAGCAAAGCTTTTAAAGCCTCATAAAGTAAAAAAATGTGGCCGTCACGGGACGCCCGGCAGATGTAAAACAACTATACTGATGGTTATTGAAATAATTCATAATTAACACAAGGGAGTAGATCCTTTTCTAGACTTCTGGCATGACTGTACCTTTAATAATCTCCTTAGCGGTAACAGCAATATCAAGGTACAGTTGCTCCATAGTACCAATAAATTCTACTTCGTTCAGCGCCAGGTTGAGTACGGGACGCATCATGCGCGCCTCATTTGTGAACAGAAACACGCCAGCATACTGGGAGCAGACCTGGGGGAAACAAAATTGCAGTCACAAGTTAGCAAACATTTATAAGAACACCCTATCACCGGACTTTGTACCTTGCAGCGTTGCCAGATAGCTTTGGTTCTTCAGGTATAAGTTTTTGAAGAATAACTTTTTTTTTATAGAGAAGACGACATGTGACCTTGCCACCGCCTGCGCGCGACTGGCAGAGCATAATACAGTCTGCCAGTCGCGCTCACTAGAGATACTTTTTCACGCTTCGCTTGAAGGACCCCAGGTTGCAGGAAGCTAGAAAGACCGACGCTGAAAGTTCGTTCCTCTTTTTGACAGTGCGACTATTAAAATGCGGTCTGTTAAAAATTTTGACAAAAATGAAACCCGTAACACATTATAATCAAACTCACCATAGTATGACAAATATGGTCCTTCGAGCCGCATTTTTTTGTATTGTAAGATTAAACACATTTAGCTAAATGAGAAAAACTTGATTTCCGCTGGGTACCCTGGGGTCGGTAACACTCGTGAAAGTAAAAAAAACTTCTATCTATCATCACGCCTTTTATCCCAAGAGGGGTAGGCAGGTACTACCGAATGTAATTTTAAAAATTGCTACGATCTTGACATACTTACGCTTATTTTATATTCATCATACCTTTCATACATGCTCGGCGATTGTGTGTACTTTTAATATTGCCTTCGATCAATATGTTCAATAATAGTACACCTAGGCCTTCATCTACCAGCATTTCCTTTCACTTCACATCATCTTTCACTCCGCATTTTTCTCTAATGACATCTATCCGAATGGATATTTTACTTTCATACTTCTTATTCCCTACCCAAGTCTCGCTTCCATAAGTAAGTGATAAACAGCATTAAGTTAAAAAAAAACTTACATCCATCTTAGGTATGAGCACGATCTCCGTAGTCAAAGGCACCTCATCTCCCTTCACTTTTAAACTCCTGAGATGGGTACACGAGGTGAGAGCCACGTCCTCACCATAGTACCCAACCAGTCTGCCGTCCAGAAATACTGGATACTTGTAAACATCATTAGTCAGTTCGTTAGCAGCTACAGAATGTATGGGCTCCATACCTGGCAAATGTAAAATAGATTAATAACATATATACGTAAGTATTTAGGCCGGTGCGTCGGTGGCTGAGTGGTTAAGACGTCTGGTATTAACTAGGCAGACCCCGGGTTCGATCCCGGATCCGACCATGTACCAATGGGTTTTATAATTAAAAACTTATGTACATAATCCGACAAACCACAGAGGCTTTTCCATCTAAATATATCACAACAGTTAGGTATAAAGGTAAATACCATCGGCTAAACGAGGGAGACTTGGTCTTCCGCTGGGTACACGGTATCGGTAGCTGTAAGGCAATCCGTGAAGAAAGAAACTTTTTTCCCGGCTTCATTCACTAATACTGTTAATGCTCAGCTCCTAAACATGATAGGTCCAAACCGCAACAAAATCTGTTCAGTAGTTTTTGCGTGAAAAGAGCACAGACAGACAGACGCGGCGTGGGACTTTGTTTTATAATAAATATTGAAATGATATAGTTTTGTCTCCATCTATAATATTGAATAACAGATTAGTTAGAGGGAGACCAAACATAATTTATACAAATAAATACTCACCCCATTTAGTTAAAACAGACGGTATACATGCAACGAGTTTAGGATCCGGAATTGATGTTATCTGGAAACCATACAATTTTATTAGATAAGTATCTCTCGGAGATATTTGTATAAAGTTTGAAATCACAGCACAGACACTCACTTCAATCTCTACCTATACTATATTATTTCTCAAAGATATGTTTTTTTGATACGCCATTTTAAAGATTATTTTTCCCTCTAATAACGGAAAATAAACAATTAAATTTGGAGATCAGTTGTAATATGAGTACAATATTGACACCACTAACAATGCGAAGTATTCGCACGGGTCTTTTAGTTTTATTTATTTGTATAGGTACTAGCTTTCCGCCCCGGCTTCGCCCGTGGTAGTTAATTTTTTTTCTCTTGTTTATATTGCAATCTGTTGTCGCTTAGTGAGGAACTAGCCACAATAATAAATGAATATATTACTCCATAATGTTTTATTTCAAGTTTTTATGTACTTAGATTATAGTATTTTTACATCAGGAAAAGAATATATTAAAATGAAAGGAAGGACAAAAGATAAAAAGGATCCAATGGAGCCAAAGGAATGAAGTAAGGATATAAAGTAAGGAGTAAAAAGGAGCACGAAATATCATGCTCCTTTATAGTATATTTTATCAGCTTGTTGCAATTTGTTCACTGAATTAAATTATTGACATTATGAAATAGGTGTGCTACTTAGCAATGCTAAAACGGAATTGACTAAAAATGGAAGAAAATAAACAAATAGCAGACACTGTTACAAATTCAGATTATTTTGAAAAATTCCTAAATTCACAACATTTCATTTTTCGTTAAGTACCAAAATTAAAAATCCGTTTGGAGATCTTCCTTTGCTTAACACGATACACATATTTATTTATTTTTTTATTCAGTGGTTTAAGAGATATTTTGAAAAAACTACACTGTGTAACGAGTACGGCTCAAAGCTACTATACTCTCTGCCTACAAAGGTAACTGGTAATAAAAAGTATTAGTTGTAGTTGTAAAAACAAAACAGGATACAAGGGGACTATTGATGGAGCCATAACACGAAAAAATAGAATAGAATTGATACAAGGGAATTTAATTTACGTGCTTCTCTACCCATCTTTGTTGATGAAAGTGAATAAAATTTAATTTTAAATTAATAAACTAAAAATAAACAATAATGAATGAAGAACGAATGAAACGAACGAAAGCACGCAGCTCATGTCATATCTTTTTTTTTAAACAGAATACGCATAGACACCTGATACTTTTAGCCGTCATCGGCTTTTTCTAAAAATGCAATATTTAAAAATAATTTAAGAGTGTTAAAGTTAAAATTTTAGAAAAGCAAAAAATACGGGTACCTTAATTTTTCACCTACTTTCATATAGGCTAATAAAATTAGGGTGTTAAAATTTTGAAATGTTGTGGATTATAGGTAGTCAGTAACTTATTTTGTAAGGAGGTTAACAACTATTTTTGCAAGGAGGTTAGCAACTATTCAAACCTCATTGAGAAAAATGGTCTCATTTATTAACTAAATGAGCACAACGTTACACTGTTATTATGAAACATTCAGCAATAGTTTAAGTAAGTGTGAGAATTGGCTCGTGTGGTAGGTGTCCAGTGATCTCCACATATCTTCTACTAAATTATATTTATTTATTTGAGAAGATCTTGGGTACTCTTTCGTTTCAGTCTATGAGTAGTAGTGGTGGTAGTTAATGAAGAATTTCCAACCTTTTTCTGTAAGTACAAAAAATCACGTCGATCCGTTGCTATGTATTATTTAATTTGACTAATTCAAAAGTGTGTTACATATTGCATTTTTTTTTATTTATAATCTTATATATAAAATTCTCGTGTCACGGTGTACGTAATTGAACTCCTCTGAAACGGCTCGACCGATTTTCGTGAATTTTAGTGTGCATATCCGTTAGGGTTGAGAATCGGACAACATCTATTTTTCATCCCCCTAAATGTTAAGAGTGGTCCACCCCTAAATTTTTTTTTTTTTTATAGGTAGGGTAGGGGTAGGGGTAGGGGTAGTGCGGGCAAGTCAACGTTTGGGCAGGACAACGTCTGCCGGGTCCGCTAGTAATATTATAATAAAAGGTATGATGAATATAAATAAAGTGAAAGACGTATGTCAGGATCGTAGCAAATGGCATGCGATTGTCTCTGCCTACCCCTCTTGGGGTAAAACGCGTGATGATAGATAGATAGATAGAACTATTCCTGCTAGACATGTATAAATTGTATTTTTTTATTTACTAATTCAAAAATGTAAGAATTGGACTATAAAAACAAAAACAAATGGATAGTGACTTTCTTGCACCATCACGCCACATACCTGAGCTGTCATAGTCAAATGATTGAGTAATCCACAAGGCGCCCCATCCGGCGTATGTACGGGGCACACAAAGCCCCAGGCGTCCGGTAGAAGCTGACGGGCCTCAGTCGTGCGCATCTCCATGAAGAACGAGCCGCGGTGGATGGCTCTGCAATTATGCAACATTATTTTTGAATGGTTCTTTTTCATACTTCACGGGTTGCCTTACAGCTCCCGAAACCGTGTGGTCCCAGGGTATCCAGCGGAAGACCAAGTCTTCCTCTTTTGGCCAGTTCTGTTGAGGTATATTTAGATGGAAAAGCCTCTAAGTTGGATTACGTACATAAGTTTTTAATTATAAAAATCCCATTGGTACATGGCCGGGATCCGGAATCAAACCCGTGGTCTGACTTTTTTAAGGTTCCGTACCCAAAGCGTAAAAAACGGAAACCCTATTACTAAGACTCCGCTGTCCGTCTGTCAGTCTGTCCGTCTGTCACCAGACTGTATCTCATGAACCGTGATAGTTAGACAGTTGAAATTTTCACAGATACTAAAAAACAGAATAAAATAAATATTTAAGGAGGCTCTCATACAACAAACGTAATTTTTTGCCGTTTTTATATAGATAATGGCACGAAACCCTTCGTGCGCGAGTCCGACTCGCACTTTTTTTTTAAATTGTCATTACCGATAAATAAAAGCAAAACTCTTCAATCCCCTCCCGTAGATATAAAAGGTTACTCACTTAAAATGAGACATATACCGCATCCTGTTAATATTCTCAGCGGTGATTGTAAGTCCCTTGTATTGAGACAAGTTGAGGTTATTAGATGGCGCGTTACCGGTGGCGATGAACGACTCCATCCTCTGTTCCAAGGTGCCCGCCATGCGGAGAATATTCTGGAGTTCATTCTGAAAAAGGAATTTCACCAACATCCGATCATCCGTTACGGCGTGATTGTGGTTGCTCCTGTCCTTGTTCGTCCCGGCTTCGACCGTGGGGCGCATACTAATTTTCATCCTAAGCTAAACTTTCTCCTTATCAAATTTCATCAAAATCGGTTCAGTCGTGAAACCGAAAAAGACAGACAGTTACTTTCACATTTATGTGGGATAAAAGCACAAAAATAGAAGTAACAGAAATATATTATTTAATTCAAAGAGATCAATCCGTCAATATATAGTTTCTACCACTCTCCGCCATTCGTCTTCCGTCTCTCTCCCTCACATACTTACGTTCCTTTACTTACATACAAACATTCCTACATTTATAAAATTAGTATCTATATAATAAAATCGAAAAACCGGAACGAGATAAAAAAACGTGAGAGAGCGGGATGGCGCTCTACAAAACTTTCTTGATACGTTACTACCAAGAAACTACTACTTACGGAAGTCAAGGAGAACTTGGCGTTGTTCTGGGCCCGCTTCAGCATGTTACTCTTCGTCACAAACAGCAAAGTCTGGAGTCGTTCCTTCAGTATTTGTAAGTAGATATGCCCTCCAACTAAGATCTCTTGCACCATGACGGCATCCGCTCCTTCAACCTTTAAAAAATACACAATGTTTAAAAAAAATTGTTGGGTCGGTGTCTGAGAGCATGACAGAAGCGAAGCTACCGAGTTAGATACGTCTCGGTTTTTCTATGCTGACTCTAATCCCCCTTCCCAAAACCACCTCATGTCATCTCGACTCTATATCCCTTGATTTAGGTCAATCATATCTCCCATTGCAACTTAGTTTGGGTTTAGAGAAAGGGAAAGCGGAATATTTGTCAATTTTCTACAGTATATAATTTCTTTCTTTCCGCCCCCGGCTCCGCCCGTGGATATATTAGTACAAAATAACATATAGCCTATGTCACTCAGGGATATCGTAGCTTTCTATTAGTGAAATAATTTTTAGAATCGGTCCAGTATTTTAAGAGTTTACATCCAAACTTACAAACTTTACCTCATTATAATATTAGTACAGATTATGTCTAACTTATGACCTTTTCACGCAAAAACTACTGGACGGATTTTGATTTACGGTTACGGACGGTTTTCAATATCAAGGTTGATTCACCGGGAAGGTTTACGAGTTTTAAATATGGACCTATCATGTTTAGGAGCTGAGCATTAATAGTACAAGTGAATCAAGTCGCGGATAAAGTTAGCCTCAGCGAGTTTTCATGACGTGTGCTGTTTAATCCATCAGAGATATAACAAAATGATGTAGAAAAGAATTGTGTAGAATAAAATGGTCTACAAAAAAGTGCGCGGTAGCATATACCCATCTCTAATAGATAAGTAGTTATAAGGGTATTTATGTAGGTATTCAAATTGTTGTTAACCCATATGTACCAGTGTTGTATTTACCTTGCACTTATTCTGCACCAAATCGAACAACTTCTGCGCCATATACACCAACGCGTGAAACTTGTCCGTATCATTATCCAGATGTATCAACAGGCAGCGCTGTATCAAGAAATCGGTAGCCTCCTCGTCGGTACACCACGGGGGGAGTTCGTACAACTTCGGACGGAACATTCCGCCGATGTACGAGCGACATTCGGCCTGATTGTGGAGACCTTCCTCGTGGAGTTGGCGTAGCATGGTCTGGATGCAGCTGTGGAATAAAATTGGTTTATCTGAAACTTTTATTAACTAGGATCCCGACCATGTAAGTACATAATCCGACAAACCACATTTACTGGCCACTCGTTTGGTCTTCAGCTTGGTATGCTGGAACCGTAACACCCGTGAAGAAAGAAAAAAAACGCGAAACCGACGATGATATACTTCTCGTGCTTCAGAGGGCAAGGAAAGTGGACATATAAAGTATGTTATAGAAGTAGGTACATTAAGAGCGGCAACAGACTTGCCACCTGTTCTGTTCAATATGGACAACTGGCTACAAGTGGACACTGTTACTTGGTGTCTCTGGTCACACCGCAAGGTATAAAGGTCGTAATGGTTTGGTTGAACGCGTTAATCTGGAACTACCAGTCGGAATTGAAAAAATATTTTTGCATTTGATAGCCCAATTTTTGAATAAGGATATAAGCTACCATCACGCTACCTACCGTAAGGGGGTGAAATCGTACGCGTTGTATTACACTTCCTGTCATGATTTCTGCACTTTTTAAGCTTACGTTGGTATAGGTAAACCACTGAGAGAGTAGCACTCCCATGGTCCGCGCGGGTGAGAGTGGCGGGCGTGATTCTGCCATACACGATACGAAGTTTCACGCGATATATCTGTTGTCGACGCGATCCACCTCAAAAATTTCAGGGTTCAAGCTATCCTCATACCAAATTTCATTAAAAATCAAAACCAACCCTCAAAAGCCCGAGGTAAATCGCGTCGACAACAGACACATCTCGCAAAACCTCGCATCGTGTATAGCAGAATCACGCCCGCCCCTCACCCCTCATGGACATGGGAGTGCTACTTTCTCAGCGGTTCACCTATAATGGGAGGGCTATCTGTATTTATTTTTAAAGAACACCATGTAACGAAAATTTAGTTCTACCCTGCCTAAGGTTAAATTTAAAAAAATTCCACTCACTTGACATAATACAAATCACCCTTCTTCCCAGCTAACAGTATCCTATATATATAATGGTCAGGATAGTCCACCAGACTCTTCATGATGAGCAGCAGCGGCGCGTAGTACATCACCTTCCTGTGGGAGAACATCAACTTGCAGGTGCCGTCCTGCAGGAAGTGGAGCACGTTGTTCTGGAAGGGATAATCATTGATATATGGCATACGTTCGTGGCAAAAAGGTTAAGACGGTATTAACTAAGCAGACCACATAATCCGACAAACCACACTTTTAATAAAAATCGGTTGTCTGTAAAGTCAGTTTACTGACGATAGTTGAACGTGACAACGTCATAAGAAAGCTGTCCACGCGGACGCATCGCTCACTCAAGTAGGAGAGTAACGCCGCATGACTGGTAACGCCGCATGAGTCATGTTTTTTCGTGCGTGCAGCCGGCTTCATCGAATTATAAGACGTTGTCACGTCAAAAAGTAGTTATTTTATTATTATCAACCATTACCATGCTAGACTGATCAGTCTTGACACAGCGCATCAGGATACCATAGGAAGAGAACAGGTTGCCTCTCATCTTCCAGCCGGACCTCTTCACAGCCACCGGGTAGTTGCGGCGAGTTACCAACAGCATACGGGCCAAACGCTCATGACCCTGAAAGGAAGGATTAAAATATAATCTTTAAATAAGGACCCTGAAGCCAGGCAATTACTGGCTACATGCTCGGTCAAATGCTTAACTTTTTTTGTAGATATTTATTTATTGTGTGATCTTTAAAATACTTATAATAAAAAATTAATTAACCCCATTAAATATTTCAATTAATTAGAACAGCTTCATATTCCATATCTCGGTTGCTAACAAAAGCGTGTTGGTAACTGTCCACAGATTAGTAAATATAACAAACCGAGAATGAGTGTAATGTGCACGCTCACTTTTATACTATCATACATTACTAATCTGTGGAGGTTTTCCAACACGTTTTTGTTAGCAACAAGGATATGGAATAGGGTTCAACTACCCGTTAAACTAAACTATCAACTCAATTTTTATCTGACTAAAAACGTAACAACAATTAAAATAATAATAAAAAAATGTTTATTTATAACCAAAATTTGTATATAATATGTGTTGTTCCTGGCTCTCAAACTAGGATTCCCTGTACATCTAATGGGTAGCCAGGGTTTCATCCATTTCCACCTTCATGTAATAAAAACAGGCATCAAACAATGTATACAGTCATATCTACAAATTTAAAATATTTTAAAAATACAAATGAGGTTATACAATGGATTCCCACACAGTATACCCATGAACAGCAGATAATTTATGAATAAAATACAAAAACATGTGTTGTTTTATGACTAAGCACAATAAAAATAGTATTAGTCCTGTTAACAAAATTGTAATCAATAAATATTATTAAATTTATGTGTTATTTTTGTGAACATTTTGTTAGTTTAGACCACAGGTTCTCAAACGTTTTTACGCCACAGACCCCCTTGCTAGATTTTTTATTTTCTGTAAACCTATACTTACCTTTATAATGAAGTATCCGCCCCACTCATCAGCATGCTCATTATGTTTAACCAACTCCTCAGGTGACATATCAGCAAGATGGCACACATTTGACTGAAATTTTGATAAAAAATAATATCATAAATATAGTATATTATTTACTCGAGCCAAATAAGTTGCTATTGAAAAACACAAGGCATATTCACTGTTAATTGATATTTATACAAAATAAACCAATTTCTATTAAAAAAGTTTAGAAAAGTCGCGGGTTCGATTCCTACATATGACCATGTACCAATGGGTTTTTCATAATAAAAAATCTATGTACTGGGTACCCTGGGACCGGCAACGGTTCCCGATAGCTGTAAGGCAACCTGTGAAGAACAAATTTTAAAAACAAGTAAAAAAAGAACATTTGGATGATGCAAGCTGAACTCCTTGGATCTCCCTACATTCAGACTTTGCCCAAATTAATTAATAACATCTAATAATAGTATTAACTAGGTGGACCATGGTTCAACCCGCCTTTAATAATGGGATTTTTATAATTAAAAACTTATGTATAGGTACAGGGACGGTTCTTGAGCGCTCAACAAAAAAGTGGGGGAATGTTTGCACATATGTAATTTGAGTGCAATATAACTTGTATATTTATTATAATTGATTTATTGGTGTTTGTTTTTACTGCTAGTAAAATTTGAATTAATACCTCATACTGTCAAGCAGACCCAAAAATAGTGTTCTGTGCATCTAACGACCAGTACCTATACATAATCTGACAAACCACACTTAGTAGTTTTTTTCCATGTAAATATACCTTAACAGAACTGGACACTAGTAAGGTATACTGTCTCACAAATTTCACCAGCTAAAAGAGGAAGATTTGGTCTTCTGCTGGGTACCCTTGGACCAATAACATGGTTCCGGGAGCGGTAAGCAACCCATGAAGAATAAAAAGTGTAGAGGAACTTACCTTGACCATAACAGGAATATTCCCCAAAGACCTATTGAGACTAATGCTTTTCCCATCAATTTCAAACTTTATCCTGATCCTGAACTCTCCTTTGTATGTCCCCGCTCTTTGCCGACATTCGGTTGGCATTATTTTCTGATTTCTCACTCCCACTGCTGTCATTGGTACTGTAGGCTTAGAAAACCCAGCTTCCTCTATAGTAATTTTTACTTTTTCTCCTGTCGGTAACTGAAATTCAGCCGGTACTAAGTCTGCAATGGCGGTTTGTATGCCAATGTCAACCATTTGATTAAAGGAATCTATGTGTGGAGCTCCCAGGCTTTGTGTATACTGTAAAAGACGATGTTTTAATTAATTTAAATACTGATTGAGTAATAAATAGAATCTAAAGAAAGTAACCTAAAATTTATTTTCATTTCATATAAAATTAGACGAAAATTATTAAACACATTTGGAATTGATTAAAAGTTATAAATATATTATATACTGTTATTGCAGTTAATAAAAAATTATAAAATATAGCGAAAACAATAGGTACAAAAACTTACCGGGTTGGATAATTTGGACACCTTCCTATAATTTAAGTTACTGGTATATTTTAATGAAGGATTCTTCAGTTCCTTCTTGGTGTCCATTATTTTTGCCATTCTTGTAATTCAATATTGTAATTATTTCAATTTTATTTTAAACTAATCTTCGAATTTATAAACACAAACACGTGCAATTGTTATCAAAGTTGTTATCAAACACCACAGAGCAAGTAAAACACAGCAGCTGTGCACCCTGAGTGTGCACTAGAGATGGGTAGTTCATGTATGAAGGACTAAAAAGAACTACTTCCCTACCTACACAGAAGCAATATCTTTAGTTCACTTTAGTACATTCTATATATTTTAGTTCTTTACTTCACTATAGTTCAATAATGACAGGTCAATAGGAGTCACGCGAATTTGGTGCCAAAGTAAACGTTATCATATATGAAATAAAGTACAATTATGTTTGTAAAGTTTATACTTACCAAATTGTTTTTAAATAAAAAAAAATATTATAGACAAATGTACAATAGGTAATTTTATAATATATAAGGCGCTATAGGGCGGAATTTTTAACTTGTACTTTGTGCGAGACCTGTGAAGTTGCGTTTTGATTTAATTTTTTGTCGTTTTTGATTGCTTATTTCTATGTTTATTATTACTAAAGAGAAATATAATAATCACGTACTAAATGACGGGTATTTTCTTTGACTCAAACACTTCTTATGGTACGATTAGTTCCCGACTCCCGTGATCTAGTAACTAAATGAACTAAAGAACTAAATGAAGGATATAGTTCTTTGTACTCAAAAGATATGTATCTCTCTTTTCTTTTTAGTGACACACTTTGCACAACTCTAGTGTGCACCACACTACGATAGGCACCAGAGCTGGTCGTTTTTTTGACTAACCGTTTCAAGAAACAGATTTTTGCCATGTAACGAGCGAACGCTTTTATGCCAGAAGAAAAATCAGTTTAAAAAAAAAAACAGTTTCGGCGAATCAACTATACGTACAGTACGTATAGTTGATTCGCCGAAACATGTTTTTTTTAAAAACTGATTTTTCTTCTGGTGTTGTACGGTACAACCAAATATTTTTTTAAATCGATTCTGTAGTTTCAGAGATTACCCCTACATCAAATCTTATATACTGTACCTCTTTATAATATTAGTATAGATTAGATACATGCACGCATAACACATACTTTGGGGTTCCGTGTTATAATATTTAGAACCGCGACATCTTTCGTTTCGACTCAAAGGCCAAACCGACGAATCCATACAGGGCCAGCCAGGGGAGGTATGCACGGCCCGAGTGTGTCCAACAGCATAATGGCCGACCCAGCAGTTCTAGTGTTGGACATTCTCGGGCCATGCATTCCTTTTGATGACAGTAGTTTCTATGCAAACAATAAATAGCTAAAATAATTTATTGTTCCAAGTTTCCTCATTCTGGTCAAAATAAAAGATGTAGCGGGGGGTCTTATGTATGCTAACCATAAAAAATCTACCAAAAATATTTCCGAGGCGGTTTTGAAAAAGAAACTGGTTTGCGTTCTTTTAAAATGAACCATAACGCTGTATCAATCAACGGGTTTTTTGAATGAATGAATATAGTATGTACGATTTATGCCTTAGGAATAAAAAACCGTTTCTTTTAGCACTGCTTTTCGAAGCAGTTTGTCGATTTATAAAACGGGTTACGTTCCGTTTCACGTAAAATACGAAACGACCCAGCTCTAATAGGCACCACAGCAAGTAAAAGATAGCTCTATGACCTCTTTGTCTATGACTCTATGCAATAAAGGCAAAGGTTGATAATTAATCATACAGCCAAGTCTTCATTGTTTTATTTAGGCCGTTGCCAAGTCTTCAGTCGAGTTTTGTTATATAAGGCCGTAGCCAAGTCTGCGATTGTATTTTCAAAATAATAGGCCCAAGCCAAGTCTTCAGTAGATTTTAGAACGACGTGTGAGTGAACAAAACGAACTTTGAGTATTTAAGAAAACGAACGAAGTGAGCCGAAGATTGACTGACTAACTAACTGAAGTATCTTTCGAGCCCGCAGAGCTCGTATTGCGCTGAGCTAGCCCTCTGTGCTCAGGCGGAGTAACACGAGGAGCGAGACGTCCAAGGAATATACTACTCCTCGGTAACTTGTTTAGGCCCTAACCTCGACCCGAAAATGTCGAGGAGGAAAGAGCCAAGGCGTGTAGGTAGGTGTAGGCGCTTGTTTATCCGGAGATCTGGTTAGGTTGTAGGTGTAAGGTTGGGTCTGATCCCGGCACAGCGGCGACTTTGTGTTTTATTTTTTCAAAATAAAGGCTTGGTTGGTGGTTGGACCTTTTTGAAAAGAAACAAAATAAATGGTTATATTAATAAGTGCAAGTTTACGTCCTGGCCTGGCTATGCGTCTGCATCCATGGGTACATTGAAATATTTACCCTTCATGCTAAATGACGTGCATATTGTTATCCAAGGAATATATCAAAAATATAATTCGGACACAGCCAGTCAAAAGTTACGTAGGTAGCGACGTTACGGGGTCGTTGTCTTCATAAAAGTCTGTTCACATTGTTTATATTATAATATTCAATATAATTATAATTCATTGTAATTCATTAGTTTGACTGTGTAATGTTTTTAATTTCAAATATCTAACGTCCTAGAGTTTGTTATATTAGGTTATGTTATATTGCGTTGTATTAGGAATACAATTCACCCTCTTGACTAGATAGCGTGATGTTAAATAGTTAAATTTTTTCAAATTATATTATAATTATAACGCCTGTCAAAAATCATAAGAGAATTATTATTTTGAATTTTCAATAAGCTACTGTTAATGACAGATACGTATATGTATGACCACTTCTGATGAAGAAAAATTGCCTTCAAAACCAAAGCCGAAAGCAAATGCACAAGTCACTATAAAAAAATACCGAAATCGCTTAGTGTGCCCATAAAATTTGAAGAGTTGTCGATTTCTCCAGGATCCCATCATCAGATCCTGATCTGATGACCATGGGCGACCTAGAACTTTCAAAAAAAATTCCAAATAGGTCCAGGCGTCTTCAAGTAATCGGGGAACATAAATAAAAAAATAATTCCGACGAATTGAGAACCTCGTCCTCCTTTTTTGAAGTCGGTTAAAAATTATCTCTGGATGGTTAATATCCAACTAGAGAATATGTTTTTTTTTATTTGTTTTTTTGTCTAATTGAAAATATTGTTTACATTACATTACAGTCCCTGTGCGGTGTGCCTTATAATACATTGAAACCATTGTTTAGTTATTTTTGAAGTAAAATCTTCTTAGGCGCGTTGAGCGATTGCTGAAAACGCACGGCCCGAGAATGTCCGAGTAGTAGAATGGCTGTTTTCACTTCTGTCGGCAGTCACCATGACTGCCTATGCCTTTTTTATATTTTTTCATAACGCGTTGCTGTGGACGATGGTATTTGTGAGGCTATACCTAACGGGTGGTCAGTTCTGTTGAGGTATATTTAGATGGAAAGTCTCGTGATTTAATTATTTGACTTTTGATTTGGCGGAGTCACTAAAATATGATCTTTCCGCAGCATGTAGGAAACGCAATGATTAGGTATTTTTTAAGAACAAGACATATTCTCTTACGTAAATATTATAGCACTGGTCACCCTACAAAGGGAAAAAGGCATGATAGTCTATTTTTGTATAAGGAAGAGAAAAAATGACCATGCTAAACGCGCCCTAACTCGTCTAGTATATCGTAGTTGGCCCACTGCCGCCCAGCGTATCGGTCACTTCAGGCGCGGGGAAAAAATTATATAACCCGATAGATTAGTCAGAAAAAATCTGTGTAATTTTAGTGTGTTTTTATATTATATTTGATGACTACGTAAGTAATTATTTAATTTTAAGTAGGTACCGTTATTATTAATTTTTATTCTTTAAAAATAAGCTTATTTTTTATCATAAGTAGGTATATGCCAAAGTTTTCTTAGCTGATGTAAATATAGGTGAAACCGCGACCAAACTAGTATGGCGTTGCCCTATACCTACAAATTATTTTTATTTTACCAATTTTATGAGGGTAGTTTTCATTTCAGAAAAGTTGTTGCGTTAACGTCGGTTAAACAGTCGTTTAAACTAAGAACGTACAGTTTTGTATATAGGTACTTATTAAAATTGCCTTTTCGATCTCAAAAACATCAATAGTTTAGCCTATACGGGGCATAGTTCTGGAATTTTTAAAAAAATCCTAAATTGTCAGTTGTTGTGAACTAAAAATGTTCAAAGATTTGGCACACTTCCCTTACTAATATCCCACTAATATAAAACTAAGTCCCCCGCCGCGTCTGTCTGTATGTGACCTTTTCACGTAAAAACTATTAAACGGATTGTATTGCGGTTTCTACAATTAAATAGGTTGATTCACGAGGAAGGTTTACGAGTATTAAACACGGATCTATCATGTTTAGGAGCTGAGCATTAAGAGTATTAGTAAAGCCAATTAAATCGGGTAAAAAGTTAGCCCCAGCGCGTTTTCATGACGTATGCTGTCTAATCCGTCAGAGATATAACAAAATTATGTAGGAAAGAATTGTGTAGAATAAAATTATCTACAAAAAAGTCCGCGGAAGCATATATCTATCTCTAATAGATAAGTAGTTATAAGCGTATTTACGTAGGAATTCTAATTGTTGTAAATCCATATTGTAACCGCGTATGCTGACAAAACAATTCGGGATAAATTCTTACATCACTTTTAAAAAATGTCCACGAGTGGATCCGGGGCGAAAAGCTAGTGATAAGAGAAAGATGTGGAATTAATGATGATGTATGCTGAGATTAGGGCATGTAGAGATGTATAAAGCCGTTATGAATGGAAGGATGCGGTAACCAACACCTTCTCGTATATATATGAAACACGCGTAAATGTATTTTTTTATTTTGGGATGTACCTATGTTTACGATAGATGCAAAAATAGATATACTTAAGGTACCTAATAAAATAAATGGCACACTGAATGCTGTTCATTGCTAGGAAAAATATACATAACAGCATTCTAACACTAAGTTAATCTTGGATATGGCAGAAGAAGCATGCTAGTAAGATGAATGCTGTTGAGATGATATCGTTAAAAAAGATGTGTAATATATAACTCAGAGATAGAGTGAGAAATGAGGATGTACGTGATGTGGAGTGACTGATAGTGTTGTATATAAAATTGACAAGGGAACGCTTTGGTTTGGATGCATGTTGAACTGTTGTGTGATGATAAATATATAAAGGAACAACAAGGAAAAGACGACTCGCGCACGAAGGGTTCTGTATACCATTATCTATAACAACGGAAAAAAAAAAACACGGTTTGTAAATATTATTTATTTTTGAAGTGAACATATAACTAAATATTCTGTGAATATTTCAAGCCTGTTTCCGTTATCAACATCGAGGAAAAACGAGCAAAAAAATCACGTTTGTTGTATGGGAGCCCCCTTAATTATTTATTTTATTTTATTTTTTAGTATTTGTTGTTATAGCGGCAACAGAAATACATCATCTGTGAAAATTTCAACTGTAACTATCATATCATGGAGACAGACGGACAGACAGACAGACAGACGGACAGCAGAGTCTTAGTAATAGGGTTTCCGTTTTTACCTTTTGAGTACGGGACCCTAAAAAGTACTAAAAATAGTGTATGTATGAAACGATGTATGGATGTGGATGAAGCAAGAGAAATATGCAAAGATCTAGAGATGTGGCGCTGCATACTCTCTGCCTACCCCTTTGGGAAACAGGCGTGAATATGTATGTAAGTCTAGAATGTAGATGTATGAGATGGCAATGTAATACTAAATGCCGATAATTGACTAACAACGAGGTCGACTTATGGATGCACCGTACGTATGATACCAATAATTACTTTAATTTTTGACTCATCGTCCGTCAATGTGGCGAGGCTATGAATGCGCGAATAATCCATACTAATATTATAAATGCGAAAGTATGTCTGTCGGTCTCGCTTTCACGACTAAACCAATGAACCGATTTTGATGAAATTTGATACCTACGCAGTGAGCTTGATCCCTAGGGAAGGACAAATTATTTCACTAATAGAAAAGCTACATACATTTATTACGCTATATTTTATTTTGATCGAAAATATCAACGGGCGAAGGTAATCTATATATATAAAAATGAAACCCGTTTTCCGATGTCACGACATCACATGAAAACGGCTTGACCGATTTGGCTAATTCTTTTTTTGTTTTGTTCGTTACAACACAGGGGTGGTTTTAGAAGAAAAAAAAATTGGAATAATTGCCGAAAAACCCCTAAAAACAGCCCTTTTCTTTTTCCCATAATAACAGAGTCAATTTGAACCTTATTGCTATTCAATAAAGTTAATTTTAAATTAAAAGCACTCATTGTTGTCTATGCAATGTAGATGTGTTCCTAATGTCACCGCACAAAGTTAAAATTCGCGTGCGTGTTGGAGAATCTAATGTCGCGTTCCGACACTCAACAAAAGTGATAATATCGCGAACGCGACAAAATTGAATAGTCACAAAATGTAATTTAAGTAATTTAATAGATCATTAGTAGTACTGATTTTCAGTTTGGTCGGCTTCGCGAAACTTAATTTTGCCTAGGAGTAGGGGTAGGAGTAGAGGTAGGAGTAGGGGTAGGTGTAGTGGTAGGGTAGGGTAGGGTAGGGTAGGGTAGGGGTAGGGGTAGGGGTAGGGGTAGGGGTAGGGGTAGGGTAGGGTAGGGGTAGGGGTAGGGTAGGGTAGGGTAGGGGTAGGGTAGGGTAGGGTAGGGGTAGGGTAGGGGTAGGGTAGGGTAGGGGTAGGGGTAGTGCAGGCAAGCCAACGTTTGGGCAGGACAACGTCTGCCGAGTCCGCTAGTTTAATATAAAATGATACTTTTTAGGGTTCCATAGTGCAGAACTTGTGTAAACATTAAGAAATTATAAATACCACCATATTAGAAACCTTTTTAGTCAATCTTTTGGTAATCTTTATCCAGTCCAGGGCGTGCACCGCACAAGGGCGGCATTTTCAAGGGGGCGGCAAAAAACAGATATCGAAACGAAAAATTCTCAAATTTTTTATCGTCATAATAACGACTATTGGTCAGTTTATTGATGTGAAACAATAACTAGGGTAAAACCAAGACGTCTCAAAATTCAGAAGACGCTTAGTTTTGACCTATGCCGTCTGCGCCTACCGCTGTAGATAACGCGTTGTCATGAGGCAAAACAAAGCGTCTCACACTTCAGAGACGCTTGGTTTTGGCATACGCGCTGGGATAACGCGTTGGCATGAGGCAAGACCAAGCGTCTCACACTGTGTTTTGGTTGTAATCGGGTATTTGCACGCGGGGGCTGAAACAGTTAGCGGCGGGCCTGTCTTTATCCTTGACTTCCCCAGCTTCAGAGAACATGTAAAACTGACGCGATTCTTTGGAATTATAAAGTGAAGCCACGGGCACAGTCCAAGTATATGAGCCTTATATTACTTAAGTTATTAATCTTTCAACAACATAGTAATAGTAGTTATTTTATCATAATAAATATTTCGAAATATTTTTAAGTGGAGTGATAAAATCAGTGCTTATCTTTTTATTTGCTATATCACAATATGTTGGACAACCTCTTGTCCACTATATCTACTTAGAGTGTTCTGACGTAAATATCTGGGATTTTTTTTAAATACAAGCATGAAAGCAAGATTTTGGACACGTTGAAATAATGAAGGATGAAAGATTGACTAAAAAGGTTTACCATGGCTGAAGTGAAAGGAAATGCTTTCAGAAGACGACCTAGGTATTATTTTATGGAACATATAAAAATGTATTGATCGATGGCAATATTAAAAGTACATACACACAATCGCCGAGTATGTATGAAAGATATGATGAATATAAAAGAAGCGAAAGAGGTATAACAGGATCGTAAAAAATGGCAATCGTTTGTCTCTGCCTACCCCTCTTGGGATAATAGGCGTGATGATAGATAGATAGATTAATATATAGATAGATAGATTGCCTGAGGCTTCCTTTGCATTATTTAGGTCACCCTTAATCCTAAGTAATCACTATAATTACATTTTTTTAAACAAAGTCCCCGTCGCGTCTTATATCTGTCTGTCTGATACCTTCACGCAAAAACTACTAAACGGATTTTGTTGTGGATTTCATCATTAGATAAGTTGATTCACCGGGAAGGTTTACCGATATTAAACATGGACCTATCATATTTAGGAGCTGAGCAATAACAGTATAAGTAAATGAAATCAGGGCGCATAATTATCTAATCCGTCAATATGGAAATATGTAGTCCGTCGTAGCATATTATATCTATCACTAATAGATAATTAGTTATAATCGTATGTAGGTATTCAAATTGCTGTAAACCCATATTGTACCCATTCGAAGCCGAGGGCGGGATCGAAGTGATTTTAGCAAAGAGCTAATAACTAAGGACTAAATTCTTTCTCATTTAAAACATTTCCACGCGTGAAGGCGGGGGGAAGATATAGTTTTATTTATATTTTTATAATGAAAGATCTATGTACAATGTACATTATCCGACAAACCGTACAAAGAGGCTTTTCCATCTATAATACCTTAACAGAGCTGCGGGGTGAGCACAGATTTTGCAGCGACACTTTCGTTTTCGGTCGAACGAAAGTGGTAAAACAAAAAGAAACAAAAAATTGTCTATGAATTTGATGTCACATAAAAAAATCTTCGTTATTTTGATTTCCTGTTTATTAATTTAATATTTTATTGATTTATTAATTAATTAATTAAAATAGAAGCCAAAATAAACATAATTTTATATTAAATTTAAAAATTAATTTGCAATGAAACTAAAGAGTTGGATAAAAGATCTACCATCCAAGCCATTAATATAATATTTACATTTGACGGTACCATCGATGGTACCATGATACCATCGTTTTGTCCCCATTATGTCCAACAAGGACCGGCCAAAGATTGCCCGGGCCGAGAGGTCCGGCCCAACAGTGAATTCTGTGTACTTGTCTTTGTCCGGACAAGCAAATTGCTCTGCATTCTTGTGCAGGACATGCCCGGTCCGAGAATGTCCGTACCAATAATGTGCGGGCAAATTCTGTGTACTTGTCTTTGCCCGGCATAGCAAATTTGCACGCACATTGTTAGGCCGGACCTCTCGGCCCGGGCTTTCTCTGGCCGGTCCTTGTTGGACATAACGTTTTGGCCTTTTCAAGGCCATTCGGCCGAAACGAAAGAAGTCACGGCAAAACTATGCTAACCTAGCTGGCCACGCGTTAGGTAAATAGGTATCCTAGGTACCTCTAAAATTATCAGTGTTTCTCTACTATATTATGCATGTTATATACATTTAAACCTTCCTCTTGAATCACTTTATCTATTAAAAAAACTCGCATCAAAATCCGTTGGGTAGTTTTAAAGATTTAAGCATACATAGGGATATAGGGACAGAGAAAGCGACTTTGTTTTATACTATGTAGTGATTTATGACCCCCTTACCCTCTCAATCACCCTCTAAAAACTTCCCCACCCATTGGTCCAATCACCGGCGCGCTGCTGTACGGTCCATCGAAATTGACCACAGATTCGTCCAATTCCTATAACAAATGGCCCGCCTAGACCTCATACCTCCCCAGATTCCATTATTTACAATTAGTTACGACTTCAAAAAACACCAAAATAAATTACCTTGTAAATACGTGTAAAATATTATTTTATCTAATAATATTTCTGACAGATTTTTATATTTTATCAAAGCCCCAAATATCGATAAATATGCCATTACTGATTATATCAGTTATAAATAACACTATTATGTTATATTATACAGATTTATATAGTTAGGTAATAGATTTATTTCAATACAGTAGCCTAGTGGTTGAGACGTCTGGTATTAACTAGGCAGACTACGGGTTCTATGTTCGATCCCGAATACCGGCCATGTACCAATTTTCTATTAAAAACTTATATACATAATCCTCAACAAAACTGGCGACTCGTTAGGTCTTGCCCACAGATCCTTTGTAAATATAAAGGATCTGTGGTATAGCCTCACAAATACCATCGGCTAAACGAAGGAGACTTGGTCTTGGGTACCCTGGAACCGTAACACGGTTTTGGGAGCTGTATGGCAACCAGTGCAGAAAGAAATTTTATTTAATTTCGTGCTTCAGAGGGTTCGTAAAGCATCACTTCTTCTGAAAATTTAACTTCAGATTGCCTCCTGTTCTGTTTCACGTTGGAGCAACGGATTAAAATGATTTTTGCACAGAGATAGTCCCGGAAAAAAATATTATTGGAATCTTTGAGGTCCATAAAAATCTAATTCGAATCTATTCGGATTTATCTATCGATTTTCTCTTTAAGAAAAAAATACTGTTTAACCGCTGTTATCTGTTTCACAGCCTCCCACGACCATAGAACTAGTAGTCGTTTAGAAAACAATTATATTTGAACAAAATTGACGCTGCTGTCGTGATGGCGTCAGAATTTTAGGATTGAAAAATGAAATTTACATCAAGGATAAATAATCTAAAAACTGATCTATATCATTTATATGTTTCCTCAGGCCCCGGGTTCACTAGTGCCACAAAATAATAACTAGTACAACTACCGCCTAGTGCCATAGTGGCAGTAGTACCATTAAAGAACATACAAGTGATGTTTAGGAGAATTGGGAGAGTTTAGTAGACAGTGGCTCAAATTAATTTCTGCTCTTCTCCAAAAACAGTAAATTTTAATCTTTTTTTATTTCAGGATATAAAGAAAGATAAAAAAAATGGAGAAGCAGAGTATGCACATGCTCTCCGTGGAGGAGAAAGGAGGTCAAACTAAAAGAGGAACTCAATACCTCGCGGCTATGGCAGGTAATTGAAAAAATAATGTGTGTGATGTTAGCGTTATCACTAGCAAAATTTCGACTAGGAAAAAATAGGACAAAAAGCCATTGCATTGAAAATATAATTCACGCAAGTAAAGCTAGTGATAGTACTCAGTTTACATGTCTTAAATAATACTAAATTAGGATTCCACATCACACCTTTGTGAATAACGCGCGCGCCCGCCAATACCTGATGGGGAATCCAGTTTGATCCTATCCGTGTTATGATGGTTGTATAATACTTGATCATGGCAAATCACCGATGACCATTGGTGTAGCCATAATAAAAGAAGAAGAATACTAAATTACCTAATGTATGTTTTCAATTTTGTCTGTCTGGCATCTTTCAGTATGCCAAATTTGAACGTATGGTAAAATTTAGAGCAATTTTCATTTCGGAAAAACGGCTAAAACAATGTCTACATTTAGCCAATTGCCAATATTAAACATAACGGATGACAAGCTTGTCGCTGTTCCTTCTGAAGCTCCATAGTGACTGATTTTATCGAAACGTAACGAATCCGTCTGCTCTCATTAAAATATGATTGCTACATTTGTAAGTTGTCAAGAGGGAATCTAGGGTGTTCTAAACCAATCGATAGATATGTACAAAATTGGAAACTGACCACGGTCAAAAAAGCAAATGGTTACCGTACCATTCGAAAACTAACAATCCTATTACACAGAGATCAGACGGATTCGTTTCCTTTCGATAAAATCAGGCAAAGCTCCCTGACAACCAGGAAATGCTAGAACACAGAGTACTAAGCCTAAGGAGGGGCCATAGACGGGCTCCCCCTTTCGCCAATTTTTTGCTCTTTGACCAGTTAAACTGACCAGTAATAAGTTATCTTTGGTTTCGTTGGTATCGTTTTGTGTCGCGAGACAGAGTTCTAGAAAAATAGTTAATTGTGATGTTTTAAATGGGAAAGGCGATCTAGGACGTCTAACTTAATTATAATTATTATGTTTGTATTTTAGCATAATCATGATATATAGCGTAAAAGCCGTTGCGACAATAAAACGACAGAAAAATACAGTTGTACAGGGGTTAGCACTAGGCGTCTACTTTCACCCACACCCATCTCCCCCACCGAAAGTGGCAGATAAAAATTGTTCGTTGATTTTCCGCTTCACGCCTCCTTTGATATACTCAAAGTGCTAGAATGAATGATGTAGGCTTTTTTGCACTATTTACACCAATGTAGGAATGATTTTTGGGACATGATACCTATGCAATGAGTCTATGTTCTGATCATTATATATACTTTGAGCAAGTCTGGATAACGATATCGTGAGAGGACCCGGGTTCAAATTCCATTCGCGCGAATAATACTAAGGTCCAATTTTCTTTAAGAATATATGGTTTAAGGTTTAATCGACTTCTCGTACTACGGAGGGACGGCGTCCAGACTTCTTCTAAAAAACCGGCCAAGTGCGAGTCAGACTCTATCTATAAAAATGGCAAAATTAAAGTTTTAACTGTCTAACTTTCACGGTTCATGAGATACAGCCTGGTGACAGACGGACAGACAGACATACAGACGGACGGACAGCGGAGTCTTAGTAATAGGGTTTCCGTTTTTACCCTTTGGGTACGGAACCCTAAAAATAACGAATCTGTCTTTAAGTACAGCAACAGACTTTTCATCATATTATAGACAAAAGGTCGTGAAGGTGTGACAAATCAAGGCAAAATCAACAAGTGTATGAGCCAATCCTAATGTTTCTTTAACAATTTCAGTGGCAATCGGAGCAGTAATAGCTGGCACTATACTAGCTTGGACGTCACCTGCGTTACCACAACTGGAAATACCTAAACCAGCCAACCTAACTAATGTCACGGCTGATATAATAAGCAATAGTACACTCAATAGTACACTTAATCTCAATAGTACGACGACATCGGAAGATTTAAAATTACCTACTGAGCAATGTAAGTTTTTCTTATATATTTCTTTATACCTTCACGGATTGCCTTACAGCTCCAGGATCCATGTTTCCGGCACCAGAGGTACCCAGCGGAAGACAGATCTTACTCATTTAGCTGATGGTATTTATGAGACTATACCTAAGAAGTTGCCAGTTCTGGTATATTTAGATGGTAATGCCTCGTGTAGTTTGTCGAGTAAAGAAACCCATATGGTACATTGCCGGGATTGAATAGTGTTCTGCATAGGTCTTTAACCACTCGGCCATCACGCTTTTTATTTCATGAGAGGTAAGCAGATACGATCGAATGCAATCATCACACATGGGCAGGGCGAATATACAACAATACTACAAAAGCCCACTGATGAAGAAAATTTTTAGTTACGCACATGCCATTGCCTTGCCTTCAAGCCTTTTAGTTCAAAAGTGATATAACCAAAGTCTTCTTCATGATGCCAATATTTATTATAGTTATGTAAAGGTGACAAACAAACTACATGAAGATATTTCAACGTTCACGGAAATTTCTCAATTATTTTTTTGTTTAATATGATGTATTCTTAATGAGATATTGATGATATTCACCTTAGACCGATCAGAGTCTGCTTTTAATGAGATATTTGCTGACATGCAGTGTTTTTCTGATGATCGGAAAGCCTAGCATATTATTTATCTTAAATCTATGTGATTATATAATATGCAAAGTTCTGACTGACTGACTGACTTGAAATTTAGATAAAGTTTTAAAAAGGGGTTTCTCGAAATTCTAATAATATCTATATATTATTAATTTTTGATTACCTACTTGAAACTTGGTACAGTTTCATCAAAATTCAAACCCTAAAGGAAGAAAGGAGGTGCAATTTAAAATTTTCACTGACGTAGTCATTTATAAACGAAACTTACGACGACAAGTTTCGACAGCTTGAGCAAAACAATTTTTTATTTGTATAAGCAATCCGATCCGTCTTCATCCGGTTGCAAATTAGTTTTTACACTCATAAAAGGTGCTTTATTTTCTGAGGACGTAATGTATGTTGACTATAAATTCAAATTGTAAACACGCTTATTAATCAGTTATATTTCGTATACCTACCTATATTTCATACAAGTTTCTGTCCGCGGTTTCACCCGCGTAGAAATAGATCCAAAAAGAAGTAATCCAGTGGCTGTAATTTGCGCCTCTTCCGCCCGCTTCGTGGTATAAAAAGTAGTATATGTCATTTCTCTTTATAATAAACTGCCAAAGGACATTAAAAATATTGAACAAATAATGACGTTCAAGCGAGTTTTGCGTGAATGGCTGGTGGGCCATTGTTTCTACACTGTAAAAGAATACTTGACAAATAAATATTTGAATTTTCTTACTCGTAGATTAGAATATAATATGTTGTTTATGCTTGTGCTTTAGAATATAATAATGTATTGGTGTCATGTAATATGGAAGTAATAATGTGCCACTTACTGTATTTTGCATACCAGGAATCTGGTGAAAGTGCCTAGGCTTTCTGCAAATAAATATCTTTCTCTCTCTCTTTCTCTGACCCCTAAACTACCACTATGCAAAAAATTATGTCGATCCCGTGAAAAACAAAAACAAATCTATCCCACGGGAACCATACATTTTTCCGGGATAAAAAGTAGCCTATGTGCTATTCCAGATTACCTATCTCTGTGCCAAATTTCATCCAGATCTGTTTAGCCGTTCTGGCGTGATTGAGTAACAAACATACATACATCCATACAAACTTTCGCGTTTATAATATTAGTGGCAATTGGGATATAGTTCGACCGTGATTTTGTTATATCTCTAACGGTTTTGGCAGCAGGACTTCACACTAAGCTCCTATATATGCTAATATTGCGAGCTGCATCAAAAACAGTCCAGTGGCAGTCATATAGACAGACACACGAGTGTCGGAGACTTTATATATGTAAAAAAAATGGAAGAGAATATTTTCCCGGGGTAAAAATTAGCCTATGTCATTATCCGGCCCTTTAGCCATATCTGTGCAATCACTTCGATCCATTGCTCTGTTTTTATGTGAAAGAAGAACAAACAAGCTAATTTTGGGACCCTAACTAACGTGCATCCTCTATAATACCCCCATAGAGAGATGAATTTCAAAAAAATAGCCGATGTTTATAGTTTAATCTTACTCCGTACCAAATTTCATCAAAATTGGTTCAGTGGTTTAGCCGTGAAAGCGTAACAGACAGACAGACAGAGTTACTTTCGGTCAGTCATCTTGTATCTGTCAAAAATATGGCAAATCTAAGTTAATCCTGGAAACGTTAGTTTATTTATATAAAATACGCGAAGGCACTGCTCGTATCGAAAACTATGGCTCTTTAGAACCCTGAATAATAAAAATATGGCTCAATCCAATTTCAAATAATAACAATCCTTTTGGGGTGAGGAAATGTTATATAAATAAACTCACGTTTCCAGGATTAAGTATGGATTATAGGAGCCTATCCATTTCATTAATGTATAAAATTTCCTTTTACATTTTTCCACAAACCCACTCTAAACGTGGTTTTCGCGTTAGCAGTATAATTTTTCTAATTATTTTCGTAAACAGTACTTACAATCGTATTGGTGGTCAAAACTGGATGTTAACTAGTTATACAGATACTATTAGCGATTGAGCGCGGCTTCGTCCGTTTGGAGTTTTAGTACCTTTTGTCCCCCGCAGTGTATGTCTGTCTGTTTGTACTTAATTTTCTCAATAACTACGTTTTATGATTTTATTCCTATTTTCACTGTTGTAATAATTTCTCATAGAAAGTTTATATACGACTTCCTATCACTTATTGAAGCTGAGACGGTGAATTGTTAAGATATATTTAGATGGAAAAGCCTCTAAGTGTGGTTTGTCGGATTATGTAGGTACATAAGTTTTTAATTAAAAAACCCATTGGTATATGGCATGGATCCGTGGTCTGCCTCGGTCACTCGTTAGGTAATAGCCTCACAACACAAATACCATTGAATAAACGAAGGAGACTTGGCCTGGTTTCGGGAGCTATAAGGGAATTGAGTTGAGGAAAAAGTTTGCAGCCATAGCCCGATCTCATTGAATTTAGATTCTGTCGAAATCTTTGTGTGCGTATTTAATTTATGTTATTGCGCGAAATCGGGCATATCACTAGTTGAATATATTAATAGATAGTTACATCTGTAAATTTCATTGATAAACAAAATCTCACAGAGTTAGGTGCCCTCTTATACAATAGAACGTAGGTGACTTGGCACAAACACACGACGAAAATATTATATATAGAAAACTGTAAACAGTAATGACTGACTAAAAATATAATGCGGAGGAATGTTAAAATAAAATAGGCTGTCCATATTACATGAGGGGTCGATTAATTATTAATATGTAACATATCCTAATTGATCGCCGAGCCGAGGTCCATCCTCCTCCATTATCCAGAAATAAATCGGCCACTTAAGTATCTTTTAGACACATGAAAACACAGAGTGTGTATTATTATGGCCGCTATAAGAACAATTAAATAATAAAAATAAAGTCCCCATACAAGAAACTTTATATTTTTTCATCGATCTTAATAATGACAATACATACAAACGTCTAACTTGTATAACTGTAATGCATACTTTTAAGTAAAATAAAAACCAGCCAAGTATGAGTAAATTTGTTCCTGCGCCATACAGAGCCGTCAAACTTGGTCTGGCCTCAGTGCGAGTGTACGGGAACCCTTCGTGAGCAAGTTCGACTCGCACTTGGCCTATTTTTATGTAGGTACTTGCATATTAAAATACTTACAATAACTCTGATTAAATTTAAGCCCAAACGCAAATAAACGTTAAAATAACTGTTTATGATATGAATCCTATCGATTGTAGGATTCATAGGTAGCACTGTCGGGTTGTGGGGTAGCCAGGATGGGTCGATGGGTAGGTATAGCAGGAAAACTCGTAGTAAACTTTCACCATTCGTTTATTGGTCGAATTAACATGGTAGTAACAAGCAGGAGCAGCAAAAGAACAACCAGTAAAAGGATCCGTAAGGAGCCGTCAAAGGAGAAAGGAGCGCACTGTAATAAAATTGAACTACACATTACTACAGGGCGTTATGCTATTGAAGTAACACAATACAAAGTATGATAAAAATACTTACAATACTTATTTGCGCTCTTTTTATATTAACATAGATATTAGTTCTTGAATATTGATTCAATACATTTTATTTAGTTGTTTACTTAGTTGATAAAATAGAAATATAATAAATTTTACAATTGGCAGAGTGACTACCTAAGTCAACAGTTTGTGAAGGAATGAGTAACATTTTAATTTAGGTTCCACACATCGAATATTTGAAAATAACATACAATGTTCTATTGAATTAAAATGAACAATATCGTGTTCTAAAATTAAAATAAATGCTATTTATGATGGCCAGCTTGTAAGCGGCCAGGAAAATAAGGTCGTATCATCACAGCACCTAGTATTTTTTTAATTATTGCCATTATATAATAGTATCTATTATAATTAGTATTTGCTACAAAAATCTGCTAGTTCCTTAAAACTAAATCTGCTAGTGGTATTGCTAACATAACACACATCGAATAGAAATCCATAATCTGACTTTCATTATAAATATTTACCGCATGTTTACAGCAAATTGTAAATACTAGTAAAATGATCTTATTTATTGCTTAAATACATATTGCGTACATACCTAGTATGTTATTGCCAATACATTTCTGCATAAATATTCACGCCGACATTCCACATGGATAAACAATCCTGACATATCTCTTATTTTACTTGTTGTATATAATATTATATACTAATAGAATATTTTCAACTCCAACTTCCTGAAATTTCTGTAAATAAGAGTCATCAAATTCAATTAACCGTTTCTGCGCCTATTCAGTGGGGTTAGCATAAAGCTCAATATACACGGAGATAATCAGTGTATACACCGAATGTCGTAGTGTGTGCACACTGTACACCGCTATACCTACTAAACCTATGATCCAAACTGACTGTCCATGGTGGCATTGGCATACAATAAAACTGATACAACTCGTAACCAATATACAGACGTAATCACACTAGGTATATACACCGACGTCGACAATAGAAAATTTCTTTTCATGTAGACAATACTGATACTAATGTTGAGATCAGTGTCGAGTGTCGGTGTCTCCGTGTATACCGAGCTAAGCAAAATATACTAATCACTAAGATTCAAATAACTGAAAATGCGATCTCTGATTTGTATAGAAAACTTTTTATTGAAAATCTAGTCAAATTTAATAATAATTATTATTTTTAAGTTAAATTAAAAGGGGTATCGGCTCACAACTGAGAAGTTACGGGTTCTATCCCCACATTCGACCATGTGTCAATTATCACAGCTTTAGCAGCGCCATTTATCCGCTTAATTGGACCGTACTATCAATGACACATACATTTATATGTGAAATGATCGCTAGAAGGCGTTATTATACGTTATAAATTAATAAAAGTTAAAAATTTACAAATTATGAAATTTTAATTAATTTGAATATAAAAAGTTTTCACTTCTGTCGGCAGTCTCCATGACATATCTTCGTTATTTAATAACTAATCTCTGATTAACTTTGATTAGATTTTAAGAAGTTAGTAGTTAGAAACAGCTAAATTATTTTATTCAAATCAGAGATCGTTTTCAAACCTCAATAGGTAAATTTAGCTTATCAGAAAAACAGATCGATATATCTACTTAGTTTTTTGGTATTCATTTTCTCAGTCAAACACTTAAATTTTATTTATTTGTATAGTTATAGATTTTACTGCAATATAAATGTCATTCCACACATATACGGAACCCTGACCACTTAAGTATTTAAATCGCATCTCAATCGTCGCATGCGCATCTAAACATAGAAGCTGTGACGACATCGAGCCAAGCCCACGAAGATTCGCAGACTAATGTACCCAAATTATATTTGGATGTAAGCCAATGAATGCCATTCTATCAATAATGTTTACATACAAAACATGATATCTTATTATTGTTTTTTTATAATAAAAATCTATGTGCATTATTTGACAAACCGTACAAAGAGGCTTTTCCACCTATATACCTCAATAGAGCTGGCCACTCGTTAGCTACCTATAGCCTCAAAAAAACGGCCTCAACGGGTCCCGGGAGCTGTAAGGCAACCCGTGAAGCTTTCATCATCATCATTTCATCATCATATAGCTTTCTACCCCGGCTTCGCTCGTGGAGCCCATATTAACTTTCATCCCCTTTCAGTTTATCCGGATTATTTTCAATTCTGCGGGCAACTTTTTCAACTCTTCTTATTACAAACATTTATAAAAATAATCGGTCCAGCCCATCTCAAGTGATGCGCTTACCAACGAAACAGCATTTAGTTTTTGTGTTCTGTGGATTTGGAATCATGAAATGATCCGCCTAACCCTTGGGTTCGATCCCCACCTCAATCAAAACTTATACAACAAACTTAATTACAATATAAGCCTGAACAGAGCACCTAGAGAGCCTCAACCAGTAACATAATTCCCCAAAAACTGCCATATTACTACGAGGCTGATGTTTAATACATAGTTTCAATAATGACTGCGTCTTTTTATATCATTTCGCATTGCGATGTGACCAGAAACACTGGTCTGCATGTAGCCAATTAGCCCTGGATCATAATGTTGTACATATTAAACAGCACTGGACTTTATGTGCTAGGCTCAAAATTAAAATTGCTTTTCAAAGATAAATACATTCTAAAGTTTCTCATGGAAAGAAAGTAACCAAAATCAGTTACACCTAAGTTTTATGAAGCCTTGAAAATCCTCAACTTCAAGCGTATTTCAGCCAAGTTTCGATTTTCTTAATATATTTGTTAATTTACTATTTTCTCGACATTAAAAGATAGATAATTTCACATACTTTAAGAATATATTAACTACAATTTTATAATTGTACTTGTTTTTGTAAAAACATAGAAAAGCCGAAGTTATTTTCGTGTTTTTCGAAAAACCGATTTTGTTAAGAATCTCATGTTTCTGGTATGTGAATATTGGTCTATCTTATCTTATCCTTGGTTAGCTTATCGATTTTAATAGTAGTCCATCTCGCTCACATCTTTCTAAAGAGATATGGACAAAATAATCTGCGCGTAAAACTGAGTTGTGATGTGATGCCTTAATGGACGTTCGGTTTTCACCAAAAATGAAATAATCTATGTTTATGTTTACAGTGTCATTGGTATCTTCAATTCTGGCGATTGGTGCACTAGTTGGAGCGTTGCCGGTCGGAGTTCTAGCACAGAAGATTGGCCGTAGACCTACTATACTCCTGCTGTCTATACCATTTATGTTAAATTGGTTATTGACAATATTCGCTAATGGAGCTGGCATGTTAATAGCAGCTAGATTCTTCGCTGGATTGGCCACAGGTAAGAAAATGTATAGTCTTAGGGCGAGCCTCAGATTACAGGGGCGAGCATTAAAAAAAATTAAAGAATGAAGGATGAAAGATTGACTAAAAAGGTTTATATGACTGAAGTGAAAGGAAGTGCTGGCAGACGACCTAGGTGTACTTTTATTGAACATATAAAAAATGTATTGATCAATGGAAATATTAAAAGTGTACTCAAAACGTTATGAATTAAACCACGGTTTATTATTTTCAGGAGGTATATGTGTAGCAGCTCCCATGTATATTGGTGAAATAGCTGAAACTGCCATCAGAGGTTCTTTGGGCGCGTTCTTTCAGCTATTCCTTACTATCGGAATTCTGTTTACTTTTGTTGTTGGGGCTGGAACAACCTGGAGACAACTGTCCATCATCTCTGCTGCGCTTCCGCCATTGCTGGTCGCTGTTTTTTGGTAAAATTTTATATTCAATAAAGTTAGTAAGTTTGGATGAATAATAGGATGATTGCTTTATTTTATATTGTTCTAAAATATCCACGGCCGAAGCCGAGTCGGAGAGCTACTAAGAAATAAAAGATTGAGTATTGATGACTAACCTAATATTCAATGGTTGTATCCAGATTCCAGACATTCTGAGCAAACATTGGGACAGACAGTCTCTTTAATTTCATTTATTTGTATAGATTTAATTAACTTTTTCCTGGCTTTGGCTGCAATATGTGTGACTTAACTTACCTTATATCAAAGCTTACTATAGGGATTCGATTCAGATTCGCATAGATTAGTTACATTTTCCAATGTATTTTGCAAGTCTGCTAAACAAACTAGTTCCAGCCAATGTCGTTAAATAAATTATCATTATGATTCTACTTTCTTGGCACTGTGCCATTCGCATAAAACCTCGTGTTTATTACCTTGAGAAATAGTAGTATTCTATTCTAATGGGAAATCTAAAGCTTTTCTTATATATAAATGCTATCTATAAACTTTGCATCTGCTCAATTTTTGAAAAATGACGAGTCCATGAATGAAGTCACCAGTTTCTCGTTCGTATACAAAACGTATCCACGATATGTGGACAGATGAGATATTCCGCACAAGCTATGCAGATGCGGAAAATGTTGTATAGCGGACCTGTTTCCGACTCAATATGTATAAGTATATAGACAATAAGGTCACAGAACAGAACCAGTCACATTAACTTGGCATTCGACAATACGTAGCGAAATCTAGCCCCATCTCAGAATCCTTCTGGCCCATGCTGACATCATTCTAGACGAGCTCAAATTTTAAGTGAAAAAATAATTGCTACTCATTTGACCATATCTAATCTATCGAACAATAAGATGCTATAGAGATATAAATAATTCGATTAAATTAATTGATGCTGTGCAGCACCATGGTAAATGTTAAACTGCCAGTGCTAGCAGCGTGTTCCTGGTAGGAAACTTGAAATACTTTAATCCATCTGAATCTGAACATACGATCCGTCACCATTTGAAATGGTAAACGGAAAGAGTATAGATAGAGCAACTCGCAGGTTATGTATTTAACTACTTTGCACTTTACAGGTGGATGCCAGAAACTCCGCAGTATTTACTCGGTCGCAATAGAAAACGGGATGCGGAGAAATCTCTTAGATGGTTGAGGGGACCTGATGCTGACATTACGGCCGAGCTCCAAGATATGCAGAAAGAGGTACTAGAATATGCTATTAGACATCAGGTTTATTTATTTATTTGTTTAAGAACACAGAAAAAATTTACAGCTCGCAGGCCAAGTCTTAAGGAATACACATTATATACAATAAAAGATGTCAGAAGTAAGGAAATTCAAGAAACAACAGCACCATCCAAATAGCTTCTGACCTTTTTGATGAAAGAAAGCTTGCTGTCAGCGAATACGTCGGCATCCGGAACCTCGGCACATAAGCTATTGAGCAGTGCGAGTGCTCTAGATGTAGGCGCGTTACTGCCCTGCCGGGTCCTAACCCAGGTCGGCAGCGAGAACGTGGGGTCCCTGCGGCGCGGTTCCGCTGTGTAACCTAGGCCACGATTATGGCGACACGGCACCAACAGCCCCATATTCTCAGTACTGTCGGATTGTCAATTTTATTGTTTACTATTAAATAGTAGTGCATTATAAGCAGCAGCTTGCGTCGTACCTCCAAGGTGTCAAGCCCAACCATACCAGAAACAAATGCTGACGGATACAGGAAAGGATAGTATCCATACACTCGCTTATACATTAGCCTAGCAAATTTACGTTGCACACTTTCTATCATCGACGCATATTTTCTTTCATTAGGGTCCCATTTATATTATAATGGGCAGCGTCCTCCCATGTCCTCGTTACCTTCTTGTAAAAATAATAATTCAAACCCTGTCCGGCGTTATGGCTTCGGAGAAAATTACTGATAGGTACTGACCGACTATGTTCTGATATTATTCAGTACGCTGAATATCACTGACATAATTCGTTGTCTTTTGCCTGGTTTAAACTCAGCCCATTTCCCTCGTGCTCGTGCTGCCGTATTTATTTATTTCCCAAAATAATTCCACGGCAACGTCGACGGCAGTAGGCATTTACATTCAGCCTCTTGCCTCACTTCACGTTCAACTCCCGGCAATGACAGTTGACAAATATGCTGCGTCGCCACTCTGCCTATGATTTAAATGTTTTAGAAACATTCAGAAGAGACGTCGTCGTCGCCAAAGGAGATGTTGGATGATATCAGTTCATCGTAATGGAACGTTATAAGTAAAAAACATAGTATAAAGCTAATTTTCCATCCGTATTCATTATCACACTGTTGAGAAAGCGAGCAGTGTCGGCCTTTGACTTCCCGCACAAAAACCTCCAACGAGACGGAAGTACGGCAGCGGCAATAGCAGGAGCAGCGGCAGCGGGAGTAACGTGTTTACATTCTCGGGCTGCCCACTTTATTGCCCACTTCCCTGCTCACTGCCACGGAATTGAGCTGAGTGTAAACGGGGTATTTCAGCCATAAGCATCACATACCCGAAATAACAATAACAACAAAGGCCATTTTGAAAAGTTTGCACTTCGTTTTAGTTTATTCATATCAAATAATGAAATATGGAGTATATAAGGGGCAATAGGGGCATAAGGGGACCCAAGACTTAAACTACATCATTACCAACATAGATTTGGATGTAGAGGGTAATCTCTCAAACTACTGAACCGATTCTAAAAATTCTTTCAGGAACAGAAAGCTAAAATTTTCCTGAGTAATATAGTCTATATTTTTGAAAATATCCAGGGTGCGGAAAGCTAGTATCATTATAAAATCAAAGGAAACAAAGATACCACAGACATTGCCCTTAGCACTATGACAATAGGATGGAATTTCTAAGTGCTTTCCCCTGATTTATTTATAGGTTTATTCTTATAATATTAGGTGTTTTTGTTATTACAGTAATTATTTTTTATTTTCACAGGTGGACGAAGCATCTCGTCAAAAAGCCGGCGCGCTCAGCTTAGTGACAAACCGCGTCAACAGGATGGCCCTTATCTGTTCCCTCGGTCTCATGTTTTTTCAACAATTCAGTGGTATCAACGCCGTCATTTTCTACACAAATAATATATTCGAGGCCGCTAACAGCCAAATGAATCCATCTTTGGCCACTATCATTGTTGGTGTTGTACAAACACTCGCCACTATCGTTTCTTCTCTCCTTATCGAGAAAGCTGGTAGGAAAATCCTGTTGATCCAAAGTTGTGTCATCATGGGCATATGCTTAATTGTTCTTGGGGTCTATTTCAAATTGCAAGCTGATATGGTTGATGTATCATCTCTTGGATGGATCCCTTTAGTATGTTTAGTTCTGTTCATCATATCATTTTCTTTAGGATTCGGTCCTATACCCTGGATGATGATGGCTGAGTTATTCCCTGTGGAATACAGAGGAAGCGCAAGTGGTATTGCTGTGATTTTCAACTGGTCTTTAGTGTTTATTGTTACGCTTTGTTTCCCTATTATGATGAAAGCGATTGGAATTTACAGTTGTTTCTGGTTTTTCTCAGCTTTTATGGTTGTTTGTGTGTTTTTCGTTATCTTCCTTATACCGGAGACGAAAGGCAAGAGTATATCGCAGATACAAACGATGCTGGGTGGGGGGCGGTAACCTTAATTATTATTTTATTGGAGAAAATGTTTTTTGTTGTATAGTCAAAATGTTTGTGATTGCAATTTAGTTTTAGCTGGCTTTAGCCACAGCATTTCAATGAATATCTTCCAACATTTGTTTATATGTTATTTATTTATTTATTATTATCTGTAAACACTTTAGTGTTGAAAGAGTAGTTATTACGTGCAATAATGAATTCAAATGTACATGTTTTAGTCAGTATATTGAACTGTGACATTTTGCATATATTTAAAATTTTAAGTAGATATAAGTAGGTAAGGATTAAAGAAACCGGTGTAGGCAACGAAATATTAAACAAAAGTGTGAATTAAGTTAGGCCATAATAAGAACAAATTATTAAGAAATGTAGATTTAATGTATTCCTAGCGTAATGTACTTTAATGTTTAAGTATATTATTGTAATTTTATTTATCGACATTAAATGTTACCGCTTTTATAATTAAATGGTTTTGATTAAATTTTATTTCTAGAGTTAGGCAATAAACCAAATGTTATGTTATGCTGATGTAATTATTGTACCTACATGTAATTTATAGATGAATATATAGAAATAAGTTTTAATTATCATGTATTATTTCAAACCTGGTCAAAAGTATATTCAACTATTTCTATGGGATCAGCAGCAGTGACACAGAATATACTAATAACATACCTACTCTCTTATTATATTCATTTCAAATTCTAATGAAAATACAAAACGATGGGATGGTCACGCGCATGCCAATAATGAGTCTAATTGCGTTGACAGTTAAATCACATAATCGGCAGTGTTTTGTTTCTGGCTACGAGTAAGGAAAGGAAGTTTCTGGTCATCAATTTTTTCCACTGAGTGAGCAGTGGGTGTATCACTTGAGAACGCTGGCATAGATTAAATAACCGAATTGGCTAATTCTTCTTTTAAATGTTCATCCGAATCAAGTTTTTAGGCATGTAACATGTAAATGGTTCCAGGGTACCCAGCGGAAGACGAATCTTCCTCTTTTAGCCGATGGTATTTGTGAGGCTATACTTCACCGGTATTTTGTAGCAAAGAACATCAGGCTACGTCTAATAATGCTGGCAGCAGCACAACTGATGAAAACCTCAAATGGCGTAAGTACTCATCCCTTCCCTTGCACAAGATTAGGTACTTATTTGCGCCGTTTGGGGTTGAAACCATCGGGGTTAGCATATATTTTGACAGCGACACTTTCGTTTCGGTCGAATGGCCATGAACAGGCCAAAACGTTCATGTCCAACAAGGACGGGCCAGAGATAGCCCGGGGCCGAGAGGTCCGGCCCAACAATGGGCGGGCAAATTCTATGTACTTGTCTTTGCCCGGCATAGAAAATTTGCACGCACATTGTTGGGCCGGACCTCTCGGCCCCGGGCTATCTCTGGCCGGTCCTTGTTGGACATGAACGTTTTGGCCTGTTCAAGGTCATTCGACCGAAACGAAAGTGTCGCTGTCAAAATATATGCTAACCCAGCTGGGGTCAGTGGGGCCTCGGAGCAAAGAAATTTATATAAGGAAGTATCATCTCGTCTAATCGACATTTCAGGTGACAAGAGGGCTGAAGCATACCTAGGGCAAAGTATTAGCGTATATAGCCATACAGCGAGGAAACGCTGAACCGCAGTACAGTGATTTCGAGAAGGTTTTCTACTTATGAGTATGTATCACTACATATTCATGATTAGAGAGCCACTCATGGGGTTCCCTGTGTTTTAAAAAAATATTTTAAAACAAAACCATTGAGCGTGTGAGCTCGCCGCTAACTGGGGAACGGGGAGAGTAACTGTTTCATCATCATGTTCGAGCATCGAAATTTCTAGTAGGCACGAGGCTGCAACGTCGCATTTGACAAAAAATCGCGTGGATAACTGTGTACGAGTGGCTAACTGTTGGACTACCTACCCTATTGTTTTAATAAGAAATAAATAATGGAAATAAACTGAGAATATATTAAAATTAAAGTATCCAAGTGCGCTTTTGAGTATCTCAGGTTCAAAGGATCCTTGAGGATGTCAGTCAATTCTAAATAAAGATTTAGAATTGACTGACATGATGGATTCAGGTGGAGGAAAAATTGTACGTATAGGATCTATTAATGGAGCCATCCAATGGATTGAAGTAGACGGAGCGAATTTACAATAAATAAAGTTGTTTCTAGGCGTAGTATGGCATTCATAACTGAACATAAATAAAAATTATGGGACATAAATAACTGAAGTAAATTTCGTTATTACCTACACTTTGTGATTAAAAGAGAGTATAATAATACTTAATAGGTAATTAAAATATATTGGTATTTAAGTTTATAATTAATAGCACATCACTAGGTCATGTCATGATATAAAGGTGTCTAAATCTAGCGATATGCAGATGATGAAAATATTCACAGATCTCGTGCATCCTGTGATAGTTGCATGCATCACATGACATTCAAAGAGAATTGGAAATAAATTTCGTTATTAATAATTATACGTTTTAGCAGCCATTAAAGAGTTCCACTATCCACCTCCTGGCTCCATGATCAGATCAGCTCGATGGTACCAAATTATTATATTGTCATCGGTATTACATACTGTACTTGCAAAGTTTCAAATCAATACGACAATTTAGAAGTTGAGGCGTCGGTGGTCGAGTTGGTAAAACGTCGGCTCACAACTGAGAAGTCGCGGGTTCGATCTCCACATCCAACCATGTACCTACCAATGGATTGGAAAAATCTATGTACATTATCCGACAAACCGTACAAAGAGGCTTTTCCATCTACATGTTCCTCAAAAAATGTTCGGCTAAGTGAGGAAGTCTTTGTCTTCCGCTGGGTACCCTGGTAGTCTGAAATGTTGTAAAGAATTTAATGAAGATTATTTTTATCATTGACAGTTTTATTCTAGCTCTTATATTTTTTGTAGAAAAAGAATAAAAACCGCGTTTTGGGACACGTTTTGGGGGGTAGAGGAAAAAGGGGGTGGGGGAGGGGCTGGCACCGGGAAAAATCTTGTTCAGTGGGGTCTAATTAGTCGAAATGGACCCGGTGCCAAAAAGTTTCACTAAATGCCGTTCGATGATGACAACACAAGTATCAACCGCCAGCCTATGTGGCCGGCAACAGCTCCCGGGAGCTGTAAGGCAACTTGTAAAGTTTTTTTAGAAGTTGGTTAAATTTGACTTCCAAGATTTGTTTACATATATAGTTATACAGGTGAAGCTAATAAAAGCCTGTTAAAAAACTACTGAACCAATTTTCACCAAAACAAAAATGGGACCAATCTGGAAGTTATATCCTTTCAAATAAAAAATAATTTCAAAATCGGAGTTCTGAGGTAACTCCTAAATATTAGATTTTATTATTTTACACCCAGCAAATGCATTCTAAATCCGTCCACTACGATCCTACGATCCTAAGAATAATTGCCTCGACTGATCATAAAGATCCAGTAACTGAATGACTTAATCTAAATATATACAAACAAAAACACACCTTTACGTCCTTTATAATTTCCGGTGTGGCCAGAGGCACCAGTAACAGTTTCCACTTTTTGTCAGTTGTCCATATTGAACAGAACAGGTGGCAAGCAAGGCAAGGTCTTGATTTGTCACTTCTATTATATTAGAACAAGTGCCCTCCGAAGCTATTGTTGATTGAGATTGTAACCAGGGTTTGAAGTCCACCCTATTGCTAAAGATTCAACACCCTACCACTTCTGATCTAAATACATTTCATTTATTTCTCCATACCAAGACAACCATCAATAACTTCTCCCATAATCTTTGATTTTGAAATTAGAAACAAGAGTCGCCCATGGGCAGTAATCGGCACCCCAACCAAAAATCCTGATTGGTCTACTCTATGGGTTAACCACATAAACACACAATTCCATATCTTCAGATTTTCTTGTAATTACGAATTGGAGGTTTGCGTACCAGCAATTTTACAGAACGAGCGGAAAGGTGTATTGAAAGGACAAGGACGTGGTGTTCCTTTTGAAAGAGATATGCGAATGTACGTATATATTATTATGTGTATCACACGACGATAGGACAGGTCTGATGGGGATTTTGCCCCATTAATGCTATTGCGATCAAAGAGTATGTAATCACAATTTTTCATGAGACAACTGGGACAAAACATGGAACAACTCAACGGGATACAATGACTATATCTGCTGTTCAATATGGAAAAAGTAGACATTGTTACTGTCTTCTCTGGCCACACCGCAAGGAAGAAGATCACTAGACTCATCATTGATCTGCAATGGGTGCTGGGTTAAGTATCAAGTGAGGATGAAGGAAAAGTAAGAGGAACTCATACAGATAAATTACTACTATTTAATCAGACATTGCCATGTATTTTATTATTTTTGACACACAAAAATCTCAATAATTTAACAATGATTACATATAAAACTATAAGTACTTCTACTACATTTGAAATAGTATAGACGGTGATTCTTTTAAAAAAGCCACTTTTTGTTCTATATCTGTAACTCTCCCAGATAACTCAGTAATTTGTCTTTCTATAGCTCTTACATCACTTCTAAACCCGGTAACAGTAGCATCTAGTTCTGTTAGTGAATGTATTTTAGCGCATAATTCTTCATATTTCTGCGATATATAATCTCTAGCATTGCTAGAGTCTGATAATTCTTTGTCTATTTTCGTAATGATGTCAGTTCTTAGTTCATCAAATTGATTCTCGATTTTTGTCCCGAAAAGTTGTGAGCCTTTTGAGTTTATCTCTTCCTCTGCTTTTAGTTTCATTGATATCACTTTTGTATGGCATGTCATGATTAAATTGTATATTCAAATTTCACTTGATGATTTATGAAATATTAACCAAAATATATTTTGATTTCTGAGTTTTTCTTTAGTTTATGACAGTGTTAGTTTTCTTTTTAAATTGTCATTAGAAAGGAGTTTTTGTATTTTGACATTTCCCATTTGAACTAATTCAGAGACGTTTATCTTTTTTTATTTATTTTGTCCTTCACGGGTTGCCTTGTTATCGGTCTCATTCATTTCATGGATGAGTCATGCATCACATGCGAAAAATATTACCTATTATAAAAATTAGGTACTAAAGTTTGGTACTATCAAACAAGAGTTTATTTTCTTTTGTACCTAAACTTAGTACGGAATCCTACATTATATATCTATACTATTATAAACTGAAGAGTTTGTTAACCGACTTTAAAAATAGGATGATACGCGATTACTCCGCCACCTTTTGGATTAATCCCATTTTTGTTTTGGTGTAAATTAAATTGATTCAGTAATTTTTCAGAACTTTTTAAAAACAATTCATTAAAACATAGATGTCTAGTTATTTTTTTTTAATTTAATTGGATTAAAAAATACATATTAAAATATTATTGTTTGTTTTTATTGACAGTTTGGATAGAGTTCTAAATAGCCACAGTTTCCAAAACGCATAAGGCTCCTTTTTTAAACTACGGCTATTTAGGACCCTAAATAATAAAAATATGACTCAATCCAATAAGTCGGTGGTCGAGTGGGTAAGACATCGGCTCATAACTGAGAAGTCGCGGTTTCGATCCCCACATTACGACCATGTACCAATGGGTTTTTATAATAAAAAATCTATGTACATTATCCGACAAACCGTACAAAGAGGCTTTTCTATCTACATACCTCAACAGAGCTGGCCATCGTTAGGTATAGCCTCAAAAATCATCGGCTAACTGAGGAAGACTTTGTCATCCGCTGGGTACTCTGGATTCCGGGAGCTGTAAGGCACCTTTAAGCTTTCATCATCATCAATCCAATAATAACTATAATTTAGTAAATATAGTTTGAATCTTCTTTAGAATCTATTTTATTTTTGTAGCCTAATTTAGCATAGCTCAGGAACTACCAATCCAATAGCCTGTTTATTGAGGAAGGCTATAGGCTAAGGCTATATAACATCACGCTACGACCCAAAGGAACGAAGCAGTAACCATGAACTTCAACCAATCAGAAAGTTCCACTGGCGAATTAAGGCTAGTGATTCATAATATATTTCCTACTTATGTTGATTTATACTTAGTACTCAGAGTTGAGAGCCTCTTGAAACTAATTTCCTTTAAACAAACGCTTGACACATTAATGCAGCACATTTGTTGTTTAACATTATCTGACACAAATAGCTGAGGACATAATCACGACTTTTATACCGTATAGGGTAGACACGTTCATTACTTTATAAGTAAACTAGAATAGTTGGAAGATAAAAAATCATTGAAAAAAAATCAGTGGGTCACAAAACTGAGAATCGTCTTTTCTTTGGATATAAGTACCCAAAAAAATTTAACTAGCGAAAGATTTCAGGGATTTTGCTCCCGTTCACATAGGTGAATCTAATCGGGGGGAAAGTTAGCCTTGGCGAGTTTTCATGGCGTATGCTGTCTAATCCGTCAGAGATATAACAAAATGATCTAGGAAAAAATTGTGTAGAATAAAATTATCTACAAAAAAGTCTGCGGTAGCATATATCTATCTCTAATGGATAAGTAGATATAAGCATATTTGTATGAGGCGTACGAAGCCAGGGGCGTGGTCGCTAATGAATAATATATCTAGGTAGGTACCTACCACTTATGAAATTGTAGATTACTTGAAGTATCTATTGGCGCCTTGTGAAGTATTTTTTACATTCTAGATTAGACTTACAGGAATTATCTAGGAATGACCTAACCCTACGAGTATTTAGATATGTGATAATAACAGTGAAAACCACAAGAACAAAGTGGTTATCAAAAGTTCTGTTGAGGTATATTTAGATCGAAAAACCTCTAAGTGTGGTTTGTCGGATAATGTACATAAGTTTTTAATTAAAAACCCATTGGTATATGAACGACGACCGAGTGAAAGATGCTGTGACTAAATGAGGAAAGGTAGTAGATGAAAGATTGACTAAAAAGTATGGCTGAAGTGAAAGGAAATGCTGGCAGAAGACGACCTATGTGTGCTTTTATTGAACAAATAAAAAAATTATTGATCGAAGGCAATATTAAAAGAACATACAATCGCCGAGCATGTATGAAAGGTATGATGAATATAAAAGAAGCGAAAGATTTCGTCTCTGCCTATACCTTTCTTGGGATAAAAGATGTGATGATAGATAGAGGTTAGTTCATTTGTTCGCTTGTTGTTTTTCGTTTATTTCAAAATATAAAGAGTTTCTTAATATCTACATAATTATTATATATCTTTGTTATCTTTAGTTGCCAATTAGAGATTACATATATTTCATTAGTAAATCACTTGCGTACTATAAATTGTATTGATTTCTACCTGCCTGTTGACATTGGTAAAAATATGTGGGTTCCATAGGAAAACTAAAACTAATTTTCGTACCTGATTCGTAACTTTAAAAATTATTTGTAACTGAAAAAGATAAGAAAGGCCCTTATATGGGATGCTACGTGCGTGGACACATTAGCCCCGTTTCATCTCAGGGAAACAGCAATCAAAGCGGGAGCAAATATAGTTCAATTATTGATAACTACTTTGTGCCGTTTGGTGGAGAAACCTTAGGTTCGTGGGGTTCAAATGCCAAAAAGTTTATTAAAGATATATCTCCACGACTGACCATCTCTTCTGGGCACGAGACTGGCTGGACAAGAGGGCTGGCTCCTTCCTCGTGATTCAGCGGGGAAATGCAGCCAGTATTATTGCCACTATTCCACGCGGACCTGGTTTTTTTAGGCATTTTTAATGTTTAGATTAGATTTAAGGTTTTTATATTGTTGTGTAAATAATTAAATTAATACAACTGAAAATTTAAGAGAAACTGAAAATTTGTCAATGTATATCTTGTAAAAAATAACTTTCTTTGAAAATAACCTGAATTTTTAAAGTTTCTTTATCACGTGGTTTTAAAATTTGAGGAGAGGACTTTGGCAACGACCTAATGAGCTAAATCTAGCTAAATACTCATTGATCTATCTATCTATCATCACGCCTTTCATCCCAAGAGGGGTAGGCAGAGACAATCTAATTTAATTTGTTACGATCCTGACATACTTACCTCTTTCGCTTCTTTTATATTCATAATACCTTTCATACATGCTCGGCGATTGTGTCTACTTTTTATATTACCATCGATAAATTTTTTTTATATGTTCAATAAAAGTACACCTAGGTCGTCCTCTGTCAACATTTCCTTTCACTTCAGCCATATAAACCTTTTTAGTCAATCTTTCTTCCTTAATTCTTTCAACGTGTCAAATACTCATTGAATCTAATTAATTAAAAAAAACTGTAGATAATACCTCAATGATGGGCTGTTCATTGGTTCATTGCCTAGTTCTGCAAAATTGGCAAGCCTGTTGCTGCACTTAATGGACCTAGATGTGTCACTTCTATTTTTAGAAGAAGTGCAGATAAATTGATAAAGATCATGAACAATGAACATTTTTTTTTTCACGGGTTGCCTCTCAGCTCCCGAAACCGTGTTACGGTTCCAGGGTACCCAGTGGAAGACCAAGTCTCCCTCGTTTAGCCGATTTGTGAGGCTATATCTAACGAGTTCTGTCGAGGTATATTTAGATGGAAAAAAGCCTCTGTCGGATTATGGGATCCGGAATCGAATACCAGACGTCTTAACCACTCGGCCACCGACGCTCCTTTTAATTTTGAGTAAAGTCGTAGCTTATATGATATTACTGGATTTCCACCTGGCTTCGTCCGCTTAAAATTTTGAATTTATCCCATTCCAGTACAAAAAGTAACTCGGCCCTTCAACTATCTGTGCAAAAATTACCTCGATCCGACAAACACACAAAGAAACTTTCGCATTTTTTATATTAGTATGATAATAATAAATACGATAACATAATTAATATATAACTGTGGGGCACAGATTACAGACTGTTCAGTATTTGTGATTACTTCATGTGAGTTCATTATATTTTGTGATTCTCTTACTTCGGAACATACTATTGGTCCAATTCCTGTAAGTATTTTGTACTTTTGATATCAATAGAACTATTATTAGTAAATGTAGTAAGAATTGGCTTCGTAGGGCACGCAATCAGCAATTCAAAAATAATAGAAAGCCTATTCTAGGTAGGTAGGTAGCTTGATGTTAAATATCCTATAACCTTCCCCAAGAATTGGTCTATCAAAATACAAAAAGATTTTTTCAAATCGGTCCAGTAGCTTTACATTCTAAACGAGAGTTTTTTGTACCCCTGAGAGCAATTAAAACGCAACTTTATAATATTAAGAGTATCTTTTGTTAAAATTAAAACAAACGTAATCAATTTTAATGTGAAGGATGAATCTGATGATTTTTAACAATGATTTTTGACAAACCGATAATAAAGCACTACCTCCACCGCTTCGTGCAATATTAAATATAGATGAAATTACAAATCGGCCATCGCCCCCCTAAACCACTTCAACGCCCCCCTATTTTTTTCTGGGCCCCTTACCGCCCCCCTCTAGGCCTACAGCGCCCACAAGGGGGCGTTATCGCCCACTTTGAGAAACAGTGCTCTAAAGAGTACCTTTCTTATACGGTTTTGCTATGGGAACTGCCTTAACTAGTTTTTTTACTTAGGTTTTTTTACATTACACCGAAAATTCCCATTTCCCATTTTAGTCCATCCAAGGCTTTTCCTCATTTTAGTCACATCATCTTTCACTCCCCATTTTTCTCTAATAACTTCCTTATATCACACTTCTTATACATGATCGGCGATTAATTTTAATTATTAATCTGTATTTTACATTTATTAGAGGATTAGTGAATTATTTTAATATTTATCTATATTGGATCACATATATATCATCACAAATTTTTACATTTAAACTATTATCTCCTCGATGCCCTCAACGATTTGAAAAAAAGAGCGATTCGAATCATCAATGACCCAAAAGCCACACGAAATCTCGAACCTCCACAATAACAGAGACATAGCCTCTCTTAGCGTCTTCTATCGACTGTATTATGGGGAGCAAGGAATATACTACTCTCTGGGGAGTGTTCAGAAGAACTCCATGACCTCGTCCCTCCATCCCCTTCTCGCACCCGCACTGCTGCACAGGATATAGATTTCAACGAATAAGTTCAGTGACTAGTTCCTATGTCGCACTGTAAAAATGTGGAACGAACTTCCGGCTTCGGTCTTTCTTGCTTCCTACAACCTAAAGCATAAAAAACCATCTTTGAAGTAGGAGCGACTGGCGGACTGTATTATGTTCTTCTAGTCGCTCGCATTCATAGACTAACCACCTATGCTTAATAAACAGGCGGTGGCAAGGTCACATGTCGTCTTCTCTATAAAAAAAATATCATCAAAGAAGATGGAACTTACTATCAAGTTCAAGGGGGTCCTAGAATTATATTTTTAGGATTCCGTACCCAGCTCCGCTCCGCTGTCCGTCCGTCTGTCACAGAGCTGTATCTTTTGAACCGTAACAGGTAGACACTTGAAATTTTCACAGAGTGTGTATTACTATGGCCGCTAGAACAACAAGTAATCAAAATAAAATAAAGTTACAAATTAAAGATGGTTTCCAAGAAACTACGGCGTTTATTGCTCGATATTAATAATGGCAGTACATACATTTGATGAATATAACTATAATGTATACTGTTAAGTAAAACCGCCAAGTGTGAGTTGGAGCCGCGCTAATTTGTTCCTGCGCCATACAGGGGCGTCAAACTTGGCTATTTGGCCGGTTTTTTAAATTTTAATAAGTAGGTACATATGTAAACGGCTTGGTGATGTACTATTTTTCTGATAAGGTATTTTTAGAAATCCGTAGACTACAATGATTAAATATATTGGACATTGTTTTAATATATTACATTTATCTATCTATTATCACGCCCTTTAGATATCCCAAGAGGGGTAGGCAGAGACAATCTAATATAATTATATAGTAACGAAGTATAGTTTGGATGTAGGGGGGTTATCTCTCAAACTACTGAACCGATTTTAAAAATTATTTCACGAATAGCTAGCTCATCAGGTCAGCATCTGATGATGGGATCCTGGAGAAATCGAGAACTCTTCAAATTTTATAGGCCCACTTGAAGCGATTCGGGTTTTTTTTATTGACTTGTGCATTTGCTTTTCAGTGCATAATTTTTAAAGTTGGTACACATTTTTTTAAAAGACAAATTATTGTTATTTTTATTTATTGTTTTGATTGTCTAAATCGGTGCAATAGTTTCTATATTACTTCTTACAAACAAACAAACAATTTTAAACCTCTCTATCGTTATAATACCTACCTACCTATGAATGCACGCCTTGGAGCCCTATCATTCCACTAACTCATAGAAAGATTTTTAGATATTTTCTAGATTTCCGCCTCCCTTTCGTCCGTGGAGCCCATACTGACTTTCATCCCCTAATTTTCTAATATGCACTTCACGGGTTGCCTTACAGCTCCCGGGAACCGTTGTCGGCCCCAGGGTACCCAGTGGAAGACAAAGTCTTCTTCATTTAGAAAATTATTTTTTGGGTGATGATGATGTGATGTGATGAGTTAGGACGATGTGAGGCTTTTCCATCTATATACCTCAACAGAGCTGGCCGTTAGGTATAGCCTCCAATTTTTCTTTCCCTAAAAACCTTATTCACACTATTACGAACATTAAAAATATACCCAAATCGGTCCAGCCATTCTCAAGTTTAATTTTTAATTATATATATTTACATACGGGACCCTTAATTCACGAGCCCTATTCGCACTTACCTATCTGTTTTTATACCGATTTCCTGTGACATTTAAAATATGAAGTCCAATACAGTTTGTAAATATTGATAATATAACCGGAAAGACGCAATTGCATATATATATTTATTAATTTTTTATTCTTCATGGCTTGCCTTACAGCTCCCGGGAACTGTTGCTGGCCCCAGGGTACCCAGTGGAAGACAAAGTCTTCCTCATTTAGCCCATGATTTTTTGAGGCTATACCTAACGAGTGGCCAGCTCTGTTGAGGTATATAAATGGAAAAGCCTCTTTGTACGGTTTGTCGGATAATGTACATAGATTTTTTATTATAAAAAACCCATTTATACATGGTCGGATGTAGGAATCGAACCCGCGACTTTTCAGTTGCGAGCCGCCGTCTTACCCACTCGACCGCCGAAGCACGTACCCCGGCTTCGCCTGTGGAAAACCTTGTAAAATATCATGCGTCGGTGGCCGAGTGGTTAAGTCCAGACCACGGGTTCGATCCCGGATTCCGCCCATGTACCAATGGGTTTTTTATATTTAAAAACTTACGACAAACAACACTTATATAACTGATCACTCGTTAGGTATAGTTTCACAAATACCATCGGCTAAAAGACGGAGACTTATTCCCGCTTTCACCAATGTTAGGAGCGTCCTAAAATAACGCGTAACCCATTTAGATTGTCCTAGCGAGGAAAATGCATTGCACCAACGTTAGGATTGTCCTAAACACGATAAGAGGATCTTATGTTTATGACGCCGATTTTGTTCATCCTAAAGTTAAGACACTCTTTTAAGCGTTTATTTCCCTATAAAATCCTTGATAAAATGAGCAACAGTGACGATTTTCTCGACTTTTTGGAAGATCTAGAAGGAGTTTTACGGATCAAGGATAATAAGGCACAGACCCGTTTTTTTTTACAAATTTGTCATAAATTGTAAAAAAATCGTAAAAAATAAATAAATATTAAGACGATTTTTTTAAATATCGCATATTGGTAGCATTATATATATCCAACCAAATAGATGAATGTTTGGAATACCCCACCGATCAGTAAGTTTACACAGGTACCGTTATATTATATCTTCCTGTTTTTAAATTGTTTTTGTCACTTTTTAACTTTGTTTATAGGTATATATAGATTAGTTTATAGATATATACATTTTTTAGGAACAGCAACGGTTTTTTGACAACAATAATATCAAAAAATATGAAATACATACTACGCGTAGAATCACGCAGGTCAGCCAACTACAAAAGTAAAAATAGATTGATCAATCATTAAGTAAGGAAGCTTTTATCGTAGGACGATCCTAGCATTATTAGGTTGGTGCAACCAAAGTTGATACTTAGGACTCTCTAATATTAGGAGAGTCCTTACTAGGAATATCTTTGTGTGACGTTGGTGCAAGCGGGCATTAGTCTTCTGGTGGGTACCCTGGGACCAATAACATAGGACCGAATGTTTCATCAAAATCCATTCAGCAGTTTCAGAGCCTATTCTAGTCAAACATTGGGACAGGCAGACTTCAAATTCATTTATTTGTATACATTAAAGCTGTCATGTGATGTGGGTACCTTAGAGTTCTCTATAACAGGGAACCCAGCGGTACACATACCTATAAAAACAAAAGAAACACATCTTCACGGCCATATTCCCTGCGGCGTGGCCAGAGCGTCCTCTTTTTAACCGACTTCAAAACAACTTCTTAATTTCGTCGTTTTTTTTATGTTTTTCCCCGATTACTTGACGACGCCTGGACCGATTTGGATTTTTTTTTTGTTTGAAAGGGTATATTTTCCAGACGGTCCCATGGTCATCAGGTCAGGATCTGATGATGGTATCCTGGAGAAATTGAAAGCTCTTAAAATTTTATAGGCACATTGCATTTGCTTTCGGAAAGCACACTTTTCAGTGCATAATTTTTGAAGTTGGTACACTTCTCTGTGGACCTAGATGTGTCACTTCTCTGCTATTTTTATATTAAAGAAAATATATGACTGCGTTGCACTTAAAATCGTAGTTATTATAATCCTCACTCAATAGTTCAAACTTCGTAACGCGCATAAAGCTGGCGTACCCATACATTTCTGGGGTCTCTGGCGTCGCAAGGTATATAATATGTATGGAATAATAATATTCAGGATACTGAAGTGAATGAATTCTGATTAAACTTTCAGGAATAATAGTGTCCCTAGTGGGTATTGATTTTTCATATCGATATTCAGGGTTCTGTTGACAATCAAAATATTTGCAGCATCAATTTATATTATCTATACTAATCTCTATATATTATTTCTCAAGGATGTTTTGTTGTCGGTACGCCATATCTATAATACCGCCATTTTGAGGATTATTTTTCCTTCTAATGACGAAAAATAAACAAACAACTCAAAATAAACTGTTATTTATTTATTTTGTAAAAGACGCCATCTATTGGAGATCAGTTGAACTATGACAACAATAATAAGTCTTCGCACGGATCATCTAATATTATAAAAAGGTAAAGTTTGTGAGTTTGGATGTAAGGGATAATCTCTGAAATTACTGAACCGATTTTAGAAATTCTTTCACCAATAGGAATCTACATTATCCCTGAGTGACATAGGCTATATTTGTTCGAAAATTACCACAGGCGAAGCCGGGGGCGGGATCGTTAGTCAATCATAAATAAAACACTCAACTTCAAGTATTTGTCATATATCGACATAATTACCGACATAATAAATTAGATAAATAAAGTACTTAAGTATGTATAGCTACTTCAAAAACTCTAGTCTTCTGTCTATCTATCATCACGCCTTTCTTCCCAAGAGGGGTAGGCAGAGACAATCGAATGCCATTTGTTACGATCCTGACATATCTCTTTCGTTTCTTTTAAATTCATCATACCTTTCATACATGCTCGGCGATTGTGTGTACTTTTAATATTGCCTTCGATCATTACATTTATTATAAGTTTAATAAGTGTACACCTAGGTCGTCCTCTGCCAGCATTTCCTTTTATTTCAGCCAAATAAACCTTTTTAGTCGATCTTTCATCCTTCATTCTTCTAATATATATAATATAATTACTGTATGGTATCAGATGCCGCGAAGTATTTTTCATCGATCAATCTATTTTTTCAAGCTTCATACTTAAAACTGGAAAAATCTAATCTTACCTTGCTTGTGCTTTAATTTCACATGCTTCGTAGGGCACGTCCACACTTCTTAAAATAGATACAAAAACTACCAGTAGTTCCTTATGCATGACTAGACATTGATTATAGACCTTCACGCCTGTTTCCCAAAGGGGTAGGCAGAGAATATGGAGCGCCTCTTCTCTCGATGATTGCATACTTCTCTTGGTTCATCCACATCCATACCTCGTTTCATAATATGCACGTTTATTTTTAGTACTGCGTATTTGACCTTTTTTAAGGAGATCGGATATTTCATTAATGAAAGTTCGTCTTGGTCGTCCTTTCCTTGTTCGCTCAACATTTCCAAACCATCTCAGCATTCCCCTCTAGATTTTTATATAGGCCCTTACGGTAGAACCCACAAAATCGAAAAAAAACATGATCGACAATCATCTATTGCTAAAAGTAAATTATTTAAAACGCCTACAAAAAAAAACAAATTTTTAGTAAATTTTAGGCGCTTTTACCAAATGCAAGTTGTACAGTAAAATATTGCTGAATTATGAAAAATACACATCATCACGGGCTTCATACCTTGTAGCATGACCAGAGGTAATAGTAGCAAGTACCACCACTGTATCTATCTATCATCACGCCTTTTATTCCAAGAGGGGTAGGCAGAGACAATCGAATACCGTTTGTTACGATTCTGACATACGATTGTGTGTACTTTTAATATTCCCTTCAAACAATATTTTTTATATGTCCAATAAAAGTACGCCACACTATATAAACCTTTTATTTGATTCCATGTCATGCCTTGGTGTATAACGCGCGCGCCCGCCGAGACGGGGAATCCAGTTTAATCCTGTCCGTGCTGTGATGGTTGTGATTAGTCGACGACTAATAAGACATAATCACGGTTGGGGGATTATCTTAAATACCGATTAATCGGCTATAAACACTATAAAGGCTATAATACTTGACAATGGCAAATCACCGATGAACATTGAACCTTTTTATTCAATCTGGCGTCAAGTGGACACTGTTACTGGGTTCTCTGGTCTCTGGACACACTGCAAGGTAAAAAGGCCGTGAAGATGCTGATTTTTTCAAACCGGGGCAGAAATTGGCATCCCTCTCAAAGATTTAAATTAATTTTTAATTACAATGTTCGAAATGTTTTTTTTTAATTGCTAAATGACGTCAATTTCAGTAAAAATACGTCAATTGTTGACACGGCAAATCTCAAATCGGCATCTCAAGTCTACAAGGTCACTAGTGCAATGGTGCACAAGTTCACTTGTGTTGTGGTGGGGTTGCCAACCGTCCTGCGTGAACGGGACGTCCCGTTTTCAGGGCTCAAATAATGCGTCCCGCTACACATGTCTGCGGGACCTTAAATGTCCCGCTTTATGGCAAACCTAGCTAGGTTAGACAGAAATCCCATTCAAATGAAGTAAGAGTACCGTGCGACACACTTGATTGACACGGTGACACAGACACCTCACTACTTTTTATTTATGATTAGTTTGTTTTGTAATAAGAAAGTCCTAATTTTGTTAATTTTAGTTCAGATTTTAAACAAAAGTCATTAATAATAAATTACAATTGTTTTTTTTTTCGTTTCTGTACATTTTTAGGCAGGTCCCGCTTTTTTGGCCATGTCCAGCATATTAATTTCTAGTCTCCCGCAAACCATCAATAAGAGTTGGCAAGCTTAGTTGTGGGCCTGTCTGACGCCTTTTTCTTACAAGTCGACGGTGAGCCAACCAGGCTTCCGTACACTAGGCGCTTTGTGGAGCAAGTTTTTTACTTTCAATCATATTATGATTTTGGCGCCCCAAATCCGGTTTGCCCCCCCCCCCCCCCCCTGGCTAGATGATACTGTACCGCACAATCTGGCTCAAGTTACATGGCACTATAATATGTATTGGGGGAAGTAATTGATAATTCCACTCATATTCTATTAACGAGTCATTGTCGTCTAATGACAATACTTCCCCGTTCCCTGTCAGTCTGTCACCTACAGGAAAACTAATAAAGTATTCTACTCTCGTATAGTGTTTTGGATCATATTAGCGGAAGTTTCTATTTAGGTACCTAGAACCAAGATCGTTCAGCATTTGAACCGGGGAGCAGAAAAGTGAAAGGAAATGCTGGCAGAGGACGACCTTTTATTGAACATATAAAAAATGTATTGATCGATGGAAATATTATAAGTACACACAATCGCCGAGCATGTATGAAAGGTATGATGAATATTAAAAAAGCGAAAGAGGTATGTCAGGATCGTAACAAATGGCATTCGATTGTCTCTGCCTACCTCTCTTGGGATATATAGCTAGGAGATTTCTGTTAGAAGTCTTCGGTTAATACTTTTGAGAAAGACGTTGGGTGCCGCGAATGTGCAGGTGCAGAGTTGATGTCAAATTTTTACTACGATTCGTGACCGTAGACTTCGATGAGACATGGGTTCACAATGCATGTCCTGGCAAAAAACAGGGGGTGAGCATATATTTGACGTGACATCTTTCGTGTCGACCGAAAGGCCAAAAACGTTTATGTCCGTACAAGAGCCATACACGGAATGCACGGGCCGAGATTGTCCAACACTAGAATGCTGAGCAAATTTGCTTGATCGGGCAAAGTCAAGTACACAGAATTTGCCCGTACATTGTTGGGTTGGACATAAACGTTTTTGGCCTTTCGGCCGAAACGAATGATGTCGCGTCAAATATATGCTCACCCCGCAGTATTTGTTCAACCAGAAATTTACTCGTCATTCTAGTGTTAGACATTATCGGACCGTTCATTTCTTGGCTAGCCCTGTGCGGACGCGTCGATTTTGACCTACGAGGCGAAAGTATGCTAACCCACCAGATAACGCTCCCACACTCATCCGGGTGTCTCTCGCCGCCATCAAGAATGCAGGGTTGCAATTGATGGAACACCCACCATGTTCACCAGACCAGACACATTTATATCCGGCGTGTCGCCATACGGTCCACCGAAATCGACCACAGACTCGTCCAATTCTTGTACGAACGAACGGTCTCCTGTCTGTTTTCGAATCATCGTGTCTGTGGTCGATTTCGATGCCGGATATGGCGATAACTCTTGACGTTTTCAATCCTAATCCTAAAATCCTAGGTTTATTTTCGTTGCGATGGCGACACATAAAGATTTCAAGTAAAACCGGAGAAAAACCAGGCTAAAATTTAGGTAATTTCCACAGACTAAGCCGGGGCGGATAGCTAGTGTTTTATAACTTCCGAATGCACATGGTCACTTCCTGATAACCCCAAAGATAATATTGTATGTATGTTGTTATATTGGGTGGTTGAACTATTTACATCAAACACATCTTCACGACCTTTTATACCTTGTGGTGGGACCAGAGAGAGACTTGACGAAAGTTGTCCATATTAGATTTGTATATCTAAGAAAGAAAGGATTTTTGAAAAACAACCCTTAACATGGTGAAATAGGGGTATAAACATTTGTATATAAAATCGTATTCTCTACTTGTATCATTTTAAAACTTGGTTCAAATTCTCTTCAAAACAAATAATAAAACAATAGGAAAAAATAGAAAATAGAACAATACAGTCTTTGTCCAGATAAATTTTGTCAATATTCCTAATTCTACGCGGACGGAGTCGTGGGCAAAAGCTAGTTTTTTGTTTTTTATTCTTGACGGGTTACCTTACAGCTCCCAGGAACCGTTGCTGGCCTCAGAGTACCCAGTAGAAGACAAAGTTTTCCTCATTTAGCCAATGCTTTTTAAGGCTAAACCTAACGAGTGGCCAGCTCTGTTGAGGTATGTAGATGGAAAAGCCTCTTTGTACGGTTTGTCGGATAATTTACTTAGAATTTTTATTATTAAAAATCAATTGGTACAGCTAATTTGTTTAAATTTTTTACAAGACATTTAGCATCTTTTGCCTAGAGTGAGGTTTCCAACGCTCTATCTTTTGTTTGTTTTTTTTTGTTTGTTTGTCTTTCACGTACAAACAGAGCAACGGTTGACGTGATTTTTTGCACAGAGATAGTTAGAGAGCCGATGGGACTTTTTATCCTGGAATAAATAAAACGGAAAGCGAGTCTAAAATAATGTCTTTTTCAGATTTTGAACAATTGCCGCCTGACATCGTTTGTAAGAGTATCAGTAGCGCCTGATGTGACGTCGTTTTGACGTATGGAAGATAGCAATTATACGTACGATCCCGTAAATACGGGCGTCGAAACGGCAGTTGACAATCAGTTGCCCAGAATGGAGGACGGCCAGAAATGGAGGCAGTACGTGATAGCGGGAGTCGGTACGTTTGCTCAGAATTTACATAGTGCTCAGAATTTGGATTGTAAATTGGATTTGTGGTGTTTTTTTTTGGTTTAAATTATTTTTTGAGTTAAGTGCGAAATTAAATTCAGTGAAATGGGTTGAATTTTCTTATTATTGAAAATTTTGTAAATTATATCCAACAATTAAGTTTCTATTTTTTTTGTTTAAAAAGTAAGTAAGTACAAAAAATAATTTTATTTCACAACTTTTCCATTTTTACATAGATTTTATTATGACTGAAAGTTTTGTTTATTCAGCCGTTTCAGGCCAATTCTGGACAAACAGTGAGACAGACAGAAAGCCAATTCTTCCATTACGTACCAAAGTTTAAAACTCAGTTTTTATTTATATCATGATTGGGTGGAGCCCAATTAACTTTAATCCCCTTGAATCTATCTATCTATCTATCATCACGCCTTTCATCCCAAGAGGGGTAGGCAGAGACAATCGAATGCCATTTGTTACGATCCTGACATATCTCTTTTGCTTCTTTTATATTCATCCTAGGTACCTTTCATACATGCTCGGCGATTGTGTGTACTTTTAATATTTCCATCGATCAACATATTTTTTATATGTTCAATAAAAGTACATCTAGGTGGTCCTCTGCTAGCATTTCCTTTCACTTCAGCCATATAAACTTTTTTAGCCAATCTTTCATCCTTCATTCTTTCAACGTGTCCAAACCAGCGTAAACTACTTTTCTTCATTTTTGTCACAACATCATCTTTTACTCCGCATTCTTCTCTAATGACATCGTTCCGGATGCTGTCAATACGCTTTATATCACACATTCTACGTAAAGACCGCATTTCCACTGCATTTATTTTACTTTCATGCCTCTTATTCCATACCCAAGTAAGTGATGGAACTAAAACAGTATTATGTATGTTCTTTTTACTTTTAGTTGTAAGTTGTTTATTTCTGCATACATTGTTTAGTCCACCAAATACCATACATCCCGCTTTCACTCTCCTTTCAATTTCTCTGTCTATCTTTCCACTTCTTGTAACCATACTACCTAAATAAACAAATTCATTGACTTTGAATTCATATAAAAAAGCACTTAAGGTGGTTCGTTTTCCATACAAAAATGTAATAAAGATAAACTAATTAACTAATCAGTAAAAATGTCTAAATATGGCCTTACTTAACTAATTTCTACTTTTATGTTGCGCCAAATCAATAAAAAATAACTTTTTTATAATAGAAATAATTAATATCAAACATAATTCTTTTTATGCGTATTTTGTCTAAAAAGAATTATGTTTAATATTAATTATTTCTATTATAAAAAGTTATTTTTTATTGATTTGGCGCAACATAAAAGCCGAAAATAGTTAAGTAAGCCCATATTTAGACATTTTTACTGATTAGTTAATTAGTTTATCTTAATTACATTTTTGTATGGAAAACGAACCACCTTAATCAGACAATTAAGAACATTTAATAAAATCAACCAAATCGGTCCAGCCGTTCTCAAGTTATACCCTACTAACGAACAGAATTTAATTTTAATTTATATCTATACATTTAGCATACATAAATATGTTATTTGTTATGTTTCTAGCACGAAGATAATAAATTGTTATCTATTGAATTGGTCATAAACATTAAGTAATACTTGTTGTAAAAATAATAATAAGTGTAAATGTCATTAGAGAAAAATGCGGAGTGAAATATAATGTTGTGACTAAAATGAGGAAATGTAGTTTACGCTGGTTTGGACACGTTGAAACATTGACTTAAAAGGTTTATATGGCTGAAGTGAAAGGAAATGCCGGAAGAGGACGACCTGGTATACTTATATTGAACATATAAAAAATGTATTGATTGAAGGCAATATTAAAAGTACACACAAAGCTAAAGATGTATGTCAGGATCGTGACAAATGGCATTCGATTGTCTCTGTCTACCCCTCTTGGGATAAAAGGCGTGATGATAGATGGAACACAAGAGATTATTTATTTATTAATAAATGCATTTGAACACGTTGAAAGAATGAAAGATAAAAGATTGACTAAAAAGGTTTATATGGCTGAAGTGAAAGGAAAAAATACGCCATGAAACCATGCTGGAACTAACTAAAGTTTTCAGATATTACATAACCTTCCTTACATAAACTGGATATATAACGCTAAAATATTTTTTGGTATTATAGTTCCTGAGATTTCAAACATTCAAACATACATACAAATATACAAACTATTTTTTTATTAATTTATTATATAATAATAATGGCTTTATTTCCCCGCTGATTCGTTGAGCGAGGAAGGAGCAAGCCCTCTTGTCACCAGAAGAAATGATCAGTCGAGGGGATATATCTTTAATGAACTTTTTGGGCATTTGAACCCCATGGACCTTAGAGTTTCTTTTTAATAGGTATTCAAATTATCTTAAACACTAAATTACAAATATTAAATAAAATTTACAAATAATCGCTATCTACTGGGAGAGTACTCAACAAACTGGCTGCATTACCTCGTTGGATGACAATCCTTATTTTTTGACCAAAGTAAGAGCCAGCCCGTTGGTCATGTAACCTTTCTATGAGTCGTTTACTAATATCTATAAACAGAGTGTGTGCTCTAGGTCCCCACGGTCCCATTGTTTCCTCACCAAACACCTCAAATATGTATTATTTTGGAAGAGATGCATATTTGCGACGTTTGGCCATTTCAGCATTGTAGGCCGCATTGCCAGCCTTTAACGCTGTATATGGTAGATGGGACGGTGCGAGAGTATCTACACATGTAGCATCCCATACTAGTGACCGCCCCATCTTCCATGGTGCAAGTGTAATGCCACCGGGTCTCTTGCCATCATCACGTGTCAAACGGTTCTAAACTGACAAGAGCCTGACGGATGATATGCTCTCTTGAATTATTATCGTAGGAAGAAAAGAGTAAATTACTGAATACAGAAAATGGCTTGTAATTTTTGAGATGAGGAATAATATATACCCATTGGTACACGGTCGGATGTGGGGATCGAACCCGTGGGTCTTTATAACAAAAAAATCTATGTACATTATCCGACAAACCGTACAAAGAGTGTTTTTTTTTACATATCTCAACAGATAGCCTCAAAAAATCATCGGCTAAATGAGGCAGACTTTGTCTTCCGCTGGCTACCCTGGGGCCGACAACGGTTCCCGGCGGGGTTAGCATATATTTTGACAGCGACACTTTCGTTTCGGTCGAATGGCCTTGAACAGGCCAAAACGTTCATGTCCAACAAGGACCGGCCAGAGATAGCCCGGGGCCGAGAGGTCCGGCCCAACAATGTGCGGGAAAATACTGTGTACTTGTCTTTGTCCGGCCAAGCAAATTGCTCGGCATTCTTGTGCAGGACATGCCCGGTCCGAGAATGTCCGGCCCAACAATGTGCGGGCAAATTCTGTGTACTTGTCTTTGCCCGGCATAGCAAATTTGCACGCACATTGTTGGGCCGGACCTCTCGGCCCCGGGCTATCTCTGGCCGGTCCTTGTTGGACATGAACGTTTTGGCCTGTTCAAGGCCATTCGACCGAAACGAAAGTGTCGCTGTCAAAATATATGCTAACCCAGCTGGAGCTGTAAGAAAAAAAAATGTATATACATTTGGAATAGAACACAAAAATATTCAAATTATACGTTTTCATCCAGCCAGGAAAAACAACAAGTTAAAACTTCAAGTGTTTACAAAATTAACAAGTGGTTTAGCCATATTGTTGCACGACGCCAAAAATACGGTTCCTCACTAATGGCCACCCAAAGAATGCCCGGCCCTAGAATGTCGCGGTCCCAAGTATGTTCTGTCTCTTACCTGAAAGTAGATATGATTAAATATCAACATTTTAAATATTTTAACAATGAATGAGTTGATTGTTAACCGCGTAGCTACCGCGCCCATTTACATACAAACGGATAAAACGTTTTACTACATCTAAATATTATCTTATATTATCTTTAGTATGTTTAATTTGAGGTCTAATTTTTAGACTATGTACTAGGAATTTTGAAAAATGGAAAACGTACGTACCTACTTAGTTTTTAGGGTTCGGTACGCAAAGGGAAAATCTTTGAGGAACCTCTATAATATTTTAAGAGAGCTATTCAACAATATGCCATTATGGGGTATTAAAAAAAACCCTAAAAAAATTTTTTTTGCACTTTGATAACAAAATTCTATGGCGGTTTACATAAGACATTATTTATATTAAGACGTATGTGACATACGGACATGACAAACTTATAAGGGCTCCGTTTTCGACCACTAAAAATGGATGAGCAGACGGACGAAGCCGTGGACAACATTCATTATCGCTTTTCAAAGTGACAATAAAAAAAATCAAGATAAATACCTAATTTGTTTACATTATCTGTCTATTTTTAAAACTTTATATTTAAACAGAATTCAAATGTCCAAAACTATATAGCTTCAATCCAACGCATTGTCGCACGCTATGTTTGTATCATCACGCCTTTCATGCCGAGAGGGGTAGGCAGAGACAATCGAATGCCATTTGTTACGATCACATAATAATATCTCTTTCGCTTCTTTTATATTCATCATACCTTTCATACATGCTCGGCGATTGTGTGTACTTTTAATATTTCCATCGATCAATACATTTTATATGTTCAATAATAGTACACCTAGTAATTAATTGTACGAATGGGTTATCTTAATTAAAAACTTATGTACTTTAACTACACTTAGAGGCTTTTCCATCTAAATATACCTCAACAGAACTGACCACTCGACCAGCCTCACAAATACCATCGGCTAAACAAAGGTCGAGACTTGGTCTTCCGCTGGGTACCCTGGAACCTTAACACGGTTTCGGGAGCTGTAAGGCAACCCGTAAAGAAAGAAAAAATTTTAAACCTCGCTTCAAAATATGACATGCAAAATGAATTCTTTTCTGAAAATTCTTATCAATTTATATGCAAGTTCAATATGTATTTTAAAGTATTTACTTGTGATATTTACAGAATGGACGACACTCAATACAAAACGATCTATTCTTATACATACAAGACAATACATGATTTAAATATTCAAAACATCAAAGGCTAATTAACAACCGAACTGTATAATATAAATATACATAGGTATGTTTCCCAAAAGAAGTAGGCAGAGAGTATGGAGCTCCACATCTCTTGATTTTTGCATACTTCTCTTGCTTCATCCACATCCATACATCGTTTCATACATGCACGTCTATTTTTAGAAAGTTCGTCTTGCTCGTCCTTTAGATCTTTTAAGAAGTTCTGTGGTATATATATACCAACAAAAGGCATGATCACATGATGACTAAAAAATTCTCAGTTAGATTATCAGAAAATATTGGACACGTATTTTTTCTTTTGTCAATTAAACAAAAAATTATGAAGATATAGCCCGCTAAAGTTCCGCGTGACGTCACCAGCCCCCACTCCCAAACTTTGACGCGCTTTATCTCTGTCATTTTTTGTTTGAATGACAAAAGAAAAAATACGTGTCCAATATATTTTGATAATCTAAATGACGGACTAAATAGAATAATATTTTGTTTATCCTGTCATCTACCCTATTATAAGACAAAAATATATAAATGATTTTAAATCATTTGAAAAGGAACAAATAATTTAATCAGTCTATCGAAACGAGTTATTCTTCTAAACATTTCCCACAATAACTTTAATTAATTTTGACGACTTCCAGAAATTGGACGTTAGAGATTGCTTTCAAAAGTTTTTTGGGCAAATCAGAAATCGCTTTTAAAACTCAGTTAGTAAATTATATGCGGGAGACGTACAGTGGCGGTCCTAGGGTAGAGCGAGAGGAGCGGCCGCTCTAGGCGCCAAAATCTGATTATCAATCGCGAACGAAAAATAAATAAATTATTGCTGCCTTCTTGGTGACTCATGTGGAGATGTGCTACGGGGGCAGGCAGGAAACCAGCATTTTTGGATTTTATTACCAGAAACTAATTATTTGTTTCGAAGGTGTCGACCAAAGCGCGCCGAAAGACAATCTCGTCTACCCTGACCTGAAAAAGGGCTAGGGCCGCCACTGGAGACATATTTAAGGCTCCTATATCCATAATTTTTCTGGGATAAACTACTCCCAATTTCTCTGTGTCACTGCAATTTAGCATGTAGTTACTTATTCAATATATCCCCCGTTTTCTCTTTCATAATTATTTTGTGATTTTTTTTAATTGGTCAAAAATAATAAAATTATTATTATTTTTAATTTTCAATAAGCGACAAAAAACGCAAGACGTTTAATTGAAGGGTAATGGTTATACAGCGTTTTAAAAAAATATAATATATTCTTAATTTTTGCTATTGGTCCATGCTAGGTATTTGCATTTTTTGTTAGGTTTTTTAATTTATTTTAAAATTATATACACACACACACACATAAGATGAGTCTAAAGGTGCTGTGATTGCTTTTGTTGTTTTTTTAGACATAAAAATTGTTAACATTTTTGGCTTTAAGATTAGTTTTAAGAATGGATAATCAAGTTTAATTAGTTGCTGTGGTTTATGTAATAAATAAATAAACCAATTGAAAAAATATCGACTATTTCATTTAGATATATTGAATAAGTAACTATAAATATATGTAAATTACATTACAAAGGTGGATTATTTACAGAGAAATTGGGAATAGTAATACAATACAAATTATGGATTATGGCTCTTAAGACAAGAATTTTTATATTTATTTTAGTCAGTAGTGTAAATAAGTAAATGTCAATAACTGTAACTGTATCTGCTGTAGATAATTCTTATCAGAGCACATGTGTACTTTATATTATCACAATGTATTCATTTTGCATTAAATAGTCCAACTTTAAATAAATATTTAATATTGCCAAGGTTGTATTGATTTAAAAGTCGCGTAATTCCAGAGCATCGAGTCTTTTACTAAAGATTTAATGTAATGATTCTCTATTCTCACTCGAGCCTCTCCTCGTGCTTCTGAGGCTTTGAGTATATACCAAAGAAGGCGTAAAGCGTGTAAATTACCGAACATTTTTTTCTGCCACTTTGGGGGGGGGGGGGGAGGTAGACGTCTAGTAGAGATGTGCACTAGTAGGGTTTCGCTGATTTTTATTTTAAAAAATACTTAAACCATCTGACACCTGCTACACGCACACATTGTTGGCTGACAGTACCAACCTCTAAAATGAGTTGGAACCATCTCACGGTCAACTCTATAACCGCCGCGCGCGCGCTCTTTGAACAAATCAAATAGCGCGCGCTTCTCCGGCTTCCTGTTACACACTTCCGTCCCATCAAGAAATCACTCCCACAGATTGCAGGAAAGATGTTACACATCAAGAAACGGTTAATTAAACCTGACAATAATTACAAAATATCTTTTTAATGACACTCAACTCAATTACGGAACCCTAGAAACTATATAATTATACATTCACGTGTTGTCAACATCTCCATTAGCCACGTGTGAGCATCGAACTTGACCTATTGTTACTTCATTTGGCTTAAAAGCATTTTTCCCGTCATTTTGTAGATCATTACAGCGGCTATTAAGGCTCGTTTACACACATAAATGCAGTGCAACTATTATTTACAAAATGCAATAAGTCATTTTTTTTAAATAACATATTATTCTCTTATTTGATCTCATTCAAATTATATTGTATATATTTTATTGAACATACAACAATATTAAAAGTGCACACAATCGCCTAGCATGTATGATGAATATAAAAGAAGCGAAAGAGGTATATATGTCAGGATCGTAATAAATAGCATTCGATTGTCTCTGCCTACCCCTCTTAGGATAAACGGCGTGATGATAGATAGATAGATAGATAGATAGATAGATAGATAGATAGATAGAATTTGTTCACACTGTCTTTTATTTCGAGTGGCATAGACGCATAGTTAAGTTGTCTTTTAGAATACAAATTCTTCTATTTCTTCATAATATTTGTTTTTTTTTTACCAATTAAAAGAGACGTGTCTCAGACACACACGATTTACTTGTCTATATATGTATTGTAACTTTATACTTAATAAGAATCAAATATTCTCCCGGGAAATAAATAAAATTTTAAATGTGAGTGCTATTTTAGCGCGCCCCGTCGTTATTCCCGATTTCGCGTTATCGAAAGGTGAAGTGGTCGATGGGAAAATGCACGAAATTCTACCTCGTCCCCCGCGCGGAGGCGTGGCTAGATGCGCACCACGCGCTGAATAGGGTAAATTATCCAGTATTAGACACATTTAGGTATACATTTTTTTTTTATTATTCTTCACGGATTGCCTTACAGCTCCCGAAACCGTTGCCGACCCCAGGGTACCCAGTGGAAGACAAAGTCTTCCTCAATTAGCCAATGATTTTTTTGAGGCTATACATTTTGGTTTTTTATTAATTTTTTAATTATTTTTACGATGATGAGGTGATCTTGGCACACGCACCCGTTCTTTTTACTATAATTACGAATAAAAACTATTTATTCGACCTGGCACAAAGTAGTACACGTCTGATTAGCACGGAGTCTGATTATCTAGAATCGTGCGCACGCGAGCAGGATACAAATAGTACGTGAGTCATATTGAATTTAACGTAAGCGACAATCTGCTTAAAACGCAATTAAAAAAAAATCTTATACAACATAGACAACATTTTACATTGAACATATAGATAATTACCAATAAAATATTCGTGTACATTTTTGTAATGATACCATCTATATTATAGCCATAAAATTTGATAAAAAAAGTTTTCAGAGGTGTATTTAGGATTTTTTTCTATCGAGTAAAATGTTTTTAATCCTATTTTCAATACAATGACAGGATTAAAATCAATTATTATTTTTTCAGTTCTGTAAATAGATCAGGTTTTCTGAAAAATTTGATTAAAATTTGATTTTGATCGCTTACTTCCCCTTAAAAAGTATTGAATTTATGAATTGAAAACATTTGCACAATTAACGTTTAATTATTCCATTTATATTAAAAAGATTAATTTTTTTTTTTTTTTTTATTTACGTAGGATTTAAGTAATTTTTCACGGTGCCCCAGGGCGGCACTAAGGATAAATCCGGCCCTGATTAATACTACCTACATGTTACAAACAAACAAACTCACACATTTTATATTATTAGTATACCTTGATCTGTAGCCGCCCTTACAAAATTGTCATGCAGTTTGCTCTTGATGATGACTAAATAATCAAAACATCAATTTCAATAGTCATACTCCTTTTGCTGTATCCGCACTAAGAGTTTCTGTATTTGTCTTCTATGGTAAATAAACAGTGCATGTCTTTTTACGGTGACACCCATAAGGTGACAACGGAAACCCTATTGCTAAGGCTTCGCTGCTCGTCCGCTTGTCCGTCTGTCCGTCTGTCACAGATAGGTAGACCGAATGCCGTTTCTTGTATGGGGACCCCCTATAATTTTTAACTTGTTTTTATTTTGATTATTTGTTGTTATAACGGCCATATAAGTGTTATAGTTATAGTAAAACAACAAATAATAAAGACCGGGCAAGTGTGAGTCGGAGTCATGCTAATTTGTTCCTGCGCCATACAGGAGCGTCAAACTTGGTCTGAACTTAGTGCAGTGTAACCAACTCGCACTTGGCCGGTTTTTAATTAAGTTGTCATTTAAAATTCTTAAAAGACGTTATATTAACAATTTTACATATTAATTCATCTTTTTAATCTATTTTCATAGTTTATAAATGGTTATTTCAAAAATTTACATTTTGTTACAATCCTGACATATCTCTTTCGCTTCTTTTATATTCATCATACCTTTCATACATGCTCGGCGATTGTGTGTACTTTTAATATTTCCATCGATCAATTCATTTTTTATATGTTCAATTAAAGTACACCTAGGTCGTCCTCTGCCAGCATTTCCTTTCACTTCAGCCATAAACCTTTTTAGTCAATGTTTCATCCTTCATTCTTTCAACGTGCCCAAACCAGCGTAAACTACTTTTCTTAATTTTAGTCACAACATCATCTTTCACTCCGCATTATTCTCTAAGGACATCGTACCGGATGCGGTCTATACGCTTTATATCACACATTCTACGTAAAGACCGTACTGAAGTCTTCGTGTGCAAGTCCACTCGCACTTGGCCGGTTTTTACATCAGTTGTCATGTTATATTAACAATTTTACATTTTATTTTACATTTGCAAAACTAATCATATTGTATAAACGGTCATTTAAAAATTTTACAATAAATTAGACAATTAATAACTCATTCCCACTCCTTGTGATGACAGATTTTTTTCGCCTTGGGACCTAGGATTTCCGATTTTGAAATTATAATTTTCCAATATGTTTAGAATTTAGCGTATGCAAAGGTTAAATGTGGTCCTTGCGAGGATGTGGACAAGCATTTATCATCATTTATAAATAGATTACTTGCATCCTCTTTCTTCAATAGCATTATATTAAACTATTGTACAGTGCACGACAAATATCCTTATGTCTTCTAAGACTACAGTTTTTGCTCTACTTTGTTTGCCAAGTGTTTTTGCTACGAGCTTACTGTTTTCGATTTTTTTGTGTTTTTTGGTTGATTCATCGCGAAGGTTTAAAAATATTAGACATGGATCTGAGCATTAACAGTGTTGATGAATCAAGTCAGGTAAAAGTTAGCCCCAGCGAGTTTTCATGGCGTATGCTGTCTAATCCATCAGAGATATAACAAAATGATGTAAGAAAGAATTGTGTAGAATAAAATTGTCTACTAAAAAGTCTACATAGGTATATATCTATCTCTAATCGATAAGTAGTTATTAGCGTATTTAAACATTCAAATTTTTGTAAACCCATATTATTGTACCCGTACGAAAGTGTTGCTAGTTATTACAATAACATTACTGTTTGCAGAAACGTCTACTTTTATTTTAATTTAAAAAGTTGCCAAGTCATGAAATTTTATATAATTATTATGTAACATTCTTCGTCCACTAGATTCAGAGAAAATAAACTGTGACAGACAGACAGACAAGAGTGATCCTATAACCCTAAAAATCATAAATAGAATCTATTGAAGAGTTATGCTACTATTGGGAAGGGCGTAAATACGCAACTCAAAGAAACACCTGAGCAAACTCATAAATTCAAAAATACGATATACGTCATACGCTATGTTAGATCAAGAAAGGTGCACCCTCGGTCCTATAAGACTTAAGATTATAGGTAAAGAAACATTCAAGTGGAAAAACAAATACACTATACGGTCTTTATAACTTGTAACGTGTAGTCAGAGCAGAGACTGTAATTAGCAGTGTCCACTATTGTCTTCTATCTATCATCATGCCTTTTATTCCAAGAGGAGTGCAGAGACAATCAAATGCCCCATTAAAATTTGCTACGGTCCTGACATACCTCTTTAGCTGCTTTTATATTCATCATACCTTTCATACATGCGATTGTGTGCACTTTTAATATTGCCTTCGATCAATAATTTTTTTATATATTCAATAAAAGTACATCTAAGTCGACCTCTGCCAGCATTTCATTTCACTTCAGCCTTTTTAGTCAATCTTTCATCCTTCATTCATTCAACGTGTCCAAACCAGCGTAAACTACTTTTGTTCATTTTAGTCACAACATCATCTTTCACTCCGCATTCTTATCTAATGACATCGTTGCGGATGCGGTCACGGGTCAATAATATGCTTTATATCACACATGACCGCATTTTCACTGCATTTATCTTACTTTCATGCTTCTTATTCCATACCCAAGTCTCGCTTCCATAAGTGATGGAACTAAAACAGCATTATGTATATTTTTGTTATATATATATATTTGCCAGTTGTGGCAAGCCTGGAAGTGTCCCTTCTCTAAAAGACGTCTGCTATTTTTAGAAGAGCAGACGTGGGCTTTACGTGCACTCCAAAGCACGAGTTTGTCACGAGTAAGACTGGAACCTGAGTTTCCTCGGCTATTTATATTTTCTGTTGGGTACCCCAGAATAAGGATGCGGGCAGGATAGCATAATTAGGAAAAAATACCGAGGAAAAGCAATCTCTGATTTGTCCAAAAAATTCATGGCGATCTCCAACTTCCAATTTCTGAAAGCCCAAGGTTTCAGGACTTTTAGAGGGGCAGTAGAAGAAAATTGGGCAGGTTAAAAAAATATAATCTCTAGTCTAAGTCTCTAGAAAAAAAAATCTCAAAGTGGGCGGTGGGCAAAATAAGGTTATGTGCTCTATCTAGGGAGATGTGCCATTCGAGCAAGAATGCTGCGTAACATGTAACATTCGCTAAATTGAAATATCCGTGCCTTATGAAGAGAATCTGTGGTCAAAACAATATAGACCTTCAAAAAATAATTGCTCAAATCTAAGATAATTTACAAATCTCAGCATCATGTTGACTGTTGTGCTTATTTACAGCAAACTTAGCGATAACATGCACCGGTTACTCCATGGGTTGGACATCTCCAATCAACACCAAGTTGTCTGAGAAAGGCTTCCCCGCCGAGTCTCCACTTCCCGCACCTATAACTCTAGAAGAAGCCGCATGGATGGGATCTTTGCTGACCGTTGGAGCTATATTCGGTAAGTTTTTACTTCCAAAAGGGTTTAGGTTCGATTCCAGGCGAGTTAATATCAGATTTGCTAAAATGAAAGGTTATGCAATGAGCCGCATTTCTTCTGAAAATAATGTTCTGTTGCTTATGGACAACTCCTGAAATGTAAGTTACTAATGCCGTCATAGTCTGTAGAGAATGTTATTGTGCTGGATTAGGCCGACTAGCCGACTAACGACTATAAAGGTGACCACACATTCGTCCAATCCATGGCGCGTCGCCGTACGGTCCACCGAAATCGACCACAGACCCGTCCAATTCTTGTAACAAACGGTCCGCCTAGCTAGGTCATCCGGCGGCCGGAATGGGAAATTTTCAGTACAATGCCGAACCAATGTGTGGCAGAATATTGTTTAAGACTGTCTGATTTGCTACTTAATAAAAAAGTATTACTGGCATTTTAGTGACTAAACGCCGATTGTAAAAGTGGCCGAATTACTAGTTTTATTGCTTTTCGTAGTTTTATTGAAATGTTTGATAACTTCATTATACCGGCCATTCGTCTTATACACGGGCAATGACGGCCAAACAACTACACCCGAAAAGGAACAGCATGCATGAAAATATGTATGGATTTGAATGAGGCAAACCGGTGTGCCAGGATCGTGACAAATGGATATATTTTGGACTTCCAGGACCTTTTATTGGAGGATTGGCTGCATCAAAAATTGGCAGAAAATGGGGTCTCATCAGCTCGTCTATGCCGCTGTTCATTGGATGGGTGCTGATAGCAGCTGCTACAAATATCGGCCTGATATACGCTGGTAGAATATTCTGGGGTATTGCTGTGGGGATGCTGTTCACTATATCTCCTATGTATTGTGCTGAAATTGCTACAGTGAGTAACAATTATTTAAAAAAGGACTTCGGTTTCTGTCCTTCCGTTTGTCTGTCAAATATTCTCTGAAACTATTCAATGTATTTTTATTTTTATTTACAAAAAGTAATGATATCCTACAAAAAACATAAATGTGAAAATGGGAGCCAAGTTCAATATTATGATGATAATTATGGTGTGGTTGTCGGCTTCACAGACAAAAGATTTAACATCTAAATGGATGCCAAGATCTGTAGACAATCCTGAAATTTATTTATAAGAACCCATTTTGATCTCAAAAACAACCACGCCATAATTATCATAATATTAAACTTGACTCCCATTTTCACATTTATGTTTTTGGTGGGATACCTATAGGGCAGACTATATCGTCTCATCAGGATGGAACCCATAGATTTTCTTAGCTTCTAAGCAACTGGGCAAGGCAATATACTTTATAGTTCCTCAGTTGACATTAATTTATTTGCCTCTTATTCCAGGATGATGTCAGAGGTGCTCTAGGCTCGTTCCTGCAAGCATTCATCACAATTGGCTTCCTCCTTATTTATGGTATAGGACCCTTCGTGTCATACAGTGCCATTGCGTACTTCGGTATTGCGTTTGTGGCCCTGTTTGATATCCTGTTCTTCTTTATGCCAGAGTCTCCTATTTATTATTTAAGCAAAAGTAAGTGGAAATCCTTTAGAACATTTTTTGTAAAGACTTCACCTTACGGCTCCAGTTTCTTTAGTTACACAATGTATGAACGCTAGTACTCTATTCTCTCGCAACGTTAAATCATAAACCATAACTCAGTGGCTCAATTTATGCATTTTAACTCCTTAAATAATAAAAAACCGAAAGAAAACAACCAAAATCTCAGAGTATTTCAGAAACTGCTAAGAGACTTTAAAATAGGCCCAGTAGTTTGTATTTATTTAAAAAGTGTGGAAGGACCTATAGGAAGTAAATATATGTTATTGTTAGAAGAAGTGCCCTCCGAAGCACGAGGAGTCGATTAAAGAAAATTTTTGCTTAGCATTTTTTTTAAACGAGTAGGAATGGAATTATTAGGCTATCGACTACTTTTTTTTTCATTATTTATAGACGATCGAGAGTCTGCCGTGGATTCCTTGATGAAAATCCGAGGTATGTCTCACGCGGGGGTTCAGGCTGAGATTGACAAGATGTCTGCTGATGTTGAAGTTACACTATCGAAGACTGCTCAAGTAAGAAACTTATACCTACTATAGTACTTAAAATATAGCTTGATACCTGTGACAGCTGTCAAAGCGCTTGGAAAGCCGTCAAAGTCAACACGTTTTCTTTTAATTTACTCGTTTATGTTAATTATAATTGTCATTGCGAGAAGATTAGTGATTTTTGGTATTGCACAATATTATATTACCCGACCAAGATAATTAGAGCCACGATTACTATGGCGCCGCATACTAATCGTGGCTCTAATTGTCTTGGTCGGCTAGTATGTTATTTGTTAAACCTCGTATAAGTCATATCATTAACTTTGTTGACAGCTGTCACAGGTATCAAGCTATATTTTAAGTACTATAGCGACCGCCCGCGTAGACCTCAAATCTCAAAACCAACCAAAGAAATGTCACGACTTTTTCAAACGACAACACTGGCATAGACAATGGATTCACTCTTTTTTGGCTCGAAATCCGAACTTGCGATTTTATTTTGCTTACTATACAAAAATTACACACCCAATATCATATTTTCTTAAGTTATTCGCGATTCCCGAGATCAAGGAATAAAAACACATACAAATTCCTGAGAAGGAGTACGCCGTTTGGGGGAAACGTGCCAATAAATTTTCGTAGAGCGCCATCCCGCTCTGTCTCGTTTTTTTGTCTCATTCTGGTTTTTCAATTTTATTATTATAGATGTTGAAAGTCAAAAACGACGGGTCCGCACCAAGGAATGCCCGGCCCGTGAATGTCCGGACATTATTATTATTGTCTCTGACCACGTAATAATTATCTTTCCCCACAGATATCAGACATCTGGGCTACTCGCGGCAACGTAAAGGCGATGTACATATCGTGTGCTCTGGTGTTCTTCCAGCAGTTTTGTGGTATCAATGCTGTCTTGTTCTACATGAGCGATATATTCTTGGCAGCTGGATCGGAATTGGATCCTGCCATCGCTACCATCATTATTGGTGTTGTTCAGGTAACGTAATCCTGTCCTCTGGTGGCTCTGATCCTGAAACCTGAAACCAATCTGTAAATACGCTGTTAGATTGGATAGCCTTTTCAACAAAAATGTTCATGACAGCGCTTTCATTAATTTTATTCTTGTTCAAACAAAAGTGATAATATATTTTTACCGAAAAATAAGTAATCCAAGTAGGTACTTATTAGTAAATTAAATATGAAAGGTACTGAACCAATTTTCATGAAAAAAGAGAGAAAAAAGCCACACAATCGCCGAGCATTTATGAAAGGTATGTTGAATATAAAAGATGTATGTCAGGATCGTAACAGATGGCATTCGATTGTCTTTGCCTACCCCTCTTGGGATAAAAGGTGTGATGATAGATAGATAGATCCTAATTTGGCACCAACCGTCTTTAAATTCTACGACGAAATGTTAGTTATTTCTTACTTTTCAGTGCACAATTTTTGAAGTAGGTTTTTTTTTAAGTTTTATTTTCCTTTACAGTTGCTAGCATCGTGTGTGACACCTTTTGTAGTAGACAGACTTGGTAGAAGATTGTTACTATTGTTCTCCGCCTGTGGTACTACTATAGCTTTAGTAAGTTGAACATATTTTTAGTAGAAACTTAATTAAGTCTTGCACATTTACTAAATTTAAACTGAAAACATTTGATAACACCTGAAGGTGGACCTCTAAATATTTCCGAATATATTTTGGAAATGTTTTTAAGCTGCAAGTATGTTTTTTTCTTCTTCATGGGTTGTAAGGCAGCCGTGTTACGGTTCCAGGATACCCAGCGGAAGACCAAGTGTCCCTCATTTAACCGATGGTATTTGTGAGGCTATACCTAACGAGTGGCCAGTTCTATTGAGGTATAGAAACATGTATGATTTATTATACTTACCTAATAAAATAATTGGATTTTTTTACATTTTCATTAAAAAATCTGTTTTTTATTTTATTTTTCTAATCCCCGTGATGATGACGTCACATCTTAAAAGGTCACAGATTAGATAAAATAACTTAGTCAGCGACAGATTGACAGACAGTTATTATAATATAGTTACTAGTCTGTGGTTATTTTTTTGACATTTAAGTGAAAGTGACGTCATTGCCCGTTTGTCGTCACATGACCGGAAGTATGAATTAAAAATGTTTTATTTAGGTATAAAAAAATAATAAATATTATTTTCAGTGATTAAACGTTATAGATAGACTATATAAAAATTGTATTGTGTATTTATTTTCTTTCACTGTCAACACCTTAGTTTACCCCCGGCGCAACAACTAAATTATTACCTTTCTTACAGGGTTTGCTCGGCATGTACTTCATTCTCGACGAATATGAAAACCCAGTTGTGAACTCCATACGCTTCATACCCATATTATCGCTTGTGATATTCATGGTGACGTATTGCGTGGGTCTGGGTCCTCTACCATGGGCTGTTATGGGTGAACTGTTCCCCATAGAAGTGAAGGCTATTGCTGCACCGATTGCTACAGCTTTCTGTTGGGTTTTGTCATTTCTTGTCACGAGGTATGTTTTGATTTGGAAATGTCTTAATAAAATCGATCCTCCCGCATGTAGCTTTTTTTCTTTATTAGAGGTATGTCAGGATCGTAGCAAATGACATTAGATTGTCTCTGCCTACCCTTCTTGGGGTTAGTCTTTTATGTTAGGTAGATATAATGCTACTTTATAATTAAAAGCTAAGCATCAATTTTCTTTAACGTGCGTCGGAAGACACGTAAAGCCGGCGGGTGTCCGAGCTTCTTCTAGATAATTAAACATAGGTACTGCATAGAAAATAAAAATATATACAGCATATCTTAGTTTTTCCTTTGCATATCTAATTGTCTTTATTCAATTTCAGATTCTTCTCGCCAGTAGCCGATGCCATTGGTATGCATTATGCGTTCTGGATATTCGGTGTTTGTTGTCTCATAGCATTCTTCTTTACATTGGTCTTAGTGCCGGAAACTAAAGGGAAGTCCTTCCAAGAAATACAAGACATGTTAAATGGAAGGTAAGAGATCTTTTCCCAACCACATTTCATGAAAGTTTCAGTGGCATTAATTCTAGGAAGCAATTTCATAGATTTAATCCAGGATTTAATTTACCCAGGCCTCATCTCAAGGTTTTCAGAGGATTTTATTAAAGGCACAAGGCTAAAATACTTGATATCATTTACCCTGTGGATCCGGCCATGATGGGGCGGAAGTAATGATCTTCTTACATCATTGGAGACTACTATGTCTCATTTTCTTTCGTCATCTTCTAAAAACTAACCTAACATGTCAACTTTCTTCCCTTCAGCTACGCATATCTGTACAAAATATCATGTCGATCCGTTGATCCGTTGCTCCGTTGAAAGACATCTTATTTATATTATTAGTTAGGATACCCAGCGGAAGTGATCCTATTAAAATCCTTTTATTTATTTTTTCTAGATCGCCGGCTAAAGGGAAGGCGTAACGATTTTGAAGAATTGAAATAGTTGTAATTATAATGCCACAAAGTTATCTGTTCCGGTGACAGCGCCGCTGTAATCGCTTTTAGTAATGATTTTAGCAAGGAATGTAATATTACATATAACAGTACAAATAATAATAGGACTTTAACTGCAAATTGCACAGAAAAATACTTAACTTAAATTATTATTAAAATTTAACTTAAAAAGGTCGTACGGGCTCTGTCCAGGGTGGGTTTATGTGCGGTTATAAAAATAACCCTAACCTACGTGCAACAGGGTCGTAATTTCAAAAAAAAAATTTGAAGTAAATAAATTTTATTTGTTCGTCTGATACACTTTTATATTGTTCGAAACTGCGGCACAGTGGCGCCCTGGGGTAGAGCCAGAAGAGCGGCCATATGGGAAGAGGCTCCAAAATCCGATTATCAACCGCGAGCGAAAAGTAAATTAATTAGTTTAGCGCGATAGACCAGTATGTTTGCATTTTATTACCAGAAACACTAAATCATAATTCAAACGTGTCGACCATAGGGTGTCGAAAGATATTCTAGCTCTATAATCTAAATCTGATAAAGGGATGCTGCGGCATTACGGTAGTTCTCCAGGAACAGATCATTTTGTGGCACTGTGGGGGGGGGGGGGGGGGCAAGTGGGTCCGGACCCCCCCCCCCCCCTCACGAAATCCGTCACCGACACTTTTTGAAATTGAGAATTTTAAAAAGTAGGTAATTACTATCAGTTCAGCAGAGCTGATGAGGTCGAGTCAAGCGATCTAGGATATTGACCTATTGCAGAAAAGATGTAATAAAAGGTAAAGTCGTACCCCTGACGGAATATCCTGGCTACGTGCTTGACTGTACCTATAGTCCGTGTCACCAAAGAAGTCCCGCGGCCATTAGTGAAACTAGTCCAAAACATTATACAACATTCCGTCGGACGAAACTAGCGCCGCGTCTCGGGGACTTTTTTCGTGAAATGGTCTCTACGATTTTTTTTTAAGTTTGACGTTCACAAAGTATTTTTAGTTTTATTAATTAATTATTATATTTTAGTGCAAAAATGCCTTACAAACGTGCATACATTTGTCACCCTCTAACTGATTCGGTACCTAATGTAATGTAAACTATGTTTTTATATTTTTATTTCAAAGATTAAGTTCTTCTTCTTTTGATATATGGCAACAGTGCTAACTTATCGTCGCAATTCTGCCAGTCTCCAGTGTTTAATCTTGTGCAATAGTATGCCGATAAATCGGTAGCTAGTGTGATGCCCCCCCCCCCCCCTATGCTATCTTTCTACCTACCTACCCTAGCTACCCTAACTCCCTGTCTACCTAATGCCTAAATACTTATCTGAATTAAGAGTCCCAATTTGCCTAATGTTGTCTATCTAATTTCGTGATGGTCTAGTTTATAATTTTCTCTATACCTGAAAATGTGTTTATGGACAAATGTTGAAGAAGGGTTGACTTCAATAAAAATTACTATCAAGATTTTATAACTTGTTTATTGTATGTATTAAATTATTTATTCTTTCACTATCGAATCAAGGATTAATTTAGTTTAGATATTCGTTAGACATATCTAGACTCTTTAATTGATTCCTAACTAAAGCATGGAGAAAACAATTAAAAGAACAAAAACTCCATACCTCCCAATTACAAATAGTACTTATGTTATTAGGTACAAAATATTACAGTTAAATAAAATGATAAATCGTTTAGATTAATTAACTTCCAATTACTCTTAAGTAATATTCCAATTTAGTTTAGCTAGTTCTTGTGACGAGGTCTATTAAATTATTATATATACATTTTATTTAGTTACAAAATTATGTATCATTTCAATTTATAATTATTATAATCAAGCAGTGTTTAATGAATGGCTCTAATATATTCTGAATTGCTTTAATCAGACAGTGGCGTTATTTAAGTTGCATATCTCAATTTGTATTATTATTATGCATATAAAGTAGCTATTAAGAGTTATTTAACTTTATATCCTTTAATATTAAAACCAAACGTGTCTAAACAATATATTTAATTTACTCATTTATACAACAATATATCGTATACATTCGAATTCTTTATATGAAATCGGATCAACAAGTTACCAGTACGATTAAGTTTATATTTCGTACATAGGTTAAGTATTTAATATGCTTTAGTTACATAAATTAACATTCGAATGTCTACGTCTTTAGATAGTCAAATTTTACTTAACTTATATCAGCTGTGTGCACCATTATACACTGATATTACAGTTATACATTTACATTATATACATATAGAAAATCAAACTTTTAATTTAATTAGAATTTAAATTAGCTTTTTATTAAAACTTTACATGACAAACTTTACAATCAAAGGTGACCTTGTTAATTGAAAATCCAAGCCAGAATGCCGCCTCCAAATGCGTTACAATGCTATTTATCTGACAAAAAACATCCCCTTCCTCGTATCCTGAAACACGTCTCGCTTGACTCAACTAATATTGTCGAAACTAAACTCTAACTTTAAGATAATATGTTTCATATTAATGGTTCAATACAACTTCTATCCGTTTCAACCTGTCACCAATAGATGTTGCAAGCAGTCGTTAATTTCCAGCCTTTTCCATTAACTTGTAAAATGTAGACGTTGTTACCAGCGGTATCTGAACATTCTTCAAGATATAGGTATGATGATGTAGTCTCGACGACTAATTGCAAGTATCGTTTTATGTACTGCGTTCCTGAAATTTAAAACAAATCAACGCGTAATTTCAATTTACCACCAAAGTACATACATAATAGAGTTCAGATTCCACTAGGTTCTTTTGTCGTTTAGGATCTTTCATATAGAGTTAGCTCAACAAACATATGTGGTGCAGTTTATTTTTTTTTATATTCTGAGGAAGAATGTCGAGTATAGTTTTACAACGTAATAAATTGTAAAAAGGTCTCAAATTTACCAATCAATTGAAGTTGAAACTTACAAAAGGCACGCTTTTTTGTACAGCACAAAATCTGGGAATTTGTTTTGGAATGCCTTTCTACGTTATTTATGTGATATTTTAGTTTATAAGTTTTAACACTTGGCCATTTCTTAGCCCATTTTGTACAAGCATCTAACATATCTGTCAGCCCTTAGTTAAATTTATGTAATGCATGTGTGAAGCTTGATAACAGTGTTTATGTCGACTGGCGATATAAAAAATATTTTAAATGCATGCCTGCAAGTACATTTATTATTTGAGGTCCATCTCACTAGCTAAGATTATCCCGCCGACTGTGATATGTCTTATTAATCACTAACTAATCACAACCATCACACACGCCATGACGAAACGCGAGCACTCGATGCATGACCGGATAATACGTCTTTTAAATATTGCCGACAAGCGACAAAGTAACGTCATCATTTAGGAAAAATAACGTTTCTGGACCGTGGCACCACTGGTCTGTGATAAAGGTAGTAACACGGCCCTTAACGTGCCCCGTAGTACTATCATTAATACAAATGAGTTGAGAAATGGGGCATCACCATTTTGTCGCCTGTCGGCAATGCTTTAAAAATTTATTATAAGAAATTACTGAATAGAAAACAAAATATTTAAATTAGTTTCTTATAGCTTAAATAAAAATATAAAAAGCGTAGGTACCTTAGTTTTTACTTTACATAGGTACCGAATTAAATGTCGTACGTGGTGATAAAGTGAGACAAAACATAGTTAAGGCCGGTCAAGAGTGAATCACACTCGCCCACAAAAGGTTTAGTAAACGAGAACAAAGTAGGTATCTTATGATCATCTTTTAGTAGGAATTAATTTTTGATTTGCAATTTTATGGGTATTTAATAAAAAAATTGAATTTATATAAAATTGTAATTTTGAACACTTTTTACATCTTTTATTATCTGCTACCGGAAATTAAACGAATTTTTAATATTAAGTGTTGTGATAATGTAATTATTGTTGTATTTAATTAAATTTCTAAAAAATATTTTCCTTATAAGTTACAAATATGTTGTAAAATATCACTTTTCTTAGCCGATATCTATCTATTATCACGCCTTTTATCCCAAGAGGGGTAGGCACATACAATCTAATGCCATTTGCTACGATCCTGGCATACCGTTTTCGCTTCTTTTATATTCATCATACTTTTCATACATACATTTAAAAATTGCCGCGATTCGAAACTACTGAATCGATTTTGATGTTTGAATTATGTAGAAAACCGATAACTTCCTAATTTGTAAGGATTAGATGTTAAAATAATATTTTTATAACTCTTTACTGTTAAATACAATAAATATTAAAATTAATTTTGTTTTATTTTAAAGAAATCTGCAGAAGCAAATTCCCAAATTAGAATACAGTAAAAAATATATTTCTGCAATAAAGTTTAGTCGTAAAAGTAAAGTTGAACGCGTAAAAAACTAAAAAAAAATATTTTATTCTTTACGGGGTGCCTTACACTTCCCGGGAACCGTTGCCGGCCCCAGGGTACCCAGTGGAAGACAAAGTCTTCCTCATTTAGCCAATGATTTCTTGAGGCTATACCTAACGAGTGGCTAGCTCTGTTGAGGTATATAGATGGAAAAGCCTATTTGTTGGACATACATATTGGTCAAATCAAATAGCGCGCGTTTCCCCGGCTTCCTGTTACACACTTCCGTCCCTTTTCACTAAATCACTCACACAGATTGCAGGAAAGCGAGAGGAAAGATGTCACACATCAAAAATTGTGAATTGTAAACTAAAAAAACAAATAAGTATGTATATAAAATAATTATATTTTATTAAAAATTATGGTAACATCTTTATGTAACATCAGTCTTAGATTTAAGAGGCAGATAAAAGCAAAATTAACTATGTCAATAAATGGCCTGGAGGAAAATAGGCGTCAAACAAGTATCCAAGTACATTTAGTAGATAGTAAATTTTGCTTTTGTTCAGCATACATACAATATTTATATTAGTAAAATTATATACCGAAGACTAGATAGTTCTCTAAACAGAGATTCCAGGACATCAGTGCATTAAACTTATAATTATATAAAATTTGTAGAAAAATCGCATCCGAATTCTTTTTCTGACATGAAGGGCGGTTTGTCGGATTATGTAAATAAGTTTTTAATTAAAAAACCCATTGGTATATGGCCGGGATCCGGGATCGAACCCGTGGTCTGCATAGTTAATACCACACGTCTTAACCACTCGGCCACCGACGCACCTCTATTCACAACTATAGGGGTTATTTTGAAATTAAAAATATTATCGATATAAATTATCAACATAGTCGCACCACTTTCTTATTAAAACTACATAAATTCAAAATTCTTCGATCAACCATACACTACGCTAATTTTAAACACACCTCTATTGCCGGTAACTAAAGTCTATAATTAGTTATTTCTAGAATTAAACGACGGTAAAAGCATGCTATGACATATAATTCCATACATTTTGCGTTCCTCTTATATCGCAACGATAAAAAATGGCCGTGCCGTGACGCGTGACGGCAAATTATACAAACGGCCATTGTCCATTTAAACATTATATTTGAGCAACTATCTATAGGTAAACCACTGAGAAAGTAGCACTCCCATGGTCCGCGCGGGTGAGAGGGGCGGGCGTCATTCTGCCATACACGTTACGAAGTTTCACGCGATATATCTGTTGTCGACGCAATCCACCTCAAAAATTTCAGGGTTCAAGCTACCCCCGCAGAAGCCCGAGGTAAATCGCGTCGACAACAGACACGTCGCGCGAAACCTCGCATCGTGTATAGCAGAATCACGCCCGCCCCTCACCCCTCATGGACATGGGAGTGCTACTTTCTCAGCGGTTCACCTATAAAAGAAGATGGTTCGTTTTTTCCGTCATGCATATCACAAATATATCACATAATTATACCACATACATTTCGCACTTGTCACTGAGGCATGCAGAAGATAATACCCATCCTGGTAGACTTCGGTTTTGTAGAGTATAATTATTTACATACAAGTCATATTAAAATATCTATGAGTTAGTACAAATACAATTTAAATTAATAAAAGTCAAAAATTCCAACGGGAAACTTAGAAATTCTGAAAAAGACTCAGTTAGAGGTCAAGATTCAATTGAAAATAAAACTAATAAAGATCATATATATAAAACGGCCACCATTACAAAATGAACTGAAAAGTTCAAAACTGTCATTACATTATTTTTAGAGACATTTTGACAGAGGTACCCTAATCATATTCTAAATATGAAACGAACAAACAACCCTGAAAAGATTTCAGTCCATTTTTTGAGCAGTCGTATAATACAGTCCACTCATTCACAAACCTTAACAATCTCCTCCATAGCTTCCAAAACAGTACACACACTCACAGCATACTCACGCAAATCATCATTTTTCTTAATCTTTAGACTAATGCAGTACAACTTCTTGTACATATCCGTCATCCTTTCATAATCCTTATTGGATTTCGATCGACAGTACTGGATCATACTCTTTAAAGTATAATGTATTCTGTTTTCTAATAAACTCAGTAGTTGGGAATCGTTTTTAAATTCGCCCTGCTCGTCAGTTCTGGGCACGTTTTCCGCCGGATCCCGGTCTCTAATATATTTTATGATGGACAGACACTGTCGCTGTATCTGGAACGCCATTTGCAAGGATTTCAGCTTCAGGTTTGACATGTCTGAAAATATAAGATAATATAATAAAATTGAAACTTCTTCTCAGTCGGGGTCAATCATGGCGGTCCACAGCGCGAGGCACCGTGTATTGACTCCCCATGGTTAACTTTCTTAGGAAGAATAGTGCAGTGGTTTCCCCTTGCCTTCTGCACCAGACATTTTGAGACTATTTAGGTCTTCAGGCTCGCTGTAGCCTCTTCCAGCCAGTTGCCTATCTAGGTGTATGGTTAAACCGCCATTGCTCGGTCGCCAGAGCCTCGTTTGTTGTCAAGCAGAGGGTACCAGGCGTGCAGGTGAGGATGACATTTGGGGTCGGATAGATCTTATTCCGTTCTCTCCCTTACCCCCTTAAAAAAAATTAAATTGAAACTATGTCCTTACATTACGTAGACCAAAAATACTAGGGAGGGTCACGACGGAGCAGTTTAAGGATTTTTCGAAAGAATCTTTCCAGAAAACTTTTCTTCGTCAGCCAAGGATACTTTGAAGGAGATTAATTCAATGTATCTGTATTTTTTTATCTGATGGGGTATATACTCACTAGCTGCCTGCGCCTCCCACAGCGCAACAAGTTCTAGCTGGGACGTGAGGTACCGACGAGAGTCCTCTGTTAGTGCGAACAGGGTCGCAGCCGCCTCGTAGTTAGTGCGCGCGGACGTAAACAAGCGACGACTTCTCGTATTGTCCCCGTCCGTGTCCCTGGTGATCACATTAATTAATATAGAAAGAAGAAAAATCATGACACGAAGATGAATCGTGCCAGCTTTATTACACATCGGGGTACCTGTGCGTGGCCCATAGCCTCTTCTTTCCATGGAAATGCGTAATTTATATTTTAAACTGGTTTTTTCGCGGTCTGAGACTAACATATTGATTTTTTTATCAAGCTAGTCGCGACTTGCGATCGACAGCTGCGTCGTGGAGAGCGGTTTTAGCTGATCAGCGCTGAACTAATGGTTAGAGTTATTATGGCAAGACGATAAAACCCGTTTTTCGTTTCGGTGCGTTTTAAAAGAGCTCGAGTCTCTGGGAGCAAATCCAGCCACCAACCTTCCATATCTATTCCCGGGGCCAGGATAATGCACTTTTCTACCCATGCCAAGCCGGGGCGGGTAGCTATTAAGAGCATGTATAGAGCTAAATGCGAGTTTTATGATGCGTAAAAGTATGTGATCCACTGCAGTGACCATAATAAAAAAAATATGATATTCTTGAGGTTATGCGTTATTAAGATACTGTGTTCAAAACATAATACAACTATATTGATTCGATAGAAAATAATCACGAATGTACCTCTAAAAAAATATTTTACTGTCTAGAAACAGTACTAAAATGCATGCAACAATTCTGATTTTTTGACAGATTTTTTATCTAGCAATATACTATCGTAATACTATTCTATTTTTAATCAAATTTTCAGCAAGTATCCTTTATTCTCATTTTTGAGATTTTATGTATGCACTGCAGCCTGATGCTATATTATTAGTGGCAGCCACGTCGTTTGGTTTGTATGTGTACCCGCGTGGGGGCGGTGCCATCTCTCAAGGTCTTTGGCTCTATACAGCGTCTTAAATAGTATTTTTTCGAGCACGCACCTGTATTGGCGATGGTTCAACGACGCGAGCCGGTAATGTATGGCGGCCGCCCGAAACTGGTAGACCAACTGTCGCGAGCCGGGAGTCAGATTGCAGTACTTGAGGGCGTGCTTCAGCGCTTCAGCAACCTCGTTGGCTTCCTGAAATATTATTTACAAACAAACTTTACACAGTACTCCGCATAAAATAATAACCGATAGAGAAAATTATTCAATACATTGCAAAGACGGTTGAAAGCTGAGTTCGTTTCGTTCGTCGACATACAGTGTGGTCCGAATTGAGTCAATATCAATATTATCGCAAACAGAGTGCTCTGTAAACCTAACCATAGATTAAATAATAACCTAACGTCAAAGTATATACATGTGTTTTAACTCTGTATATAAGTGATATGTCACCAAATATTGTGTATACCAAAGGAGACTTGAAGCGGAAAATCACTGAACATTTTTTTCTGCCCTTTTGGCGATGGGACGGGGAGGTAGACGCCTAGTATTAACCCCTGTACCACTGTATTTTTCTGTCGTTTTATTTTGTCGCAACGGCTTTTACGTTATAATTATGATGATTATGCTAAAATACAAACATAACAATTATAATTAATAATTGGAAACACTATGTTCCCGCAAGTTAGACGTCCTAGATCGCCTTTCCCATTTAAAACATCACAATGGACAACATTTCATTTTTTTAATCACCCATTTTTATTACTTTAATTAAAAATATATTAAAAAATAAGTTACACGTATTTTTCTATTTTATTTTTGGTTGAGTTTTTATATTTTTAATTTAATTATGAATTTTTATAAATTATGAGGACTTATAAACTAAAAACCATAGCTAGGACTAAAATTAAGAAATATAAACTGTCACCCAAAGAAAGTGACAGATAGTGTCAGTCAAGCCACAGAGTATACGTTATAGAAATGCAAAGAGTATAATATACCGTGTTAAAAATAGGTGTTGCCGTAGCCGGAACTCAAATCGCCTACAACATTATTCATAATGTATATAATAATACTAGCTTTTGTCCGCGGTTTCACTCGTAAATATATTTCCTGTGATAGCCCATTCGAAACTAGCAAAACTTCCAAAAAAATATTATATATAAGAAGTATTTTTATAATTATATTTAAAGAATAATTATTAATTTAGCTTTAAATGGAATAAAAATGGGTAAAATTAATAGAGGGCAACACCTGAGTTCAATAACTAACAACTCTGCCAACAGACATTAGTATTTTTAAATTAGAGGGTTAGCACAGATTAGGGCACCTATTAAGGGCCTGTTATCCGACCGCGGTAGGCATTTAGCGCTCTCTCAACCCTTGCGTAAATAACATCGCGCTTGCGCAGCGCGTTTGAACTCACATTACCCCGAGCCGCTAGATTCGTGGCGTCGCGCGTCACAGTAAAAAATATGCAGTAGGAAAACTTGATATATATGTACTTATATTCATTTAAAGATAAAGTTTTGTAAATAAACTATGCCGTTATGTAACTTTTTCCTATTAAATTTTTAAAAGGCAAAGTTGATTGTTTACTTTTAAATGGTGGGGTTTTGGGATCTAAACAGGTATAAAATAAAAGTAATGGATAGCGATAAACAATAAGTTTTAAAAAAAGTAATTGATATTACCAAATACAAGGGCAAGAAAACGTAAATGTTGAGTCTTGTGGATTGTTCATAGACAAAACTTATTCATATATTGGAGCAACTCCTGACGGATTAGTAGGCGATGATACGCTTGTAGAAAACAAAATACAAATAATTAAATATAATAGAAACACGAACACCAGTATGTACAGTAAATAAAAAGAGTAAAAACAAGAGCAACTTCACGTTACTGAGAGGCAAGTGTGTCTTCTTGAAATCTGGGCAGGAGCAAAAGAACCTCTATCAACAAAACAGATTGAAAGAGATGATAATTTCTGGAAAACCCTAAGTTGGTTAAATTTTATATTAAATGTTTACTTCCTGAAAACCCACCACATTCAGGGTTAAAGACTACAGTTTGTGAGTTTTTTTTTATGTCCACCTGCATGGACTGCATGTGTTTGTGTGCGTAAATAATGTATTTTCTATCATTATAGTCGGACTGGACTAATCAATTTTGGTCCTCAGTATGATAAAGGTTCAATTTCAAAATAATCACGCGCTGATTTTAATAGCACTTTTTAAAAATATTTAAAAAATATTACAAAATTACAATGTTGTTCTATTACAATAAATAATTATCATTTAAAATGAAGTGTGATTTATAGAGAAAATAACAATTTTATGGGCTATAATTTTTACTTTTTTTATTAATATCATTGTGTTTTTTTAATTTCTGAAGATAAGAAGCAAAATATTAATATATTTATTGATAACTATTTTCCTGAGAATATTTATAGTCTAATATTTTATTATTGTGAGATCGGCAAATGATTTCAGATATTATAAGTTTGAAACTTGATGATGAAAGCGAAATTGAGAAAAGCCGTCTCAATTATCTTGTTATAATTCAAAAATTCTTTATTAATTTAAAAGTTTTCTTAATTTTTTAGATAACAATATTATCTATAAAGTGGCTAAATAACAGGGAATTTCTTCAAGTGCTTCACGGAAATTATACTGTTCAAATAGTACAGTTTTTGATTCAAAAGTACGATTTACTCTTAAAGGCCCTTAAGAAAAAAAAACTGTGATCATGTAGTTTCATTATTTCTTAGTTTGTTTTAAAAATTTTTAGACTAATTTTGATTACATGTAGCATTACACTTACTCTTCATCGATACATGGAACAAGTTCATAGGTTCCATTGTTTGATCGATGCTTTGATGCACTAAAATAATTACATTCAAAAGTTATAAATAGTTATTAACATAATCTAGGTATATGAATAGTTTCTCTACTGTAATGTGATAATGTCTATACTGTGACGTTATAGATAAGAGAACATTATAAATTATGAAAAAAATACATGATTGTTTACTTGGTCTTACGACAATTCAAATTATGTAATATATTTTTCTTATTTATTTAATTTCCCATGTTTTTGTCAAAAAATAATAAACCGGTTGCAATACAGTAGCCAAGTGCGGGGAGCGGCAAAAGCGACACAGGTCCGACCTCGACAACGCCCGGCAGGCTTCTGGCAAGACGCGCGCGGAGCGTTTTCTATATATATTACGCTTTTAGTCATTGTTTAAAAAAACCTATTTATTTACAAAAATATAACTGAACGATAATATATATATAAAATTTTTGACATAATCTTTGTTAGATTTGGAATAAAACTGGAAAAACAAACGAAGTTTAGACCTGTTTTCCATTTTTTTATGATCGAGCGATATTAAAAGTTTCATGTTTTTAACTGTACAAATATATAGAGCATATGTTGAACTATATCACATATTTTTTTTATTTCAAAACAATCGACATTTGCCTATTAAAAATTGGTTCAAAAAACGGTGAATTTGGGGTAACCCAGCCTTAATCCTTAATTTTCAATATTTCAGTATTTTTAAAATAACTCGAAAATTAAAGGATATAAAAATAAAAAAAATGAAAAATAAGCTTTCTAGCATGTAATCTCCAAACGGTTTTCGAATTTTGGTACCTTACGAAAAATGAAATGTTGTCCATTAAGTATTTTTCTAGAGCGCCGTCTTGCGACACAAAACGATACCAACGAAACCTAAGGTAATTTATTACTGCGTCAGTTAAACGGGTCAAAGAGCAAAAAATTGGCGAAACGGGGAGCCCGTCTATGGCCCCTCCTTAGGCTTAGTACTATGGGTCTCACGGTCGTTATTGTTGTAAGAACTTGTGAGGGCTGCTTGATGCAATTCGGACCACGCCGCTAAAATGAGTCATTGCGCAGGCATTTGCGGCTAACTTCACAACCGCCACAATATAAAACTATTACTACCTATACTATGAAGTCTTCTGTGGTATAACTCACATTAAAATAGTTAGAGGGATGATCCTGCATGTAGGTAGCGCGCGTGAAGGTGTGACTGGACAGCTCCCACGACACCAGCTCGTACACGTCGGGCGACACGCAGCTCTCTCGCGGCCCGAGCAGGCGCAGGGCGGCTTTGTACAGCTCCTCACCCTCGTTGTATAGACTACGGAACCCTGCACTGGAAACGTCAAAGATATTACCTATGTAATTGTGACATGGCCCTAAACAAGGATACTCTGTGCCACAGGCAAGAACATGCTCTATAAAACCGAAGTCTCCTACTAAAGAGGGATGGGTATTATTTTCTAGATGTCCGACTCGTGGTCCTACCCATTATCACCCACCAGTACTCTTGGTCCCATTTTTATTAATATGTTGGGTTCGTGGTCCCACACATTAGTCACACCGCTTTTGTCACACTGCTATCGTTATCATACTATCCGAGCCACGCTCCTTGCTAACCTATTTTTAATTTATATATAAGCGAGATAATAGTGGGACCCTATGTGGTAAAGTATTGGCCCACTAGTATGTCAAATTAGTAGGATCATGAGTCGGATACATATTTTACTCGAACCCAGGACTCTCTGTTCCGTGGAGGAACAGTGAATCACGCTAAACTTGTCGTCAAACTTTTTATTTCTCAGCAGAAACATTTTCATGTGATGCAAGAAATTTTATTTGGCGGAAGCAACATGTCGACGTGGTTTTATTGCACAGACAGTTAGAAGGCCGTAAAGTCACATAGGCTACTTTTCATCCCGGAAATCTCACAGGATTAATTCTTATGCCACATTAAAAAAATGTACTGGTGCGTCGGTGGCCGAGTGGTTAAGACGTCTGGTATTAACTAGGCAGACCCCGGGTTCGATCACCAGGCCATGTACCAATGGGTTTTTTAATTAAAAACTTATGTACATAATCCGACAACTCACTCGTTAGATATAACCTCACAAACACCGTCGGCTAAACGAGGGAGACTTGGTCTTCCGCTGGGTACCCGCTGGAACCGTAACCCGTGAGGAAAGAGAAAAAAATACCTGGTCGCGACAATGTCGATGTCACAATGCGCCCGGAACCTCAGATACCGACACTTGTTGCAGTACAGCAGCGCCAAGTTGGCTGCGTCGTTCACTTGGCGGAATATGTCGAGAGCCTCATCCAAACACTGCAGAGACTTGTCGGACATCTCGTGGAACTGCTTGAGGAGGCCTTTCATTTCCTCGGTCTGCGTTTCGCAGTCGCAGCTCAGGCTGGAGTACTCCTTTAGTATATCTGTTAAAAATAATATACGAATTAATTAGTGGACGCAGATGGGTTCTTATAATTAAAATATTAGAGGCTATTCCATCTTAATAAACCTCAACAGAACTGGCCACTCGTTATGTATAGTCTCACGCATACCATCAGCTAAAAGAGGGAGACTTGGTCTTCCGCTGGGTGCCTGGGACCGATAACTGGGTTCTGTAGCCAAAGGGTGTCAACGGAAACCCTATTACTAAGGTTCCGCTGTCTGTCCATCCGTCCATCTGTCACAGGGCTGTATTTTTTGATAAAACTATATGTACGTATACTCGGTCGCTAGTAATAAAAAATTCGTTAAAAAAATTATTGTCTAAGAAATTCGTATCCACCCATACTTACTTGATAAAAGTTTGTTAATCACCTATTTCAATACAAAGATAAATTAATTAACCCTTTTATAATTTAGAGTTAATGATATAATTAATACAACATGATTAGTAACAGGAAGTAATTACACCCCTATTTTTCATAATGGTCATTAGTGTTTCCTGAAAACAATATAAAAGGTACATTTTTGAGACATATTTAATCAGTCTTGTTCGTCTCCTTGTAAAGTGAACATTACATTTAGAGTTTTTAAATTCAGTGACAGTTAGTTAGAAAAGATGGAAAAGGTAACATTATTTAGTTTAGCATGTGGAGGTCGTTAGTCTCTGTCTACCCCGCCAGTCGTTGTACAAGCGTTATCGTGTCGTGTTATGATGTATCTTAATATGTAGTTCTTGTTTACAGAATAATGGTAATAACCCCCACGATGACAATGTCCACAATTGGCAATTTCAAGAGGCACAGTGGGAAGAACATGTAAGTACCTACCGTTACATAACATCTAAATAGATCTTTTCTAGTCTTGTCTTATTTTATAAACAAACTTTGCGTGCCTTTTTGAAATAAGTTGTCATTTAAAATTCTTAAAAGACGTTACATATATTAACAATTTCACATAATAATTAATATTTTAAACTTATTTTACATATTCAGAACTAATAAAATCATAGTTTTTAAATTATTATTTAAAATTTCAACATTTATTACCTTTGGTTAATATAGACAGACTTCAAATACATGACATACATATATCCATGTCGAAGATTCGGGGTGCATTTAATTTTCCTTTTTTTTTTCAAAATTACACACATTATTCCAGTCATATCTTTAGTATGGTGCGTAATGCTAGTAATATTATATATTATGTGAAAGTATGTTTTGTCTTCCTTTAACACTAAAACATATCAAAGTGTTTTTTTTTTGCACTTACACTTTGTAACCATGGAAATTTGGAAAATCTTTGATAAAAAATTGTCTACATCTGTACTGAGCTGTGGATTTTGTCCTTTAAAATATTTTATTTAACAATTAGTGGTAAAACTTGTAAAATATGTTCTATACAAATATATTTGACCACACAATGTTCATAGTTGGATAATAAAATAACTATGGAACTTACACTGAGAATCTGCTCGTTGTTTCATTTCGATATCTTAAATGGGTGGATGTTGGTCAAAGCGAAAGATGTCGCGGTCCTGAGTATGCTAACACACACGCTAACAGTCAAATCAAATAATCCACGGTCGAAGCCGGGGGCGAAAACATACTTCGTAATAACACTATATAACCATTTTTTTTTTATTTACAGCCAGAAGAAAAGCGAGTCGTAGCTATCGCAGGTTATTTAGCAGTCTATGAAGCTAACTACATACTGAAGATCTGGCCTCCAACATTCCGAGAAATGGGTCTGATAAGAGCAGAGCTAGATACATTTGCGGACGAGTTCAACATAATCGATAAAGATTACTTTATTGACTCGTTCCGTATATTTTGCACCGAAAACCTTTGGCCTGGAAATTACGGAAATTTTATCATATTTAGCGAACGGTACCAAGAACTTGCTATTCATGATGACAGGCTAGACGAGGATGAAGCTGATGAGTTGTCGGACTCTGGCGTGTGCAGTGAGAACAGCAGCTACACAGAAGACCCATAGTGTTGACACTACCATAAAACTGTACAAATAGTAATACTACCTATACTCCCAACTGTATCCTAATATGTGTATTAATTTAGTTATAATTATTGTATGAGAATGCTCCTAATTATTATTTCCATTTACATACGCTTTGTAAGTAGGTAAGTAGATTTTATAATTTTTTGTATATTATTATATTTGTTTAGTTAAATATATTTTATAAGATTTTTCTAAAGTACCTACCTATTTTTATACTCTCATACACTTGTTGTTAATAGAAAAATCGCTTTTTCGTTTCTATATAACATAATTATTTTGTATATTATTGAACTTGTAAATAGCTTAATTTCTTTTTAATCATGTTTAGATATTTTATTTTTAAATATTCTTAGTGTTATGTTTAGTTTTTAATTTACTAAAATTTATGTTTTTGGATTATTGTTACCTTAATAACAGTTTAAATAATATGATTCTTAGTTCTGCAAGTGTAGAATAGGTTAAAAATGTTAATTAATATGTAAATATGTTAATTAGGAGGTAATTATTTTTTATAATACAATTATTTTTCGAAATGGACAATATACATTTATGATTTAGGTTAGTTTTAACTATATTATTACATAAAATTAACATTCTAATAATAATTAAATAATATTTTCATAATTAGGCTGTTTCATTTTGTTTTCACTATGATTAAGAAAAAAAATAGTATTAATGAACTCACTCTGTGCATCAGTCATATACCGCACACCCAGCTCGTTGTTTGCGGAGGCAAGGCGACGCAGCAGTTCGTTTCTCTTCTCGCTGTCGGTCACGAGGATGGCCAGCTTGTAGTACTGGCGACTTAGGTTCATGGCCTCCAGATCACTTTTTGGTAGTTTTATACCTGGACATAACAAAACATATTTAGGGAATCGATTCTAATTCTCTTTCAAATTATACGACTCTTTCGAGGAGGGCTCCTATTGGCTAAATGAAGTACACCTGTCCCAACCCTGGGGCTGGTAACACGACTCCTGAGAGCAGGACGGTGTAGAAAGAATAATACGTAGACAAAATCTCAGTTAGAAAGAGAAAGATATAATTTCCCGTAGTGACAAAGCAGGACAAAGAATAGCGTTTCAGAAACCAATCTTTTTTGTCTTGCTTTATCTCTATGGGACATTATCTCTTTCTCTTTCTAAATGTGATTTTGTCTACGCAGAAACATTATAGGTAGACGCTTAGTACTAACCCCTATACCACTGTATTTTGTTGTCGCAAGTTAGACGTCCTAGATCGCCTTTCCCATTTAAAACATCACAATTAACTATTTTTCTAGAGCTCTGTCTCACGACACAAAACGATACCAATGAAACCTAAGCTAACTTATTGGTCAGTTTAACTGGTCAAAGAGCAACAAAATTGGCGAAAGGGGGAGCCCCTCTATGGCCCCTCCATAGGCTTAGTACTCTATGTTATCACGACTTTTATCCCAAGAGGGGTAGGCAGAGACAATCGAATGCCATTTGCTACGATCCTGCCATACCTCTTTCGTTTCTTTTATATTCATCATACGATTGAAATGAAGGATGAAAGATTGACTAAAAAGGTTTATATGGCTGAAGTGAAAGGAAATGCTGGCAGAGGACGACCTAGATGTACATTTATTGAACATATAAAAAACTAGCATTCCGTCCCCGGCTTCGCCCGTTGATATTTTCTAACAAAATAAAATATAGCCTATGTCACTCAGGGATATCGTAGCTTTCTATTGGTAAAAAATTTCAAAATCGACTCAGTAAATCCAGAGATTACCCCCTACAACTTACAAACTTTACCTCTTCACTACATAGTATAAAACAAAGTAGATTCCCGTCTGTATGTCCCTATGTATGCTTAGATCTTTAAAACTACGGAACGGATTTTGATTTTAATAGATAGAGTGATTCAAGAGGAATGTTTATATGTATATAACATGCATAATATAGTAGAGAAACACTGATCATTTTAGAGGTTTCTAATGTGACGTCGTAAATAAACACATTTTTTTTGCGCCACATTGCAAACGCTGGCTGAACCCTACGAGATAGATCAAAATAATGTACTACAGTATTGTACACCTTAAAAAGGTCTGCAAATAAGTCCGCGATGGTATATGTCTATCTTTTAGGGATAACCCACAATAACTAATTTTTATTCTTTACTTTTTACGAGAAATAATGGCTTATTTACGAAGCGATTAAAAACAATACAGCATTAATCCTTATCCAATTAAGTACACTAAATACATTGTACATTTAATGTAGAATTTAAATGAATATTTTCGAAGATATTACAGATTTAAAATGCAGGGACATAGCAGTTGCGGCGGACCGGCCTAATGACAAAAAAGCTGTGAACGTTTTATATACTATAAAGACATTCTGTAGTATTTAGTATCAGCATTGTAACCGTGCGGAGCCGAGCCGGGTCGCTATTCGTTAATATTTTGTGTAAACTGATTGAAATATGACGATGATTGTTGAAGTCTGACGTTGGAAAGAGTCAAGCCGACTGGGAGCAAGGTAGGCATATTTAGTTCTGCTACCCGTGCGAAGCGAAGTTATAATATTATAGTATAGATAGATTGATCGATGGAAATAAAAAAATGCATACCTAAATTAAAGTCATCACCCACGACGGATCCTTGAATCTCCATTGTCATATCACTTTCAATCTCTTGTCGGAGCAACTTATCGGTCTCGTGGTCTATTTCAAACTGAACTTTGAACTTTTCAAACGCAGACCACGTTCGATAAAATTGAAAATAATTGTCACCAACCCTCCCTATTAGGCAACTAGCATCAACCACCCGGCTTTTAATAATCATGTTACTTAACAACTTCTGACATTTGGATGCTAAATCAATATATTTTAAGGAAAAGCCGAATTGCTCTTGAGCGTAGCTGAATTCCGCTAGCGTAGCATATACTAAGCATATCTTCTCGTACAGCAACGTTTTCAAATGCAACTTCCAAGCGAAATTATCATCTCTATTCGGTTCGTACCAAGTCGGGAATACGTTGTTTTCTTTACGTATCAAAATGGCGTTTTTGTCGATATTCGAGGGCGTGTCGAGAGCGTACTTCTCGCTTTCGCTTTTCTTTTCGCGTTTTCGCCGTTTCGAGCGGTTTTCCTTGCCTTCGGACTTCTTGTCCCCTTTCTTGGTCGCTAACGGTTTATAGTTCATTTTAATTGGTTTGTACGGGTTGGCCATTTTGGGGTTCTGTTCCTCTAGTATTATTTGTTGTTTCAATCGTTCGCGTTCTTCGTCCTGCAATAGTAAGTAATAAGTTTGACAATATACAAGTAGTTTTGTTATCTCGGACCATGACCATCACGGGGCGCGGGAGGGGCAGTCAATGACTGTCAGGCGCGGTGACAATGACATATCTACTTGGGTCTCCTACATTATCTCTAAAATGTTTTGATATAATTTTAGAATATATAGGTATATAAGATATAAAATTACGTTCTATAATTATTCATTTGCTATAATTTTTTTTAAACCTAAAATCGATTTCTGTAATTTTCAAAATCACTATTATCAAAATATATAAAATTAAATTCTATAATTATTCATTTGCTATAATTTTTTTTTACCCTAAAATCGATTTCTGTAATTTTCAAAATCACTATTATCAAAATATATAAAATTACATTCTTTAATTATTTATTTGCTATAATTTTCGTTTTATCTAAAATTGTTTTCTATAATTTTGAAGATATCTAAAATATCAAATCTTTTGATTAATTTGCTTTAATTTTTTTCCAATTTATTTGCGAAATATTATTACTTATATAAAATCTTCCTTCTTTATTATAAATGCGAAAGTGTGTCTGTATGTCCTTCTTTCAAGTCAAAACAGAGCAACTGATAGATGTTTTTTTTGCACAGATATAGTCTGAGTGTTAACATAAGCTTTTTCCAAAGAGGTATCATATCCGTTATCAACAAGTGATTATTGTTTTTGAGTTTCTGGCGCTTCGCCGTCCGCTGCCGCGGAACGCTCGCTTCGCTCGCTCGGCTCGCGCTCTGTTTTGGCACTATTCGAACCACGCTCGTCGCTTCGCTCCTCGCTAACCTATTTTTATTTACAAATTAGGGGAATAGGAATCGAAAATTACTGCAACAGGTTAAGATTAACAAAAACTACTGTAAATTTTAATATTTGTAAATGTAACTTTTAAAAATATAGTGAGTACAATTATTTTAATAATCCATTAGAGCAACTGATATTATAGATTAATAAATTTATAGAAAATTAATTTATATATTTAGAAAATTATAATAGCTGCAATTATAGAAAAGTAGCCATTATTGCAATTGAAAATAGACATTATAAAAATTATAGGACTTGAAATTATAGATTTTGAAAATTATGGGAATTTTCTATTATAAAAAACAATACGTTATAGGAATTAATATTAGAGATTTAAAAAATTATATCAAACACATTTATAGATTTTTAAAATTACAGGATCTAAATTTATAGAAAATGAATATTTATAGCAACTAAAATTATAGCTTCTGAAATTATATATTTTATTTTAGAGCATTTGAGAGGATACCATCTACTTATATCAATTTGTTAACCTACTCACTCGAGACATACAAACGTAGTGCACACTACAGTAAGATAATTTGAAACGCAACGCATTACATGGTTAGATTTGTACTAGCAATTTTTCGGGCCGGGCATTTCTTGACTGGCCGTGGTGCCTGTCGTTTCTTGGCGTTTCGAGTCTAAACGAAAGATGTCGCGGTTCTAAGCTATCCCCACCGGTTTAAATCAGTACCCAATATTATAAAACCTTAAAGATAACATATGAACATAAATTTACCTGAGATTTGTTAGTCTTGATGTGATGTAATGCCATCAGTCCTTTGTACGCGTGTCGTAACGCACTGCCACAACGACGAGGCGGATCTGTGCCGAGACCGGGCACCTTGGATTTCTCCTCCTAGATATAATTAAACATAAATACCATTAAGGTGGATGGGCCATGGGTGTGATATAAAGCGTACTGACCACATTCGGAACAATGTCATTAGAGAAGAATGCGGAGTGAAAGATGGTGTTGTAACTAAAATTAAGTAGTTTCGCTGGTTTGGACACATTGAAATATAAGTGAACGAAAATGCTGGCGACCTAGGTGTAGGTACTTTTATTGAACATATAAAAAAAAATCGCAGGCAATATTAAAAATACACACAATCGCCGAGTATGTATGAAAGGAATGATGAATATAAAAGAAGCAAAAGAGGTAATGGTATTCGATTGTCTCTGCCTACCCCTCTTGGGATAAAAGGCGTGATGATAGTTTTTTTTCAAAAATATTGTTTCGCACTCATTTCCATAATAAAACCAATATATATGTCAAAAATACCAACAACAACAGCGCCATCTGTTGACATATAGATGCATCATATTTAAAAAAGGGGGTCATAACAGGGGGCCATTTATAAATTACGTCACACGTATTTCATAATTCCCCCCCCCCCCCCCCCAATCATAGGATGTCAAAATTTTTCCCTCCCCCTTAGATTATGGATGGCCCCCAATCTATTACTAATATGTATTATAAATTTACCTGATACGTAGGTAATACAGCTTTGCCTATGTCGTGCAGGGCCAGTCCCCCCATCTGCAGCGCGAGCTGGGAGCTCGTGTCGTCCTGCTTACTCGCCAGCCGGTGGCTAGCTGTGTCCCTCTCGCTCGCAGCCTCGTCAGTCGGCTGTTCAGCGGGAATGTTGAAAGAGGGGTCTTCTTCCTCACCTTCAGAGTCTTCGGAGGTTTTCTCTGAAAGAAAATGGCGAAAAAAATATTACCACGTACTGAAAATAAGGAGTCGATAGCCTAATACTTTTAAATTATAGCTGTAAGGTTTACTACGTAATAAAATAACTAGATTTTTTTAAATTTATATTTTCATTAAAAAAATCATGTTTTTAATTTTGTTTTTCAAGTTCCAGCGAAAACGTTGATGACGTCACGTTTTAGTAAAACAACAAAATATTGGTCACAGATTATATAAATTAACAAGGAAATAACTTAGTCAGTGACATATTGACAGACAGTTATTAAAACATAGTTAGTTAGTCTGTGTGACATTTAGGAAATCGTAAAGTCACTTTCCGTTTGCGGTCACGTGATCGGAAGTATGAATTTATATTTAATTCTATTTTAATTTTTAATTTATTTTAATTTCTATTTTATGTTTTAATGGGAGTAACTTTGACATGTTTTTTTATTATGAATATTATATTTGACTGCGTGATTTTATGGAAAAACTAATTATAATTATAACTATATTTGACTGATTATATTTGATGCTCTGTTTATTGTAATTGTTTGGTGTGATTGAGTTTTTGATTTGACATTGAATTGTATTGATGTGTGTAATATTGAATGTAATATTTGAACGTCCCAGACTTTGTTTGTACCTACTTGTTATTAAATATTTGTACACCGTAATACGGTAGAATGTGCTACACTTCTAAAGCTCGCTTCCCACGGTGCGTGATATTGCGGACGGACGCGCACCAGCCCGCACCGACACGCACCGTGGGAAGGGTATTCGTCCGTGCTAGTGCGGGTTGGTGCGTCGCGGTGCGCCCGATCCGCGGCGAGTCGGTAACTTCAAAGGTGCGGTGCGAGCTTGTGCGTGCTCGTGCGTACCGGTGGCGTGGCCGTCCGCGGTCGCCTGATATTACTATACTCTTTGGTCTGTCGTGCGGCCTTGTGCGTGCTATCACGCACCGTGGGAACCCAGCATAAGATTGCTCCACCTGTGTTATGTACCTACTTATGCCATATTCTGACAAATAAATAATCATTTCATTTCATTTCTTTTGGCTATAAAAAAAGGACATCAATTAAACAAATAAATAAACATTATTTTCAGTGATTATACGTTATAGCCTATATAAAAAATATTATTGTGTATTTATTTGCTTTCACTGTCTACACCCCCATTGGTAGAGCGTTGAACTTGAAACTTGAAGCGTTGTGTTCAAATGTCGCTTGTGCCAAATATTTTAAGCACTTTTTTCTTCTGTTAAAAATATTTTTTTACGTCAGTTAAAGAAGTGACACATCTAGGTCCATGAAGTGCATTAACAGGCTTGCCACCTGCTTTATTCAATATGGACAAATCATAAAAACCTGAAGATGTGTTTTTAAATAACTATTATATTTATAAATATTTATTATAATTTTATTAATTTTGTCATCATCATTCAGTATCATGCACTCTTGCCACCTGACTTGCCCAACGCCATTTTAATTTTAAAAAATTAATAACAAAACGGACTCCAAAGATGGGCAAATGAATAGCAGGGATGTAATAATGAAAACTGCAGGAGATAGATGTGGCAAAAAATAGGAAAATATAGAACAAGATGGAGCAGACTTTTAACACACTATGCTGACTATAATATTCAATGAGAATATTACTGTAAATATTAATGTACATATTCAAGGGCCCCCCCCTCTCTGGCGCCAAAGCTGGATCCGCCCTTGACATTATGGCAAAAATTTTAAATATTAGAATAAGTAAGCATGTACCACACTTAGAGGCTGTTTCCATCTAAATATACCTCAACAGAACTGGCCACTCGTTACGTATAGTCACACAAAACACCATCGGCTAAAAGAGGGACACTTGGTCTTCCGCTGGGTACCCTGGAACCGTAACACGGTATCGGTAGCTGTAAGGCAATCCGTGAAGAAAGATAAAAGTAAGCATGTATTATATTGAATAAATAAAGGTATAATAATAAAATTAGATAAAGTATGTTAAAAAAAAAATCACCTGCAAAATTGGGACACGCCGGGTTGGTAGCGGCCGGCACATACAAGTCGGCCAACATATAATGGGAGGAGGCCACGATCTGAGGATGCCGCTCCTGCTTCAGCAGCTTTATGGCATTCTCCAGCAACTCCTTGACGTGCTTCATCCTGTTGGTCATCCTCATATTCCTTGCCACACGATATAGGAGCATAGCAACCGGTATCGTGAAAGGGTTGTCCATATCCTCGGTCTCTTCTAGGTTATATGAACAATTAAAAATATGTTAAAAATAAATATTTTCTTGTTATTTGATAAATAAGTTGAGCCAAAAAGTATCACGTGGTTAGGGGGCCATCAATTTTTTTTATTATTCTTCACGGGTTGCCTTGGCACGGCCCCGGGGTACCCAGTGGAAAACTTAAGTCTTCCTCATTTAGCCAATGATTTTTTTGAGGCTATAACCTAACGAGTGGCCAGCTCTGTTGAGGTATATAGATGGAAAAGCCTCTTTGTACGGTTTGTCGGATAATGTACATTGGTACATGGTCGGAAGTAGGAATGGAACCCGCGACTTTTCAGTTGCGAGCCGACGTCTTACCCACTCGACCAAAGACGCCCCTTTTATTTTTTTATTATTATTTTTTTCGCAATTCCCAGTTGTAAGGACATATAAGATTATTCGGGCTCCCCTACCCCCCAAAGATAAGGTCAAGTCATGTAGCGTCACCTTAAATATATCATGTTCATTAAATATAATTTCTGACACCGGCTCCGCTGGTGGAAATTTGTAAATTTGTGAATTTATCCCAAAGGATTACCGGAATAAAAAGTTATCGATGTCACTCACACGCCTCGGTGTAATGGGAACAATACCTCGCGAGCCAAAAACTTTGCTAACATTTGCTTTAGCTTTTTAACGCAAACCTCCTAGCAATCAATGTAACCCTAAGTACTGTAGTAATTTTCGTAAAAATAAAACTAAAGTATGTCCAGTAGCGAATCTATCCAATTCCATAACAAACGAGGTAGTACTTTTGGGAACAACTCTCACTTGTACCACTCAGAATTAAAGTTTAAATAGTAGTACTAAAGAGAATGACTTTTCTCACTAGAACCACCAGTAGTACTTGCTTGGTGGTACTACTGGGAACAATCGTCCTTTTTGTGCAAAAAATCCACGTCTATCCGTTGTTCTATTTTGACGTGAAAGAAAAACAAATCTATATTAATAATAAACCTGAAAAGTTTGTTTGTCTGTTCGAACCCACTAATCTTTGGAACTACCAGTCGGATTTAAAAAAAATTGCATTTGATAGCCAATTGTTGAGGAAGGTTATAGGCTATATAACATCACGCTAAGACCCAAAGGAGCGCAGCAGTAACTATTAACGCGTGTGCAACCGCAAGTATTCAATAATTACCTCTTGTCTCATCCAAACCCCCACACAGCGACGTCAAATCATACAACTTAACCACCTCATCATGAGGTCCTTTAAACAGCCAATACGTGTGACCAGCTTTCGTAGCGTTCGATTTGAGGAACGACAGAATATTCTGGGCTACATTCCTTATGACTTTCGGGGAAAACTTGGAACCGTCCAGGTTTGGCAGATCTTCAGTTTTGAGGGGTTCGTACTTTTGGACTATGCCATCGATATGATAGCACATCACGACTTCTGGAACGTTGCACATTAAATTATCCAACCAGTAATCAATGCCTGTTAGTACATTGATAGGTTCTCTTGCGTCTCTGAGTTTAAGACTAACGCATGGCCTGTCTTTCCCCCCGAATATAGGTAGATCGCTGCCAATCAGCATTTGTATATTTTCGAAAGTCCATAGTACGTTTCTGCTGTAAATGTGGTCGGTGGAAGGGCCGTGGGCGGAAGACTGTGACGTTTCCGGTTCTGGAAGGTGCGGTCCTGGAATTAAATAAAACATGTTTTATATGAAAGGCAACGTCTGTCGTTTTCTATATTAACATTATAAAGAAGTAAAGTTTGTAAGTTTGGATGTAGGGGGTAATCTCTAAAACTACTGAACCGATTTTAAAAATTCTTTCACAAATAGAAAGCTACGATATCCACGCTATATATTTGTATATATATATATTTTTCTTTCTTCATGGGTTGCCTTACAACTCCCGAAACAGTGTTACCTAGTCTCCCCCGTTTAGCCGATGGTATTTGTGAGGCTACACCTAACGAGTGGCTAGTTCTGTTGAGGTATATTTAGATGGAAAAGCCTCTAAGTGTGGTTTGTCTGATTATGTACATAAGTTTTTAATTAAAAACCCATTGGTACATGGCCGGGATGCGGGATCAAACCCGTGGTCTGCTTAGTTAATAGCGGACGTTTTGATAAATGTAATAGCTATATGGCTGGTTAAAAAGAGCTTAGATCTGAAAGCTAAATATAAGTTTTTTTTAGCCAAAACAAATTGCTATACCTTCAATCATAGGAGTGGCTGCAGGCTGAAAATCTGTCAGCAATGGCTCCGGTTGTGGACAACTGGCCACACTGTGCCACAGAAACTGTGTGGCCAACTTAAGGCTGTGGCCGCCCTGTTTAGCAATAAGGTCCAAGCGTTCCTGGTCCGACATGGTCTTATTGATATTCTCATAGAAGAATTTTTTGAGCCACGGCCACTCATTTTCCATTAAATAATCGTACACCCGTAGTTCGTCTAACAGTAGGGTGTTTTCTACTCGGTGTACTATTGTGCTGACCTGAGGGAAAAAAAACATTATTTTTCTCTTAATGGGTCCTAGCAGTCAGCCATCTTACTTCTGTGAAAAATATGGCAAATCTCAATTAATCCTAGAAAAATGAGTTTATTTATACAACATTTTCAACTCAAATTGCTGATAGTTATTATTTTAAATGGAATTAAGCCATATTTTTATTATTTAGGGTTCTAAATAGCCGTAGTTTTTAAAACAATCATTGCTATTGCGTTTTAAAAACTATGGCTATTTAGAACCCTTTAAAAACTATCAGCAATTTGAGTTGCAAATGTTGTATAAATTATATTTCTAGGATTGAAATTTGCTATATTTTACTTCACGTAAAAACCGGCCAAGTTTGTTTCGCGTCACGAATAGAGATTAGGGTTCCGTAGTCTTTGCTCCAAACCAGGATGTTGCAATTTACAATACTGTTCTATTTTTTATTATTGAATGTATTTACTTAGGGCACTATTCCAGATTTTTTTTTTTTTTTTTGTGATTTCATTTAAAAATGTACGTACCACTTTGAAGTGTAGCGGATATTAGTACAGCGGCTTCGTCCGTGTGTAAATGAGTTCGCGCACACGGACCGTCGCGCGCATATCGGCGCAGCTATGTCTCTACGGTAACGAGAGTAACAAGCCCGTACTAGCTGTCCGATCTCTCTTAACTTATTTATTTAATTTGCATTTTATTTAACATTATCATTGTATATTTAACGTTGTAATATAGTTTACCTTTTACTAAATCTATCTATTATTTATACAAGAGCTCCCCTGTACATATAACCTACAGTTGGTGACCCCAAAAGAACACACAGTATAATGGAGAAGCAAGAAGTAATTGGAGCTGGCAAAGCCAGCGACTTAGAAACAGTTAATTTATACCGTGTGGGAGTGCGCGTACCACCTTTCTGGCCCGAAAAACCAGCATTATGGTTTGCACAGATAGAAGGTCAGTTTGTGTTGTCAAATATTACGACCGACTCCACTAAATTCTATTATGTTATTGCTCAATTGGATCATCAATATGCTGCTGAGGTGGAGGATATCATTACATCACCTCCTGAGGTAGACAAATATGCAAAGTTAAAATTAGAATTAATAAAAAGACTTTCTGCCTCGAAAGAAAAACAAATAAAACAGCTACTTATGCATGAAGAGCTTGGAGACAGAAAACCCTCTCAGTTTTTGCGCCATCTTCAACATCTGGCAGGAACATCAATTCCGCATGATTTTTTGCGCACTATTTGGGCTAGTAGATTACCACACAATATTCAAACAGTTATTGCCTCACAAACAGAATCAACATTGGAGACGGTGGCTGAATTGGCGGACAAAGTGTATGAAATTGTACCATCAATACCTGTGGTAGCAAGTACGTCGTCTGCAGAAACCACAGAAGTGGCAAAACAAATAGCCCAATTGACCCAACAAGTGGCAACATTAACCGCTGAGGTTCGCTCACGCTCACGTTCCTCCTTCTCGTATAAATCTCGTCGTGATAACTCCTCGTCAAATCACTCGTATTGCTGGTATCATCAAACATTTGGTGATAAAGCTCATAAATGTGTGGCACCATGTAACTTTACGCCGCATGCGGAAAACTCGGAAGGCAGACGCAAGTAGCGGCTACCGACTGCCACAGTTATTCTACAGGCCGCTTATTTGTTATAGACCACACATCTAAATTACAGTTCCTAGTTGACACGGGTTCTGACTTATGTGTTTTCCCGAAGTCAGCGATTAAACAAAAACGCAACAGAACCGACTACGACCTTAATGCTGCAAATGGTACTATCATACCCACATATGGTTGGATTCAGCTGCACCTAAATTTAGGACTGCGTCGTGACTTCACTTGGCGTTTTGTAGTAGCGGATGTTTTGAAGCCAATCATAGGAGTTGATTTCATATCTCACTACAACCTCCTAGTGGACTGCAGAGGACAACGTTTGATCGACAATCTCACAAGCCTGTCTGTCAACGTACCACGCCAAATGTCATCAGAAGACGTTACTTCAGTAAAAGCTATAGTTGGTAGTACTATTTACTACGACATTTTGCGAGAGTTCAAAGAAATCACTTGTCCAGCTGGAACTCACATTACTCCGCGGCACAACACTGTACATAATATAAGGACTACTCCAGGACCACCAGTAACGAGCCGTCCTCGTCGACTTGCACCTGATAGGCTACTAATAGCTAAAAAAGAGTTTGACGATATGTTGCAAGCAGGTACATCACGAAGATCCGACAGCTCTTGGGCATCACCGTTGCATCTAGTACCTAAGAAAAATGATGGCTGGAGACCATGTGGAGATTATAGAGCTCTGAATTCTCGCACGGTTCCAGACAGTTATCCAGTCAGACACATTCATGACTTTTCTTACCAATTGGCAAATAGTTGTATGTTCTCTACTATTGATCTGGTCAAAGCCTACAACCAAATACCAGTATGTCCTGAAGATATTAAAAAAACTGCCATTACAACACCTTTTGGACTCTTCGAATTCCCATTCATGACTTTTGGATTGCGGAATGCAAGTCAAACTTTTCAGAGGTTCATGGACGAAGTTCTGAGGGAATTGGACTTCTGTTATAGTTATATAGACGATATTTTGATTTTCTCATCATCTCCAGAGGAGCATCAGTTTCACTTACGTCAAGTGTTTGAAAGACTTCGTTCATATTCTGTCTTAGTGAACACTGCCAAATGCGTCTTAGGTCAACCAGAGGTTACCTTCCTCGGTTTTCAAATATCCGCTGAAGGGGTTCGACCACTACAATCCAAAATAGATGCAATTCAACAGTACCCAATTCCTAAAACTGTTAATCAACTCCGAAGATTTCTTGGCATGGTAAATTTTTACCGCAGATTTGTGCCAAATTCTTCTAAGATTCAAGCTCCACTTAATAATCTTTTGGCTGGACCAAACATTAAAGGATCACATCCAGTAAATATTACACCAGATCTGATGTCGGCATTCGAGGAATGCAAGTCTAGTCTGGCTCAAGCAACTCTTTTGGCCCATCCGAATGCCAGCGCTGAATTAACAATATATACTGACGCGTCAGACATTGCTATTGGTGCAGTTCTGCAACAACGCTCTTCAAATGGATGGAAACCATTAGCATTTTTCTCCAGAAAACTTAAGCCGTCTCAAAAGAACTATAGTCCGTATGATAGAGAATTACTCGCTATCTATGATTCTATTCGCCATTTCAGGCATATGGTGGAAGCTAGAACTTTTTGTGTATATACGGATCATAAGCCACTGACATTTGCTTTTACTACACGCAGGGATAATTGCTCCCCACGACAGTTCAGATATCTTGATTTTATTTCGCAATTCACAACTGACATTCGACACGTATCTGGAAAGGAAAACGTCGTTGCCGATGCCTTATCTCGCATCGAGAGTATAACAAGACATTTGGATTACCAAGCCTTATCAGAGTCACATGATTTAGACGCGGAGCTACAGCAACTACTCAACAATAATACTTCTTTACGCTTGGAGAAGGTACTTATTCCGAAATCCAACATAAGGATGTACTGCGACGTGTCTATGGAAAAACACCGGCCCTATGTCACACCTCCATTTCGCAAGAAAGTCTTCAACCTACTACATGGTCTAAGTCATCCAGGAGCATCTGCAACCGCACGCCTTGTCTCTGAACGCTTCGTTTGGCCTGGTGTGCGTCGAGATTGCAAACAGTGGTCGCGAGAATGTCTACACTGCCAAAAATGCAAGATATCTCGACACACCACTTCAAGTCCTGCAGCATTTCCTCTTCCATCACAAAGATTCACCAATATTCACATGGACATTATTGGTCCATTACCAATTTCTTGTGATTACAGATACTGCCTCACTGTCGTTGACCGCTTTACTCGATGGCCTGAGGCGTATCCTCTCAAGGATATTACAGCTGAGTCCTGCGCCAGTGCCTTCATACAAGGTTGGGTGGCGCGGTTTGGCTGCCCACAACGTATTGTTACTGATCGGGGCAGGCAGTTCGACTCGCAGCTATTTCGCAACATCGCATCACTCGTCGGCGCACAACACTCGCTCACGACTGCCTACCATCCTGCCTGTAATGGGTTAGTCGAGCGTTGCCACCGTCAGCTTAAATCAGCCATCATGTGCCACAACAGCAGTACTTGGTCAGAAGCCTTGCCACTGGTGCTTCTCGGCATGCGTAGTGCATGGAAAGAAGATTTGCAAGCTTCTTCGGCGGATTTGGTTTATGGAGAGCCACTTCGTCTCCCCGGAGAGTTTTTGTGTCCTGGTGCAGATGACCTATCCAGACAAGATTTGTCAAGTTTCACGTCACGACTAAGAAACCAAATTGTCAAACTATCTCCACAGCCAACCACTTGGCATTCAAATAAGACGTTTTATATCCCTAAAGAATTATCTTCATCATCACATGTATTTTTACGCCAAGGTCCACTCAAAAAATCTCTTCAACCACCGTATTCAGGCCCCTATAAAGTCCTGGAACGTGGTGAAAAGACCTTCAAAATTGAGATTCAAGGGAAATCCATAACGGTCACTATAGAGAGGCTGAAGCCAGCTTTCATGGCGACCGCAGACATTCCAGTAGATCAGCAAGCCGCAGCTCCACCGCCAGTTATTTCGCCAGATCCAGTGAAGAAAACTCGCAGTGGTCGGGTAGTAAGGTTTACCGATTACTATCGCCCGTAGCAAGGCACGGTCTCGGCGGGGGAGTACTTGTAGCGGATATTAGTACAGCGGCTTCGTCCGTGTGTAAATGAGTTCGCGCACACGGACCGTCGCGCGCATATCGGCGCAGCTATGTCTCTACGGTAACGAGAGTAACAAGCCCGTACTAGCTGTCCGATCTCTCTTAACTTATTTATTTAATTTGCATTTTATTTAACATTATCATTGTATATTTAACGTTGTAATATAGTTTACCTTTTACTAAATCTATCTATTATTTATACAAGAGCTCCCCTGTACATATAACCTACAGAAGCTTGACTCTACTCACCGTACTGTTAGGTTGATAAGGTATTTTGAGGAGATTCTTCATACACTCCGCGCCAGCTATAACGTCCACGGAACCAACACAGTCCGGGAACATGTGCGCCATTCTAAAACTATGGACGAAGGAAAAAAATAATTAAACATACAAACTTTTGGTTTTTATTTTGTATTTTTAATGAACTTCTATATTTTCTATATTCGTGACTCCAAATGAACACAGCCATCTACCTGACCCCGCAATGCCCCGCATCCTAATTCCACTTCCCACTTGATGACAATAAAATTTAAATAGAAACCTGTATATCGCGCCATTGAAAATATTTAATAGATTGGCATATATGCAACTTTCCAACGATATGCGTTGGGGAGTAGGTATTCCTTTTACTCACAGTGGTTGGATTGTTGTATGTAGCCATTTCTATAAGTCTAAATTTCGTAATTTCTCGATAACATATGTAGGTACCAATGGATTTTTTTATAATTAAAAACTTTTGTCGACTTTTCCATTAAAATATATCTCAACAGAACTGGCCACGAGGTATAGCCTCACAAATAGAGACTTGGTCTTCCGCTGGGTACCCTGGAACCGTAACACGGTTTCGGGAGCTGTAAGGCAACCAGTGAAGATAGACAAAAAAAAGTAGGGTAGAATAGACGACTATTATTTTTAAAATGCAGGCGAATATTGTTTGGTTTATCTATACTAATATTATAAAGATGAAAGATTTAATTGTTTGTTTGTTTGCATTGAATAGGCTCCGAAACTACTGGACCGATTTGAAAAATTCTTTCACCGTTGGGAAGCTACACTATCCCCGGGTGACATAGGCTATATTATACTTTCAAAAAAATTAGGGATCCTTACTAAAACTTCAATAATGTAACCCAAGGTGTAAAAAAAATTACCTTAAAATTATTTACCTACATCGCGTGCGCTGCGAAATCTATTGACGATAGAACAAAATAATGTACTACGACTTTGCAGAACACATCATTATCTACAAAAAGTGTCGCGACAGCATATGTCTAACTATTATAGTTATATCACAATAAGTGTTCTTTTATTTTAAAAATTTAATTGAAATGCCGCCGCTAGAAAAGGCACTTTATTTGTACCTTGGTATTAATACTTCATATTCACGACTGCTTCAATACCTTTATATAACTTTTTGAATTATTCAATTTGGACATTCCATTCGAAAGATATCACGAGCATAAAAATGTAAGTATTTTTTATCGCGATTTTAGTATTTTTGTATGAACAATAATTATCCAAAGTTAGTGGTAGTGGTAGGGGTAGGGGGTAGGGATAGGAGTAGTGCAGGCAAGCCAACGTTTGGTCAGGACAACGTCTGCCGGGTCCGCTATTAATATTATAAAGAGAGAGTGCGAATTTTGAGAGTCTGTGTGTATGTGGAGGTTAACCTCTGAAACTACTGAATCAATTCTGAAAATTCTTTCACTAATAGGAAGCTACATTATCTATCAGTGCTGTAGGGTATATTTTATTTTGTTCGAAAAAATATACACGGGCGAAGCCGGGGGCGGAATGCTGGTGTTGTTTTGAAAATCAAAATTTTCAGACATTTTGGCTCACAAAACACAAACTGTCCACATTTAGCAAGTTGACCATATTAAACATTAATTACCAACTTGTTATTAACTAGCCATGCACCAATGGGTTTTTATAATTAAAAACTTTTGTACTATCAAGTGCAAGATTGGAAGGACATCTTAAAGGCTATATTTGCTTGTACACTAAACTTTTCACTTTGTTTCCTTTCTAATGTCACCAATCACATGTTCAATCACATCAAATCTCAACTGACGATTCCACATCCGGTCATGGCGACATACGCACGCGTTTTCGTCGTGGCGTAATGTGGAATCCAGTTTAATCCTGTTCGCGCTGTGATGGTTGTGATTAATCAGTGATTAATAAGACATATCACGGTCGGCGGGATTATCTTAAATACCGATTTATCGGCTATAAACACTATAAAGGCTATAATACTTGACATTGGCAAATCACCGATGAACATTGGTGGAGCCATAATAAAAAAGAAGAAGAATCTCAACTGACTCATATTTTGACACTGATGGATTATCATAACTTTGTTCAGATATGAGTCATTAACTTTATTTGACTGAATAAGGAAATGCAATAAAGTGTTGAGGGAAACTTTTTTCATGTGTATGTCCACTAATACTCTTGATAGTACATAATCTGATAGAGGCACTTCTACCTAAATATACTTCAAACAGAACTGGCCACTCGTTAAGTACAGACTCACAAATACCATTGGCCAAGGAGACTTGGTCTTCCGCTGGGTACCCTGAGACCGATAACACCCGTGAAGAAGAAAAAAAAAGCATACATTACCTAGATATTCCTGAATCTGGAGTAACAATTTCCTTCATTCCATAAGAGTCAACAGTGCTGCTCCAGTTTGACGGAGGCAAGTTTAAGTCTGTGTTGCATTGTAGTCGAGCGTAACCAACTGGGCTTTGTACGGCCGTGTATTTAACTACGGCTGTTGATTTTATAGTCGGTGACGGGCTGTGGTCCTGGAAATATTGTGTGAAGATGTTATTTAGTATATCAATGAGTACGAGAATCACTAAGGGAAAAGTATTAAATGATTCTACGTCACGTCATGGCGACCGACGCGACATGACGGGGAATCCGGTTTAATCCCGCCCGCGCTGTCACAGTTGTGATTAATAAGACATATCACAGTCAGTGGGATCATCTTAGATACTGATTAATCGGCATATTGATACTATAACGGATATAAAACTTGACATTGGCAGAATCATCAAAACCCTGATAGAATAGAATAGAATAAAAGTATCAATATAATGTGTATGGTCAGCATATATTAGAAAATTTAAGCTACATTTAAAATAAATAGTGATAGGCATAATCTAAATACAAGAAGTAAACATAAGCTTGCGCTGCTCTCTGCTAGGCCCTATAAGCTTAATGGTTCATTCAAATGTTATTGTGTGGAATTTTATAAAAAACTTCCAACCCATGTACAAGTTTATCAATTAGAATTTAAAAAAAAATATTAAAAGTAACCTTCTGTCTAAACTAGTCTAAAGCATATTACAATATAATAATGTAGGGGATCTACACACACTTGCATGACCCACACACACGCACATGTATTATGTAAACGAGCGCGGGCGCACTTCATATACCTAGCTGCCTGCACCGCGCTCCTTAGTCGTCCATAACAGTTTGCGTTAATTAGTCCTACCTTTGTTAAATATAAATTCAGTATTAAACAGTTTAAACCACCACCTTCTTTACTTTATGAACACGCAACCTGGGTCACCAATATAGTAGAACTCACGTATTCTACAATAATATGATTATTTGGATTCCACGTCACGCCTTTGTGAATAACGCACGCGCCCGCCAAGACGTCATAGGGAATCCAGTTTAATCCTGACCGTGCTGTGATGGTTGTGATTATCTTAAATACCGATTAATCGGCTATAAAGGCTATACTTGACATTGGCAAATCACCGATTAACATTAGTGGAGCCATAATAAAAGAAAAAAAGATGATTATTTGAAGGATGGAAATACTTGGGACTGAATTGTTAAAATATACATAACTTTTATTTATAAGCAATCCATGGATTCTACATCAATAAGTTGATTTCAGAATTTTGTTCCTACAGCACACTTTACATTATGACATTCTTCACATGCAATCTAAAAAGCAAGCGAGAAGGTGCCAGTATAGGAGACAGTGTGAATAAGCTATACCAGTGGTCAATTACATACAATTTTCCATAACTTACATACGCCACATATGCCAAATGGATGATATACAGACTATTACGAATGCCTTTACCCATGTAAAATAAGCTACCCACTTTGGACCAATTATTCTAAGTTAAATGCCCTTCTTTGACGCCAAAACGCATCAACGATTCGAAATTCCAGCAAATTTCCAGGGGCAAAGCCAGGATGGAAAACTTAGTCACCTAATAAAGGAGAGTTTCTAAAAATATTGGTTTTATATAAATAGACGAGAGTTTGTTGTCTGTAAGCATATTTAATCCTCAAACATTAAAATTATAGCTACCTCAACACGTGTGTATTTGTTCTCGAAGTCCATGGCTTCTGTTTTCTATAAAAATAAATAAAGAAATGATTGTAATACAGTAATTATGTTACAAATCGTAATTATTTTTAGGTTACAAATACCAAAACAAGTTACAATTTCAAATTTTACCTTATCTTGCTTTCTTTCTTTTCCTTTCCCTTTCTTGTCTTTAATATCCTTGTTCAATTCGTCCATTATCTACCAAATATTAAAACATTCACTGATGTAATAATTAAAAATTAATTGTTTATATCACCTTTTACTTGCTCTGTGGTTTATATCATAGAGTAACTTATAATGAGTAGTAGTAGTTGGAAGCTTGGAAGCTTCCGCTGGGTTAGCATATATTTTGACAGCGACACTTTCGTTTCGGTCGAATGGCTTTGAACAGGCCAAAACGTTCATGTCCAACAAGGACCGGCCAGAGATAGCCCGGGGCCGAGAGGTCCGGCCCAACAATGTGCGTGCAAATTTGCTATGCCGGGCAAAGACAAGTACACAGAATTTGCCCGCACATTGTTGGGCCGGACATTCTCGGACCGGGCATGTCCTGCACAAGAATGCCGAGCAATTTGCTTGGCCGGACAAAGACAAGTACACAGAATTTTCCCGCACATTGTTGGGCCGGACCTCTCGGCCCCGGGCTATCTCTGGCCGGTCCTTGTTGGACATGAACGTTTTGGCCTGTTCAAGGCCATTCGACCGAAACGAAAGTGTCGCTGTCAAAATATATGCTAACCCCGCCGATCCGTGCCGAAGGCTCGGATCGGGAGGCGCTGGGGCAACCCCCGTTGCGCCGACAATGTCTCGGGGAGCAACGACCCCCCGGTATCTTCTTTAGACGCCTATGGTGGCGCCAAGGCGGCCAGCGGCTGCCTGATTATCCTGGCGATGTCTTCTCTACACTGGGTCCATGTCTAGTCATCGTCTGACCAAACAAGAGGTTCCACCAGCTCCCGAGGGAGGTGGTGGCCGTTGAGTGGCCTTCCACGCGCAGGGGCGATGCCACGGAGATGTTCGTGTCGGCCATTGTCCGCACGCTCGAACATTCGGCGCGCCATGCCGACCACAAACTCCTCGACGTAGTCGATCTGCAAGTCCCTGCGGATGGTCTCGTTAACTTATAATGAGTAGTATATTCCTTGCTTATAATACTCTTTTACTTGCTCTGTGTTTATATCTATATATCTATGCTTCCGACCACAGAGCAAGTAAAACTGTGCTTCACAGAGTATTCGAGAATAAATAAAAAAAAAAAAAAAAATTGGGTTACCTGACTTAAAAATGACAAAGCTCTATGGCCAATACAAAGAGTAGCAAATGTGTGCGAAATTGTTTCGTTATAATTTATTAGGTAGCATGTATTTAATTAGGTAAGTACTAGAAACGATAAACTATTAGTCTATCATCACGCATTTTATCCCAAAAGGGGTAGGCAGAGACAATCGAATGTCATTTATTTTGCTACGATCCTGACATACCTTTTGGATTCCACGACACGCCTTGGTGGATAGCACACGCTCCCGCGGAGACGTGTTGGGGAATCCAGTTTAATCCCGCCCGCGCTGCGATGGTTGTGATTAATCAGTGATTAATAAGACATATCGCGGTCGGCGGGATTATCATACATACCGATTTATTGGCTATAATCACCGTAAACGGCTATACTACTTGACATTGGCGAAATCACCGATTAATATTGGTGGAACCGCCATATTGAAAAAAAAGAAGAAGAAGAAGACATACCTTTTTCACTTATTTTTATTCATCACTTACCCACAATCATACCTTTCGTACATGCTAAGGTACTCTGTGTCTTTGTTACACGATTGATTGTGTGCGCTTTTAACACATTGCCTTTATTTATACATACATTTCAAATTTACATAATATAAGTAAAAATACCTCGCATTCAAGATCGCTGTCCTAGGTAATATACACGAAAGAGCAAGTAAAATTCGCACTTATATCCATTTTTAAACAATTTAATTTATATATTATGTCGTTCTATCTATGTCCATGATTTTATTATTAAAACGGTTACCAAACGAGGTGCTCTCGCTCGACCCGCATTTGATGTTCGGTGGTAACTTCATAGGTTAAGCAAAGGATAATATGCAATACAAGTTCTAGCTCTATATACTTATATATGAATAATTTTTAATATTGATGATATGATAACCCAATATTAATAATGGTAGTTATGTTATGGTAGGTACCTACCTACCTACCTAATTGTGTTCCATGTCAAAGCTAGTGGAATGTCTTCGGCATTCGTCCGTCCGTTATAATCTCAGTTATAATATTAATCACATGCGGTTTTATCTGCAACTTTTCGAAGTAATAAAATTACTTTTGCGCCCCCGGCTCCGCCCGTAGATAGGTATATTGCTTTGATTATATACACTCTAGACTCTAGATAGAGCAAGAGCTGCGCGACCGCGTCGAAAAAAATGTAATGTAACTGTTACCTGACTTGAACTTTACCACCGCTCAGTACCGATTGAGTCATCGTGTCTGACAGTTGTGCTAAGTGTTAAAATTTTGTGCCTCAAAATGGCGTCTTGCGTTATAAACGTGTGCCGAAATTATAGAGGACTTTTGAAAACAACTACTGCAATCATCTACCATCGGTAAGTAAGTCATATAATATTATATTTCTCAAAAATAACACGTGTACTAAAAAATAATATTTAAGTCTTAAAATCAGCCACTTTGTACGATGTTGCAAGCTTTTGAAATTAAAATTCCCAAATGAACGTCAAATTAATTTACCTATATTGTAAGTAAAAAAATTAAATTCCCTCACGCCTGTAATACCAGGGGTAGGCAGAGACATAATACCACCAGCTGCCACTGTGTGGTATAACACCCACATAAGACCGGTTTTATCAATATGGATGTCGTACATTGTCGCCCCCCCCTTCATACAAAATTTTTCGATAAATTTTTTTTCTTTTCCTGTATGAACTGAGTTTTTAATGCGCCCCCCCCCCCCCCTCTTATTCTAAAACTGGCCTCTTCTGTTCTCCATCCAAACCCCCCCCCCCCCTTTCATTCTAAAACTGGCCTTTTATTTGAATACTGTACATTTTCCCCTTCACCCCTCCCCCCCAACTTAGACTTTTCTTAAGATACAAATTTTCATACATGTCGCCCCCTACATTTTTTATAATTTTTTCATAGTAATTTATTATTTTCAGAATACCTAATGATCCGATTATTAGTGCTCGGTGGATTAATATTATAAGAAAAAGCCGGGGTGAAGATACCTGGCAACCAAATAAATCAACAGTAGTATGTTCCGATCATTTTAGAACAAAAGATTTGTATTATGTAAATTGTAATAATAATACAAGTATAAAATATAAATAAAACATAGCCAAGTAATATTTTTATAATTTCATTATGTTTCATGTGTATCATTTTGTACATTAAAATTGCTACTAAAATTAAATAAAAATAATATTTTTTTTGTTACGTTTAAAATGTGTTTAACCTAGAAATTCACATTATTATCCACACTACTCCTAATTTAATAAAAACGTCACGTTGAAATAAATTCAATAAAACTAAAATAAAAATTCCCATATTTATGGAGAATAGTCAAAAGTTGGTAACACCGCGCGTTCATATAACAATAGCAGTTCTCCTTACTTGTGTGCGTAATTACGCACACTATTGATTCACATATGGCCTACTGTTTTTGTTGCGTTTGTAGCGTAACGTTCTATCTAGAGTGTATATAATCAAAGGTATATTGTAACAATATAGCCTATGATGTCACTCAGGGATTTTTAGAATCAGTTCAGTAGTTTTTGATAAAAACAAACATACAAATAATCAAATACCGAGTAATTTTGTAAAATGGGACGGAATTTAGTTATCGTTTAGGCAGGATTTAGGTGCAATCAACAGATATAAAATAAAATTATAATCATAAGAATCCATACGGATTCGCGACATGTTTTTGACATTTAAGACTATGGATGGATTGCCCGACTTGAGTATGCTCGACCCGAGAATGTCCGGTCAGGAATTCGGGAATTCGTGTACTAGACCATGAATTGCGCGGCCCGAGAATGTCCAGCTGGGAATGTTACTCATAGTTTAAAAAGAAAGAAAAACAAGTTTTAAGTTTTTACTGCTGTCCACCATCAGGCTGGCGCAACTTCGAACAAAAAATTGGTTCTATGAAAATTGAGCCAATATTAATGGCGTCGTATCGCCGTCTTTTTCACTCCATGGTGCTATCTCTGTCTATCCCTGTCAAATTTGCAAATGGCGGCAAATTTGTTTTGTCTTATTTTTGTTTTGAAATATTAATAAATAAATATATAATGTGATGCTTAAATCGTGCTTGTAATATATTAATTGTAAATATAATATAGTAAGTTATAGTAAATAAGTATATGTATTGTTTTACAATAATTGTATTCAATAATTAAGAATGGAAACATAAAAAGTGTACAATATGTGGTACAAGAGGCAGCCGCGTAGACGGTATCAAGCGAATATTTATGACCATATTCCCAATAAATGAGGATCGGTAAGTTATTAGCCATTCATATTAATTTAATTAAGTAATTATTCTTTATAAATTTCACATTAAACGAACAGCATATTGCTGAAAAATAGTGATGTACTTTGCATATTGTACAGTTTATCGATATCGATATTCCAACTCAAACATATTTGTTTCACATTCCACAAAATAAACCCATTATAAGCCGCACCAAATAAATTGAGCCATTGCTTTTTGCTGCAGCAAAATTACTTTTATCTTTACTCTTTCCAGGCAATCTGCCTAGCGGCCCTAGCGATAACTAAGAGGAAAGTAAACAACCAGTCTATTCGCATACTGCCGGACAGTAAATCTGTCATACAAGCACTGGTAAGCAATAAGTTTAAATCAAGTCTCATACTTGAGTGTCATACAGCACTAAACAAGGTATGTAACTATAATAACACGGTAACACCTTAACCATTCAATGGATCAAAGGTCATAGCAACTCCTGTGGAAATGACGCGGCGGATGAGCTAGCGAGAGCCGGTGCAAGTATGTCTGCAATTGGCCCCGAGCCCCTAGTGCCCCTGCCTAGAGGCTGGTTTGCCTCACGACTCAAGCAGGGAACAAAATGCATGCACAATCTCGAATGGAACAATCTTATGGAATGTAGACAAACCAGGGCAGCTCTACCAACCATAAATACAAGACTCTCACAAAATATCTTAAAACTAAAAAGAACCCAACTTAGATCGGTGACTCAAGCCATCACTGGTCATGGTCCTTTTAACAAACACTTATATAACATTGGTATTACAGATAGTCCGTTATTCAGGGCTTGCATGCTGACTGAAGAAACGGCTACTCTTTCCAGATTGACGTGCAATTTGGTGATTTTTAAACAATCGTTCAAATCCAGCTATGTTTGTGTGTCTTACAGACTCGTTGTAACATCGTTTTTGCACACCTCTTAATACAATAAAAAAAATCATTTATACTTACTACTAGTTATTACTTACCAAAATACGCCTAAAGGTACTCATTATTTTACAGGTACGCAATTCTATAAGTTTTTCTATCATTGCCTAAATTTACTTCGAGAAGCAGTGCTGAAATAATTACCTAATATGGGTCTTAGATAAGGTCATTACATATTATTAAATTTTAATTTAATAACCTATTTCACTGTAATATTGATAGGTGTATTGTTTTTAAGAGGTTGGTGAATTGTATTTGTATATGTGTTGTTTTTTTAGGTTAAACACAAATAAATTATAAAAAACATATGAAGTTTTATTGAAATGAAAGATCAAAGAAGTTGAAATTTAATAATTCCTCCCATACCCTTGGTCTACTACGTAGTTTATTCAAATCCTATAAAAAAATGGTTGTGAATACCATACATTTCAACTTCTTCGATTATACTAATCAACAAAACCGAAATTTTAAAAGTAGGTAGATCCAGGTTTTAGCATATTTTTATCGATATCGACAAAAATATTTCTGTAGGAATGACAGCACTAGCCGTGGGGGTTAGCATACATTTTGACAGCGACACTTTCGTTTCGGTCGAATGGCCTTGAACAGGCCAAAACGTTCATGTCCAACAAGGACCGGCCAGAGATAGCCCGGGGCCGAGAGGTCCGGCCCAACAATGTGCGGGAAAATTCTGTGTCCGGCCAAGCAAATTGCTCGGCATTCTTGTGCAGGGCATGCCCGGTCCGGGCTATCTCTGGCCGGTCCTTGTTGGACATGAACGTTTTGGCCTGTTCAAGGCCATTCGACCGAAACGAAAGTGTCGCTGTCAAAATGTATGCTAACTCGGCGTATGTTTTGACTTTTGTAGTTGATAGCACTGATTTTCTATTTTCCCTCCTTAATGTTGTTAGGTTGGCAGTATCTTTCGGCCCTAATTTCTTCGATTTCATTTTAATGTATGGCAGTCCCGTCTCTTATTAAAGAACATAGTGATTGCTACTTACTCTATGTCCACCATTTCCATACAAACGGAGAAAACGTTTTACTAGGTACCTCTAAATATTATCAAAATTTTTAAAAAAGGAAGAACCATACGAAGACTTTCACTACCTACATATTTCAATAATATACTAAAATTTCTTTATGCATATATCTAAATTTATTTAAAAACAATTAACAAATAGCGTTGATCACTAAATTGCGCGAGTACGATTTGGACTTGACCTTTTTTTTAAATCGGCCACACATCGGCCATTTTCATTTTTATTTGGCAGTGTGGGCAGTACATGCTGGCAACACAGCAACACTGCATGTCAGTCACAGAGTACAGACAGAGTACCTTTTGATTTGATCAAATTTGATGTCAAGTCAGCCATTTTGAACTTTGATTTTATGTGAGGGATACGTCTTTTCCTTTTACATACATAATAGGAAATATTTCAAAATATCAAAGCTATCGTGCAAAACTAATTGTCTAATTAACTTTAGTTTAGCGGATTGTAACTAAAGTATTAATTTGCTGCTTATAAGGTATGTAAATATTATAAAATATCTAAAAATGTATGCCGGCGGCGTCTGCGTGACTCATTTACAATTTTTCTACCACGTTATTGTTTATCATAACAAATTAACCACATTTAAGTTTACTGAAGTTTTTTTTAATATACATACGATCATAACCCCGGCTTCCCGCCCCACTGTATTCTCCCCAAGGGCCCTCTGTTGAAGCATTTTTGAGATCGGAACCGTTTGTCATTCCTAATGTATTTGTCGAGGTTTAAAAAAGTATTTGCTTGGTTATAGATGGCGAATCGCAGACCTCAGAGCGGCCCACGGCGCCCCGAATACCGCAACGATCGCCCCAAGTTCAACAGGGGCAGCGTGTCACCATGGCAGGCCTCCAACGCCGGCGGACCCCTACCTACTCTCTTACCACTCGGAGGGTCTTCAACGGAAGCAACTTTGGCTCTTGCTAATAATTTAATTAGCAATTTACTACAATCGCGCCAGAACACTGTCCCTTCGTTGTTGGACATGCCGATAAGAAGAGACTTCAGGCCTGACATTGGGCACTTCGATCGGGGATTCAATACGCCAAGGGTACTTTTAAATATTTATTCACAATTACTTTATTATTTTGGGATTGATTAATTAATTAATTACTACTTGTAAATGTTATGGTGAGCATTCTCAGAAAATATTCTGACATATTTTCTTGTCCAGATTAATAAATTCTGAAATTTCTGAATGAAAATGATGTCACATTTGTTGTGTAGCTTTGCTCAAATGCAATAATGAATGTAAAAGCTGGTTGCTATCTTTTCTATAAATACACCAAGTTTCAAATAATTTACATACTCAATACACAATCTGAACAACTCTGAAGAAAAAACTACATATGCCATACATTAATTTTATCACTCTGGATTGCTTCTTTCTGTTATATAATATAATCTACTATTTGAAGATTTTTCTGACATGCTTTTCAATTCATATTTCATATGGCAATGTATTATTAAGATGGATACATGTATAAGCTAAAATATCGGGAATTCATCACATTTTAGCCAAAGCCAGAAGACCACATGGAAAAGGTGATATCTTCATGCCTCCCATATTCTGTTAAAAGAACCCTGAAGAGCTTTTCAAACCATATCATGGTTAAAAATAGATGTATTAATCCTTTGAATCATCATGACAACTTGGTACAATGAAGCCTAATGGCACCTATAAAGGAATCTGAATTACAAAAGTAAAAATGTGGTTGCCACAAGTTTTTTTGTTGTTTCCTTCAATAACTGAGCATCCTAAGATGATACTCTGCTCTCAAAACTCAACAAATTTTACCTCTATAATTTTCTTGAATGTTTCTTTAAAAGAGCTGAATGTTGACTACTGAATTTCACCCATCTGGGAGATATAAAAATAAATTGATTTTTTTTACAGAAGCGACATATATTTCTCTAAGCCACATAAAATTGGCACAACCCCCCATGCACTGTCAACTAGTGCTCCTAATATATCTTTTACTTACTTTGCTCATGTATCCAGATGGGCAATAGTTTTCGGCGCAGTGGCAATTACAACCGCTCTGGTGAGCGCATCAACACCCACCGTAAACCATTCAGGTCCAATGACGGGCCGCGGAACAAGCAGAGCGCTTCAAAGGAGGCCGATATGGCTAAACCTGTTAACAAAGAGAGGTAAGGATCCCTGATACCCTCGGTTTCTTCAATCTTCAGTATTCGCTGAAATTGGATGAAGCGCTCATTCAACACCTTGGTCACTTCGGTGCCTTTCAATCTTGCTCTATCTGATGATGGCACAATTCTTCCTTCATCAGTGACTGATGTGGTCTTTTCTTTGACAAGGGAGATTGATCTCTTGGTTATTGTCCATTTACCAACTGCAAATTGACTTTACATGGGTAACTTTTGATGTATATTTTTTTTATTGTATAATTATCACTACAGAAGGGCCTTTATAATCTGTAAAATATATTTAATTTTTTTTTTATAAATGTGATTTTTTGGTTGGTTAAGGTTATTGTTTCTCAATCTGGGGTGGTCACAAGCCCATGTACCCTTAGATGGGTAACAAAGAACAACAAATAATGTTATTAATCAATTGGAAATTAATTCTGCTCCTCCAAAGAAGTCCTGTGGCCATTAGTAGAACTAGTTCAACATGAATGAAAACAACATTCCATTCCATGCCAAAAAGACATTGATTTTGTGAAGGTGAAATATTTGAAAGGGATAAATTTGGCCTATTTGGGGGGTTGTAACATATTTAGGTTGAGTGTGGGAATAAAAATAGTTTCAAACTGCAAAAGGTTGGTCTCTCAATTTATGCAGAGTATTTTTTAACACTAGGGAGTTTTAGCACATAGGTTCTGATTATCGAGGCCCTACTGTACATAATAGCAGCATTATACCTCTGCTAAGTCTCCAAAATTAACTGATACATTACAGCAATGAAGAAACTATGGCAGAGGAGGTGGTCACTGTTAAAACTGAACCTATGGTTGAAGACACTACTGAAACTCCTATTGAGGAACCCAAGGAGACCCCCAAAGTTACTCCAAAAGAGACCCCCAAGTCTAGGTACCATGGCATCAATCCGGACCTCCTGAAGTGTCACATCTGCAACAAAAGCATGTGGGACTCCAGGTCATTTGACAACCATCTGAATGGGCGGGCCCACTCCATCATGATGGAGAAGACAGCCCAGAGCTACGATCTGACTGCGGACACTATGAGGCAGGAGTACAAGGTGTGTATTATGTGACAGTTTTACTCTAGCTTTTCGTCCTGCTGTATATTTTTTTTAAATGTAAAAGAAACCTAGGCAGACCACAGGTTCAATCCTGGATCCCGGCTATGTACCAATGGGTTTTATAGTTATAAACTTCTTCTTCTTATTTTATTATGGCTCCATCAGTGCTTCCGATGATTTGCCAATGTCAAGGTGTCGCTGATCAATGGGTGGCAATGATATATATTTATTCCATCAATTAATCCAACAAACCACACTTAGAGACTTTTCCACCTAAATATACCCCAACAGAACTGGCCCCTCATTAGGTATAGCCTCACAAATACCATCGGCTAAAAGAGGGAGACTTGGTCTACTGCTGGGTACCCTGGGACTGTAACACATATAATTCTTCTGTACGCATGTGTCACTGAACTCCTGAAGGACTGGACCGATTTTGATGAAATTTTTTGGAGTGGTTCCCTGGATAGTTTAGGTTTAGAATCACAATTGGACCTGGTAGGTGGCGCTGCAATCGTATTCTAGGAAATTTTATACGGACGAGGCCGGGGGCGGAAAGCTAGTACTTATATAAAATTATACAGAATATGTAACTTGAGAATATGTTCTAGTTCACAATAATCTAATAGTCAGAATCAGTGAAAATTGAGTGTTGGCAATCGTAATTTGATGATGTTTTATTATGACAAAAATAATTTGTTATTATGTCGTCGTATTATTATCATACGAGACGAAATGTGTGTTTTAGGTACTAATAATGACAATTGGCCATGCTAACTTTTTGAACAGAAACGAAGATCTCGAAACCGTTTCGAGATATAAGCTTTCAGTACAATTTCTATTTATCAGATTTTAAATTAAGTCTATACTTTTTAAGATATTCAATAACAAACAATAACCTTAATTTGACCGATGTATGACGTCATCTTAAGCAGTATGAAAAAATGATACCTTTGCCTACAAAAAAGGGCAATCGTCAATCTTTGAATGACATCTTTATAAATTATATTTTACGTGTAATTATTTTCTTTGTTATTAGGACATGACGGGATGAAACACTATTTACTTGCCATTGTAAAAAACTATTCAATTTAAATAAATATAAACACGAGTATATAAACAAGAGTAATTTTTAGGTTAGTCGACCTTGACTGACGTTTGCTTGACGTTAATTTGATTGACTGTCACTTTTTATGTGAGTAGTGGCCAAGATTATAATCCTGTTCTAAATTCTTGTGACGTCACGTTTACTTTTCGCGGGTAAAATTTGTAAAATATATTAAAAATAGACGCAATGGATATAAAACAAAAATATCGAAATTAGTTTCTTAAAATGGGCTATATTTTCAAAACAAATTATAAAAAAAGTATATTATAAATATGTAGCATGGCCAATTCCTCTAACGTGATTTACTTAAAAGAACGAAATGACGGAATAAAACGCAGAATTTACAAAAAAAACATGAATGAATATATGAAATATTTCACGGAGCCTGTTTACCTAAATTTTTACTGAAGGGTATAGGCAGGCCTGGCGCTGTCAGCACTTTAGGTACGAAGCTACAAGTACATTTGCGGGGCGGTCTGTACAGTAGGTTACCGCGCGTCGCCAGGAATGCACATAGTATGCAGCGCGGCGTTCGCCTCGAAATTCTAATCACCTAAAACACTTCCATTCAGTTTCATAAACAAAGTACATACTAAGTGTGCATATTTACTTGTTTTAACTTGTTACTTGTTACTAACCTAACCTAACCTAACCTAGGTTTGTTTCAAATGTCACAATAATATTAATAGCACAGATTAAATAATAATGTAATGTGCACAGGTAATAGGTACATAAATAATAAGTAAATATTAAAATTAATTATTCTTCAACCCTAATGCGCGTCAGAAGAGACAGAGTTACGCGATAGAAAGAGAGGCGTCTTGTAGGTGAATATAATTTTAGGCAAACAGCCTTCACTTTATTACGTTGTATCGAGAGTCGCTATTTATTTAAATGTCCTTCCGTACCATTCTGTACTCTGTGGTATAGGCTACTTTTTATCCTAGCTCTTCCCATGCAAACATCACCAATGGTACTGGTAGAACACGAATTGGCCACCCCCTTTCCTTTACTAATAATAACAACTCCCCCAGATCCGCGAGATGAAGCGCGTCCGCCGCTCGGGCCAAGCTGTGCTCCGGTCCCGAGACTTCTACTGCGCGATGTGCGACATGTTCGCGCCGGACGGGACCGCCCACCGGACCGCCATCGGGCACCGCAAGCTCAAGAAGTACCTCCATCCGAGCTGTGCGCTGTGTCGCGAGGAGCTGCCCACGCGGATCGAGCTGGACCAGCACCGGTTGACTCCCACCCATCTGAGGAACGTCCAGGATAGGGATCACGAGTCGCTGGATAAGCCGAAGGCGGAAGGTGAGTGGTGATACCGTACGCCCTGTTTTTAGACATGGAATTGGCTGGGATTAATCCCAACGAGTCTCTGGTTCGAATCCCACAGCGACCATGTACTAAATGAGGAAGACTTTTGTCTTCAGCTGGGTATCCTGGGGTCCCCGTGAAGTTATAAAAATAACAGTGTGATATGATAATTAATCTGAATTTTCACGGCGCTTCCACTGGATTTTATGGATGCGCCATTACGGATGGCTAATAAAATTATAATTTAAACATTGATGTAAAACTTTTTGAAAGAATATACCAAAACAAAAGAAAAAGCGTCCGCACTTCCTCTAAAAATAACAGATATTTACCTCTGTTAAAGAAGTGACACCTGTTCTGTTTAATATGGACATCTGGCTGCAAGTGGACAATGTTACTAGTGTCTCTGGCCACATCGCAAGGTATAAAAGCCGTGAAGGTATGTTTGTGTTGATAATGAAAGGTTATTAAAATGTCCGCCATAAACGCTTCTAACACGTAATCATGGCTTTCGGTCTGTATTTCATGTTCCGTGTCCTCCCTGCAGTAATGGTGCTGTCTACCCTGGCGATGGAGCAGTCGTACATCCGCGAGGACCGCCCGCAGAGACGTCCCCGCCGCAGCGACAAGAACGCTGATGATGCCAAGGAGGGCGAGGTGAGTCGTGGCATAGTAGTATATTATGCTACTTAATCTCCACTACTTAACTCCAGGATACCATCATTAGATCAGGATCTGATGATGGGATCCTGGAGAAATCGAGAACTCTTAAAATTTTATATGCACACTTGAAGCGATTTGGGGTTTTTTATAGTGACTTGTGCATTTGCTTTCGGAAAACACATTATGGTTTTGAAGGTGGTTTTTTATATTCATCAGAAGTGGTTATACTTATACAATTTTTTATCTGACCTTCCGGATTAATCAAAAATACTATAGTTGCGATTTACCAACGCGTGCGTGTAGATACGGATGGGTTCTAGGCTACTACGTGTGGGGCGGGCTAGATCTGTAATACGTACTCCATCATGGTTTCGGTGCAATGTGATAGTAATTCGATGGTTGTTGCGTTTTCCCACTCTCCACCTTAAGGACTATTGGTCAAGGTCATCTTGTATCTGTCAAAAATATGGCAAATCTTAGTTAAGATGTCCTTGACCACCGCCCCTTAAATGACCAAAACCATTGTCCAACAGGAGCAGGAGTCCGAGGCGGCCAAGACGGAGGAAGCTGGCGACACGAAACCGCCGGAGGACGACAACAAGATTCTGAACTACAAGGAGGGCGACGATCTGACCAAGTTTACTTACGACATGTTGCCGGCTTACAGGTATCATTATATTATTGACTTTCCGATTTATTGATATATTTCGAACAATATAAAATATAGCCTACGTCACTCGGGGATATCGTAGCTTTCTATTAGTGAAAAAATTTTTAGAATCGGTTCGGTAAGTTTATTCATTACAAACAATTAGGGCGTCGGTGGTCGAGTGGGTAAGACAACTGAAAAGCCGCGGGTTCGATTCCTACATCCGACAATGTACCAATGGGTTTTTTATAATAAAAAATATAATGTACATTATCCGACAAACCGGTACAAAGAGGCTTTTCCATCTACCTATATACCACAGCTTTTTTGTAGCTTATTGAAAATTCAAATTAAAAATTAGTTTATGATTTTTTTATTGGTCAAAAATAATAAAATTATTATTATTTTTAATGTTCAATAAGCTAGAAAAACGCGATGTATACAACCAATTGAAAAAATAACGCTATTTTATTTATTTATTGATTCACATATAGGTACATTACATCTGCTGCCTATTAAGGCGTACAATATTTTATCCTATGTCACAATAATATAATATTTAACAATTCTACAATAATAATAATTAAAAAAAAACAATTAAAATTATATAAATACCCACCACAAACAGTCAAAGAAATTGCAATATTATTCATTGAGATATTTTGAATAAGAGATTAAGAGGTTGAATAAGTAACTATATGCTAATTTACAGTGACACAGGTGGATTATTTACAGAGAAATTGGGAATAGTTTATCCCCCATACAAATTATGGATATAGGACTCGGTGCTTAGCATTTTTTTTGGAACGATTGGGAATCGAACACAAGACCTCCCGGTTACAAAACCACGCTTTACCAATTAGGCTATCGACTCCTTTTTGCACACTTCGCCTCGTATACTGCGCCCTGATGGTGATATTAAAATATTTTCACACTTCACATGTTATCGTAATACTAATGTTATACAGTCGTGCCCGCGGTGTGGGCGAGTCGTTCCTGGAGGAGTTCAAGTGTGTGCAGTGTCGCCTGTGTCGCAAGCTGCTCGACTCGCAAGAAACGGCCGCCGTCCATCTGAAGACCTGGCGGCATCATCAGCTCTACGTCAAGATGCTTAAGGAGAAGAGCGGCGTTGAGGTGAGATAGATACACTTTTGGGTAAAGGCACAGTATTGCTAAACTGGTGACTCCGAACGAGAATTACTTTTTTTTACGGTTCCGTAGTAAAACAACGCGCCCCTATACGATGGTTCAGTCCGTCCCAGTCTTTTTCGGGGTGAAGGCAATGAGCCAATACTAATGGCGTAGTATCGCCATCTCTTTCACTCAATATACAGATGACAGAGATAGCAAATATTTCTGTTCCAATCCACAGTCAAGTAATCCTTAATGTTGTTAGGTTCGGCCCTAAGTTTTATTTCCAGACTCTTATTAAAGAACGTAGTGATTGCTAGTTACTTACTAACTTGTCGTGACTCGTGCCCAACCACTGTGTTAGCAATAAGCCGGCATAGTGAAGGTGACAAACGTTGAACCATTGTGCACTCTTGTTTGTCACCTCCATAGCCACTTTCCGCCATTGTGTGTCCCCAGGTCCCCGAAGGCGGTAAGCGGTCCGCGACCGACGCGACACCAGGCGACGACAGCTCCCCCAAGCGGCGCAAGACCGACGACGAGGAGAAACCGGATGATAACAATGGTAATGTATTGTGCTCTTGTGATGTTATTTGTTTTGAAGAGTATTCATTTATACCAAGTTACAAGTTGATACGCGCAGGGAATACGATTTTCCATACCAATGTTTTCACCCCATTTCACCCCCTTGGGAATTGATTTTCGAAAAATCCTTTTTAGTGGAGACGCCTCGTCATTTTTGTCCCATACAAATCAGATGTTTAGTTTTTCCAGTTTTATGCGATAAGATAACAATATATTCTAAAGTTTCTAATGGAAAGAAAATAACTAAAATCAGTTACATCTAAGTTTTATGAAGCCTTGAAAATGCTCAATTTCACGCGTATTTCAAATTTACTAATTTACAATTTTCTCGACATTAAAAGATAGATAATTTCACATACTTTAAGAATACACTAACTAGAATTTGATATCTGTTATAGTTTTTGTAATAACATAGAAAAGCCGCAGTCTTTTTTGTGTTTTTCGAAATACCGATTTTGTTGAGAAATCGTACTTTCTCATGTTTCTGGGTGAATATTGGTCTATCCTATCTTATCCTTGGTTACCTTATCGATTTTAATAGTAGTCCATCTCGCTCATATCTTTCTCAAGACATATGGACAAAATAAGCCGCTCGTTGCGCTGTGATGCGTCGCCTCAAGGAATATGTCTTCAAAATTTCACATATATATATCTTCAGTGGCTTGGGCTATGCGTTGTATGGCATGCAGTAAATTACAATCATTTATATTATATGTTGCGGCTTCTTAGTGGACTGTAGACCTGGAGACAGGAAATAATATATGGAAGTCCTGGGCAGTTGTGGAACAAGATATTTCTGCCCAGTAGATGTGCACTAAACCTGTGAGCTCTGACGTTGCCGGGGGACCTCCAATCTCGTAATCCAGGTTGCGGCGCTGGCATGCAGTAGGTCTTTTCAGCTGGATCTGTTTACTCACTAGCCGGCCGCTGTTACTTAGATGAACCTTTGTGCGGATTGCGATGCGTGCGTGTGCTAGGATGTTGAAATTGAAATCGTTGGTATGCCCGTTCATACAGCCAGACGCAACAAACTGGCGCAAACATATAAGAATTCTCTATGTTCCCAATCTCTTCCAGATATGGATGCCGAGGGCGATGATAACGGCGATCAGGGCGACAACGAAGAGTACCACGACGACGACGACAACAACAGCTGGCAGGGCGCGCTCGACGAGGTTCTTGAGGATGATGGGGTCAATGGGAAGGATCAGGATCGTATGTATACTCCATAACGGGGTTAGGGACGTTCTAGATCGCCATTACACTTGAAACGGCTGAATTAACTATTTTCCTAGAGCTCTGTCTCGTCTGTGCGTCTCTCTGTACCCTTTTCTCGCAAAAACTATTATTAGGGTTCCGTCCGAATTATGAATTCGGGCGTACTAATCCATGGGCGAGTTAATTGGGAACATACAATAGACCTACAATTCCTTAGATATATGAATTTATATCATTTGTATAGCACTGTACTGGTGAATAATTATTGATGGAATATAGAAAAGAAAGGAGTACGTACCAATTACGCCTGTCTTCTCGCTTCAGCCAGCTGGCTATATAGTATCTGCCGTGGAGCCTTCTTGCACGTTTTGACACTGTTATATATTTAGTTAATTTATTTGTTTTTTACCGTCGCGGACAACCTCTCGACGCGACACGAAAATCAGTAGTACAGGAGTGGGTAGGTGGAAAACGGACCGAAAGGTATATTCACCAATAAGTACCATACAACTATTGAACGGATTTTGTTGCGGTTTTTACTATGGGAAGTATAAAACGTGGTCCACATATCATGTTTAGGAGCTGAACATTAACAGTAGCTAGTTTTCATGGCGTATGCTGTCCAATCCTTCAAAGATAACAAAATGATGTAGGAGAGAATTGTGTAGAATAAAATTATCTATAAAACAGTCCGCGGTAGCATATATAAATGTCTAATAGTTACGTAGGTATTCCAATTGTTTACACTAAAAACACTAGAGACCCTGTCTATTTAAACGCTCAAAGTACACGTGGCACTTCCAGAAGCCGAAGAGATGGCCCCGGTCGAGGAGCCGCTAGCGGAGCCCGAACCCGAGCCGGTGGTGGAGCCAGAGCCGGTGGTGGAGCCCCCGCCGGTGGTGAAGACCCCGCCGGTCGTCAAGAAAGCTGCCGTCGCGGAGCCGACGTCGGCCGCCAAGAAAACGCCGCCGACACCGCAGACGAGGTACAACAGGGGACGCGGCCGTGGACGGAAACGGTTCTAGATTCTTTGGGCCCGGAGTCTCAGACAACGAATCGAAGATAGTATTCATGCATCAAAACCATGCCTCAGTAGTCATTGTAAATAAGAATAGGCGTGATCTTGCGCCTTATTGTCACGTTTGATACGTCAAAAAAGGTAGAAAGGGTAAAAATAAGATACAATAAATATTATTGTTCCTCTTATTTTATTGTGGCTCCACCAATGTTAATGGCAAGTCTTCACAACTATCAGAGCGCGGGCGGGATTAAACCGGATTCCCCATCATGTCACGGCGGAGCGCGTACGTCGGTCGCCATGATTATTAATTACTTGCAATAGTTTCCGGTACATCTGGCCGCAGTCAAGATCACGCCTGTTCTTTTTGAAACTCGTAGTATGTGCGTGCATGGTTTTAGTTGGTCTGAGCTCCGAGTGCCGTAATCTTCACACTCATTGAATAGGATAGGATGATTATTTTGTGATGGCGGGTGCATGTGCATTAGCTTTTATATAAACATATAAAAATCACAGAAAAAAGCACTTTCAGTTATTCCCGAATTTTCCGGGCAATATTTTCAATTTTTCTTTCCCTATAAACCTTATTCAGACTATTACGGACATATAAAAAATTGCCAAATCGGTCCAGCCGTTCTCGTGTGATGCCCTTACCAACGAACAGCATTTAGTTTGTATGTAAGACATACATATATAATAGGGTCAATGATCATTTAGATTATCAAAAAATATATGAGAAGTATTTTTTCTTTTGTCAATCAAACAAAAAATGACAGAGATGAAGCGCGTCAAAGTTTGGGAGTGGGGGCTGGTGACGTCACGCCTTGCTAAAAATTGTACTAAGGCGTGACGTCACGCGGAACTTTATCGGGCTATATCTTCATCATTGTTTGTTTAATTGACAAGAAAAAATACGTGTCCAATATTTTCTGATAATCTATCTGACGGACTAATTAGAATTTTTTAGTCATCATGCCTATTATTTTTGACAGCACCCGCCATTTCTAAAAACATCGACCTATAATTTTGTTAAGGGCCCAAGGATCTAGTGGCTTACTCTTGACTCCAACTTCAATTTCGCGGCAATCGTAATCTCAATCCAATGCATAACCAGCGTCAAATAAGTTGAGCCCTGACGCATCAAGTTATCACTGCGGTTTCATACGATTGGTTCAACTTGTCAAAATTAGTTATCGATTCTAACAAAATTACGTCTAGAACGTCAAAAGTAAGACATAGTTTTCATTTCATTTATAACTGAATTTGTGAAATTTTAATTTCTATTATTATTCATGTTTTCAGTCCAGTTATTGGGCCCTTTTTAAAGTTACCTATTCAATTGAGGAGTGTGAACCGAGAGTTAGCAACGGATTTGCTTAAGAATCCGAGATTTTTTGTTGTATTTGTATTGGATATTAATATCTTGACATTTACGTTGCTAACTCTCCCTCTACGTTGGGATAATGATATTGGAATAAAATCTGAAAGAGATGCAATGAAGATTTCGTGTATTTTCCGTTTCTTTCTCGCTCGTGCGGTATATAAATCGCGACACACGGTTGCTTATTGTATTGTAAATAATAACCTCCGTGCTAGAAACGTGTGGTTTATGCTGTATAATTATTTTTTTTTATTGGCGACCTCAATGACGCCAGACGTCATCAGTCCTACGATATTTTTTCAACAAAAAGAAAATTGCACTTATTATTATATTCCTTATTAACATTAATTGGTGGGTAGTTTGTAATGTTAGATATAGTTTTTGTCTAGATTTAGTTTCGTAGTTTAGCATCCTAGCACAGGACCATTATATATCATAGGACTTATAATATATGTAGTGCGCGTCAAACAACTACGACGGTGGGCATAGGGAAGAGCCATGTACAGCTCGATTCAAATTTTATGGCGGTTCGGAACATCGCGCGAGACGATGCGCAGTGCACGATATTAGGTATATAGGCCAGTCTGGCTATTTTGAAATATGGAAATTTTTCGTAACCGTTATACAGCAAACGAAGATATGTAAAAAATCGGAAATATTCCGTAGAATTCAATGCACTATTTTTAAAACAACTGACATTAGGGGAACTTATATAAAATGGCGGCCAAAGTTGTTAAAAAACACTTTATTTCGCTTTTAAAAAAAAAGTCTTTATTTAAAAAAAGTTTAATACACAAATTGTGGAACTATTTATTTCGGATCGGTCTAGCCCGGTCCGATGTCAATAAATTGTAAAACATATTATTTATTTTAAAAAAGCCGTACAAAAGGTGCGTCGGTGGCCGAGTGGTTAAGACGTCTGGTATTAACTAGGCAGACCCCGAGTTCGATCCCGCATCCCGGCCATGTACCAATGGGTTTTTTAATTAAAAACTTATGTACATAATCCGACAAACCACACTTAGAGGCCTTTCCATCTAAATATATCTCAACAGAACTAGCCACTCGTTAGATATAGCCTCACAAATACCATCGGCTAAACGAGGGGGATCTTGGTCTTCCGCTGGGTACCCTGGAACCGTAACACGGTTTCGGGAGCTGTAAGGCGGCAACCCGTGAAGAAAAAAAAAATGCATTATTTTTAAACGCCCGTATCTCTTTGAAAAAAAAATGCAACCGAAAAATGGTGAAAATGTAGCCCTAGATAAGCCAAAAAAGAGCGTATTTGCAAATTTGAAAAAAAATTTAAAAGATTTTGCAAAAATCTGATTTTTCTAAAAAAAAGCAATTTTTTTAAAATTCCAATAAATCACAAATCTGGGCTTAAAATTTATAAACTATTCCCAATTTCTCTGTAAATAATCCACCTGTGTCACTGTAATTTAGCATATAGTTACTTATTGAATATATCTAAGTGAAATAGCTCTTATTTTTTCAATGGGTTTTATTGAATAGGAAATATGGGTAGTTTAACTTTGCCCCTGCTGTCTCTTTCATAATTTATCACAAAACTCAAAATTTTTTTAAAAGCGCTGTTATACCATTACCCTTCAATTATATATGTCGAATTTTTTGGTAGCTTATTGAAAATTTAAAATAATAATTATTTTATTATTTTTGGCAAATTAAAAAACCATAAAATATTTTTTTTTATGAATTTTCAATAAGCTACAAAAAAAAGCGATATATATAATTGAAGACTAATGGTATAAGAGCGCTTTAAAAAAAATTTAGAGTTTTGTGATAGATTATGAAAGAGACAGAAGGGGCAGAATAATCCTTTATTCTACCACCCATATTTCCTATTAAATAAAACCAATTGAAAAAATAACGACTATTTCACTTAGATATATTGAATAAGTAACTATATGCTAAATTACAGTGACACAGGTGGAGTATTTACAGAGAAATTGGAAATAGTAATATCTCCATACAAATTCCCAGTATAGGACCCTTAATAGTTGCCGTTATATGTGTGAGTATTGCGCGCTTCGTTAATTGATCGGTAATATGCGAAATATCGATAAAAAAATCGGTTTCTTTTTTTTGTTCCAAAAACTTAATTTATCTTTAATAGTTAAACTTGTATAAAATTGACGTTTACGCGATGTTATAGCTGGTGATTTTCTGCAAATTTAAAAAAACAATTTTTTTTTCTCACCGGCCTTCTGGAGCTAAGATTTTTTTTTTCTTGAAAAAGATCCTGTGGCGCCGTTTTTTAATATTAATAGCTAAAATTTATATGAGTTAAAGTTCATTATTTATAGTTGAAATAAAAAAATAGCGGTGGAGTACGGGGGGAGAGCCGACCGAGGTTGCATGAACATGAGCGACTGTCGCGACGCGGTTCCTGCATTTTCCCGAAAAATACCCATTTTTCGACCGATATTTCGCATATTACCGATCAGTTAATGAAGCGCGCAAAACTCGCACATGTTACGGCAACTATTAAAGAAAATTTTAAGCATAGACACGATTATAAAAAGTCACGGGTTTATGAGTTATAGGAATTTAAAAAAAACATATTTTTTTCGAAAAATCAAATTTCTGCAAGATCTTTTTAATATTTTTAAAATTTGAAAATACGCTCTTTTTTGGCTTGTCAAGAGCTACATTTTCACTATTTTTCAGTTTCACAATTTTTTTTTTCAAAGAGATACGGGCGTTTTAAAATAATGCGAATTTTTACGGTTTTTTTTTAATATATAATATATTTTACAATTTATTGACATCGGACCGGACTAGACCGATCCGAAATAAATAGTTCCACAACTTGTGTATTAAACTTTTTTAAAACAAAGCTTATTTTTTTTTAAAACGAAATAAAGTGTTTTTTACCAACTTTGGCCGCCATTTTCTATAAGTTCCCCTAATGTCAGTTGTTTTAAAAATAGTGCATTGAATTCTACGGAATATTTCCGATTTTTTGACATATCTTCGTTTGCTGTATCTTGATTTTGTTCCAAAAAATTTACACAGACTGGCCTATATGCGGGACGTACAAGGACGGGGCGGCGGGACATACCCCCGCCCAAATTATTTTCGACCTGACTGTACCTGCGCGTAATCGCACTCGCAGCTAACATCCGAACCGCCATAAAGTTTAAATCTATCTATACCCGGGCGATGCGACTTGTGTCAAATTTTGAGTTAGAGTCTTGCTCGATATTCATACCGTAAATATATGATACTTTTAAAGAAAAAGAAAAGAATATTTTTCACAATATTTATCTATATAATTTTTCAAGGATGTTTTTTTTTATTAAAACCAATGATTTAGCCATCATTTTAGGGGAGGTAAACGCCTAGTACTAACGCACGTACCACTGTATTTTTCTGTCGTTTTATTGTTACATTATATGATGATTATGCTAAAATAAAAACATGCACTATGTTCCCGCAAATGAGACGTCCTAGATCGCCTTTTCCATTTAAAACATCTTAATTTAACTATTTTTCTAGAGCTTGGCGAAAGGGGGAGCCCGTCCATATGCTTAATACTCTAAGGCTAATGGCGAAAAATACATTCGATTTATAAAAACCGTATTGTAAAAAGCGCCGTCTATTGATAATCTGTTTAACTTGCATATTGTAACTAATACACTTATATAAATGGCTACATACAACAATTCAACGTCTATGAGTAAAAGGAATACTCCCCAACGCACATAGTTGGAAAGTTGTATATATGCCAATCTATTAAATATTTTCAATGGCGCGATACATGTTTCAATGAGTTAGTAACGGTGCGACATCTATCGACGCGACGCGATGTGCCGCCACACACTATATTAATTTTATTCCCACGGGCTATTTAAAAAAAAGACATTCTGGTATATTTTTCTTACATTTCCGATAATTTTATTGTTTGTCTGCACAGTTTGGCGCGTACTCAATACATGTACTTCAAAGTACACTAATTAGAGATTATCTTTTTCAGCCATTATTTTATTTTGGTGTTGTACTTTTAGGGGCGTTCCCAATATGTCTATCGCCCATTTAGGCATGCGTGGCGTATGCAAGTCTGTCAATTACATACAGTGAACAAGAAAACGCAAAACTATTAACATATACTAGACTTATAGCAAAGATCTGTCGTAGTTTGTTTTGTAATAAATGCTTAAAGATATCACGTTGTGTAAACCAATAAAAATGAAGTTGACTCGAGGAGCGTCTTTGAAAGGCTTGTATGTAATTGACAGACAGATTATTGGGAACGGCAGTTAGTAATTAAAGTTTGTTCCACTTATAGCTGTCTACATAGGTACTTATTATTACTATATTTTGTGTAAGCAATTCAAATATATTATAATCAATCTTAATATTGGTGGTTTTATTTGTGAATCTTTTTACTACCTAGTTTATAGTTTGATCAACCCTAGATTACTTTAGTAATATAATGATGACATCAGTCACTTTTATAAGGAGAAAATAAACGTAACGCATCAGCGTAACGACTTGATTTTACTTTGTCAATATAACTGATTTTGAAAATTTTATTTCGTTTATATCATGTTTAATATATCTATTAATCACTAGCGGACTCGGCAGACGTTGTCCTGCCCAAACGTTGGCTTGCCTGCACTACCACTACCACTACCCCTACCACTACCCCTACCCCTACTCCAACCACTACTATCATATGTCCGTCTCCTGGCACTAAGCTACCTCCCACCAATTTTCAGCCAAATCGGTACAGCCGTTTTTTAGTTATAAATAACCTACCTGGCCTACCGACTCTGGAATTAACACATTTCCGTGGTAGAAAGTAAAATACAGCGCCATCTATTGACGTTTGCAAATACATTTTAGTACACATATAAAACTCAAGATGACGCCATATATTCACAATTAAAATTTATAATTTTAACTACCCCTACCACTATCCTATGTCCTTCTCCTGGCTCTAAACTACCTCCCTGCCAATTTTCAGCTAAATCGGTTCAGCCGTTTTCATGTTATGTCGTGACAACGGAAAACGGGTTTCATTTTTATATATATATAGATTAGATATTTAAACATATAGTAAACAGTGACATACAATTTTCATAATTGCATACACATAAGTTTTATGAAGCCCTGAAAGTCTTCAATATGTCGTTTATTTTATATTGTGAGATCCCAGACTTACGTGATAAGGTGGAAAAAAATCATGCTAACTTACTTCAAAGTAGGAAGGCTGGCTTTTACATATTATGTCTTATGATATTGTTATAAACAAACATATACAGTTGCCAGACACTTCTTGTGGGCCATAACTTTTAACAGACACTTTAAAAGTCGTAAAAAAAGTGCGGGAACTTACGTCATTTTAGGAAGGCTGAATTTTAATATTTTCCACTGAGCCAGACAAATCTGACGGGCTAAACATCCTCCCAGACTCAAAAGTTTCGCTGTGCGAGAACATATTCAAGTCAATTCAATATTATTTCTATTTTAATTTTATTATATTATTTATTTATTCATAAAAACTAATAATAATTTAAGTTTTAAAAGCCCGTTTTTTTAGAAACTGAAAGTGAACTGTGCTTATAAAGGATATTTGGGTAAATCCTTCTTTATAAAAGTAAATATTATGAAATTAAAATTTATAAATTATTATTGTATATTCTAGATAATTTCTTATATTTTAAGAAAACATTAACTACAACTTGCTTTTTTTGTATTATATAGTCTTATATTTAATTTAAGTATTAAAATTAAATAATTCTAGATTATGTGTATTAAAATCTATTAAATACATTTTGATGAGAATGTTAAATCTATGAGGACAATTCAACCATTGTTTCTAATGTAAAATGTTGATAGATCTTCAAAAGGGGCAGCTATGAACATAAATATAGCAGGCCTTTGCAAATTTTCACAAATATTTATTTACCTACCACTCTGGGAAAAGGGCTTTGAATTTCCTTATATTTTGAAAACTGGCATGTTGGATACTTTTGACTAAATGCAAATGAAGATCTCGACTGTGGAGCCAACTTTCATCCCCCATTATACACCCCCTTAGAAATAATATACAGCCTATGTATGCTATGTCCACCCTGAAGGTCCATTCTAAATATTGGTGAACAAATTTTTGAAATTGGATGAGTAGTTTCGGAGATTCCTCCTACATCCAAACTCTGTGGATTTTTTGTCTTAGATATTGCACATGCATTAACTATAATTAATTACATCTATTAAACCACCCTTTATTGTAGACGACACTACCAGCCACACCCAACTAAATTATACTTTAAAACAGGAAATTACTACTATCACTAGGCTGTTAAAAATGGTCTCGCTTTAACATTTGAGTATCCATGCGCTTTCTTTTTTGTATTGCCAATCTAAAAGAGTGCCCGATCTATGATCTGCTTACAAGTTGACTGATGGACACAAATTGTTTGGAACTTTTTTCCTTTTTTTTCTTTACGGGTCGCCTTACAGTTCCCAAAACCGTGTTTCACGGTCCCTAGGTAACTAGGGAAAGACCAAGTCTCCCTCATTTAGCTGATGGTATTTGTAACGAGTGGGTAGTTCTGTTGAGGTATTTATGGTAAACATTATACATACATATGTCAGATTTTTTATGTTTAGTAAATTAAATAACAATAGCATTAATTATAGAAATGTATTTTAAAAAATAACTACTTAAACATTAATTCTTTTTCATTAACTTCAGCAACAATTTGGTATCTGATATTTGGGTTTTCTGTCGTTTCTTCTGTTTTTCCACAGGCTTAATCTTGGTAGCATTGGTAACTTTCTGTGGTTTAAGTGATGGCTTAATTTTCCTCTTTTTTAAAGATTCTGTTGATACATCTTGTGCTGTTACTTGTTTAACAAGGGTGCTGTCACCAGACAGAGCTTCTTTTAAAACCTCCTTTTGAAACGTAACTTTTTTCTCAGCATTTAATTTCTTTTTCAATATTTTATTTGAGCCAGATTGGATTAAATTATGTTTTCTAGCGATTTTATTTAACGCCTTAAATTTGTTTTTACCAAACTTTACCATTTTTATAAGTAGGTTCAAGTTTATAGATACTCAAAGAAAATACTACTATTATTCTTAAGTAGGTATTTATAGTTTAAAACACAGTTTAAAATACGATAAAACACTGCGATAAAAATATAAATTCAATTCAACTCCTCCCAAAACCAAGTTACTCTATGCTAGAGATGGGTAGTTAATGTATGAAGGACAAAAAAGAACTACTTCACCTACACAGAAGCAATATATCTTTAGTTCACTTTAGTACATTATATATCTTTTAGTTCTTTACTTCACTATAGTACCTACACTCTCGCTGAACGATTGAAGGAATGTAGTATCTCGCTTTTTCTTTATAAATGAAGAAGCGAAATACATGCACGACATAAGCATGACAGGTCAATAGGAGTCACGCGAATTTGGTGCCAAAGTAAACGTTATCATATTTGAAATAAAGTACAATTATTTTTGACTACAAAAAGTTTGTACATACCAAATTGTTTTAAATGAAAAAATAATATTATAGACAAATGTACAATAGGTAATTTTATAATTATGTATAGGGCAGAATTTTTAACTTATACTTTGTGCGAGACCCGTGAAGTTGCGTTTTGATTTATTTTTTTGTCGTTTTTGATCAGTGAGTTATAGGTACTAGAGAAGACGCTACCCATCACTCCTATGTTCCATTCAATTGCGGCGATCGCGCCGCACTTCACACAGTCGCTTGCTAGCTGTTGAGCAGTTATACGCTAGTGATTGTTTTTAATCGAAAAAATTTGAAAGTCATATTATATGCCGTGGTGTGTGTTGAAATATTGCACTAATAATTCAAGGAATACGGCGAAGTGTAAAGGAATAACTTTCCACCGTTAAGTAACTAGGTATAATCATTTTAAAATTAAATACGAACATGAAATTTATCAGAGACGCATGTTGTGTCATTCGACATAGACTAAAAACATTCAGAAGTGAAAATAGGTAGAATTGGTTGACGTTCCCGTATATAGCGGAAAATAATACAATATATTTTCTACGCAGATATTATTGTTTGTGTAATATGTTATCTACACTTCTACACTAATATTATAAAGAGAAAAGATTTTTCTATTTTTGTCTGTAATGATGAACTCAATACTACTGGACCGATTTTAAATGTTTTTCACCAGTAGAATGTATTATTATCGCTGAGTAACGGAGGCAATATTTTATACTAGCGGCTTGCCCCGACTTCGCCCGGGGTAACAATTGTATCCACTAGTAAGAAACTACTGGACCAATTTAAAAAAGTATTTCTCCAGTAGAATGCTATAATATCACTGAATAAAATAGATATGTTTTATATGATATATAATTGTTACCCCGGACGAAGTCGAGGCAAACTGCTAGTTTGTAATAAAATAGTTTTGAAATTTGTGGTATTTTGTCTATTGAAGGTTTCCACGCCCTAGCCAAGAAACAAGAGAAAGATGGATAAAATTTGTCCAAAACAACCGCAGTGAAGAGACCTGGTTACCATCCAAACATAGTTATATATTATGTTCATTGCATTTTTATTACATTATTAAATACATAACAAAAGCAGGAAAGAACATTTTATCCAGTAAGAAGTATTTACATCTTTAGTTCATTCTTTTAATCAACCGAGCACTTTGAATCACCGAATACATTTGATACGGGCTATAATTAACAAATATACAACAATTCGCTTGAAACATGAAGCTAAAACTGATCAGAATATTAATTATTACTTATTAATAAGAGTGAAATTGTTTAAGGCAATGTAACTAAATCATAACAGTCACCATTTCACCACGCTCTCTTCTTATGAAAATATTGCTTATACTCAATATGCTGAAGAACTCAAGTTACAACAAAAACAACTAGCGGCTTGCCTCAACTTTGCCGGGGTAACTATTATATACAATAGGAAATATAAAATATAGCCTATGGTATTCAGTATACATTATATGATAGGTTGAAACTGTATTAGGCTTAGTTATTATATTAGTTAGCTTTTTTAATGAGTCGTTCTTAGTCTGTAAGTTTCCTTAAATACAATAAATAGCGTTCTACAGGTGAAATAACTTTTAGAATCGGTCCAGTAGTTTTTTACTTGGGGATATAAATGTTACCCCGGGCGAAGTCGGGGCAAGCCGCTAGGTATTATAAAATTAAACTTATGTTACTCAATATATAATATATATATATATATATTTAGAAATATTTTTTTAAATCAGTCCAGTAGTTTAGATTTTATTCATTACAAACAAAAATACAAATCTTGTACAAATGAGCTTGTTAGGTATGTCCTTTCTGTAAGCGTAGTTAGTCTATATTAAGCATGTTGTTGTAGTACGTTGAACGAAATGCGTAAGCGCCATGAAATTCACGGCGCTTTCGACCTTTTGGTCGCGAGAAAACTACATCCTAGAAGCGATCTAGCGCTGTGTGTTTATACCGTTTGGTTACTCGACTAGCGACTAACAAGCGCTTCAGCGAACTTAAGTTTTATTTTTTATAGAAATGAAGCATGCCTTTTGTCTATTATAGCTCCTCTAGTACCTATATCTCAATGTTTTTGATTGCTTATTTCTATATTTATTATTACTAAAGAGAAATATAATAATCACGTACTAAATGACGGGTATTTTTCTTTGACTCAAATACTTCTTATGGTACGATTAGTTCCCGTGATCTAGTGAACTAAATGAACTAAAGAACTAAATGAAGGATATAGTTCTTTGTACTCAAAAGATATGTATCTCTCTTTTCTTTTTAGTGACACACTTTGCGCAACTCTAGATAGGCATAGAGTCTATGCCCAAAACATTAGAGGGTCGTTTTTTTGACTAACCGTTTCAAGAATGTAATGTAACGAGCGAACGCTTTTATGCCAGAAGGAAAAACAGTTTTAAAAAAAACATGTTTCGGCGATTCAACTGTAGGTACAACCAAATAATTTTTAAAATCGATTCTGTAGTTTCAGAGATTACCTCTACATCAAATCTTATAAACTGTACCTCTTTATAATATTAGTATAGATTAGATACATGCACGCATAACACATACTTTGGGGTTTCGTGTTATCATATTTAGAACCGCGACATCTTTCGTTTCGACTCAAAGGCCAAACCGACGAATCCATACAGGGCCAGGCAGGGAAGGAATGCACGGCCCGAGTGTGTCCAACAGCATAATGGCCGACCCAGCAGTTTGCTCGTCATTCTAGTGATGGACATTCTCGGGCCATGCATTCCTTTTTCATCACCGATGACAGTAGTTTCTATGCAAACAATAAATAGCTAAAATAATTGTTCTAAGTTTCCTCATTCTGGTCAAAATAAAAGATGTAGCGGGGGGTCCTATGTATGCTAACCACAAAAATAAAATTCTACCAAAAATATTTCCGAGGCGGTTTTGAAAAAGAAATTGGTTTGCTGTTCTTTTAAAATGGACCATAACGCTGTATAGTATATACATTGGACTGATATTGTACAGACTCTCGAATCAACGGGTTCAGTTATTCATGGGTTCTAAAGAGCCGTTGTTTTCGATACGCGAAGGTATCGAAAACAACGGCTCTTTAGAACCCATGAATAATAAAAATATGGCTGAATCCAATTTCAAATAATAACAATCCTTTTGGGGTGAGGAGATTTTGTATAAATAAACTCACGTTTCCAGGATTAACTTAGATTTACCATATTTTTGACAGATACAAGATGACTGAGAGCCAAGGGTCCTTAAAGCCTATTACAACATCAGAGGCTAGACAGCAATACGTCACAAGTGAATTTTGATGTAAATATATATCTATATTGTACCTAAAGAGACGTGCTTATTTCTTCCTTGTACCTACCTCCTATATTGATTGAAGGCAACGTAGGTAGGCACAATCGCCGAGCATATATGATAGGTGTGATGAATATAAAAGAAGCGAAAGAGGTGTGTCATGATCGTAGCAAATGGAATTCGATTGTCTGTTTTGAATCTTTGGTTAAAAGGCGTGGTGACAGATAGTTTCATAAAAATGCGTAATGGAGCAACCGACTTTCGTATTCAATATTACTAATAATATGGGATATTTTTTTAGTATGGCAATATTTATAAATATATTGCTGTTTCATGTGCGGCCACGCCATGGCTAAATCTAGTAGTCATTCATCTGAGATTCGGGTTGATTTGATACTCAAAGTTCGTGGACTCGTGGTTCCTTCCTTGCGTAGAGGAAGAATACCTATTCTCTGTCTACGCTTCCCTGCTACTTCCCTGCTATACTCTTTGGCACTGGGTTCCTTGCTGACAACAATGCTGACGTCTTGCTGACGTAGACTGAGTGTTTGCTAATAGTCTGTGTGTTTGCCACAGACTATTGATAACTCTGTGCTAACTTGTTTTTCGATCGCAATTTTTGCTCTGTGATCGCAATCGCAATATTTTATATGAACGAAGAAAAGACAGCTTATTATTAACTAAAAAATACCTAGTTTATGTGTGAACATACGATATGTCGAACAGAACAGCAGAGCCCGTTGTTGTAAAGCAGGAGCGCGAGCTTCAAGAGGATGTACCTTCGTTGGGCAGCTCTGAGACTCGGCAAATGGACGCCAGTTCTCAGGGACTGCTACTGGAATGTCTGGAATTCAAACTTGAGCCAGTCACAGACGAGTGCAGTGTCAAACAAGAAATAGATTTAGGTCCTACTGTATTGTACAAGCCACTCTCGTTCCCAGCATCGCAGTAAGTACTGTACCTGAGAGATAATGTTATTGGTTTCCTTCCCTTGGTAAAATTTTACAAGAAGACATCCTGAGTTTCTAGTGTTTTTCGACTTTATTACATTGTTGCTTACTTGAACTATTTGCAAGTCTCAGTAAGGTACAACTTATCGCCAGAGGCCACAAGCACAAGTTTGTAAGATAAATAATTGACGTTGATAAACATAACCTCTAAATTTTAAATTGAGTAGTTATTTGGTTTGGTTAGGGTTGTAAGCAATGTTCTAACAATGAAAGCCGAGCGAAGCTAAACGTAACGAGAAGTCTTTATATAAAACATTGATCCGCTAAATGGTTAAAACAGCCACTCAATTTGATGGCTAGGCAATTCATTAAATGGCGGAATTCAATTGAATGACTAGGCCGTTCGTTATATTAATTATGATATCTTAATGTTGAATATGTAGGCTGGTTGAAAGCTAGCTCTTTTAGAAACGGCTGAACCAAAAGCTGTCAGTTCATTTAAAATTCATTCAATTGATTTATTAACTCAGAGAGAATAAATAAATGTCATTTTAATTATTTTTTAAATAGAACTAGAACAACCTTTGTGTTATTACTTTTAAGAACATTGTTTTACTTAATTATAATTAAAGTACTTTAAATAGAGGGATTTTATATTCAACCCATATCTAAATATACTTTCTACTAAATTTTAACACCATCACTTTCTTAAATCAACAGATTCAAATAAAATAGTCTGGCTACCTAACATTCTCATTGTCACCCTAATAATACACATCACAATTTCATTTAACCAAGAGGCTGCAACATTCAGCCCTTATGTTAAACATTTCTTTCAACAAATATATTTGGCTAAGCATCCTTTAGCCATCCAATTGAGTGGCTGACTTAACCATTTAGCGGCAACATATACACAAACCTAACTTAACCAATTATTAATGAAAAAAAAAATTGTACATTCTCGAGACTTGAAGTATGTAATAAAGTGTAAAAACACAAAAAAGTTAACATGTAAAAATGAAATGTTGTCCATTGTTACAGAGTTTTTGAGCCATTGAAGAAGGAAGTCACTCAACCTGATGGTGAGTTGTATTTTATACAGAGATTTAGATTTAAGGACCTTAAGTGACCTAAAGTAAGGCCAACGAGGCGAGAGAAAGAATGTAAACAAACCGACCGCTACTGAGGTGCCTTATGTCTATGAGCAATTAGTATTTCCGTCCTTTTCTCTCGCACGCTACGTGAATCATAGTACTGGCCAGTAGGTACTGTATAAACAATTGGAACAGCTTTTTTCAGTGTTTTGCTGTTATAAATTATATTTGTTATCATTGATTTATTTATATGAATGGTTATTATATAATTTTATTAGTGTTTTTGTTACTTTCTTATTATCGTGAGTTTTGATTTTTAGGGTTCTGTACCCAAGGGTAAAAACGGAAACCCTATTACTAAGACTCTGCTGTCTGTCCGTCTGTCACCAGGCTGTATCTCATGAACCGTGATAGTTAGACAGTTGAAATTTTCACACATGATGTATTTCTGTTGTCGCTATAAAAACAAAATAATACCAAAATACAGAATAATATAAAAATTTTAGGGGGCTCCCAATCCCATACAACAAATGTGATTTTTGCTTGTTTTTGCTCGATATTGATAACGGCAGCAGGTAGACGCTTGAAATATTCACAGAATATTTAGTTATATATTCACTTTAAAAATAAATAGTTAAATTAAAATAAAATTAATATTTAAGGGGGGCTCCCAAGCTCCCATACAACAAACATGTTTTTTTTTTTGCCGTTTTTATAGATAATGGTACGGAACCCTTCATGCGCGAGTCGGACTCTCATTTTGCCGATTCTTTATTATGAAGCCACAACCTGGCAGCTCCAGACAACCTTTAAAATATCTTAACTCATAAACTTAACTATACTAGTTCAAGTGACAGTCTTGACACAGATGATGATGATAATGTAACAATGTAAATCGTATCAACCACTTTTATTATTAACGCCGTAATATTATGATCTCGAAAGTAGGGCGTTGGATTTGAAACCGGAGGTCCCGGGTTCAATGCCTACCCGTTAAGCCGGCTTTCTTCTATTTCTGTATATTAAAAGAAGTGGCACATCTAGGTCCATTAAGTGGCCTGTTCTGTTTAATGTGGGCAACTGGCAAAAACTGGACACTGTTACTTGTGTCTCTGGCCACACTGCAAGGTATCAAGGTCGTGAAGATGTGTTGTATAAAATTAAACAATGTTAAAGAAAATCTTCAAATAAAAAATGTTATTTGCACCTGAAAGTTTGTTTACTTTTATTGAACTTACAAACAATTTATTCATCAAAGGAAATATTAAAATCTCACACATTGCCGAGCATGCATGAAAGGTATGATGAGTGTGGCTGATTTAACCATTTGGCGGCGACATATATACAAGGAAGCAGACTAATAGTCCATGGTTTGTAATTTTTCATTGATACTAATATTTATCGTATTCATTAAACTTTCTTTCATTTCCCTTATTCTAGTTTTTGTTGAGCCAATTCATTTTGTATATTCTTTAACATTGCAGCAATTTCATCCATGGCGCCTTCTAGTGACCTCTTTTTTAAGTACAATAGAAAATTTTGTTATTGTCAGCTACTCGTCGGTAGAGGGCGCCAGCTGTTTTTTAAATTTATCTTTATAACTGCCAGAGGTTTATTTTATTTATCCAAAAATAATTGATATCGAACTTACGAATTAGTTTATCTTATCGTAATTAGATTAAATCCACACGAACAGTACGATTATCACATCAAATATCTCCTCATTAGCAATAATATGTCTGTTTGTTCAACGACACCAAGAATAAAGTTATTTTTTCACAATGTCTAACTGTAGCATCCAAACGGTTGTTTTATAGTTAATATTATTCACTGTTACTACAATTTCTTTAACTTTGTTATACTTATTTATACTTGTACCATTTTAAATTATTTTTTAAAGTTAAGAGCTCGTATTTTTAAACAGTTATTGACAACCTACAAACACAACCTACTACATAAGGACTAAATTGCTATTTGATGTCGTAAGCTGACTGTATGTACAAGTAGAGTAATTGTGTGTTGATAATTCTAAATTACTTTCTATTTGTTTAAGGTGAAGGTGAATGTGGTGAAGATAACAATCTCGAAAACGACTCTGCTGAATTAACAGTTTCTTGTACTGATGAGTTATCAAACAACTCAGTTTTAATAGGACACGCAGGAGAAATCCCGTATAGTTGTAGTTATTGTCAATATAAACCTTCGAGAAAATATGATTTCACTGTACACATGCGTAAACACACAGGAGAAAAACCATATAATTGTAATAATTGTCAATATAAATGTACAGTAAAAAAAAGTTTAATTCAACACATGATCCGTAAACACACAGGAGAAAAACCATATAGTTGTAGTAATTGTCAATTTAAATCTGTAACGAATCAAAATTTAGTTCAACATAATATTCGTAATCACATGGGAGAAAAACCATACAATTGTAGTGATTGTCAATATAAAAGCTCAACAAAACAAAATTTTCTTGAACACATGCATAAACACACAGGAGAAAAACCATATAGTTGTAGTTATTGTCAATATAAATGTTCAAGAAAATATGATTTCGCTATACACATGCGTAGACACACAGGAGAAAAACCATATAATTGTAATAATTGTCAATATAAATGTACAGTAAAAAAAAGTTTAATTCAACACATGCGTAAACACACAGGAGAAAAGCCATATAGTTGTAGTAATTGTCAATATAAATCTGCAACTAAACAAAGTTTAGTTCTACACATGCGTAAACACACAGGAGAAAAACCATATAATTGTAGTAATTGTCAATATAAATGTTCGAAAACATATGATTTCACTGTACACATGCGTAAACACACGGGAGAAAAACTATATAATTGTAGTATTTGTCAATATAAATGTACAGGAAAAAAAATTTAGTTCAACACATGATGCGTAAACACCCAGGAGAAACACCATATAGTTGTAGTAATTGTCAATTTAAATCTACAACGAAACAAAATTTAGTTCAACATAATGTTCGTAATCACACGGAAGAAAAACCATACAATTGTAGTGATTGTCAATATAAAAGCTCAACAAAACAAAATTTCGTTGAACACATGCATAAACACACAGGAGAAAAACCATATAGTTGTAGTTATTGTCAATATAAATGTTCAAGAAAATATGATTTCGCTATACACATGCGTAGACACACAGGAGAAAAACCATATAATTGTAATAATTGTCAATATAAATGTATAGTAAAAAAAAGTTTAATTCAACACATGATGCGTAAACACCCAGGAGAAAAACCATATAGTTGTAGTAATTGTCAATTTAAATCTACAACGAAACAAAATTTAGTTCAACATAATATTCGTAATCACACGGGAGAAAAACCATACAATTGTAGTGATTGTCAATATAAAAGCTCAGTAAAACAAAATTTCGTTGAACACATGCATAAACACACAGGAGAAAAACCATATAGTTGTAGTTATTGTCAATATAAATGTTCAAGAAAATATGATTTCGCTATACACATGCGTAGACACACAGGAGAAAAACCATATAATTGTAGTAATTGTCAATATAAATGTACCGTAAAAAAAAGTTTAATTCAACACATGCGTAAACACACAGGAGAAAAGCCATATAGTTGTAGTAATTGTCAATATAAATCTGCAACGAAACAAAATTTAGTTCTACATAATATGCGTAACCACACGGGAGAAAAACCATACAATTGTAGTACATGTCAATATAAATGTTTCAGAAAATATGATTTAACTTTACACATGCAAAAACACACAAAAGTATACCGTATAGTTGGAGTAATTGTCAATTAAATGTTCATGAAAATAAGATTTAGCTTTACGCATGCGTAAACAACATATTTTTTTATAGAGAAGACGATATGTGACCATGCCCACTGCCTGGTTATTAAGCGAAGGTGTTTGGTCCATGAATGCGCGCGACTGGCAGAACATAATACAGTCCGTCAGTCGTACGGGAAGCAAGAAAGACTGGAAGTTCGTTCCATTTTTTGACAGTGCGACACAGGAACGAGTCACTGAACTTTTTCGTTTGTATACAGAATGTGTTCACTGTGTGAGGATAAACCTTAGAACCCGGAATGTTTACGAAATTCCGCCCGGACGCTCCCCGGACATGGCAACCCTGCCTTTAGGTTATTGATGATGCGAATCGCTCTTTTTTGCAAACCGTTGAGGGCATCTAGGTGATACTGAGCCAAACCATCCCAGTGGTGAGAGCAATATTCAACGCACAAACGAACTTGGGCTTTGTAAACCTGCAGTCTGAACTTTGGCGCAAAATAGCATCTCACCTTGTTCAGTATTCCTAGTTTCTTAGAGGCTGTTTTGCTGATGCCCTCAATGTAGTCTCTGTGATAAAAAAAAAACAAAATTGTACATGTGGGTTTTTCTTGGCTTCTAAACTAGGATTTCCTGTACTATAGGTAGCCAGGGTTTCATCCATGTTCACTGTTATGTAAGTGTGGCGAGCGCACCGAACCCGGGCGAAGTTACTATTCACCCGGAATTAAAGTTATTGGGAGAGGTGTACGCGCGCCGCGGCGAATCTTATTCAGTCGGCCCCACGCACTCCGTGTATATCTTAGTTGGCTTCCTATTTTCTCGATAAAATGTATTATATATTCATACATACTTTCATAGGCTGCATACTTCACATCCTCGGATGAAGAAATTTTAAGATAAATAAAAGAGAAAGTAGTAATTGCAAATATAAATGTTCCAGAAAATATGATTTAGTTCAACACATGCGTAAACACACAGGTGAAAAACCATACAGTTGTTGTAATTGTGGCTATTATAATGTACATTAAAAAAAAGTTGGTTTAACACATGCGTAACCACACTGAATCGGATCTATTTGAAACTTAGAGGGCCCCATCGATACGGCCATGATAATTTAAAATTATAAAATTACGTAAGTATCATAAAATGTAACTATGTATATATAGAAATGATTTCACAAACTATTGTACCAGTCGCTAATATACTCTTATGCAGTAAACACATTTTTTTATTTCTAAATTTCACAAACCAGTACTACCATTGGTTACAAGCCCCCCCTGTGCCCCCCCCCCCCTTTGTAATCTGTAATTAATATACAGGACTATCTTTCTGACTCGGCTTCGCACTTGTGATTTGTTGAAGTCTATGGTTACTGCAACGCTCGTTTCCTATACATAAACGATTTGCTAATGAATATAATTTGGCTTTTAAAAAAAGTCTACCGACTTCAAAAATTGTGCACTGAAAAGTGTGCTTTCCGAAAGCAAATGCACCAGTCACTATAAAAAAAAAACCCAAATCGCTTCAAGTGTGCCTATAAAATTTGAAGAGTTATCGATTTCTCCAGGATCCCACCACAAGAACACCTGTGAAGTATATTTAAAAAAAACCAAATTGGTCCAGGCGTCTTCAAATAATCGGGGAACATACATAAAAAAAAAATTAAGATTCCGACGAATTGAGAACCTCCGTCTGATGAAATTCGGTTAATAATAGAAAAGCGCAGGTATTGTTTCCTTCACGGGTTGCCTTACGGAGGGCCTGATCTAGCGGGCAAAAATAATATTAGCGGTCCCTTCCACTCTGTCACCACTTGCGATCATCGCTTGTCTTTAAGTCTTGCAATGTGTCCCGCCCTCTTCCATTTTAGTGTTTTTGCGTGTTTCAGAGCATCAATAAATTAGGTCTTCTTACGTATGTCTGTAGGTCTTATTTTATATATTTTCTTTACACCAATTATGCTTCTTTCCATCGCTCTTTGACATGACATTATTTTTGTTTTGATTTTGTTACTGAAAATCCATGTCTGGCATGCATAGTAAGTTAACGATGGCAGCAGACATGAATCCATTGCTTTCTTTTTTAAGTGTAGCGTTGTCCTTTAAATATTTCCTTCATTGACCAGAATTTGTTCCAGGTAAGTCTTACTCTTCTATCAACTTCTTCTTCATTGTTGTTTTTATTCATAGATATCTGCTTACCTAAATATATATAATATATATCTCCACATATTCCAGGGGTGTGTTGTCAATGTAAATTGGATTTTTGATGCTGTTTGTCATTAATTTTGTTTTTTGTAAATTCATTTGAAGTCCAGTCTCTATACTAGCTATATGGAGTCTCTGTACAATAGTGCTTAATTTTGAGCTACTTTCAGACAGTAAAATGATATCATCGGCAAACCTAAGGTGGGTCAGATGTGTTCCGTTCATATAGATGCCATGTTTTTATCCAGTCCGCCTTCTTCATACCTGATTCAAGTATAGAAATAAAAATTGTTGGTGAAAGTGGATCTCCTTGTAGCACGCCTCTTTCTATTTTTATTTCGGGTCCAGTATTTTCCAATTGAACTCTACATGTGTTTCTGTCATATATATATTTTAACAATATTAAATGTTCTTTTTCTATGTTATTTTTAATCAGGGTTTTCCATATGGAGTGATGTGATACAGAATCAAACGCCTTAGCATAATCTATGAAAGCAATATATATCGGAATTCTGTATTCAATGATTTTCTCTATTATCTGTTCCAGAGTATGAATATGATCAATACTTGAGAATCCTCGTCTAAAACCAGCTTGTTCTATTGACTGATTCTTCTCTACTTATATGTATCTTAATCTATAATTGTCGAGAACAACTTATATATGTCGCCGCCAAATGGTTAAAACAGCCACTCAATTGGATGGCTAGGCATTTCGTTAAATGGCGGCATTCAATTGAATGGCTAGGCCGTTCGTTAAATTAATTATGATATCTTAACGTTCATTGTAGGCTGGTTGAAAGCTAGATCTTTAGAAACGGCTGAACCAAAAGCTGCCAGGTCATTTAAAATTTAGTTCCTTATTTTGCCACTTTAGCGCTAGCCAGTCTCTAACAAATATGGCGTCAACAGCTGATCATTTGTGTGTGTTGTTTTATGTAAAGTGCTTTGTTTTGAATTAAAATAGACAGTATAATAAAAGAAACACATATTGGATTTACCTGCAAATACTCGTACCTACTAGTTTTGAATAAAATTTTGAGTCTAAATAATACGAATACGACGAACAACCAAGTAGCTACGAAGTTCAGCCCTTATGTTAACCGTTTGTTTCAACAATTTGGCTAAGCATCCTTTAGCCATTCAATTGAATGCCGCCATTTAATGAAATGCCTAGCCATCCAAATGAGTGGCTGATTTAACCATTTGGCGGCGACATAATACACAAGGAAGCAGACTAATAGGACGGTAATTGTTTACTTTTTTCCATGGTTTGGAATTTTTCATTGATACTAATATTTATCGTATTAATTAAACTTTCTTTCATTTCCCTTATTTCTAGTTTTTGTTGAGCCAATTCATTTTGTATATTCTTTAACATTGCAGCAATTTCATCCATGGCGCCCTCTAGTGACCTCTTTTTTAAGTACAATAGAAAATTTTGTTATTGTCAGCTACTCGTCGGTAGATGGCGCCAGCTGTTTTTTAAATTTATTTTTATAACTGCCAGAGGTTTATTTTATTTATCCAAAAATAATTGATATCGAACTTACGAATTAGTTTATCTTATCGTAATTAGATTAAATCCACACGAAAAGTACGATTATCACATCAAATATCTCCTCATTAGCAATAATATGTCTGTTTGTTCAACGACACCAAGAATAAAGTTATTTTTTCACAATGTCTAACTGTAGCATCCAAACGGTTGTTTTATAGTTAATATTATTCACTGTTACTACAATTTCTTTAACTTTGTTATACTTATTTATACTTGTACCATTTTAAATTATTTTTTAAAGTTAAGAGCTCGTATTTTTAAACAGTTATTGACAACCTACAAACACAACCTACTACATAAGGACTAAATTGCTATTTGATGTCGTAAGCTGACTGTATGTACAAGTAGAGTAATTGTGTGTTGATAATTCTAAATTACTTTCTATTTGTTTAAGGTATACTATCATGTGGTGAAGATAACAATCTCGAAAACGACTCTGCTGAATTAACAGTTTCTTGTACTGAGTTATCAAACAACTCAGTTTTAATAGGACACGCAGGAGAAAAACCATATAGTTGTAGTTATTGTCAATATAAATCTTCGAGAAAATATGATTTCACTGTACACATGCGTAGACACACAGGAGAAAAACCATATAATTGTAGTAATTGTCAATATAAATGTTCGAGAAAATATGATTTCACTGTACACATGCGTAAACACACGGGAGAAAAACTATATAATTGTAGTATTTGTCAATATAAATGTACAGGAAAAAAAATTTTAGTTCAACACATGCGTAAACACACAGGAGAAAAGCCATATAGTTGTAGTAATTGTCAATTTAAATCTACAACGAAACAAAATTTAGTTCAACATAATATTCGTAATCACACAGGAGAACAACCATACAATTGTAGTGATTGTCAATATAAAAGCTCAAAAAAACAAAATTTCGTTGAACACATGTTTAAACATACAGGAGAAAAACCATATAGTTGTAGTTATTGTCAATATAAATGTTCAAGAAAATATGATTTCGCTGTACACATGCGTAGACACACAGGAGAAAAACCATATAATTGTAGTAATTGTCAATATAAATGTACAGTAAAAAAAAGTTTAATTCAACACATGCGTAAACACACAGGAGAAAAGCCATACAGTTGTAGTAATTGTCAATATAAATCTGCAACGAAACAAAGTTTAGTTCTACATAATATGCGTAACCACACAGGAGAAAAACCATACAATTGTAGTAATTGTCAATATAAATGTTTCAGAAAATATGATTTAACTTCACACATGCAAAAACACACAGAAGTATACCGTATAGTTGGAGTAATTGTCAATTAAATGTTCATGAAAATATCATTTAGCTTTACGCATGCGTAAACAACAGATTTTTATAGAGAAGACGATATGTGACCATGCCCATTGCCTGGTTATTAAGCGAAGGTGGTTGGTCCATGTATGCGCGCGACTGGTAGAACATAATACAGTCCGTCAGTCGCGCCCGTAGAGATCCTTTTTCATGATTTTTTAATTAATCTTCTGTTTTTATTAACCGAAACGGCGAAGCCCGGAAAAAATGTTAAAAACTAAATTTTTGAGTTATAGGCGAGATTATTGTTGGAATCGCTTCGTTTTTAGTAAAAAAAGCCTTTGTTTTCCCTATCTCCGTTCCTTTTAAGTTTTAGTGTAAGATAATATATATAGCTATAGCCAGGGCCGAATTAAAAATGGTAAAAAGTAAAAAAAAATTTAGAACAGGATGTCATCATTGGAAAAGGAAGAAAATAAAACAAAAATAAGGGGGGAAAAAGTACGGGCGATTTGGGGTCGGGAAGTGGAAGGGGGTGGACTTTTAAGGGTGGAAAACGGTTTATCACGATTTCCGGAAAAACTGCAATTCCTATCGAAAAAAGTTAAATTTCAAAGTTGTTGGTAATAAAAAGATCTACAACTTTTGTATCTACACTTTTTTCATATAACTTCAAAGAATATGTGAAAAATCAAAATAACCGTTTTATTTTTATCTCCCACAAAATAAAAGTTTCTTCACGAAATTTGGTGGTAACTTACCTCGTTAAGTCCCAAACACGCTGTAATTTTTTCGACTCAAAATATTTCTTTTTTCCCTTTATTTTAATTTTATATCAAAAAAGTAAACTCATTTTCAATCGTTAATTCGCACGTCAAAAAAGCTGCTTTTTTAAAAAAAAACGGTGCGCTTTTTTTCGTTGAAACCTCTACTTTCTGATGGTGTACAAAAAATACACATTTTTCCATTGTAACTAGGGAATGCAATCCCGCAAAATAATTTCAATATTTATATTCATTTGCGGGACTGAACCATCTTAATCCCGCGGGATCCCGCAGGGTCGACTTAAACCTCTGAAATCTATCGTAAATAATCGTAATGACCTAATAGACCTCGTTTTCGTGGGTTTAATTTTAACCCAATTTTGTAATGTTAACCCAATGTAGCTTTTTGGTACATTTTAAATGGTTTATTAATATAATAAATATAAAAAATAAAATTCTTAGAAAAGGTCGCAGGTGTTTGCAGGGTACCCGGCCCAATGGTTCCAAAAATAATAGTATTTCTTATAAAGTTCAGTTTGATTTTGATTTATCTATAGATTCTATGACAATCAATATTCAATGAATAAATCATTGCATTACGTCATAATTACAAGTTGTTACTGGGAAAATATAAGTAATTTACCCCCGCACCTTAGAGAAACACGTCTGTACCACGCTTCTCTGTAATTCCGCCAGTCCAGCGGGATCCCGTAAATTTTTCGATCGAGATTAGTCCCGCAACATGTATCCCGGTATTTCGGTATCCCGGTATTGCATTCCCTAATTGTAACCATATAACTTTTTTAGACAATCTTAAAGTAGAGGTCTCACTCAATGAATAAAAAGCCGTTATGAAAATTTTATAAAGTAAAAGTTTGTTCGTCAACTTTTTTGATTGAAAATTGGGCCATTTTTAAAATTAAATTCGTAGAAAATAAAATTCATCAAAATCGGATAATTTTTGTGAATGATAAAAATAAAAAATGAATATTCCGGTTTTAGCGATTTTCTCCATTTTTTAGGTTATGTCAATAAATCGTTCGAATAGAGGTTGTAGATTTTTTAAGTTACATTTAATTTTTTTCGATAGGAGGTCGACTTTTCCCAGAAATAGTGTAAAACCGCGTTTTACCCCTAAAACACACATTTTCGCACCCCCACCCCCCTTTCGGTCATCTGTTGCGGTCCAATCGATTTTTCCCTGTTTATGTATAATTTATCCTAAATTTTCCCACCATCCCTATACTGCTAAGAATTTTTTTTTCCTCGAAAATTATCGGAACTGGTCTATATCTAGGCATCCCAAAGCAGATTTTGGAGTAGTGGAGGTGCTTGTCATCACTGCTTTCCACACTTCAAGTTCTGTTTTGACCACAGATGTACTTCTTACGGGAAGCACTGACGAGAACCTACATACAAATTGCCTCCTCAATTTCAGAACTGACCGCATAATTTAAATTGTTGAATTGTATGTTCAAGGAAAGGAAAAAAAAAAAGATTTATTTTGAACATTTACGCCCATGCTTAGCTGGATTCCTATTTTCTCGATAAAAGGTATCATAAATTCATACATACTTACATAGGCTGCATACTTCACATCCTCGGATAAAGGAATTTTAACAAAATAAAAGAGAAAACCCTAAAGTAGTAATTGCCAATATAAATGTCCAAGAAAATATGATTTAGTTCACCACATGCGTAAACACACAGGTGAAAAACATTAAATGTTGTAGATCACCTAGGTCACCACGGTCTATCATGTAGTCGCAGTGCTGGCCGCATTACAAGACACGCCAGTTTAAATGATATCATCCGTCGGGCTCTTGTCAGCAGCAATGTGCCAGCCGTTTTAGAACCAAATGGTTTGGCACGTGATGATGGAAAGAGACCCGATGGCATGACACTAGCACCATGGAAGATGGGGAGGTCACTAGTATGAGATGCTACATGTGTAGATACTCTCGCACCGTCCCATCTACCATATACATCGTTAAAAGCTGGCAATGCGGCCTACAATGCTGAAATGGCCAAACATCGCAAATATGCATCTCTTCCAAAAGAATACATATTTAAGGCGTTTGGTGTGGAAACAATAGGACCATGGGGACCTGGAGCACCCACTCTGTTTAAAGATATTAGTAAACTACTAATAGAAAGGTTACATGACCAACGGGCTGGCTCTTACCTTGGTCAAAGAATAAGCATAGCCATCCAACGAGGTAATGCAGCCAGTCTGTTGGGTACTCTCCCAGTAGATAGCGATTTACATGAATTTTTTTATTTGTAAATTTTATATTATATTTGTAATTTATTATTTAGATATATTAAGTTTTCTGTCACCATACAGTTTTGTAGTAATTTAAAAAAGTTAGTTCAACACATGCGTAACCACACTGAATCGGATCTATTTGAATCTTAGAGGGCCCCATCGATACGGCCATGATTATTTATAAGTATAAAATTATGTAAGTATTATAAAATGTAACTATATAAAGAAATGATTTCGCAATTTAAACTACTGTACCAGTCGCTTTTTTATTACCATTGGTTACAAGCCCCCTGGAAGAATCTACAAGGAAATTGATAAAAAAGTGAAAGCGGGAAGCAAGGTATTTGGTGGACCAAACAATGTAAGTATGCAGTTTTAGTTCCATCACTTACTTATGGAAGCGAGACTTGGGTATGGAATAAGAAGCATGAAAATAAGATAAATGCAGTGGAAATGCGGTCTTTAAGTCGATGTGTGATATAAAGCGTATTGACCGCATCAGGAACGATGTCATTAGAGAAGAATGCGGAGTGAAAGATGATGTTGTGACTAAAATGAGGGGAAAGTAGTTTACGCTGGTTTGGACACGTTGAAAGAATGAAAGAAAGAAAGGTTTATATGGCTGAAGTGAAAGGAAATGCTGGCAGAGGACGACCTAGGTGTACTTTTATTGAATATATAAAAAATGTATTGATCGATGGAAATCATTAAAACGCTTAGTACCTACTAGCCCCTGTACCACTGTATTTTTCTGTCGTTTTATTTATTTTATTATATTGTTACAGGCCTTTCTCTTCAATAAAAATCCGAATTACGATATCACCATTTATATTTGCATTATTATCACGCTATCACGGCGACACCCGTGTAACACCGTAGCCGCCATATTGAACCCCGCGTCGCGTCGCCTCTCTGCCGTCAGCCTCGTGTCGCGGCGCTGTAGTCGTTCCGTCACAGACAGTCAATACCCGCCACAGTACATCCGCCTGCACTCTATTGGCTGCCCGAAGTGTTGCCACTGCCACTTCCGTCCACCAGTGTGTCCACCGTGAAAATTGCTTGTTACAATATGATTGGAAACACCTAGTTAGATGTCCTAGATCGCCTTTCCTATTTAAAACATTACAATTAACTATTTTTCTAGAGCTCTGTCTCTCGACACAAAACGATACCAACGAAACCTAAGGTAACTTATTACTGCGCACCAGCTTAACTGGTCAAAGAGCAACAAAATTGGCGAAAGGGGGAGCCCGTTTATGGCCCCTCCATAGGCTTAGTACTCTATGCGTATGCTGTCTAATCCGTCAGAGATATAACAAAACGATGTAGGAAAGAATTATCTAGAATAAAATGATCTTCAAGAAAGTCCGCGGTTTTATGTAGTAGGTTGTACCCGTGTGAAGCCGGGGGCGAGGTCGCTAGTATACAAATAAAACACGTTTATTGCAATGGTTATTCATAATAATATTTATTGTCACAAACAGTGCCCAATAGAGACTGCAACTACGGTCCCGTCACGACACGAACATACATATAGCGACACGTTTTTATACTTGACTATTTACTCTTAGATATCTAATGAGAAATAATATCAAAATTCAAGAAATTACATATTTGCTCTCTGTAAGTAAAATTAAGATGAATACTTATATAATTAGTAATTTTCTTCAAATTAAGCGTTAGAAAGTTGCTTTCAAAACTCGGTTGATAAAATAAAAAAAAAAAGATACGTTACGTCCTAACATTTAATTAAAAAATCTGAACCATAGACTGAGAGATACGTGACCACACTAATTTAGTTTTAGTTTTTGTTCTTGAGTGAAACACACAGATGCCATTTTAAATTATATTATACGTCTATAAATTTATGATTTCACTCAGTAGCGTATGTACCTACGTGTCAAAGGTACGTGTGCTACGACAACGTTGATGAATGCGACGGACAATCTATGAGACCGTGGACTCGTAAATTAGGTGTCACTAAAAAGTGATGGTCTATCTATATTTATTTTATTTTATCAAAGGGCTTTGGTACTTTTTTATTCAAGATAAAGGTATACAACCTACCTATAAGACACCTAGATTTTCATAGACATATTATAGTTAATTCAGCGTTACCAGATACCATTTAATAAAAATAAAGAAATAAAATTATCTAAAACTCATTGGAAAAATCATCATACACAGCAGTTTTTTTCCAATACTACCTACATGCAAAAGTAGAGTCTAGCTAGGTCATAACATTGTACAATTTGGACATCAAACAACAATATTTCAAATTATTTAGATACAACGATACAAATATCTCCATTCTGTTGTGAATCGAGTTTACGGTTGATGTGTAACATCTTTATAAAGAGCATAAAAAATTCGAATCCTAATCCATATTATAAATGAGAAAGCGTGTTTGCATCCTTTCACGTCAACACAGACCAACGGATCGATGTGATTTTTCACACAGAGATAATTTTAATCATTTGAATATTGGAACTTGATTTTCTTTACATAAGGTTTCAATCTCCTTACATATCAAAAGTTTACATCTATCTAATATTTTGGAATGTTTTGTATGACTTCTAAATACACTTTATATCTACTTATATTTAATTGTTTTATATCTAAGTATAATAAATGCAAAAACTTAGAATAAAAAATGACACTAAATATTAGAAAAAGAAATACTTAGATTTCTTTAGCCTCAAATATTATTATCAATATTATATAATAATATTATCAAATATTACTTTTATAAAAAAAATATTCTGGCTAAAAATGACATTATATGCCATTAGAATAGAGAAATATTTTTGTAAATATGAATGTTTAAACACAGCCTCAACTTAATGTCGTTAACCTAAAATAGATGGAAAAGCAATAATTATGGAATGGCTAAGTATTTATAATAGGTATTGTATAGGTCACTGTACCAAAAAATATCGAACGTGTCAGCTCTTAGAATTTCAAATATCGAACATGTCAGCTCTTAGAAATTAAAAAATCGAACTTGTCAGCTCTTAGAATTTCAAATATCGAACATGTCAGCTCTTAGAAATTAAAATATCGAACGCGTCAGCTCTTAGAAGTTAAAATATCAAACTTGTCAATTATTATAAATAAAAAATAGCGTGTCCTAGCTCTTAGAAATTCACATATCGACCATTATAGAACACGGAACACCTATATATACCTAGTTAATTTAATTATTACTAAATTAAATTATAAGCTGCGATACAAACTGCAATATACATAGATTTATCTACCACTTATCCTGTGTCTGTTATTGTCTTTATTACTTTCGAATGTAGTTTATTTATACTTACTGCTAGATATTAGAAAATGTGGGGAATTTACCTTATTTTATACTTAGTTGAAGCAATTCGGTATGTAAAGTGAAAACTAATGCCTAGAGTGTGCTTTAAATTTTTTTATTTCAAAGATTAAGTTATTTTTCTATTCAGTAGTTTTTTTATAATAAATTTTCAAAGTTATGCAGACAGGCGACAAAATGACGTCATCTTTAAAGCAGCCATTCGGCATCATTTCTCAACTCACTGTCTTACTGGTAGTACCACGGGGCAAGTTATGCTCCGTGGTATTATCACAAACGAATAGTAGTACCACGGGACAGATGATGACGTCACTTTGTCGTCTATCGACAAAACTACTGCATAGAAAACAAAAATATTAATAGTGTCTTAAAATAACATAAAATAAAAAATCTTTGAAATAAAATCATAAAAAAGCATACTACCTTAGTTTTTACTTTACATATAGGATACGATGATATGCTACGATTTTCATTGATGTCTATGCTTTTCTGTATTTATCTATACTAATATATTATTATAAAGAAGTAAAGGATGAATTTTTGTATTTTTGTTTGTAATGAATACCTAATCTCAAAAACTCTTTAGAAAGCTACGATATCCCTGAGTGACATAGGCTACCTATATATTAAATTAACAAATACTTATAATAAGCACGAAGGTATATAATTTAAGCAATCTAACATTATTATATTATAATTCATAATTAATTTATACCAGCGAAAGCACATACGACGCTACAAGTGTAAACACGAGTATAAAATGCAATATCAAATGTTTTGTTAATATTTAACATTTACAACATACCTACAACAATTTCTACACATTTATATATTGATTACATGAAACAATATTAATTTTTATTGGAACGTCTTGGCGAATGTAAGGCCAAAAAAAGTGTAAGACTTCGACCGTCACGACACTTTTGCTGTAGTACGTTTCAACCATGCATGTAGTGCAGTGCAGTTATATTATTTATATGTGTGTTTGTGTGTTTACAAGGGTATGTCTATTTTATTTTTCATTTAATTACTCTTAAATTTTGGTTTAATCTTTAGTTACACAATTTATTAGGTAAAGTCTTTACTTCCCTTTAGAAGGGTAGATCCTTGGGGTTTATGCGAACAACTAAAAACATATAAGTATACCTATAACATATATACGTACGTACAGCACACATATAATAATATTATCTACAGACGAGCCCCCAAGAATTTAACATGTTGATTCTAAACTTTTGAATTAAAAGGAAGGATCAGTCCCCAAACTGTCCAATGATTTTCTTCATTCAATATGATCGTAACAATTTACCTACCTTTATAATAAAATAATAAACTGCTTTTCCTTTTTTTATGGAAGACTATTTTTCCAAATTTCAAATTTCTAAAATATTTAAGTTATAATAATTTCAGCAATCTATTTTTAAATAAACCCTGTGAGGTTATAACAAGTGTAGGTACACATATACTACTAAGCTAGCACATATAAAAGCACAAGTTTATTCTAAAATACATTTAGGTATAAAATGCATACAAATTATGATTTTATGAGCATTCAAAATAACAGATCTAATATTCCTGTATATTTTGTCATTCCATTTCTTTTTTTCTTACAGTTCCCGGAATCGTGTTATCGGTCCCAGGGTACAAGTCTCCCTTCGTTTAGCCCATGATAAAATTGTGAGGCTATACCTAACGAGTGGCCAGTTCTGTTGAGGTTATATTTAGATAGAAAAGCCTCTAAGCGGTTAGTCGGATTATGTAAATAAGTTTATAATTATAATAAAACTCATTGGTACATGGCCGAGATCGAACTAGACGCCGATGCACCATGTTTATTTCGTTAATAATTTCAGCGAAAACATAAAAATGATCAGCTACATTGCACAATACATACATTTATTAAAATATTGTAAATTGCATCTGTGAAATAAGTTCCCAGAAGTAGATCCTACAAAAGTTTGTGTTTGGAAAGCCATTTTAAATCTAGCCGTGCAAGCATGACCGCATAGAATGAATCTCATTGCTCGATAAAATCTACAAGCGGTAGCATGACGTCCTCATTGCGTAATTTTTTTTTCATTGACATTTGCCACGTGATCATTTAAAAGGCAAATTCTCTAGGGATCACGTGACAAATGTCATAAATAGACAAACTGACACAAACCGTAAATTTTATCTATGCAGTCATGCTCGCACGACATAACGACAATGCGTTTGTTGTTTAACTGTAGAGTACTCAAATGACGTTATAGCTTTCTTACTTTATTTTGTACTTTGGTATTGTATGCTGTAGTCTATGTATAGTCTATAGTCAATTTTATTTTTTCTAATTACTTAGAAATAAATTAAATGCACGATGACAGATAGTTTGACGAGCTGCTACGTTGGTCGTTTACTGAAAAAAAAAGGAAATACAAATTATCACTACATAATTATAAAACAAAGTTCCACGCTGCGTCTGTCTGTGACCTTTTCGCGCAAAAACTAATAAACGGATTTTGTTGCAGTTTCCACTATTCACCGGGTAGGTTTACTAGTATTAAACATAAACCTATCAAATTCAAAGATCATTTATTTCTTAGGTATACAAGATACACTTGAAATCGTCAATTTTATACACTTTTCTCTACAAACCTAATTAAAGAAAATACATTTTTACAGCAATTTAAAAATACAATAAATACAAATCAAATGTCAAATAAAATTAATATTGATACATGTCAGAAATTCAATAAAGAATATACAATTACAATCTAAGTACATTAGTGATTAGTCAATTAAAATCAATTTATATAATTTAATTGTTGTTATGCCTGTAGTTGTAGTTTGAAGGGTGGTACCTAGCTAACCCTTTAGTCCAACTACTGACTATCTGAGAGAGTGAATTTACTACAAAGGATTTTTATAAATGAGAACACCGGAATAAAGATTTATGTTAAGCACTTTTATTAAATTGAACGGAATTACAATATATTAAATTTTGACTACAAATTTACACAATATAAAATAACGGATTGAATTCGAATTTATTAATGACGGTAATTAAAAGAATAGGGAGCTAACTAAGATGTACACGGGAGTCGCGTCAAGCGCTTGTGACCGACTGATTTGATTGTCAGCGCTGCGGCGGCAGTGTACTACAGCGAAAACAAGTTTCGCCGCAGTGCGCGTACACCTCTCCAAATAAGTTTGATTCCGGGCGACTAGTGACTTCGCCCGGGTTCGGTGTGCTCGCCACATACACTCCCCTGCTGAGACCGTTGCTTGGCTACGGGCGATAGTAATCTGGAAATCTGACTACTCGCCCGCTGCGGGTTCTCTTTTCAGGAGCTGGTTTGATTTCTGTTGGTTGCTGAGGTGGAGTGATGCACGTCTTCTTCTCAGAAGTTGGTGTAGACTCTGTTGGCTGCTGAGGTGGATTTGTGACAGCTTCGTCATGTGTATAGAATGCTGGTTTCAGACGATCGATGCTTACTGTCACCGGTTTTCCTTGGACGTTCAGTCTGAATGTTTTTGGATGCCGATCGAGTACCTTGTATGGTCCTGAATATGGCGGCTGCAGAGACTTCTTGAAAGGGCCCTCTCGCAGGAATACATGAGTTGCGGTGGCCAAGTCTTTGGGTATGTAAAATGGTCTATTTGTGTGCCATTTTGTATTCTTGGGACCAAGTTTTGAGATGTGTCTTCGTAGCCGTGAAGTGAAGTCTGCCAAGTCTGTCACCTGGCTGCTGACTGCTTCAAAGAACTCGCCGGGAAGACGAAGAGGTTCCCCATAGACGAGCTCGGCTGCCGAAGCTTGAAGATCGTCCTTCCAAGCGCTGCGAATGCCGAGCAGTACTACTGGAAGTACTTCTGTCCACTTCTGGTTTGCGTGACACATGATTGATGCCTTCAGTTGCCTGTGTAGTCTCTCAACTAGTCCGTTTGCGGCAGGATGATACGCGGTGGTAGGGCAGTGCCGAGCTCCAATGATGTTCGCTAAAGCTTGGAAGAGTCGACACTCGAACTGTCGTCCGCGATCCGTCGTGATGCGTTGTGGGCAACCGAAGCGCGCCACCCAGCCTTGTATGAAGGCGCTGGCGCATGCCTCAGCTGTGATCTCTGCCAACGGGTATACTTCAGGCCATCGCGTGAAACGGTCGATGACTGTGAGGCAATACTTGAAGTTAGAAGAGACAGGAAGGGGACCAATGAGGTCCATATGGACATGAGAGAAGCGTTGTGAAGTAGGAGAGAAAGAAGATAATGGAGACGTCGTGTGTCTAGAAATTTTACTTCTCTGGCAATCCAGACATTCACGAGCCCATTGCTTGCATTGTTTGCGTATTTTCGGCCATATAAATCTCTCTGATATTAATTTTGCTGTTGCAGCTGCGCCAGGATGACTCAGTCCGTGCAACATGTCAAAAACTTGTCTTCGATATTGCTCTGTGACGTATGGTCGTGGCTTACCGGTTGATAAGTCGCAGTATAGAGATGTCTTCTCGTCTGGTGCTGCGATCTTCTTTAGTTGTAAGCTTGTGTTGCCGTTCAGCAGCGTGGTTAGTTCCGCGTCCTTGTCTTGCGATCTGGATAGTGCGTTGAAGTCGATTGGTGCTGAAATAGCTTCGATCCTGGAGAGAGCGTCGGCAACTACGTTGTCTTCTCCAGCGATGTGCTTGACGTTGGTTGTGAATTGGCTTATAAAGTCGAGATAGCGGAATTGTCTTGGTGAACAATTATCTCGTCTTGAGCTGAAAGCATGTGTGAGTGGCTTGTGATCAGTGTAAACTGTGAAAACTTTTGCTTCTACCATATACCGGAAATGTCGGATAGCCGCATATATGGCTAGAAGTTCACGATCGTAAGGACTGTATTTCGATTGTGATGGTGTTAGTTTTCGTGAAAAGAAAGCCAATGGTTGCCACTGATCTTTATATTGCTGCTGTAACACCGCCCCGATAGCGTTGTCTGAGGCGTCTGTGAATATAGCAATCTCTGCATTGGGGTCGGGGTGGAAGAGAAGAGTAGCTTGAGCAAGACTTTGTTTGCATAGCTTGAATGCCTCGAGTAGCTCCAGACAAAAGTGAGTGCAGTGGTGCTTGTATGGCTGATGCTCCTGGTATGAATCGTCTGTAGAAATTGATCATTCCTAGGAATCGACGAAGCTGCTTGACTGTACTTGGTGTAGGAAAGTCCAAGATTGCATCGACTTTAACTTGCAGTGGACGTGATCCTGCGGCAGAAACTAGATAACCGAGGAAATCGACCTCGGGCTGACCAAATGTGCATTTCGCCGTGTTTACCAATATGCCGTACTCTCGTAGTCTGGTGAAAAGTTTGTGGAGGTGCTCTTTATGCTGTTCTGCGGACGTCGAGTAGACTAAAATGTCGTCGATGTAGCCATAGCAGAAGTCCAAACCTCTCAAGACCTCGTCAATAAACCGCTGGAAGGTCTGTGCAGCATTCCTCAGTCCAAAGGTCATGTAGGGAAATTCAAATAAGCCGAACGGAGTAGTTATGGCTGTCTTCGGAATGTCCTCAGCGAAAACAGGGATTTGGTTGTAGGCTTTGACTAAATCGACCTTTGAGAATATGGTACTACCTGCCAGCTGGAAGTCGAAGTCCTGAATGTGCCTTATCGGGTAGTTGTCAGGAATCGTTCGCGCGTTTAAGGCTCGGTAGTCACCGCATGGTCTCCAGCCATCATTTTTCTTCGGAACTAGATGGAGCGCGGATGACCACGGACTCTCTGAAGGTCTCGCTGTGCCGTTCTGAAACATGTCGTCAAATTCCTTTTGAGCAATCTTCAGTCTATCTGGTGGTAAACGTCGTGGTTTTGCAGTGACCGGTGGACCTGGCGTTGTCCGTATGTGATGTACAGTATTATGTTTAGGTACTGAGAGCTTACCAGCAGGTCGAGTAATTTCTGGGTACTGGCGCAAGATGTCATGATAGATGCTGGTACCCGTAACTGACTTCACCGATGTTACCTGCTCTACTGCATTCTGGCGAGGTGCGTTGATGGATAGCGTGGTGAGACAGTCCACTAAGCGCTGCCCTCTGCAATCAACCATCAAATTGTAAAAAATCAAAAAGTCAATGCCAATGATAGGTTTTGATACGTCAGCCACCACAAATCGCCATGTGAAATCTCGCCGTAGTCCCAAGTTCAGGTTTAGGTTGATCCATCCGTAGGTAGGTATGGAAGTACCATTTGCTGCAAACAGTTGATAACTGGTTTTAGTGCGAGGTTGTTTTAAATCTTGTCGTGGGTAGACGCATAAATCTGATCCGGTATCAATTAAAAATTGTGTTTTTGAAATTTTGTCCACGACGAATAAGCGGCCTGTGTTCTTCTGGCAATCATTAGCCGCTACTACTGACCGCCATGGAAGTTTTCCGATTTTGATTTAAATGTGCAAGGTTGTACACACTTATATGATTTAGTGCCGAATCGGTTGTGATACCAGCATACATTTCTCTGTCGTGAACTTGATCTTGACCTCGGTCTCGAGTGCGGTCGGTCGCGCTGGTGTCGCGAGGCTTGCCTATCATTATTAGATTTATCACGTACCTCGGCCGTGAGTGCTGCTACTTGTTTAGCTAGCTCAGTCACCTGGTTTGCCATGGTTACCATTGCTGGGTCGGCAGCTGCTGATGTACTTGCGACGTGCGCCATCGGTGCGATCTCGTGGACCTTGTCAGCCAAGTCTGCCAGTGCCTCAGGTGCGGAGGCTATGACCGTCTGGATGCTGTGCGGTAACCTGCTGGACCATATTGTTTTTATAAAATCTTTTGGTACTGTGGGCCCTGCTAGTTGTTGGAGATGACGTAAAAATTGCGATGGCTTTCTGTCGCCTAGCTCCTCATGCATCAATAGTTGTGTAATTTTCTTTTCTTGCGATGCTGATAATCTTTTTATTAGTACCGCCTTAAGAGTGTCGTACTTATTATTACCAGGCGGGTTGGTTATTATGTCTTCTACCTCTGTTGCGTATTCGTGATCTAGCTGTGCGATCACATAATAGAACTTGGTGGCATCATTGGTAATATTAGATAATATGAACTGACCTTCGATTTGTGCAAACCACAATGCTGGTTTTTCCGGCCAGAATGGAGGTATTCGCACGCCGACTCGATATAATCCTGGGTCACTTGTACCGCTGGATGGCGTGTCCGAGCGCGCTGCCTCACCAGCTGTGCGCGATGCCGCGCTGGTGCCCGATGCCGCTGAAGGTCCTCGTGCTTCTTCCATGTTTGGGTAGGTAATGTCCGTCAATGCCAGTCCGGTTGGTTATCCAAAGGTGTGGTGCGAAGTTACCAATTGTCCTTGTAGTTGGTACAGGTCCTGTTCGTGCTGGATTTTGTCCTTTTTCTTGTGTGCGGGATCACCAGTTGTAGTTGTAGTTTGAAGGGTGGTACCTAGCTAACCCTTTAGTCCAACTACTGACTATCTGAGAGAGTGAATTTACTACAAAGGATTTTTATAAATGAGAACACCGGAATAAAGATTTATGTTAAGCACTTTTATTAAATTGAACGGAATTACAATATATTAAATTTTGACTACAAATTTACACAATATAAAATAACGGATTGAATTCGAATTTATTAATGACGGTAATGAAAAGAATAGGGAGCTAACTAAGATGTACACGGGAGTCGCGTCAAGCGCTTGTGACCGACTGATTTGATTGTCAGCGCTGCGGCGGCAGTGTACTACAGCGAAAACAAGTTTCGCCGCAGTGCGCGTACACCTCTCCAAATAAGTTTGATTCCGGGCGACTAGTGACTTCGCCCGGGTTCGGTGTGCTCGCCACATGCCCATGGATGCTTATCATCCAAGTATTCTGATATACTGTAGTATGCTTTTTTCATTAATTTAAGTTTAATTGTATTTTATTATTATCATATTTAGGAGCTGAGCATTAACAGTATAAGTGAATCAAGTCGGGGAAAAAGTTAGCCACAGCTAGTTTTTATGGCGTATGCTGACTAGTCCGTCAGAGATATAACAAAATGTGTAGAATAAAATTATCTATATCTAATATTACTTTATACCATTTGTACCCGTGCTAAGATCTAATAGCACTCACTCACCTTCATTTTTGGTCGAACAGAGAGAGTCAATTTCTGCATTAAATGGGTTGCACCTTCTGAAATAAAAATAACTGTTGAACAGCTGAACTTGCGCTTTTACGGTCCCTCTTCATAGATAGGTATTTTATTATCATAATATAATAACTGTTAAGAATTTTGCTAATTCGAGCGAATCAGTATGATAGTGCAAACACGTTGGGCGCCATTTGTAATTAAGTACTTTTAATATCTAAAAAATAAAATATTTATATTCATTATTTGGAAGTAAACTTCACTCATTGAACGTCAAATAAAATAAACTACCACCACTTCGGAAAAATCATCTGTGGACAAGAAGTGGCAAGAGAACATGTAGGACGTAGGTATGTAGAAAAACATTCGTATTTCATTATATATTAGGTACATATACTTGCATTATACCCCACAAGGTCCGGTATCTTTTTTTTTTTTTTTTTCTTTCTTCACGGGTTCAGCTCCCGAAACCGTGTTACGGTTCCAGGGTACCCAGCGGAAGACCAAGTCTCCCTCGTTTAGCCGATGGTATTTGTGAGGCTATACCTAACGAGTGGCTAGTTCTGTTGAGATATATGTTTATATATCCGGTATCTCACAGAAAATGTTCGGTCCGGCCGCCGTATGATAGAGATTGAACACTGGCCACACATTAGTAATGTAAATCATACGATCTAGATCACATGCAATTCACTCACCCACACAGACACACAAGATTCGATTAGACAAAGGCGTGTGGATGTGTGAGTGTGTGACAGATCGTTGCGGTCATCGAAATCAACCACAAATACAACGATTTGAAAACGGATGGTGGACCGCGCGATAATAATTGGACGAGTCTGTGGTCGATTGGACGAATTAGTGGGCACCTTTAGGCTAACTCTACTCTACTGCGTCTCTGACAGATTGATACTCTTTAGGCACAAGTGCTATCGACTGATCTAACAGGCAAAGCAAGTTTCACTAGACTTTATTGTAGGTATGCCTGAAATCTATAGGGCTTTAATTTAGTTTGAATACCTGTAATATTATGCAGGCTGCGGATTCTGGTCCTTGGCTCCAGTAACAGTAAGTAAATAGGTACAGCAGTCAGGATCATAAGACAACCCACTCCAGTCTCGGCCGGGGACGCTAGAGCTGGTACAGCTACTACGAATATTGTGCAGATTATGTAGATTACTGGAACAAAAATATATAAATTATATTTTAAATATCGAATATTTTAATTAGCTCTTTGGCTGTAAGTCCGGTAACAGCGGTTAAGCAGATTATTACAATGTCAAATCATGAAGACAATGGATATGTTACTGCTTTGTGATTAGAAAATAAGTTCTGTGATATATGCCGATTAATTGATATATAAGATGATCCCGCAGACTGTAATATGTCTTTATAATCACAACTATCACAGCGCGAGCGGGATTAAACCGGATTCCCTATCATGTCACTAAGAATCCTAAGATCTCTTAAATTGGGTACCCTGGAGACCGGTAACCAAATAAATCAGTTCACCACTAATTACGTACGTACTTGGAAAGAACAGGTTAACTTTGATAGGTCGCTCCAAGTTAGGTTGTGTGTACCTCAACACAGGCAAGCACAGTACAGCTGCTCCAATACTTAACTGAAAATGGAAAAAATTAAGGTTAAGCAACAAGGTCACACAAAGGATGGGTGAGTGATTGTATTATATCGCCAAATCAAATAACTCAACAGCAGCTAAATGAAACTTAGGTATGTATGCCTTCTGCTAGACACGGTTTACTACTTAATAACTTCCTACCTACGGCTCCACCTGTGTTTAAATATTACAAAGTAATGAGTCTAGCCATGCGAGCACGACGGTGTAGAACTCACTTAGAAAGAGATATTATATCTTTCTCTTTCTAACTGAGATTTTGTCTACATACCTACCGTCATATATTTAACAACCGAACCTGAATTGAACGTTGCGACGTGGTCAGAGACGCTATAACTGTATCCTTTCAATTAGACAGGAATGTTGGCAAGCCTGTTTTATGCGAGGCTTCAGCTGTTACTTCTCAAAAATAATAAACAAATAGCAGGGTCTCCCATTGCTCCATCGGTAAATAAAGTAAGGTATTATTTTTATATTTTTGTTTCAAAAGCTGTAGGATCAGTGAGTGAACTGTATGTGCAATATACGAGTATCAAACGGAGAAACTGTAAGTTTATCATTGCATAACTCCTAACCACAACTCCTACCAGAGAATACCTAACACTCCTATAAAGCTATTTAAAAAAGATTTTAATAATATTTTTTTAAGTTTTGTCTACAGACGACAAAATTACATTATTTAAGTAAAGTAGCCATTCTGCCCTATTTCTCAACTCATTTGTATTACTGGTTGTGCCACCGTGGTACTAATTTTATCACAAACGAGTAGGGCCACTGGACAGAAACTCTACTTTACCTAAACGATGAAGTCATTTTGTCGTCTGTTGGCATTATAACTGCATAGAAAACAAAAATTTAATAACTAGCGGACCCGGCAGACCTTGTCCTGCCCAAACGTTGGTTTGCCTGCACTACTCCTACCCCTACCCCTACCCCTACCCTTATCACTTAGGAGTATGAAAAATAGATTACGTACGAAAAATAGATCGTGGGTCCTACCGAATATACACAAACAATTTCATAAAAATAGGTCAAGCCGTTGCGGAGGAGTATGGCAACTAACTTGTGACCACTGCTTGTGATACGGTAATTTTATATATTAGATAGAAATGATAGAATAATAAAAAAATGTTTACTAATATAAATGCGTGTGTAAAAATGTTTGTTTGTTTGTCTTTTCACCGTTCACGTCAACACATAGCAATCAATCGCCATGATTTGTACAAACATAGGCCAGAGAGTGGGAGATAAATTCTTATGTCTCATTTCATAAATTGTACACGGGCGAAGCCAGGGCAGAAAGCTAGCAACTTATCTCACCCAGGTAGCAAATCCCACATAATTAATAAGCGCGTATATGTCAGACACAGTGAGGTACACCAGACTGAGTAGAGCTACAGCGAGGACGGCCGGCGCAGGAGTGGACCGGGGTGTCACCATAGTTAACATCTCAGGCATCTGGCCCTGAGCTGCTCCGGCGTAGAATAATCTGGAAAACAGAGACATGTTCTATATTTAAAATTTAAAAGAGTTCACACTTTCGATGTTTAAATTTATAAGAGCTGACACGTTCGATATTTGAATTTGTAAGAGCTGACACGTTCGATATTTGAATTTGTAAGAGCTGACACGTTCGATATTTGAATTTGTAAGAGCTGACACGTTCGATATTTGAATTTGTAAGAGCTGACACGTTCTATATTTGAATTTGTAAGAGCTGACACGTTCGATATTTGAATTTGTAAGAGCTGACACGTTCGATATTTGAATTTGTAAGAGCTGACACGTTCGATATTTTAATTTGTAAGAGCTGACACGTTCGATATTTGAATTTGTAAGAGCTGACACGTTCGATATTTTAATTTGTAAGAGCTGACACGTTCGATATTTGAATTTGTAAGAGCTGACACGTTCGATATTTTAATTTGTAAGAGCTGACACGTTCGACATTTTAATTTGTAAGAGCTGACACGTTCGATATTTGAATTTGTAAGAGCTGACACGTTCGATATTTTAATTTGTAAGAGCTGACACGTTCGATATTTGAATTTGTAAGAGCTGACACGTTCGATATTTGAATTTACAAAGGTTGATACCTTCGATTTAAATCATAAGAGCTGATTTATTCGACATTTGACTTTAGGTATAGGTATATAAGATACGTTCGATATTTGAATTTAAAAAAATACCTTGAAGATGTCAATAGTACTCCATTCACAGCACCAAAAGTAGAGGCGGCGACGAACAGCGGTATAGACAGAGCAAACCAACCAAATAAATGTTCGGCGAATGTTACAGCCACTGCGGCTGAACCGAGGACCTAAAAAGAGATATGGCTATAATATAAAGTTCATTTTAGTATCCTGTCTGTCTGTAAGCACAAATTAAAGTTTTTGAAGAAAATAAATACGAAAGTGTTTGACGTCGAAACAGAGCAACGGATCGACATGATTTTTGGAAAAAGATAGCTGAATTTTTTTATCCTGGAAATGCTTCGGAATACATTTTTAAGTCACATATAAAAAATTTCAACGGGTCGAAAAGCTATTTAAATAAATCTGAATTTTTTTAAATCTTCTATTTTTCATGCAAATTCATACTATATCGTAAAGGTGCCCACCCATTCGTCCAATCACCGCGGCCCACCGAAATTCAAAGACCGACATTGACCAACAGACTCGTCCAATTTTTGTAACAAACGGTCCCCCTAGATCGTACGGCGGCCAGAATCGGAAATTGTCGGTGCGATGTCCGACCAATGTGGTTTTTTTGTGGTTCAACGATGGTTTTTTAAATTGTTCAATTACTACACCTACTCGGAAAATACCTATTTGCTTTATTAAAAAAACGAATTGAGAACCTTCTGTTTTGAACTTCGGTTAAAAAGCGCCAAAGTACGTAATTGTGGTCATACAAATGTGACGAATTCCACAATCACACAAAAAAGTGACGGTAACTTATCTTTATATTTAATCAAAGGATAGAATGACTCTTTTACCTACATGATGACGTCCTCTGTCGTCTGTCGGCAATACTTAAAAAAAATTATACTTCATAGAAAACAAAAATATTCAAATTAGTTTCGTTTTAGCTGCTTACCTCAGTTGGTGACAAAGTAGTGTAGAAAGCTATATTTGTAAACGTATACACCAATGTGACAAGCGCGCACGATATACCGATAGCTCGCGGCAAGTTCTTTACAGGATCCTTCAGCTCCTCTATTATGAAATTGAGATAATTCCTGAAAAGAAGTCACAAATGTATATTAGATAGCGGACCCGGCAGACGTTGTCCTGCCCAAACGTTGGCTTGCCTGCACTACCCGTACCCCTACCCTGCCCCTACCCTACCCTACCCCTACCCCTACCCCTACCCCTATCCCTACCCCTACCCCTACCCCTACCCCTACCCCTATCCCTACCCCTACCCCTATCCCTACCCCTACCTTTACCACTACCACTACCCCTACCTCTACTCCTACAATTCTACTCCTGCGATTCCCATACAAAACTACTTTTTGATTTTTCAGCTGAACTTTAGGTTTTTTCCAACTTTTTTTTTCTTTTAAACCACCCCTGTGTTGTAACGAACAAAACAAAAAAGAATTAGGCAAATCGGTTCAGCCGTTCTCGAGTTTTAGCGAGACAAAGAAATGTTAATAGATTTTTATATATATAGATAAGTGCGTCGGTGGTCCTGTTTGATCCCGGCCATCAAGCACGTAGGGGGGGGGGGTGCTTGCCGGCCATGTACTTACATAATCTGACCAATCACACTTAGATGCTTTTCTATCTAAATATACCTCAACAGAACTGGCCACTCGTTAGGTATAGCCTCACTCACAAATACCATCGGCTAAAAGAGGGAGTCTTTGTCTTCCGATGGGTACCCTGGGACCGATAACACAGTTTAGGGAGCTGTAAGACAATCCTTGAAGAAACTAAATATGCGCGTGCAGCAGCGTACACGTAATAGAAGTGAAACTCCTTAAAAAATAAACGTTATTGATAAAAAATTCTAGCTGTGTACATGAGGCTTTACATATTATACAATGTATAGCTCTCTTTCTCCTTCTCTCTACATTATATCTTTCTTCTATCTCATGTAACGAAATGTGCCTAAACGTGACGCATCCTTGAAATTTCACTTCTTATTTTCATCCAATACAATTATCAGTTTGATATATTTTAAAAATAAACGTGTCAGCTCATATAAATTCAATCAATTATATCGAAAAGCATATGTATGTAAAATGTATGAAAAGTATGATTTCTAAGTCATTTTCATTGTTGTTTACTCTTTAGAGCGTCGATTAAGTAATTGTTTAGAGACTAGACTGGAGCATTGGACTTAGAACTGAAATTTCGAGTTCAATCCCCACTCGAGTTATAATAACTAAACACCGTTTAAATAATCGATGGGTACTTCTTTTAAAAATAATAAATCTACAATTAGAGAGAGCTCTAACTGCAGTGGCTCGCGAAATGTGGACATGTGCGTGTTTTCAGTAGAGAGAAAGACGTCCACATTTCACTGCCACACATTTCTCGCTTCATACAAATTCATAAAATTAAAAAAAAAACGCACCATCCATTGTAAGCAAACAATCCGGAGTAGAAAGACAACGCTATCGATGTGACGTCACTCGTTGTTCCTTCAAAAGTAAAGTGCTCTGTTTTACCTGAAATAATATAAAGACTAAAATTTAAAAAAAACACGGGCTGCCTTACAACTCCCGGAACCGTTACAGGGAATAGCTTGAAGATAAGTTAGAATTATTTAATTGTTCGGTAGATCAGATTTACTAGCCCTCCGCGACAGTAGAAATCGATTTTTGACCTGTCAGGGGAGACATAGGTCCAAAAAAATGTCACCCAAAAGCAATTTAAGGTTCGCTATCTCCCCCGCCCATTGATAATGAAAGAGGTCCGTCGCTCCCCTAGGAAGACTGTCTTGGAAAGAGAGTTTCAACACCTTAATTGACATGTTTTAATTTTTAACAACCGTTTCAAGGTTTTCGCATATCTAACACCGTGTACATATTTTTTCGGATTTTTTTATTACATATTTATCGAAATATTTGAAAAAACCTCGGGCTGTGGTAAATTTGTACCTTTGCGAACTCTATAATGTAAAAATAAAAGCTGACAGTCTCTCTCTCAGAGGAATTATAGGTCTCTCTAGTCCAAGATACGGATCTAATTTACGAGCTGGAGTGTTAATTTTTGTAAAAATTTAAGTAACAATTACGAGATTTGAGATAACAATATATAATAACAACAACCAAAGAGTAATACAGTATATAAATTCTTTTTATTTTGTGTGGGCTAAGGTAAATGCGGTTTTTTTCCTAAAACTATATTTTAGAATGAATCAATTTTCAAAATTATTTTTGGGCGACTTAAAATAAAAAATTTGACAAAAGAAAAAATACGTGTCTAGTTTTGTAAGTACTTTCTAAGGAGCACAAAAAACATAGGGTTAAAATTTTGAAATCTTGTGAATTAGACATATGAAAAAAATTTACCATCATACTTTGGGTGTGGCTATATAGAGTCACTGGTAACATTGTCTTCATTTAGCGAGATGCTCGGGCGAAGTCTGAGGCGGAAATATATATAAAATCAAAACGTCTGTCTAATATGATGATATCGTCCGTCCTCATTCTGTCGAGTATAATCTTCCTCATACGGAAAGCGTCGGCGGACCCCGCTCATGTAGTTATTAGATGATTGCTGCCAATCTTGCTCTTACGTTGCCTATGTATATTTTGACGACAGATGTATTCTCGTGGTAAGTGAGTTCACGAAGTAAACAGTCTCAGGTTCCAAACCCAGAAATTGCATTGTTTTCTTCTGTCAGTCAGTCAGGGCCGGGTGATTTTCGAAAAATCAATTTCAAGACAATGGTGGGGGCCTCGTTCTGGTGATGGCCTCGTTCTGGTGATGGCCCGAAAGGTTAATCCGGTCCTGCATTCAGTCAGTTTTTAGGAGCCGTCACCCGGTTCAAATATCACTCGTAACAAAAATGGTAACTCTCGTGCTTCCGAGACCACGTAAAGCGGCGTCCGCACTTCTTTTAAAAATATAACATACTTTTACGTCTGTTAAAGAAGTGACATCTAGGTTCTAGGTCCATGCCATCCTACTAGTGTGCTACCCCCCCCCCCCCCCGTAAAACTAAATTTAAATCTGTGTACCTGTAAATTTTCAGACATAAATATATTCTAATTTCACTGTAGATGTTCTATAAAATTTTCACCAAATCCGGAGAACAGTATCAACATTAGCCCCGTCTCATCTCAGGGAAACAGTAATCAAAGCGGGAGCTGCGGCGGAAATCGCAGAGTTTACAAACGGCGCAAATATAGTTTAATTATTGAAAACTACTTTGTGCAGTTTTATTAAAGATATATCCCCACGACCGATCATCTCCACTGGTGTCAAGAGGACTCCTTCCTCGCTCAACGAATCAGCATCGCGATTCAGCGGAGAAATGAAAATTATTACCACTATTCCACACAGGGGTGTATGACACTAGCCCGATTCCCACTGGCTCGATTCCCACTAGCTTGATTGCCACTAGAGCATTTATAGAAAACAATATATTATAGGAATCCTAAAATGTTTAATACAATTATCATACAAAATCCAAATATTAGTAAATTAAAAACTAATCATAACACAGAATATTAAAAAAAAATTATAAATAGAAAACTGCATTTAGGTCGCCATCTGCAGGTAAGGTGCCCAAAAAACTGGCAACATTACGTCGTTGAATAGCTAGGCTAATTCGTTGACCGAGGTATGCTCCAGCCCTTTGGTCACGTGGTATATTTAATGCGTCTGGACAGCTCTTTTATAAAATTTCGGGCATTTGAACCCCAGGGACCCATAGTTTCGACCCCAAACGGAATAAAAATATAATTTTCTCCAATGCAATTATATTTCTTCCGTTTGAGGGTCTCCGCTGCTTCCGCTGCCGCACCTGCTGTTCGGGAAGTGATATTTAGATGAGAGGGCGCCAGTGTGTCAACACAAGTTGCATCCCACACTAACGACCTCCCACGGCTCGACGGAATCAATGACAATCCATCAGGCATCTTGCCATCGTCACGTGAAATACCGTTCGGCTCAAGTATAGACGTCACGTTGACGGTGACAAGCGCCCGACGGATGATGTCATTCAAGGCGGCGTGGGGTGAGAGTCGTCCCGCGCTACGGCGGCAAGATAGACCATGGTGACCCATATGATCTACATCGCCACCGCAGTGACATTGGTGGGGTTCGGTCCTGGAGATGCCCAGACGCAAGCCAATTGTAATAGCAAAACTGGTGTCATCTAATAAAGTTCCTATATTGACGGAGGGAACAGCTTGCAACCAGTAGCCTGCCTCGCGTTCGCTTGTGGCAAGGAGACGAGCCCGTACACCACTCTCTGCACTATTGTCTAAAATTGTTTTTTTGTACAATTTTACAAAGTGGCTCGTCCCATTGCCTTTGAGAACGGGGATTTTTAGGGAATTCCTCACCCGAACATGCTATAGACCAAGCGTTTCTAGCTTCCGTCGCGCTCAATATCGACGTATCTCCTACAGATATATTAAGGATTTTATTGTAAATGCTGTGAACGGAAGACAGAAACGGTGGTAATGAAACGCTAGAAATTTTTCGAATGCCTATTCCACCAAACCGTATGGGAAGGGAGGCTTGACACCAAGAATTTTCAGAAAAAGAACAATTTAGAATTTGGGTATTTTTGATAGTTTCATCTAATTTTAAAATCAAATTAATGTTATTCCAAAGAGGGCAACAGCGAAGTACCTACATAAGAAAATTTTGGAACAAAAAGACAAAAACGGATGATATGAAATGCTACATGAGAATGAATTTTAGTAAGACGGATCGAAGATTCTTCAAATTTTGAACTCTGTTCATTTACATAAGCCGCGTATGTATCTTCTAGAATTGGACTTAATATTATAGATTTAAAAAATTATAACAAACACATTTATAGATTTTTAAAATTACAGGATCTAAATTTATAGAATATTAATATTTATAGCAACTAAAATTATAGCTTCTCAAATTATATAATTTTTTTGAGCATTTGAGAGGATACCGAAAATACACTCACAATTTGAATAAAAATGTTGAAACGCACTCCAGCGCTTATTTTTTATGTTTAGATTGTGTGTATAACAAAATTAATACCTATATAAACATCAAATTTTCTTACAAACATACAGATTACAGAGAGACTCGCACTCTGTCTTTATTATATTAGTAAGTATAGATTATCAAGACCAAGTAAAACGGAAGGGAAAATAAAAATAAATTAGACGGGAAGTAAATTGAATTTGTTCTGAACTCTGTTCTTGACGTTTCGAGTACTTCTTATTACCTATTCCTCAGGGATCTTGTTAACTCAATATAAATTTTGTAGGAATTGTAGGTGTCTTCGAATGTAGTGAAATCTCTATAACGTTAACTTTAAATCACCCGCAGGTTCAATCCTCGTTCAACAAGCGGCGCAAATATAGTTCAATTATTGAAAACTACAAATTTGTGCCGTTTGGTGTAGAAAGGTCCGTGGGGTTCAAATGTCAAAGATATATATCCCCCAAGACTGATCATCTCTTCTGGTGACAAGAGGGCTAGCTCCTTCCTCGCATCGATTCGACCTGGTTTATTTAGTTATGTTTAGATTAGATTTAAGGTTTTTATGTTGTTATGTGAATAGAATAAAATGATTTTTTTTTAAACTGTAATATACCTATATTTTTTTTTATAATATAAAATTAAGTTACCTCGACATAACTGATATATTCCTGCAGCTATGATGATGAAGAGCGCCAGGAGTTTAGCATACGTGAACCAATCTTGTACCCTGGTCGCCGCGCGTACTGACCAACAGTTCACGAACGTCAGCAACACTGTCAAAAATGCTCTTTAAAATAAATTAAACTGAAGTGCATGTGTGTGTTGCCTTTATGGCTCCCGAAACCGTGGTCCCAGGGTACCCAGCGGAAGATCAAAGCTGAGGAAGATTTAGACGATGGTAATTATTGGTCTATCTATACCTAACGTGTGGCCATTTCTGTTGAGTTTAAAAGTGTGGTTTGTCGTACTATGTAGGTACATAAGTTATTAATTATAAAAAAACCCAATGGTACATGGCCGCGAGCTAACTGTGATCCGTCTAGTTAGGCGACCACAAATTATTTTTTATATCGGTTTTTCATCGCAGAATTTGAAGGTGGTGCCCGATACTTAATTTAATTCAAGAAAATGGAATCGGCCATCTCTGAGAAATATATTATAACTAGCGATCCCGCCCCGGCTGCGCTTGGCTACAATATCGTTTTACAACAATTTGAATACCTACATAAATACGCTATCTATTATAGATAGATATATGCTTTCCTGGACTTTATTGTAGAACATTTTATTCTACACAATTCTTTCCTACATCATTTTGTTATATATCTGACGGATTAGACAGCATACGCCTTGAAAACTCGCTGGAGCTAACTTTTTCCCTGACTTGATTCACTTATACTGTTTATGCTCAGCTCCTAAACATGATAGGTCCATGTTATATACTCGAAAACATTACCAGTAAATCAACCTATCTAATAGTGAAAACCGCAAAAAAACCGTTTAGTAGTTATTGAGTGAAAAGGTCATAGAAAGACAGACAGTTTTCATGGCGTATGCTGTCTAATCAGTCAGAGATATAACAAATTGATGTAGGAAAGAATTGTGTAGAATAAAATTATCTACAAAAAAGTCCGCGGTAGCATATATCTATCTCTAATTGATAAGTAGCTATAGGCATATTTATTTAGGTACCTATTCAAATCGTTGTAAACCCATACGAAACTGGAGGCAGGGTGTCTAGGACTGATTAACCCTAAAATAGACAAAGTGACATTAAACTTACATATACAGCAAGCAGCTAATAATCTTGTCGCGTCTTCAGGAGGATCGCACTCAGGGAATATTGGTTTCAGTACATACACGCTGAAAGTCAGTGCCACAATCGCCTGGAATCAAATGAAACTTCAAAACTCTTATAAGCAGGCATTAATAATAACGGCCACATTATTTGCTACCATCCTTGATACCGATTAATCGGCATTGCCGGCACCAGACTTCGTTATGCGTTATTCGTTATGCGGCTACGCCTTATTCGCAAGAATATTTGCTATGTGGGCGAATAACGAACACGCCAAGTCTGCGAAGCACAACCTTATAGACAAATAGACCCTCCACACTTCGTTTTATGCGGGCGAATAAGCCGCATAATGAATAACGCAAAACGAAATCTGGTGCCGGCATATAATACTTGACATTTACAAATCATCAATTAACATTGGTGAGTCACACTTCACAATAAAAGAAGAAGAACAAGAAGACATTGACCGTTCAGCGTTCAACGGTTCAACTCATGAAGTGGTTCACATCCCGAAAAATAATTCATCCACTTCAGTTCAGATCAGACCCCCGAAAAGAGAATAACTAATTCTGTTTAAAACAGTTGGTTAGGGTTGTATTAATTTTATCTAATTTCACTAAGTCCCGACCACTTTTTAACCGCCTTAAAAAAAGAAGGAGGAGGTTCTTAACTAAATTCGACTTAATGTGTATATTACGCAATTACTCCGCTAATTGTAAACCGATTTTGATGCTTTCTTTTTTAACCCATAGAGAATTCATTCAGATTTGATTAAATGTATGCCGATTTAGATGATTTATTTTTAACAGACTTCAAAAATGGAGAAGGTTCTATGTTCGACTATGTATTTTTTATGTATGTTCGTGATGATTTCTTTTTTAATCTACAGAGAATTCTTTCGGGTTGGTCCCATTTTTGTTTTGGTGAAAATTGGTTGAGTGGTTTTACAGAAGTTTTGAATTATATTATGATGTTAATAACAGCAAAATTACTCAAAAAGGAAAAATAGATAACTTTTTTAAAGGCTCCACTAGGTTACGGAATCTATTTAATTTTGTAGCCTAATTTGGCACCGACGCAATATTAATAAATTATTTCTTGCTTTTCAGTAAAAATTTTTGGAGTCTTAAGTTAATTTATTTTTTATGCCTAAATTTGAGTTTGTTAATAGCTAGATAGATGTTGCAAAACCCCGTTACCTTATACAATAGACGCATGAGTATTGCAAGTCATGTACTTTAGAAAAAAAATTAACCAACGAGGGGCCGGAGAACGGCTCAGAATCTCTACAAATTATAAAGAATATTGAAGTGTTTGTCTACGACTTCAAAATTAATATCAATAATATCCATATCTAACATTTTTTATTTTTTTATTTCTTATTAAAATACAACAATTTATTCTAAAAAAAACCTTAAATACTTACCTTAAAACAAAAAACAAAAAAAAGGGGTGGAGGGATCAAAGGAAGAATACCTCATCCAGCTCTGAACACTCGCTGCGTTACCCCTTTGAATCTCCAAGCTTATGCGGCGAACGAAAAAACTCTTAGCTCGGTGATGACCAGACTTTTCGATAAGAAGTTTACCTACCAATTTTATATTTTTCAAATACTGGCCGTTAAAACATATTCAAACTCTTCAATTTTATAAATAACTAGCATTCCGCCCCCGGCTTCGCCCGTGGATATATTTACGAACAAAATAAAATATAACCCTATCCCTACCTCAACCCCTACCCCCACCCCTACTCCTATCCCTACTTCTACTCCTACCCCCTACCCTCTACCACTACCTCTATAACATCAATAGTTTTCGCAGCGCACGCTATGTAAGGAATTTCTTAGGTCATTTTTTTACACCATGGGTTACATTATTGGAGTTTTAGTAAGGATCCCTAATTTTTATAAAAATATAATATAGCCTATGTCACTCAGGGTGAATGTAGCTTTCCAATGGTGAAAGAACTTTTGAAATCGGCACAGTAGTTTTTGAGTTTATTAATTACAAACATATAAAAATAAAGTGACATACCTGAGAGCATGGTCTAACGATCATACACTCTATCCACAATCTAATAAACGCAGCAAATGGACCGAAAGTCTCCATGATGTAAGCATAATCAGCCCCACTTAATCTAATCATGGTCCCAAGTTCTGCATAACAGTAGGCACCGATCTGCAAATAAATACAAAAAATTGTACATCTGGGGTAAACTGTCCACATTTAGCAAGCATTCATTTAATTTGGCTCTAAATTAAATGAATGCTTGCTAAATGTGGACATTGCTACGTGTGATGATGGAAAACAAATAAAGGATCTTCTCGTGGACTAAACAATGTATGTAGAAATAATAAAGATGTATCCCCTCGACTGATCATCTCAGGGCTGGCTCCTTCCTCTCTTAACGAATCAGCATCGCGATTCAGCGGGGAAATGCAGCCAGTATTCCTGCCACTATTCCACGCGGACCTGGTTTATTTAGTTATTTTTAATCTAATTTAATTTAAATGTAGAAATACACAACTTACAACTAAAAGTAAAATGAATATACCTACATAATGCTGTTTTAGTTCCATCACTTAGATACATATGGAAGCGAGACTTGGGTATGGAATAAGAAGCATGAAAGTAAGATAAATGCAGTGGAAATGCGGTCTTTACGTAGAATGTGTTATATAAAGATGACATTAGAGAAATAATGCGGAGTTAAAGATGATGTTGTGATGGTTGAAATGAAAGGAAATGCTGGCAGAGGCAAAAATGTATTGATCGATGGAAATATTAAAAGTACACACAATCGCCGAGTATGTATGAAAGGTATGATGAATATAAAAGAAACGAAAGAGGTATGTCAGGATCTTAACAAATGGCATTCGATTGTCTCTGCCTACCCCTCTTGGGATGAAAAGCGTGATGATAGATAGATAGATAGAAAAAGCGACAATATAAGTGAAATTTCAATAGCTGCATGACCACGTAAACAATGCCAAGCAATATTCAACCTTATATCGTCTTATACAAGCATCCGCCCACCGGAGTGCATATAATTTTTTTTATTGCTTGAATTTAATTTTCTGTTTATGTGACAAAAATAATTCTGTTGTGATTGCATCAAACTGGTGTTAAATATCAACCATAACAATTTATAAAAATAAACACGACGTTTTTAATATTTTTTTTATCTAGGTAGAACATATGAAATCTATCTATCATCACGCCTTAAAAGAGGTAGGCAGAGACAATCGAATGCCATTTGTTACGATCCTGACATACTTCTTTCGCTTCTTTTATATTCATCATACCTTTCATACGTGTCTGTTATTTTTAGAAGAAGTGCAGCTTTACGTTCCCTTTTTGCTTAGCATTTTTGTCATGATATGAGCTTTGAACCTGAGTCTCCTGGTTTAAGGTTCATTCCAACGACTCCCTTTTCTTTCGTTCATATACTAATATTATAAAGAGGTAAGTTTGTAAAGTACTAAACCGATTCTAAAAATTCTTTCGCGAACAGAGGCTACGATATCCCTGAGTAATAGGGTTATATTTTATTTAATTCGAAAATATCCACGGGCGAAGCCGGCGGCGGAAATCTAGTATTGTATGAAATTATAACCCACCATACATACATACATATATTTTAACTAGGCAGACTACGGGTTCGATCCCGGATCCCGCCCATATACCAATGGGTTTAATTAAAAACTAATATACCTACATAATCGGACAAACAAACCACACTTATAGAGGCTTTTCCGTCTTAATATACCTCAACAGAACTGGTCTATAGCCTCACAAATACCATCGGCTAAACAAGGGAGACTTGGTCTTCCGCTGGGTAACTTGGAACTGTAAGGCAACCGTGAAGAAAAAGAAAAATTTCTTACCATACTGAAAATTCCAGAACTAATCCATACTAGAAGACTAGCGTTAACAGATCCTGTATATTTGAGTACTCCGGTTGGGGACACGAATATCCCACTACCAATTATAGATCCCACTATGACGGTTATTCCGTTTAAGAGGGACATTTTGGCTTCCAAAGCTCCACCTTCGGATTTGACTTCGGCATCTTCATCGTCTTTCAATGATTGGCATTCTTCTTCGCTCTTCGCTTTTGTTGACCTGTGAAGAAGAAATAGGGTATAATTTACGCGGACACCAAAAGCTTAGGCACCAAATAAAATAAACAACTCCAAATAAAATAATTGACACTATTAAAAGTGTCCTAAAGTATATCATATTATGATCCAAAATAATAGAAAAAACATCAGAAAAATCGCACGCCATGTACTAATATTTTATTTGGTTTCTAAAATGGATAAATGGTCACCAAGTAATGGATAAATGGTCACCAAGTAAGGTAGGTAGGTTAGGTTAGGTTAGTATAAAATTTATTAAGTAGGTATAAAGTGTATTTTAAAGGCGTCTATATATTTTTATGGCAGTCAATAATACCAAAAATGGATCTATTTCATAATATTTTAGGAAACGTAATTTGGTGACCATTCATCCATTTTGGTAACCGTGTAGAGTTGCAGGAATGTAATAGTTAAACGCTGAAATATTCTTGAAATACTCATATATATTCATTGAATTAGTTTACATCCAGTAACGTCAAAACCAAGATGACGTGCAAAATATCAAATATAATATTATAAAGTAAACGTAGGAAAGTGTACCAGCCAGGTCTCCACATCACTCCCCCACCGAGACCGTGACTACGGGCGTAAGTGAGGTGGAAACCGGACGTGGCGTCCAGAGCGAGTAATGCGTAGAGGTTCGGGTTGCATAGCGGCTGCGGGTAGAGTAGGAGACTGAGGAACATTGGTTTCAAGATCTTTTTCCAACATCATGAAAGCTGGTTTCAACCTATCTACCGAAACGGTGGTATCCTTGTTATTAAGGAGAATACGAAAATATTTTTGACCTCGCTTTAGGACTTTATGAGGTCCAGAATATGGTGGATGCAGGGCTGGACGGACTCCGTCTTGACGAAGAAACACGAAGTCTGAAGTTGCCAGTTCCTTGAAAACAAAAACTGTTTTAGAAGTATGATGTATTGTAGGGATAGGCTTTAGTTTATTAGCGAAGGAGCGTAACCTTGATACGTAGTCTTGCATGTCTAATATAGTGTTAGAATTCGAATGAAAAAATTCGCCAGGAAGGCGCAATGGTTCGCCATAAACAAGTTCGGCTACAGATGACTGTAAGTCTGATTTCCAGGCGCTTCTTATACCGAGGAGAACCAAAGGGAGAGATTCTGTCCAACTGGAGTCTGCGTTGCACTTTATGGCAGCTTTCAATTGTCTGTGCAAGCGCTCAACTAAACCATTGGAAGCTGGATGATATGCTGTTGTCATCTTATGTTGCGAGCCAATTAGCTGGGTTAAATTTTTGAACGTAGAGCTGTCAAATTGTTTACCACGGTAGTGATGCTGACCGGGCAACCAAAACGGGAAATCCAACCTGTCAAAAATGCATTGGCAGTGGAAGCCGCCGTGATATCGGTGAGTGGTATGACCTCAGGCCAACGAGTAAATCTATCGATAACCGTGAGAGCATAACGAAAACCGTTTGAAATGGGAAGAGGACCTATAAGATCGGTGTGAACATGGAGAAAACGGGCAGGAGGTAATTGAAAAACGCCCAAAGGAGAAGACACGTGCCGTGTTACTTTAGCACGTTGACAAGCTAAACAGCTACGGCACCACTCTCGGCAATCTTTCCGTATGCCAGGCCAGACAAATCTTTGTACCAAAAGATTAACTGTGACATTTGTTCCTGGATGAGAGAGAGAATGAATGGCATCAAATACTTGACGGCGTAATGCTTTGACGATAAAAGGTCGAGGAGTAGAAGAGCTCACATCGCAATAAATGAATGAGGAAGATCCTGAAATAGGAAGTTTAACAAATTTGAGTGATAATAAAAGGTTTAATTCAGGATCGTTAGATTGAGCATGAGCAAGCACATCATAGTCAATAGCCTTGGAGGTCAACTCTTCAATCCTGGAAAGAGTATCTGCGACTACATTATCCTTTCCCGAAATATGTTGAATGTCTGATGTAAACTGGGAAATATAGTCGAGGTAACGGAATTGTCTGGGTGAAAATTTGTCTCTATTTGCTTGAAACACAAATGCGATAGGTTTATGGTCTGTAAAAACTGTAAAAACCTGAGCCTCTAACATATGCCGGAAGTATTGAATTGATTTGTATATAGCAAGCAATTCACGATCGTAAGGGCTATACTTAATCTGCGATGGAGAAAGCTTACGTGAAAAGAATGCTAAAGGCTGCCAAAATCCATTTTTAAACTGCTGTAAAACTCCACCTATGGCAGTACTAGACGCGTCAGTGACAAGAGCAAGCTTAGCGCTGCTGTCAGGATGGGCCAGAGTTGCAGCATTGCAGAGACCTCTTTTGCAGTCTTCGAAAGCCCGTTTGCATATGTCATCAAATTTAATAGTCTGATTGTTTTTCACAGAGCCCTTAAGTAGATCGTTTAGGGGTGCTTGTAACTCAGCTGAACGAGGTATGAAGCGATGATAAAAATTATACATACCAAGGAAACGTCTTAGCTCTTTCACAGTTTTGGGCTCTGGAAATGTTTGAATCGCGACAGTTTGATCTGGTAGCGGTTTAACACCTTCAGCGGAAACTGTATAGCCGAGAAAAGTAAGAGTTGAAACACCAAAAGTGCATTTGGAGGTGTTGATAAGAAGACCGTATTTATCAAGTCTAGAGAAAAGCTCACGTAAGTGAAGTTGATGCTCTACGAAATCATGCGAAAATACCAAAATGTCATCTAAGTAACTAAATGTAAAGTCAAGACCTTTGGTAACTTCGTCAATGAATCGCTGAAAAGTCTGTCCAGCATTTCTTAGACCGAAAGTCATCATTGGGAACTCAAAAGGCCCAAAAGGAGTAGTAATTGCCGTTTTGGGAATGTCGGGTGGAAAAACGGGGATTTGATTGTATGCCTTGACAAGGTCGATTTTAGAAAATATAGTGCAACCTGAAAGGCTAAAATTGAAATCATGTATGTGTTTAATGGGGTACCTATCTGGTACAGTGCGAGAATTAAGCATTCGGTAGTCACCGCAAGGTCTCCAGTTATTGTCCTTTTTAGGAACAAGGTGCAAGGCTGAGGACCAGGGGCTGTTAGAAGGTCGAGCGGTACCCATCCTAACCATCTCGTCAAACTCACGTTTAGCAATAATAAGTTTGTCTGGATGTAGACGACGTGGTTGGGCAGTAACTGGCGGGCCAGATGTAGTTTTGATGTAGTGCACAGTATTGTGGGGACAGTCACGTGGCCTGCCAGCTGGACGCGTTATGTTTGGGAACTCTTCTAGGAGAATTTCAAAATCGGGGTTAAGTTCCGGATAATTGGTTTTAATGGAAGTGACTGTTTCGGTAGGGTTAACACCAGATGCGGGTGCAACTAAATATGTAAGTTGATCACAAATCCTATGATTCCTGCAGTCTACTAAGATGTTGTAATACGCCAGAAAGTCGACGCCAATAATAGGTTTAGTGACGTCAGCGATAACGAACCTCCACCCATACTCACGTCGAAGTCCGAAGTTTAATGTAAGATGTATAAGTTGATATTGTAGTGCCGTTGGCTGCGAAAAGTTGGTAGCTTGATTTTGTTTGTTTGTTCTTGATAGCTGTCCGAGGAAACACGCAAATATCAGACCCAGTGTCAATTAAAAACATCATTTTTGTCTTTCTGTCGGTTACAAATAGGCGGCCAGACGAGGGTTGACGACAGTCGTTGGCCGCTACTAACGACCGTCGTTTGAGTTTTCCGCGTCAAATTTGCAGGGCGAGACACATCTTCTTGCTCTAGAACCAAACTGGTAGTGATACCAGCAAAGGTCGCTTGGAGAATTGTTTCGAACAGACGTCGATGGAGAGCGAGATCGGGAACTAAAACGGGAGCGGCGTCTATTGTCCCAAGTTGAGAGCTTCTGAAAACTTTTCTTAAGTGCTGCAATTTCGTGCTTAACTTCTTCACAGCAGTTTCCAGGATTATCCTGACTGGTCGTCGCCACTTGCTTAGTGTAAGGAGCTATATCCTGGATTCGATCCGCTAAATCTGCTAATATAGATAATGATACTGATGGCTGACTGGCGAGAACACTCTGGATATTTGCGGGAAGACGGCTCATCCAAATAGTTTTCAAAAAATCCTCCGGTACTGTCGCTCCAGCTAAACATTGTAGATGCCTTAAAAATTGGGAAGGCTTCCGATCTCCTAATTCTTCCTGTGTTAATATTTGTTGAATTTTTTGATCGTGAGTAGCGCTGAGTCGTTCAATTAATTCTGACTTTAATTTTTCATACCTGTCATTTTGTGGTGGATTGATTATAATGTCTCGAACCTCTTTCGAAAATTGACGATCCAGATGCCCGATAACATAATTAAATTTGGTTGTATCACTTGTGATCCCGGAGTTGGAGAATTGGCACTCGACCTGAGCGAACCAGATTTCAGGATCCTCAGGCCAAAACGGTGGAATCCTTACTCCGACTTTGCACAGTTCTGCAGACGTACCGTTTGACACAGCCGCCGGGTTGCCGCTGCCCAAACTGCTGTCCTTGTGCGCCATGTATATTATAGTTACATAAAGTAGTTCAATTCGGTGGTCACCAATGTAGAGTTGCAGGAATGTAATAGTTAAACGCTGAAATATTCTTGAAATACTCATATATATTCATTGAATTAGTTTACATCCAGTAACGTCAAAACCAAGATGACGTGCAAAATATCAAATATAATATTATAAAGTAAACGTAGGAAAGTGTACCAGCCAGGTCTCCACATCCGTTTAGAATTTTTTTGGTACAAAATAGATACATTTTTGGGCGCCGCTTAAACACAAGCCCAAGAAATATTCCTTTAAAACAGGAGGTACTACCAGTAGGCCAAATGAGTAGTACCACGGGGCATTTGTATAGCCGATACTGCCAAACGTTGTAAATAGGCATCTCTTCCTTTGCGTTTGTGGCGTTTGGTTTGCAAACACTGGGTTCGTCGAGTCATAAAATATTGATAGAGGGGTCCCACGCACGACCAAAGAGCTGAGTCGTATTTAGCTCAGCCAACCAACGTGGCGGGTAAGGGGGAGAACGGAATAAGATCTATCCGACCCCAAATGTCATCCTCACCTGCACGCTTGGTACCCTCTAGCCCTCTGCTAGACAACAAACGAGGCTCTGGCGACCGAGCAATGGCGATATAACCATACACCTAACTAGGCAACTGGCTGGAAGAGGCTAAAGCGAAAATAGTCTCAAAATGTCTGGTGCAGAAGGCAAGGGTAAACCACTGCATTATTCTTCCCAAAAAAGTTAACCATTGCGAGTAAATACAAGGTTCATCGCGCTGTGGACCGCCATGATTGACCACGACTGCATTGTCAAGAGCACTAAGACTGAGAAGAAGAACCAACGTGGCAAGTGGCAATGGTAGTTAGTAGTTAGTTATTACATAAAATAAATAAAAAGAAAGGCTTTAAAGCCGCTGGACGTTGCCACGCCTGTCAGTCAAGGCCTCTCGTGGCCTGTGTCAAGCAACTTCCAGGGCCCGGCGCGGCCTGGCAATGATATGACAAAGAATGTTGAGCGACGCCGCGTTTTCAAACGTACGGGCCATCGCAGGCCTCATCAGACGCCACGGTTCCCACGGCCCGTCAGCCTGGCTAGGCGCGACCTCAAAAAACGGGCCGTGGGATATGCCAAATAGAGGACGCCTTCGAAGTAGACTTTCATGATTAAATTTCATTGGCAAATGTTTGAAACAATAACATGATCACATAACATATTGTACTTTGGCCTAACGGATCCAATCCATAAAGGTAGGATCCACAGAGTACCCCAAATATTTATTGTAGTCCATTAGAACACAAAGCCCGGTGTGATATAGGTCAAGGAGCACACATTCTTGACGCAAAAGCGAGGAACATTATTAAAGTAATTGACAAATATTTGTTGTACTGGACGTAAGTTGACTTCCACCGACATGATAACAAGATGTGGCGAGGTCATGAATGAAATGTAACACCGGAAACTGGTGGTGACATTTTCCTGTACATTGTGGCTTGATGTTTTTATGATGAAGTATTTTGTGGGAAATACTAACTGATATAAACCTTTTAAAAAAAAGTGTACCGACTTCAAAAAATTGCACTGAAAAGTAAGAAATAATAAAAATTTCGTCGTAGAATTTGAAGACGGTTGGTGCCAAATTAGGATACAAAATTAAGTAAACATCTAGGGACATAAAGATCTGTTCAATATTATCTGGGTTTGTACTGATGATCGTAGGTTATATTCCTAATGAATTATCTAGATTAGTGAATTTGGGTACTAAATTATTTCTAATTTGGCACCAACCGTCTTCAAATTCTACGACGAAATTTTTATTATTTCTTACTTTTCAGTGCAAATTTTTGAAGTCGGTACACTTTTTTTTAAAAGGTTTTTTTTTAAGTGATTTTGTTGCCCTGAGAAATAAATAATAACGCAACTAAAAAAAAATGATGGAAAATTAAAAAAAATACTGCGGTGGATGGGATTTGAACCTAGAGCAATGTGCATCCTGCGCTGCATCCCATACCTTTAGCCGCTAGACCACCGTCGTTACGAAAATTGACAACTTCGTGTCAATAGCAACCGTTGCTGCTTTTCTCTGATATAATTTTCAGCAGTAAACAGAGACAAATTACTGAATTTCTGAAAAATTACTGAACCGATTTTCGTCATATGACTGTGAGATAATGTCAAGAAATTATTATATCCTTAAAAAATAAGTCGTCAAAATCGGTACATATTTCATCGAGATATTACGAAAAATTGACTTATAAGGTCAGTTTTTTCAAAATTTCTGAAAAACTAAAGAACCAATTTTTATGAGATAAAAATGGGACCAATCCGGAAGAATTATCTGTCGATTAAAAAAGAAACCATCAAATCGGTTCACAACTGGCGGAGTAATCGATGTACATTCATACAAAAAAAAAAATAAAAAAAATACGGTCCGAATTGAGAACCTTCTCCTTCTTTTTTTTTCGAAGTCGGTTAATTATAAATGAGAAAGTGTGTTTGTATGTTTGTTTTGCCTTTCTTTCACGACAAAACGGATCTTTTACAGGACATACTACTTTTTATCCTGGAAATCGGCAAATGCGGGGCTGAAAGCTAATCTATCTTTACCAAAAATAATGCTGAAGAGTTTGTTTAAACGCATCTCTGGAACTACCTACTAGTCGGATGATCACGGGAGGGGAGCAAAACAGCATGGCACAGACACCTTTGAGAAATAATATATACTTAGATATTTTTCTCCATTCAGTCCTTACTGTATACAGTATAAAACCGCTGCTGAGACTCAAAAGCGAGAACTGACCTTGTATTTGCTTTGCACCAGGCGAACGTAAATTTGCACCCCTTTAGTTTTGCTCTTTTGTGTTAGAATAAAGGAAAGCTCTTGGGAATAAAACTCGCTGGCAAATCTCATACTCACTTACAATACTATTTTGAACTGTATCTCTTCGTATCAAAGTTTAAATTGCTTTAACAGTTTGCTTCTTTGCAATATTTATGCTTCAAGCAGATGGCCATTGCTATTCAAATTAGAATCTAACAAGCTTTTGTACCTCTCATCCATTCAGCCGTTACGACATGTTTAATACTCATAAATTTAATACTAGATTCCCGCTGAAATAGTGAAATCCGCAACACAGACAGACAGACGCATCGTAGGACTTTGTTTTATAATATGAGATACGTGGACACATTAGCTCCGTCTCATCTCAGGGAAACAGTAATCTAAGCGGGAGCTGCGGCGGAAATCTCAGAGTCTAACAAACGGCGCAAATATAGTTCAATTATTGATAACTACTTTGTGCTGTTTGGTGTAGAAACTTTAGGACCGTGGGATTCAAATGCGAAAAAGTTTATTAAAGATATATCCCCACGACTGATCATCTCTGACAATAGGGCTGGTTCCTTCCTCGCTCAAAGATTCAGCGCCGTAATGCAGCCAGTTTTCTTGCCACTGTTCCACGCGGTGGTTTATTTAGTTTTGTTTTAAATTTATATTGTTATGTGTAAATAAAAAAGTGATTATTATCTATGAAATGTAAGCAATCTCCTTGAGATCCGTTCACTGAACCATTTTAAAGGCCATATTGTTACAAATAGCACATGATTAGTGAAAGCTGAACAAATCTGTTTTGTGTAACTATACCAACTGTTTCAATAAAATTTTCATAATATACTTCCTTGTTCGTATAGGCTCGCCAGTTATCATAATTTTAAGAAAATTTAAAGAAAATCTATCATCTGAAAGAATTGATGCTTTTGAGATGTGGTGTGGATTGAACGTCGTACAATTGTATCCATACTGTCAGAGCTGAACATCAGGTCTAGACAAATTCTGCAGTATTTCGGATACATTGCACGAAGAGGGCCAACAACTTGGAAAAGCTTGTGGTGATGGAAAGAGACCTCGAAGATGAAGCCCCAAACGATGGTTCGATCAAGTGTCCAAAAACCTGGACACCTTAACCCCAGACCTTTTTCTCAAGTGGAATGGGCTCAACTTTCAGTGCTCTTACTATAAATTGTAAGATACGGAACCCTAAATAATACTATGTGCTATTGTGTAGACTAGACTTTAAGGCCATTCAACTTGAGTACTAAATTTGGGGAGTAAAATCCTTTTGCGAGATGATGACGGGGGTGGGAATTAGGGTTGTCAATATAATATTCGCCTTTTTATGGTTTTTCGCGTGAGAAAAAAATAAAATAGAAATTACACCTGTTTTCCCCAGGGGTAGACAGAGGACATGGATTTCCACTTGCTACGATCCGGACATATTTCTATCGCTTCATTCACTCTCATCATCCTTTATGCATGCTCGACGGTTTAGGCCTTTCTTGAGGATTTTTCGGCCACTTCTCTTTCCAACTGTCTGTCTTTATACCACTTAGATCCTATGAGATAATCTCTCAGGGGATAATTTTCCTCTCTTTAATTCCACTTGTATTATTCGAAGGATTAATTTCTATTTTACTATTCCACTTTCGTCCCTTACTTAATTTAAAAGTATTTCTAAAAAAACACCCCTATTATGATGACGTTATAGTTAACGGTCATTGCTTTTTCACCTTTTTCACGTTTCACTTTAATTCAAAATTGTTTACAAAGCATTTTTTTTAAGCGTTGGAACTCTCGTGATGTACCCTCTTCCAACAGTCTAGTATATCTGTATACAAACTAACCATACACAACAAGCAAGAAAACAAAACAAATAAAACATAGATACAGAATTAACGTAATTAAATAATAGAACACATAAATACTTATAAACATGGGTCTATAAAAAAAGAAAATAATTAAAAAAGTTCAATAAATTTTATCATGAGTTGTAAATGACATTGTAATCATCGCGCTATCAATGTCCTCATTACCTATATTAAATTAAAAATATATTCCTTCATTACTACGTCTATCTGTCTGTAGGTATATAGTAGTGTCGGGTCGGTTTGGTACTACTTCGAACCCACAAATTCGCCAAAACTAGGGTATTATGGCTCCTTAACAAGAGCTGGTGTGAGCAAGAACATAAGAGTGTGTATAGCACAGAGAACGTTTGTATTGTTGACACCGGGGGGATCCAGGTTTAAACCTTTCTTCTATCGACTTCTAGTGCTTCAGAGGGCACGTAAATCCGAAGCCACACTTCTAAAAATAACTATAAAGAAGTGACAAATCTAACTCCCATTAAGTGGAATATGGACAATTGGCTGCAAGTGGACACTTACTGGGGTCTCTGGCCACACCAAGGTATAACAATATTTATGACTTTGACAGTGAAAGCGACTGAAAATTTAATTTCCATCCCACACCCTTGATAGTTATTATTTTAAGTTGGATTAAGTCATATTTTCTCTTGGTTTTGACCGTCACCTTGAGCCTTGAGAATGGCGGTTGGGGCAAGGGCCAGATTCAGATGGCAGTACTCCTCAGCACGGCACGTATTGTGAGAAGGTTCCTCTCTCTGCAGCTCTAACCATCGGTAGTTTGGGTATTTACCTCGCTTCCGGGGATTAAACCATATTTTTATTATTGAGGGTTCTAAATATATAGCCGTAGTTTCCAAAACGAGCATTGCTTTGCGTTTTTAAACCTATGGCTATTTAATGAAAATACCTATGTCTTAATCCAATTTAAAATAATACTATCAACAATTTGAATTGAAAATGTTGTATTATAAATAAACTCATTTTTCTAGGATTAATTGATATTTGTCATATTTTTGACAGATACAAAATGGCCGACAGCCACGGACCCTAATATATTTTGGGGGTTATTACGTTACGACTAATTCTTCGCTTCATATCAACTCCGAAAACTTACACTACAGTTGACAACCCTAGAAGAAAGTGACGCGCGCCGCTATGAGAGGAGTTGGGGGGATCGATCGATGTTACCACGTGGTAGACCTGACGCAACATCCGGAAAGTAGGATATTGACCGTTTGGGGTACATTGTCTTGGGTACCTAAGGGTACGCAGTAGGGGCCGTGGGTACAACTGTTGTTCGTTGAAATGCTGTCATGTCATACATAGTATAGTATCGCGTTTCGGTTCAGTGAAAGAGGTATGTCAGGGTCGTAGCAAATGGCATTCGATTGTCTCTGCCTACCCCTCTTGGGATAGAAGGCGTGATGATAGATAGACAGATCCAGTCTAAAACTTTTTGAACAAACTTTTTAGCATGATTGTAGGCTATATTAACATATAAGTCTACGACCCAAAGGAGCGATCAGTATTTATTAAGGTATATTACAAATAGAGCTGGGTCGTTTCGTATTTTACGTGAAACGGAACGTAACCCGTTTTATAATTCGAGAAGCTGCTTCGAAAAGCAGTGCTAAAAGAAACGGTTTTTTATTCCTAAGGCGTAATCGTACATACTATATTCATTCATTAAAAAAACCCGTTTATTCGACAGTCTGTACAATATCAGTCTAATATACACTATACAGCGTTATGGTCCATTTTAAAAGAACAGCAAACCAGTTTCTTTTTCAAAACCCCCTCGGAAATATTTTTGGTAGATTTTTTATGGTTAGCATACATACTTATATAGGAACCCCCGCTACATCTTTTATTTTGACCAGAATGAGGAAACTTAGAACTATTATTTTAGCCATTTATTGTTTGCATAGAAACTACTGTCATCTGTGATGAAAAAGGAATGCACGGCCCGAGAATGTCCAACACTAGAATGCCGAGCAAACTGCTGGGTCGGCCATTATGCTGTTAGGCCATTACACACTCGGGCCGTACATTCCTTCCCTGGCTGGCCCTGTATGGATTCGTCGGTTTGGCCTTCGAGTCGAAACGAAAGATGTCGCGGTTCTAAATATGATAACACGGAACCCCAAAGCATGCTGTATTTCATACCGTTAGCAATAACGAAAACAATAGTCAAAGTAGATAAGGCCGCAATAGTAGTCTATACTGTAGTCTCTCTCTGTCATGCTTAAAAGCGCTTCTGCACGTGAATGAGACGTACGTACAGTTGAATCACCGAAACAGGTTTTTTAAAAAAGCTGATTTTCCTTCTGGCATAAAAGCGTCCGTTCGTTACATGGCAAAAATCTGTTTCTTGAAACAGTTAGTCAAAAAAACGACCAGCTCTAATTACAAATAAGTACGATTATTTTAACGATGGAAAAGCTTGGGACTAAATTGTTATAACTTTTTTATTTTGGTTTGACATTGATAAGTGGAGGTGACAAATATAGGCCTATATGAATTTTGCTTTATCCTCCATTCATAGACTTCCATATCCACTTTCTACTAAATGGTGCCGTCACATGTCGTGCAAGACAATTTAAATGTCTCCAATTTGCGTCGGTGGCCGAGTGGTTAAGACGTCTGGTTCGATCCCGGATCCCGGCCACGTACCAATGGGTTTTTTTATGTACATAATCCGACAAACCACACTTAGAGGCTTTTCCATCTAAATATACTTACCTCAACAGAACTCGTTAGGTATAGCCTCACAAATACTATCAGCTAAACGAGGGAGACTTGGTCTTCCGCTGGGTACCCTAGAACCGTAACACGGTTTCGGGAGCTGTAAGGCAACCCGTAAAGAAAAAAAGAAAAAAATTAAAGTCTTGAATTGAAAAAATATTCGATACAAACAGAAACACATCTTCACAGCCTTTAAATCTGACGGTGTTTATTTTAGTGTGGCGCCGAAAGTCGATTAGCATTTTTGCCACGAATGCAGAGGTTTGAACCTGGATTCAATATGATTCTGAAATATCAGTGCAAATTGTCAATTTTCTATACAAGACAATAAAGAGGGAGAGAAAGGTCAAAGAATCCTTTTTAGCTCGATCTGTTAGCACAATAAAATAAAATTGTCTGTCTGGATGTATGTAATTTAGTTTTATATCTTATTTGGGCGAGACTTTCTGTTTCTGAGACGACTGTACTATTGAAAAACTGATCAAGGTCATCTTGTATCTGTCAAAAATATGGCAAATCTCAGTGAATCCTGGAAACGTGAGTTTATTTATACAACATTTCCTCAGCACACGGTTGATAGTTATTATTTTAAATTGGATTGAGCCATATATTCATTATTAAGAGTTCTAAATATCCATAATTTCCAAAACGCAAAGGCACTGCTCGTATCGAAAACTACGGCTTTTTAGAAGCCTAAATAATAAAAATATTGCTCAATCCAATTTCAAATAATAACTATCAATGTGTGGTGAGGAAATGTTGTATAAACTCACGTTTCCAGGATTAACTGAGATTTGCCATATTTTTGACAGATACAAGATGTCTAAGAGCCACGGATCAGATTGACTAAAAGGTTTATATGGCTAAAGTGAAAGGAAATGCTGGCAGAGAACGACCTAGGTGTACTTTTATTGAACATATAAAACATGTATTAATCGACGGAAATATTAAAAGTATATACACAATCGCCGAGCATGTATGAAAAGTATGATGAATATAAAAGAAGCGTAAATGGTATTCGATTGTTCCTGCCTACCCCTCTTGGGTTAGAAGGCGTGATGATAGATCTACCCATATGAAGACGGGTTAGACAGCAAAAGTAAATATAAATCATACAAACAGTGATAATTATGATGTAATTAATATACATATGTTCATTTGTATTTTGTGAGGTTATCAATTCGTCAACAACGATATAATACAATAACATACATGCCCTCAATTTGATTGCTATGGACAACTCTTCCTCATTTAGCTGATGTATGAGGCATTTTAAGATCATGTAAAGCCTTTTAGTAATCCGAGTCTAATTAAGTACTTACTTTTCTATTTACACATGAACTTTTATTTGTACCTTAGTGGCCAAACATATGGTCAAATTTCCAGAAAATTGGCTAAGGGGGGAGGGGGCTCCGTCTATGGTACCTCCTAAGTATTTTTATATGGTTAAAAATTTAGTAAAAACGGCCAGTAATTTTATGTAGTTCATCCCAAGAGGGGTAGGCAGAGACAATCGAATACCATTTGTTACGAACCTGACATACCTACCTCTTTGGCTTCTTTTATATTCATCATACCTTTCATACATGCTCGGCGATTGTGTTTACTCTTAATATTTCCATCGATCAACACATGTTTTATATGTTCAATAAAAGCATTATTTTGCAAATACGAGATTTCACCCCTAAAAACCCAATGGTCAAATGTAGGGGAGATTTCAAGGTCTCCATTGCACCCTCTCTAGTTTGCCTGGGGGCTATGATATTTTATTGTAGATATTAAACTAATAATCCTCATAAATTCTTCAAACTGAGGGAAAATAGTAGGTACCTACACTAAAATATTACCTACATACCTACACGGTTGTTGCATTTTTTGATAAAAAAATATTATAAATTAATATTTCTTGATAATAAAAAATTATCCCAAAATTGGTAAGTCGTAGCGAGAAGTATGATGGTAAAAAATCTTCACGGGTTACCTTACAGCTCCCGGGAACCGTTGCTGGCCCCAGGGTACCCAACCGAAGACAAAGTCTTCCTCACTTAGCCGAAGATTTTTTGAAGCTATACCTAACGGCCAGCTCTGTTGAGGTATGTAGATGGAAAAGCTTCTTTGTACGGTTTGTCGGATAATGTACATAGATTTTTTATTATAAAACCCATTGGTACATGGTCGGATGTGGGAATCGAACCCGCAGTTACGTATTATGTCTGACACTTCTTACTTATAAAATAAATTTGCTAAATGATAATTTTCTAGTTAGCACAACGTTAGCGTAATAAAATATGCACGGATCGTGTTTTAATAACACGCATTTAATGCATGTAATGGAAGCCATTAGCAAAATGACTATAACTTTTTTTTTCATGGGTTGCTTTACAGCTCCCGAAATCGTGTTACGGTTCCACTTCCAGGCCACTCGTTAGGTATAGCCTCTCAAATACCATCGGCACTCATCGGCTAAACGAGGGAGACTTGGTCTTCCGCGGTACTCTGGAACTGTAATAAATTTTGGTGAAATATGTATACCAACTCTAAAATTTAATAGGCCTCCCGGATTCAATTTCTACTCTTGGCAAAAATGCTAAGCACTTTTCTCGTGCTTCGGAGGACACGCAGTTCTTCTAAAAATGACAAAGTGGACACTGGTGCCTCTGCCTACACCGCAAGCCGCAAGGTATAAAAACCCTGAAGATTTGTGTGTATATTTTTATATCAGTTAATACCCCTCCCCAGTCCCGTTTTCAGGGATGTAACTTATCCATCATGGGTACCTTATGGCTCACGAGAGCCATAAAGCCATTTTTAATTTGCCTTTTTCACAGCGCAATGAGAACTATGTGGCAAGGAGGTCTTTTCAATCGCATTTTATTCTGAAATGTGTTTCATTCAGCCTTTCAGAATATTTAAAAGACGTTATATTAACAATTTTAGATAATAATTAACATTTTTAAACAATTTTACAATTTGTAGAACTATTTTTTATAAACAGATATTTAAAAATTTTACAATAAAGGACATGCAAAATTTGTTTACCAAAAATAAGATAATATCTACCTATAACGGTCTTACTATCGGCTTGTAGCGTGACATTTTTTACCCGTAATTTTTTTTTTATGTAAAGCAAATCTATACAATGTAGCAGAACTTTTTTTTAGCAAATCCAGGTTTATTAACCGACTTCAAAAAAAGAAGGCTCAATTTGGTGCGTATACCAGTTATGAACCGATTTTGATGATTTTTTTTAGTGCACGAAAAATTTCTTCCATGTGCCACTTTTCTCTCAACTTCCAGACTCCAGTTACCGGTTGGTTACCTGCCTATGTTTTTCTTCAGTTACTTTCAGACTAGTTGTCCCCACATAATAATAGGCAGGCACGACCGTTGACGGCAGTAGGGGACAAATTATTCAAATAGTCTGTATATTTATCTCTTCTGGTGACAAAAGTGCTGGCTCCTTCCTCGCATAATGAATCGGGGAAATGCAGCTATATTCTTGCCACTATTCAACGCGGAATTTCCTTATAAAATTACCTATGGCATGAGCCATCGAAAGGGGTAGGTATGTCAGAATCGTTATAAATTATATTCGATTGTCTCTATCTAACTAGGCTAGGCCTGCCCCTCTTGGGATAAAAGGCGTGATGATGGGACCATCAAGTTCGGGTCAAGATCAGGTTCGGGTCAGAAGTTGAGTGACCGATATATGAAATTCACGATCAATTTCTTCAGTAATCAATCATATGAAAATATCGTTACATTATTTAATTAAATAATTTATATTACAATTAATTTTAGAATAAAATAAAACAAACTTACATTTTTCCTTGAAGATATATCCCTCGGTATCTAAATAAACACGTATATAAAAATATATATAATAATTTTATTCGCAGTATTAAATTCGGCGAGATTTCAGGGGCAAGCGTTTGTGCCCAGCTTTTCGCGTAGACTGCCGCTCGCCTGGTTAGAGAGAGACGGCTGTATTCATTTTTGGTAGGAGTGAAGGGGATAGAGGAAGGGTGGCTTCGTATTATCATCCCTTAGCAAAATAGGCTAAGTTCTACTTTTTTTATTTAAGGGAAAATAGACTTGCCTAAGCACCAATTTTCTTTATAATTAGCTTTTATCGACTTCAGAGAGCACGTAAAGCCTAAATAAACTAAAGTGTATTTTTTGGCTTGTCTTATTTGGTAAACAAACTTGCATAATTATCTTTTTATGTATTTTTTTTAAATAAGAGTTTAAAAAATACTATTATTAGTTCCATAAATGTTAATTAATATGTAAAATGTAAAACAGGTAAGTCTTTTAAGAATTTTAAATGACAACAAAAATAATTTAATTGCCTTATAAAAAAAGTGTACCGACTTCAAAAATTATACACTGAAAAGTGTGCTTTTCGAAAGCAAATGCACAAGTCACTATAAAAAAACCCAAATCGCTTCAAGTTTGCCTATAACATTTGAAGAGTTCTCGATTTCTCCAGGATCCCATCATCAGATCCTGACCTGATGACCATGAGACCACCTGGAAAGTATACCCTTTAAAACAAACAAGAAGTTTGTTTTCCAAATAATACAAGTCAAAAAAAATACACTTCAGGTCGTTTAATATGCACAACTGGCTGCCTGGCTGCAAGTGGAACTGGTGTCTCTGGCTACGCCACAAGATATAAAGGCCGTGATGATATGTATTTGTGTGTTTTGCTAACTCTTTTTTCCATGATTTCAGGCTAACTGTCTTAATAAAACCAAAATATACAGATTTACAGGTGTAACAGAATATACCTAAGTCTGATTTTTAATTCAGGTTCACATTCGCTTCCTAAAACACTAAATTCTAATCACCACATTTAAAAATGTAGTCTTATATGCTTTTGTAATCGAGGTCTTCGTCGTAAAGGGGAGAATAAACCGCCCAAACGTGGGCGGGCGGTATCCCCTGAACTTTCACTACAAAATGAATGAATTTGATTGAAAATAGGATGTAATGGACATGTAATTATAATTTTATATATTTTTAGATTTAATTACTTATTAACTATAACTTACTTATTTACTTACTAACTAGCGTTTCATTTTGGACATGTATTTTCGTTTCACTATTTTAACGATAATGGCTTACACATAAAAGATAGATATATTATATGCTGTCACGGACTTTTTTGTAGAACAATTTAAGAGATACATTTCCACTATACATTATATTCGTGTAACTCTTACGGTTTTTACAGCGCACGCCAGAATGGCTCGCTGATGGAAGATTTATAAATATTATTCTATATATTATAAGTATATTATATGTTATTCTATGTATGAGCTTGATTTAATTATTGTAGAGTTTCATTAAAATACATTCAGTAGTTTTTGCGTGAAACATCCACACACGACGACCAGTCAGATTTGAAAAAATCTTTTTGCTGGTTGATAGCCCAATTGTTGAGGAAGGTTATAAGCTATATAACATCACGATACCACCTAAAGGAGCGGAGCAGTAACTATTAACGCGGGTGCACCGCAATGCACAGCTATGATAGTATTCGTAGAGGGGAGACAACCTCACTCGTGCCAAAAAGGGCACTTCGAAGGGCAAGTAGTAGATACATTTAGCAGCAACAGGCTTACCACCTGTTCTGTCTAATGCAGAGGCTCTCAAACTTATTTTCTCTACCGCCCACTTTGAAAATCAATTATTTTTCAGCACCCCCCAATTTTTTTTTACTTTACCACATTTTAAAAATGACTATGAAATTCATTACCTAAAGTTATATATAGTGTGCTATATTAGTTTTTCTGGACCCCTTACCGCCCCCCTCTAGGCCTCCAGCGCCCACAAGGGGGCGTTATCGCCCACTTTGAGAAACACTGCTCTTATATGTGCAAATGGCAAAAAGTGGAAACTGTTACTGGTGTGGTGCCTCTGTCGTGGCTACAACGCAAGGTAATCAAGGTTGTGAATATTTGTAGGTAGGATTCCGTACTTAGAGATTCAGAGTTGTTAACTGTCAGGAGAGCAGACACATGTATAACTGTTGAGTTTAAAACTAAGTTAAGTAGGTATGCGAAAGTGTGTGTTTTGCCCTTTTGATCGATGTGATTTTTTGAGAGTAACAGTAGTGACACAGATACATTATTCCGGAAAACGGGACGAGGGAGGGGCTTGAAATATATTACAGCCAGGGTTGCCCCTTCGTTGCCAATATTGTCCAACGTCTATGTGCAAAGTCTATAGCGTCTCTTTGTGGTTTGTTGTCATCTAAGATTTTATAAGGCGTCGTCTTGCAAAATCTTAGGTTGTTATGCTTACATAGTATAGCTTAGGGGTCTCCAGAGCCACGGCGCCCATCGGCGTACGCAAGATTACGTCAAGAGGGATTACGTTTCACGAATTTACTGACTTGGTATAGCAAGGGGGCAGGTAGGGTCATTGTCACAGGAAACTTGATTTGTTGACCTCCTCTCCCCCTAGACATGGATGGCCCTTTTTCGCTTCCGTTACCTATATTCATAGTGTATATAATCAAAGATTCATATTCATATTCATCATACCTATTGCCTCCAATCTTCAAAATTAATATTTTTTTTATATATTCAACAAAGCTTTTTATGAAGTTTTTTATACAATGAATAATAGGTCAATGTTCTAGATAAGATATAAATTATAGATAGGTTTCACAATTTTATTTTCATTGTCGCTACAATGAAGGTCAAACATTATTCCTAGATTACAATAAAACAAATACACAAAATCAAATCAGAGAAAATAGCGTTTCAAATTCATCAAATCGACACTAAATTACAAAAAGGTACTCTTTGATTAAATTCACAAAGAAATTGTTAGTGCCAATACTAATATTTGAAACGAATTACATCAGCTGATCTGTCAAATTGTACATAACCTCTAAATTTTTAATGCAAAGCATAAACAATACATTTTAAATGTTATTAAAATAAAATATGTTACACTCAAAAAGGATAGTAGTGCTATACGGTACACAAACATTTACATCTAAAGAAGTCGCAGAAAGAATATGGAGGACCTCCAAAGCCCTGGGATTCCACGGGCCGGTGCAAGGTTTGGATGACTACCAAATATCTAACTTGATACATGAAGAATTTGCTGTCTTCGTTTGCTCAACTGCCGGGAGAGGTGATGAGCCAGAAAACATGAAGAAATTCTGGAAGTTTCTACTAAAGAGGAGTCTACCAACTAATTCTTTGTCGAAAATGAAGTTTGGTATTCTTGGTTTAGGAGATTCTTCCTACCAGCAGTTCAATTTTGTTGCTAAGAAACTACATAAACGATTGATGCAGCTTGGAGCCACGCCTATTATAGAAGTTGGTTAGTATTATCCTTTCTATTTCTTCAAATGCATCATCCATAAAACAGTCCTTTGACATAAGAACTTTTACTAATCATGACATCTTTGGAACTTAATCTTTTTCTATCCACTTGCTACTTCTTTGTATAATGAAGCCTACTACATAAGGGATCAAATGTCATTTGCTCCAATCCTGACATCTGTAACAAATTGTGCTCTAAATTCTGAAGCTACTGTCAGTCTGATTAGAAAAAATCACCCTACAACCCAAAGGAGCGTAACAGTAACCATATACCTCAATTAATCAAAAATTTCCAGGGTAAAGTGATGATGGAATGCTAGTTATCTTATTCTGTACATGTCACTGAACTGGACATACTTTTGGATTCTAGGATTTTTTTAAATTTCATTATAATTGAAAATATCCACAGGCAAAGAATATCATGTTCTGAATTTGTTTAATATTTTTATGATTCTAGGTCTATGTGATTACCAGCATGACTTAGGTCATGAATATGTCATGAGACCTTGGATTGAGAAGTTATGGACAAAATTTCAATTATATTTTCCGGATATTAAATTAGACAAATTGGAAACTAAGTTCATGCCAAGATGGAAGGTGGATTTAATTAAAAGTGATGACCAAGAGTGCTTGTCAAAAGCAGGATTAAGTGAAGATATTTATTTTAGAAAACCCGCTGATGATTTTGCGTTTACTCCTCAGTGTTTTGAAGTAGTTAAAAATGTTAGGACTACAGATGAATCACACTTTCAGGTAAGTTTATGTTTTAACTCAACAAGGGTAGGCAGAGACAATTGAATGCAATCCTGACACTTCTTTTGCCTTTTTTATATTCATCATACCTTTTATACATGCTCAGAGATTGTGTACTTATAATATTGCCTTCATTCATTATTTTTTATCAATAAGTATTTGTTGTTTCATACATGGTATTCATATTATTATTATCTATCATATATATTCCTACTTATATTTTTTTGTTTATATACATCCAAATATACATTCATACATGTACCTACACTGATCTTTATTGCACTAAAAAAGTCAGTGATTACTCTGTTATAAAATCTTTCCTGATAAATTCCTGGTAAAAAGATTTTTAAATTTTACTCCTGAAGAAAAAATAAGAAACTTAACTTTTTTAAATAAAAAAAACCTTTTCAGGATTGCAGACTAATCACTGTAAAGAGTTCGGACAGTGAAAGGTTGTCTTACAAACCAGGGGATATATTTAATTTGAGACCTAGAAATTCTAGAGAAGACATAGAAGAATTATTTGAAATATTTCAAGAACACAATTTTGATATACAGCCCCATTATAAGTTGTCCGTTACTGAACTTCATGATGGTAAGTAATTTCCTTTTGATGTGTAGCATCTGGCGTCCGACTGAAAATTTGGTTTCGTCCAAAAAATCTAGTTTCGGCCCCAGTTTTGGTTTCTGGCAAAAAAAAATGGCTGTATGGCTATCTGCCTTTGCCGTTTCCGAAAGGAATAAATGGAACGGAAAAAAAATTATACAAGAAAAACATGGGCCACCACAACAAGTTTTGCGGACTTAGAAATCGTGTGACGACTATGTTTCGTAATAACGAAATGTTGATTACAAAACAATCTAAACATTAATTACGATAACCTTGATAACCCTGCTTCAATCTGTACACACACTAAGGCCATTATTCATAAACGTATTTTAGCAACGTTTTTGTTAAAATGTGTTTTGTTTCTTTCTATTATTAGTAAAGACAGGTTTGTTAGAGAGTGACAAAACATATTTTAACTAAAACGCTTCTAAAATGTGTTTATGAATAAAACAGTTAGGCTTTATGTTGATATGCCTTTGCCTAATATTTATTCCAATTTTAAAACAATAACTGTCAAGTCACACAGATGACAGATCACTGAACTGATCAGTCGTAAAAAACCAAAACAACACGTGCGACTGGAGCGAAATGTGAATTTATTTATGCGATAATTCATTTTTACAATATATTTAAATCAGATTAACGTTATATTACTTAATATTAGTTTAAAGTTATAATGTTGCGTCGTCAGGCGCGTTTGCGTCGCGAATATTTGTATAGAAAGTCTGTGGAAGACAAACACAAGAGTATTCAAGCTAAGAAAGACCTGTTGAAACGAAGTTTAGAGGAGAACATTCCTATACACGGCGACCTCAGAAAGGAGGCTCTGTCGTTACAGAAAAGAATTGAATTTGAAGACAAAGGTAAGTTCATGTTTGATTATTTTGTAAACTTACAACCAACCATAAAGAAAAAGTTTAGGAAATAGTTTTTATAAAAGATTACAACCGTAACTCATGGCAGCTTGATGCGGAATCCCGTTGTTTCATGAATGACCTATTTTCATTATTATGGATTCACCGACTAGTCTGCGATTGGTCAGTGAAGCTGGCAAAATTTTCGAGAGGAGAGGAGAGGGTTATTATGGGGTGGGAGGGATTTAGGATATAATTTTCTCGACAATAGTGCATTAACTTTTAATGCGAATGATATTGTTATGATTGGGGACCAAACCTCTATACCAAATACAATTACTGTCTGCTCGGCCACTTTTGGCAAATAGTCTGTCATTTTGGGGTTGGTTAATCAGCTAGTCGACTAAATCCATTGTCGGTAGATCACAAATATAAGTATAACAATCTGAGTACATCTTATTTGTGGGCAAATTTTTTTTCCTTCATGTGTTGCCTTGATATGGCACCACAGAGTATAATTTTATAAAACAAAATAGACCAAATATGTAGAAAAGCAGTTTGAAGGATGAATGATGTTCAACTTGTCCAAACAAACAATAGACTTCATATCACCATAAACAATTACTTTTGTAGGACCACAAAAAGCAGCTGTGATTGGTGGGTTCAGTGGAGGTGCTAACACACAGAGCTCGCAGGATGATGAGTATAGACACGCAGGTGTGGAGGACCCCAAAATTATGATCACTACTTCTAGAGAGCCCAGCGCTAGGCTCAAGATGTTTGTGAAGGAGTTGAGGTTAGTATAGATTTCTTACTATTCTTTACGTGGGGAAATCCTGCATGGCTACCCGCCTCCTTGGCAGTAAGAAGATGAGTCCTAACAACTAAAACCCATCTCCCTGGTACTCTGTAACTCACGGGCACATTAGCATTGCTAATACTGTTAATGCTCAGCTTCTATACATAATTGATTAATGTTTAATACTCGTAAACCTTTCTTATGAATTAACCTATGTTCAGAATTGAGCACATTTTGGCGGGGGGGGGGGGGGGGGGGGAGGTAAACGTCTAGTACTAGCCCCTGTACCATTGTATTTTTCTGTCGTTTTATTGTCGCAACTGATTTTTGTTATATGATGATTATGTTAAAATACAAATATAATAATTATAATTAATGATTGGAAACACTCAGTTTGACGTCCTAGATCGCCTTTCCCATTTAAAACATCACAATTAACAATTTTCCTAGCGCTCTGTCTCGCAACACAAAACGATACCAATGAAATCTAAGGTAACTGGTCAGTTTAACTGGTCAAAGAAGAAAAAATTGGCGAAAGGGGAGCCCGTCTGCCCCTCCATAGGCTTAGTACTCTATGGCACAGCCAGACAAAAGTAGAATAACTTGTTCTGATTACTATCCTTGCTATTTTCAGGTTAATATTTCCGAACAGCCAGCGCATGAACCGGGGTGGCTACGAGATGTCCCAGTTGATACATGCCTGCCAAGCTAATGAGGTCACAGACTTCATTGTGGTCCATGAACATAGAGGTGTTCCTGATAGTTTGGTAAGTTAACACCTAGGTAAGGTGGTTCTTCTGAGTCCGTTTGTAATTTTTTTTTTTTTTCTCTAAAACTATTTGAGATATTGAGCTGATTTTTGCGGCACAGTATGGCACAATGCCACACAATTAACTTGGATCACTTTCAAGTTATGCAATTAGGCTGCCGTTCTGTTTGATAAGGCTAACTGGCGTCAAGTGGACACTATTATTGGTGTCTCTAGAAAAATGTGTATACTTCTGTCGTACGTTCGATACCCGTTTTTTTTTTAAAACATAACTTTTTTCTACATTGTCCTCAGGTAATATGCCATTTGCCCTACGGTCCCACGGCGTCTTTCACCCTGTCCGGTGTGGTGATGAGACACGATATACCAGACATGGCCCCAATGTCGGAGCAGTATCCTCATCTGGTCTTCCACAATTTCAAGACTGAGCTTGGTTAGGATTTTTTTGTTTTTATAATGCTTGAATTGCTGAAGTCCGTTTTTGTCTGTATTATGTAATTTTGAAATGACAAACAAGACACCTTAAGGGAGGCCACAATCCCCGGGATTTCTTTGAAGGGGATATAATGAATATCCCTGACCTGCATAAGAAAAGCCAGGGAGGGGTATAAACCTCAAAATAGCTTATCATTCATCATGAAACACAAACTTTCATCCACGAATTCCTCCCCTAAGGTTACTAAGACACAGACAGAGTTACTTTCACATATATAATATTAGTCTACCTATCTATCACGCCTTTTATCCCAAGAGGGGTAGGCAGAGCCAATCGAATGTCATTTGCTACGATCCTGACATACCTCTTTCGCTTCTTTTATATTCATCATACCTTTCATACATGCTCAATTTATATCTATATGTTTGTAATGAATAAACTCAAAAACTACTGTGCCGATTTCAAAAATTCTTTCACCATTGGAAAGCTACATTCACCCTGAGTGACATAGGCTATATTATATTTTCAAAAAAATTAGGGATCCTTACTAAAACTCCACGGGCGAAATCGGGGGCGGAATGCTAGGGTTCAATAAAAGTACACCTAGGTCGTCCTCTGCTATCATTTCTTTTCACTTTAATATTAGTACGGATTTGTATAGATTTATTCCGATGTTATATCCTTTGTATTTGTGGTTGCAGGTTTGAGAGCGATGAGTGTATTAAAGTATTTGTTCCCTGTACCCAAGGAAGATTCCAAGCGGATAGTCACCTTCGCCAACCACGACGATTATGTGTGTTTCAGACAACACACCTACAGGAAGGTAAACACATTCATTTAATCACACAATTTTTTTTATAAACAGGAATTCGATAATTTTCCCGGGATAAAACTAACTATATGCAGTCATGGATGGAGACTGCCAACAGAAGTGATAATTAAAAACTGAAGTATATAACGTATAATAACGATATCTAGCAATCATTTCACATTTAAATGTATCTGTCATTGATAGTACAGTCCTGCTTGGTCCAATGCAGCGGATAGATGGCGCTGCTGTAGCTGTGATATCTATCATCACGCCTTTTATCTCAATAGGGGTAGGCGTATGTTCAATAAAAGTACTCCTAGGTCAACGTGTCCAAACCAGCATAAACTACTTTTCTTCATTTTAGTCACATCATCATCTTACACTCCGCATTTTTCTCTAATGACATCGTTCCGGATGCAGTCAATACGTTTTATATCACACATTCTACGTAAAGAGTCTTGATATATTTTTGTTTGCACCAATTATTTATGAAGAAAAGTATGTATATTTAGATGGAAAGTGTCGGATTACATAAGATTTTAATTATAAAAAACCCAATCCATTGGTACATGGCCGGGATCCGGGATCGAACACAGATGTCTTAACCACTCGGCCACCGACGCATCGTGGTTTTTTTTTTAATTTACATTTTTTCTGTTACAGTCTGGCAAAGAAATTCAGTTATCGGAAATCGGTCCGCGGTTCCAGATGAAATTGTATGAAATAAAACGAGGTACATTAGACAAGCTCAGTGCAGCGGATACAGAATGGGCACTTAGACCATATATGAACACGGCCGCTAAGAGGAGGTTCTTCAGTGATGATGATGGGTGGGATGAAAACTTTGAATAAATTGATTGTTTTTTAATAAAATTGTTTTTATTATTATCCTTAAACCCATGTAACAGGGAAGATGACAGGGTAAACAAAATATTATTCTATTTAATCCGACATTTAGATTATGAAAAAATATTGGACACGTATTTTTTCTTTTGGCAATCAAACAAAAAATGACAGAGATAAAGCGCGTCAAAGTTTGGGAGTGGGGGCTGGTGACGTCACGCCTTGCTAAAAATTGTACTAAGGCGTGACGTCACGCGGAACTTTAGCGGGCTATATCTTCATAATTTTTTGTTTAATTGACAAAAGAAAAAATACGTGTCCAATATTTTCTGATAATCTAATGCCGGCACCACACTTCGTTATGCGTTACGGGTTATGCGGCTTATTCGCCCGCATAAAGTGTGGAGGGTCTATTCGGCTATATGGGCCATATATGTGCTTTATTCGCACGCATAACGCATACGCTATCCGTCGACTTGTCGGTTTTTGGCACACATCAAAGGACACGAATAAGTCGAATATGCGCGTCGACTGACCACACTTCGTTCACTCATTCGCTCGCTTGCAGCGGTCGTGTTGGGTCGTGGCTCGACGTATAGGTATATTCTCTTTGTTTCGAATACTACTTATCTAGTTCGTTTCCTATGACTTGTGATGATCCACCAGCGCTTTCTTTTCGTTCCTTTAGTAACTTTGTACTTATACAACAGGTATTATTTATATAAAAATAATAAGCTGCTGCTGTCAACACGTCCATTTTTTTTAGCAAACAACACACATATTTGGCATGTTCGGCACACAGACACGAAGTGTGGTGGCATGTTCCTTATTCGCCCACATACCAAATATTTTTGCGAATAAGGCGCAGCCGCATAACGCGTAACGCATAACGAAGTGTGGCGCCGGCCGGCATAACTGACGGACTAATTAGAATTTTTTAGTCATCATGCCTATTAATAATGAAAAGCAGCCCCGTATCTACACAGCAAAATATTATCGTATTGCACTACCCATACGCGAAAGATCGTACGGGCTCTGCCCAACCAAGGGGGGTGAGCTCATATTTGATGCGACATCTTTCGTGTCGACCGAAAGGCCAAAAACGTTTATGTCCGTACAGGACTAGCCAAAGAATGCCCTCCGAGAATGTCCAGCTAAGCTAATTTGCTCGGCATTCTAGGGTTGGACAATCTCGGACCGTGCATTCCGTGGCCGGCTCTTGTAGGAACATAAACGTTTCTACCCTACCTCTACGTGCCAACAGGGTCGTAATTTCAATAATTTATTTAATTCAAATATTTTTCTTTTTTTTCTTCTCGGGTTGCCTTACAGCTCCCGAAATCGTGTTACGGTTCCAGGGTACCCAGCAGCAAGTCTCCCTCTTGTAGCCGAAGGTATTTGTGAGGCCAGTTCTGTTGAGGTATATTTAGATGGAAGACCGTCTACCTGTGGTTTGTCTGATTATATACATAAGTTTTTAATTAAAAAACCCATTGGTACATGGCCGGAATCTGGGATCGAACCCGTGGTCTGCCTAGTTAATACCAGACGTCTTAACCACTCAGCCACCGACGCATCATTACCTATGTCATATACCTGTTCCAGATATGCCTGTACCAGAATTTCTCAAAGAGCCATTAACAATGTATGAAATAGCAGAACAGTATTGGGATCTCAAGTTCATACCGACGCAATATACCTTCTGTCTTCTGGCGTCGGTCTCCGAAGATAAGTTGGAAAGAGACAAATGTATAGAACTCAGCTCCCCTGAAGGGCAAGAGGAATGGCTGAATTATTGTAGAAGACCACGTAGAACTATTATTGAAGTAGGTATACATTTTTTTAATTAATTTATTGTCATCTTATTACTAAATCCCTTTTTCTGGGATAAAAAGTCACTCTCTGTGCAAAAAAACACATCGATCCTTTTTATCCCAAGAGGGTAGACAGCGACAATCGAATTTATATATTCATTAGGGTGGGTAGTACTACATTTGCAATTTTGCTGAATACCTGCTAATCTCTATCTCAAGGGTGTATTTTTGTCGGTACGCCATATCTCCTTTTGAAGATTATTTTTCCCTCTAATGACGAAAAATAATCAAAATTAGGTAAATGTTTCTTTTAAAATTAGACTAATTTATGGATTTTGAATAAGACTCCATCTGTTTGAGATCACTTGAACCCTATATACCTACTGCAGTCTTGGTTTAGGCACTTTAATTAATATTTTTAAATGTACAACACACCTGTTTGAAAAATACTTATTTACTCCTTCAAACACGGGGCAGAAGTTGAGATTTTTTTAAGATACTTTCATGTAAATTCTGTTCAAAAAGTAAAAATGGCGCCCAACACGTATTTTCCTCGTAAGCGCCCGTGGCGCCCATACTAAATTTCATCCCCTATTATGGATTTTTTTAAGTATCCTATGTCCTTATCTATGGTTCAAGCTTTCTCCGTATCAAATTTCATCAAAATCGGTTCAGTGGTTTAGCCGTGAAAGCTTAACAGCCAGACAGAGTTACTTTCGCATTTATATAAAGTTTTTTATTCTTCACGGGTTGCCTTACAGCTCCCCGTAGTTACCGGCCCCAGGGTACCCAGTGGAAGACAAAGTCTTCCACATTTAGCCAATTTATTTATAATATTAGTATGGATGTAACACTCGAGAGAAAGTGCGCCTCGGTTCGTGCCTCAAATGGCTACTTGTTAGTAATGGGCTACTTTCTTCCCTACTATTTCAGATCCTACAAGACTTCCACAAGTCCACCGCCCAGCTAACATTACCGTTGATATTCGAGCTATTCTCACACATAAAACCTAGGGCCTACTCCATAGCAAGCAGTTGTCATACAGACGGACAAACACTGGAAGTTCTGTTAGCTATAGTTAAATATTACAGTAAATTAAAGAAGGCCAGACTGGGGCTGTGCACCAATTGGATGGCCACGTGGAAATGTGGGGACAAGATATACGCCTGGTTGAAAGGTGGTAGCTTCGTATTTCCTACTGATGAGGTAAGAATTGTGTCATTCCACTGAAAATTCCATCGTAGATACTTTTATTCTACACAATTCTTTCCCCATCCGAGCATGACCGTGTAGAGAGAATATCTCTATGTAGAGTGTATTTTTTTTACTTTTAAATAAGTTGCCATTTAAAATTCTTCGTAAATTACGCGATAACTATATGTCTTGGGTTTGAAATTTAAATTGCTTTCTAAAAAATGATATAAACGAAATAAAATTTTCAAGATCAGTTAAACATAAGTTTTATGAAGCCCTGAAAGTGCTCAATTTTTGCGTATTTTTAATCGACTTTGCGTATCAAATCGGGCTCGGAATCTCTGACCCGTTAATTATATCTATGCGAAAAATCCACGTCAATCCGTTGCTCTGTTGTAGCGTGATAGAAGGACAACCAATAAACGCTATACAAAGTTAAACAAATGTTTTGTCTCCCTCTAACAAATCTATCATACATTTGATATCATTATTCTGTAAAAAACTGTAAATTTTTTTTTCTTCACGGTTTGCCTTACAGCTCCCTAAACCGTGATATCGGTCCCAGGGTACCCAGCATCAAAGATTTGGTACACTTAAATATTTCACAGGTGAAACCGATTCAGAAAGCTATATTACAAAGATATATCTTTTCTGTTCCCCAGAATATTCCATGCATACTGATAGGTCCTGGCACCGGATTGGCGCCGTTCAGAAGTTTCATACAAGAGAGAGTTGGACACCAATTAGCCGCCACAGACACACTGATCCTGTTCTTCGGATGTAGATACAAGGAGAAAGACTTCCATTGTCGCGAGGAGATACAGAGTTACTCTGAGAGGAAACTCTTGACCTTGTTCTGTGCTTTTTCTAGAGATCAGGACACTAAAATGTAAGATATCATGTCGTACTAGCATTATTGATGTGAAACATCTATACGCGCGTTACAATAATTGAGCTATTTAAAAACATTATATATTCATCATTCATTATACTTTATAGTTGTGGTTCGTTTTCCATACAAAAATGTAATTAAGATAGACTAATAACTAAACAGTAAAAAATTCTAAATATGTGCTTATTTACATTGCTGTCTTAGTTACATTTTTGTATGGAAAACGAACCACCTTAAGGGACTAGAGCAAAACCTCAAAATTCTGGAGACGCCTACGCCGTCTGCGCCTACCGCTGTTCGCACGTAGAGGGGATAACGCGTTGGCAAGACCAAGCGTCTCACACTTCGGAGACGCTTGGTTTTGGCCTACGCTGCGCACTCTTTTTTTTTTAATGATAATAAGCTAAAATCTATCTACATTTGACGGACGTTAGAACCCCGCATGACTTCAATTTCTTCTTTTTATTTTATAAAGGCTCCATCAATGTTAATCGATGATTTGCCAATGTCGAGTATTATAGACGTTACAGTATATGCCGATTAATCGGTAGGTAAGATGTTCCCGCCGACCGTGATATGTCCTATTAATCACTGACTAATCACAATTATCACAGCGCGGACGGGATGAAACCGGATTCGCCATCATGTCACGACAAGCGTGCGTTGGTCGCCATGACTTAGAAATCCTTCAATTTCTTTGGAAATAACTTATCGCGATCCAACATCATAATAGACCTTTTTGGTTTTTTAGTTCAGGAACAAGTAAAGGTTTACAGAAACCATACATCCAGGTCATCGTCAAAAGTAGAGAAATATCGAAAATGACAAACAATCTTGTATTTTATTTGTTTTGACTGTTACTTTTCAGATACGTCCAACATAAAATACAGGAACAGAGGAAACTACTCTGGGAGTTAATAAATGACCAAAAAGCTATTGTATTTGTAGCTGGCAACGCTAAGAACATGCCGGAGAACGTTAGGGACGCTATTGTAGAAGACGTTTTCCAAAATGTCGGCGCTGTACCACGTGACGACGCGAAAAAGTTATTTAATGATATGGAAACGAAGAAGCGGATGCAAATTGAAGCTTGGTAGACGTTAAGCTTATATCCCAGTGGGGTAGACAGAATCTAAATTGGTGGTATATTTTACTTTGACGGTGAGAATTTATTGGGTATAATACAAGTGATGTATTACGACGCCGCCTACGGCAGAGGCAAAGTTTTTGGCTGCCACATACACGACTGAGTTGCTATGGGGTAGACAGAAACTTTGCTGGTCCTTCAACCTACCTACATTATTAAAATAATAATCCCTTTATTTCGGCTTCGTAGTCTGTAAAAATGAAAATGCAGTATTACATCACATTGATATTTTTATGATCTATCTCGACATAATTATCTTAGAAGATGCTGTAACAAAATAATCTTCGTTCGTTTCTTAATTATTTTATTTTTGTACAAAAATACTTCGATATTTTAAAATTAAATTGACAAACTCGACCTAGTTGCAAGCGACCGGGACGACACGAAACGATCCATTTAAAAAAATGTATGCAACGCATTGTTATTCATACAAATACGCAGCGTTTTGTGCGCGCGTATCTTGACCATTGTTATAACCTTTTCTATGAATCTAAACAAAGATGCTGTTGACAATTTCATTCAGAAGTAATACAGGTTCCAAAAATAGTTATTTTCATATAACACAAAACTTAAATTCCCGAGTTTCAATTTAGTTGCTATAACCATAGCAACGATAATTTTCTTGAAACTGTATTTCAATTATTTATCTACTCAATTTCTCGCTTTCGCAACGATAGAAACTCAAGATTTTAAGTTTTCACCACAAGAGACTTCGAATCGTATAGATAATTATTAATAGCCACTTTTTTTTAAGACTTCCTCTCGTACAGCCGATTTTATGGCCATTGTTGATTGTTTCCCTTTTTTTAATAATAAAATTATTCGAAAGTTTGTGGATTCTGTCACTAAAGGTGGTTTTTACTTTTGTCTCGCTCTATCTGACTTATCTTGCTAATGGATCACACCTTTATGGGGGGACGGCGCCGAAAAAAAGTGGGTATTAATTGGCTTAATTATGCAAAAAGGAACCAGTCCACAAAATAACCAAAAAAATTGTAATTAATTAATTAATACCCACTTTTTTTCGGCCCTGTCCATTAGCGAGATAATCTGTCAGAACGAGACAAGAGTAAAAACCAGTAATGAAAGAGGATTTTGACTTTTGTCTCGCTCTATGCGACAGATAATCCCGCCAATGGATCAACCCCTTTACTATAATTAAAAATGTACCATAATCTTATACATAAACTTCTAACTACCCGCAGAGAAACCCCACACCTTAAGGTTCCCCGAGTCGCGCTTCCTCTCGTTATCTTTGTCCTCGCAGGCGTAAGCTAGCAGGTACCGTGTGGGGTGCCAAGCTACTGTGAAGGTGGACGCCAACACCGGGACTTCGGCCACTTTCTCACCTGCAAGGGGGAAATATATATTAATAACTAGCGGACCCGGCAGAAGTTGTCCTGCCCAAACGTTGGCTTGCCTGCACTACCCCTACCCCTACCACTAACTTTGGATATTGTTCATACAAAAATACTAAAACCGCGATTAATAAATGGGGGGGGGTGGGGGTAGGAGGGGGAAAAATAGTTTACGACCTATTCTCAGACCTACCGAATATACACAAAAACATTCATACAAATCGGTCAAGCTGTTTCGGAGGAGTTTGGTTACAAACACTGTGACACGAGAATTTTATACTAGGTACTAAGACTAAGGAGGGCCATAGAACGGGTTGTTTTTAAACCAATATATGTATTTATCTAATATCTATCGAATAACCAAGATATGCGATCTAGATCCTATCATCTATATCAATAAAAATGTGACGGAGCGTCATTGAGAACGGCTGGACCGATTTAGATTATTTTTTTCAAATATTGTCCGAATCAGTTTTTTAGAGAAAGAAAAATTGAAAAATTCGGGAAAACTAAAAGTGCTTTATTCTATGGGATTTTTGTATTGAACTAAGACACTATTTTATTTATTTTGTATAAGACGCCATCTATTGGAGATCAGTTGAACTATGACAAGATAATTGACACCACTAACGGTGCGAAGTATCTAGTATTATTAAATTATCATTTCATTTTCAAATAAGGTCATTCTCATTTAGTAATTTACTAGCTTTTCGGACGTGGAAATTTTTTAAATGTGACTTATGTCACAAGGATTTCCGGGATAAAAAAATAGCCTATATTATCCCTGTGCAAAAAATGCACGTCTATCCGTTGCCTTGTAGCGTGAAAGAAGGACATTTCAACCTCACTAATAAACGCTGTACAAAAAATGCACGTCTATCCGTTGCCTTGTAGCGTGAAAGAAGGACATTTCAACCTCACTAATAAACGCTGTACAAAAAATGCACGTCTATCCGTTGCCTTGTAGCGTGAAAGAAGGACATTTCAACCTCACTAATAAACGCTGTACAAAAAATGCACGTCTATCCGTTGCCTTGTAGCGTGAAAGAAGGACATTTCAACCTCACTAATAAACGCTGTACAAAAAATGCACGTCTATCCGTTGCCTTGTAGCGTGAAAGAAGGACATTTCAACCTCACTAATAAACGCTGTACAAAAAATGCACGTCTATCCGTTGCCTTGTAGCGTGAAAGAAGGACATTTCAACCTCACTAATAAACGCTGTACAAAAAATGCACGTCTATCCGTTGCCTTGTAGCGTGAAAGAAGGACATTTCAACCTCACTAATAAACGCTGTACAAAAAATGCACGTCTATCCGTTGCCTTGTAGCGTGAAAGAAGGACATTTCAACCTCACTAATAAACGCTGTACAAAAAATGCACGTCTATCCGTTGCCTTGTAGCGTGAAAGAAGGACATTTCAACCTCACTAATAAACGCTGTACAAAAAATGCACGTCTATCCGTTGCCTTGTAGCGTGAAAGAAGGACATTTCAACCTCACTAATAAACGCTGTACAAAAAATGCACGTCTATCCGTTGCCTTGTAGCGTGAAAGAAGGACATTTCAACCTCACTAATAAACGCTGTACAAAGTTAAGCAAATGTTTTGTCTCCCTCTAACAAATCTGTCATATAATATGATATTACAATTATGCAAAAAAAAACTGTTTACATTATTTTTATATCTTCACTGTTTTTTATATTTTTTTTTTTCACGGGTTGCCTTACAGCTCCCTAAACCGTGTCCCAGGGAACCTAGCGGAAGACCAAGTCTCCGTCTTTTAGCTGGTATTTGTGAGTGGCCAGTTTGGTTAAGGTATATTTAGTCGGGAAAGTGTGGTTTGTCGGATTAAGTTTTATAATTTTTGTCTTTATATTTTGTAATTAAGCTCTCTTATATAATTAGATATTTCTTTATTATATTTTATTAGTTGTAGAATAGCTACAGTGTTACATTACATTTATAAATATTTGTATATAAAGTTATTATTAAATGTTATGACAAAGACCGTTATGAATAAATAAATCAATTTAATGTTGTCTTATTTATTCCAATTTTTACTAATAGTGGTAAAAATGATTGCTTTCTGAACTAGCCCCAGAGTACCCAGCGGAAGACCAATATACCTCCTTTAGCCGACGGTTTTTGTGAAACTATACCAAACAAGTAGATTTAAAAGCCTCTGTAGTTTGTCGGATTATGTAGGTACATAACTTTTTGATAATCGTATCGTTGCACCCTTACTATAAACCTTGTACGAGCAAAGTCAGGGCGCAAACTAAGTATAAAATAAACACACATACCGGTCTCAGTATCTCCAATATCAATGACGTGGTCCTCGCTCGCAGACGCCAACAGTCGTCCGTCGAAACTGAAGGATAGCGTGCGGACTGGCCAGTCCAGTCTGAAAAAAACAACTTGTTTTTAAAATATTTTGTCTGATCTGAGATCCGAACCCGGGACCTGTTCGTGGGTAGCTCCGCTGAAAAGCCAGCCTTGGGCCAAGATTCCTTTGTCATTAAAGCATCCTGTGATATTTCAATCAAAGATGTCTTACAATAAATATAACAATTAAATTTAAAGTTAAAAAAAATGGTGAGGAGATGGATATGTATCTGGCTGCTTCCAGATGATGTAGCTGTAGGTACTTTCAGAGCAGTAAAAACTATTTAATCTCCAAGTTACAATGAAATCCGTTTATTCGTTGCAGTATTTATAATATTAATAAGATGTTACCTAGAGAAGACCCTAAGACAGGCCAGCTCGTGCACGTCCCACAGCGAGACGAGGGCGTCCGCGGACCCGGTGGCGAAGTACCGTCCTGTCGGATCGTGCTCTATACAGATACAGGTGCCCGGGTGGGCCTTCAGCACTGTTTGGAGCTCCAGGGAGGGGTATCTGCAAGGTAAAGAAGAAAACTGGTAAAATGTTGAGTTTTGAGGTACATTTCACAATAATTCTGTAGAATTTTCTTAAATGTTATGAATATACCTTAAATCGTAATGTATACAATTAAACGTCATTTTTAGGGTTCTGTACCCACCTTTCGGTATTACCCTATTACTAAGACTCCGCTGTCCGTCCGTCTGTCTGTCTGTCTGTGCGTCGGTCACCAGGCTGTATCTCATGAACCGTGATAGTTAGACAGTTGAAATTTTCACAGATGATGTATTTCTGTTGCCGCTATAACAACAAATACTAAAAAACACAATAAAATAAATATTTAAGGGGGCTCCCATACAATAAACGTGATTTTTTTTGCCGTTTTTATATATAATGGTACGACTCGCACTTGCCCGGTTTTTAAATATTACTAGGTGTACTTTTATTGAACATATAAAAAATGTATTGATCGACGCCTTTTATCCCAATGCCATTTGTTACGATCCTGACATACCTCTTTCGCTTCTTTTATATTCATCATACCTTTCATACATGCTCGGCGATTGTGTGCACTTTTAATATTGCCATCGATCAATATATTTTTTATATGTTCAAAAATCTACAGAGTTTCCTTTCACTTCAGCCATATAAACCATTTAGTCAATCTTTCATCCTTCATTCTTTTAATGTCGGTTTTATTCGTTATATAGGTTCCTATATAGACTATTGAATTTGGGAACTAGGTTGTTTCTAATTTGGCACCAACCCTCTTCAAATTCTACAACGAAATATTTACTATTTCTTACTTTTCAGTGCAAATTGTTGAAGTCCGTACACTTTTTTTTTAAAGTTCATTTATTATTTTTTATTTATCTACAAACCCTTAAGATATTAAAAAAAGCAAATTTTATGATTCCTGATAGTTTTATGAAAATCTATTAATCCATTTAGGAGATGGCAGTCAGCTGCAGTGACAAGACCAAAACTCACGTCAATATATGCACACATCCCAGCCCGTTAGTCAAGAAGAACAAGTCCGAGGTGTTGTTCCAGGAGATCTCGTTCACCTCAAAGTTGAACTGTTCCTCCAGCACTTTGTACGTCTTGGTGTCCACAAACGATATGAGGTCCTCCTTGTTGCCCACAGCGATGGTGTTCCCGTTTGGGGACCAGGCGATGTTGATGTTCTCACCCTTGGTGGGGATCGTCGCTACGCATTTGTGGGACCTGCAATTTGGGGCTTTTTAAATATTTGTAATTTTTAGGGTTCCCTTCAGGATCACACATATAGGTTCACTCTTGTGTCAGTCTGTTCGTCTGTCACAGCTTATTTTCTCCGAATCTACTGGACGAAAAAAAATTACATAGAGTTTGATGACCCAATCACGAACGGATGATCGAACCGAATTTCGATTTTGGGAGAAAAAATAATGGTAAAAACAAATTTAAGTGCATCATGTGACATATCAAATGAAAGGGCCCTTTATGTCACATAATTTATTTATGTTTTAATTTTTCCCCCAACCCCAAAATGGAAATTCGATTATTTATGCTATACATCCGTGATTGGGTCAAACAGACAGACAAAAGTAACTCTATAATGGATTCCGATTTTTCATCAAAGATGTACAGAACCCTAAAAACTAATCCGCCATCTTGGAGAGGCGGCCATTTTGAAAAAATTACAATATTCAATATACTAGAGCTAGACTATGTATTTTCACCAGCACCAAAAGTGTGTGCAAAATGTCAGCTCAATTGGTTGGGTAGTAACTCAGTTACAAGATTTGACTTTTAAAAATCTGATCTAAAAGTACATAAATATTTATCATTATACCTGGCATCCCATATCCTGACAGACTTGTCTCCGCTGGCAGTACTCAGTAAGTCTGGATGTGACGCGTGCCAACATAGCTGATCAACAGAGCCTGTGTGCCCTCGGAACACTGTGTCTTGGACCTGCAAGTTTCAATTACAGAATCACACAAAACTGTATTTGATACCTGTTTTTTTTTAATAATTACATCATAATTATATCAATATTCTGAAAAAATAATTGGAATTGACCAATTTAATTAAACCAAGGCGAATTGAATTGGGCATTCATAATGATACAGGACACTGGAAATAAATTGTTTATGCCTTTTATCCCAAGAGGTACCCCAATGGCTAGACACAATTAAATGTGATTTGTTACGATTCTGACATACCCCTTTCCTTCTTTTATATTCATCATACCTATCATATATGCTCGGCGATTGTGTGTACTTTTAATATTTCCATCAATACATTTTTTATATGTTCAATAAAAGTACACCTATGTTGTCCTCTGCCAGCATTTCCTTTCACTTCAGCCATATAAACTTTTTTAGTCTATCTTTCATCCTTCATTCTTTCACACTTTAATATTAAGGCTCCTATATCCATAATATTTCTGGGATAAACTATTCCCAATTTCTCTGTAAATACTCCACCTGTGTCACTGTAATTTAGCATATAGTTACTTATTGAATATACCTAAGTGAAATAGATGTTATTTTCTCAATGTATTAAATATGGGTGGTTAAACTTTGCCCCTGTTTTATCTTTCATAATATATCACAAAGCTCTTATTTTTTTTAATTAAAGGGTAATGGTTAAACAGTGCTTTTAAAAAATTTAAGAGCTTTTAGATTATGAAAGAGAAAACAGGGGCAAAATAATCCATTATTTTGTTTATCACCCATATTTCCTATTCAATAAAACTAATTATAATAACTAATAAGGACTATTTCACTTAGATATATTAAATAAGTAACTATATGATAAATTACAGTGACACAGGTGGATTATTTACAGAGAAATTGGGAATAGTAATATCCCCATACAAATTATGGATGTAGGGCCCTTAAGTAGTAAATGAACCATCATATGCAAATATCACCAGCAAATTAATCATCTAGGGATCTAGAAATGGAAAAGTCAGCCAGTCAACCAAATCCATAGTTAGTAATCTAAACTAATAATAAGAAAGAGTCTTTATTTTGCCATTTGATAGCCCAATTGTTGAGGAAGGTTATAGGCTATATTACATCACGATACCACCTAAAGGAGCTGAGTAGTAACCATTAATCAAGGCACATCACTAATATTTAAGTATTATGTTCTAATACCTACTTACTTTTATTGCAATAATATACAATATTAAAACATTACTAGATGACCCATGAGAATACTTGGTTAGTGGTGTCAATATTGTTGTCATAGTTCAACTGATCTCCAATAGATGGAGTCTTATACAAAATAAATTAGTCTAATTTTAAAAAAAACATTTAATTTTTAATTGCTTGTTTATTTTTGGTCATTAAAGAGAAAAATAATCTTCAAAATAGCAATATCAAACATTAATTTTGATACAGTATTTTTTACTGACAAAAAAACACTTTTGAGAAATAATCTTACCAGCCTGTTCCTCTCCAAGTTAAATATGGCCACACTTTTATCAAAGGAGCCTGAAGCCAACCTGCGGCCATCACAAGACCAGCCCACAGAATGGACCTTAGAGCTGTGAGGGAAGTACTCTCGGATCACATTGTGGCTGGAGAAGTAGGTACGGAGCTCCGACAGATCTGTTATGGATGTCTGGGTTGGTCGCGACTCCTTCATCATTTGACACTAAAATTATAATGCAATTTACGTTTAAATAGTACCCATCCTTCTTTCATCCTTGATTGCGTACTGGGTTCAAAAATACTAAGCCAATTTTTTTTATGTGCTTTAATTGACTTCTCGTTTTTCGCAGGGCACTTGTGGTAAAAAGTAGACACTTTACTGGTACCTCTGGCCGTGAAGATATGTTGTTTAGTACAGGATATGGTAATGACCGAAATTCTTGGTGGTTGGTACCTATAGCTGACCTATAGGTTATGTTTAGTTTCCTGTGTTTTTTTTAAAGTTGGGATTCTGAAAGATATAGGATATAGCAATACTAAAATATTTAAGGGTGAATTCAGGGTGCAATTTTTTGGTATCATTATATAATGAGAAGTTATAATTTTGTGATTGAAAAGTAAAATAATATTATTCTTTATGTTACCTACCTGAATTCAGTTAACAATCGGGCTTGATGAAAAAAGAACAATCAATAAAAGTATTTTCAAAACAAAAAATATAATTATTTATTTTACATGAATGAAATAATACAAAATCCTCCAAAATACAAAACATAACCTCCAATCCAATCTAAACAAAACTTTTTTTTTTCTTTTGAGGAGGCAAAAGTACTACTAGTATAAAGCCATATGAATTCGTTTGGTTTTTCGTAGTTTGGTTTGGCCTTTGAGTATTTAAGGTTTGGCGCTCTCGAACTAACTTTCCACTTGGCGGGAAATTCCCCGTCGAATCTCGTTGCAAAAATCTGAAGTAATTAAATTTTGAAAGTACACTATGTTATGATGGACTAAGGACCGATAAGGAGTTGGCTTTTTTTATGATTAAAGTCAATTTAGTCAAGTGAATTGTCAATTATTTCGGTGCCAATTTAAGAGGTATTATGCCCTGCTATAACAGTGGACCCCCTGGTCAGGAACATTTAGTCCATCAGGATTCCCTAGCCCGATCCCCCAGGGGATCCCAGTGAAGTGAACTCATCTGTTCATCAAAATCCCCTTTAAATAAAAGCTATCATATACTGAGACCGATTTATATTAAAAGAACACGAAGGACTACGCACCTTAGTATATACCACACTATAGGCAACCTTAAAAACAAAGTTCCCCTGATCCCACTGGTGGATTATGCCAGTCCCCTTGGACGAATGGCCACAATCCCCAGCGCGTCGCCGCGGTCCACCGAAACCATATATCCGTCTGTTCCGTTCAATTCTTGTAACGAACGGTCCGCCAAGATCAGCTGGCGGCCGGAATGGGAAATTTTCGGTGCGATGCCGGACCAAATGTGTGGCCTACTTAAAGACTGCAGTCGTTTAAAATAAATCAAACTTATTCCGTTCAATAAATTATTTATTTAGCATTACTTAGAACAAAATATTTTTACTTCTCACGCCATACTGGAATTTGAGTTAGCATGTATAGTAGTGGGGATACCCAGCACACAAACATGACAGCAGCATGACAACACGCTTCCTGAAAAAAAAAACATACAAACTGAGCGTTAAAAATACTAAAAAATACAACTTTGGACCAGTGGTCACTCTGCTTGGTTACTGCATTATGGCCCCTGGTTCTATTGAAGGGCTTGCCCACCAAACCCCTTAGCCTGATCCCACAGATAACTATAATATGAACTAATAGTCCTCTACGTTCTGTAGCGGAACAGGATGTGGAACTAGATCCAACTAGGGATCCAAAAATAGTCTCAGAATGTGGAATGGTGGGGGGGGGGAGAGGTTAACTAATGTGTTTGAAGTATTGATTGACCGCATCCGGAACGATGTCATTGCAGAAAAATGCGGAGTGAAAGATGATGTAGGGACTAAAATTAAAAAAATAGGTTACGTTGGTTTGGACAGAATGAAGGTGAATGATTAACTAAAAAGGTTTATATGGCTGAAGTGAACACTTTTATTGTACTTAACTAAATAAACCAGATCCGCGTGGAATAGTGGCAAGAATACTGGCTGCATTTCCCCGCTGAATCGCGATGCTGATTCGTTGAGCGAGGAAGGAAGATTGAGCGAAACGAAAATGTGGCGGTTAAAATACTTATGTGCTCACCTCCCAGAAACTTTTTGGCATTTGAACCCCATGGCCCTAGAGTTAGAGTAAAAATGTAGGTATTGATCAATGGAAATATTAAAAGTACACACAATCGCCGAGCATGTACGAAATGTATGATGAATATAAAAAAAGCGAAAGAGGTAGGTAGGTATGTCAGGATCGTAACAAATGACATTCGATTGGCTCTGCCTACACATCTTGGGATGATAGGCATGATGATAATAGTTTAAAATGGCCTTCAGGGTGGACATATGCTATATATTATCCCAATAAAAGGACTTTTAGTGGAGACCGAGTCTTCGGGAGCAGCTATAAAATGGTTCTAGATAAATAGGATCACTATATAGTACCATTATGTACTAGTACTAGTGATACCAATTTCAATTGCCTAGTATCGCTAGTACCATTGATGGTACAGTTCAATCACTTCTTGCCCGTGGTACAGAATGGAATACTACGGGATTTTTTATGATGTCACTAAACTTGCTATTTTCTCTCTCAGGCGTTACGGTATATTCTATTCCCACGCGGGTGAAACCATGGGGAAAAGCTAGTAAATTATAAACTAATCTATACTAATAATAAAACTGAAGAAATTGTTCGTTTGAACACGCTAATCTCTGGAACTACCAGTTGGATTTGAAATTTGATAGCCCAATTTTTGAGGAATAGGCTAACATCACGTTACGACCCAAAGGAGCTGAGCAGTAACCATAAACGCAGGTGCAACCGCAAGGCACAGCTAGTCAAGAATAAAAAAAGCTTACCACGCCAGAAACTTTGACCCTTGGAGGGGTAGAGATTATGTTTCCATATTGGCTAAAATTCCGTTTGGGTGTTTCAGCTAACATTGGACGAACAATGCCATTATTGACCAATCTGAAATATTGCTTGCCTATCATATTTTCGTAGATAATTATAATACGTACTCTCTTTGACTCCGACAAATGTATTGACCACAGAGAACAAGTTTTTCTCGTGTTTTTACTTTTGCTTTTCACAACAATATTTCAAATTTGGATCTATCCATTCAAAAGGAGTTTATTACCTACAATACATTACCGACCTAACCTGTCTACGGACCTTAACCGACCTAGTATTTTTTTTTCTTATTTTCATGAAAATGATAACACCTCTTTGCTATTTTGTCAAATTTATTTCAGGAAAGAATTAAAAATGCTTTTCATTGATACAAATGGAATGAACCTAAGATTTTGCAAGACGACGCCCCTACTAGATGTGTTATATAAATAGACAAACAAACGTGTCACTTTGTCACGCACGCACACAACTTTAATTTGCAATCATACACTAGGCATTGACACTATCGATAAAAATTAATATCGATAACATTTTTATGTTATTTGTCATAGTTATTTTTTAAGGAAATAAATGCAAATAGATGTATATACTTATTTATTATTTATTTGTCAAAATAATAACAAATACTTTTGCGGTAGGTAATAACTATTATTGCTTTTAAAACTTCTTCAGTAAATCCAGCCTCTGCATCAATACTAGAGTACTATTTTTATAGAGTCCTGGGGTGTGGCACACATACAATGTATCAAATTGTTTTCTAATATTATATTGTATGTTTTTGGTGAATAAAAAATGAAGTGTTAAAGCAAAGGACCTAACTTCAGGGGGCTATTGTCCGGGTTTGCTTACATTTCTTTTATCTTTATTAATATATAAATGGTTTTCTTTATTTTTGTACTCTTTAAAACAGACATTTCTTCATCTTGCAAATTATATTTTTTCACTGAATAGTGCAATTTTCTTCGAATCTCGTCTACTTATCTCACGAAGTTTCTTAACGGAAAGTTTTGCTTTTTAATAATATATATATCTATCTATCATAATGCCTTTTATCCCAAGAGGGACAGGCAGATGCAATCGAATGCTATTTATTACGATTCTGTCAAACCTCTTTCGCTTCTTTATATTTAAAAAGGTATGCACGTAATTTCCTTTTTTTAGGTGTGTCATCTAGTTTATTTTCTAGGTTTATGCCAGTTGTAGGTGTAGTGCATAATGCTGGAGTTTCTTGAGGGGTGACCTGTAAAGTGGACAATCAATTTAACGTATAGAAAAATATTTTAACCCAAACTATTTAAGTGTAAATGTAAATTAATGTTTAGATTACTTTGCACCATGAAGTATTCGACGATTTTTTCCTGGTAAATATAGTTGTTCTTCAAAATGTTTGAAGTAAATTGTGCTGGTTTTTATGAAAACCAATATTACTCCTCAAAGTAATTAATACTTTAAAAGTGAATATTTCTAAACACTTTTTTATAAACGCATGAAATCGATATCGATAAAATTCGTATGGCGACTAACAGCACTACGGCCGAAATGGCGTGCGTGAAATCTACATAAATAAAAACAAATAAAACAATTTTAAAATTACTTACTTGTGGTATGGCACAACAGAATTTGATAAATTAATTGTCCCACTATGATTTCTACACGTAATACGTACGGCAATATTATCAAAGAAAAACAATTTTTACAGTAAAATTTTAGATAGCGTGCAAACGTCAGACGACAATGCAGACTGACGCGTATAGTTGTCTTAGAAGACAACTCTCTGGCACGATCTTATAGTGAGCAAACCTAGATTTTAAAAACTAACCAAACTTAAAGCTAGATGATGATAATCGATGATGGGATTCGACTATCATGATAGGAAGGTCCTTAATAAATTGAACTAAACGTTTATTTACAATTTACAAACTAAATATTATATAATATATATCTACATACAAAGTTCAAATATAATAAAAATTAAACACAGGGAACCCCATGAGTGGCTCTCTAATCATGAATATTGTTACGAGCTGGGGTTCGAAGAGATTTAAAATACCGATTAAATAAACAAACTTTACTTCAACACCACAAAAATACAGTTACATAAATGAAAACACTAAAATAACACTTAGTCGCACTAAATTCCACTTCACTGTTTCGCTTTGATCGCTCTGATTCGCACTGTGTCCCTTGCGGCAATGATCCTCTGTTTATATTGCCCACCGAACATTCGAGAAACGCCGAGATTGTTGTACAAAGTTGTAGACGCGGCTCGATGCGACTCGGCGCCAAATACCTACACACAGACCGCGCCCGATTTTGGTACCTATGGCTAGGCACATACGGTCCATTTTCGTTTGTACTTGATTCTCTCTGGATGTTTCTAGAGACGTCTATCGACCTTGATGTGTTTAGGTATTTATTTGTGCGATTTAAGTACCTATTCGTTACACTGCCCCCCGCTTAGACTTGCTCGTCCCGAGCAATATTCGAGCCTTTGTAAGGAGCCAGTCGATCAATATGGACAACCTTTAACTGTCCACGCGGGCATCGTTGGATCCGATAGGTCACGTCATTGATCCTCGTGATGACCTTATACGGGCCTTCCCAGCGGTTCTGCAGCTTGGGAGATTTGCCTTTTCGGCGTTTCGGGTTGTGCAGCCACACCAACGATCCCTCGTCAAAACCGTTACTATTGAAGTTTCTATCGTACCTGGTCTTCATCTTTGTACTGGCCACAAGACTGCTCTGACGAATCTGGTCATGTATGTCGCACATCTTGTTTTTCAGGTTCGATACGTAGTCACTTACAGGTTGCGGCGCATCCGGAGGTCCGCCGGTCAGGAGATCAACTGGTAGTCGGAGTTCTCTCCCAAAGTTGGCATAAGCAGGAGTCACCTTTATGCTTTCATGCTCTGCGGATCGATATGAGAGCAAGAACAAGGGAATATATCGGTCCCAGTCCCTCTGGTGATCCTCAACCAGTTTCGCTAAATGAGTCTCCAAAGTGCGGTTGAACCTTTCAACCATTCCGTCGGACTGTGGGTGATACGCCGTAGTCCTCGTTTTATTTATTCCCAGGAGACGGCATACTTCCTGGAACAACTGCGACTCAAAGTTACGCCCTTGATCAGAATGTATCTCCAATGGTAGCCCGAACCTGCAGAATACTTCGTTGACCAACTTAGTCGCCACTGTTCTCGCTTCCTGGTTGGGAATTGCGAAGACCTCCGGCCACTTCGTGAAGTAGTCCATCACGACCATGAAGTACTTGTTCCCGTCTTCAGTGGCCGGGAACGGTCCAGCAACGTCCACCGCAATTCGTTCCCATGGAGCGCCAACATTGTACAGCTGCATACGTCCCCTCGTACGTGTCGTAGGTCCTTTCACGGCCGCACATACTGTGCACTTACGACACCAATCCTCGACATCTTGCCGGCAATGAACCCAATAAAATCGTTTCCTGATTTTCGCCAGGGTTCGATTCATGCCCAGATGTCCTCCCGAGGATCCATCGTGCACGGACTCAAGCACTGCGCGCACCTTTGACCTAGGCACGACCAGCTGCATCAATGTCTCCTGTCCACTTGGCGACTCCCACTTGCGGTACAGCAACCCGTTGTGCAGCACTAGACTTTCCCACTGAGCCCAGTAGCTTTTCGTGGTGGAACTCATGGCGGATACAACATTCCAGCCGGGCCTTGGAACATTCTGCGTCTTCCATTCCATTATCGGCGCCAAGTTGTTATCCTTGAGTTGCTCGTCTCTCGTCCTCTCGTTCGCCCATTCGTCACTAAGGTTGTTAGTCGTAATCACTTTGATGACAGAATCACCGATTTCACGCCTCGAGCAGTGTTTACAATTTTCAGGGCAAGGCCTGCGTGACAGTGCGTCAGCGTTGCCATGCGTCCGTCCTCGTCGATGTTCGTTCGTCATCTCACATGGCGTCCCGTTGACCTCGCCGGCGATCACCAGACTGTTCTCGTCAAAAACTTGTCGGATGGTAACTTTTGGGGCTATGTCACGATCAGCCAGTACCCGCCCCGCGGCTCTGGCTGTTACTCGTTTCCCGGAAGCTCCGTAGTTACGGCACGGACATCAGCTTCGACGTCCCGTTTCGGCACTCGTTGATCCGTGCCTTGTCGTTTAAGCGCCGGGCAGCTTGCTTTAAGGTGCCCCAGCTTGTGGCAGTAGAAGCAGCGGGGTAAGTAGCTACGCCTCTCTGCTACAGGTGTCATTGTTGGAGTAACCTCCTCCGCCACTTGTCGCAATCGCTGAGAACGAGGCTCCTGTCTCACGGCTTCCACCTCTAGAGCATGGGCCAGTGCATCTTTCAGGGCGCTGTGGTGGCCCAGACGAACTGCAGCTCTGACCTCCATGCTGCGGATGCCGTCGATAAATGCTTGAACGAGGTTTGCAGCAATGAACTCTTGTCCGGCAGATGGGTACGCCTTCCTCACGATCTTCTCGATCTCCAGAGCCCATTGTTGCAGATTCTCACCAGCATGTTGCGTCCTGTCCCTCAGCTGCGCTCGGTAGACGTGCTCCAGGTGTTTGTCGCCGTACCTGGAGTCCATTGCCTCGATCAGGTTCCCGTACGTGGTGCAGCTGTCTGGAGAGGCCTCCAGAACCGATAGTGCACGGCCCCTTAAAGCCACTGTCAAGGTAGTCAGAGATTGCTCGTCTGTCCAGCCGTTGGCAGAGGCGACCGTTTGGAACTGCAATTTGTACGCTGTCCAGGACGTAGTCCCGTCGTACGGCGGCACCTTGACTCGGGGGCCGGAGACGACGACGCCTCCAGAAACAGGAGCGGACAGCTTCAGTTTCCTTACTTCATTCTGGAGCCTCTCGCATCGGCTGTCCAACTCTCCGTAGCGGTCGTTAAGTCTTGCATCCTGTTCTCCGCTCATCCTTGTCTGTATTTCCATATGGAGATCCTTATAGTGCTGTTGGAGGTCTTCGTAACGGATGTCAAGGTCTTCGATTCTCTCCTCGTGCATGTCTGTAACCCTCTGTAGCTGCTTCACCTCCATAGTCACCTTTCCCAGTGATTCTGAAAGCAGCTCCTTAAGGCTAGCAGACTGCTCCTTTAACAGCCGGCAAGTCTGCTCCTCCCGAAGTCTGGCCTCCTCCTCTTGTCGTCTGGCCTGCTCCTCCTGACGTCGGGCCTGCTCCTCCTGACGTCGGGCCTGCTCCTCCAATAGCTGCCGAGTCTGCTCCTCCTGTCGTCGGGCCTGCTCCTCCTGTCGTCGAGCCTGCTCCTCCTGACGTCGGGCCTGCTCCTCCATCAGCCGTCGAGTCTGTTCCTCCTGACGTCTGGCCTGCTCCTCCATCAGCCGAACCAGCATTCCCATGTCGGTTGCCTGGGGAGCACCCGCAGAACCCGCAGCACCCGAATCAACTCCAGCAGCAGCTCCAGCACCACCAGCAGCAGTCCCAGCAGCAGCAGCAGCAGCTCCGGCACCACCAGCAGCATTCCCAGCAGCACCAGCAGCGGCTCCAGCAGCAGCAGCCTCGTCGACCTCCTCGCCGTGATGTCCAGCAGTAGTTTGTCGTGTTTTGGGTCGCCGTGATGACGACGAGTCACGTGGTGTAATCGGCATTTTTGAATCCCACACTCCTGACACCAATTTGTTACGAGCTGGGGTTCGAAGAGATTTAAAATACCGATTAAATAAACAAACTTTACTTCAACACCACAAAAATACAGTTACATAAATGAAAACACTAAAATAACACTTAGTCGCACTAAATTCCACTTCACTGTTTCGCTTTGATCGCTCTGATTCGCACTGTGTCCCTTGCGGCAATGATCCTCTGTTTATATTGCCCACCGAACATTCGAGAAACGCCGAGATTGTTGTACAAAGTTGTAGACGCGGCTCGATGCGACTCGGCGCCAAATACCTACACACAGACCGCGCCCGATTTTGGTACCTATGGCTAGGCACATACGGTCCATTTTCGTTTGTATTTGATTCTCTCTGGATGTTTCTAGAGACGTCTATCGACCTTGATGTGTTTAGGTATTTATTTGTGCGATTTAAGTACCTATTCGTTACAATATGTAGTGATACATACTCATAAGTTTGTCAAATAGGTAACTCCATAAATTAAGGATCGTTGGTCAAGATTATCTTGTATCTGTCAAAGATATGGAAAACTCCTGGAAAGGTGAGTTTATTTAGGTAGGTACCTATACAACATTTCCTTACCACACAATTGATAGTTATTATTTTAAATTGGATTGAGCCATATTTTTATTATTTATAGGGTTCTAAATAGCCGTTGTTTCCAAAACGAGCATTACCTTTGCGTTTTGGAGCAGTTACTGGCCCCAGGGTATCCAGTGGAAGACAAAGTCTTCCCTCATTTAGCCAATGATTTTTTGAAGCTATACCACAGAACTAAGTGCCATTCGAGCAAGAATGCTACGTAACACGCGTCTCCAATGTACTTTTTTTAATTCGCTAATTTGAAATACCCGTGCGCTATGACCAATCAGCGTCAAGAATGCTACACGTGGCAAATACTACGGCGAATTTTGTTGAGATGGGAACTATAGTCGAAAACTTATAGGTATCGATAAAATTGGAGTTAGTACATAATTCATCAATCCCACTAATATTAAAAACGCAAAAGTTTGTGGATGTATCTAAGTTTTACGTAATTCTAAGTAACATTTGTTACTCAATCACGCCAGAACGGCTGAACGGATCTGGATGAAATTTGGCACAGGGATAGATTATGGTCTGGAATGTATGGTTCCCGTGGGATAGATTTGTTTTTGTTTTTCACGGGATCGACATGATTTTTTGCATAGTGGTAGTTTAGGGGTCAGAGAATGACATATTATACTACTTTTTGCTGGCGGGGGAGGGGCAAATTACAGCCACGGCATTATTATGACTTTTTGCATAGTGGTAGTTTAGGGGTCAGAGAATGACATATTATACTACTTTTTGCTGGCGGGGGAGGGGCAAATTACAGCCACGGCATTATTATGACTTTTTGCATAGTGGTAGTTTAGGGGTCAGAGAATGACATATTATACTACTTTTTGCTGGCGGGGGAGGGGCAAATTACAGCCACGACATTATTATGACTTTTTGCATGGTAGTAGTTTAGGGGTCAGAGTATGACATATAATACTTTTTATACCGCGAAAGCGGGCGGGGGAGGGGCAAATTACAGCAACGGGATTTTTTTTAATCTATTTCCACGCGGGTGAAACCACGGACAGAAGCTTGTCTGACTATAAATTATATATAAATTATGGTTCCTCTGACCGTCTAAGGAAGCATCGGTTGTGGACATAGAGTACTAAGCCTATGGAGGGGCCATAGACGGGCTCCCCCTTTCGCCAATTTTTTTCCCCTTTGACCAGTTATACTGACCAGGTGCGCAGTAATAAGTTACCTTAGATTTCGTTGGTATCGTTTTGTGTCGCGAGACAGAGCTCTAGGAAAATAGTTAATTGTGATGTTTTAAACGGGAAAGGCGATCTAGGGCGTCAAAGTTAGTGTTTCCAATCATTAATTATAATTACCTATTATGTTTGTATTTTAACATAATCATCATATAACGTAAAATCCGTTGCGACAATAAACCGACAGAAAAATACAGTGGTACAGGAGCTAGTACTAGACGTTTACCTCCCCCCCGCCAAAAGTGGCAAAAAAATTGTTCGGTGATTTAAACGCTTCACGTTAAAATAATATTTAAATTAAATAATTCATGACTAAATACATTCCTGAAAGTATCGATACTAAATTTCGACAGTTATATGTGTAACTGAATAACGAGTAACGACGTGACACTGGCAGAAATGTACTTATCTTAGTAATACTTTGGTAAATACCCAAAGGTTGTGGATACTGAGTAGTTATGTACCTACCGTTAGTAATTAAAAAATAATTTCGACATTTACTTATTTACTATTCTAACTAACATTGTTTATTCATAAAATAAAACTACATTAAACACAAACACAGATACATATAAACACACACACATTTAAATTATATCCAATAGTACAGTTTTTTATTAAATTAAATTAAAAATATCTTAAGAATAAAATTATCGACATTTTGGGTTCGATATTACCGATATATATCGATATTCGATATATCGTTGCGTTTCTACTGTCCTGTAAATTGTAAATATTTTTGGTACCTACAGCATTTTTAGTAAGGTAATGTAAATAAATAAACGGCTTTAATAAGTAAAACATGGTGATTATTCAAACTCCCTACCCGTACCATTTATCCAAAGTTCCTTTGTTTTTGGGTCACGTAGAAAACTAAAATAAAATATAATTGATTGAGAAAATGATTTGTCTGTCTCACTTATCGATATCGGTATATAAAATTAAACACGTCGCACAGCCCTAACTATTACCAGCTGCGGCCGAGTGCGGCCAAGGTCGCGCAATACACAACGGGCGTTACGATCGTTTTTAAATATAAAATAATGACAGTAATATAAGCATCGATGTTTGTTACACTCCTATTTTTGCAAACCACAATTGCACAGCTTGGCATTTTAAAAAAAAGACAGGAGAACTTTTCTCTATAAACACTCAAACACGACTGCGAAATTTTTTTCCCCGTCTGCACGTTTTAAGCATATTGTTGTGGCGACAAGCGTCACGCCCACTTGCCATATCTCTATAAAAGATCTGTGGGCTATACCTAACGAGTGGCCAGCTCTGTTGAGGTATGTAGATGGAAAAGCCTCTTTGTACGGTTTCTCGGATAATGTACATAATTTTTTTATTATAAAAAACCGCTTCGGATGTAGGGATCGAACCCGTGACAGTTGCGAGCCGACGTCTTACCCACTCGACCACCGACGCCATTTTTTTACCACTAATATTTCCTTTGAAAAATAAGGGCTATTTCAATAAGTGAAATATACAGCGACACAGGTGGATTTATTTACAGATAAATTGGGAATAGTCCGCTAATTACCTACATAGAAATAAGGCAGATCGTTCTCCTTCATTCTCTCTTTCTCTTACGGCTTTTCAACGCGTTACATTTTTTCTCAGCTAATTACCTAGGTCCCCGCGCCAACCCGTTCCAAAAAAAAGAAAAATAATATCGGTTATTTTCCCAGTGGAAGAAGACTGGAAGATAAATGTACTTATCTTAGTACAATTGCCAATCAATAAAATAAAAAATTTAACCGCTTGTCTAATTTAAAAAGAAACGAGCATTATAATTTCATTTCTAAAAAATATTATTTTAATAGCAAGTAGTGTATTTTTCTTAATATGATAAAGATATTGAATAAGTAACTATGCTAAATTACAGTGACACAAGTGGATTATTTACAGAGAAATTGGGAATAATTTATCCCCATACAAATTATAAGTATAATATACTACTCCTTGATGCCCTCGATCGCACATAGTTCATGGATCTACTTTTGTAAGCTGATTAATGAAACTAATTTCGTTCAATAAATATTTTATTTAGTACACAATGAAAGACAACAAATACATTTTAAATGGTGGATAGAACATAGCACCGTTACTTCCACTCCTTACCCATCCACCACGGTTTAAATAGGAACGTAATTCCACCCTGGATAATCACTTAGCAAGTAGACAAGAGGGGCCATCCAACATGTAAATATACCACCAACGTAGCAAGTCATACCCTACAAAAAACAATAATTAGATAATAGATACTAGATGATCCGTGCGAATACTTCGCACCGTTAGTGGTGTTGTTGTCATAGTTCAACTGATCTCCAGTACTTATGGGTTTTTTAATTAAAAACTTATGTAGGTAAAACTTACATAATCCGACAAACCACACTTCCATATAAATATACCTCAACATAACTAGCCACTCGTTAGGTATAGCCTCACAAATACCATCGGCTAAACGAGGGAGACTTCGTCTTCCGCTGGGTATAATACCCTGGAACCGTAACACGGTTTCGGAAGCTGTAAGGCAACCCTTGAAGAAAGAAAATATGAACGTGGCGACACGTTTGGGATGAAGTCCCTTTCATATGCAGGGTTGGCATAATTACAGACTGGCTAAAATATATTATATAAAATAGTTATACGAGAAGGAAATATAAGGCAGTGAGAGACTTAGTTATTGGTCTCCTTCATTCTCTCTTTCTCTTACGGCTTTTCATAACGCGTTTCTCTTACGCAGCTCTCGAAACCGTGTTACGGTCCCAGGGTACCCAGCGAAGACCAAGTCTCCCTCTTTTATCCGATGGTATTTGTGAGGCTATGGAAGTGTGGAATTTGTCGCATTGTATATAGGGATGACGAAATTTTTTGGGAATACTTTTAAATGAAGATTTGTTTGGTGCGCTCATTTACGCCCTTGTCTAATATAACAAGATAATATTACCATGCCAGTAACTTTGGGTCTTGGTGGGAGACAGAGTCCATATTGGCTAAAATTCCGTTTGGGTGGCCCAGCTAATATTGGGCGCACAATACGATTGGCCAATCTAAAATATTGCTTGCCGATCATCTTCCTCTCTTCGTTTACGTCCGTAATCTGCAAATAATTTTTCTTTGATTTTGTCCAAAAAATATTAAACAAAAAACAAAGCTTGGTACCTACTTACAAAATGACTTTTGCTTTTTAACGTTTTTTCCTTTTTTAGACATACCTAATACAAATTCCGTTCCAAAGAAGTTTAGCATATAAATAGGACCTCCTTTCATAGTTAAACTCAGCGAACTTTTGCGAATTTTGAGCCTATAAGTAGATTCTAATTACCTACCTATAGTAGCGCCGCTCAATTTTATAGGGATACCTACTACACTTTATACTACATAATTAAATTGTTTAAACTTTTCTTATTAGGTATATTATTTATTTAATTAAGAGAAATTAATAAAGAAAATGGGATAGACATGAATTTTTCGAGCCACAAGGAAATTCCCATACTTAGTGACGTCACCAACTTGTCCGATTTACCCACTCGCTGTACCGTACAGCTACCCCTATACCCCCCGGCCCTGTCACGGGCACTTGGATTAGGTATCTACATAATATCTAATAGAGTATACCTACTAAAAGTTTGTGGAGCATCGTATAGGCATATATTATAGTATAGAAAATAGTTAGTACTCTATGGGCGCGCGTCAATAAAATGTCGCATCGTTACTGTTTCACAATATTCAAAATTGAAACCTGTATCGAGCTATTGACAATATTTAATAGATTGTCATATACAGTGTTGGAAAGTATTCCTTTTACTCACAGACGTTGTATAGCCATTTCTCTAACTAAGCCTATGGAGGGGCCACAGACGGGCTCCCCCTTTCGCCAATTTTTTCCCCTTTGACCAGTTAAAACTGGTGCGCAGTAATAAGTTACCTTAGATTTCGTTGGTATCGTTTTGTGTCGCGAGACAGAGCTCTAGGAAAATAGTTAATTGTAATGTTTTAAACGGGAAAGGCGATCTAGGGCGTCAAACTTAGTGTTTCCAATCATTAATTAAATTAATCAGACTCGAAAGAGCTCAGAGATTGATCCTCAGGACTATGCTTAGAAAACCATATAGATATGCCACCACTCAGCTGTACAAAGATGCCCGGGTTCTGACTGTTAGAGGTTTATATGTGTTTGGGGCTTGTATGCGTGTTCATGGTTCCATCGCTCAGGATAAAAATTATAACGAGTTACAAAAAAAACGGATTTACAGTGTACCCACTCCCAGAATAAAAACAAATTTTGCCAGACGTTTCAGCCATTTTATGTACCCGTACATATATAATAAAATTTTAAAATCAATTAATTTAAAATCTTGCTCATTAAGAGATGCTAAAGTGCTAATTACCAATTTCTTGTATTCTAAAACTTACGATGAAATCGAATTGTTTATGAAATAATAGTCATACTAAATATACCACATCCATTATTGTAGTTGCTTGCTCCGTGCCACGTTAAACAAAATAGTGTTTAAATATTATTTTGTTGAATTTTGTTGTGTCATGTCATTGTTTATTACTCTAGTTTGTAAAATCTTCATTGATTAGCATGTTTTGATTTTTTTGTGTGTGTGTGCCTAACTCTCACCTCACGTGACAGGCTATGCCTAGTGTGAGAACCACTTTAAATAATATATTATTAAGGGTAGGTATAGGTAAGCTATACTTTAACTTTATGCATTTTTGAATAAATAAATTTGAATTTGAAAAAAAAAAAAAATTTGAATTAATTATAATTATCATGTTTGTATTTTAACATAATCATCATATAACGTAAAATCCGTTGCGACAATAAAACGACAGAAAAATACAGTGGTACAGGGGCTAGTACTAGGCGTTTACCCCCCCCCCCCCCCCCCCCTAGATGTGCTTGGTCGGTTGTAACCTAGGAGTAAGGTCTTGCATAGTCGGTAGTCGATTAAATTAAATGCTGAGTATATTTAGGAAATTATATTAAAGCTTTAACATCTGCCAATAACCTTGACGCTTTGACCTCTATATTTTGTATAGAAAACGCTCGGGATTATAGGGTGACGAAGCGGCACGCTCGCGCGGATAATGTTCAATTTAGGTGAAAATATTTAATTCACGAAATTTATTTGACAATTATATAAAAAAAAAACAATACAAATTGTTAAAGATGATATAACATTTAATTTAATGTAGGATTCAAGTGTATCTCATGAGCCTTTATAGAGAGAATTTACTATTTAGATAAAAAATGGCCTGTTTTTATTTATTTTTTATTTGGAGACTTTTATAGAAATTTTAAACAATACAAGTTATTTATGACGAACATCAAAATCACAAAGGAATTAGTCTACAAACGGGTGTAAGCCAACGTGTTTTTGGTGATTTTACCTATATTATCCCCTTAAACTTTTAACAAACTAATTGAAATGAGATTATATTAAATGATTTGTATGAACTAAATAAAAACTGAAATTGATTGAGTGAAATTAACGAGCGACGCGATCATTGCCCGCGACTTCGTACTGCAACATTCCGTTATAATAAAAATTTTGATTATTTGCACCCCAGATTAAAAAAAGTTAAATTAAAAAACGTCAATTTTTCGTAAATCACCGGCCATGAGCAGACCCCCACCACAATTCATGTTCATCCGGCCCTGAGTAAGCACCACATAAATTGAGCCAGATTGAGTGGAGAGAAGGACCAACAGGACCTTTATTATTTACTATATTACCGGTCCATGTGAAGTACCTGTCATCTGTTGCCGTGATTTTCCTACAAAACGATATTTTTGGCGAAAAGTCTACTAAAATAAAATTCAGACATTCAACGAAAAAATACATTTATTTAACAATATAAAAAATAAAACCAATTAATTTAATAAGTATCACAAGATATAGTCATCCAATACACATCTGATTTTTCAAGTCAATATCTTTCTTTTTTTACACGATATAATAAATAGATTTACATGTGTGCGACAGAGACGACGCTCTACAAAACAAGGTCTCTTTCTAAAGCCCGATGAGTATTATTTTTAGCCGGGTACTGTCAACAAGTTTGATGTCTTACGTTAACCGACCTATTGCTACTATATAACTATTACTTAAAATAATGGTAACTTATGTTCGTTTTTCTAGTCTTGTCTTATTTAGTAAACAAAATTTGCATGTCTTTTTAGGGTTCCGTACCCAAAGAGTAAAAATGGAAACCCTATTACTAAGGTTCCGCTGTCCGCTATAACAACAAATACTAAAAAACACGGGGCTCCCACACAACAAACGTGATTTTTTTGCTCGAAATTGATAACGGCAACAGGTAGACGCTTGAAATATTCACAGAATATTTAGTTATATATTCACTTTAAAAATAAATAATTAAATTAAAATAAAATTAATATTTACTCCCTCCAACATAACAACATACAACAAACGTTTTTTTTGCCGTTTTTACAGATAATGGTACGGATCCATTCGTGCGCGAGTCCGACTCGCACTTGGCCGGTTGTTTTAATAAGTGGGGGCATTTAAAATTCTTAAAAGACGTTAGAAACACATGCAAACTTTGTTTACCAAATAAGACAAGTCTAAAAAAAAATATTTTACTAACAATAATAGTGTAATTCTAAAGTTATATTGTGTGCTTATAATACGTATGTATATTTGTAACACAACATAACGTTTCTCCCTCTTTTAGTCGATGGTATTTGTGAGGCTATACCTAACGAGTGGCCAGTTGAGGTATTTTTAGATGGAAAAGCCTCTAAGTGTGGTTTGTCGGATTATGTATAATTATAAAAAACCCATACATGTCCAGATCCGTTGTGGCATTAAAAATCTTAAAAGACGTTAAGTATATTAACACTTTTAGATAATAATAATTAACATTTTTAACCTTGCATTTACATACATTTTACATTTGCAGAACTAATAACTATTATTTAAAAAAACTAACAATAAAAAGACATGCAAAATAAGACAAGGCTAAAAAATATATTTTGTACATACATATTTGTAACACAACGTAATAACGTAAAAGATAATGTCATAAAGTATAATTTCGGAATGTTTAATTCTTTAATTCACTACATATAAATAAAAAATATGTGTGTGCAAATGACCACACGATATAATAGAAGTGAAAACTTATATGAGTTTCTAATTGTATACACACATTATTATACACTTATGGCCTTATTCATAAACACATTTTAGAAGCGTTTTAGTTAAAATATGTTTTGTTTCTTTCTATTATAAGTAAAGACAGGTTTGTTAGAGAGAGACAAAACATATTTTAACTATAACGCTTCTAAAATGTGTTTATGAATATGGCCATTGAAATATTACACTGATTATATACAAAACATACGCGAATTATAATACATAATAATAAAACATAATTTAAGAAACGATGCACTCTATGTTATAGAGTAAACATGGCCGATGACGACTAGAGCCGAGTATACCCGATTCAGCGTCACCGACCGACCCGAGCGTGACGGTTCAGTTTCGTTTACTGTTTAGAAAGAGCGCAAAAAATAAACACATCTTGATATTTAAATTTGATTAGCAAAACCTCAAAAGTAAAAAAAGGCATAGGCAGTCATGGAGACATGGAGAAGTAAGTTCAGTTGTTTGAATGGACTCACATATATCTTCTTCATGGCCTTTAAATGGTGTGGTCAGAGGCATCAGTAACAGTGTCCACTTTTAGCCAGTTGTTCATATTAAACAGAAGAGGTGGCAAGCCTGTTACACCTAAACCTTTTAAATCACTTAAAGTACATATTCTTAAAGAAATTTGGTGATTTTTGGCACGCAGTGATGTTTGAAGACTCCATTAGTATAAGATAGAATCTATCTATCTATTTTTTTTATTATGGTTCCATCAGGGTTTTAATGATTCCGCCAATGTCAAGTATTATGACGTCACAGTAACAATATGCCGATTAATCGGTAGGTAAGATGTTCCGTTTCCGTGATATGCGCTATAAATCACTGACTAATCACAACTATCACAGCGCGAACGGGATTAAACGAATGACGTAGAATCCAGAGATAGAATAAAAACTAGATAATAAAATGTTATTCACCCAAATTTTGCCATCTCCATTTCTAACGACTGAAAACAGGTGTACAATTCTACAGTGGTACTCTCACATATATAGGAGCAGTGATTTAAAACAGCATTAAAACTATTCGGGAAATTATTCATTAGTTCCCTGTTAAATTTCTTATTTTGTTTTTTCAATGCCCACAGATCTCTTTTCAAATAATGCCTGATCCAGTATCCATAATGCTGTATGTTTCTATAACTGCTAATTTCAGATTCCTCACTATCGATTCTGTGACGCCTTGCGTTTTTAGTCAACTTAATATCTTCATCTGCGATTTCTGCAACATTGCCATGTCTGTCTTTCGATACTATCTTGTCTACCGTCTCACTCACTTCTGTTTCTATATTGTCTACGTCAATGCGTTTAACTTTAACATACAATTGTTTTAAGTTATATATGTTTTCATTAAACTTGTCAATTTTATCATCAGTGTGGTTCATATTTGTTGTATCTTGTAAGGTTTCATCTTGATTGTCATTTTCAATAATTACAGATGGGTCATCAATTAATACTTCTGTTTTATTTAATGATTCATTATCATCGTCGTTATTTTGTTCAGGGTTATGAGTTGTTATTTCTTCAGTATTTGTGGTGATATTATTAATTTTAAGCGTCATATTACTTAATTCTGTCAACATGTTATCTTCCACAATCTTTGCATAATACGAAGCTATTATTTTGTTGACTTCAGCTTTGACATCAACCGTTTGACCTGATCGTTTTGGACGTTTCACTTCAGTGCCCTCCTTCTTGGGCGGTGGCGCTTTTCTCTTTTTTCCAACGCCATCTTTATACTGTGGAGGTACAGTTATCTTGTATTTTCGACACGCTGCAGTTACCAATTCTTTAATAGCATCGTCTTTATTGAAAGTAGCTTCATCAAACCCAGATAATTCTTCAGGGTCGTTTTTGTTTATGAAACTTTCAGCTACGCTATAGTGTTCATAGTCCCCGTTATGTGACTCTGGAATATCTTCGGGTTCTGTTTTTATATCACTTTCTAAATCATTTAGAGTAACATTACTTGTAGTAACATTTTGTGGCCCATTGAAGCACTGATCTGTTTCGATATCGTCGAAAGCATCATCGAAAATATTGTTGTCTTCATATTCTTCAGGTACATCGGTGTCGCTAGATTTGTCTACTTTTACAAATTCGTTGTCTGTATTTTCTTGGTTAGAATCGTATCCTTGATCACTTTTATCGTTGCTGTCTTCATCTTCGCATACTCTAGATACATGTTGGAGTTTAGGAGGCCTAGTCTCCAACCACTTTTTGTTATCACAATTCCTGATGAACACCATTGTTTTATCATATGACCCTGTAGAATAACCTTCTGAATAAATATCATCTTGCTGAAACTTATTAGTTTCGTCAACGCCAGCAACGACATTAATAGAATTTACTTCTAAAATAAAATCTACAGTGCAATATTTCATTGAATATTTTGAAAAATCTTCAGTCAATATAGCTTGTAGATGTGGCTCGTTTATTTTCGAGGCAATAATACCCGTATATTCAGACAGAGGTGTTAATGTTGTAGGAAAATCTATATAACAGTTACGAAATTCGCTTGAGATCTGTGACGACATCTTATTTAACATATCCATTGTAACAGCGTCACTTATATCACCGATCGACTCCTTAACACGCTCTTTTTTTATGTGCATCAATAATGTATAATCATCAATGTCACTATTAGTTTGCACAGCATGAGGTAGATACAATTTAGCTAAAACCATACTTCGAAACCTGATAAAATTAAGCCAATCTCTAAAAGAGAACAGTCTATCCGTACTACCAACAGAGAAATCATCAAACCTATACAACTTCAAATGACTGTCATCTTTGTTAACTATATCAACAGCATCAGACAGTCGATTTTCATAGAAGTCATCCAAACCGAAGGCTATTTTTAAAGCCAAAACCACATAAGCCATAGCCCATATCCCGTAGTTCGGATACCTAGACTGACTGACAATCTCCAGCGACATTACTTTCCAAGGAATCTTCAGCATCAAACTATAAACTAATTTACTAAATTCCATCGGCAAACACAATTCAACAACATATTCATCTATAATCTTCTTCACATGTGGTATATTTGGTTTCCCCAAGTCCAAGGCTTTCATCAGCATGTCCGTGTCAAGTTTAACTTTCACAGAGCTCGCTCCACCTTCTGTGTACCTGGACCTGAGGAAATGTACCCATTTGGGGATCAGCACCACTTTGAGCTCCTTGGGTACATGGCTTGTAACATTCATGTGGGTTATTCTATATTCTCTAATGAAGCGCAGTAGATGACCTAGGTGGATATCACTGTTTTCTATTACTAGGGCTATGTGTAACATGGAGTGTAGCAAAGTGACAGTGATAATATCACAACCTTTTACGTCATCTTCATCTTCAGAGTTCGCTTTTTTTGGTTCTTCATCAGCAAATAACCTGAAAAATCATTTAGATACTAGAATAACTTGACAAGTCTAGTGAATCATCTATGTAAATAAATAAAACCGTTGTGTGATTTCAAAATAAATAAAACATACTTTTGTCTGTCTGTCTGTTCTAATGTTTGTCTAGAATATACTTCTGAAACGGCTGAATGGATCTTGAATAAACTTTCAGAAATCATTGTGGCTAACTTCTAGATTAGAATGGTTCTGAATTGAAGACGACGATATAAATGGGATTGGATCAGTAGATCATTTTCCACGGGCAAAGCCTGAGCGGAAAGCTATTAATACTAATCCTAACTAATATAAATGCGAAAGTGTGTTTACTTGTCTTATTTCATGTCAAAACAGAGCAACGGAGGGTCGGAGAGTGAGAGCGTTTGTTCACCGCCGCCGTCACCGGGACGTCAACGAGAACGAGATGACGGCGCCGAGGTAGCGACACATTTACTATGGCCTATATTTACATCCCGTCAGTTTTGGAGTAGATCGGCGTGACCGCTAGAACTCGGACCGAGATTGTGACGGCCCGATGCACCGGCAATACAAAATGCGTATGAACTTGTCCACCAACGCCGTGATATGTCTTATTAGTCGTCGACTAATCACAACCATCACAGCGCGGACAGGATTAAACTGGATTCCCCATCACGTCTTGGCGGGCGCGTGCGTTATTCACAAAGGCGTGACGTGGAATCCGGGATAAATTGTTGTCTCATTTAAAATTTTACCAGGGGGTAAGCTAATATTAAATACCAAAGAAATCATCTTACATCAGAGCTTTTGAATCTTGTTCTTTTACTTGATACTTCTTGATATACTTGGACCATATCCATAGTAGTTTGTATTTGACACTAGCATTCACACCAACAGCTACCAACTCTTCAGCCATGGCTGCCAGTATAAAGTTGAATGTGTGCCACTTGTGCCATTCTGGGCTCACTGAAATGACAAAATTTATTGATGATTTTACTTTCTAAATAAAACAATTTCAGGAATAGTTTTAAGTAAGTATTAAAAACATAGGAAATTAATAAAAACAAATATAAATGCCAAAGCGTGTTTATTTGTTCTTCTCTTATGTCAAAACAGAGCAACGTGTTATAATATTGGCCAAAACTATGACTTAATTGACTAAAAGGTTTATATGGCAGAAGTGAAAGGAAATGGTGGCAGAGGACGACCTAGGTGTACTTTTATTGAACATATAAAACTTTCATTAATCGAAGGCAATATTAAAGTACACACAATCGTTGAGCATGTATGAAAGGTATGATGAATATAAAAGAAGCTAAAGAGGTATCTCAGGTTTGTAGCAAATGGTATTTTATTGTGTCTGTCTACCACTTTTGGGATAAAAGGCGTGATGATAGATAGATAATGGCTACACTAATTATACTCACTTTCAACATCTAGACTGACAACCTTCTTAGTCAAAGTTCTGGCATAGGTCCCATCAATTACCATAGTATGTTCTACTATAGTTTCTCTGACATTCTCATCCTGTGTCCCACACTCTGCACAGTAGTAGAAACCATCCACAAGTGTAGATTCTGTTCCTCCGCATACCGTACATGTAGATCCAGCCATTGTGGGTAACTATAATAATTATTACATGTATTATAATAATGTAATCTTAGAATACAGAAAGACGGCAAGTTGCAGAAACCCATAGTAGTAGAAAATCTGTGTCGACAAACATAACCTCAAAATCAGATTACTAATATTAGGTTATTTTGGAATTTAGTGAGAAAATCTCGAGGAGTATTGAGGACTTCTAATGTACAAATGATTAAAGCAGAGGATGGACGGTTAATGACATTAAATGGAGAAGTATTAGAAAGAATGAAAGAGTTTTATGAAAGATTATATGGAAACTCTGATGGACAACAAACACATCCTTCGGATGCTGATAGTGAGGACTATGAGGACTCGGAAATTATCGATGACATTATCACGGAGGATGATGTTGTGTCAGCCATCAGAAGATTGAAGAACGGAAAAGCGGCAGGGAAAGACAGGATTTCCTCCGAGATGATAAAACATGGAGGAGCGATAATATGTAACACACTGTGTGCTCTCTTCAATAAATGCTGGAGCGACGGACGAGTACCAGGAGACTGGTGTCAAGCCATAATAGTTCCAGTGTTTAAAGGAAAGGGTTCACAGCTTGATTGCAATAATTATCGCGCCATCAGCCTTATCAGCTTGGTTGGAAAAATGTATGGAAGAATAATAATTGAAAAGGTGCAAAAGGTGACAGAAAATAAGATGTGGGATGCTCAAGCGGGATTTATGAAAGGTAAGAGTTGTGTTGACCAAATTTTTACCTTAAGAAACATTGTTGAAAAACATTTGGCAAAAAATCAAAAAGTTTACAGTGTTTTCATTGATCTAGAAAAAGCATATGACAACCTATGCAGAACGGAATTATGGTCAACACTAGCGAGATACGGAGTGAATAAAAAACTCATAAGGGCAGTACAATCATTATATGATGGCTGTACTGCCGTTGTTAGAGTGGGTGGACAGTGCTCAACCCCGTTTAATATACATTGTGGTGTTAAACAGGGCTGTGTAATGTCACCTTGTCTATTCAATCTGTATTTCGATAGTTGTTTGACCAAATTACAACAATGTTCCTTAGGGATAGAAATGGGTCCTACTAGACTTTGCTGTCTTTTATATGCCGATGATGCGGTATTAATTGCATCTTCGGAGCAAGAGCTGCAAAACCTAGTTGCAATTTTGAATGAGGAATGTGAGAAGAAATTCATGAAAATTAATATTTCGAAATCAAAAGTATTAGTATTTGAAAAGGAAGATGAAAGGACGGAGTGTAAGATTTGTGTGAAAGGATGTAAGTTAGAGCAAGTGAATGAATTTGTTTATTTAGGTAGTATGGTTACAAGAAGTGGAAAGATAGACAAAGAAATTGAAAGGAGAGTGAAAGCGGGAAGCAAGGTATTTGGTGGACTAAACAATGTATGCAGAAATACACAACTTACAACTAAAAGTAAAATGAACATACATAATGCTGTTTTAGTTCCATCACTTACTTATGGAAGCGAGACTTGGGTATGGAATAAGAGGCATGAAAGTAAAATAAATGCAGTGGAAATGCGGTCTTTACGTAGAATGTGTGATATAAAGCGTATTGACCGTATCCGGAACGATGTCATTAGAGAAGAATGCGGAGTAAAAGATGATGTTGTGACAAAAATGAAGAAAAGTAGTTTACGCTGGTTTGGACACGTTGAAAGAATGAAGGATGATAGATTGACTAAAAAGGTTTATATGGCTGAAGTGAAAGGAAATGCTAGCAGAGGACGACCTAGATGTACTTTTATTGAACATATAAAAAATATGTTGATCGAAGGAAATATTAAAAGTACACACAATCGCCGAGCATGTATGAAAGGTAAGATGAATATAAAAGAAGCAAAAGAGATATGTCAGGATCGTAACAAATGGCATTCGATTGTCTCTGCCTACCCCTCTTGGGATGAAAGGCGTGATGATAGATAGATAGATAGATAGATAGATAGTTATTTTGGTCACAAAAACATCACAAAGTATTACCTACAATTGCAACAGTACTTGCAACTGAGCTATCCGCAGTGATCAGGTGACCTGTTTTATTGTTTAGCCACCTAACCAATTGCATGGTTTTATACAATTTTCTTTTTTCATGTCTGAAGCAACTAAAATCCATTTGGAAGATTCAAGCCGAACTCCCTGGACCTCCCTACACTAGTTCCCTAAACACTAGCTGATCTGAAACTGATCTTTTGAGCGAGGTAAGAGCTAGCTTTTTGGTCACCAACCTCTTGATATTAAGAAATTATCAGGTAACTCGTAGCCATGACGGGAGTGCTACATATTTTTTGGACACATGGGGCTTCATACTATTCTGATGATAATAAGTAGGTAAATATGAGCACAAAAAACATTCTAAAAATCAAAAAAATATTGTTTATATGTTAATTACCGTATGTACGTGTTAATTGTTTCCAATCCCTGTTTCCTCACTATATTGGTAATTGGTATATAATTCTCATTTATATTTTAAAAACATCAATTACAAATCACATTTACCGTATTCGGTATTTTCACGTATTTTGTAAACATCGCGCCATGCGCGCGTGCGTATATTTGACACTTTTTTTTTAATTCTTCAATAGATCTCTATAAATTGTCTGTGATTATTAGGGTTCCGCAATAGAAAGTGAACCTCATTGTTGTTCCAACTTTGAGTTTTTCTCAAAGTGTTCCAACGATGTCTGTCTGTCTGTCACAGGTATAGTTCCACAAACTTATCTGACCCGGTGGCCAAAAGTGGAACTAATGATACAATAATAAGTAAATAAGTAAAATGTTCATGTTTCTTCTACGTAAAGATATGTTTGTGGAACTATACAGAGCAACACACCTCTTTGTAGTGGCGTCTCGTCGTGTCGTGGCGTGATGGGAATACGGTTTAATCCCGGCCACGTTGTGATGGTTGTGATTAGTCAATGATTAATAAGACATATCACAGTCGGCGGGATTATGTTATTAGCTACCTACCGATTTATCGGCATATTGTTACTATTGCACAAGATTAAACACTGGACATTGGCAGAAAATCGACGATAAGTCAGCACTGTTGCCATATGTCAAAACAAGAAGAAGACATACTGACGATTCTACGTCATGTCATGGCGACCAACGCACGTGTTCCATCGTGACATGATGGAGAATCCAGTTTTATCTCGTCCGCGCTATGATAGTTATCATTAGTCAGTGATTAATAAGACATCACAGTCAGTGATCTTAGCTACCGATTAATCGGCATAGGTATTGATACTATAAAGTCATAATACTTGACATTGGCGGAATCATCAAAAACTTGATGGAGCCATAACACAAACAAAAAAATAGAATAGAATAGACAAACTGACGCAACTGTGGACGTCATGCCACCGCGTGCCACCGTTTGTAGATTTTATCTACAGTAGTGAGATTTTTTCTACACCGGTCCTCAGTTGCGTCAGTTTGTCTATTTATGACTTAAAATTTGTCACGTGATCTCTTAGATGACAAATTCTCTAGGGATCACGTGTTGAATGTACGACCACTCCGATAACAGCTGACAAGATGGCATATGCGGTCAGCAGCGGGTCGCCCGTTTCCGCGTGAGTTAGTATCCCTCGAGTTGAGTCCCCAGTAGTAAGAGGACTTTAGAGGACCAACGCGACGTCTCAAGGCCAAGGTATGATACATAGATGTAAGAGGAGGTTGGTCGCCCCCCGAGACGATACCGGCGCGAAGAGAAAATCTACAGGGTTTTGACAAAATCTACTGTTAGTGTCAGTTTGTCTATTTATGACATTTCTCACGTGATCCCTAGATAATTTGCCTTTTAAGGGATCACGTGGCAAATGTCATATATAGACAAAGGAAGACGCCATGCTACCGTTTGTAGATTTTGTCTACCCCCTGTCTACACATGTCTACAGTAATGAGATTCATTATTTCATGCTCGCGGGGCATGATGGTGATGATGATTGATGATAATGATGATGATGATGATAGGGATCACGTGACAAATGTCATAAATAGACAAACAGACTTACTGAAATCGCTTGTAGGTTTTGTCTACCCCATGTAGATTTTCTCTACGCGGATATGCTCGCACGAATGATAACGACGCTACGGAGAGAGTAACATAATATCTACGGAACCCTACTCTTTGTGTGGCTCCCAAGGAATAATATATTATCTCGCCGTGGAGGTCTTCGGCCACAAAGTCGACCACCCATTTCAACATTTCAATCACAGAGCAGATTTCAATACATGGCAACAATGATGAGCAAGCGATACGTCAACCGAGCCCCAAGCGCCTATTTAAAAAAACAACAGTAAAATTTGTGACTTCCGAACGCGAACGTCGCCGACACCTTTTGCTCGACGATATCTTTAACAATATCTATTTTCGATAAACGGGCGTGAGTCCTACATAATAATTTAATAAAATTTATAGTGGCCGCCGCGAAAGTGCGTGTAAAATAGATTGCCGGTAATGCCAAACCCTTAGCGGGCATGTGTACCGCACCGGGGACAAGTCTCTGGAAGGTAGCGCTTATAATCCGCCACACTGGAACTGATGGAATTAGAGAATATCGTAGCCAACACCGTCTATCTCAAAGCCAGAGAAGGTTAGTTTTACTATTAATTATTACCTTAGTCTAATTTTCCGCCCTAGCTTCGCCCGTGAAAATTTTAGTTGAATTTTAGTTCACTCCTTTGGATCAGAGCGTGATGTTTTAATATAGCCTATAACCTTTCTCAGTAAACGGTCTATTTAACGCAAAAATATTTTTCCAATCGGATTGGTAGTTCCTGAGATAAGCACATTCAAACAATACAAACTTTGTTTTATATCTATGCCTCCAGTTGGGATCTCAGAGATACATAGCCTAAGTTGTTTCATTGAAACCTGTTACCGGTTTTCTACAAGTTTCGCCCATCACTTGGCCTTAGAGAGAATCATTACACAATTTGTATTGATTGTTTTTCAACCATTTGTATAGAATTTTACATTGCAATACTAACTAAGGCCTTTATTCATAAACGTTTATTAGCAACGTTTTTGTTAAAATATGTTTTGTCACTCTCTAACAAACCTGTCTTTACTAATAATAGAAAGAAACAAAACACATTTTAACAAAAACATTGCTAATAAACGTTTATGAATAACGGTGTAAAACTTTACCAGTGTTCTTTTATGTTACAAAGAAACAGACTTTCTTAATTTAAATCCAATCCAAGCTTTTCAGCCTTTCAGTATTTATGTGTGGACACTGAGAAAAGGTGGGGACTGATTATGATTGCAGGAGTTACAGGTTTTAAATACTCAAATTATTTAATTGTGTATTCTCGTGTCTATCTATACTAATAATAAAGCTGAAGAGAGATTTGTTTGAACTCGCTAATCCCTGGAACTACCAGTATGATTGTCTCTGCCTACCCATTTTGGGATTAAAGGTGTGACAATAGATAGATAACTACTACTAAAATTTCTGTATTGCCCAGAGTACCCCTTTAGATATAACCCCAGTTTGGAAAACAGTGTTTTAGTCATTATTATTAGATGACACAGATATTAGGGGTAGTTGAGGGGTTAAGAAGGGGTCTTCTTTCCAACTAGTTACTTCCTCCTACCTAACAAACATGGGTTATTTTTGTACAAATTGTTTTTTTTTATATTTCTTTATTCTTCAGGAATGGTCCCAAAAGGTAATCCTTGAATTCATAGAACCATAATCAAAATTTTTCCCAAAGTCCCAAGTACTATGCCCTGAGGCCAATGAGACAAGCCATAAAAAACTACTGAATGTATTTGTTGCAGTTTTCACCATTACATAGGTTGTCGTTGATTAATTGGGAAGATTTACAAGTACAAGTATTAAACATGGTTCTATCATGTTTAGGAGCCGAGCATTAAAAGTATTAGTGAATCAAGTTGGAATTCTACGTCATGTAATGGCGATCAACGCACGCGTCTTGTCGTGACATGATGGGGAATCCAGTTTAATCCCGTCCAAGCTGTGATAGTTGTGATTATTTGGTGATTAATAGGAAGGACATAATATCACTTAGCTGATGGAGCTATAATAAAAAAAATAGAATAGAATAGAATTAAGGTAAATCCAGCGCGTTTTAATGGCATATGCTGTCTAATCCGTCTGAGATATAACAAAATTATTTAGGAGAAGAATAATAGATAAATAAGTAGTTGTAAGCGAATTTGTGTAGATATTTAAATTTTTGATATTGTACCCAAGCAAAGCCAGGGGTCGTTGTTGATATATGAACCACAAATTAGTAACAATTTGACACAAGATGACCTTATGTTACCTAGATAATTTTAATGGACCTTGTGCTCTAGTACTAGAACAGACTGTCATTGTGACTTGAACTTTAGGGTCTCAGGTTCTAATCAATATTTCTATTTAACTAATAGAATAGTTGATATGTTCAAATAGAAGAAACTCGATTATTTAATATGGAAATATTAAAAGTACACACAATCGCCGAGCATGTATGAAAGGTATGATGGAAATAAAAGAAGCGAAAGAGATATGTCAGGATCGTAACAAATGGCATTCAATTGTCTCTGCCTACCCCTCTTGGAATGAAAGGCGTGTTGATTGATAGATAGAAGAAACTCTGTTATTACGACTGGCTTTCATCTGATTTATTTGCAAATATTGATTAGACAAGCTTCTGTTTCACCCGCGTGGAAATAGATCCAAAAATAAATAATCTGGTGGCTGTAATTTGCCCCTCCCCCGCTCGCTTTCGCGGTATAAAAAGTAGTAGGTATATGTCATTCTCTGACCCCTAAACTACAACTATGCAAAAAATCATGTCGATCCCGTGAAAAACAAAAACAAATCTAACCCACGGGAACAATACATTTTTCCGGGATAAAAAGTAGCCTATGTATTCTTTCAGGCTATAAACTATCTCTGTGCCAAATTTCATCCAGATCCGTTCAGCCGTTCTGGCATAATTGAGTAACAAACAAACATCCATACAAACTTTCGCGTTTATAATATTAGTGGGATTGATGTCTATAATGTTATAGAATAGAATCCTATTTGTTTTAAATAAAATAAAGCCTACTTATATCCATAGCTTTATCTTATCCTTTTTAGGCTAAAAACGGAAACCCTATTATTAAGGCTCTGCTGTCCCAGGCTGTATCTCATGAACCGTCAAAAAAAAACAGAATAAAATAAATATTTAAGGGGGCTCCCATACAATACAACAAACGTGTTTTTTTTTTAGATAACGTTTTTATAGATAATGGTACCGACTCGCACTTGGACGGTTTTTTTATTGTGTCTCCACCAATGATACCTAATCAATGATTTGGCAATGTCAAGTATTATAGCCTTTATTGTAATGCCGGTGTCTAAGATGACTGACTATCATTATTATTACCCTCCACATACACACAAAGACTCTGTCTACCCCACTGTGATTTGTGTAATATTTTTATAGTACCATGTTGTTTACTAGACAAGCGTGGCGCGTGTCAAAATGCTGAACCAATTTGTTGGGCACACTCGCGTTATGTTCGGCAAACATGCGTGTTGTTTCAATATATTTGAAGGCTTCGTTAGCCTAGTTCCGTTTCTCGAGGGTTTTATTTTGAACACTTAGTTGGGTACTAAGTCTTATGTCTTTAGGGTTCCGTATCTTAAAGTTGTTTACGCTGGTTTGGACGCGTTGAAAGAATGAAAGATTAAGTAAAAAGGTTTATGTGGCGTAGGTGTACTTTAAAAATATTAATGTTAAAATTACACCCAATCGCTGAGCATAATATAAAAGAGAGCGAAGGAGCTATGCCAGGATCGTAGCAAATGGCATTCGATTGTCTCTGCCTACCCTTCTGGGGATAAAAGGCGTGATGAAAATTTAAAATTTCATATTGCAATTTTGATATAATATTGCTATTCGCTCACGTGAGCAAAATTATCTAGTTTTATTAAAATTCTATAAAGCTCTGAAAATCCTGAATTTTACGCTTATTTTGTACTGACTTTGCGGTCAGAATTCTCGTAACATATTTACAAAACTAGAAATTTCTCAATTTTCACACAATTTGAGAATAAGTTTTCTGCAACTTGCTATTTGTAGTAGATAGAAGCCCGTTTCATGCATTTTCGTAATACAGATTTTGTTGGGAAATCGTTCTTTCTCATGTTTGTGGTACGTGAATCTTGGTCTATCTTATCGATTATTTTCGCAGTGCATCTAGCTCACATATTTCTAAAGAGATATGGACAATATAAGAAGCGCGTTTCAAAGAGTTCGTTGCACTGTCATGTCCGGCCATAGAGGGTTGTTTCAAAAACTATGTAACGTAAGAATTTGGGCAAGTTTTTATGACGCGCTCGTATATCGAATCGATAGTAAAACGATCAGATTTTTTTATATGTTGAGATAGCCCGGTTGCATATATGCAAAATGTATTGAATTATGAATTCTGATTTGTCAAAGTTATCCCGGATCCCGGCCATGTACCAAATTTTTTTATTAAAAACTTATCTACATAATCCGACAAACCACACTTAGAGCAAACCACACTTAGAGGCTTTTCCATCTAAATATACCTCAACAGAACTGGCCACTCGTTAGGTTTAGCCTCACAAATACCATCGGCTAAACGAGGGAGACTTGGTAACACGGTTTCGGGAGCTGTAAGGCAACCCGTGAAAAAAAAAAGTTTGCAAGAGCTTATTCCCTTCCCCTTTAAGCAGCGGCCTGCAATATACAAGCCATAGAAAATTGCATGAGCGTAGCACGCGATATCGAGTGATGGGCTAGATCAAGCGGCGGCTCGGACACGCGATATCGCGTACTTTTGTCAAAGAGTTACTCATAAGTGTTAGTAATTGTCAAATACGTTAAATGTATGGTTTTGACGGTAATTATCTTTGACTAGACTTTCAGAATTATGGCGTTAGAAAAAATCTAAAAACGCTTTACAACTCGTTTGGTATTTGCTTATATGCAGCCTAGTTGGTCGGTTTTTAGGGTTCCGAACATCTCCAATGAAAAACGGAAATCATTATAGGATCACTTTTGAGTGTCTGTCTGTCCGTCTGTCACTGCTTATTTTCTCTGTATGTACTGGACGAAAAATGTTGAAACTTGGTACATATATTAGAGTTTCGTGACCCAATCACGGCGGAAGTATAGCATACATGATTAAATTTATGTTTTGGAGGAAAAATCAAAACTTAAAAAAAAATGTTCTTCAAGTGTGCCATGTGACATATTATTATGAAATGAAAAGGATCGTTATAAGGTATACAAATTTACCACCCCTAAAATTTTGTATTTTGCTGTAACTTATCTAAAGAATATTGAGAAAAAATGTCCTTAGCTACCTATTGACGAAATTGTTAAAAACTGATAAAACAATAGTGCGTCAGCGATAGGCACTAGCTACGTCACCTGTGGGGTTGGCAGTAGATTGCGTCTTAGATTTATTATATAAGTGAATATATAACTAAATATTCTGTGAATATTATGAATGAGTGAATGAATATAATTATGAATAACGTTTGTTGTATGGGAGCCCCCTTAAATATTTATTTTATTCTGTTTTTTAGTATTTGTTGTTATAGCGGCAACAGAAATACATCATCTGTGAAAATTTCAACTGTCTTACTATCACGGTTCATGAGATACAGCCTGGTGACAGACGGACAGCGGAGCCTTAGTAATAGGGTTTCCGTTTTTACTAGTTTGGGTACGGAACCCTAAAAAAGAGCGAGCCTTAGGTGCCCACTCATTCGTCCGATCGCCGGCGCACCGCCATACGGTTCGCCGAAATCGACCACAGACTCGTCCAATTCTTGTAACGTACGGTCCGCCATCCGTTTTCAAATCGTTGTATTTGTGGTTGATTATTTCGATGCCTGGAACGATCTGTCACACACACACGGATGTTTGACACTTTGTTTAATCTAATATTGTGTGATGTATGATTTACGTCGCTAATGTGTGGCCTGTGTTCAATCTCGATTATACGGCTGGCCGGGCCGAAAATTTTCTGTTAGATACCGGACCAGTGCGTGGGCTACTTTACGACCTTGGTACACGCACATACTGTTAGCTGACAGTACCAACCTCTCGGAAAATGGATTGGTTCCATCCATCTGACGGCCAACTCTACAACCGCGCGCGCTCATTGGTCAAATCAAATAGCGCGCACTTCCCCGGCATCCTGTTACACACTTCCGTCCCTTTTCACGAAATCACTCTCACAGATTGCAGGAAAGCGAGAATTTCTCTGCAAAATTATTAAGTTTTTTTAAGTAGATTTTAATTTTAATATTTGGTTTATGTGTAAATCCCTCTTATACAAGTAAAGGCCTCCTCCAAAGTTTGCCAGTTTTCTCTAGATTGTGCTTTTTGAAGTCAGTGATGATGATGACCAGCTTACGTCGTACCATCTCTGGAAAGACGATGTAATTGTCGTATTTCGAGTATTTTTAACTCTGAAGAACATAACTGAATAACTTAGTTATATAGGTTATAGGAATACTTAAAAAAAATCGTGCATGCAAAATCATAACAAACCGTGACAAAAATAGAACTTCTATAAAACAATAACATGTAACGAAGGTACCTACTTCTAATAAAATGGCACTTGAAAACTTAAATAATAATATTACATAAAACATAATATATTATGCTCGGGGGTGGAAGTGTCTAAAGGCGTAATAACGGGGAAGCTATAAGTGAAACCGGTGTCACACCTCTCGACACCCCCAGCCGCTTACACCAATGTTGCCTGTCTCTTACTGCCGGCAGAAATGCTTAAAAATGGTGGTTGTTTTAGGAGGCCCATTTAGTAAACGGCGAGTCACGTTTTATGAGATGAATGATACCGGCAGGTGACCGTAGTGTCAACCAATAAAGTTGATAAACCAATCCATTTAACATCTCAAAACAATAGCCCGATTTTAATTTAATTTTATCTCAGCAATAGTCCAGGCACCTGACAGGGCCTGTCTGTGAGCGCATTGTATTTGATGCATTCAGAGATAGGTCCCGACGGGTGCTAGTCACAACACTTTAGATTAAACACTCTTAAGGGCCTCTACGTGTTGGACCTATGTCCCCATGCAAGCCTACAAAGGACCGGGTATTATGCCCGTGAATTTAGAGTTACATAGAAAAGAGATGAAATCAAAGTTATTAAGAGGCTACCATCATATTAAATCATATTTTTCAAATCGTTTTGAGTGAAACCTAAAGCTCTTAGAAATATAGAAAAAATTACATGTTATAATTAATCATATTTCATAATAATCTGTTAATCATAAAACATGTTTTAAGAAACTTTGCTCGATGGAAAAAAATTGCAAAGTAGCCTCTGAAAATAGTCTCCTTTCCAAATTTCTCAGTAGTACATGAAGTATTGTTTATTAAATTAAGTACAAATTTGTATCATCTATTACTAAAGTAAGATGTTAATTTAGATTTTCAATAAAGCTACTCCTTTAATTTAAATAAATTATTTTTGATTTGTCACTTAGGACGTTTGTTCCAAGCACCTTCCGTGCGCCTCTTCTCTTTTGTTTCTATTCAATGCGACAGAGAGAGATTCAGCGGAGAGACCAATCGATCACGTAGCGCTAGAGTATCGTATGCAGCTAGGCCACGCCCCTCAAACTATGATTTTATTTGAATGTATCGTCTTAAGGCCCTCACTGCTTGTGCAAAAAAATCAGTAGAGGGGGTGAGGCGGAGTGATGCAAGCTTCGATTTGCGGGGAGATGCGGCGCGCCTACTATGAACATACCGAGACCGCGACATCACAATCTAGGAACATAGGAATAATCGGACTGAAATAATTAATTTTCGTTTTGCCAGCGACTTAGCATGTATGAGTTTTAACTGTGCCTAATAATAGTAATGTTTTACATCCAATGCGTAAGTGTAATATAAGTTAATCATTCTCTAAAATTAAATTAAAATAAAAAAAAAAAAAAAAAAATATTATACCGCTACCGCTGCCTTTTTGTAGACCAATTCTTATCAATAACTCTGAAACTCGAAAGTCGCGTCCTTGGAGACTTTTGCTCAGAATTACGAAACGAATCTATTCTCAAAATTGCGTGAAATTTGACCGAAAGTCATTTCCATATAAAAATTTCTTTAATTTGTACTTTTATTTCTACCCACCTAATTATTATAGGTGCCTAACTATAAAAGAAACTAGAAATTGCGTAATCGACACTTTGCTTTGCCAACTCTTGACATCGATTTGCGGCATCCCTTTGCCTTTGGCGGTTTCTCCTGGCGGCCGGTCGATTAGCCGCGGCGCGAGCCACACGGCATCAAAGGACTTAGCGACTATCTTTTTACATTCACAGGATGTTTCTTGTGTTTATTATTGTTACAGTAAAAATATTTCAAACATCTGTGTTGAATTATAGATAGTTATAAGGTTTTTATCAAGTATTTACTCAATAAAAAGGTTCAGTTTGTGTCTGAAGTTGTTTGTTCGAAAGGAATAGGTATAAAAACTTATTCCATTGTAATGATGTTACATCTAGAACAATTATTATAACCAATGTGTGAATTTAAAATCACTATTTCATTTTGTTTATTTATACTTTAGAAGCTTTATTTTTATTTGTTAGAAAAAATCTTTTAAAATTTACTGAGTGAAATTTTAAGTATTAAATTAATTTAAATTAAAAGTTGCATGATGTATTTTTCTTCTTTATCACAATCACAAGCCAATAAACACTGCCTCTTCTTCAAACGTCCTATTTTGTTTAGAGTAGTAAGTAAACTGTGGATTTCGAGTGCGTGGCCAATAGTAGGTACCAAATCTATATTTTATTCAGAGATAATTTAAGAAGAAATAAAATATCAAATAAAGTAATATAATTTAAAATAAACATTGTATTTCAGTGTGTTATTTTATTAGAATCAGAAAATATTATAAAAACTAGTACGTAATAATTATCGGTATTATGGAAGATATATACCGGAATATTGATAATCAGAATATTGAGATTATTACATGCCCTTACTAGTGTAGGTAGATACATCCTACTAAAAATATTTTTTCATTGGTCTATAAAACTTTGTGAGGGAGAGAAATATCAAACACGCTGTATTCATAAAATGATGCACGCGCGAACATATCCCGCGCGACTATTTCGCGTCACAGCCGTTGACTTGAGACGTCTAGAAAGTGCACGTTCCTCTCATATCGTGTAAATTTGTTGATAAAATCTCGTTACACAATTTATTTTTATTTTGTATTTTTTTGTGATTATATTATAGTTTATTTTATTAAGTATTAACTAATAAGTAGTAATTTATAGTTTAGTGTAAATAATGGGTAATAAAAGGAATAAAGAACTACGTAAGATTTGTATTAGAAAACGACGTAAGAAGAATATAAAAAAACATACTTTTGACTCTGAGTAAGTATAATATTTGAAATTATAATACAAAATCCTTATTATTCAATATCTTCAATCAATGTAAAAAGAAAAGATGGAGTAATACAACCGCTCAGCGTGCCTGCCACGTAGCATACGCTCTGCCTATACACTACTCCTCGTCCCGGTGTTCCTCTTTTCTTATTTTGTATTAGCACTACGGCCGAATACTACAAAACAGTGAGAGTACAGAAATTAAGCTTACGTATGTACATAACCTTTTATACTTACACTCGGCCACAGTAAATATATCTAAACAGTACCGAAACATATGGTAGTCTATCAAAAACTAAGTAGATATAAAGTTACCTATTTACACAGGCAAAGGCGGGTAAAAGCTTAGTCCATTGAGACCTAAGTATGTATAAAACACCACATTTACACAGGCAAAACCGAGACATATGGTAGTCTATCAAAAACTTAGTAGGTATAAAGTTACCTATTTACATAGGCAAAACCGGGTAAAAGCCTAGTCCATTAAGACCTAAGTAGGTATAAAGGCAGACATTTACACAGGCAAAACAGAGACATATGGTAGTCTATCAAAAACTAAGTAGGTATAAAGTTACCTATTTACACAGGCAAAGCCGGATAAAAGCCTAGTCCATTAAGACCTAAGTAGGTATAAAGTCAGACATTTACACAGGCAAAACCGAGACATATGGTAGTCTATCAAAAACTAAGTAGGTATAAAGTTACCTATTTACATAGGCAAAACCGGGTAAAAGCCTAGTCCATCAAGACCTAAGTAGGTATAAAGTCAGATATTTACACAGGCAAAGCCGAGACATAGGGTAGTCTATGAAAAACTAAGTAGGTATAAGTTACCTATTTACATAGACAAAGCCGGGTAAAACCCTAGTCCATCAATACCTAAGTAGGTATAAAGTCAGATATTTACACAGGCAAAGCCGGGAAAAACCTAGTCCATCAAGACCTAAGTAGGTATAAAGTAAAATATTTACACAGGCAAAGCCGAGACATTAGGGTAGTCTATGAAAAACTTAGTAGGTATAAGTTACCTATTTACATAGGTAAAGCCGGGAAAAGCCTAGTCCATCAAGACCTAAGTAGGTATAAATTCAGATATTTACACAGGCAAAACCGATACATATGGTAGTTTATTAAAAACTAAGTAGTATTAGTATGTATAGAAAGCCCGCTGTTTCTAATAAGATAGCTAGAGCGGGATAGTGGTAGACGTTTAAGTTCGGGTGTGAAAGGGACAGACAATAGGATTACGAGAAAAACATCGCTAATTTATAATCAGGCGAGTTCACCAGAGCGTCCGGGACACGTCCGCTGCCGGCGGTATCTGTCCGCCATCTGCCGATATTTACGGAATTTCGGGCTTTTCAATTAATTAAAAAATAAACACGCTATTAATTTGCCATTTTTTAAGCAATGTCTTTAGTACATTGATTTTCCTACAATATAGTTTTTTTTTAACGTTAGTTGTCGCTCAAAATATTGAGAATTTTGAGAGCAAAAATTATTTTCGTGCTGTAACTTGCGATTTTTTTTTTAAAGATACTACAAAGATTTAATAATATTTTATTATTTATATATTTTCTTTATATATTTCACTATTCACAAATTTTTTTTCGGACTTGTAAAATGGCTTGATATGTCCACATTTAGCGACAAAAAAATAGACGTTTCAGAGAAAATGTACGGAGACGTCGCCTTAATGAAATAAGCTTTCAAAAATACAAGGCGTTAAGAGAACGATCCGATTACGTAGAAAAATATTTTCCCGGGTCCTAAAACTCTTGTATACCCGGGTACCCGGGTCCGAAAACCCTACTCGTACCTATATAAAGTGTTATACCTACTTATATTTCGTTTCAGGTGGGACTGACAGCAACAAAGGGAAGAGCAAAAAATGGCGGAAGATACTGCAGTTCGCACACATATCACAGTGCTTAGATATAAAAACAAAAATAGGTGAGTGCATACATACACACATACTTTACATCTACATCCAACATTTGTATGGGATTCATACAAATTATGTGTCAACGGCAACATTGCACTATACAGGTTGGCATGCAAAAACTACTGGACGGATTTTGTTGCTATTTTGATAGGTTTATTCACGAGGAAAGAACTTGGACCTATCCACTCTTATTAATAAACTCGAAGTAAGTATCATCTGCAATTCATTATGATAGACGGAGACGAAACACAGTTTAGTTACTACGTCGCTACTTCGAGTTTATTAATAAGAGTGTAACCCCCTTATTCATAAACGTTTATTAGCAACGTTTTTGTTAAAATGTGTTTTGTTTCTTTCTATTATTAGTAAATACAGGTTTGTTAGAGAGTGACAAAACATATTTTAACAAAAACGTTGCTAATAAACGTTTATGAATAAAGGCCTAAGTGTTTAGGAGGCAAATCAAGTTTATTATTAGTAAATATGTAAATAGCATATCCCACTTATATATTGCTATTAATTTTGAAATCACAATTTTATGATTTTAGACTATGTACGGAACCCTAAAACACTTGACTCGTTCGGGAATCGAACTTGTGAGATCCGAAAGCCGAACATATTCCGAAGTATCTGTTGAAAGACAAACGACACGATTTATAATAATAAGTAGATTGCATTATTTGTATGTAACTGGGTACTTCCTCTGGGTGTTAGTGTGGCCATCATTTTTGGTTGATTAGGGATTTTTAAATTTAAAAACCGAATATTTTCTCAAAACCTGCCAAACAATTTTTATGTGAAAATTTCGTAGCACTATATGGTAATATTAAAAATTCTAAAGTTGTTTGTTATGTTTTTTACGACTAAACAGCGGAACCGATTTTGATGTAATTGGTTATGAAGAAACGAAAATATCCCCCTATGTGATATGGAATGTTTCAACGAGCAAATCCGGGGCAAAAACATAGTACTTCATTCATACATGCACGTCTTTTTATGGGTACAATATGGGCTTATAACAATTACCTATATAAATACGCTAACTTATCTATTAGAGATGAATATATGCTACCGCAGACTTTTCTGTAGATCATTTTATTCTACACAATTCACAACATTTCATTTTTCGTTAAGTACCAAAATTAAAAATCCGTTTGGAGATCTTCCTTTGCTTAAGAGTATAGTGTACCGCGTCCATGTCCATACAAACGGAGAAAACGTTTTACTACCCCTAAATATTATTTAATTTTAACGATTTTGTAATATGTTACTTACATAGTGAAAAACTACGTACATATTTTTTCCTTTTTTCAAAATTCGTAACAGGTCAAAAGTTATAAGCCCCTCAAATCTCGGTTTTTTTGGTTCATAACTTGCTCGTAATAAACCGTCTATATTTGAGAAACAAAGCAAAATTTCAAAAAAAGCAAAACGTACGTACGTAGATTATAATCTGCTAAAACGTTTGACACCAAAATTATAAGGTTTCGTTATAGTTTAGTAGGTGTAAATCGTTTTCCCCCAAAACGCAATTTTCAACGAAGAACATACCTACGAACGAACACTCATGAGCTGCAGTGTTCTCTGTCGCACTGATGCCCGTGGGAAGAGCGCGCTTGAGACAGAATATGATTTTCTAAATACCTATTTCGCTGCTTACGCTGAGCTACACGATCCTCTTAACACGATACACATATTTAATTATTTTTTTATTCAGTGGTTTAAGAGATATTTTGAAAAAACTACACTGTGTAACGAGTACCGCTCAAAGCTACTATATTCTCTGCCTTAATGGAAACTGGCATTAAAAAGTATTAGTTGTAGTTGTAATGGAGCCATAACACGAAAAAATAGAATAGAATAGAATAGATACAAGGGAAATTAATTTACGTGCTTCTCTACCCATCTTAGTTGATGAAAGTGAATAAAATTTAATTTTAAATTAATAAACTCAAAAATAAACAGTAATGAATGAAACAAAAGAACCATGAACGAACTATTGAACGAATGAAACGAACGAACGCACGCAGCTCATGTCATTTCTTTTTTTTTAATACAGAATACGCATAGACACCTGATACTTTTAGCCGTTATCGGCTTTTTCTAAAAATGCAATATTTAAAAATTAATTTAAGAGTGATAAAGTTAAAATTTTAGAAAAACAAAAAATACGGGTACCTTAATTTTTCACCTACTTTCATATAAGCTAATAAAATTAGGGTGTTAAAATTTTGAAATGTTGTGGATTCTTTCCTACATTATTTTGTTATATCTCTGACGGGGTTACGCAATGAAAACTCGCTGGTGCTAACTTTTACCCGACTTGATTCAGTATACTGTTAATGGTCAGCTCCTAAACATGATAGGTCAATGTTTAATACTCGTAAACCTTTGTGAATCAACTGAAACCGCAACACAATCCGTTTAGTAGTTTTTGCGTGATAATGTCAGACATGTATTACAACATCCGATACTTAGCCCGTTCGAAAAAATGAGTTAACTTTATAAGATTAAATTAGCAACAACCCCCCACGAAATTAAATATGGAGGAAACTCAGGACGGGCGCTTGTTTAACTAAGTCCATTTAGCTCTAAGTGGGTCAGAAGTTGGCAAGAAGTTGTGTCGTTCTAATGTTACTGTATATACAAGGAAACTTCGTTCAATATTGACTTTGCTTGTTGTCCTGGCTTGTTGCAAATTGGTGACACCATATTAGAGGCGGTTTGCAGAATATCTTACCGCAAAAATGAAGGTTTTATGTTAGCTCTTTTACAGGCGTTTCAAATTACAAGGGTTCCTTCTGGAATTTGGTTTAGAATTTAAAAAAAACCGTTACAGTGCTTGCCGTTAGCCAGTTAATATTAAGTATTAGTTTATCGTTTAATCGGCAGCATTACTTTGTATCTTTTAATAAAATTGGCGAAGAACTCCCAGGGGACAGATTTGAAAAAAAATGAGCGAGCCTTACAGTAGTCTCATATGATGTGTAACATCTGACATCTCACCTTGATAATAAGCGACACTAACATTATATCCTATCGGCTAAATGAGGAAGACTGTCTTCCGATGGGTACCCTGGGGCCGGCAACGGTTTCCGGGAGCTGTAAAATAACCCGTGAAGAAAGAAAAAAACATCTTGAAAACATTAACCCTTTATACACAACACTGTAGGTTAAGCGCATAGCTGATGCGTTCTCCTTCTCTATTTCTCTTTCACACACACACACACACACTGTTGGCTGACAGTATCAACCTCTCGGAAAATCCGCGCGCGCTCATTGGTCAAATCAAATAACGCGCGCTTCCCCGGCTTCCTGTTACACACTTCCGTCCCTTTTCGATAGCGATAGGATCATCAAAAAATTCAATGAAATTATTCCAGATACGATTTTAGCTATAGTAGAGGTTTTCACATTCCACATTTTCTAACACCTGCTGAACTGTTCATACCCATTACACTATTGTTGTCGTGAATATACCTGAAGCGAGGTCTAAAATCTTTAGCAAGTATCGCGAACTCGTGATCCAATATAGAGAAGTACGTGACTCGATTTGTGAGACGGAAAAATCTTTAGCGAGCTCTTTTTAGGTGTCACTAATCTGGGTGAGGTCGGATAAGGTCGACGTCGAAAGGTTTCGTTCTTAAAATACCTCAATAGAATTGGCCACTTGTTTGGCCAATAGATTAGCCTCAAAATTACATCGGTCTTAGATGAGATACTAGTTGGCCAGTGCGAATAATTCGCATGCAGATTGTCGATGGTGCTAAGAATTTTCATTTTTTTTAAAGTTAGTTGTATTTTTTGCTATGGCTCAATCACTGGTTTTGATGAAGGATTAAGGCGTACCGACAAAAACACCTTTGAAAAATAATAAAGATGTCATTAGAAAAGAATGCTGAGTGAAAGATAATATTAAAGAAAAGTAGTTTACGCTAGTTTGGACACGTTGAAAGAATGAAGGATGAAAGATTGACTAAAAATTTTTATATGGCTGAAGTGAAAGGAAATGCTGGCAAAGGACGACCTAGATGTACTTTTATTGATCATATAAAACATGTATTGATCGATGGAAATATTAAAAGTACACACAATCGCCGAGCATGTATGAAAGGTATGATGAATATAAAAGAAGCGAAGGAGGTATGTCAGGATCGTAACAAATGACATTCGATTGTCACGATGTAGAGTATCGTATCACTCGTATCAATATCATGATGATGACTTCTAATAGCCGTACTGACACAAAAGTAACAGTGCATGCTTTGTACCGCGGTCTTTGAAAAAACACAAAACGTACCTTTACTTTTTGGCAGTTGTCCATATTGAACAGAACAGTTGGCAGGCCTGTTGCTGCACGTAATATACCTAGATGCGTCACTTCTTTAGCAGACGTAAATATCTGTTATTTAAAATTGGTACTTAAAGCATTTTTTTTTTGGAACGAGTTGGATTTTTTTGTAGATCACTTCTGCACAATTCGTTCCTGCATGATTTTATTATATCTTTTTAAGGATAAGACAAAGGCAAAATAAAAATCAAATTTGGGTGTGGCTACGTAAAACGTGGCAGTAACTTTTCTAAGATCACATAACCAATGCTATTTAGTCATTCGTCAGCTTAGAAAGCATAAGCTTCGAAAAATCTTAGAGGCGGTAACATTTATCGTAATATAATTTTTATTTCGAAATTTTTAGTGACTACAAAGACAGTAATTTTTATGAGATACGTAAAAATAGACAAAAATTCTAAAAACTGTTGTTTTGACTTCTAAATGATAGAAATAAGACTATGAAAGAGACGGCCCCTAGATAATTTTATTAGATATATATTGATAAAAAAAATCTGATACGAGTCTGTTTCGTGGAATACTTATATCCTTACTAATATAAATGCGAAAGTAACTCTGTCTGTCTGTTACGTTCAAGGCTAAACCACTGAACCGATTTCGATACAATTTGATATGGAAAAAGCTTAAACCCTAAGAAAAGACATATGCTACTTTTTCTTTAAATACATCTAAGGGTGTATAATAGGGGTTGAAAGTTAGTATGCGGATCCCACGGGCGAATCTGGGGCGAAACGCTACTTCAACTTAAATATACCAAAACCAACAGAATATAGAGCTGGGAGTATCACGGGGTTCAGGAAAATAGATAAAAACACAAAGAAATTTGATGAAGTCGATTTATTGCTTTTATTGATAGGTAGAGGTAGGGTTAGGGGTAGGGGTTGAGGTAGGGGTAGTGTAGGCAAGCCATTATCTATGAGTGATATATTTTATTTTGTTCGAAAATAACCACGAGCGAAGCCGGGGGCGGAATGCTATTTATATATAAACTGAACATTTTTAGTGTATGACTGGTAAAAATATTTTATTAAAATTACAATTCGAAGATTTTGTATGTGTTCCTATATAAGAAACTTTGCATTGTGCTGCACTAGTGGTTGTGCCAGTGTTGTAGTGATTCCATATTGCACTTGTCTATCAGAATGCTTCTAGATAGGCTTTTAGAAATTCCACAAAACGGTTCAGGTCCATACTGTGTATCCTTAGCCCCTGCACGTGCCAGGAAGTCAGCAATTTATTTATCTTCTATCCCTGAGTACCCTGGTACCGATTTACGGATAACTTGACCAGCTGAGAGGATAGAAGTTGATGGCCAAGAGAGCCGCCTTCCTGTCTGAGTGTATATACATTTTCTTGTTTATGTAGTGCTTTTGTATATTAGCTTCAGCACATATAATTAGTGCGTAAACCTATGCTTGGAATATACTGGCATGTTTGCTAAGATTGATTGCCTCCTTGAAGAGTAGTTCAACACTATATATTCTACAGCCTACATTATGTCCCATTTTAAGCCATCAGTAATTTCACAGTGTATAGTTTAATAAAATTGTTATGCAGGGGCATGGTGTCTGTTGTCATTTACATAACCAGATCATCTTGAGTCGACTTTTGGAACGAAATCAGTATCTGCGAATGCCATGATGTCATTCCCAGGTCTGCTACTCTTTTCCAGTTTTCTTCTTTTCTTTTTATGGATTTTTTTTCTGTGCCTCGGTATTGTCTTTTAATTCCCCTTTTGATTCACCAACTAAGACACAATGAAGATTATTATAAATTTTTATAAAGTAGAAATATCAAAATATTATAAGAAACGAAACGACGCTAATGACGGATCGCTCGTCTCGGCTAGCCGGCTAGACGGCCGGCCGAGTGGCGTGTCTGAATATTTTCATTACTATGGAAGTAGATTTTTATTTGTTAAATTATTTAAATACGTAAAATAATATCACCAACTGACGTCCAAGAAAAAAGCACAGATTCCACGTCCGAAAGGCCCCAGCGCTGCGGGCGAACTGAATTCCGTGCCGGTTAGGTGCGTTAAGGCCGATTTAGACGGTTCTAGTGGTTAGTAGAGTGCGTTAGGATAGTACATTAGTTGAAACATGTAAACGGTAGTTTCCAGTACTCGTACTAGTACGTTCCACTCGCCTTTCAACTAGAATCAAATAGAATCGCTTTTTATTTTTGTTTCAAGTGACACCCTCCCGCGCCCGCTCAACCCCCCGCGCGTTCCTGACTCGCTACTCGCTGTAGTCTAAACGGTCAGTTTTAGTAACTTGCACAAGTTGACAAGGAGAGTTATGTGTGTTTTGGCCTACAAAATGGCAATCTACTGGAAGAAGTATAAACGTCACTGGAAACCTACTAATGCACTGGCATGCGAGTGCCAACTACGCACTCTACTAAACACTCGTAACGTCTAAATCGGCCTTTAGATGTTACTTTTGCTTGTCATAAATTTATTTTTTACTGTAACAACTTTTTACTAGGAAATTCACTAGAAAAAAAAACCGTTTTAATGACATTTCAATAGCTTAAGATAATAGCATTTAAAAATTCAAAAAGGGGTTTACAATATATTTAATTATTAAATAATTTATTAGTTTAGATAAAAACGAATTAGGAAATTCACTAGATAAAGAATGAAAGAACATGATTTTTTTTTTTTGGAATTTTCATGCCATTACATTCAGAGGAAACAGGATTCAAAGTCAGCGATTTTGCTTTGGGCTTCCCCTTAACGGATTTAGCAGAATATTTCATGAAATCGCACTGGTAGTAATTTTTCGATAAATGCATATTATAATGAAAGCACGGGGATTTCCATTTTGATTACTACTAATAATAATAGCTTTTGAATATGTGCTTTAATCAACTGTTCGTGCTTCGAAGGGGACGTAAAGCCGGTGACCTCACTTCTTAAAAAAATAGCAAATGTTTGTGTCTATTAAAGAAGTGACAACTGGCGTCAAGTGGACGCTGTTATTGGTGTATCTTGTTTTGTCACACCGCAAGATATAAGGCCCGGACTCTACCAAAGCGGAGACGAGAGGATAGGAGAGGAGATGATTTTAAAACAAACAATTTCGTTATTTACCCATCTTGTCTCAGCTTAGCTTCAGTGTATATGGTTGAGCAGAGAGGAGAGGAGATGTCTCATATTTGTTTGGCGTGATCAAAGCAAAGATGTGAGCTGTGCCTGCCTTGCAGCAGGCGACGACGGTGCGCAGCAGAGATGAAATGTGAGCGGCGAGCAAAAAGCCAGTACTCATGGCGGAGGCACAGCTTTGGTGGATACACCCTGGCTGTTAAGCATCTTCTCTCGTCTCGTATCCACTTTGGTGAAGTCCGGGCCTAAAGGTGAACATAATATACAAAAAGTATGGTCACCCCACATTGACCGTACATCCATCTGGCCGTGACAGCTCTATACATTTTGTTCTGTGATTCTCTCAAGCGTTTTGTTTGTTTGTTCCAAAATATATTATAACTGGCTGATATGCCCGCCACTTCGTCTACATGGCCCACAATATACCGTCTGCGGCTTTGCACGTCTTTCTCTTAAGACGCTGGATAGAGCCAACGACCTTGAGAGATGGCACCGCCCCCACGCGGGTACACATACACACCAAACGACGTGGCTGCCACTAATAATTTAGCATCAGGCTGCAGCCGGTACTGTCGGTACACGAGCGCTTACGCACACACGCGTGCAGTGCGTACATAAAATCTCGAAAATGAGAATATAGGAACTTGCTGAAAATTTTATTAAAAAATAGAACAGTATTACGATAGTATATTGCTAGATAAAAAATCTGTCAAAAAATCAGAATCATTGCATGCATTTTAGTACTGTTTCTAGACAGTAAAATATTTTTTTAGAGGTACATTCGTGATTTTTTTCTATCGAATCAATATAGTTGTATTATGTTTTGAACACAGTATCTTAATAACGCATAACCTCAAGAATATCATATATTTTTTTGATTATGGTCACTGCAGTGGATCATGTACTTTTACGCATTATAAAACTCGCATTTAGCTCTATACATCATCTTAAAATTTGTGTTGTCAACACGTGTTGGACCTATGTCCCCATGCAAGCCTACAAAGGACCGGGTATTATGCCCGTGAATTTAGAGTTACATAATAATAATAAAGATGATGAGTTTGTTTGTTTGAACGCGCTAATCTCTAAAACGATTTGATAAAATCTTTAGGCTATTTATTACCACGCTACCTACGGGAAATGGGGTGTAAACGCTGTATTCCTCTGATAAAAAGCGTACAGAGTCACAGGCAACTGCTAGAGGCTAGTAAATTAATTAGTAAGAACTTATATATATAACGGAAGTATAGCCTCACAAATACCATACCCCCCCCCCCCCCTAGACCTCCTTTGACGTAATTTATGGATGGCCCCTTGCGATAATAATACGACAAAAATACAGTGGTACAAGGGTACTACTAGGCGTCTAACCCCCCCCCCCCCCACCCTCAACAAACTCCCTACACGTCATTTAGATTAGATTTTGAAAAATGTGAAGCCTAAAAACTGGCAGAGGTATATGTGAGTCACCTGCCGCCAAGTGGAAGTCCATTAGTCGAGTGACCCCAGCAGCACGGGTCAGTGAAACTGGGTCACTGATTTGTTTAGTGTTTTTAGGGTTCCGTACTCAAATTAAATAACTTCGTCTGCCCTGCGACCGATAACGCGGTTCCGGGAGCCGTGAAGATAAAAAAATTGTCAGATGACAAAAACTTCCGTCCGTCCGATTCAAATAAAAAATCGCTAGTCTTATCTGAATCGTTATACGAACATATCTATCTGTCATCACGCCTTTTATCCCAAGAGGGGTAGGCAGAGACAGTCGAATGCAATTTGTTACGATCCTGACATACCTCTTTCGCTTCTTTTATATTCATCATACCTTTCATACATGCTCGGCGATTGTGTGTTGTGTGTACCTTTAATATTGCCTTCAATCAATAAATCTTTGTGAAAATGAAGATTATTTTAGTTTCTGTCTCCGTTTGTTCTGCCAGGATTCAAACCTGAGACTGTGGCTTCGTGGCGAACCACTGGGCTAAAATAAAATAGTTTTCTTACAAGCTTAAGTGCATTAGGTACGTGTTCGCGCCTTGACGTCCTGCAGAGTTGATCATCTTGAATTAATCGACAAAGGTGTCTTCTTCTCGCCTTATAGAAATCGCTAGTGACGGGTAACTTTGAGTCAGTCGTGAGCTGGTTCCTTTCAGTGAGTTAGGAATCTTACATGATTACGAATTACCTAAATGATGGTATTTGTGAGGCTATACCTAACGAGTGGCCAGTTCTGTTGAGGTATGAGATAAGTGCGGTTTGTCGGATTATGTAGGTACATAATTTTTTATAATTATAAAAAACCCATTGGTACATAGCCGGGTTCGGGGATCGAACCCGTGGTCTGCCTAGTTAATACCAGACGTCTTAACTACTCGGTCACCTAAACACTAGGTTTTACTTTACATACCGAATAGGCATGATGACTAAAAAATTCTAATTAGTCCGTCAGTTAGATTATCAGAAAATATTGGACACGTATTTTTTCTTTTGTCAATTAAACAAGAAATGATGAAGATATAGCCTGCTAAAGTTCCGCGTGACGTCACGCCTTAGTACAATTTTTAGCAAGGCGTGACGTCACCAGCCCCCACTCCCAAACTTTGACGCGCTTTATCTCTGTAATTTTTTGTTTGATTGACAAAAGAAAAAATACGTGTCCAATATTTTTTGATAATCTAAATGACGGACTAAATAGAATAATATTTTGTTTACCCTGTCATCTACCCTATTGTATACTGAGTGATTTTTCTAGATTTCCATTTATTGTATTTCTATAACGGAGCACCGCTGCACCGCCATTCGCCCTCCGCACGCGCCCGTTGCTTAATCCCTCCACCTCCACGCCATACCTAGCGTAGTTTCTTCCGGGTCCAGCCAGACTGACCGAGCACGGCCAGAGCCAATTTGCTTCGGCTGGTATGGACGTGGCTCGGGCTGCCTCGGCCGAGCATGTCTTCACTCCAAGCCAAGAGGTGTCGGCATGGGGGCCCTTTACAACGACGCGTACTCCTGCCTCGGCGGATACGGCTCGCGTGGCAGAAGACCGAGCTCAGTGTGTGCCCGACTCGACAGTCCGCCTTTCTGATGAAATATTGATATACATTTATATTTTATATGGCAGAAGTGAAAGGAAATTAATGCTTGCAGAGGACGACCTAGGTGTACTTTTATTAAACATGTAAAAAAATATTGATTGAAGGCAATATTAAAAGTATGATGTATGAAAGGTATTAATATAAAAGAAGCGAAAGAGGTGTATGTCAGGTTCGTAGCAAATGGCATTCGATTGGCTCTGCCTACCCCTCTTGGGATAAAAAGTCGTGATCGTGGGCGAGATAATAGATATATTGTCAGTTGACCCGCCGCCTACGTCAGTTGCTAGCTCAGTAAAATCCCATCACTAGTTGCTAATTTAATGTTAATTTTCACCTAGTATGTATTTCTTATTTCAATAATAGTACTTACACTACTTACCTACTTACATTAAGGTGACGATAGAGCGGTGGCCTTGAAACTGGAGGTCCCGACTTCTATATCCACATTGGAGCCTTAAATACTAATGTTTTGCCTTAGGGCACGTAAATTTATGAAAATTCTAGATGCCACCTGCCCTATTCTAAATGTGTCTCTGGCCATGTAGCATGGAATAAAGGACGTGATGGTGCGAAAAATGCAAAATTTTATATTTTTGTATCGTACCTTCCTCCGCCCCGTTTTCCCGGGACATCGAGAACGGTTAGTATGGGGCGCGTTCAAACAAACAAATTCTTCAGCTTTATCTGTACTTCTATACTAATATTATAAAGAGGAAAGATTTGTATTTTTGTAATGTAAATGTAAACTCAAAAACTACTGTGCCGATTTCAAAAATTCTTTCATCATTGGAAAGCTACATTCACCCTGAGTGACATAGGCTATATTCTATTTAAAAAAAATAGGGATCCTTACTAAAACTCCAATAATGTAACCCAAGGTGTAAAAAAATGACCTAAGAAATTCCTTACATCGCGGGCGCTGCGAAAACTATTGATGATATAGAGGTAGTGGTAGAGGGTAGGGGGTAGGAGTAGAAGTAGGGGTAGGTATAGGGTATATTTTATTTTGTTTGTAAATATCCACGGGCGAAGCCGGAGGCGGAATGTTAGTATCGAATAAGTAACTATGCTAAATTACAGACAGAATTTTATATATTAGAGAAGTGGGATCAATATAACTTTTTTTTTGTTATCTTTAATAGTTATTCTAAATAAAACCTGTAGAGATAATTAGGACGAGCAAGTGTGTGATCTATTATTAGTCTTGATGCCTTTAGAAGCCTTGGTGGATGAATTATTTTTGCACGACCGACGACTCTGTGAGTGTTAAACGGGGGGACGATTCTCCGTTGCTGCGTTAAAAGTGATCCTATATAAAGGTTTCTGTTTTTTCACCAGAGAAGTTCGGAACCCTAAAAACAAACAAACACTTCTTCACGGCCTTTAGACCTTGCTGTGTGGCCAGAGACATCAGTAACAGTGTCCACTTGACGACAGTTGTCCATATTGAACAGACAGGTGGCAAGCCTGTAGATTTGTCACTTCTTTAAAAGACGTAAATATCTTGTATTTTTAGAAGGAGTCCGAAGCACAAGGAGTCGATTGATTAAAACACATTCTTAAAGAAAATTGGTCACGAGTAGGAATCGAACCCGAGACCTGTCGGTTTCAAGTCAACGCTCTACCAATTAGGCTATCGACTCCTTTTGTTTAAAACTAGCTTTCTAACCCCGGCTTCGCCCGTGCATATTTTCGAACAAAATAAAATATAGCCTATATTACTCAAAAGATAATTTTTAGAACAGGATCAGCGGGGTGAGCTTATATTTGACGTGACATCTTTCGTGTGGACCGAAATGTGCGGGCAAATTCGGTGTCCTTGTCTTTGCCCGGCCCAGCAAATTTGCTCGGCATTCTAGTGCTTGACATTCTCGGACCCGGTATTCTTTGGCTGGTCCTGTAGTCCTGTAGCGACATAGGTAAACGTTTTTGGCCTTTCGGTCGACACGAAAGATGTCACGTCAAATATATGCTCACCCCCCTGTAGTTTGAGAGATTACCCCCTACATATAGAAAGCCATGCAAAGTTGGTTTACCAAACAAGACTAGGGCAGTTGCCCGCGATTTAGTACGCGTTGTATTAGGAATACAACGTTTGCACCCCATTTCACCTCTTTAGGGGTTGATTTTTGAAAAATTCTTTCTAAGTGCACCTCTGCACCCTCTAACGAATATACCTTCATATTTATATGTTCAGTGGTTTAGGCTATGCGTTGCTTGTCACTCAGTAAGCGAAACGACAGTTTTGTGTTATTTAGATTGGTGTGGTTTGAATTGAACGTGATGTTAGTGAATTGTCCATCATACGGTCGTGACTCCGTTACATATTCAAGGTTCTACCATTGTGAGGGGTAGACGTCACTAACTATCTTATTTATTTACTCTAGCAACAGGGCACGGGTTTGTTAAAAAAACAATTCCGCCTTCCGCCCGTGGTTTTTTTTTAAATGTGACATACTTAATCATTATCCTGAAGGATTTCCGTAATAAAAAAAAGTAGGTCATAATTTTAATTAATTAATAGTTTAAATTGTATTAAAGAAAATATACAAAAAAATTACAGTCCCCCCCTTATTTCAGAAACTACTAAGTCTAAACTTTTGAAAAAAAATTAGGAAATATAGGTAAAAATGGTAGTTACGAACCCTCGGCACGCAACTTGGCCAAAATTACATTCCCAAAGTTAGTTTAGGCCCCACGGGCGAACAGCTAGTTTATAACAATACTGTAAAGCTTTGAGTATATAACACAGGAGACGTGAAGCGTTTAAATCAAAGAACATTTTTTTCTGCCACTTTTGGCGGGGGAGGGGAGGTAAACGCCTAGTACTAGCCCCTGTACAACTGTATTTTTCTGTCGTTTTATTGTCGCAACGGATTTTACGTTATATGATGATTATGTTAAAATACAAACATAATATTTATAATAATTTATTGGAAACACTAAGTTTGACGCCCTAGATCGCCTTTCCCGTTTAAAACATCACAATTAACTATTTTCCTAGAGCTCTGTCTCGCGACACAAAACGATACCAACGAAATCTAAGGTAACTTATTACTGCGCACCTGTGGGGTTAGCATACATTTTGACAGCGACACTTTCGTTTCGGTCGAATGGCCTTGAACAGGCCAAAACGTTCATGTCCAACAAGGACCGGCCAGAGATAGCCCGGGGCCGAGAGGTCCGGCCCAACAATGTGCGGGAAAATTCTGTGTACTTGTCTTTGTCCGGCCAAGCAAATTGCTCGGCATTCTTGTGCAGGGCATGCCCGGTCCGGGCTATCTCTGGCCGGTCCTTGTTGGACATGAACGTTTTGGCCTGTTCAAGGCCATTCGACCGAAACGAAAGTGTCGCTGTCAAAATATATGCTAACCCAGCAGGCCAAAACGTTCATGTCCAACAAGGACCGGCCAGAGATAGCCCGGGGCCGAGAGGTCCGGCCCAACAATGTGCGGGCAAATTCCGTGTACTTGTCTTTGTCCGGCCAAGCAAATTGCTCGGCATTCTTGTGCAGGACATACCCGGTCCGAGAATGTCCAGCCCAACAATGTGCGGGCAAATTCTGTGTACTTGTCTTTGCCCGGCATAGCAAATTTGCACGCACATTGTTGGGCCGGACCTCTCGGCCCCGGGCTATCTCTGGCCGGTCCTTGTTGGACATGAACGTTTTGGCCTGTTCAAGGCCATTAGACCGAAACGAAAGTGTCGCTGTCAAAATGTATGCTAACTCGGCTGGTCAGTATAACTGGTCAAAGGGGGAAAAATTGGCGAAAGGGGGAGCCCGTCTATGGCCCCTCTATAGGCTTAGTACTCTATGCTGTAAAGTTAATGTTAAAGTGGGTTAACACCTCTGGTATTAACTAGGCACACCACGGGTTTGATCCCGAAACCCGGCCATGTACCAATGGGTTTTTTATAATTAAAATCTACATAAGATCCGACCAACCACACTTAAGTGGCTTTGCCATCTAAATATACCTTAACAGAATTGGCCACTCGTTAGGTATAGCCTTACAAATACCACCGGCTAAATTCAAATTCAAATTCAAAGATCATTTATTTCTTAGGTATACAAGATACACTTGAAATCGTCAATTTTATACACTTCTCTCTACAAACCTAATTAAAGAAAATACATTTTTACAGCAATTTAAAAATACAATAAATACAAATCAAATGTCAAATAAAATTAATATACATGTCAGAAATTCAATAAAGAATATACAATTACAATCTAAGTACATTAGTGATTAGTCAATTAAAATCAATTTATATAATTTAATTGTTGTTATGCCCATGGATGCTTATCATCCAAGTATTCTGATATACTGTAGTATGCTTTTTTCATTAATTTAAGTTTAATTGTATTTTTGAAATTAGAGAAAGAAAGATCTTGTATATGAGAGGGTACCTTATTGTAAAAATGCACACATAGCCCCTTGAATGATTGATTTATTTTGTGGAGTCGACTCACACAATTGACAAGTTTATCCTTGTTTCTTGTGTTGATACTGTGTATGTCTCTATTTCTCTTAAAAACATCGATGTTCTTTTTAACGTAAATAACATTTTCTAATATGTATTGTGACGGAAAGGTTAAAATGTCATAATCCCTGAACTTATCTCTAAGAGTCACCCTTTGTCCCAATTGGTAAATTGAACGAACAGCTCTTTTCTGCAAAACAAAAATAATATTTATGTCCGCCGCGTTTCCCCACAGCAGAATGCCATAACTCATCAGGCTGTGAAAATAACCAAAGTATACCAGTCTAGCAGTGTTTATATCTGATATATCTCGAATTTTTTTAACTGCATATGCAGCAGAGCTGAGCCTTTTTGCTAATCCACCAATATGAGGACCCCATTGCAATTTAGCGTCCAACGTAACGCCCAAGAATACAGTAGATTCTACAAGGTCTACAATTTCACTTCTTACGACTATATTTGTGGGTACCTCTCTGACATTAGGCAAAACAAATTTAATGCATTTAGTTTTTTTTTCGTTAAGTAGTAAATTATTTGCCGTAAACCATTGAACTACTTGAGAGATAGCATTGTTCACATCGTCATAGTTTGTTTTTCGTCTGTTAACTTTAAATAATAAAGAGGTGTCATCAGCGAACAATACTATTCCAAGTTTGTCTTTTATAAGGTTTGGTAAGTCATTTATGTATACTAGAAATAAAAATGGACCGAGAATAGAGCCTTGGGGGACGCCCATAGAGACTGTGGCCCCTGACGATTTACTGCCATTTATATCCACTCTCTGGACTCTGTTACTCAAATATGAACTCAGAAGGTCTAGAGCACGACCTGTTGCACCATAATAATGCAGTTTCTTGATTAAAATGTCATGATGAACACAGTCAAAGGCCTTGGACAAATCACAGAATACTCCTATAGCATCCCGCGACTCTTCCCAAGCTCGGTTGTTGAGCGGCCCCTAGTAAAACCGAATTGCTTATGTGACATAAGTTTATTATTGTAAAAATAAGTCAATAACTGATTAAGCATAATCTTTTCAAAAATTTTACTAAGAGTCGGTAGTATTGAAATGGGCCTAAAATTAGTAGGGTCTGTTGTACTACCGGATTTAAGCAAAGGTATGACTTTACTTTGCTTCATCAAGTCTGGAAATATGCCATCATCAATACACTTATTAAAGATACAAGCCAAGTGTGACGATATACAATCGATTACAGAGTCAATAATTCTGACTGATAAACCGTAAACGTCAGCGGTCTTTTTTTTGTTCAAAGATTTAAATGCTTTCATGATATCTGTATAACTAATATGATGAAATTTGAACTGAGAATTACAGATCTCTATGTTCTGTTTGAGCAGTGATTCCGCAAGTGTGGGAGATGAATTGAGAGATTTGGTAGTCAAAACAGGAATTTCGGTAAAGAACTTTTCAAAAGCCTCGGCAACTTCTGAGGGCGTACTTATAATTTCATCATTAATTTTTAACCGAAAATCAGTGTTGCGAGACTTTATTTTTCCAGTTTCGCTATTTATAATTTTCCAAGTGGTTTTCACTATGTCATCGCTATTTTTTATTTTATTATTTATAAAATTTGCCTTTGCCATGGTACAAACACGTTTGAATATTTTTGAATACTGTCTAACATAGTGATTAAACCTTTCGCTCTTTTTATATGACCTTTCATAATAAAGCTCATATAACTTTAGTCTACTTGTGTGAATGCCCACAGTCGCCCAGTCACTGAAAGCGAGTGAATTGTTACGTTTAGTATGTTTCGATATAAATACATTATCACATTCAACTCTCAAGACTTCAGAGACTAATCCAAAATAACCATTGAAATCGTCACAATACGGGAGGTAATTGAGTCCTGCTATTACTTTACTCCTATAAAGTTCAAGTCGAGCATCAGTTATAGGCACATATGCAATATCCTTTTTCAGAGTCTTATCAACTGCTAAATTAAAAGTGGCTAATTGACCACAGTGATCTGAACCTAATTTATGTAGTATTGACTTATGACTAGGATTAATATTAGAGAAAATATTATCAATACAGGTAGCTGTTGTGCAGGTAATTCTAGTGGGCTCTGAAAAAAGATTCATGAGGTTATAACAACTAAAGAGTGACATAAATCTACTACTTAGATTGCTGTCTTCTAATATGTTTATATTAAAATCTCCACAGATCACAACATTTTTATTTGATTTGTTAATTTTGCAAAGAACTTCATCCATCGTTTTTTCAAATAATTCATAAGATGAAGAAGGGGGTCTGTATACACATAGTACAATAAGCCGGTTCTAAACAGGCCATCTCGATATTTCGCTCAACAGAGAGGTTTACAATATCGTGGCGCTCCCTACATTTAATATTGTTACGAATTATAATCAAACTACCGCCACGTATTGCTTTCTCCCTGCTGAATGAACTTACAATGCGATGTTCCTTAAAGCCAAACATTAGCTCATAATTTTTATACCAATGTTCAGTTATGCATAAAATATCAATTTTAGAGCTGCTCATGAAGAGCTCCATTTCTAATTCCTTGCCACACATACCCTGAATATTTTGGTGTACAAGGTTAATACATTTTTTATTTTTTATATTTACATTTTTACAATTATTAATATTACTGCCAGAGGTAGTCTCTGTTGTCTCAAAATTTAATTTAAATTGTTTGGAATAGTTTCCAATAGACGCTCAATAAAGCCAGTTTGAACAATCGAAGAGATTGAGTTCAAAAGAAAATAGTGTAACATATTTGTTATTTGTCTCTTATAATATTTGGAAAGATAATAGCTATCTTTAGTCATACAAAAATTATTATTAGTCCTTATAATACTATTACTATCAATTAAATGAAATTTAATTTCATGACGACATGTCAAATTGTGTAATGTCATATTTAAATAATATCTAATGTCATTTTCGTATTTTGTAAAATTGTTACTAAATGGAAATGTCAACATAATAACTTTACTAACATTAGTTAAATTATTCAGTTGAGAAAAATAATTAATCAATTGCTTTTTATTTAAATTTCCCCTTCTTCCTACATAAATTACTAAAGTGGTTCCTTCTCTAAAACTACTCAATAAAATAGTTTCCAATATAGTTGAGTATGTGGCACCAGGCATACAATTATTAATTATTGTCTGCCCCATACACTGACTGAGCGACAAACCCATGTCTTTGCCAATCTCATCACTATATATCACTATATCATGGAACATTTTCCTTTTTAAATGAGCACTCCCATCACTAGCATTATTAGTACGAGTGAAGGAAGTGTGTTTAGTTTCGTCACATAGCTCCTGCGTCAGAATCAAGGAGTCTTTAGTCGGACACACTGGCAGGGACAAATCTGTCTGAGTTTGAATACAATCACATTGATGATTGTTTGTTAAAGACTCGAATCGGTCTTGGTTATATTTACACAATTCCAACAAGTTGTCCATCGCCAGTGAGTGCTCCCTAATTTGGTTTTGGGATATCTGATATTGTGTGTTAGTGAAATCCAAAGTTTTATTTAATTTTAGTATTTCTGACTGGAGACGCCGTGTGTCACAATCATAGGTACTTTGACTCATTTCCAAACTTAATTTACATTGGCCCAATTCGCCCAATAAATCCTTTCTTTCCTTAATTAAATTAATCCTTTTAAAGTGGGAGACTTGGTCTTCAGCTGGGTACCCTCGGTGGGACCGTATCAATATTTTCTCATAAATTAGTGACACGCGAAAGTTGTCTGTTTGTATTAGGAAATAGTATTTTTTTTATCCATGACGCATGGTGTCCTTTTATCCCGGGAGAATATCTCAGTCCTTCGGGAAAAGAATTTTGCGAATCCGAAGGGTACGGATCGCTTTTTTAAATCCCAACTTCCAAAGATATATTTTGTGGACTGTATGTATACCGCCCATTGCCCCCTACCGCCCATTGCCCCTGCAGCGCAGCACAGAAAGCGAGTGTATTCTCTCGTAAATGACACAGTGAGTCCCGGATGTGGGTCACCTACCAGTCACCACTCTCGACCCGCAATATCCAGACAATGAGGCGCCCAGAGAACCGTTGCACTGTCATTTAGCGATGTAGTTTTCTCTTTAAAATCTTGCAAGTAAAAGCTATTTCCTTCACTATCACTACCTGTTATAGATTCGCTTCGAAACTACTGCACGGATTTACACTATTAGATAGATTCCAAAAAAGAAGGAAAAGCTTATCAATTCGAACCGTTTTTATGTATGTATGTATGGACAACGATTACTTCGCCAGTTGTGAATTGATTTTTATGATTTCTTTTTTAATCGACAGCCAGTTCTTCCGGATTGGTCCCATTTTTGTCTCATAGGAATTGGTTCATTAGGTTTTCAAATATAAATTTTTGAAAACCTAATGAACCAATTCCAAAGTCTGTACACTTTTTTTCAAAAGGTTTACCATTAAAATCTTACAAGTTAAAGTCATCAGTATAACTACCTGTGCTCAATTCGCTCCGAAACTACTTCACGGATTTGTGTTGGTTTTTACAAAACAAACACACCTTCACGGTCTTTATATTTATTTATTTATTTATTTGCGGACGCCTTTACATACCCTCCGAAGCACAAGGAGTCGATTAAAGTACATATTCTCAATAAAATTGGTGCTTACATTAGCGGTTTTCAAGGAAGCGCATTCGGAGAAAATAAGCTGTAATCCACTAGATATCTATATAAATGAGAAAAATAATCTATCTATCTATCATCACGCCTTTTATCTCAAGAGGGGTAGGCAGAGACAATCGAATGCCATTTGTTACGTTCCTGACATAACTCTTTCGTTTCTTTTATATTCATCATACCTTTCATACATGCTCGGCGATTGTGTGTACTTTTAATATTGCCATCGATCAATACATATTTTATATGTTCAATATAATGACACCTAGGTCATCGTCTGCCAGCAATTCCTTTGTACCAATAAACCGAAGGCAATATAAAATGTACTAGGTAGAATATCTAGGCTATAACGTAATGCCTCTATCGATTTTGTTAGAGGCGGTTCCTGACATGCATCCGTGTGTAGGTACGTGTAATATTATGTGCTACTTGGTGTCGATAGGGACACGATAGCTCAGAATCTCTAGTTCTGAATATTGGAGCATTCACAGTCGTTAACAGCGCGAATCTCACTCTCACAGCACTAATTTTCTTTAAGAATATGTGCTTTAATCGACGTCTCGTGCTTCTAAAAATAACCAGATTCAGTGCAGCAACGGGCTTGCTACTTGTTAAGGGGCTTTAGACAATGTACAACTAAACGAATAGAATAGAATGTAGAATAGATAACTTTAAATGTATGGGACTGACTGAAATACAATCAGCGGGGGAATGGGGGGGGAAGGTAAACGCCTAGTACTAGCCCCTGTACAACTGTATTTTTCTGTCGTTTTACTGTCGCAACGTTAAAATACAAACATAATAATTATAATTAATGATTGAAAACACTATGTTCACGCAAGTTTGACGTCCTAGATCGCCTTTCCCATTTAAAACATCACAATTAACTATTTTCCTAGAGCTCTGTCTCGCGACACAAAACGTTACCAACGAAATCTAAGGTAACTTATTACGCGCACCTGGTCAGTATAACTGGTCAAAGGGCAACAAAATTGGCGAAAGGGGGAGCCCGTCTATGGCCCCTCCATAGGCTTAGTACTCTATGATAACCATAGATCTATGATGATAACTAAACTGTCAGTGACTCTTGACGACACCAAGGAGTTTATATTACTTATTGTATACAAACTCCTTGAATTATAAACTCATTGTAAAAAACGAAGCGTAAATTATATAATTTTGTCTACAGTTAGTGTCTTTCGTGAACGCAAAGTTAGCGTCTGCCCAAACCCTGTAGATAACGCTGAAAAAAATGACAAAGGTTGTTGTTTTTCAGAGTTTTTATTATTTAGGTAGTTAAAATGCATACATTAGCTTCTTATGGGCTTATAATTCGGTTATAAAATTCTGCATGTAATATTCCGAGAGAATTCACAACATTTCATTTTTCGTTAAGTACCAAAATTAAAAATCCGTTTGGAGATCTTCCTTTGCTTAACACGATACACATATTTATTTATTTTTTTATTCAGTGGTTTAAGAGATATTTTGAAAAACTACACTGTGTAACGAGTACGGCTCAAAGCTACTATACTCTCTGCCTACAAAGGTAACTGGTAATAAAAAGTATTAGTTGTAGTTGTAAAAACAAAACAGGATACAAGGGGACTACTGATGGAGCCATAACACGAAAAAATAGAATAGAATTGATAAAAGGGAATTTAATTTACGTGCTTCTCTACCCACCCATCTTTGTTGATGAAAGTGAATAAAATTTAATTTTAAATTAATAAACTCAAAAATAAACAATAATGAATGAAACAAAAGAACCATGAATGAATGAAACGATCGAACGCACGCAGCTCTTTTTTTTTTAATACAGAATACGCATAGACACCTGATACTTTTAGCCGTCATCGGCTTTTTCTAAAAAATGCAATATTTAAAAATTTATTTAAGAGTGTTAAAGTTAAAATTTTAGAAAAGCAAAAAATACGGGTACCTTAATTTTTCACCTACTTTCATATAGGCTAATAAAATTAGGGTGTTAAAATTTTGAAATGTTGTGGATTAAATACTAGCGTTCGTACATTGTCCAAGGGGGCTGTTCAATATGGACAAATGGCGTCAAGTAGACACTGTTACTGGGTGTCTCTGGCCACACCGCATGCTATAAAGGTCGTGAACATGTGTAAGTGTGTGTGTGTGAAGCCTCGGTCGTTAACCTGTCGAGTTAGCAACATAACAAAATTAACTAAGTACAGCGGCCCATCTTGGGAATAAAGCGGTAATTAAACTATGCTATATCTATTCTAATTTCATTAATTGCTCTTTTTTTTGTACGTAGCTCTGGGTATTAGTTTGCCAGCTCGTGACTTTAAAAGGTGCGAGACCGTTGACAGGGGTTAAGTAGTTTGACTAAGTGTATACCATTGAATATTGCTGAAAACAATGAATCCGACTTCATTTACTAATAACGTAACACACAAACATGCAGAACAGAGAGCGTTTAAATCTGGTAAGGTTTTTTTAGAAAGATGTGAGCGAGATGTACTGCTATTAAAAATAACAACTTTAAAATATTGTTGAGGACTTTCTTCTTCTTAGTCGTAGTGCTCTTGACAGACTAGTCGTGGTCAAACATTCAAAGCGCGTCGCACCTTGTATTGACTTGCCATGGTTAATTTTCTTGGGAAGAATACTGCAGTGGTTTCCCCTTTGCATCTGCACCAGACATTTTGAGACTATTTAGGTCTATGGTTATACCGCCATTGCTCGGTCGTCAGAGCCTCGTTTCTTGTCTAGCAGGGGGTACCAAGCGTGCAGGTGAGGATAGATCCTCTTCTTATTTTATAATGGCACCATCAATGATTTGCCAATGTCAAGTATTATAGACGTCACAGTAACAATAGCCGATATCGGTATAGGTAAGATGGTCCCACTGACTGTGATATGTCCCATTAATCATTGACTAATCACAACCGTCACAGCCACCCATTATGTCACGGCGGGCGCGTGCTTTGGTCGCCATGACATCTTATTACGTTCTCCCCCTTACTTTCAGGGCTTCATAAAACTTGGTGTAAGAAGTGGCACATCAACTGGCTAGCCACCTGTTCTGTTTATATGGACAACTGTATTCCGTGAATATGTGTTTGTTTTTATAGAAGAATTATATTTCTTTTACTTTATACATTTTATTGTAACCCACTTATATTTGGAATTGCTAAAAGAGCACTCGACTGAATTCAATTTACGTGCGCGGGAAAAAGTCACATTTTCCTTGACGATCCATTTCTGCGTTACGTGAATATTTTACTACTCTATTATTACTTTGTTGATATAATACTTTAACGATTGATTTGATTTATACATACGATAAAGCCAGACTTCGCATCGGTTCAAGAATAATGGGTACGTCAAACGCACTAATCACAGGAACTACCTGTTCTGTTTGGCGCTATTTGATTTGACCAATGAGCGGGCGCGGTGGTAGAGTTGTCCGTCACGATTCGATTCCTACATCCGACCATGTACCAATGGATTTTTTATAATAAAAAATCTATGTAGGTACATTATTCGAGAAACCGTACGAAGAGGCTTTTCCATCTATATACCTCAACAGAGCTGGCCACTCGTTAGGTATAGCCTCAAAAAATCATTGGCTAAATGAGGAAGACTTTGTCTTCCACTGGGTGCCCTGGGGTCGGCAACGGTTTCGGGAGCTGTAAGGACCCACCACTATGATCGATAAGAGAGCGCAGGTTTATGTTTGATATTGGCTGTTCAGATCAGAAGGTGCGCTTTGATTCTTATTTTAAGACAAGCAAAAGACTCCACCTACAACCGCCTGGTATTAAGCTAACGTGGCGAGTCTATGAAGGAAAACAACTACTGCAACGATAACATGCGACACAGGAATATAATGATGTCTGTCTGTTTGTTTCAGATGTAGGCTACGATTACGTGGTTGATCAGCAGCCGATAGGCAAGCTGCTCTTCAGGCAGTTTTGCGAGAGGAACCGTCCGGATTATCACAAGTACAACAACTTTTTGGATGCGGTTAGTAAATACATACATACGTGTGGGGTAGCCAGATACCACGGACCCATGCATGTCTTATAGGTGCATGACTCGCGTGGCAAATGGAATGCAATTCGACAAGAATTTATCCCGATGGGTTTGCGGGACAGGTTTGACGCAAAAGAAGGACAATCAAACTTTCGCATACGGTTACCTGAAAATTTACTGATCTGATCTGATCATCAGAAGACCCTCGACTAACTGGCTTAATTTTTTGCTCTGTGAATAACTTTACTTTTGAGTGCCCAAAATTGTGCCAAAAATACTATATGCAACGGTGTCCTCTTATCTCCGAACGAAGTTTGCAGTTTGGATGCAGGGGATAATCTCTCAAACCACTGAACTGATTCTGAAAACGCTTTCACGAATAGAGAGCTACGATATCCTCGAGTAATATCCCACTAATATTATAAACGCTAAAGTTTGTATGGTATTTACGTAGAATGTGTGTTATAAAGCGTATTGACCGCACCCGGAACGATGTCATTGGAGAAGAATGCGGAGTAAAAGATGATGTGACAAAATTGTAGAAAAGTAGTTTACGCTGGTTTGGACACGTTGAAAGAATGAAGGATGAAAGATTGACTAAAAAGGTTGGCAAAAGGTGAAAGGAAATGCTGGCAGAGGACGACCTAGATGTACTTTTATTGAACATATAAAAAATATGTTGATCGATGGAAATATTAAAAGTACACACAATCGCCGAGCATGTATGAAAGGTATGATGAATATAAAAGAAGCAAAAAAGATATTTCAGGATCGTAACAAATGGCATTCTCTGCCTACCCCTCTTGGGATGAAAGGCGTGATGATAGATAGTTTGTATGGATGTTTGATACTCAATCACGCCAGAACGGCTGAACAGATCTGTGCGAAATTTGGCACATAGATACATTATAGTCTGGAATAGCACATAGGCTACTTTTTATCCCGGAACAATGTATGGTTGCCGTGGGATAGATATATTTATGTTTTTCACGGGATCGACATGATTTTTTGCATAGTGGTAGTTTAGGGGTCAGAAAATGACATATACTACTTTTTATACGCGAAAGCGGGCGGGGGAGGGGCAAATTGCAGCCACGGCATTATTTCTTTTGGATCTATTTTCACGCGGGTGAAACCGCGGACAGAATTTAGGAGTCAGAGAATGACATAGGCTATTTTTTTTACAGAAGTTAGTACGCTATGTTTTATTTTGTTTAAAAATATCCACGGACGAAGCTAGTCTGAAATAATAGGGTAGATGACAGTGTAAACAAAATATTATTCTATTTAGTCCATCATTTAGATTATCAAAAAGTATTGGACACGTATTTTTTCTTTTGTCAATCAAACAAAAAATTACAGAGATAAAGCGCGTCAAAGTTTGGGTGACGTCACGCCTTGCTAAAAATTGTACTAAGGCGTGACGTCACGCGGAACTTTAGCGGGCTATATCTTCATCATTTTTTGTTTAATTGACAAAAGAAAAAATACGTGTCCAATATTTTCTGATAATCTAACTGACGGACTAATTAGATTTTTTTAGTCATCATGCCTATTCCAAAGTACTCATGCTCTCATATAACTGCATTATTATACTTACAGGAAAAATAAATATGAAAATAAATAGAGATAACACTATAGTAATACATCAACCGTAAGTTATTCTTAGCACTCGGACAACACAACCAAAATATTTGTTTGAATAAATAAATAGCGGCATGAGAAATGTGCATCAAAGACCGCCCCGTATTGTAACAGCTGGTGAAGAATCTTCTCTGAACTATGTCGGTACCATTACGGCAACTTCGGATTTGGATGACAGAGATCAGAGATGATAGAGAAAAATAGTCCTCGATGCAGATTCTAGGTGCTGTGTTCTAGAAAGTTCCACCCCGTAATCGAGATTTGTCATTAATGAACTTTACAGATGACAAGTAGATTCTACGTCATGTCATGGCGACCGACGCACGTGCTCCGTGCATGCTGCTATATGTCAAGCCTTACGAGTCAAAAGCCGTCGTCGGATTTACACGCAAAACGCAGATGAAAATGCTTTGTTTCGACCATGAATATTTAAGATGCTCAATTCTACTCCAGAGACGTGCCTTAGAAATGTGCAGGATCTTGCCACACTCACTGCTAACTTGGCTTACTTCAAGTTAAGAAGTTTGTATCCGAAAGGCTCACCAACAGCAGGTTTACAAGCTTCTACACTACGGTCAAGATGAATGAAGCCCCGACCTTCATAGACCTCTACAAGGCAGGTAGGCCAAAAGCTGTCATTGCTAATACTACAAATAAGGAGAACCGTAGCGTCCTACAACGACTAACGAGGATGGGAGAGCCGTGAATCTGCAAGAAATCTTAAAACAAGAGCTTCACGCCCTCCCACTTGCTTTTTTCAACCCGGGTGGATCCCTGAGGAGTGGAAACAAGTCTGATCTTTTCAGGCTTCTCACCGAAACAGTCGAATGTCCGCAAGTTCTTGAAGCACACATGAATGCTCATCTCATTATTGATGGACAGGCGCTGGTCATGCCATTGGGAAACCAAAAGATGCCCATACTTTCGAAGATTTGGCATCTGCAGCAGTGGCGGCGCTAGAACAAATTAATGTAGACGTCGGCGACATCAGCTTTGCGAGGCCTCTTTTATTTCCCAGTCAGAACAAAAACGATAAATAAATCTAGGTACTAATTTGGTCGTAGCGGACGGTTTTGCAGACGAAACTGAGGTTCAACGTCAACATCTGACATTAATGCATCAACATTGCGTGCTACTCATAAGGAAGCCGACACTCGACTTGTGCTCCATGCTGTGCACAGCCCCTACAGAAGCCTAGTTATCAGCGCAAGAGACACCGATGTCTTTTTGCTGCAAGATGACAAGATGGAGGGAAAATAATGTTTCCTTATGGCAGGCACGAGTAAGGATCGGAAGTTTGTTCCGATTCACACCGTGGTCGGTACTCTGACTGCTTTAGAGCGTCAGAAAATTCTGGCATTTCACTTAGGCACTGGCTGTGATTCGAACGGCTATATTGCAGGTAATAAAATAAATAATTTTTACTAAAACATTTTGACGCTACTTCCATTGAAAGTATATCCTTTTTTCATCAGTTATTGGCAAACAGTATATCGGAAGCACAGTGAACTACTGAGTGGGATTGGCATACACCCCTTGAGCGAAAGCAGCATAGCTAAGGCTGAGAAGTTCCTGGCTCTGCTCTACAAGTCCACGGAACCTACATGCGACGATGCCCGCCTTGCCTTGTTTGGCACCACTCAAGCGCCTGAGCGTTTGCCACCCACGCAGCTATGATCAGGCTGACCCACCGCTGCCCGATACAACTGAGTGCGGCTATCAAGAAGTCAATGGCGTACTCGTTGCCGTCATGGACTTCTTGATTGCGTGTCATCATTGCTCACCTCGGTACCCAATGAATGTATCACACTTCTCTCGTGCAAGTGCAAAGGTCGGTGTGGCACATGCCTGTGCAGGTGCAGATGGGCAGAGGAAGAATGCACCAATATGTGTAAATCATGCAGCAATGATTGTCTGAATAGAAAGGAAGAGGATGACGATTTTATATTGATTTAATGATGTTCTGTTTTTAATAAATGACGGGAAATTTCCGTTTTTTTTTTAATCTTGTAAACAATTTCCACCATTTTTAAGTCTATAACTCCACTTCCGGTAACCGAAGTTACTTTCGGTGTCAATTTTAAGTTGTGCAGTCCCGAAAACCTTGGAAACGACACATCAGAGTGAGTCGCTATGTCTTGGTGAAAAAAAATCATTTTATGCTTCCAAAATCGCCACCATTTTGTTTGTATCCATTTCCCGTACCCGGACGGACTTCCGGTTATTAAAATTGAGTTCAGCGACCCCCCCAAAACCCATGCCACGATACCACACTCTACTAGGTTCGAGTTATAATACGGTTTTTTAATTAAGGCTCCGTTTTGGCCGCCATCTTGAGTTTTGAACAAAGGAGCCAAAATTCGGCTAAAATTTAGAATCGTATTCAGCAGGCTATTTTACTTCGGAAAAGTCATGTTGCCAAAATGGCTCACAAAATGCCGTTGAAGTTGAATTAGTCAAAAATAACTACCAGTCTATAATAGGAGCCTTAATATTAATGTGTTTTACCGCAGACTGACCGCTACGAGGTAGAAGTGGACGAGAGCAGGGAGGCGCTCGCTCTCGAGCTGTTCGGGCGGTTCTTGAAGAGCGATGACGGAGAGGCGGTCACGGACGTGGTGCCTGCCGACGTCGTGCAGGGGGCCCAAGGGCTACTGGAAGGTATAACTCGCGTCAGATAAGTTGAGCAGTAAAATATCATGTGGGTAGACTGCGCTCCATACTGGGCATCTACATCCTTTTCTGGCTGAATGAGTCCATATTTACATGGTTGTCTTGTCGCAGGTGGTGCCAAGGAGCTGTTCTCGGAATGCGTGCGCCGTGTCAAGTTGCACTTGGCGGGCGGGCCCTTCGGAGAGTTCGAGCGGTCCGTATATTTCCTGCGGTACTTGCAGTGGAAGTGGTTGGAGGCGCAGCCGGTCACGCCGCACACGTTCCGCATGTACCGCGTTCTGGGGAAGGGGGGGTTCGGGGAGGTGTGCGCCTGTCAGGTACGCTGTGGAATATGTGTACCTATTGTGAAAATACTGAATATAATTAAGATCGTTGTGCGCGCATCATGCAAAAACTACTGAAGATATCGAGATGCGGCTTTTAAATTTCTTTGTGATAGTTCAGAGATCATTTTAAGCTGTATTTAATGACAGTCATGATATGTGACATGAAGTCACTTAAGGGCCGGTGGTCAAGGTCATATTATAACTGTCAAAAATATGGCACATCTCAGTTAATCCTATCCTATAATAATAACTATCAACTGTGTGGGATGGAAATGTTGTTTAAATAAACTCAACTTTTCAGGATTAACTGAGATTTACCATATTTTGACAGATACAAGATGACTGAGAGCAACGGTCCTTAAATAAAATAAATGTGGCCATAATGGTAGGCCTCACGAGGTAGCTGGTATCAGCTAATACCAAACATACACACACACTATCACTTCGTAAGGTTCGTACATTTGTGGTCCTTCGAGCCGGATTGTACCAGCGACTTACAAAACTATTTTATTGGTGGTAACTAAAGTACTAAGAACTAAAGAACTGGCCACTCGTTAGGTATAGCCTCGCAACTTGGTTTTCCGCTGGGTACCCTGGAACCGTAACACGGTTTCGGGAGCTGTAAGGCAACCCGTGAAGGAAGAAAAAAACTGAAGTACTCGTCAGGAGAATATAGAAACTTCATAAACGTGTGAACCCCGCGCACGAGCAGAATGAAAGAAAAAGAGCTCGAATATACGCGGTCGTTATCGACCGTTTTAACTCTATTCAAAGAGCATTCCTGGACTGCCTCTCAAAAGCGACGTCCTGCCGTGCAGGTTCGAGCGTCTTGACTCACCTTGGTGAGTGCCCATTGATTTTGCCAGATCAAGCCGAAGTATTCGAAACCCCATTTGCCACGAGACTCCTACCAATCAATCAGAATCCAGTTTTAAACGTTTTATACCCAAAACAGTCCACTGGACCTAATAGATAACGAACATAGTATGTGAGCGAGAAGCAAACAGTAGAAAGCCACCATTTTGCATCCCGTTTTTAGGGTTCCGTACCCAATGGGTAAAAAAACGGAAATCCTATTGCTAAGGCTCCGCCGTCACCCACCTGCTGTATCTCATGAACCGTGATGTTACGTTGAAATTTTCACATATGATGTATATCTGTTGCCGCTATAACAACACATACTTACTAAAAAAACAGAATAAAATAAATAGGTATTTAAGAGGACTCCCATACAACAAAAGTTAATGATATATGGTTAAATAGATAATGGTACGGAATCCTTCGTGCGCGAGTCCGACTCGCACTTGGGCGGTTTTTTAATTAATAATGAATAAGTATCGTTATTTCCGCAGGTGCGAGCTACGGGCAAAATGTACGCCTGCAAGAAACTGGAGAAGAAACGCATCAAGAAACGGAAGGGCGAGGCGATGGTGCTCATAGAGAAGCAGATACTGCAGCGTATTAACTCTCGGTTTGTCGTGAACTTGGCGTACGCTTACGAGACTAAGGACGCCCTGTGTCTGGTCCTGACTATTATGAATGGTTAGTTGGATCTATCTCATCTATCTATCTATCATGACGCCTTTTATCCCAAAAGGGGTAGGCAGAGACGATCGAATGCCATTTGTTACGATACTGACATACCTCGTTCGCTTCTTTTATATTGATCATACCTTTCATACATGCTTGGCGATTTTGTGTACTTTCAATATTGCCATCGATCAATATTTTTTTATATATTCAATAAAAGTACACTTAGGTCGTCCTCTGCCAGCATTTCCTTTCACTTCAGTTATATAAACCTTTTTAGTCAATCTTTCATCCTTCATTCTTTCAACGTGTCCAAACCAGCGTAAACTACTTTTCTTCATTTTAGTCACAACATCATATTTCACTCCGCAGTCTTCTCTAATGACATCGTTCCGGATGCGGTCGATTTAATAGCAACAGATAAGGGAGGTTAAATAAGAGTAAGATTGAACATGATCTATTTTTGCCTCTCGCTCATATGAGGGCATTTTAAGGGCCGTTGGTCAAGGTCATCTTATAACTGTCAAAAATATGGCAAATCTCAGTTAATCCTGGAAAGACGAGTTTATTTGTATATACAACATTTCCTTACCACACTACTGATAGTTATTATTTTTAATTGGCAATGCAAAAGGCAAAGGCAATGCTCGTTTTGGAAACTACGGCTATTTAGAACCCTAAATACTTAATAAAAATATGGCTCAATCCAATTTAAAATAATAACTATCAATTGTGTGGTAAGGCAATGTTGTAGGTATAAATAAACTTACATTTCCAGAATTTATTTTTGACAGATACAAGATGACCTTAACCAACGGTCCTTAAGAGGATCGTGTAGCTCGGCGTACGCAGCGAATTAGGTATTTAGAAAATCATATTCTGTCTCAAGCGCGCTCTTCCCACGGGCATCAGTGCGACAGAGAACACTGCAGCTCTTGAGTGTTCGTAGGTATGTTCTTCGTTGAAAATTGCGTTTTGGGGGAAAACGATTTACACCTACTAAACTATAACGAAACCTTATAATTTTGGTGTCAAACGTTTTAGCAGATTATAATCTACGTACGTACGTTTTGCTTTTTTTGAAATTTTGCTTTGTTTCTCAAATACAGACGGTTTATTACGAGCAAGTTATGAACCAAAAAAACCGAGATTTGAGGGGCTTATAACTTTTGACCTATTACGAATTTTTAAAAAAGGAAAAAATACGTACGTAGTTTTTCATTATGTCAGTAACATATTACAAAATCGTTAAAATTAAATGATATTTAGGGGTAGTAAAACGTTTTCTCCGTTTGTATGGACATGGACGCGGTACACTACACTCTTAAAGAGCAAAAACAATGGACAACATTTCATTTTTCGTAAGGTACCAAAATTCGAAAACCGTTTGGAGATTACATGCTAGAAAGCTTATTTTTCATTTTTTTTTATTTTTATATCCTTTAATTTTCGAGTTATTTTAAAAATACTGAAATATTGAAAAATGAGGATTAATAGGTGCCCTAATCTGTGCTAACCCTCTAATTTAAAAATACTAATGTCTGTTGGCAGAGTTGTTAGTTATTGAACTCAGGTGTTGCCTTCTATTAATTTTACCCATTTTTATTCCATTTGAAGCTAAATTAATAATTATTCTTTAAATAATATTATAAAATTACTTCTTTTATATAATATTTTTTTGGAGTTTTGCTAGTTTCGAATGGGCTATCACAGGAAATATATTTACGAGTGAAACCGCGGACAAAAGCTAGTATTATTATATACATTATGAATAATATTGTGGGCGATTTGAGTTCCGGCTACGGCAACACCTATTTGGAACACGGTATATTATACTCTTTGCATTTCTATAACGTTTACTCTGTGGCTTGACTGACACTATCAGTCACTTTCTTTGGGTGACAGTTTATATTTCTTAATTTTATTCCTAGCTAAGGTTTTTAGTTTATAAGTCCTCAGAATTTATAAAAATTCATAATTAAATTAAAAATATAAAAACTCAACCAAAAATAAAATACAAAAATACGTGTAACTTATTTTTTAATATATTTTTAATTAATGTAATAAAAATGGGTGATTAAAAAAAAGAAATGTTGTCCATTATAACTCGACTTGGCTTCGCCCGTGGAAATTATTGAAATGTGACATAGGTATTTCCGGGATAAAAAGTAGGATAGGTTATACTTTCCTCCCTCTAACTATATCTGTAAAAAATTCATGTCGCGGTCCTAAGTATGCTAAACGCACTGTCTGGTATCGTCTTTCGGCCCCTGTGCTATTTATTCATCATCATCATCATCATCGGGTTGCCTCAGGATATATCATCAGCTAACTGTGTACCCTGGGGTTCGGCTGGTGGTATATTATTAAGTTTTATGGACTGCGTGTTTCAGGCGGCGATCTCAAGTTTCACATCTACAACATGTGCGGCGCGGAGTCCGGCCTCGGGTTGGAGAGGGCGCGGTTCTACGCGGCCCAAGTGGCCTGCGGGCTCGACCATCTGCATCGGATGGGCATCGTGTATAGGTGAGCATGTGATTAGTTTTTCTTTCTTTACGGATTGCCTTACAGCTCCCGAAACCGTGTTACGGTTCCAGGGTACCCAGCTGAAGACCAAGCCTCCCTCTTTTAGCCGATGGTATTTGTGAGGCTGCTACCTAACGAGTGGCTAGTTCTGTTCAAGTACATTTAGATGGAAAAGTCTCTAAGTGTGGTTTGTCGGGTATATAAGTGTTTAATTAAAAAACCCATTGGCATTTAATACCAGACGTCTTAACTTAACCACTCGGCCACCGACGCTAAATACGTTTAATACTACTTGTCTATTAGAGATAGATATATATGCTACCGCGGACTTTTTGGTGGATAATTATATTTTTACAAAAAAAAATTCTTACATAATTTTGTTATATCTCTGACGCTGGGCCTAACTTTTCCTCCAACTTGATTCACGAATACTGTTAATGCTCAGCTCCTAAACATGATGGGTACATGTTTAATACTCATAAACCTTCCTCGTGAATTGACTTATTTAATCGGGAATGTGAACAAAATCGGTTCAGTAATTTTTGGTGTGAAACGGTCACAGACAGACAGGCAGACGCGGCTGGGGACTTTGTTGTAGTGATATCTAAGTGGAATATCTTTCAGAATAGTCTTTGAAACGGCTGATGTAAGTTTCAGGAATCACAGTTTAGTATTTAGTCTTTTTGTCTATCTATCTATTATCACGCCTTTTATCCCAAGAGGGGTAGGTAGGCAGAGACGCTCGATTGCTATTTGTTACAAATCATTTGATTGTCTTACAATAAAGAAAAATGGCATGCGCTTAGGTAGTGGGAGATGTTAGTTAAACAGATGGCATTAAAAAAAATAGTCGTTTATTTTTAATTTGTTATTAATTTTTGTCGTTAGATGAAACACCATTGGGAAATAATATATTGAAATATATTTTTTCAGGGACTGCAAGCCCGAAAACATACTGCTGGATGACGCGGGTCATGTCCGAATTTCGGACCTCGGTCTCGCTGTAGACGTGCCTGAGGGGGGCTCCGTGAGGGGGCGGGTTGGCACTGTCGGATATATGGCCCCTGAGGTAATGTAGAAAGCACATTTTTTAAAAAAGCTGAAGAAATTCCATATGTGATGTGATATTGGTCCCAGGGAAACCAGCGGAATACCAAGTCTCCCTCTTTTAGCCGATGGTATTTGGTGAGGCCGTACCTAACGAGTGGCCAGTTCTGTTGAGGTATATTTAGATGGATTTTGCTTAAAAATATTGTAACGAGTAGGTAGGTACTTAAATCGCATACATAAACACCTTAACACATCAAGGTCGACAGACGTCTCTAGAAAGATCCAGAAAGAATCAACTACAAACGAAAATGGACCGTATGTACCTAACCATAACTACCAAATCGGCCGCGGTCAGTGTGTAGGTATTTAACGCCGAGTCTCGTCTACAACTTTGTAGAGTGGCCTCAGTCTTTCTCGAGTGTTCGGCGGACTACAAACACAGAGCATCGTTAGGTATAGCCTCACAAATACCATCGGCTGAACGAGGGAGACTTGGTCTTCCGCTGGGTACCCTGAACCGTAACACGGTTTCGGGAGCTGAACCCGTGAAGAAAAAAAAAAAAAAAAAGCATCGTTGCGGGGAGAACACAGTTCGAATCAGAGCGACCAAAACGAAAGGACGGAATTTTGTGCGACTAAGTTTTATTCTAGTGTTTATTTATTTAATTGTATTTTTATGGTGTTAAAGTAAAGTTTGTCCATTTAATCGGTATTTTGAATCTCTTTGAACCCTAGCTCGTAACAGTATATTATATTTTCCAGGTAATAGACAACGAGCGCTACACGTTCAGCCCCGACTGGTTCTCGTTTGGTTGTCTCGTGTACGAGATGATAGAGGGGCGGGCGCCGTTCCGGGCTAGGAAAGAGAAGGTGAAGAGGGAAGAGGTCGACAGGAGGGTTAAGGTATGTGCTGAAGGGATCTATCTACTCACACTTGGCCATCCCACACACATAAATATTATGTGCCTCACCAGCGCCGTGTCTGTCTGTGCTTGTTTCACGCAAAAACTGCTGAAGGAATTGTTGTGCAGTTTTCACGATTTGATATGTTACTCACCAGCGCCGTGTCTGGCTGTGCTTGTTTCACGCAAAAACTGCTGAAGGAATTGTTGTGCAGTTTTCACGATTTGATATGTTACTCACCAGCGCCGTGTCTGGCTGTGCTTGTTTCACGCAAAAACTGCTGAAGGAATTGTTGTGCAGTTTTCACGATTTGATATGTTACTCACCAGCGCCGTGTCTGTCTGTGCTTGTTTCACGCAAAAACTGCTGAAGGAATTGTTGTGCAGTTTTCACGATTTGATATGTTACTCACCAGCGCCGTGTCTGGCTGTGCTTGTTTCACGCAAAAACTGCTGAAGGAATTGTTGTGCAGTTTTCACGATTTGATATGTTACTCACCAGCGCCGTGTCTGGCTGTGCTTGTTTCACGCAAAAACTGCTGAAGGAATTGTTGTGCAGTTTTCACGATTTGATATGTTACTCACCAGCGCCGTGTCTGTCTGTGCTTGTTTCACGCAAAAACTGCTGAAGGAATTGTTGTGCAGTTTTCACGATTTGATATGTTAATTCACGAGGAGGAAATTACGAGTATTAAACATGATCATTAATTAGTGAATCAAGGCGGGGGACAAAAGTTTGCCTCATCGCGTTTTCATGGAGTATGCTGTCTAATCAGAGGTATAACGAAATTATTAGGAAATTATTGTGTAGAATAAAATGATCTACAGAAAAGTCCGCGGTAGCATGTAGAAGCATATAGCAGAAGAACTCCATGACCTCGTCCCTCCATCCCCTTTTCGCACCCGCACTTCTCGCATAGGATACAGTTTTCATCCTCACACAGTGGACACGTTCTGCATACAAACGAAAAAATTCAGCGACTCGTTCCTGTGTAGCACTGTCAAAAAGTGGAACGAACTTCCGGCGTCGGTCTTTCCTCCTTTCTACAACCTGGGGTCCTTCAAGCGAAGCGTGAAAAAGCATCTCTAGTGGGCGCGACTGGCGGACTGTATTATGTTCTGCCAGTCGCGCGCATTCATGGACCAGCCACCTATGCTTAATAATAATCAGGCGGTGGCAAGGTCACATGTCGTCTTCTCTATAAAAAAAAATCTATATCAACCTTTTTCTGTACAATTCCAGCACGAACCGGAGAAGTACTCGGGCAAGTTTAGCGAGTGTGGGCGGGCGCTGTGCTCCGCGCTACTCAGTAAGGGGGCCGGGTCGAGACTGGGTTGCGGCGCGGGCAGGCGTGGCGCGGAGCTTGTTAAGGCTCACCGGTTCTTCCGCGCGCTCAACTGGACGCGGCTCGAGGCGGGGATGGTGGACGCGCCATTTGTGCCGGACGTGAGTATTGCATGACACGGAGTCCTGTTTAATATCTTTATCTACTCTTATAACGTAAAATCTCTATTACAAAATCGAATTATAATTCATAATGATATGTTTTACATACACGCGTCTCTAATATGTCAAACTTCGATACTATAGTACCGAAGTTTTCATACGATATCGTAATGTTGTTTTTTTTAATGCAGAAAGGGCAAAGGATATATTGTGTTATGCAGCCACATTAAACTCTATGAAAATATCGACACTCCCATGTGGGAGTCACTTGACAGTTAACGCGCATGCGCAGAAAGTAGGTAACCGCGATTTGCCGCCAATTTGTCGATTAAGAAAATATCTTGGTTCAATTTGTTTTGTACTATTGCATGGGATTAGATAAAGTAGTGTATGAACGGGCACATAACTTGGAATTAAAACACTCGTGGATGCTATTAAAAAAATCGGCGCAAAATTATATCATTATTATATCATACTAGCGACCGCCCGCGTAGAATCTATTGTTCACAGGTTTGGGATAAGTTCATATATTGTGTAAATCGGCCTTAAAACTCGAAACCAACCAAAGAAATGTCACGGTATTTTTCAAACGACAACACTGGCATTCGCTCTCTTTTGGCTCGAAATTCGAACTTGCGATATTATTTTGCATACTATACAAAAAATCTTCTTAAGTTTTAAGAAGTTTTAAGGAATCGAATTACATACACATTCCTAAGAATGAGTACGCCGATTGGGGGAAACGTGTCAAGAAAGTTTTGTAGAGCGCCATCCCGCTCTCTCTCGCTTTTTTATCTCGTTCTGGATTATCGATTTTATTATAAAGATATTAAAATGTTCGAACAAAACCCTATCCTAAATTAAAAAGTATATTTAACATCGTCCTTCGGAGGGCACGTAAAGTCGGCCGCCGCACTTCTAAAAGTAACAGATATTTACGTATGTGACACATCTATACATTAAGTGCAGCAACAGGCTTGCCACCTGTTCTGTTCAATATGGACAACTGTCGTCAAGTGGACGCTGTTACTGATGTTTCTGGCCACACGTTTTGTTTGATCGTTCTACAAATTTGTTTTTTCACTTACAGCCTCACGCGGTGTACGCCAAGGACGTGCTTGACATCGAGCAGTTCTCCACGGTGAAGGGAGTGAACTTGGACGCGGGCGATGACACCTTCTACGGGAAGTTCAACACGGGCTCCGTTAGTATACCGTGGCAGAGTGAGATGATCGAGACTGGCTGCTTCAGGGAGCTGAACGTGTTCCATAGAGGTACCGTTGACGCTGGTTAAGTAGCGGGAGATTCAGTTTCTAATATCAATGGCTCAATTCAAATTAGATTGGCAATATAAAAGTGAAAGCGCATAGATACGCGTATGTTAAAGCGAGTCAGATAGACGAGACCGTTTTTTGAATACCAATCGAGTAGAGCGCCAGCATACTACATCTATGAGCAGGTCGATTTGAAAAATTGTTATTGCTTTAAATATCGAGTTTATTGAGGAAGGCTATATAACATCACGCTGCGACGTGAAGGAGCGGACCAGTAATAAAAAAATATTCACGGCAAAATTAATATATATTTTTTCAGGTGAAGACGGCAAGGAGGCCGCTACGCCCGACCTACAATTGACACCAACTGACAATGTCAATGATCATGACAAGGGGTGCTTCGAGTTCGCGAGGCGGGTGAGTTCCACTACATCTATCATCGCGCCTTTTATCCCAAGAGGGGTAGGCAGAGACAATCGAATGCCATTTGCTACGGTCTTTCTACTATTCCACTACATATTATAATACATAGCCCCCGTCGCGTCTGTCTGTGCCCTTTTCACGCACTGAACGGATTGCTGTTTTCACTATTAGATAGCTTAATTCACGAGTATTATGAGGCCTTACCGATATCGCCGCACTCGAGATTTAGATAAAATTAGTCGCGCCTTCAAATTTTGATCATTTTCGCGATTTTTTTATGTTGACTTTGATATCAAAATAAAAAGCGGGGATGGTTAGAAAATAAAAAATACTCAACATTGCAAATTTTTCACTCTTTAAATTATTTTTTATTTATATTTGTAAAGTTTTCTATCTTAAATAAAATTAAGATTCTTGTTATGGAATAATTCGAGAATAATGTGTTATTTTTATATTACTCAATTTTTTGTATATAGCTTACAAAAAATACATTTATATCTATGATTTTTTCCAAAAATTACGATATCTCAAACCCTTTTTTCTCGTTTTTTTTTATGAAAGTTGAAAAATCTAATCTATCGATATATAATTTGACCATATTACGGTGTCAATACTGTTTTTTAATGTTCAAAATCTTCAGTGAGCTTTACATGATCGATCGTCAAACGTCACTCGTACGTAAGTTTTTGAAAACGAGTCCTGAAAAATGATAATTTACCAACACTATAGAAATAATTTCAAAATTTCCTTCTGTCAGTCCTGAAGACCAAGACCCGTATTTTCAAAATGACACAATTGTATCCACAATCTTATTCGTATTCTCACAAACAGACATCAAAAATGTAGCGTGTGCCGGTAAGGAGCCTTGAACATGGACCGGACCTATCACGTTTAGGAGCTGAGCGTTAACAGTGTTAGTGAATGATGTCGGGGAGGAAAAGTTAGCTCCTGCGTGTTTTTATGACGTATGCTATCTAATCCGTCGGAGATAATAAAAAATGATATAGGAAATAATTGTGTAGAATAAAATTACGTATAAAAAATACCGCGGTAGCTTACATCTATCGCTAATACCGTTCCTCAGTTTGTCTATGACATTTGTCACGTGATCCCTATTCTATACTATTCTATTTTTTCGTGTTATAGCTCCATCAGGGTTTTGATGATACCTCCAATGTCAAGTATTATAGACGTTATAGTGTCAATATAGTATTAATCGGTTACTAAGATGATCCCGCTGATTGTGATTTGTCTTATTAATCACAGACTAATCACAACTGACACAGTGCGGGCGGTATTAAACCGGATTCCCCATCATGTCACGACGGAACGCGTGCGTCGGTCGCCGTGACATGACGTAGAATCCACGTGATCCCTAGAGAATTTGTCTCTTATGGGATCACGTGACAAATGTCATAATGTTGTAATAAATAAACGCAACTTTCCAGGATTAACTGAGTTTTGTCATATTTTTGACAGATACAAGATGACTGAGAGCAACCTTAATTGCCCCTTATTGCTCTCACGTGTTTTAAATAAACTTAAACTCCAAATTCATTCCGATAAGGTTTAAAGTACAAGTGCAGTATGTAAGCGCCTTGTGTTTTGTGATTCGGTTTTTGTCGGAAATACGAATTATGGCGAAGATTTAATGCGCATCCTTACTTTGGTCGTACTGTATACTGATTTGTTCCCCTTGTATCCGGCAGGTATTATGCCCACAGAAGAAGATACCGGCCCGCCTCCGTCCCGTCCCCGTGCCGGAACACCTGCTCCACCCGACCTCGCCCGCCGGCGATCACAGCTGACCGCGAGAACTTACCTCACTGGACGATAGCCACTTGCCACCGCCTTAGTAAGCGTGGCGCGTAATGCCACTCGTCTCAATATCCTATAGAAATGTATGAAGCGACGCCCTGACGTGGCACATGCCACTGAGTAAAATAATGTATTTAGTAAACAATATTTGTATGTCTTTTTTTTAAATAAGTTGTCATTTAAAATTCTTTAAAGACGTTTTGATTAATGACATTTTTGACCTATGTATTTTACATTTGCAAAATTCATAGTTATATTTTTTAAAGGTTTATTCAAGAATATTACAACAAAAAGACATATAAAGTTTGTTTACCAAATAGGACAGGTACATAGCAACTAATTTTACACATATGTTTTATTTATTTATTTATTAAGAAGAAATCAAGTCGCGTCAGAGTCATGCTACTTACTAAGTTCTATGTGTGCGTTCCGAATTGAGTTAATATCGATATTATCGAATACAGAGTCGTTCCGAATTTGCCGTGAACGGTCGTCAGCGCGTCAACCGAGAAATGTCAAAGCGTCAAATACGACGCGACCTGTGTAAACCAAACGTCAAAATATACATATGTGTGCGTAACTATTTGTATGTGTGAGGGCAAAGTGACATTTTAATATTCAATATTCTATTCTTTTTTTTTAAAATGGCTCCATCAGGATTTTGATGATTCCGCCAATGTCAAGTATTATAGACGTCACAGTAACAATAAGCCGACAAATCGGTAGCTAGGGTGTTCCCGCCGACTGATATGTCTTATTAATTAACGACTAATCGCAACTATCACAGCGCGGACGGGAATAAACTGGATTCCCCATCATGTTGCGACGAGACGCGTGTGTTTGTCGCCATGACAGGACGTGGAATGCCGTCGTTATTGTTGTGAGAACTTGTGAACACGCCACGCCATATGTCACGTCACTTAGGTGATCACCGCGCCTTAGTTACAGGGGATACCCGTAAATGACAAGAGTACCATATTATACCCCCTCGGTACGTGTAGATGGGGATGTTCGTGTCGGTCGGGGATGAGATGTGTGCACTATTACTGTTTTTTAAAGTTGCCAATAGATGGCGCTAATGTTGAATTTATTGTTTTTTTTATGCGGAATATAATGAATCAAAAGTACCAATACATAAAAGAATAGCGCCAATGTATTCGAGACGTATTCCCTTAAGGCTCCTATATCCATAATTTTTCTGGGATAAACTATTCCCAATTTCTCTGTAAATAACCTACCTTTGTCACTGTAATTTAGCATATAGTTACTTATTCAATATATCTAAGTGAAATAGCTGTTATTTTTTTAATGGGTTTTTCTGAATGGGAAATATGGGTGGTTAAACTTTGCCTAACTTTTATTTTATTATTTTTGACCACTTACAAAATCATAAAATAATTTTTATTTTGAATTTACAATAAGCTACCAAAAAACGCAAGACGTTAATTGAAGGGTGATGGTTAAACAGTGCTTTTAAAAAAATTAAGAGCTTTGTGATAAATTATGAAAGAGAGAACAGGGGCAAAATAATACTTTATTTCCTATTCAATAAAACCAATTGAAAAAATAACGACTATTTCACTTAGATATATTGAATAAGTAACTATATGATAAATTACAGTGACACAGGTGGATTATTTACAGAGACATTGGGAATAGAATTATCACCATACTAATAGGCATGATGACTAAAAAAATCTAATTAGTCCGTCAATTAGATTATCAGAAAATATTGGATACGTATTTTTTCTTTTGTCAATTAAACAAAAAATGATGAAGATATAGCCCCCTAAAATTCCGCGTGACGTCACATTTGAGTACACTTTTGACCTAGAAGTGACGTCACCAGCCCCCACTCCCAAACTTTGACGGCTCTGTAATTTTTTGTTTGATTGACAAAAGAAAAAATACGTGTTCAATATTTTTTGATAATCTAAATGTCGGACTAAATAGAATAATATTTTGTTTACCCTGTCATCTTCCCTATTATGGATATAGGGCCCTTAAGGGGTCAACACAGAATTTAATAAAATCGTCATTAAAAACCAACACTTTTTAATTGTCAGCGCAAAATCTGAGGGGCTTTGTTAGCGATATCGTTTTGGATCGTATTTAACATACTTAAACTACTTAAAAATATGGTTTTGTGACGATTGGATCGGTTTATAAACGTGAAATCCTTCTTATATTGTGGCTCCATCAATGTTAATCGATGATATGTCATTGTCAAGTATTATAGCCTTTACAGTATCAATATCAATTGGTGGCTAAGATGATCCCGCCGACTGTGATAACTCAGTTGCCATGGTGGCCGGAGGGGATATGTCTTATGTCGGGATTACGCCGTGTGTCGGTCGCCATGACATGACTTAGGATCACGTCAAATCCTATTTTTACACGTTGTTTGACAGCTTTTTGACTTAACGTCTCCATACTTAAGAATCGTCACGAAACGATGTCGCTTTAAGTAAAAAAATTGTTGGACGTTTTTTTATTTCATCTTTCCCCCGGCCGTACCTTAACCATCTTTACGTCTATTGTTTGAACTTGACTTTTTTTAAAGATTTTGACTTGAAAATGTACGTCTTAGACGACTTTCATACTGCTGTCTGGTGTGTTTTAGTGAACAAATATGTGGCACCGAATGACACTTTTGTTATAAGATTGCGTGAAAGAGACGTAGGTAGAGTGTCGCGTAGGTGTGAAAGGTATAGAAAATGTCCCTTACGATTCCCAGCTTATCTTCCCAGTTCATGAAACGGTCGGCTCTGATTATCCGTGGGTGTTTCTTTTCTGTTTCACAATGTGTTGGTAACTTTCTAGTTAGGCTTAAAGAGGGCCAATTCTAGTAATTTAGTCTCGCTCACCATTATCTGTAGAAGAAAACAGATGTCGCCACTCTTTAAGTAAAAGTTTATTTAGTGGAATTGGTCCTTCAGTTCGTTTTACAGTCGTCGAAGATCGTTTTAAATGAGAGCACTATATCTGCACATTGTAAAACAGGCATATAATATCTAGTCTTCGGTTTACAGTGAAACCTCTATAGATGTGTTATTTGTATTGTAAAGTGCATTGCCTAAAGTGTTTATACTAGTCCAACTTTTGTTCGTTAAACTAATAAAGCAGGGTATGAAGGCTCCGAACTTTAAGAGTATGACACTGATCTGTCTCGCTGATCGGTTCATTATGATGAATGTAATGAAAAGGAGGCCTGGAAGACCAGATGATGGACTCTGAGGTTCTACCTGAACTATTATAGATAGATAAATCGGAAAACAGCGCAAAAACTATAGCGAGACTTATCACGTTCGTACCGGTACTTAGACTAGGTTCGTATGATCAGATTCCTAATGCTTCAAACGGTTAACTAACCTATAATTTTTTTGAAAAGTTCAGTGTCGAAACCAAAAGTAAAATTCGTAGCTACGGGCTTGTCTGTATGTATAACTCTCCCGAAATTACTTGAGCTCTTTGTCATTCGGATCGCAGTACAAAATTTTGTAAAAATAATTCGTCGGGTATTGCCTCAAAAATCTTCGGTTATCCGCTGGGTACCCTAGGGCCGGCAACGTTTCCCGGGAGCTATAAGGCAACACGTGAAGATATTTTTTTTTAATTCGTCAATAGCTCAACTTATTTGCTAAGATATACCTTGCTTAATATTTGCGCTCACTATAACCGCGGATAATGGGGTTTTACTGTATATTGGCAGTGCTCAGTATGACTCGTACTGACTGAGTATTTTTTTGCATTTAGCTCAAAACTCGTCGTTAGGTTATTTTAGTCAGTGTGCCCACCTGTGTGTCTTGGCACGTGGCACGAAACTTGCCACTTGTCTCTATATAGAAATGTATGAAGCAGCGTGACGTGGCACCGGTATGACGTGATATTATGTAACATAAGAAACTTTTAGCAACCAAAGAGGTTAAATACATCTGGTCATAGATGTAGTATGCTGGCGCTCTACCAGATTGGTAATGTCGCGATTAGAACGAGACTAAAAAGTTCATACATCAGTGTGCGTGACAAATGTGTCATTCTGTGGATTTTTCATCTTAGATGACTTACATCCAGGCACTGCACGCGTAATTATACTTTAAAACTGACGCTAAGCTGTTACAGTTGTTCAGAGTCTGTCTCGCTTTAACAAACGCATATCTATGCGCTTTCTCTTTCGCATTGCCAACCTAGTAGAGCGCCAGCGCAAATATACTACATCTATGCCTTTGTCTATCAAGTCACGTCTGTGTCATGTCATAGATTGGTTCACTCTGTGTCATGTCAGAGTCATGCTACGTCAGTGTCACGTCACTTTGATGGTCACCGCGCCTTAACGAACAAATACTTGATTTATTTTTTATCTAATTTATTATTATACTCCTTTTTTTTATAGTAATGACAATTTCTTTATAATTATTTTATTTATGATGATTTTTAGTGTTTAGTTGGGCTAACTTTGCGTTGACCGATGTTTTCAAACTTTGAACCGGGATCCATCTTATTTTTTTTAACGAAAATATTAATAATACCCAAACTAGCTGATATAAAAAAATACCATATATTTTATAAGGCTATGGTGCAAAGTCAGCAGTACTTTTCGTTAGAAACAAAAATACGAGTATGAATAGGGGTCTAAGGCCCATATGATTCTGTTGATTTTTAATAGGAGTTGATATCACACATGCTTCCTTTCTTCATTAAGTCACACAAAATAGATTAGTTAATGCAAAGTCAGGGTGTGAAATAGAGCTGTGTCGATTCGTGTTTTTCGTAAAGCGAAGTGGAACGGTTTCAAAAAAAAAGCTTTTATGTTCCTAATGCGTAATGCAATTGGAACTTTTTGTTAAAGGCATAGAGGAGAAAGGTTTTTCTAGGAACTGTTTTTCGTTCTGGCAAGAAAGCGTCCGTTCGTTTTATGATAAAAACTGTTTCTTGAAACGCTTATTGAAAATAACGCCCAGCACTAGTTTGAAAGTTGTATATTTTTTTATAATGGTGTTCGGAGCTATATGTTTGCGTGTTAGTGTCTCACAAATTTCCGGGATGAAACAATCAAATCGGTTTAGCCGTTTCGGCGTGATTGAGTAACAGACCGTCACATTTTTTAATATTAGTAACATTTAAATGCAAAATACAATAAAGCCATTCCTAGTTTTAAATGATTATTTTTAATATAATAAGCGAAGTAATGTTGTATATGATCGATGTAAAGAAATATAAGTTTTTTTGCCAATTTTTTATTGTAAAACTAAGTGATAACGAATTTTGTAAGTTTTTTTTTAAATAAAAACGGTTTCACACTCTGTCATTATCTATACGCTTGCTGTCTTGTACAAAACTATTTAATCAGCAGTAGACTTGTGTGAAACAGTCTTTATATAATTGCTAATTGTCGGTAATCTGTAATTGCCAATGTTAACTATTACTAGGATGTGTCGTCCCATCAAATAAGATTATTAATAATTGTTCTTAAACAATAGAAGGCTAATTGTACTTGTTCAACTTTGATAGCAACAGGTGATGCTGGTTATTTAAACTTCAAACACCTTAGAAGATACCATAGAGTATTGTATTTTCTAAATGATTTAATAATGTTTCGTGACATCACTTTTTAGTGACACCTAATTTACGAGGGCACGGTCTCGTAGATTGTCCGTCGCATTCATCAACGCTGTCGTTGCACACGTACGCCACTGAGTGAAATCATAAATTTATAGACGTTTAATATAATTAAAATGCCATCTTATGTGTTTCGCGGGTGCACATATCACTCAAGAACAAGAACTAAATTAGCGTGGTCATGTGTGTGGTCTAGCTGCGACGGAACGGATTTTTTTATGAAATATTAGGACGAAAGCATATGCCCTTTCAATAGTGGTATTAAACATATTTTTAATTTTAATTTAATAATTGAATTGAAAATACTTTGGTACTTTAATGCAGAGATTCTCAAACTTATCTTGTCTACCGCCTACTTTGAGAATCAATTATTTTTCAGCCCCCCCCCCGGATTTTTTTAACTTCACCTCATCTTAAAAATCACAGACATTTATTACTTTAATTTAATTATAGTGTGCTGTATTAGTTAGCATTCTAAACGAGACCTTTTTTTTACCCGTGAGAGCAATTAAAACGCAACTTTATAATATTAAGAGTATATTTTATTAAAATTAAAACAAACGTAATCAATTTTTCAACACACTTGCTCATAACGCGAGTGTTATTACCTCAATTTTAGACTCACAATCCCATATATTAAACACGCGTGGTTTTTAAGTTAAACTCGTACAAAATTGCAAATTGTATGTGTGTCCACAAAGCATTCTTAATCTTACCGCATAATACAGTTTTTATTTTTTAATCACGACTTTGTTGCGAAGTTATCCGTGCCTTATCTGTCACGCGGGAAAAAACAAAACATTTCTATAAATATTTGTTAACATTATCGCCGCGTTGTGATTAATTATTAAAAATGTCGACTTCAAGTGGCGAAGAATACGTAAATTTGACTCCATGAAGTATGAAACGCGTGTGCATTAGTCATTACATACTCAGCTTTCTTATAGCGCTCGCCTATTGGCTCGCGCTGATAATACCGCCTCGTGCGTAATGACCAACATAGCACCCGTGTATCACATTGTACTATTAATTTTAATAATAATCTAATGTGAAGGATGAATCTGATGATTTTTAACAATGATTTTTGACAAACCGATAAATAAAGCACTACCTCCACCGCTTCCCGTTGTGAGACGTGCAATATTAAATAGATGAAATTACAAATGACTAATCAGCCATTGCCCCCTAAACCTCTTCTTTGGCCTTTATGCCTTGCGTAGTGGCCAGAGAGATTGTCCAGTTTGTCCACTTTTTATCATCAAAATTGAATTACTGGAATTGTCCCTCTGTTGTTTAACAACGATTAGGTAATTGTTAGTATCGATCCAAGTCAATGCAGTGCGTGGTTATAAAAACATAGGTAGTGCAGGTTTTTTGTGTTAAATATAATTAATTATTTAAGGCTGCACCAGATAGTTGCGTTTTGTCGGTCAGATTTCGATATGCCTTATTGTAAAATTGGTCTTGGTGTCTGACATAACCAAAGTATGCGTGTAACGTATCATTCTATATTATCTTATGGCTAACTCAATGTTTCTCAAAGATTTTGGTATCGGCCGTGCGAGTTTGATATGCGCGGTTTTGTCTACCTCGCGAGAAAATCTACACCGTTAAAAAGAGAAAGATACAGATAAAAGGACAGGCTTGTAACTTGTAACCACGACACGACTCTTTGTCCTGCTTAGTCTCTATGGGGCATTACGTCTTTCTCTTTCCAACGGTATGGGGATAGGCAAAAATCCGCTGTTACCTTTATCATTTTACGTCTCAAAATTTTAAACCGATTTTACATTAATTTCTCTCTGACCAACAAAACGATACATTATTGCCATACGCCATCTATCGGTTAGTCACAAAACTAAATTCTGCAATATTGAAGTAAGAACCAATGAAAGCCATCTGTCTGGGGTAGGCTTAAATGTATTTTCCGATTATAATAAAAAAAAATGCTATTTACAATATTTTTCTCGTGTCTCGCTGTGGTGTAATTTTTAATGAAATTGTTGTGTATATATGAAGTACATTATAAATATTTAAATATAATATTTCTTTAATTTATTTTTTATTGTCAATGCACGGTGTAAATTAATAAACGATATTTTTTTAGGTTAGTATAAAGAATTTATGAGAATTTTGCAAGTATGTAAGTTTTTTAGCAATTTATTTGATAAATTAAAATATATATTTTGTCTCTTTCTTTCTAGACTGTTCTGGTCACTTGTGCGAAAGAGATGTAGATATTGCACAAATGGAATGTTAGTAATTGACTGCCAATTGTCCGCGGCGTCGCGCGCATGTAGGTTTTATATAGCATCCTACATATATGTTGTTGTATAGTATTAAAATTTGTAAATACACTCGGCCGAATTGATTCCTGATACGGTGTTTGCAATATAAAAATCTTGTTGTTAACCGTATTTTTTTGTATACCGATTACTCCGCCAGTTGTGAACCGATTTTGATGATTTCTTTTCTATTCGACAGATAATTCTTCCGTATTGGTCTCGGAATTTTTCTCATGGAAATTGGTTCACTGGTTTTACGTAAATTTTTCTTAATATCTCGATAAAAATCCATCCATTCGGTCGGCTGTATATTTTCCCTTATTGTATTGTTCAAACATCTTTTGATAATATTAACTTACGTAGTTTACTCTATTGATGTCTCCTGTACCTTAATTAAGACGGTGTGCAAATTTTTTGGAGCACATTACACTTCAGACTGACTTTTATTTGGTTGAAGAAAATTGCGCATCGTCTTAAAAACTTGTAATCTAATACATTTTAGTAATAAAGCTGAACGCAAACATTTCTGGACCGTATTTCAAATTATGTCCAACTAGCTTTCCGCTTTGATATTAGATATTGGTTACTGCTCGACTTCTAAAAGACATAGCGTGATGTTATATACACCTAAACCTTCCTTGTATCTTATCGCGTAAACAGCAACAAAATCGGTGCAGTAGTTTTTGAGTGTACACGGGACAAAAAACAATAATTTTTATATGCGGTGCGGATGTTAGCGTTCACCTTAATTATAGCGCACTGTGAAATTGTCTATATAAATATTCAATGTAATATTTTGCATTTATATTCCTTTTAAATAACAAAAAAGAATCGCGCGTTTAGTTTGGAAATGTGAGGTACGGGACCCTGGAAACGGAGGCTGGAACCAATTTTTTTGTGGTGATTGGATCGCATTTAATTTTATAATAGTTATAGAAGTACAATTTCTTTAGAAATTAAAATTCGATCCCATTAGGATACTCCTCTGTTTCCATGTGTTCCTTTATCACTTTTCCTGTCACACAAATTGTAAATGGACGAAAAATATAACACACAAATGATATTATAGAGAACTACGCTGTATCTATTAGAGATAGATATATGCTACCGCGGACTTTTTTGTAGATCATATTATTCTACACAATCCTCTCCTACATCATTTTGTTATATCTCTGACGGATTAGACAGCATACGACATGAAAACTCGCTGGAGCCAACTTTTTCCCCGACTTTATTCACTAATACTGTTAATGCTCAGCTCCTAAACATGATAGAGCCATGTTCGATACTTCTAAACCTTATGGTGTAGGTATATGTGGTTATATCATTTGTGTGATTGTCGCTTTCTGTCCAGCAACGTATAGTTACATCGGAAATATTATGTTTAGTTTAAGCATTAAAAAAATCATATATTTCACCCGAATTTTTCTATGAATTTATATAGTATGTAGGTACTGCCTGTGTCATACTCATTGTAATGCATTTTGTATTAACATGTATTAAGATATATACTGCAAGCTTTGGTATTAATGTAAAATATATTAGAAAAGCAATAAGAAAATATCATAGATGTAGTATGCTGGCGCTCTACTCGATTGGTAATGTCACGATTAGAACGAGACCAAAAAATGTATAGATCAGTGTGCGTGACAAATGTGTGGATTTTTCATCTTAGATGACTTACATAATGTATACACTAAATTATACTTCAAGATATTTTACAAAAATAAGTGAAATTACTACCGACGCTAGGCTGTAACAGTATTCTAAAAACGGTCTCGTCTATCTGTCTCGCTTTGACATACGCGTATCTATGCGCTTTCTCTTTTATATTGCCAATCTAGTAGAGCGCCCGAGCGACTATAATGTCACTACTTATGTTAGTATGTAAAGATTGATAAGTGTAAGTTGACACAAAATGGCGGCGCTAGTGCGGTGTCACTTTCATTAAATATTAATATCAGATGCACTGTATGTTAACGCGTTTCTATAAGCGAATGACGCGTATGTAAAATAAAAAGGGTAATTTTTTATTTCAGAGATTAAGCTATTTTAATCAACTTAATTTTATTACTTGTAGTGTACGAGTTTACCACGGGACAGAAACGCGTCACTTTATTATAACTACTGCATAGAAAATAAAAATGTTCAAATTAGTTTCTTAAAATAGCTTAATTAATCTTTGAAATAAAAGTTTATAAAATATACATTAGTTTTCACTTTAGATACTGGATTCTCGCCAATTAAGTTGAGCTTTTAATATTCTGTGTTCAGTAAAAAAATCGACTTATATTTAAATGTTGTTTTGCGCCGAATGTTACTAAGCTCAATTTATTTGACGGTATCTATACTAATAAATAACAGTTTCATATAGACTCAGCATTGATAAATAGTCTAGATTAGTCTAGAACGTGATTGGATCAATTTTTTTTTGTAATAATTTGGCTGAACCAGCCCGTTACAGCCAATCACAAGAGACTTATTTTCTCGGTTAAAATCAATAAATTATTAAGATATAAAAAGCACCTGTCAACTTATTCTTATCTCTCTTTATGTTTTCTAGAAGAGAAAGAGACGGGTAGATAACGAAATATGTACAGATTGAAAGTGACATGTTTGTCACTTTTGTAACATTATGCCATAGCTTGTTGAACGTCCTGACGCGTGTAGATTACGCTTCTTGATACTGTTAGTATTGCAGTGTTTTGATGCAAATATTATTTATAAGTATATTCATAAATATAATGACTCCGATATAGATTTGTTTATTTTATTTATATATCTATAGTTGCTCTATCATGCTTTTAACCCAAAAGAGCTTACATGATTGGCGATTGTGTGTACTTTATAATAAATAAGCATTAACCGACTTTATATGCTTTGGAGGCCATGTAAAGCTGGTGTCGAGCTTGTTATCTATCCTGTTTAACCCTGCAGTGGTCGGGCTCTAAAAAAACGTAACTCCAGGTTGCGTGGATTATCGACATGGGTAGGAAGTTTAAAAATACAACCAGGCCTGGATTTACACTAGGGTCCAGTGCCCAGGGCGGCAAATTTCCAGGGTACTGCACTGAGGGTAAATCCGGCCCTGAAACAACTTTATAAACACAACTTTGGATATAATTGTAAATATAATATTTAAAAAAAAACGGGGGCAGAGGTCGATGCAGTATGAAACCAAAATCCATCTAGAGTAGTCAGCTGCGGTGGACTATCGCTGAATGCAATGCAGAATCACATGTGATGTGGGAATGACCTGTCGTCATCGAGAAGTGCACAGGACTGACATGTCGTCAGTGGAAATTGGGAGTTGGATGCGGGGTCATGAAGATGTGGCTGGTACAGGCTGTGTTCATACAGGGTCACCAATATAGAAGTGGCAATACAATTATTATTAGTGGCTATTAAATATTTTCACTAGCGCGATACAGGTTTCAGTATTGACCCTTTAAATGAAGACATTGTTACCAGTGTCTAGTCATTAAGGATACGTAGCTTTGTTAAAATGAAATACAAAATAACATAATGAAATATACATATACTTTAATTCAGTCAGATTACAATAACATACACTAACATTGACTAAAATATACATTTAATTTAACATAATAAATGACTACGCCATTACAGACAAAGGCATAATTGTTTATCTTACAATAACAAAAAGCAACAATAAAGAAACACATTTATTTTTACCTATTTTTTAATAAATCTGTGAACGCATACGTCTTTCTTAATTTACAGCACCAGTGTTAGCAATATCTTGAAAAATATGCGAGCTTTGCGTTTCTTTTACTGAAAAACCCAAGTAATCCGACTTATTGTCGAAATTAATCTAACACCTTGTTGAGCATCTGTTTAGTTATACTATGTTTTGTCTCCCTCTAAAAAATCTGTAGATGATCTACCGACTAATCGGCTCCAAAATGGCCGACTATTCGGTCGATAGATCCCCTTAACAAAGGCTCGTTTGATTTGCTACTTGAATGAAGTACTGGTGTTTCAGTACCATTTATTTATTTATATATTAGGGAAACAAACAGTACATACAAAATAACAAATTTCAGACACAACTAAACAACACATTCACTAAACAAGTAGGTACACAAAGAGATTAAAACTAAAAAAAACTTAATAAAAAAAACCCTAGATGGTAGATCTCTACAAATCTGTCATTCAATATTATAAAGACCAAGTTTAGTATGGCTCGTACATTACAATTAAATTCCATTTATATACAAGGTTATATTATACCTCTTTGGTGTTATCCAATTTTATTGACAATGAGGTTCCACGCGCAAAGCTAATTTTAGATGGCGCCACAGGCGACACGGTCGCTGTCAAACGATCTGAGAATTTTGTTTGTATATTCTCACTGTATTATTTTTTATATTTTATATATTTGTATATTTTTTTATATTTATATATTTTATTAACAACAAATTTGTATTCAACGTGGAATTTGAAAGAATTGAAAGCAGAATTAAAAAGAAAGGGTGCAAATCAGTTTGGAAGAAAAGAAGACCTTGAGAGAAGGACCGTCGTCGTCGGAAAGTATTTCACATATTTAACAACAAATTTGTATATTTTCTAAGCAAAAATGCCTATATTCATATTTTTATACGATATCTCCGTTCTGTAATAAAGTAACAATGTATTTGTACTTTGTTTTGTAAAATCATTTCATATAATAATTATTAGTCAACTAATTTGTTTTTTTTTTCTTTTAAATATTTGGGAAATACACCGTTGTTGGAAGTTTGGAACATCCGGGAACTGAACACAGATCATTCTTGGAGAAATAATAAATTGTCTGTAATAAAGGTAAGAAAACGTATGAAACTGACAGTTTTCAATGACCGTGTCGACGAAACGCCATCTGGTGGGAGAAAATAGCAGTGGTCATCCTCATTAGTCTTGGCTTCAGAAATAATAAAACAAAAAAAAAAAGGCAAGAGACCGTAGACAGAGAAACTAATAGAGTATTTTGCTATGAATCCTAATATTGTAAATGCGAAAGATTTTATCCCGGAACTAAACTAAACGCTGGCCTTCCTTTTAACCAAGCTATCCTTATCAGTATATATCCTCTGGAACAAAACGAACTTTCCCGCAGCAATATTCTTAGGTTCATATATTACATCCTTCAATGCCCACGACACCTGCTCAGCATGAGCCCACGATCTACAATCGCTGGGCACTTGTAATTTATCAAGTAATTTCTTGGTCAAATCCGGGATAATTGGTTGTAGTATGATACCGCAGACCCGTAAAGACTCTAAGGTTATATGGAGGATGACGTCCAAGTCCTTCTGGTTTTCGATGTGTTTTTTGAGCTCCCAAGGCTTTTGAGTCTCGAAGAACGTGTTAGCGAGATGCAAAGTGTGTATCACACAGTCTACCACTTTGTAGAAACGATAGTTGTCGTAGTGGTCGCGGCAGGTGTCTGAAAAACAAAACAGTTATTCATGAACTTTATACGTGGCCAGCACAAAAATTTTCAAAGAAAATTGGTGTTTTACGTTTTAGGGATGAGTGAGGTTTGAATCTGGATGCCCACGGAAATAAACAAATAAATGTTCCTGTGTCGCACTGTCAAAAATTGGAACGAACTTCCGGCGTCAGTCTTTCCTGCTTCCTACAATCTGGGGTCCTCCAAGCGAAGCGTAAAAAAGCATCTCTAGTAAGCGCGACTGTATTATGCTCTGCAATAAACAGGCGGTGGCAAGGTCACATGTCGTCTTCTCTCTAAAAAAAATAATAAAAAACCTCACCAGCCAACCTCTCCACACTGTACATCAGTTCGCTGGTGTGTTCCAGGGTACGCATGGTCGCCAGCTCGGCGGGGTGGAGGGCGGGGAACTCCGCCCGCGGGTTGAGAGCTGCGCCAGCGCAACGTGACGCGAGGTTACCGAGAGTGTCGGCTAGCTCGGCGTTGATTGTGCGGACTAACTTAGTTTGGCTGAAATCTGAAAATAATGTTATCATAAAATAAAGTCCCCGGCCGCGTCTGTACTTGTGTCCTATTCACTTCTGAAACTTTACAGTTGCGACCAATGGCCAGCCGTGTACAGACTTCCAGAAATTTGCTCGTCTTCTAGTGTTGGACATTCTCGGGCCGAGCATTCCTTGGGTGGTCATTGGTGCAGACCCGTCGTTTTTGGCCTTCGAGTCTTAGTAGTCGAGTTTGAGAACTTTATATATTGTAGACTTCGTTAATACAAACATTTTGACACCTCAATGACCTACAGCTTCTGGAGATAAATCACACGGGTTGCCTTACAGCTCCCGGGAACCGTTGCCGGCCCCAGGGTACTCAGCGAAAGACAACGTCTTCCTTACTTAGTCGAAGATTTTTTGAGGCTATTATACCTAACGAGTGGCCAGCTCTGTTGAGGTATGTAGATGGAAAAGGCTCTTTGTACGGTTTGGCGGATAATGTACATTTTTTATTATAAATAGCCATTGGTACATGGTCGGATGTGGGGATAGAACCCGCGACTTCTGAGTTATGAGCCGACGTTTTACCCACTCGACCACCGACGCCCCTAACAATTTCATGTAAAATATTGTTGTCCGATAGAGGGCGCCACAGTAAATAGCCTTAGTAAAGATGCTATTTCTTCATTACTTTATGTTATATACCTAGTAGAAATTTTTACTCAGTTAATTCAGTACCAATATCAAGTGTAAATTAATATCAACAAGTAAAACAGTTAAATCAAAATTTTTTTTAAGGGAAGCGATCTATAAAAAAACATTTCCAATGTAAAAAATCCAATACTTACTAGCATCACTATGCATCGTGGCTTCCCTGAGCAGGAAGTAACGCAGAGCCTCAAGACCGCCGGCACAATCGCGCGGGTTGACCACATTGCCACGAGATTTGGACATCTTGTGGCTGTCGACCGTCCAGTGGGAGTGGCACAGCAGACGTCGCGGCGGGTGCATGCCGCACGCCATGAGGAACGCGGGCCAGTATATCGCGTGGAATCTGCAAATATGTATATGGTATGTATTAAGGGGACGCCTCATAGCTTTTGTTCCATACAAATTACATGCTTCGCGACTTCTTAAATTACGCGATAACTATATGTCTTAGTTTCGAAATTTAAACAGTTTTCGAAAGATAAATATATTTTACACAGTATGAATTTAAAAAAAAACGTTAAAATCAGTCACACCTATGTTTTATGAAGTCCTGAAAGTCTTAAATTTCACGCGTATTTTCGACCAATTTTGCGACTCGAGTTCTCCTAATATATTTACTTATGTACCATTTTCTCGTAATAATGCTGTAGACAATTTCACATATTTTATGAAAACATCAACTACAACTTGATATTTATAATAGTTTTTATATAATACTGGAAGAGCATATGACCGTTTTGTGTATTTTTTGTGAAATCGTTCTTTCTCATGTTTCTGGTACGTGAATCTTGTATTGCCTATCTTATCTTATCCATGGTTATTTTATCAATTATTTTTACAGTCTACTTTCAATAATATATCGACAAAATAAGCCGCGCGGTTTACTGAGTTCATTGCACTAACAAGCTTGCTTTCTAAAGAGATATGGACAAAATAAGACTCAACACTCACTTCAATATATCCTTGCCGACAACATGCAGGTCTACTGGCCAAGGTCTTCCCAAGGAGTTCATGACAGTCTCGTCGGGGTAGCCAGTGGTCGTCAAGTAGTTGATCAGGGCGTCCAACCACACGTAGATGCTCTGGGTGTCGTCTTCGGGGACCTGCGTTATATAGATCAGGGGATTATAATATGAAACTTATAAAGTCAGTTTTTTTCAAAATGTCTGTAAAACCAATGAACCATTTTTTATGAGAAAAAAATGTGACCAATCCGTAAGAATTATCTGTCGAATAAAAAATGAAATTATCAAAATCAGTTCACAACTGGCGGAGTAATTGATGTTCATAGATACATTAAAAAATACGATAATTGAGAACCTTCTCCTTTTTTTTTTGGAAGTCGGTTAAAAAGTTCAAACAAGCACTTTTTTGCATTTATCACATTAGTTAGGAGACATTGTCTATTTCGTCCGCACAAAAATAACAAGAAGTTCCAAGTTTATTACTTGTGGCCCTGGCCTAGGCCGTATCCTGCGGGGTGAGCATATATTTGAAGCGACATCTTTCGTGTCGACCGAAAAGCCAAAAACGTTTATGTCGGTACAGGGCCAGCCAAGGAATGCGCACGGTCCGAGATTGTCCAACACTAGAATGCCGAGCAAATTTGCTGGGCCGGTGTACTTGACACAGAAGATGTCGCGTCAAATATATGCTCACCCCGCAGTCCAGGAAGGATTACAAGGTACAAAGACAACCTCAACTCACCCTAATGGCCCAGTGGACCCTGGTGGCAGGTCTGCTAACAGAGATATCCGGGAAGTAAGTCTCCGCCGCCAGTTGTTCTTGAAGCTGTTTTTGAAACTTTACAGGTGTCACCACTCCGTCTGTGATTAAATAAAACAGTATAAATAACATAAAACAAAGTCGCATGTCATTTCACGCAAAAACTACTCAACGGATTATATTTCACGATTACGAGCAGTGAGTTGTTATATGTATAGAGTCGCAGGCCACATACATCTTATTGCAATAAAATTGGCATAGTCCACGTCTTTAAAGACGTAGCTTTTGAAAATCAGCAACAAGCATGCAAAACGTATACTTGTCTCGCTTTCACCTACCGTGGAAATTACTGTGACATAAGGAGTTGAACAAAGATAGAAATATAATGAATGAAAATAAATTAGTGTTGCCCCCATATTAAAACTTTTTTTCCCACATTGAATGAATGAATGAACGAACATTAATGAATGGTATGACCAATGACTATGGCTAAATAAAAATTGGGTAGGTATGCAGTTTCAAAGCTCCCGGGGGTAAGTCGGTATTTGGCTCAATGGATTTTAATGAAACTTTTTCTAGTCCATATAGCTCTGCTATAGCTGTATGGATTTTGAGGACACCTTCAAGGATCGATTATAGTGTATACTTAAACTTGGAATTAGATAATTCTAGTATAGCTACAAAACGGCTGAATGGATTTTAATGAAACTTAAATTTTAAGGATCGTTTAAATTTACTTATTGTAAACATGAAATAAAACACAATGATATATAACCTCAAGAAAATTCACTTCTTACGTGTATGTATACTAATTACACGCATCGCATTTTTTATTCAGCTATAAGTGTAGGTACTATATTAAATAATAAAAGATTCTATTCCTCAGTACGTAATTAATAATACATATTTTCTCAATAAAAAAAAGAAACAAGTACAAAGACATAATGTCATAATAATAATCCAAATGCTTTTGAACTTAAATCGGCGTACTAAGAATTACTTAAGAGGAGTATTACAAAATAGCGTTCTGAAAAATTAGAAATATTCAAACCGGGCGACACAATATCTACACAGTCATTGCTGAAGCTGGTACAACGAGTTGCTGGAGTTAGAAAGACTAAACAATGGTGTACTATATCAAGAAAGAGTCTAGGTGATTCTATAATTCAAGTTTATAGAAACCCTTCTATTTCACTGAATTTAATTCCAAAATCCATTTTCATTGCCTTTAAAAATATATTAAAATATGCGAGAGGAGACTTAAAACCCACTATGTAGAGTTAATTTATTATAAAACTGTCTCTTTGTATTTCCTTTATTTTTTAAAGTTATCATCTTACTCTCGTGGTATAATCTGACTTTTACATATTTATTAATTATAGCTTTAATTAGTAAAAGAGAATGATCAGCATCTGACGATAAAAGTTAAATAGTATGAGGTGCAAAAGAATCTATTATAGCCGATCCCTTTAGTCTTTTTTTAGGGTCACGTTGCCATTAGCAGTCTTAGGTATATACTTAGGTATAAGAATATTCTTATGATCATCTTTAAAATGTTTCGAAGAAATGGCGGAGTAAGAGCTAGGCAGCCAATTCGTTTGACATCTTAACAAACGAATGGCTTGGGTCCATTTATCCCTTCGTATTTTATCTTTCGGAATTCTAAAAAATAGAAATTTAATATTTAGTACATTATATAACATTTCTACATTTAATTACATAATTTATTCTTTCGTTCATCATAGTTTCAATCATACTTGCACACAATCTGGGAGGAAAAAAACTTCAAGTGGCAACACTGTGATAAAAAAAATAACAAAATAATATTTTATTAATAATCTTGTTTTAATTGAATAATCTTATCAAAGTAAATATAAATGGCCAGCTTATCTGTGAAAAGTTATTCCAATGCATTTAAGAGCTCTGTCCGAACGAGATTTACAAGAAGTAACTACAAAAATCACCATTTTGATATATTGGTAAACACGTCAAGTCAGTTTAGTGCGTAGGATGTGACTAAACACAAGTCAGTCATATGACTTACTTCAACTCTTGCCATTTTTTAGGTGTTTAGTACCACTCTAGTTATATAACAACTTACTGATTACGAGTATCAAACATTGACTTATCATGTTTAGGAGCTGAGCTTTAACAGTATTAGTGAATAATTTTGGGGGGAAAGTTAGAGCTTGCAGCGCGCTCTCTAATCCGTCAGAAATATAACAAAATAATGTAGGAAAAAAATAACCGGTACATCAGTTTTATAATTTTAAATATACACATATCTATATATATAAAAGAAAGTCGTGTTAGTTACTTCACTTATAACTCAAGAACGGCTGAACCGATTTAGCTGAAAATTGGCAGGGAGGTAGTTAGAGCCAGGAGAAGGACATAGGATAGTGGTTCTAAGCTACCTCCCACCAATTTTCAGCCAAATCGGTACAGCCGTTTTTGAGTTATAAATAACCTAACTAACCTACCTGGCCTACCGACTCTGGAATTAACACATTTCCGTGGTAGAAAGTATAATACAGCGCCATCTATTTACGTTTGCAAATACATTTTAGTACACATATAAAACTCAAGATTAAATTAAAATTTATGATTTAAAATAAGACAATTAAAATTTATAATTTTAGCTACCCCTACTCCAACCCCTAAGCTGGCTTGGGGTAGGGGTTGGAGTAGGGGTAGCTAAAATTATAAATTTTAATTGTGAATATATGGCGTCATCTTGAGTTTTATATGTGTACTAAAATGTATTTGCAAACGTTTTCCTACATTATTTGGCTGAAAATTGGTGGGAGGTAGCTTAGAGCCAGGAGACGGACATATGATAGTAGTGGTTGGAGTAGGGGTAGGGGTAGGGGGTAGGGGTCGTGGTAGGGGTAGGGGTAGGGGTAGTGGTAGTGGTAGTTGTTTTCCACGGACGAAGGAAAGTAAATAGCAGCCAAGCCAACGTTTGGGCAGGACAACGTCTGCAGGGCCCGCTAGTAACAATATAAAATCATAACATATTAAATCTAATCTAAATATTAAAATAACTAAATAAACCAGTCCGCGTGGAATAGTGGCAAGAATACTGGCTGCATTTCGTCGTTGAATCGCGATACTGATTCGTTGAGCGAGGAAGGAGCCAGCCCTCTTGTCACCAGAAGAGATGATCAGCCGAGGAGATATATCTTTAATAAACTTTTTGGTATATTTATGTATGTAGGAAATAATTGTTGATAACTGATATGAATCCGGGGTTGGTCGCTAGTTCTTAAACCGTTCGTTACAGCTCTGTTTATCCTCAACACATCACACATACCTTTGTTCAGCCAGTGTTGAAGATCAGTCTTGAACGCGCTAAGTCTAAACATGTAGTTAGTTTCCTCCGTCCACTCCAATCTATGTCCTGACTCCAACGACACCATCACCTGGAACACCACAAACACATTCAGAGGGTTGATTCTTCTTCTTTCTCCTAGTAGTCAGTCGAAAAGAACAGTAACGGTTATACAGAAAATAAAAATGTCTAACATAACTCCTTACTGCGTCCTTTGTAAAATATTAATTTAATCGAAACATTACAATAAAATAATATCTTTAAGTCCACGTCACGCCTTGGTGGATAGCACACGCGCCCACGGAGGAGTGATGGGATGGTTGTGATTAGTCACCGTCGGCGGGATAATCTAAAGGCCGATTTAGACGTTACTAGTGTTTAGTAGAGTGCGTTAGGAGAGTACATTAGTAGAAACATGTAAACGGTAGAAAGTACGGTTTCTAGTACTCGTACTTTTTATTTTTGTTTCTAGTGACACCCTCCCGCGCGTCCTGATTCGCTGTAGTCTAAACGGTCAGTTTTAGTAGATTACACAAGTAGACAAGAAGACGCATGTGTGTTTTTGGCCTACAAAACGTTGTTGCTTATCCATTCTTAATGATGAAATGGCAATCTACTGGAAGAAGTATAAACGTCACTGAAAACCTACTAATGCATTCGAGTGCCATTTACGCACTCTACTAAACACTAGTAAGTCTAAATCGGCCTTTAGCTACCGTACAATTGAAGATTAAATACTGGACATTGGCAGAATTGCGACGATAAGTCAGCACTGTTGCCATATTATATCAAAAGAAGAAGTTAGTGCATGGAGTGTAAAGTCGAATTACTTTGAATACGTCATTTCCTCTCGGATTAAAATTTGTAAGCTAATTAGCTAGCAGTATGCTGAGGGAAAACTTGTCAGCTGATGCATAGATGCTCCGGTCTAGCTCCTGGGTTACACCCTTCAGGACATCAGCTGACAATCTTTCCACCGAGATTCGGCCAGCTGACGTTATTATTTATTCAAAATAGCATAGAATATCATGTAATAAATTTTCAATTATATATTTTCATGTTCTGACTTTTTTATTCCTCAAGATATGTCAACCCACCCACGGAACCGCAGCTGAGGTTCACAAGGCGTCATGATACAACTGTCTGAAGCATTTTACGAGTTTTCACCCGAGAAGAAATAGAATAGAATAGAATAGACTTTTTTGCCAACCTGTAGGTAGGTAAAAAAAGTGTAGAATAAAATTATCTACAAAATATCTCTAATAGATAAGTAGGGCATTTATGTAGGTATACAAATTGCTGTACTGCATATATATTACCTTTTCACCGTTGCTAAGTTCCTCCCGCACCTGGGTCTCCGGCACAAAAGTTTCATCATTAACACTGTACCAGCCAGAATATCGCGCCTTGTATATGTGCTCGCGCTCCTTCAGTTTATTCTGAAATGTGACAATGGCCACTTTTAGCTAGATGACAATAATAAAGATTCTACATCATGTCATGGCGACCAACGGCCAACGCACGCATCCCGCCGTGACATGATGGGGAATCCAGTTTAAACCCGTCCGCGCTGATCATCTTAGATACCGATTAATCGGCATATTGATAGTCAAATCATCGATTAACATTGGTGGAGCCGCCACAATAAAATCTGTCGCGATCTGTCAACTCATTACTTTCCTTACTGCTGCAGTTCCGAATTATGTGTTCATAGATATGTTCACTGGCCTTATTTGTGTGTTTGTCTTTTTTTTTCAGGTCAAAATGAATCGATTGTACTTTTGTTGCTCAATCATGCCTTACTGGCTGAAGGAATTCGAATGAAACTTGGAGGTTGAATAGTTCATGTCCTGGATTTAATGGGGCAGGGAAGGAAGGCTCACATTCGTCTACTAATGTACTTAGGATTGGAAGGACACCTTAAATGCTATTCTCGCTTGTACATTAAACTTTTCACTTTGTTTCCTTTCTAATGCATAAAAGCTCAATGTCATTCAAAGTATTATCCGTTGCAAAGTGGTTGCAAATGATGAGCGGATCGAAATTTCAATAAGTGACGTCACTGGATGTCATTTTCTGCCGTTCACAACACAATGAAGTATATTCGTTTAATATAATAACATTTCTATGAATTTAACAATAAGATTCTAATAAAATTAAGATAAAATAAGGTATTTTATGCGTTATGTGACAAGGTTCTTTCAGCTTAGCATTTGCAACGGATAGTATCTAACCGTAATCACATCAAATCTCAACTGACTACTTTTTTCATTGTCATATTTTGAAAAAGCATCTCTACGGGCCGACATAGTGGGCGCGACTGGCGGACTGTATTATGTTCTTTGCTTATGCTTAATAATCAGGCGGTGGCAAGCAAGCATGTAATAAAAGGTAAATTTTTCAAAATAATGGCTTGGTTGGTGGTAAGGTCACATGTCGACTTATCTATATAAAAAACCGGCTAAACGTCATAACTTGATAATTCAGTTACGAAAAATCAACCTTAATGTCCTTAATTTTAGATTTAAAATAGAATTATTATAAACAATATTTCTCTCTTTTCATTCTGATATAATCTGAATGAATAAGGAAATGCAGTATAGTGTTGAGCAGAACTTTTTTCTTGTGTATGTCCATTAATGCTCTTGATAGTACATAACAATCATACTTGCTAGCAAAGAAAGTATAGACTATAGTACAAATCCCATTATTCATCAAGAGATTTTGGATTTTTTAATACTGAATTTATTTATTACGCCATTTCTTGTTACCAGAGCTATACAGATTGACCTTGAGCAGTTCATGCAAACAAAGTAGTTCAAAATGGCACATTAGTACTAATTTTGTCATTCAAATTGAGCACCGTGACGACCAGCATTGTGTTATCACAACTATTACACACGTCACGTAAACTTGTGGCCTTCTGAGAAAACTATCAATAAAATATACAGACTTCAATCAAACATTGTTGACTGAAAAACAAGAAATGATTAAATATCTAGGTATAAAAACTATTTATACATGCCTCCCTGCAGAATAATTCCCCACCAATATGTATAAAAATATATAATGATCTACCAAGAATATTCAAGGATTTGCCAATTAATAAAGCAATTGCTTTTATTCAATAACATAATATCACGTTGTGTGTGAGTTATAAAAAAAAATCTAACTTCATTAACTATTTGTGGTAGGTACTTTTATAATTATAATTGTTATTATATTATGTATTGTGATATAGGATAAAATATTGGTAGGCCTTAATAGACAACCTCATACCTTTTTTGGTTAAGTGTTAATTTGTAATTAATTCCGACGCGGTTACTTTTTTGGTGGGGCGAATCAAACCATGTCAACAATAGAAAAAACGCGGACTTTCCGAAAATATATAAATAAATATATTACTAGGTGGGAACCTCTAAGATACCGATTAATCGGCATATTGTTGATATGATACTATAACGGATATAAAAGTTGGGGAATCATCAAAACCCTGATGATGGCTCCATGATGAAAAAAATAGAATAGAATAACATAATAGAAGCCTTTTCTAGAAGTTTATATAAAACTTTTTTTAAAAACATGGACAGGAAGACTTATTGATAATATTGACTTGACTTTTTATTTCCTCACACTATTGTTTAATACTTTTATAATAACAGATATGCTATTATACCTTCCAATGACAGCATAACAACCAATTAAAAATGAATTACTATAAAAAACACAACTTACAACTAAAAGTAAAATTAATATACATAATGCTGTTTTAGTTCCATCACTTACTTATGGAAGCGAGACTTGGGTATGGAATAATAAGCATGAAAGTAAGATGCTGTGGAAATACGGTCTTTACAAGGAACAATATCATAAAAAAGAATGCGGAGTGAAAGATGATGTTGTGACTAAAATGAAGAAAAGTAGTTTATGCTGGTTTGGACATGTTGAAAGAATGAAGGATGGAAGATTGACTAAAAAGGTTTATATATGGTAAAAGTGAAAGGAAATGCTCGCAGAGGAGACCTACCTGTTCCTTTGATTGAACATACACAATCCCCGAGCATGTATGAAAGGTATGATGAATATAAAAGAAGGGTAAGGGTATGTCAGGATCGTAACAAATGGCATTAGATTGTCTGTATGAAAAATTAAGCTATTTTAAGAAGCTTATTATAATATTTTTTTTAAATACTTTTTTTAAATTTAAATGATGTCACTAAACTTTAATTTTTTTTTATAAAAAGCTACTCTATATAAAACAAACATAAGTATTGAATTTATTTTTTATATGTAAAGATAACTCACCCAAAAATGATGTACAGCCTTCTTGTGTCGATCCTCAGTGGTCCTAACAAAATCTGTATACCCCACATTAAGGTCCCGGAACAGCATCTTATATTCATCAGCTAATCTCTGACAGTATTCTGGCAATGTGACATTGGAGTTGGATGCGGCTTGCTGAATTTTGATTCCGTGCTCATCTGTACCAGTTGTTAGGATGACTTGGGTTTCGTTTCCATTTGTTAGTTGCTCATATCTTTGTATTGTGTCTGCTACAACGGCTGTGTATACATGGCCAATGTGTGGTGCTGTAAAAAAAAAGATTTACACACATCTTCATTGCTAATATACAAGTTAGGTGTGGCCAAAAAAACCAGTAACCTAGTGTCCACATTTTGCCACATTTTTAAACAGAAAAGATGGCAATGATTACTATAACTTTTAGCATTTGTTTTTGGCTAGGCTTTCCAATATTAATACTGTTATTAACGAATTTGGGCAAAGTGTGAATATAGAGAGATCCAGGGAATTCAGCTTGAACCTTCCAAATGGTTTTTAGTTTCTTGAGATATATAAATGCTATTTGCCATCTGTACTATGGAGTATTAAGAAGGTGATTGAGAAGATAAGGGGGCCATAAAGTAATTAGAAAACACTTTAATTGGAAAGTTCTTTTCCTGTTTTAAATGCCTTCCGATTTTTTTGTAATATCTATATTATGTAGAAATGTAGCATCATATAAATGTAATATATATTCAATTTTTAAATGGAAAATTACATTAATTAATAAGGTTAATTAAAAAGACATAAAATGGTAATAAAATCTATATTTAGTATGATAATGATATAAATTTACCAAATTAACAATGTAAAAAATTTTACACTGGGGTAGACAGAAACCAGACTTTAATCTTGAAATGTTGTTATAAGTAGGTGCTAATAGTATACATGTATTTACCAATTTCTAAGATAAGGTTAGGTAAACAAAGTTATTCTTAGTTATTATAAGTAATTACCTGCGTTCACATAAAATATTGGGGTCGAAACGTAAAACGGTCTTTTTGAACTCACTGCAGATAACAAGCGCTTGGTCAAACGCATATTTACAAATTTTATTTAGCACAATGATTATCTATAATAATATAAATATTATAGGTTATATTTACTTATCAAATAAATAATAAATCTGTTTTAATTTTTACATTAAATATAAAACAGCACTCTAATTATTAATTAATTATAGAAACGCAAAATATATATTTTTATTTAATAATTTTAAAAACTCGCACCAAAACGCACTATGAGCTGAAAAATTCGAATTTTTTTTTTTTTTTTTTTATTGATTGGCAATTGTACTAAGATAAGTACATTTCTGCCAGTGTCACGTCGTTATTCAGGAATGCACGCACGATTGCACGCACGCACAGAACAAGTAAAATTGAAATTGAATGATTGTTGAATTGAACGAACGAAATGAAATTGTGAATGATTTTTTTTAATTCATCCCTTTCTGGGATAGGCAAAAGAAAAATCCATGCAGCCTCGTCTTCAGTATTTCATATCCAGGTAAAAATTAATCTCTTTATGTAAATTCTTCATGTTAAAAGAATAAGATTATGTCTTCAGTTTTGTAGTATTCTATCCGTTTTATTTTTCTTCAATAGGAATCAATCCTCCAAGATTTGATCAATTTAATCAAATAAAGTCCTTAGTCCATGTTTCCGGAATTCCGGTGTATCACAAGTTCATATTTATAAAAGGTACTCTTTGACTCTAGTCGAAAGACTATAGTAATAATATTTTTACACGTATTTACAATTTTATCCTTATTATTATTAATCAAATTTCCTTTACAGTATTTACAATAAATTTATACAAACTAATATTTTAAGGATTTTTAAGTAACTCCTCCAAGGCGCGCGGTACCTATGGCCATAAATTTCGAAATTGTGAATGAAATCAAAGAAAAATCAAGCTGAACGAATGACTGAATGAAAACCTATATATATCCATAGACTAGAGTAACTTAACTTGTCTCTATCAATCTGTGCTATCAATCATCACTTTTATTGCGATGTGGCCAGAGACCTTGGTAACAGTGTCCACATTTAGAGATTATGAGCTCAGTATATGTTGTGAAATGGTTTTTGTAGTTATTTACTGCAGAACCATTGTTATAAAAAATATTTCAATTTCAATGTAAATACTTAGTCAAGTAAAAACATTATTTAAGCCCTAGCATACAAACTATGTAATACTAAGATGGCCAACCGTTCCTCTTCATACAAAATCGACATAAAAAAATAATGGAGCGTTCGGTCGTTTAGAAGATTACTTATTCACTAGGGCAGCTCAAGAATTTGTGGATATGATGGTCAAGTCCGACATTGATCAAGTAGAATTTCAAATAATATATTACATCGATGATATAATTCTTGGTCCGGAACAAATTGTTTTTGAAGCGAAAACTTCTTTAGGCACGTTTTTCGACATTTAGTAGGGGAAAATCTTATGGATTCGCGTGCTATGGTATCTTAGAACCACAGACCAAGTTAAAGCTATCCGCTGAACTAGACAGGGGTGTACCCTACTATCAATGACAGATACATTTATATGAAATGCTTGCTCATATAAATTGTTATAACATATAAATTAAAATAAAAACCGCTGTTATACAGCCTATGCCTTTTTTCATGTCTGTCCTTATATTACAAGATCATACAACAATTCGCACATAATAATTAGACTTACAAACGAATGTTCGACAACCTACGCATGAAAACACGCAGTAAGGAACTAATTTTTTTCTTGACTTAATTCACTTATAATGCTGTTCAGCAAACCTTAGTGAAACCACCCATGTAATAGTGGAAACCGCAACAAAATCAGTTCAGTAAGTTTTGCGTGAAAGGTCACAGACATGCAGACAGACGCGACGCGCGGGGACTTTGTTTATAATACATATAATAACTAAGTTTAAAACAAGTTAAAATTTTAAAGAAGTTTATTGAGTAATACACACAATACAATACTAGGTATTAATATACATTCAAATAAAATTAATAAAACCTTAACAATAATAGTAATCTTGGAATAATAAGTCCTAAGATAGAAAAAATGGAAAATTACTAACAATGCATCAAGTATGGGTGTGCTCCCTACTCGGAGCCGGGAGCTCAATCTCGCTTTACTTATGTTTGTTTACATGTAATCTCAGACATTACAGAATCAATCATTTCATCACTGCTCCTATAGAAACAAGGATAGTATAAGCGGTTATGGGCAACAGCTAGTTTAATTTTAAAATATTGTAAATGTCGCTTCATCTAGCCAGATTTCTAATAGCTATAAGTAACACTAAGCTAAATTAAACAGCTCCTAAAAGAAGCATAGCGACATCTTCCCTCGGAGACCGCGCGGATAACTGCATCGTGATACCGCCAGCGGTCGACGCTAGCCGAGCTCGCACCAGCACCGGGACCCCGCCGCGCCACAGACCACCTCCCTTGATATCTTTTACTGTTTCCCCGCCAATAGCCGTCAACGGCAGCCCTAAATGCAAGCACACAGCCTTCGCCGCTTCCCCCACATCCGTCTGAGTAAGCACAAAGGTATCGCACGCTTCAGGCGAAGTGGAGGCACGGTCCCAATTCCCATCCCAATCCTCCGAAGCCGGTCGGGTCCGGAGCTGCTCCGCGCACCCTATCTCGACCTCCTCGAGGGGATAGCTGTCGGAATACCCTTCGCTCGACTCCGGCAGTCCTGTGATTGGATCGCAATCGCGCACGCTGAATTCGAGGGTCGCACCGAAGGCCGCGAGACTGTCGATCGGACTCTCGGGGAACTCTAGTAGCGCGAACACGCTCTGCGGACGGTCGTACGGCAGCCTCTCGCAGCCCTGCTCTTGTAGAAGACGGTAGCCGGGCGGCACGTCCAATTTCACGCGAACCCCTTCCAACAACTGATCCGGCAAAGTGTTCACGCATTCGAACTGCAGCACCAGGTTGCGACCGTACACGTGCTTGATGCAGCGCACTCTGTACTCCGTTTCCGGTTCCGTGAGCTCGACCGGCTCGGCGGTCTTGAACGGCGGTCCCAGTCTGGCGGTGCAGGCCACTTGTGCTAACTGTTCGACATACTTCTCCTCGCGGGAGACGTGCGGCGCGCGGCGAGGCTCCATCTCCACGACCGCGTTCTCGGGCTCCACGGGCTCCTCAACGGCGGGCACGGCGCTCACGTCGAACGGCTCGTCGGGCCGCGTCGCCAAGTGATCACGGAGCGCCCGCTCTAACAGTGCGGGGTTGGGGCGGGGCACGTTAATTATGTAGTCTTCAATCAGCTGCCGGTCCCCAGAGTCCAGCAGAGCGCTGTAGCACAGAGCTCGGTCACGGACCTCATCGTCATCATCCAACTGGCAGCGAGCTAGCAACACTTGCACGTTGGGGAGGAGGTCCGGACGTTGAGCTCCGAACTGAGCGACGGCAGCCACAGCTGCGGCCCGCACCGGTCCAGACTCCAGAATGACGCGGTTGTATATAAACCGAATGTATCTCGCGGGCTGTCTCGACTTGGGCCCTTCCCTTCCGAGCAGATGCAGGATGCGCACTGCCAGCGCTGTATGCTCGCAGTCCTCTATAAATTCACACAGATGCGCCAGCCCAGTTTCCTTAGCGTCGGGATTTTCTTCGACAAGCGCGATAATAGCGTCGGCAATCGCCGCCTTGTACTCAAGCCCGCCTTCGTCCCGAAGCATTCCGGCAAGGAACGCCGCCAGAGACTGATGTTTCCGCGGGAACTTGGAGCATAATCTGCGGATGGCGCGCACAATCACTATCTTGAACTCGTCGGAGATCTCGGACACGAAGCTGGAGATCTGCTTCATCAGACGGTCGACTGAGCTCTCGGCTCCAGTAGCAAGCAAAGTCGTAACGGCGAGCGTGGCGACTGAGCGATTGCTGTCAGATATCAAGTTCTCTAAATCTACAGCACAGGCAGCCACAGCTGTCGGATGTTTCGCTGTCAAACGGGCCAGGGTTCTAGCACCAGCCAATCTTAGAGAAGCTTTAGCCGAGCCACAGAACAACTGCAATACTGAAACAGCAGGGGCCAGATCTCTAGTTGTCTTTCTTAAATTTACAATGGCATGTGCAGCTTCATATATAACCATTTCCGATTTATGTCTGAGACAACACTCTATGAACTGTATGTATGGCTGTGACGCTTCAGATTCGTCATCTTCCACCAGTTGAGCAGCAAGACGAATAAGGAGACAGAGGGCAAATGGTGACTTCAGTGGTGATCTTGCAAATCTTGTGACTAGTTTGGCTGTGGCTAATTTGTCATTTTTCCTGGCACCAGCCACTACACCCAAGGCATGGTAGGACACCATGGCATTATCAGAAGTAATGGCTTCCTGGAAACAATAAATATAAATATTTAGTAAATTTTCTAATTAATGAATGCCTCCAAGCTCAATAAAATTTAGGATCATGTGACAAATCTTCAAATTTGATGGAATATTTGACAATCTATGGTTTAGTTTAACAAAGTGGTATATATGGACCTCTAAGTTGATTTCCACTTACTGGGAGGTCCATGTCAGAGACAAAACGTTTGGAGGTACACAAAATATCACTATTTAGCAGGCAGGGCCTGCCCCTGGTTTAGGGAAAAAAATCAGCAGAGGTCTATCAAGCAGTTTAGAATCCTCTGCTTAAATTAATAAGATTCTAACTAGAATTTTTTATTCATTTATCTTCTAATATAATTCTAATATCTTTATAAGATGTATTTGTTTGTATATTGTATTAATTACCCCATTAATTTCAGGAATTAGTGAAATGATTCTAAAAATTATTTCACTATTCCAGACTGAGAATCATAGGCTAAATTTCATTTCTATTTACATTTCCATGGGCAAAGCAGGGTGCAGAAAGCTAGTTAATTAATAAAGGTCAATATTATATTGATGTTAATAGAACAAGCATCAAAATAATGCTAATGATCACTTCCTATAGTGTATAGTAATATACATACTTTTATTTGGGTTTATCTCAAATTTAAATGTTTACATTCATATTAGTAAGGTAGATTCCTTATACTACGTAGGGATCTACTAAGAATGGATTGTTTGAGATTCAACTTCTCAGGGAGTAAACTGAGGTCTAAAACTTTGTATAGGGGTAAAAAATGCTCTAGCTATAACATTAGCGCAGAAAATGTTAGAAGGAATTTCAAATGTTCTTTATTTAAGATGTAGAAAAGGGGGTCAAAAAGCGTGTATAGCAAATAAAATACTGCATGATATGTTTTTCATCACTGTTATCAAACATAATATTTCTCATTCATGGATTCATAATCTCAGATTAACCAACAACAAAATTAGTACCTGAGCTTCATTTGCCCAACGGCGAACCAATTCTGGAGCAGTTGAAGACAGATGTAAAGCTGACACCAAAGCAGCAGAGCTAACTGCTGGGTTTTTGTCCACAATAGCTTGTTTCATATAGCGCTCAATAGCTTGCAGCATAGTACTGTCAGTTATACTGCATAGAGCTCGGATAGCAGCCGCTCTATACAGGTCCTCTTTGCCAGTCATATCTTTAGTAAGAGAGGATGTCACAATGATTACATCTTGAGCTAAAGAACTCAACTCCTTTATGCAAAGGTATACCATTCTCCGTAAAACTACATCCTTAGATTGGAATAGTTTAGTTGTAGCGAAAAACGCATCAGTAGCTTCTTGTGTTGTTAGTTTCTCCCCTTGGTTGAGTAAATACAAGATTTTTGTCAGAATATGTGTACATTTTCTATGGTTGACAGGGGTCTCGTTGAAGTACCGTGTCTCTTGTAGTACGGTGGTTTTGTCAAGGTTTTGAAATAGGTTTCCTCCGCCATCTTCTTCTTCTTTTTTGTCACGTTTAAATGAGCTCATGGCTACAGTTTTTGGTTTAAAATGAAAAATCGGCGGAATGGAGTACAGCGTTAACACGTCACACGTCTACAAAATGTCAAAATTGACAACAACACAGGCAAAAAACAACACATACACTGTGACAATGTTAAAAAAATAAAAAGTCGTCAAATATGGAGACGCTGGGTACAAATTCATTGTTCTTCTGTTGTAAAATATCTATCATCTCGCCTTTCGCCCATGAGGAGTAGGCAGAGACAATCGAATGCCATGCCACTTGCTACGGTCTATATTTTGCAAATTTTGTGTATATATTACTTGGCAGTAAATTGAAATTCCTTTTGCGACATATATTATGACGTAAATTATTAAATATAAGTCGGCCAAAATGCAATGCAAGTAAATTATAGCAATTTTGGTCATAATATGGATATATTAAATGAAGTCGAGTAATATTAAATCGATCTGTCTTGCTTTGTGAAAAAAAAGTGAAAAAAAAAGGTCGAAGTTGTCGGTGTCGAGCTTTTACTTGCTCTGTGGTGTCGAGTGTTGTGGTTTTTGTTGTGATTGTGATAAAATCTGTAAATTATTGCTTTTACAGTGTTTTTCAATTATTTAACATATCCAAAAATGGCACAAACAAAAATTGTTTTAATGGCTTGTGGTAGTTTTAGTCCACCAACGTATATGCATCTTCGTATGTTTGGTAAGTAAAACAATAATAATTGAGTTTTTTTATTTTAACATAATCTTATAATGTCGTAATTTAACTCATTATTTACTTGAAAAAAAAAGCAAAACCATAAAAACAAATTATGGTAATAAATGAAGAAAATACCTATGATTTTATATAATTATTAAATTAATTTTATTTAGTTTTAAAAATGCAACAGTACCTACCTACCTACTTACATATAAATTTAATCTAATAAAACCTTAATAACAAAAAAGAATAGGTAATGGAGGAATCAAAGGTAGAATACATACCTTCTCCAGCTATGAAGAAAGTCCAACTGTGCCAAGAACACTCGCTGCATTACCCCAAGCTTATGCGGCAAATGAAAAAAATCTTAGCTCGGTGACCACCAGACTTTTCAATAAAAAGTTTACCAATTTTATTAGCAAACTTCTTAGATTTTTTTTATATTTGCAGAAATAGCTCGGGACTACATAAATACATTAGGAATTGGTACAGTAGTTGGAGGTGTGGCCTCCCCAGTACACGATGCATATGGGAAGAAGGACTTGGTGCATTCAGAACATAGGTATTTTTATAATTTTTAAGTAAAATTACTTTATAAATGAAGACTATAAACATTATTTTAGACACCAGTAACAGTGTCCACATTTAGAGAGTTGGGCATATTAAACAAAGTCTGTTGCTGCACTTCTTTAACAAATACCTATGTAATTATGCCTTCCAAAGCAGGATAAGTAGATTAAAGAACATATTCTTAAACAAAATTGTGGCTTAGCACTTTTGGTAAGAGTGAGATTTTCAGCATGGACCACAAAAAGGCGCTTCATAGGCATTACACACAGGCATTGGTCACTCATTGCTGATGTGCCCCTGACGACATTCAGTAGCAAGCTATGTCATCTTCTTTGTAGTCAATGTCATAGAAAGATCCTGGAGATTATACGTCATGTCATGGCGACCAACGCACGCGTTCCGTCGTGGCATGAATCCGGTTTAATCCCATCCGCACTGTGATAGTTGTGATTAGTCTGTGATTAAGAAGACATATCACAGTTGGTGGGAACATCTTAGCTACCGATTAATTGGCATATTGATACTATAACGTCTATAATACTTTACATTGGCGGAATCATCATAACCCTGATAAAGCCATAACACAAAAAGTAGAATAGAATAATCCTGTAAATGACCCCTTGGGTTTGGATTGCAAACAGACTCATGAAAAATTTACATAATAAAAGTTGTTTGTCATGCTGACAATCTCTGGACCATATAATTATCTGTGCATGATTAGGTATTATTTAGTTATCTTGTAAGGTATAAATACCTATTCAGACTTTGGAGAATATACTGGCAATATTTGTTTTACTGGCAGGTAATGTTTTAGACAGAGATTCAAATATATAAGTAAGATATTAGAATCTCTGAAGGGTAAACAGAGCTCAATCTGGCACTCTGCTGCTATGTTACATAGATTACTAGCTTTCCATGGAAAAATATTGAAAGTGTTATAAAAAATTATTACAATTTTTGGAATAATAATTGCCTTATAAAAAAAAGTACCGACTTAAAATATTATGAACTGACAAGTGTGCTTTCCGAAAGCAAATGCACAAGTCAATATAAAAATAAAACCCGAATTGCATTGTCGACGCGATTTACCTCAAAAATTTCAGGGTTCAAGCTATCCTCATACCAAATTTCATTTCGTTCCTGTGTAGCACTGTCAAAACGTGGAACGAACTTCCGGCGTCGGCCTTTCCTCCTTTCTACAACCTGGGGTCCTTCAAGCAAAGCGTGAAAAGCATCTCTACGGGCCGGCATAGTAGGCGCGACTGGTGGACTGTATTATGCTCTGCCAGTCGCGCGCATTCATAGACCAGCCACCTATGCCTAATAATCAGGCGGCGGCAAAGTCACACGTCGTTTTTTCTATAAAAAAAATCACACTTAGAGGATTTTCCATCTAAATATACCTTAACAGAACTAGCCACTTGTTAGGTATAGTCTAACAAATACCGTCTGCTAAAAGAAGGAGACTTGATCTTCTGCTGGGTACTCTGGGTTTGTAACACGGTTTCGGGAGCTGTAAGGCAACCCATGAAGAAAGAATAAAAAAAAATGATCGAAGTTGGGAGCAAGAGCATAAGTTCATAATAATATTAAATAATGTAATCACTTTATTTGTTCCTCTTATTGTATTCACTAAGTTCCTGCAAATATTACCTGCTATTGTAAATATTTACATTCATACATAACAAGATAAGATAAGGACAGGTTGGGGGCCATCCATAAATTACGTCACAGGTTTAGGGGGGGGGGGGGTCCAACTATTCCACACCTGTATTAGGCTTCACCATGTTAATTGATGATTTCATATAGTCAAGTATTATATATGCCGATTAATCGGTATTTAAGATGATCCCAAGACTGTGATGTGTCTTATTAATCACAGACTAATCACAACTATCACAGCGTGGGCGGGATTGATGATGTAGAATCTCATGATCAAAATCCATTCCGCCTATTTATTCAAGGCAATGGCACGTCAAGCCGATGTGGTAATCTGGGCCTTTGAGTGGTACAGAGTCCCCTGGTAGCGGCCAAAGTGACCCCAAATGGACAGGTTCGGCGATATGGGGGAGGGGCAAAATCGAAATTTTTTTGAAAAGGCAACCGGATAAAAATGCGGTAGCATTAAAGGAAATACCCTAATTATATATTTATTTTTTTTGCCAGCCGAAACACGCGGGCCGTTCTTGCACTAGCGAGTACAAAAAAAAAAAAAAAAAAGTGAAAAGGCAACCGCTTCAAAATTAGTGAGCATACTTATTGACACCACCAATCGTTGGGAAAAAATTGCCATCCGATCCTGATGGGCAGTTTCGGAGAAACAACCCCTCAAAGTCGCCGAAAAACACTTTTTTTCGATTGTTTCAACAATAATTAAAAAAATAATAATAAAATTTGTTCAAATCGGATGGCATTCAAAATTTATACTGTCCTAAGTACAAATAATGGTGTGTATCAATGCCATCCGATTTCGATTAAATTAACCCCTATTTAGCCACCCCCCAAACCTCATGAAAATACCAAAATACAGTGCAAAAAATTGTTGAAAATCCTTTTCAATTAATATTTAACAACTGCTTGGACTTTTAAAAGGTCTGTGTATGCTCATTATCTATTACAATACCCCCTCCCGCCCCAACAACCCCTCCATCAACCCTTAGGACAATGTGGGCAACAAGGGTCGGCGTACTCCTTTGTATGTATTTCTGTTCCTTGATCTCGGGAATCACGAAAAACTTAAGAAAAGATGATATTGTTGTATAGTAAGCAAAATAAAATCGAATCCATTGTCTATGCCAGTCAATGCCAGTGTTGTCGTTTGAAAAAGTCGTGACATTTCTTTGGTTGGTTCAATTCTTTGGTTGGTTTCGCGATTTAAAGCCGATTTACACAATACGAACTTATCCCCAAACCTGTGCACAATAGATTCTACGCGGGCGGTAGTTTTTATAAAATGTTATGTGTTTCACAACAGTCTCCTATGTAGCGTGTCTATGACACAAAGACCTCCTCCAGCGCTTTCCTTCTCTCTGTCTCCTGCCAGCCTTGCCCACAGCAGACCAGAAATTTTCTTTAAGGAGACACCTCATGATTTTTGTCCCATACAAATAAGATGTTTCGTTTTTCCAGTTCTACGCGATAACTGTATGTGCTAGGCTTAAAATTAAAATTGTTTTTCAAAGTTAAATCTATTTTAAAGTCTCTCATGGAAAGATCAGTTACACCTAAGTTTTATAAAGCCTTGAAAATCCTCAATTTCACGCGTATTTCAGCCAATTTTGCGACTCGTGTTCTCTTAACATATTTACTAATTTACAATTTTCTCGACATTAAAAAATAGATAATTTCACATACTTTAAGACCACTAGTGTAACTTTGATAATTCTAATAGTATTTGTAAAAACATAGACAAGCCGAAGTCCTTTTCGTGTTTTTTGAAATACCGATTTTGTTGAGAAATCGTACTTTATCATGTTTCTGGTTCGTGAATATTGGTCTATCTTATCTTATTCTTGGTTACCTGATCGATTTTAATGGTAGTCCTTCTCGCTTACATCTTTCTAAAGAGATATGGACATTATAAGCCGCGCGTAAATCTGAGTTCGTTGCGCTGTGATGCGTCGCCTTAAGTCATCCGAGCATATTGGTGTTGGCTCTCTGAGCATGTGCCAGTCCACCTCCATTTCAATGTTTTGATCTTTGTTTCAACATCCTCACAATCTATCTCTTTCAGAATATCAATGTTGAAGCTGGCGTTGAAGTCGTCCGGCTGGGTCAAAGTGTCGGAGTGGGAAACACAACAGGCTGGCTGGACGAGGACCAGGGTTTCCTTGCAGTATCATCAGGTTTGGTTATAACTTTGGTTGTTAGTTATTCAATCACATCATTGTGACATGACGTCTACCCAGGTATCTTTGTTGCTAACGAAAAGTAATAGTCACTGGGATTGGCGTACTAAACTGTTGAAAACAGCGAGCAGGCGACTACTGATTTGACTTTTGTCTCGCTCTGTTTTTGTTAGTAACCGAGATACGTAATGCGGAGGCTGCTCGAGGTGGGGGTTTAAATTAGACCCCGAGGGGTAGTTCTGGTGTAGTTGTATCTACCTGGAGCCAAGAACGCCACCTCAGCGTCACGCGAGTCCTATGGCTCGCGAGAAAATCAGCTCAACTCAGTTGATTGGCCTAGACTTATTTTATTTCATTAATTAGACCCTAGCTAGACTATTATTATTTGACTATGCAAGACCCTGCATTAGACGATTTGTTTGGATTGCCAATTTGCCATACCATTTTAAAATTTAGACACTCGTTAGTGTGGCATCCAAGTTCTAAAAAACCAGCCAAGTGCGAATCGGACTTGCGCACGAAGGGTCTTATCTATAAAAACGGCAATAAAATCACGTTTGTCGTATGGGAGCACCCTTAAATATTTATTTTATTCTGTTTTTTAGTATTCGTTGTTATAGCGGCAACAGAAATACATCATCTGTGAAAATTTCAACTGTCTAACTATCACGGTTCATGAGATACAGCCTGGTGACAGACGGACAGACGGACGGACAGCGGAGTCTTAGTAATATTGTTTCCGTTTTGGGTACGGGACCCTAAAAAAAAGAAACCCTATACAAAAGTAATGAAGGTAATTTTAATTCCAACAGGACACAATAAACTCCCATCTCAACGACATGAACTCGACAGAGCCGCCATCTTGGTTACCGGACGACGTACTGAATCTCAATAGTATGGACGAACCGGACAACTTGATGGAGAAACTGAACGGCAATATGAACCATGATTATTGTGCCAGTAGAGTGCAGGTCAAGTTGTTGTGCGGCGCTGATCTGTTGGAGTCGTTCGCTACTCCAGGCCTTTGGTCGGATGAGGATGTGAGTTTTTGAAATTAAGAGTTATGTGATGGATATGAAAGAGAAAACGGGGCAAACTTTTACCACCCATATTTCCTATTCAATAAAACCCATTGAAAAAATAACAGCTATTTCACTTCGATATATTGAATAAGTATCTATATGCTAAATTACAGTGACACAGGTGGATTGTTTACAGAGAAATTGGGAATAGTTTATCCCCATACAAATTATGGATATAGGACTATTTAATGTTCACGGTGGTCGAGTGGGTAAAATGTCGACTCACAACTGAGAAGTCGCGGGTTCGATCCCCACATCCGACTATGTACCAATAGGTTTTTTATAATAAAAAAATCTATGTACATTATCCGACAAACCGTACAAAGAGGCTCATCCATCTACATACCTCCATAGAGCTGGCCACTCGTTAGGTATAGCCTCAAAAATCTTCGGCTAAGTGAGGAAGTCTTTGTCTTCCGCTGGGTACCCTGGGGTCGGCAACGGTTCCCGGGAGCTGTAAGGCAACCCGAGAAGATTTTTTTTAACACATTTGTTTGTATTTTTCAGCTGGAGAACATTGTCGGTCGGCACGGCTTGGTCGTGATATCGCGGAGTGGGAATGATCCTGGCAAGTTTATATACGAGTCCGACATGCTCTACAGGCATAGGGTAAGGCATCTTTACGGTCAGCGCAGCCAAGGTGGTGCGGTTACCAGTGTCCACCTCCTCAGAAATTTACATTTTTAACCGAACTTCAAAAGGAGAACCTCTCAATTCGTCGGAATCTTTTATGTTTTTTTTATGTATTATAGTGTTGCCCAAATGCAAGACCAAGACGAGACTTAGCCAGTCTTGTTCTTGGTCTCGGTCTTGCAGCAAGAGTCTCGCAAGTCTTGCAATTATCTATTAGCCTATTGCTATTTATTAAACACGACACGTTAGTTTAGATCTTAGAACAACGCAACAGAGTAGTTACATTTTAAGCTTACATTGACATAGACATAGTAAAGTCCAACCAAATTAATAAAATTAACTTGACAATATTTTAAAGACATTGTAAAGTCAAGATAATATAGAATTAATAGAATGGAAGAGTTGTCACCACGTGTACAGAAACCGTGGTGTTCCTCAGGATTTCTGAGTCAGGAACGAGAGCGTATTGCATTGAATGAGCGAATCTATACATTGATGTAGGTACTCGACCTATTATTATGAACCTAATTTTTCGATTTTCGGTATTTGTTAATGCGTATTTCGCTAACCTTGCTAGAAAGAAATTTTATTTTGTGCTACATTTTATGACATGTCATTGTATTGGTAGGTACATATTTTGTTTATGTGTGATACTAGGGAACGTCCATCATCAATATCGGTATTGAAACCAAAATACCTAGCTACTCAATAACGCCCAAATCTCAGATTGACTTAACTGCGAGACGCAAGAGTCTTGCAGGGTCAGTCTTGTTCTTGCTCAAATCTTGCAGGATCAGTCTTGGTCTTGCTACAATGCGAAAATGCAAGAACAAGACCAAGACCGATTTTGGGCAACACTAATGTATTACTTGTCTTCCTTGACCGATTTGGTAATTGTTTTTGTTTGAAAGGGTATACTTCCCAGGTAGTCCCATGGTCATCAGGGCAGGTCTGACGATGGGATCCTGGTGAAATCGAGAACTCTTCAAATTTTATAGGCACACTTGAAACGATTTGAGTATTTTTTTATAGTGACTTGTGAATTTGCTTTCGGAAAGCACACTTTTCAGTGCATAACTTTTGAAGTCGGTAGGTCGAGTACGAGTTTTTCTAACTTTTACGCCGCGTTAACGTTAACAATTATTTGTATGGAGATTAAACAGCGCCACCTAGTGGCAGTAATCTGAAGTAAATTTGCGAGTATGAGTTTTTTTACGTGTCACTTACGTTGGCGTAATCGAACACAATCGAACGTGGTGACAGCGTTGTATGGGTTTTGCGAGTACGAGTTACTATTTTGACCATTTTGACAGTTCGAAAGTTAACGTTCTCGCAAACGCGGAAGTAAAGTTGTCACTGAGGGATTTTGCTGTGAGATTCGAAGTTTACGTACTAATTTATTATATTATTGTTGTTTTCATTCGTTTTATGTTATTAGTATTTTTGTTAGTTGTTAGTATTAGTAGTTGCGAAGTGTAAAACTAATCATAACAATGGCAGCAAGATTTTATTTTGCCTGGAGGATGTTTGCAGCAACAGCGAGAGCACGATATTATAATTATGGAATTCAGAAAAAGATACCGCCTTACGAAAAGGATATTCGTTTCGTATTCTTGTGCGCAGAGTTGAGTTCCTCTTAGCGAGTTCCTTAGAAGAAAAGGTAGGTATAATCTACACATTACATTTTTTGTACTAAATCTGAAAGACCTATTCTACCCTTCAAAAAGTGGCTTTAAGTAGGGGTGATGGAATGCACAATTATATCTAGAATATCCAGAGGTAAGTACCAGTGCATTATGCTGCTCCGGACACTCCAGAAGCATATTACAACAAAAAACACATAGCAGCCAGAGTTATTATAGAGAACACATTTGGGAGGCTGAAGAACCGCTGGCATTGTTTGAATAAAGACAGGGTTCTTCATTACCAACCAACAAAATGTGCCAAAATCATACAAGCCTGTTGTAGATATAGGTCTTAATTTTGGCATTATAGACCTAGAGGAAGATATAGGTAGGTTATGATCTACACAGCACCAATTTTGGATAGAAATAAATGAACTTGAAATGTAAAGAGCGAGAAGATCCATATTAAATTTAATTTGAACATATAGGTACCTAAAATATTAATGGAAGATTTAATTAATCTATTTTATTTCTAGAGTTGAGACCTATTGAAGAACAAGAAGGGAGGGAAGAAGTAGATAGAGAAGAACATACCACAGATTTGATAAGAGGACGAATTATAAGAGACCAAGTAATTAGAAGATTGCAGGAATAAAAGACAATAATTAAATGTGTATTTTAATTTTAATCATAGCATAACCTATCCTAAATTAAATTCTTACCTACTATCTTATTAAACCTATTTCTAAGTAACTACTTATTGGCTAACTTATCTAAGACTTGAATTACTTTTGCTGCCTATGCCGCCCACTCCCTATGCTGCATGTTTTGGTCTTCTCTCTCCAGCTGCCTTTGATGCATGTTATCCCTATGCTGTTCCATTTGGTCCCTGTGCTGCTGCATCAAAAAATTTCTCCACGCCTCATCGGAATGGAAAAAGTGATCTGCAGCCTGCTCCGTTTCAGCTGGCCTCAGACGCCTTCGAGGCGACCATTCATTTCGTCGTCAGGGATTATGACGAGGAGTGACTTCAGCATGCGTGGGTGAAACAGCATCTGAAAAATAATACCTCTAATTTATCAAAAGCAGACAACCGCCTGGGGAGTAGAGGCCTGGGGAGTAGAGTGGACGTAGTTGCTGAATAATTCTCATATCTCACTAAAATTACAGTCCCAATTAAAAAAAATTTTCACTGTTAAGTATATTGTTCCCTAGCAATAGCACATAAAATGAAAAATGTGCACCACAGTTTGTATGTAGAACTAAGGATTATCTTCTTTTTTATTAATGGAGGTCCAACCAATATTATGGTATGATTTCGCTATCCAGTGATATATATGCAACATTCTACAGTAAATATGCAGATTAATCAGTAATAAAGATTATCGCGCAGACTATAATATAATTAATACAAATATTGTAGCATGATTATATAAAAATATATACCTGTGGAGGTCCTGCCTCTTCGACATGCAGCCCAGTTGCTGCCAACCAGTTTTAGGACAGGCAATTCCCAGTCAGCCAGTCTGCTTTTTGTGTTTCCACTGCCGTCACTATTCAGCAGAGACACCAATTCCTCCCAACGCATGTGACTCGTCGCACGACCTCTTGACGTATTGGAGGTTTTGCTAAGGTCTCCATGTCTATAAATAATAAACGAAATCACAAAACATAATGTACATAGGTACTTGTTATTATTTAAAACTTTAGCACTCTTAATTACGTAGTATTTATACTTACTGTTGAACGTTATCATTAATTCTAATTGCGACGTGCTTGTCTTCATTTTTATTAAAAGAAAGTCGACAAATCTCAGAAACAAATATGTAAGTAAACAAACAAGTTTTGTTGTTGTTGACATTGACCGTGAGAAGATGTAACCCGGCTGGTTTTGGTAGATCGCATCTTCCGATAAGAGCAATATTAGATAGCATTCTTTTAAATTTGGTCGGCTTCCTTGACTGATTTACTCGCTCACGGTGAGTAAACGTTGACTGAAAAGTTAGAAGCATTTGTAACTCATACTCGCATGTTGTCGGTTCTCACCGTGAGTGTAGTTTACTCACTTTACGCGGTAGTAAAGTTACTCGATATGACATTTGCAACTCGTACTCGACCTACGGTACACTTTTTTTTATTATTTTATCTATACTAATATTATAAAGAGGTAAAGTTTGTATGTTTGTAAGTAAGGAAACTACTGAACCGATTCTAAAAATTATTTCACTAATAGAAAGCTACGATATCCCCGAGTGACATTGGCTATATTTTATATTGTTCGAAATATGGTAATGCCAGATGGAATAAAGCGTCAGAAAAAAATGTTGACTGGATGAACGAAAATCTTCTGGCTTCGTCGGCAATAAGGTTAGCGCAGACGGCGGACTATTGTCCGAAAGGGAATGTGAGACATTTTCATGTTGATTTAAAAAAAAATCGTCTGAACATTTTTTTTTTGGGAAGATAGTTCTGGTAAATCTGCCAATGTCCATATTGAAATCTGTTCATCCATTTGGCAGGTACCATGCCACAGACAGTACACAAAGAAAGCAGTACATCTTCACGGCCTCTATACCTTGCGGTGTGACCAGACACCAAACAGTGTCCAGTTTTTGCCAGTTGTCCATATTGAACAGAACAGGTGGCAAGCCTGTTGCTGCACGTAATATACCTAGATGCGTCACTTCTTTAATAGACGTAAATATCTATTATTTTTAGAAGAAGAGCACATATTGTTAAAGAAAGTTGGAACGCGTGCGTATTTGATCACGTGACCTCCCGGTTTCAAGACAACGCTCTACCAATTAGGCTATCGACTCCTTTGTTTGTGATTTCCTTGGCTGGCCATTGGTGCGGACCCGCCGTTTTTAGCCGTCGTAACCCCACAGCATTATTAAGATACACATTTTAACATTAAATATTGTACTAATTTCAGCGCAACATAACACTAGTCACGAATTATATACCGAACGAGGTTAGTTCGACGGTCATAAGGCGGCTTATGAAGAGAGGTGAGAGCGCCAAGTATCTGACGGAGGACGCGGTGCTGGGGTACATACGGCAACATCGGTTGTATGGAGCCAAGTCTGGCGACAACACGTGAGTTCTTTAATCAGTCTTTTTAAAGTATTGTAAGAAAAAAATGCCAAATAACCCATTTTCCCCTGGGTCCTGGACTCGCTATCACTTTTAATTAATTTAATTAATTGGTTGTAATTGAGACCAATCCCTAATCGCTATTCTTCGTTTATTCTAGGATTAATTTGTATTTTAAACATTGATATGTTTCTCTTTTATACTTTGCATTTAGTTATAAGTCTTGCTCGCTCTGAACTAACACTAAGATAAGTTTGTTTTCTCGTAACAGAGACAAAACGAACCATAACTAATCAAGATTTCTTATGTACACGCTTACAATACGGATCCAGTGAGTATAATATTACCGACATCCTCGCGTACCACGACAAAATATCACCGCAAGACGCTAACATGCTCTCCCCGGAAGAATCCAACATCAAAAACATACTGATCTCTATAAGAGACAAACCGTCCATAACGGACGAGACTGTAACAGTGAAACGGGCAAAGAAAACCAACTTTTTAATGCCCAGTTCGCACACGGACTCTGTGAGTCCAATATTTGACGTGAAACCCAAAATGGCGTATATTGAGAAGCCTCAAAACGTGCCGGGGAAAGCTATACAAGTCTTGGCTGGTGATAAGAATTTGAAAAGCGACAAGGTGAGTGTTAACGACACGTGCGCATCGTTAGAGAGCTATTTATGTAAAGACGACATAGATATGTATAGACGTAGAGTAAGCGCTGGGCATGTTGAATGTCCTAAAATTGATAGTGAAATTGTTAAAAAAAGATGTTCCGCGTCGACTATTAGAAAACTTAACAAGAAAGGTGTGGATACAATTAAAAAAAGTAAATCGGAAGTTACCAGGTTGTGTGAGAAAGTAAAAAATGTTAAACTTCGAGATAAAGAAGCGGCCAAGTGCTATAAGACGAGGAGTTGTAATGATATTGTTAGACTTGTCCTGACTAAACATGGTATTCATGTCATCAGTGATACTGAAGCTATAGTTTAAAATATGTTATTCTGAAGGATGAAAAAGGTTTATATGGCAGATGTGAAAGGAAAGAACGACCTAGGTATGTATTGAACTTATAAAAATATTGATCGAAGGCGATATTAAAAGTACACACAATCGCCGAGCATGTATGAAAGGTATGATGAATGTAAAAGAAGGGAAATAGGTATGTCAGGATCGTAGCAAATGGCATTCGATTCCCTGCCTACCCCTCTTGGGATAAAAGGCGATATGATAGATAGATAGATCGATTCTCACTATCAGTTTAAAATTTTTGAAAATGCAAAAATTATCAACTCTCTAGTTTAGTTACAAATATTGTTATAATAGAACATAGTCAATGTCCATCTGCCGTGTGAGCATGACCGTGTAGAAATAATCCTGCTTTGTAACTATGGGATTTTTAGACAGAGATTATACACCGTCATGCTCGCAAGGCTGGAATAATGTAGCTTTATAACAAAGAAATAATTTTTGAAATCAGTCCAGTGGGTTTTGAGTACAAATTGATTATAAAACCAGGTGGTGGCTTAAATTTGAAGAGTTTTCATACCATTACCACACCCATTTAAAGGGGTCAGCTGAGCCCGCTAGCTGTGTGACTGGATAGTGGGCTGAGTTGACCACTAAAAAAGTGAAAGATGTCAAGCTAAATGGGCTGTGAGCTGAGTTTCCCCTCGAATTCTAATTATTATGTAGTTAGATTGTATACAGTGCCGGAACAAAAAGGTTCGTCATTTTGTTAACATTATGAAAGAAATTAACCTCGAAAGGTGCGTCGGTGGCCGAGTGGTTAAGACGTCTAGTATTAACTAGATGGAGCACGGTTCGATCCCGGCCATGTACCAATGCGTTTTCTATAATTACAAACTTTTGTACGAAATCCAGAGGCTTTTCCATCTAAATATACCTCAACAGAACTGGCCACTCGTTAGTTATAGCCTCACAAATACCATCGGAAACTTGGTCTTCCGCTGGGTACCCTGGGACCGACACGTTTTCAGGAGCTGTAAAGCAACCCGTATATCAATATGTTGCCTTATAATGACCGACTTTTTCTTTCTGCACTGTACTATGTATTAAATTAATGTATATATATGTTGGTTTCGAAGTTATTACAAGTATATTACAAGTGGTTTGTTAATTAAAAAAACTGATATTTCATCCTTCACAAATACATTGTATAGTTGTAGCCATTGTAAAGGTTTGTAATAAATTGTAATTGAAAATTAGTGTAACGTTTTTATAAGAATTTTTAAATTATGAGAGAAGCGAAATGCTCAAAGTATGCCTATTATTGTTGTTAAAATTTATATTGGTGTTTTTTAAGATAATATTTTTTATCTAACATTGAAATTTGGAAATAAAAATGCTTGCTATATTGTAACAAAATATATTAAGAATGGAAAGATATAATCATAAAAAAATCATGTATTCTTCCTATGCATAATATTTCTGTGATAGTTATTGTATAGCCATGGCTATATGACTCCAAAGTCAGGTCGTTTTATGTAATTATCAAATTCATATAATTCGGTATGTAAAGTAAAAGCTAAGGTACGATTTTTATATTTTTATTTTAAAGATTAAGCTATTTTAAGAAAGTAATTTGAATATTTTTGATTTCTATATAGTAGTTTTTTTATAATAAATTATCAAAGTTTTGGCACTGATGACGTCATTTTGTCGGCTGAATACTTCAATACCTTTGATATGTTGGTACAGAAAGAAGAACATCTGTGTTCTTTGACTTTGACATTTAACAAACAATAGTGTTGCCTCTCTAAATCCTACAAAATCTACCAAAACCTACCACTTCTACATAAACAACAAACAAATACATATTTACGGCTTTTATACCGTAGTCTGCATAGTTGTTGTGATACAAAATATATACAAAGGTCAAAGAATATTCTACCATAAAAAATGCTTAAACATTCTTCCTAAATAATAAACTAGATTAGTTATAAAAACTACTGAAATAGTAGTATATCTAGTAACAGGGTAACATTGGTTGACAAGTTGACAAGTAAATATTTTGCTTTTATTTAGCCGATATAATGACGTCATTCATAGGTGAAATGTAGGTTAAGTTAATTATTTGATTTTGAAAAAATAAAGACAATCTCACGATTTTAAGAGTTATAAATTGAAAAATACGGATTATTAAACCAATACCTCGAAACGGTTTTGGATTCAGCATACCTTAACTTTTACTTTACCTACCGAATTACCTAAATAATACAGTAAAATAATTTGTAAGTCGTTATATAGGTACAGTAAAGAACACCCCGAGCAAAGCCGGGTTTGTATATCTAGTCATAAATAAAAGAGATTTTACGGTACCAAGTTCATATACAAGCTCCTTTCTTTATGTGGCTTAAGTATTTAAAGTATAAATAGAATATGGATACGTTAATACACGTGAAATTAACCCCCTAAAGCAGGGGTTCTTAACCTATTCATTATCATGGACCACTTGCAAAATTTAAACAATTTGACGGACCTCTTAACTTATGTGTGTGTAGGTAGATAAAGAAAACAAAACATTTTAAACATACACTTATTGCCACAGAATAAGATACGGCTCACTCAGGCCCGCCGCGTACGGGCGTGCAGGGCGTGCACCGCACAAGGGCGGCATTTTCAAGGGGGCGGCAAAAACAGATATCGAAATGAAAAATTTCATAATTTTATGTCTTATATATTTTTATCATGTCATAATAACGACATCATATATATTGGTCAGTTTATTGATGTGAAACAATAGCTAGGGTAAAACCAAGACGTCTCAAAATTCAGAAGAGGCTTGGTTTTGGTATACGCGCTGGGATAACGCGTTGGTATGAGGCAAGACCAAGCGTCTCACACTTCGGAGACGCTTGGTTTTGGCCTACGCGTCTGGTCGTGTATTTCTTAAATTATGGGGGGGGGGGGTGTAATCGCGTATTTGCACGCGGGCGCTAAAACAGTTAGCGGCGGGCCCGGGCTCACTATCACATTGGCACTATTCGAGACCGCGATGTTTTGCGAAATAGTGACTCTCAAGTAGCGATCAAGCGCAATATTTTAAATGTCTTCATGGACCCCAGGTTAAGAACCCCTGCCTTGTATTTGCTCCCTTGACCGTAACTGTACTTGATAATACTGTGCCAAAAATCCCCTAGTTTTAGATTTACATTATGTAATTTAAAAAAAAATCTTTAGTTTCTTTATAGAACTTTAAAATTAACTTAGATATAGTAATGTATGTTTGTAAGTAAAATTATACAGTATTAGTATCTATAAGTAATTAATTAATGGCCTCTTCATATAAGAAAAAATATATGTCTGACATTGTAATCTTTTGTACGCCTAGATTTACAGATACACGAGCAATATAGAAAAGCCACTTGCAAATTTGGCCAAATGGCGCTATTTTGTTTTTACATTGTTTAACACATTTAATTAAATTTGTTTTGTTTCCATTGGGTGTTTTTTAACCGTTATTAAATACACTTGAATGTTGCTTTTTACTTTAAAAAGCTATCTGGCGTGGTTTCGGAAATATTTCATGATAAGTTAGTGCCTTTTTTATATTGCTCGTTAGTGTAGTTATATTAATAATAAATCCATTTAACGGTTAGAGCTTTAAGTGTGAACGACAGAGACGGCGCTCTTCAGAGATTGAAAATTTGTAGAGCGTTGTCTCTGTCACTCGTACACGAAGCTCTAAGCACGATGTTTGTGTATTATTTTTGTCGGTTGCATTATTATGGGCCAGAAAAAACGGCCGCCATCTTGAAATTTATTTTGACATTGAGATTCATTCACTCTATGATTTTATTATGAAAAATTAGATTGTAAAATTATTTTGTACCCAAACATTATGTCCGTTTACTTCCCCAAGACCCCTATAATATTGAAACAACTAATTCCATCCAAATTATATCCATACACCCTTAATATAAAACGAAAGTTGTACAATGTTTTGTCTCCCCTCTATTCTCTGATTTTATCTATAAGGTGTAGAAAGACAACTGTTAGAATGAGAAAGAGATAATGTCCCATAGAGAGAAAGCAGGACAAAGTGTCGCGTCGCGGTTACAAGATGTTACTTTTTTCTTTTTCTAACAGTTATATTTTATACACCCGGTAGACAAAATCTACACAGAGTTAATTAGTATGGGGGTTAATGTTTGCATGTCCTAATGTATTTCTGTTTGTAGGGTGTGCGAGCATGCGCTCTCTAGCTGACGTGCTGCGCGCCTCGCGACCTGTAGATGGCGCCAGTGTCCTACTGTCCTCGCTCGCTGTACTTCTTTGTCGGCTGCATGACTATAACCTCCTTTGTTGGAAACTCTGGCCACATTCTAGTTTTTTGTTTTTTTAAAACAATATTACCAACACAGAACATTATAATGAATTGTAGAAGTAGCAAAGCGGGTGCCAACCACATATTCAGCAAGTCTTCAGAAATGCCCCTGAATCATGGCTACAAAAAAACGTGTATTAGTGTACACGCGTAAGAAGTGAAACGGATTTTGTTGCGGTTTTGACTATTAGATAGGTTGATTCATCGGGAAGGTTTAAGAGTATTAAAGCTGGACCTATCATGTTTAGGAGCTGAGTATTAACAGTGAATCAAGTCTGGGAAAAAGTTAGCCCCGACGAGTTTTCATGGCGTTTGCTGTCTAATCCGTCAGATATGTAACAAAATCATCTACAAAAAAGTCCGCGGTAGCATATATGTATCTCTAATAGATAAGTAATGCCTGGGCCCGCTAATAATAAATATGCATTTATTGTTAATGGGAGCGACATCTGTATTTTTTAGAAAGAACACCTCGTCTCAGTCGTACACTCTTGACAGAGAGGTTGTGATTATGAATCACTCTGGAACGCTGCCGCCGCTATTGCGATTCCCTCCACCGGCTCCGGTTAACACCTTTAAGATCACCTTACGCGTGACTTCAAAAATAGAACAAATACATTTTGTGGCATATTTCAGTGCAAGAATGATAACCGCCTCAAGATAGCATAACATATTATCTTTGACTAAAGTCTTTCACTATATTGTCAGTACAGTACAAACATACCGGTTTTCATTTAGCTACTTCTACTCTTCTTTAAAATGTTAAGACATATCACAGTCGGCGGGATAATCTTAACTACCGATTTATCGGCTTAATATTGCACAAGATTAAACACTGGAGACTGGCAGAATTGCGACGAAAGTCCGCACTGTTGCCATATATCAAAAGAAGAAGAATGTTAATCAATGTACCTATTTAAAGCAGTGGCACGTCAAGCCGATATTGGACAGGCAACCGGATGGCGAGTGGTAATCTGGGCCTTTGAGTGGTACAGAGTCCCCTGGTGGCGGCCAAAGTGACCCCAAATGGACAGGGGCGGCGATATGGGAGTGGGGCAAAATCGAATTTTTTTTGAAAAGGCAACAGGATAAAAATGCGGTAGCATTAAAGGAAATACCCTAATTATATAATAAAATTTTTTTGCCAGCCGAAACACGCGGGCCGTTCTTGCACTAGCGAGTAAAAAAAAAAAGCGAAAAGGCAACCGCTTCAAAATTAGTGAGCATACTTATCGACACCACCAAACGTTGAGAAAAAATTGCCATCCGATCCTGATGGGCAGTTTCGGAGAAATAACCCCTCAAAGTCGCCGAAAAACACTTTTTTTCGATTGTTTCAACAATAATTAAAAAAAATAATAATAATTGTTCAAATCGGATGGCATTCGAAATTTATACTGTCCTAAGTACAAACAATGGTGTGTATCAATGCCATCCGATTTCGATTAAATTAACCCCTATTTAGCCACCCCCCAAACTTCATGAAAATAACAATAATTCCATACGCTGCAAAAAATTGTTGAAAATCATTTTCAATGAATATTTAACGACTGCTTGGACTTTTAAAAGGTCTGTGTATGCTCATTATCTATTAAAATCCCCCCTCAGCCCCAACAACCCCCCCACCAACCCTTAGGACAATGTGGGCAACAAGTTGCCTTTTCACTTCTTTTTTTTTACTCGCTAGTGCAAGAATGGCCCGCGTGTTTCGGCTGGCAAAAAAAATAATATATAATTAGGGTATTTCCTGCATTTTTATCCTGTTGCCTTTTCAAAAAAAATTAGATTTTGCCGCACTCCCATATCGGCGCCCCTGTCCATTTGGGGTCACTTTGGCCGCTACCAGGGGACTCTGTACCACTCAAAGGCCCAGATTACCATTCGCCATCCGGTTGCCTGTCCAATATCGGCTTGATGTGCCACTGCCTTGAATAATGTAACAATAGCCGATTAATCGGTAGCTAAGATGTTCCCGCCGACTGTGATATGTCTTATTAATCACTGACTAATCACAACTATCACAGCGCGGACGGGATATATTAAACTGGATTCCCCATCACGTCACGACGAGACGCGTGTCATGGTCGCCATGACATGACGTGGAATCTACTTTTGACATAACCACGCCTATGAAGTTTCATAATTATTGACGGACAACCATATGAAGCGACGTGCTTTTTAGCTCCGATATTTATTGAGCCCACAGATTATGTTACATTAATTGAAGAAAATTCAAAATGTGGCAGTGTAAATTATATATTTTCATTTTATTTACATAAGTATATAATTGACAATTTAATACATAAAATATAGTCATTTAAACGCCTGGGTATGTTCATAAAACAATACAAAATGTTGAGTAAAAATAAAATGTAACAAGCTGTCAAAAGTAAAATGAATGGTTGTATTTAGTCAGTGAGTTATAGGTACTAGAGAAGACGCTACCCATCACTCCTATGTTCCATTCAATTGCGGCGATTGCGCCGCACTTCACACAGTCGCTTGCTAGCTGTTGAGCAGTTATACGCTAGTAATTGTTTTTAATCGAAAAAATTTGAAAGTCATACAATATGCCGTGGTGTGTGTTGAAATATGAAACTAATAATTCAAGGAATACGGCGAAGTGTAAATGAATAACTTTCCACCGTTAAGTAACTAGGTATAATCATTTTAAAATTAAATACGAACATAAAATTTATCAGACGCATGTTGTGTCATTCGACATAGACTAAAAACATTCAGAAGTGAAAATAGGTAGAATTGGTTGACGTTCCCGTATATAGAGGAAAATAATACAATATATTTTCTACGCAGATATTATTGTTTGTGTAATGTGTTATCTACACTTCTACACTAATATTATAAAGAGAAGATTTTTCTATTTTTGTCTGTAATGATGAACTCAATACTACTGGACCAATTTTAAATGTTTTTCACCAGTAGAATGTATTATTATCGCTGAGTAACGGAGGCAATATTTTATACTAGCGGCTTGCCCCGACTTCGCCCGGGGTAACAATTGTATCCACTAGTAAGAAACTACTGGACCAATTTAAAAAAGTATTTCTCCAGTAGAATGCTATAATATCACTGAATAAAATAGATATCTTTTATATGATATATAATTGTTACCCCGGACGAAGTCGAGGCAAACTGCTAGTTTGTAATAAAATAGTTATTGAAATTTGTGGTGTTTTGTCTATTGAAGGTTTCCACGCCCTAGCCAAGAAACAAGAGAAAGATGGATAAAATTTGTCCAAAACAACCAATTATTACAAATTATTAAATACATAACAAAAGCAGAAAAGAACATTTTATCCAGTAAGAAGTATTTACATCTTTAGTTCATTCTTTTAATCAACCGAGCACTTTGAATCACCGAATACATTTGATACGGGCTATAATTAACAAATATACAACAATTCGCTTGAAACATGAAGCTAAAACTGATCAGAATATCAATTATTACTTATTAATAAGAGTGAAATTGTTTAAGGGCATGTAACTAAATCATAACAGTCACCATTTCACCACGCTCTCTTATGAAAATATTGCTTATACTCAATATGCTGAAGAACTCAAGTTACAACAAAAACAACTAGCGGCTTGCCTCGACTTTGCCGGGGTAACTATTATATACAATAGGAAATATAAAATATAGCCTATGGTATTCAGTATACATTATATGATAGGTTGAAACTGTATTAGGCTTAGTTATTATATTAGTTACCTTTTTTAATGAGTCGTTCTTAGTCTGTAAGTTTCCTTAAATACAATAAATAGCGTTCTACAGGTGAAAGAACTTTTAGAATCGGTCCAGTAGTTTTTTACTTGGGGATATAAATGTTACCCCGGGCGAAGTCGGGGCAAGCCGCTAGGTATTATAAAATTAAACTTATGTTACTCAATATATATAATATATATTTAGAAATATTTTTTTAAATCAGTCCAGTAGTTTTGATTTTATTCATTACAAACAAAAATATAAATCTTGTACAAATGAGCTTGTTAGGTTTGTCCTTTCTGTAAGCGTAGTTAGTCTATATTAAGCATGTTGTTGTAGTACGTTGAACAAAATGCGTAAGCGCCATGAAATTCACGGCGCTTTCGACCTTTTGGTCGCGAGAAAACTACATCCTAGAAGCGATCTAGCGCTGTGTGTTTATACCGTTTGATTACTCGACTAGCGACTAACAAGCGCTTCAGCGAACTTAAGTTTTATTTTTTATAGAAATGAAGCATGCCTTTTGTCTATTATAGCTCCTCTAGTACCTATATCTCAATGTATTTAGTATAGTTATTTATTCTGATTTGTTTTCAGTTTTAGGGAAGCTATCTTAATTTTTAAGAATTATGTTGTGCTTTATTTTTTGGTGCCCGGAAACTGAGAATATGTCACAGGGGCTAGCATGAGGTTTATGCTTTACAAAATATCCTAAAAACATAGTGCTAGCCCCTCTCAGAGTTCCTCTTAGCTGCCGGGCGCAATACATGCTGTTAGTAAATTAATTATGCAAAATTTTGACAAGAAAAAAAACAGCAATTTCTTTTGTTACATAAATTCTGAGTACTTAATTTATTTTGAATCTTTATGAATGCATATTAATGTAATTAGTTGTCTTTATGTAAAATGTTAGCGCAGTACCCATCGATATTTTAATACCCAAAGACAATTTGAAGTGACACAACTAGGTCAAGGAATGCACGGCCTGAGAATGTCCAACACTACAATTTACGGGCAAATCCGTGTACAGTCTTTGCTCGGCATTCTTGTGTTGGACTTTCTAGGGCCGTGCATTCCTTGGTTGGCCCTGTGCGGACCCGTCGTTTTTTGCTTTCGAGTCTAAACGAAAGATGTCGTTGTCCTTAGTGTGCTAACTTGTTGTTCAAAGTGGACACTGTTACCGGTGTCTCTAGACACACCGCAAGGTATAGAGGCCGTACACAAGTCCTCTAAAGCCCGATGGGTATTATGTTCTGACGGGTGCTGTAATTTGTTGTAATATTGGGCTCGCAGATATTTAGATTGTGCCTAATTGCTTGTCATTATATTGGTATGTAGTTTAATAGCTTCCTCTTTGAACTGTTTTTTTTGCCAAGAGTCGTGTCTTAAGGATCCTTGGCAGTCGGCCATCTTAGTGCTGTCAAAAATATGGCAAATTTCAATTAATCCTAGTATAATGAGTATATTTATACAACATTTTCAACTCAAATTGTTGATAGTTATTATTTTAAATTGGATTAACCCATATTTTTGTTATTAACACTTCTAAATAGCCATAGTTTTTAAAGCGCAATAGCAATGTTTGTTTTAAAAACTACGCCTATTTAGAACCCTAAATAATAAAAATATTGCTTACTCCCATTTAACATAGATTAATTGAGATTTGCCGAATTTTTGACAGATATAAGATGGCTAACAGCCACGGACCCGCGCGCGGCTGGTGACCCCCGAGCGACGACATGTATTTGTGGGGGTATTTTTTTTAAAAAGGAATCACTAGTTTAGTACCTGTTGTTTTCGTATGCATTTTCTGTACGTCCTGTATTTTAATAAATACATAATGTGTTGTAATTTTAGTATGTGTTACATATTATCTAATTTTATGTTTAAAATAACTTAACTTTTTTTATTATTTAATTTATGTAAGCTGCGGTATAGAAATATGATGGAGTTTGTGCGGAAAAAGGACTGTCGATTTTTGAACATAAGCGTATTTGTGCATAGGTATTCAAATCGCTAGTATAAAGATTTTAAGCTATTTTCACCAAACAAAATGACTCAACTTAACACTTATTGAAAAAAAATTGCCGGGCCGGGCCCGAGAATGTCAAACATTAGAATGCCGAGCAACTTGCAAAATAAATGATTTGCCCGGACATTATAGGATTGGACATTCGCGGGCCGATCGATGGTTCTGTTTTCGCACATATTCTATGAGTTAGGCTGTTTTTCCACTACCCACGACACGACACGTTCAGCGCGCTATACATTTGTATGGACCATTTTTCCACGTCACGATACGACACCGTTTTTAAACCGTAATTTGGCTTTCTTTTTGTGTGGAAAATGATAACATTGTGTTGTTATGTGGTTAAATATATTTATTATAATATTTGCTATATATTACTATAGATCATGATTATACAAACAAAATCAGATTTATTTTTTTCAATTTCAAGACAGAGTAGTGCAGCATAGACTTTTTTTTTTGTTAATTTGTTCCTGTTCAGGATCAGGCAAATGAACTGAGTCCATACAGCACAAGTAATATTTTTCATTCTTCATTATTTATTTAATCAAGGCCATCAGCCCCGGATATGGGCGGGGGTCTTTTTACTGAAATTGACGTCATTTAGCTATTCACTGGTCTGTAGAACTAGGTAGTGAGATCCACTGAAAAATCAGTGAAATATCAGTGATTCGTTTTAAGAGAGTATGTTTCCTATAATTTTATGTCACACAAATTAAAAAGTTATTAGGTAATAGATAATAAAGAGTAAAAATTTATTAAAGGGCTTTCTTTCTCTAAAATCGTGTCGTGCGTCGTGGAAAAACTCACTTAGGGTTTCAGGGTCTCATTTTCAGAGTTCCGAGTTAGTGATAGGTATATAGAGTTTAGACAAATATAGATATATTTTAGTACCTGCATATTTCACATATTAGCTACTTACAAAAATATATATTTATATGTTTAGAACTTAGTTCTCCTTTTATACTTACTTAAGGTGGAACGTCTCGGTTCTAATGGCGCTAGTGTTACATTGCTAGTGGTAATGTAATATACAATATTGCTTATACGTAAATTAGTTATTAACATAAAATATGGGCTTATAGTAGTCGCATATGATGTGTAACATCTGACATCTCACCTTGGTAATAAGCAACATTATATCCTGAAAACATTAACACTTTATACACAACTTCATTCCTTCTCTATTTCCCCTTTCTCTTTCTCGTCACAGACACACAAACAATGTTGGCTGACAGTACCAACCTCATGAAAAATGGGTTGGTACCATCTGACGGCCAATTGTACTACCGCGCACGCTCATTGGTCAAATCAAATAGCACGCGCTTCCCCGGCTTTCTGTTACACACTTCCGTCCCTTTTCACGACACCACTCTCACAGATTACACTACACATCAGAAATGTGCACAACATACTAGAAATATAATAATATAGTTACTAACTAATCTATCTTATATATTTGTTTGTCATTTATAGACTCAAAAGCTTCGTACGTCTTTTGGGAGTCAAGTAGTAACCAATAATCACAATATCCCTTCTGCGACTAGTTGAATTTGCCATCTGTAAAACCAATAAACTAGGACAAGAAGTTCAAAAACCCCGGCTTTTCGGGCTTCTAATCCCGACCTGTTTTTGTTAACATTTATTCTTAAATTTTTATAAATTGTTATAATTTGTATTGTTTTTAATGCCATGTTATGAAAATTTTAGGTTTTAAAAACAATATTGACGTTTTTAGCTATGAAATTGGAATCAAGCACAGGTCAGATTTTCGAAATTCGAGACAGGACAATTCGGGTAAACCCGGACGGATGGCAACCCTATGTTAATGGGATCAGGAAGCAGTGATATTTAAATTCAAGTTTAAGAATATTGTATAGGTAGGTACAATTTTTCCACCCCGGCTTCGTCCGTGGAGCCCATATTACCTTCATCCACTATTATGGTCTTGAGTTCATACAAAAATCCCATAAAAATAAGCACTTTCAGTTTACCCCGATTTGTCCAATGTTTCTTTCCCTAAAAACCTTATTCAAACTATTACGAGCATTAAAAAAAACAAATCGGTATAGCCGTTCTTAAGTGATGCACTTACCAACGAACAGCATTTAATTTCTTGTAGATTACAATTTTATTATAGGTGAACCGCTGAGAAAGTAGCACTCCCATGTCCATGAGGGATGAGGGGCGGGCGTGATTCTGCTATACACGATGCGTGGTTTCGCGCGATGTGTCTGTTCTCGACGCGATTTACCTCGGGCTTTTGCGGGTAGGTTTTGATTTTGATGAAATTTGGTATGAGGATAGTTTGAGCCCTAACATTTTTGAGGTGGATCGCATCGACAACAGATATATCGCGTGAAACTTCGTATCGTGTATGACAGAATCACGCCCGCCCCTCTCACTCGCGCGGAATATGGGAGTGCTACTTTCTCAGACCTTTTATAATGTTACTAACTAATTTACGCTAAAACCTATACCATTTCGTTTGATTTGATTTGATTCTTCGCGTAAAAACATAAAGAACAGCGACGTTTGACCTTAACTGATATTTAAGATTTCCTAGTGCTGATGTGATAGATAAGCTTCGAGCATGCATTTAATAGATTAACCATTATTAATTTGTTATAGGTACTTACAAAATAATATTTTTCTTGGCAGCAGACCCCAAGAAGAAAATTAAAAATTAAAATTGCAATACATATTATTGTTGTGTTGTGTTCTAATGAAGTGTTTGCTGCCATATACTTAGGATGTAAGGTAATTTTCTTAATCCTAGTATAACTCGCGTCATATAAGTTGAGCCGATTACAGTGCGAGTGGGTTAGATTGAGCTTCATACGATTTGTATTGCTGCCTTAAGGCTCCCGGAACCGTGTTATCGGCGCCCAGTCTGCCTTTTTTTAACCAATGGTATTTGTGAGGCTATTCATAACGAGTGGCCAGTTCTGTGGAGGTATATTTAGATTTAAATGTGGTTTGTCTTGTCGGAGTACCTACATAAGTTTTTAATTATAAAAACCCCATTGTACATGGCCGGGATCGAGCCGTGGTCTGCGTTGGTTATACCTACTCTAGCACTCAACCTGGCTCAACTTATTTGCCGCGTACTATACTTATGGTAAACTTTTCTCTCATTCTCGCATAAATCTGGCGCAAGTGACGTGTATCCGGTGTATCCCTTCTAAAGGTGTTCCATTGGCGGCATAATCTGTTGGATAGACCGAGACAAAAGTAAAAACCACCAGCCGTACGAGCAGACAAAGTCTCAGCTAGAAAGAGAAAGAGATAATGTCCCATAGAGATAAAGCAAGATAAAAAGGACCGGTTTCTGCAACGCTACTTTTTGTCCTGCTTTGTCAATACGTACAGATATTTTGTCTACACGGTCATGTTCGCACGGCAAATAGAATATATTGTTTTTGACTTTTGTATCTCTCTCTATACGACAGATTATCCCACAAGTAGGTAGATCATCCTCGTAATCAAATCACGAGGATTGAATGACGTGATCGATTGGTGGGTTGAGGCAAAAAGGAAAACGTCAAAACCTTCAATGGGTCACCTCTTTATCGATGTAAATATAAAAACCGGTTTTGCAACGGGAAACCTTTATTCCCGCGAAGTGGATCAGCCTTTTTATGCGCCATCACTAAATATTAACCTATAGTTTTTAGTTTTTACCTACAAGCATTGAAGAATTTAACACTAAGTATTATTTAACTATATGATTACGAAAGGCCATAGATATTATAGAAATAAATTATTTATGTTATTTATTTGTTTTATTTCTTAGATGTGTAGCATAGACTCGTCTTATACAGCATCGCCAACATAATGTAGTTTTTTTTTTGTTTCCTTTCGTTGCTTTACTAGTTTACAGCTCCCGAAAACGTGTTATTATTGACAACTGGCAAATAGTGGACACTGTTACTGATGTCTCTGGCAAGGTATAAAAGCTGTGAAGATGTGTATGTGTGTAGTGTATTTAAAATTGGAAAATTGGATTTGCATGCAGCCCCGCGAGCATAACCACGAAGAATGAATCTCAATTAGAAAGAGAAAGATATAAAGTTCCATAGAGATAAAGCAAGACAAAAAGGATCGGTTTCATTTCCGCGACGCTACTTTTCATTCTTCATGGTCATGCTATGGGAAATGCTGGATACTTGCAGAAGGTTTATATGGCAGAAGTACAAGGAAATACCGGAAGAGAGCGTCCTATATGTTTTATTTGTATAATCTTCGACCAATTAATTTCATAATGTTAAAAGTACACAAAATCGCTGTGAGCATTTATGATAGCTGTTATAAGTTAAGGCTAGAAGATATAGGTATAGGTAATAAGGGAAAAACAAGACGTATTAAATTTTATGATCTTGAGTGGAGAGCTGCATTCATAACGTAAGTACTTAGAATAGTACCTACATCTAATATTATGTATACCTCACAAATACCATCAGCTAAACGAGAGAGATTTGGTCTTCCGCTGGGTATCCTGGAACCGTAACAGGTTTCAGGAGCTGTAAGGCAACCCGTAAAAAAAATATCTATGGTTTAATAAATAATGCATCAAGGACATAAATGTAAAAAGTACCTTTTGTGTTCATTCATGCTACTATCCACTTCTATCAACAGGCAAAACATTAGTTTACAAGTTGGCAGTATATCTAGGGAAACCTTGACGACATGTTTCTTCTTCGTCATCTTTAAAAAATAAATGTCATTAATTTAAAAATATTTGTGGGAAAAGTGGCAATTTTTTTACAAATTAAATTATTATATTTAAAAATGAAATAAAATTGTAAGGAAATCGGCTAGTGTGATAACAATGTATTTAATAAGTAAACAATAGTTTTTTTAAGACAAACGCTTGTATTTTATTACATTTGTAAATGGGTTATAAATTAACAATTTCGAGATGCCTATTGATTTGTTTAGGGTTTACTCTTCTAGTAGGATTGTTTCTAGCTTCAATGCCTATACAAGCAGGTATGTATTACTAATATAATCATTACACAAAGAAAAAAAGAGGTTATGTTTTCTATTCTACCTACCTACCAACAAATCAACAATAGGTACTACAATATTTTTTTATATACCCTCCAACTATCTCTGTGCAAATTGTGCAATAAATCAAAGAAGGACAAACAAACACACTTTTATGTTTATAATATTACTTAAAAATTATTAATAACAGATTACTTAACAATTTTGGGTATTTAAACTCTTGTGTAATAAGTTGAGCAGACTTGTACATATTGATTTGTCCTTTCCTAGTGCTCAATCTGGCTCAAAATATTTGGCACACTTTGGTACTCTGGTGAATCCATGAGAGATAATGGTCATAGCAAATGATTGCATGATAATAGATAGACTTCACATACCTAGATAGATAGGTATATACTATATATACATCAAATTGAACACAGTTATGCCAAAATCCAATCCACAATTTGGCCAAAAATGAGTTAAAGAGACGCAACAAATGCTGAAGTCCGTGGTAAAGGTCCAGATTATCTAATCCTGAGCTTTTCGTGTTTTGACGACTTCATTAAATTGCTGCACTGTTTTATTACATATTTTAACCATTTTGAAGTCTCGGTAAGGTACCACTTTTCGCCGGTGTTCACTAGTTTATAAGAAAATTGACATTGAAAAACTTAACCTCAAAATCTGAAATTGAGATTTTCGTGTTTTAAAATAAAATATAAGGTTTCCGGCGCTTCGGCGGCCGCTCACGCGGCACCGCTCGCTTCGCTCTCTCGCCTTGCGCCTTGTTTTTACACCATCCGAACCATGCTCGTCGCTGCGCTCCCCTTGACCTATTTTGTGGAGTAAGAAAAATTTCGATCGTGTCTGAAGACTTTTCACCAACCTGGCGGTCACGGGAGGGGTTTTCGGGATTGGTGTCCTGGACGAAAGTTGCTTCTTGTGACGCCTTTCATCCTATGGCATCATAAAAAATGGGTGTTATATGGAGTAAAAAAATCGATTGAAAATTTTCAGTCTTTTTCAAAATCATGAAAACTCCAACCTTAATTTTGCAAAAACCTGTGACCTCCTGCAAAAACTTATACCTTACTGAGACTTGAAAATAGTTAAAGTATGCAAAAAAGCAGTGCAGTAATTGAATAAAGTCGAAAAAACACGAAAATCTCAGGATTAGATAATCTGGACCTTTACCAAGTCCGTTTTTTGTATTTTATTGTACCAATTTTGTATGGAAATTTTCTTTCTCTATTTATTTCTTTTGCTCGGATATTGGGTGAAAGAGATGCAAAATTTTCAAACACTTGCATTTTTAGTTAGTTTTGCAAGAGAGCTCTTAAGTATACCAAAGGACATCTAATGATGTATTCTATTTATTGCCAAAAATATCCAAGCAACTTGGTATGAAAGTAGTAGGTCAAAAACACATCAAACTACTATACCATCCAATTATCAGCAAAAAGAACTGCAGGAAAGTTCATGTGACTTGGTAATTAAAACTAGCAAGCTTCAGTTAATCCATCCAAGATCTTAACCAGAGCTAATTTTCAGGAGAGATCCAAACTGCAAAAAGAAATTTGCAGAAAGTGACCATTTGAATATATTTAAAAAAAAACATATTCTGATATAACTTTTGCTTTCATCAATATGTCAAAAAAGAATACTATATTTATTCAATCAGATCAGTATTTTACTTTATCCTAATATTAATTTTTGTATACTTTGCTTTCTTAATCAATTTTTTCATCACCATGTCCATGTGGATTGGATCTTTTTGGCATACCTGTGTTCAACTAAGGATTTTTCAATATTTTTTAACATATTTTCAGAGAAGGGGATAATAGATAAGCAGAATGAAGCAAGAAGAAATCTAGTGGCACCTATACCACCAAAGAAACAATTAGCCATTTTAGTACCATTCAGAGATAGATTTGAAGAATTACTCGAATTCGTACCTCACATGAACAACTTCTTATCGAAACAAGAAATACTGTACGACATATTTGTCTTGCAACAAAAAGACAGTAACCGTTTCAACCGAGCATCCCTTATAAATGTAGGATTCATATATACTAAAAATAATTATGACTACATAGCAATGCATGATGTTGATTTGTTGCCCTTAAATGATATGCTAAAATATAATTACCCTTTGAAAGGGCCTGTGCATATTTCTTCCCCGGAAACTCATCCAAAATACCACTATGCGACTTTCATTGGTGGAATTTTACTGATAAGTAATGAGCATTTTGAGTTAGTTAAGGGTATGTCGAACCGTTATTGGGGATGGGGGTTGGAAGATGATGAGTTTTATGTGAGGCTAAAGGATGCTGGGTTAGCGGTGCAGAGACCTGCCAATATTACTACTGGCACGGATTATACTTTTAAGTGAGTATGCCTTTTTTACACACACATCCTCAAGGATAGGGTAAAAACTATTTTTTCCATCAGGGTTTTGATGATTCCACCAGTGTCAAGTACATATTATAGATGGTATAGTATCAATATGCCGATTAATCGGTAGCTAAGATGTTCCTGCTGGCTGGGATATATTATATTAATCACAGACTAATCACAACTATCACAGCGGGGATGGAATTAAACCGGATTCCCCTACATTTCACGACGGAACACATGCGTCGGTCGTCATGACATGACGTAGAATCGATAGAAACTTGAATTACAGAGTTACCTTGACCTTTCTTGATATTGGCGGCCTTACATATTGGGTTTAACAAATATAATTTCTTCCTGAAATATTAAAATTTTGTCCACCAACTATCTCTATATAAAGTTGCAGCAAACAAAACCACGTCTATTCATTGCCCTGTTTTGGCAAATTTTTTTTTTCTTTCTTCATGGGATGCCTTACAGCTCGCGAAACCATGTTACGGTTCTAGGGTACCCAGCGGAAGACCAAGTCTCCCTTGTTTAGCTGATGGTATTTGTGAGGCTATACCTAACGAGTGGCTAGTTCTGTTAGGTATAGCCTAGTAAGTGTGGTTTGTCGGATTCTGTACATAAGTTTTTAATTAAAAAACCCATTGGTACATGGCCGGGATCCGGATCAAACCTGGGGTCTGCCTAGTTAATACCAGAATAATAAAATATTATTTAGGATTTTTATTTAATTGTTGTATTTAATAATTTCAGGCATGTCCATGACAAGACATACAGAAAGCGGGACATGAGGAAGTGCTACAATCAACGAGAAGTGACACGCCACAGGGACAGACAGACGGGCCTCCATGATGTGGGGTACAGGATTGTGTCCACACATAAACTTACAATCGACAATCTGCCGTTGACAGTGTTAAATATTGAATTGGTATGTGATAAGAGTTTAACGCCATGGTGCCAGTGTCCAGAGCCTCCGAAGGTTGTTAGTAATAAGAAAACTAATTAAGAAAACGCTCAATATACCGACAAGTATAAGTTGGCATTAACTAGCGGCGCCACCATCTATGTAGTCTCAGACATATCGTACTAACATAATTAACTAAAAACTAACATGTACGATATTTTTCGCCAGCTGCCAAAAGATCCTTGTTAGTCTGTATATACCTACCTACCTTCAATTATATATATCGCTTTTTTTTGTAGCTTATTGAAAATAAAAAAAAATTATGATTTTTTAAATTTGGCAAAAATTATAAAATAATTATTTTTTTAAATTTTCAATAAGCTACCAAAAAATTCGTTATATATAATTGAAGGGTAATGGTATAACAGCGCTTTTAAAAAAAATTAGAGATTTGTGATAGATTATGAAAGAGACAGTAGGGGCAAAGTTAAACCACCCATATTTCCTATTCAATAAAACCCATTGAAAAAATAAGAGCTATTTCACTTAGATATATTCAATAAGTAACTATATGCTAAATTGTGGATTATTTACAGAGAAATTGGGAAAAGTTTATCCCAGAAAAATTCCCAGTATAGGACCCTTAAAAATAGCAAGTTCTAGTTAATGGATCCTATAAGTATATGAAATTGTCTATAGGTACTCAATATGTAAAAAAAATGTCAATATCACCTAGGTTTCATGAAGCCCTGAAAGTTATCAATTTCACCCATATTTTCAACCAATTTTTTTACATATTTTTACAATTTTTAATATATTTACTAATGTAGGTACCATTTTCTCGTATTTATCCTCGGACCTTTAATCTCAAGCCACCCTGAGCTTCCTACTAGTGACTTACAAAGCTGCTTGGGGCTTAAATATGAGGACAACACAACTTAAACAAAATGTATGCGACAACACAATTTAGTTTTAATATCCATCTTCTTATTAGTCCTCACTTATTGTTGAGGTGGGCGAGGTTCTCTGTCGGCGGATAGCCGAGTTAGGCCACCAAACTCTGGTAACCGTGTCGGCGTCGCAACCAACCCGACCAGGGGGCCTCACGGAAAGTCGCAGTGACTTTCTCGGGGCACTCCACGTGCAGGGGTCCCACATATTTTATACATTTTCCTAGCTACCCTCCGTTCTCATTATAACGGCCCCTCAGTGTGTGTCAAGTGCCCGGACGGTCGAGACGTTGTTCGCATCGCGCCGCAAGCGAGTCGCGCTATTCGCATCCGTTTAGCCGTCGCGCTGGGTCAGGCCAATTGACAACGTTGGTTTTTTTATTCGTAATACATCTAAGTATAGGAGAAAAAAAACTACCTACTATTTAAATTTTGTTGACAAACTAAGCATTTTATAAGGTTTCTATCATTATTATTTAGTTATTGTCAGTCTTTAAACCTTCAAACCAGGCACTGGCACAGTTGCATTAAATCCTTTTTTTTTTTGCAACAATTATCTCCAAAGATGCTTGGTATTTTTGTTGAAGGCAGTCCGGAAAATATTTTTTGTTTCTAGTTTCAGGTATTATCATTGATGATGAATTCCCTTGTTCTAGTTTCTTCTTGTTCCTTGTGCTATAGCCATGTCTTTTTTGTTTCTCATCTATTTCCACATTTTCAATTACTGCAGCATCATTTTTCATGGATTTTGTTGTGACATCAATCACAGAAAATGTTGTGTATTATATTAAAACTATGCATATCATTGGGCCACATTAAATATGAAATCTTAAAGTTTATATAAAATTGCAATGAATGCAAAACGCTGTTGTCAGAAATTCCAATAATTGAAATAAAATTCCAATTGATAATTCCAATAGAGTCTCACTGCATAAGCATCTGTAATTTTTTTAGGGGCGGAGCAGAAATAAATAAACTCGATAAGTAGTATGAATTTAAAAATGATTTTTATTTACTGACCTTATTTCAATAATAACCTGCAAGGGTTCTGGCTAAATCTAGCTAAAAATTCGATTTCAAATTTATTTAAGCTTGCAGAGGCCGACAAGCCGGTTTTTTGTCATTGTTGGCCGCAACCAAGTTTTTACTTTGCGTAAAGTACTGAATGACCTTTCGATGGTGCATGTTGTGCAGGGTTCTGCAAGTGAAATAGAAATCGCCTGTTTTATGGCAGGATAGAACAGTTGTGTTTCTTTAATTAATGCAACTATACTTATATTGTAGAAATTACAAGGAGGTTCCATTTTTTTCAAAAAGTCTTCATATAGCCTTTGAAGCATTACGTGCGGGTGCAATGGAAGTAGTGAATACGCAGGTAAATTGCTCTCAGAAAAACGTTGTTCTAGACTCTAGAGATATAATTAAAGAATCTGTAATAATTTATTTATTTGAATTAAATATGGTACAGTTTACAAAAGCATCACATCACATTATACCGCAAGGCGGTGTTCAAATATTTAATGTATATACAATAATACCTAGTTATACAATATTCTCTAAATAAATGTCAAAAATTAGATTCACGAAATTGTCATAAGTACCTAATCATTAATATATAACCTACCTATATTATATTACTATAATTATTCCAATGTCACAATAATTGAATAATAATAGATATCAAAACTTTAACACAAACAACAATAAATCAATAAAACCATGAATATCAAAATCAAATTATAAAACAAAAAAGTAACCTAAACACCATTTTCTTGTATAGGGAGAAATTATTAATTTCCTTATAACAGTCAGGCAATTTATTATTTATTATGATGGACATACAGTAAGAATTCTTTTTGAATAGCTGTAGTCTCTCATTTGAGGCAACTGGAATTGTAATTTTTGTTTACGCCTCAATCGAATTGTGGTTACCCTGTCAAACATGTGAGGGCATTTCATAGATGTACATACATGGCAATGGTAGAATGTTATTGTTTTTAAATAGGGGCTTACATGTGTCCAAGTGTCTGTTTAGGGAACTATCAAAGATCTCTTCCAAGACTCACCAGGAGTCTGTGCCGGAGGATTTGGACGATGTGTCTGCCGATTTGTCATCCGTGGCATTCTAAAATCTATCTCAAGATCGTCGGCGATTGACTCTGTTTCGGCATCAAACTTTGCCTCTGAACATCGTCATTTTCACGGTGTTTTCTCAAGGTGTCGGGTATTCTTTTAATATGGTTTGCACATTTCGACTGCAGAGCATTTAACTACCGGTGCAGCAGTGCTGAATATTTTGCTATTAGGCAAACACTAACAATAAATTCAGTCAGAATTTGTAGCTGCGCAATGCAATTGAAAAGCAGATTTTTTGGTTGCACTGTTACTGTCTTTTGACTGTGTTAAAAGTGCCATGACCACCTGGATATAATGCTCCTTGAAAATAGCGATACTTTTATATTTCTGGGTCCAACGGGTTTTACAGAGCTTTGGTATATTTGGTATGCATTTTAGACGAAAGGTAACTGTATTTCGTATTACTGCTATTTGGTTTAAGTCATGCACAACTAAGTTCATTCTTTCCTGACATAGAAACATCCATCATACCCTTGTCCTATGCACTTTTTTGGATCCAGACCTATGTTTACTATAAAGTATATCGATTTATTTATTTATTGAACTATAACATCTTACACTAACATTTTGAATACACACATGCAAGATTTAGTCAAGACAATTAATTATTCTTAGTACATTTTTAGGACACATCAATTACTTACAGTTTACATCAAACACTTATTAAAAAAATATTAAATAATTATTATATTACATTATATTAGAATATTAATAAATTGACAATATTTATAAAAAGACACTCATCAATTAGGTAATGGACAATTTGTTTAAATGTTGATCTAGAAACATTATTGACACAATCTAAAGACAATTAAAGTCATCAGTCACCGGATTGTGATATACATCCTGCTGTTGCCAAGAGTCTCAGCTCGGGGTCGAAAAATATATCCGTATCGGTTGTGTCCACAATCCTGGTAACAAGGGACAGGGCCTCATGCAGAGGTAAATGCGATAACGCCTTGGTTCGTGACATTGGCACCGCGAAGAGAGGATGTCGATGGCAGAGGCTATAGATTTTGGATCCATGAGAGTCAATTCCACAAAACCTAGAAACTCTTCACGAACCACCATCTTTTCTTCATCAAAAAATCTAACACCAATGGAAAGTTGTATACGTTATTCTTGCCGTTTGATGCACATAAAAAAGATAAAACCTTTTTTAATTTTAGATTTTCAGTCTTATTACTCAAACATTGCTCTAATCCGTCCAATCCTTCTTGGTTGTGAATTATTTCGAAAGAAAATCTTTCATTGTCATCGGCATTAACGTAACGTCCTTTAAAAATGTAACGTGGTCTTCATTATTTCGGTTTACTTTTTCCATAATTTCTTCTACTTGGACCGAAAGGAGAGCTAATTTATTGACTATGTTTTCAACGATTTTCCACTCTAACCATGTCACATTACCTGTTGTTTTGTATGAGTAAAATCATATTCTAGAAATTTGTTTTGGCACGCAGTATATTCGTAGTACAATATCACTCATCTTTTTGTTAGCAGTAATAACGACATACATTTTTAACGATGTAAGTTTGAAGTCGATGTTCGCATGCTTCTTCTTACAAACACAAGTCTCTCGGTTGGAAAGCTGTGGGTTTACAACATAAAAAGGTTTTTCCTCGCAAAAGTTGAATAAGAAATGTTTATACCCGTATCTATTTTAAATTTTTTGTGCAGATTTATTAAGCTATCAATAAGGTACCTTTTTTGTTTTTATTCAGTGTTTTTGTTTCCTTCTTTCCTGCCGATGCACGATTTACGTCATCACGTAAATAGAATTCTTTTATTTTATCCAGTAAATGTTCTTTCGAAGTGTTGTTTTTTTTTAAATTTGTTACCTACTCGAATAATATTTTTTAATATATTTCTTTCATTGTTACTTTTAGTATGAGAGTACTGCTTAGCTAAAGCTTAAGTTAAAACATATTTCTCCAATAAAGCTCTTTTTACTTTTTCTTTATTATCTGATGAAATATTGTACAATGTTTCTATAAATGCGTTACTCTTTGAATTTGGCGTTACTGGATCAGTATTTTCTTTTTCATTGGCTTGTTTGTCAGTTTCATCTAGTTTTTGACGTTTGATAAGATTTCGTCTATATACTTTCTTTTTTAATGCAGCTATTTTAAGTTTAAATTTCTTAATTTGTTCCTTCCGTTTCTTAATTTGATGTCTCATTCTATTGTAAATTTTATAATACGGGGTTAACTTTTAGGTATATTGTCATTATTCGCCTTCAATTTTTGATTTTGTTTTAGTCTTTTCCATGTTTTCCGCTTTATAGCCTTTTGACTTTCTGATAATTTTGAAATCTTGACATATTTATGTTTAATTCTCTCGTAAGTTTTTTCTTTGCATGTCTTTATATTTTTCAGGATTTGTTTCCTGTATTTTTTCTCTATATCTGCGCGGAGGCTCTGCAGGTGTCAGTGGCATTTTTTCTACAACAAATAAAAATAGTCTATAACCACTACACAAGAAGGTTATTGTAAACACTACAGTTCTTCTTAATTAGACGGAAACCTAGACTTATTTGGCGAGTAATATTTTTTGATATAGGCATAATGCTGTTTACGAAATATGGTTTCCACTTTTCATTTAATTAAGAACACATTCTCGAAATTATTCCCTCCAAATGCCATACCGTCAGCTGAGATTATATCAAAAATTAAAGAAATTGACACATAAAACCAACACAAATAATTACTTCTTAAAATTTGACCATGTGAAGACAGCTTTCGTTGAGCTGTTCTGTGATGTTATTATTAGATAAAGCCTCGACTTCATTAGCGTTCAAATTGGCGGTGTCTCAATAAACTAAAAATTTATTTCATTATTAATTTATAATTTTAAACTAACTTACAGCTATTTGCTTCATAATTATGGGGTCTTCCTACACAGATTATTTCTTGCACACGCTGACTTTACTACACCTACACCAAATCCAAAAGTTTATCCATTTTTGTTTTATCCATTATGATATAGTCTAAATTATCTTTGTTAATTTTCTGCCCCAGATACATCTCGAGATCAAATCTCTTTGCTCCGTGTCTGGAGGAGCAGATGCAGCAAGGTCTCTTCTTCCACTTTATCGCACTCGCACACTGGACTATCTTAAATCTGGGTAGGTACTGGGAGAAACCTCCGTGCCCAGTCAGCATTTGGACCAGGGGTCCTTCCCAGTTTAATCGTCTCACTGTTGCATACGCCTCTTTTAGCAGAGGGAAGAACACCCCAATTCACCTCTCCTTTCCCTTCAGTGTCGTACCTTGCCTGCCAGTGCGCCACGGCTCCCGTCCTAATGGACAACATTTAATTTTTTTAATCACCCATTTTTATTACTTTAATTAAAAATATATTAAAAAATAAGTTACACATATTTTTATATTTTATTTTTGGTTGAGTTTTTATATTTTTAATTTAATTATGATTTTTTATAAATTCTGAGGACTTATAAACTTAAAACCTTAGCTAGGACTAAAATTAAGAAATATAAACTGTCACCCAAAGAAAGTGACAGATAGTGTCAGTCAAGCCAGAGTATACGTTATAGAAATGCAAAGAGTATAATATACCGTGTTCCAAATAGGTGTTGCCGTAGCCGGAACTCAAATCGCCTACAACATTATTCATAATGTATATAATAATACTAGCTTTTGTCCGCGGTTTCACTCGTAAATATATTTCCTGTGATAGCCCATTCGAAACTAGCAAAACTTCCAAAAAAATATATAAAAAAGAAGTATTTTTATAATTATATTTAAAGAATAATTATTAATTTAGCTTCAAATGGAATAAAAATGGGTAAAATTAACAGAAGGCAACAAGGTGAAAAATTTTGGATGGAGCCATATTTTAGTGCCATGTATGAAATATGATACATACTTATCTTAGTTTATCCAGTGCATGGCCTAAAGTTATGTCATTGCTTAAGAGTTGCATTTGCACATGTAAGATAAAATCATCGTTAGAGATATCTCGTTTAATTCTTTTAGTGTTATTAGTACTGTTTTGAAGTTTTATTTCTGTGTTTTTCTGAAATTTTTGTAGAACATTAAGTAAGCGTAATAGTGTTACAGTATTTTTGTTTAAGGACTTATTTAATTTTGAATTCCAGCCTTCTGAAATGTTGTTTGTGCGATGATGTTCTCCAAATACACATAACATGGCACTAAAATATGGCTTCATCCAAAATCTTTCTACATAAATTATGAATTTTGACATGTTCATCTTTTCGCCACATTCGGACTTAATGTACTCCCATCCTTCTTTAATAAGTGTCTGTGGAATCAATGGCAGTGCAGCCGTAAGTGCGATAATTCTTTTTTCGTCCTTGCATTTTGTGTGGCCCAAGAGTTTTGCCCTTTTCCAAACACTTTTCGACCAGTGATAAAAACAGCCTTTAACTACAATGTATGGATAAACTTCCGTCAAAGCGTTAATTGGTGCTATTTCATAATCGCAATGCACTTTTGTGGGCGTGAATTCCGGTAGCTGTGACTTAATTAGGCTAAATAAAATATAATAACTAGAAGTCTTTTTATCCGTCATCAAAGCAAAAAATAGAGGTATCACATTGTTTGATTTGATAGAGCTGCCTACATCGCCATGAATTATGTAAAGCTGAACAAAAGGAAGCGGACAGCTGCTAAAAGTTCCATCCATAAAGATCTCTTTTACATTTTTTATATTTTTACATGCATTCATCCAGGAAAACACTATAATTCGATTACCGTTATCATAATAGTCAGCTAATATGGATTCACGAAATTTTAATGGCACTACAACGCTTTCTACATCTGTGAATGTAGTTCTAGGGACATTATTTGCTTTGTGCCGAGCACCGTATAGGACACGTGAAACAGTAGGAAACGGAGGTAATTTGATTACAAAGGGATGAACGCCGCTATTTTGAACTTCTGATAACTTTTCATCGTATATTTGAGTAACAGGTATGTCCGTATTTCGTGCTCTCTCCTTTAAGTCAACAATTTCCTTTAAAACTAAGTTTTTCGAAATATCTGGATTGCAGGAGTGTCCTTTGCTTTTTTGAATACTGTTGCCCTGAATAAATGAGAAAAATTTATACTTTTTTAACCGACTTCGAAAAAAGGACGAGGTTCTCAATTCGACTGTTTTTTTATGTGTGTTACCTCAGAACTTTTTTCTAGGTGAACCGATTTTGATGATGCTTTTTTAATTTGAAAGCTGGTGCTTCTCATGTGGCGCCATATAGACTTTATCAATTTTTTTTATTATATTATATGATGATATTTTTATAACAACAACTTAAAAGGGAAAAATAATAAACTTGAAAAAAAGTATTTATATCGACTCTAAAAAAATTTATCACTGAAAAGCAAGAAATAATAAATATTTTGTCGTCGAATTTGAAGACGGTTGGTGCCAAAATAGGATACAAAATTAAAGAATAAAGATCTGTTAAATGTTTTTTACGTGTGTACTGACATCAGTACCTATTCAATTGGCCATGCTACATATTTATAATATACTTTTTTTATAATTTGTTTTGAAAATATAGCCCATTTTAAGAAACTAATTTCGATATTTTTGTTTTTTATCCATTGCGTCTATTTTTAATATATTTTACAAATTTTACCCGCGAAAAGTAAACGTGACGTCACAAGAATTTAGAACAGGATTATAATCTTGGCCACTACTCACATAAAAAGTGACAGTCAATCAAATTAACGTCAAGCAAACGTCAGTCAAGGTCGACTAACCTAAAAATTACTCTTGTTTATATACTCGTGTTTATATTTATTTAAATTGAATAGTTTTTTACAATGGCAAGTAAATAGTGTTTCATCCCGTCATGTCCTAATAACAAAGAAAATAATTACACGTAAAATATAATTTATAAAGATGTCATTCAAAGATTGACGATTGCCCTTTTTTGTAGGCAAAGGTATCATTTTTTCATACTGCTTAAGATGACGTCATACATCGGTCAAATTAAGGTTATTGTTTGTTATTGAATATCTTAAAAAGTATAGACTTAATTTAAAATCTGATAAATAGAAATTGTACTGAAAGCTTATATCTCGAAACGGTTTCGAGATCTTCGTTTCTGTTCAAAAAGTTAGCATGGCCAATTGTTTAGATTTGTGATATGCTATGTAGTTTCTAATTTGCCACCAACCGTTTTCAAATTCGACGACGAAATATTTATTATTTTTTGCTTTTCAGTGAACAATTTTTGGAGTCGGTACACTTTTTTTTTTTATTTAGTAAGAATAGTTTTTTATTTAGTAAAAATAGATAGGTATAGCGTGGCGAAGCTCACATATAAGCCAATAACCTCGTCGTCAACTTCTCCTTTAATCCCCGAAGATACACTAGCACTCTTATTAATAAACTCGAAGTAGCGACGTAGTAACTAAACTGTATTTCGTCTCCGTCTAACAAATCTGCAATTCATTATGATAGACGGAGACGAAACACAGTTTAGTTACTACGTTGCTACTTCGAGTTTATTTATAAGAGTGTAGAAGTATAACTGATCCATTTTTAGTTTTTACAAAGCAACACTGGATAGCTATAATAAATAGGACAATTTGAACTGCCGGTACTGGTTGCATGGTAGCTTCGCCCCTGATATGTAGATAATAAAACATTGCTGTACAGTGTAACATACCTTAACCGTAACTGTTCCTAAACATTTTGCTTTTTTATAATTCGAGCACCTCCAAATAGATGCTCCACTTTTATATTTTTTCAATACATGATATTTGTATTTGCCCAAAAGCAACGCAGTTCCACCATTTGTCGGCAAAAATTGTAAAACTGATTCGCTATCATCTATAGCTTCCGACATCTTAGGTATAGGTTATTATAAGTCACTTTCTGACCCCAGTAATCTACTATAATTTTCTCAAAGCTAGACTTATTAAAACGGAATGTAAGAAGTAGTCTTACAATAATTATTTATCCATCAGATGTCAGAACGACTCATCAGTGTCATTTGATCTTTCACATTTTGAAACTGCATAAGTAAAAAAACAGTTTCCGTAAAAGAGGTTGATCATGGAGACCAAAATGTACCGTTATGTAGGAATTGATTTAGTTTACAAAAAAAAATAAAGAGTTATATTTCTGTACTTTGCTGTGTTGTCTGTACAATTTTATACAAAATAGGCTTGGTAGTGTCGTTTATTGTAAACAACACTACTAGTAGTGTGGCTGGTAGTGTCGTTGCCAAAAAACGGTCACGCCCCTCTGTACGAAGGTCGCAGAATTTTGCCTTACAGCGAACGCCAGTGGGTGGAGAGGTTCGGGGCTAGTCAGCAAAACCAGCGACGACATAGAGTCACTGAAGATGCTGATCCTCTTTGCTCTCCAACACCTGACGTGTCGCTTTGTATAGGGCCCACATCTCCGCCTGGAGTACGGTGCAGAAGGGTTCAAGACGATGCGTAGTTGACCTCACCTCAACTCCGTCTCTCCACCAAGTCACGGCCGCGCCGACCTTCCCCTGGAACTTGCTTCCATCGGTGAAATTCTGCACGTCCCCAACGTTGGGGAGCTCTAACGTTTCCGAGGTGGTATGCTCCACGCATTCGTATGTGACGCTAACAGCACCAGCCGGATGCGGCGCTTTGGCAAAGCTGATTCTGCCCTCGTACTCGTACTCACGGTCGGACCCCTGCGCTTGACGTCGTACAGCCGGGCGCACTCTCATAAAAACTATTTACATACTATGTTTTTTTTATAATGTAGCGTCTAATAAAATAAGATAAAGCTTTTGTCAACATCATCTACCTGTACGTTAGGCTCTGGTTTAATACATTTCACCATGCCTTCCAGCACCAGAAAATTCTCCGCAGCTTGACACCATCGCAAAAAAGATACGAAACCTTTTTACTTTTATATATATACTTTTAACTCTAAACTGCGAATTTTACTAATAATTTATGCAACTTCTTACTATTAATAACGCGAGTTAGATTTTTCTCTCCGTCCACTTGGCTCCCCTCGTTTGGATCCCCTGGGGGATTGTCAAAATTTAGAAAATATGAAATAAATAAAATATATAGGTACCTACTGAATAAGTTCATTGCTATGGAATTGCGATGGTGGCGCCATCTAAGATGTTTCTTATATTTAATTTATGTAAGTACATTAATTATTGTAAATTATTGTTTTGTATAATTGTATAAGCTTGGATTTAATAAATTTTATATTTATTATTTATTGATTCTTTTATTCAACCTTTATTTTGTTAAGATAGCATGATTTGAAGGCTGAAAGTTTTATTTGTTCTGATCTTCGAATCGAAGGTTCAGAGGCTCGAGTGCGAGTTTGCATCGAGGAAAAGAGCGTGGTAAGAGCAATGGATAAAGAAACCTGAGGTTCCGGGTTCAATTTTCACTAAAGCCAAAATAGCATTATATAAAATCAAAAATGTATTATGTTATAAACTAGCGACCGGCTTCGCATGGGTAGAATATTTTTTTATAAAAATTTTAATATCTGTACTAATACGCTTATAACTACCTACTTACCTATTAGAGATAGATGAATGCTACCACGGACTTATTTGTAGATAATTTTAATCTACACAATTCTTTCTTACATCATTTTGTTATATCTCTGACGGATTAGACAGCAAACTTTTTCCCCGACTTGATGTTATTGCTCAGCTCCTAAACATGAATCAACCTATCTAATAGTGACAAGTTTTGCTTGAGGCGGTCACAGACAGACGCGGCGGGGGACTTTGCCATGTTTTATAATATGTATGTTTATCTGCATTAGTAAATGGAGTCCAAAACTGTTAGCTATAAAACAATCATCGAGTCGTCTCTCGCGGCCGCTTTTCAAACAATTATTTAGTCTATTTATATGACTGACACGGACGCCATGTTCGCTAAATCCGTCGAAAATGAGTAAATTGCAAGCACTTAGTGCAGCTGATGAATGATGTACTGTCGGTTACAGAAGTGTTATTAAAAAAATACAGGCTTTCTACGTCATGTCATGGAATCCGTTTTAATCCCGTCCGCGCTGTGATAGTTGTGATTAGTCAGTGATTAATAAGACATATCACAGTCGGCGGGAACATCTTAGATACCAATTGATACTATAACGTCTATAATACTTCACATTGGCAAATCATCGATTAACATTATACAATAAGAAGAACAATAAATTCATTTATTTATTTATTTATTTATTTACAAGGAGAATTTACAAAAGGTGTAGGTAACGTTATGTACACAAGATAATAATAATAAAAAAGACATACACAAGATAAGAATAATAAAATAAAAAATAAGTGAGAAAGTGCCCTACCCTTTAAATTATTCCCACCAAGAGTTATAGAAAAATTCAACGACATTAACATATTATTCAAGGACATTATCATATTTATTTATTATTTAATAGAATAACATATTTAAGGAACAAACAGTATAACAATTAAAATATAAATATACAATTAAAAACTACTTATAAATAAAACACCCTCTCGAGATCGCTCTCATGCGGCAGGGTCCCCAAAACACTAGCTGCATTCCTTCTCTGTATCGCCAAGCTGATACTTTGTCCAAGGTACGTACCAGCTCTTCGGTCTCCCGATACTTTTCTTATTTTAGAAGCAAGATGTTTATAAAGCTTGTGTGCTTCGGGACCCCGTGGACCTAGTGTCTCAACTCCAAACGGCATAAATATGTATAACCCGCTCTTGATGAAGTGCCTTTAATGTGAGATGATGCCAATGTATCAACACAGGTAGCATCCCAGACTAAGGCTTACCCTTTGACCAAGGAACTAGAGTCATTCCGTCAAGCCTTTTTACATCATCGCGTGCTACACCTGGCGGTTCTAAAAGAGACGGAACATGTCATTTAGGCTTGCGTGGCGTGACATTCGCCCAGCATTCTTGACACATGATAGCCCATGATGCCCAAAAGGATCGACATTTTGGCCGCAGTGACAGCGATGGGGTTCGGTTAATTTAATGCCAAGTAGCAAGCTTATGGAAAGTCGTAATGCTGTGTTGTCTAATTGTGTTCCTATGTTGGATGATGGAATGCAGTGTAGCCAATACCCTGACTCTCTCTCTGAAACTGCTAATAGGCGAGCGCGCTCTGTTAAATTATTAGAATTATGTAATAAATCAAATTGTATAATTTTACAGAGTGGCTCGTCCCATTGTTTTTGCGAATTTGGAAAAAGTGGTAGATTTTGATTTGGACAGGCCAATTTCCAAGCATCTAATGCGTCAGTAATACACGACAATTTGATGCCGTCCAAAGACGGATTTAGTATTTTGTTTACCAAATTGCATGTGCTGTGTGCAGACGATAAAAACGCTGGTAAGGAAATGTCTGAAATTTTTCGGATGCCCAGTCCACCTAAACGGGAAGCGAAGCATCTGAGTCCATGCTTTTTCGTCCAATGGACATTTATTTAAATGGATTATTTAATTATGTTAAGCCAAAGAAGTTTGTTATAATGCCATCTAGCAATCATTTCATAATGTACCTACCTGTGTCCGGGGACTGAAGTTTTGCCGGCCAGAAATGCACAGCCAAAAATACCTGACTTGGGCATATGTGGAAGCCACTACTTACACGAAATTCTACCCGGATATACTCGGGCCGGGCAATCCATGGTCTTGTGCCGAAAACATGTCGCGAACACAGGTCGCCAATTTGCCATTCCGGCCGCCGAATGATCTAGGATTCTAGGCTGTTCGTTACAAGACTTTACCTTTACCTTACATCTTTTCTGCAATATCCTAGCTCGCTTGATTCAACCTCATCAGCTCAGCTGAACTGATAGTAATTGAAGTGACGGATTTCGGGAGGGTCCGGAAATTAGTAAATTCTGAGATAGATATTATGTTGTTGAGTGTACGTGTATACAATGAGTGCCATAACAAAATAATGTACTTATGAGCTAAGTGTTGCCTCTATAAATCAATTTATTACTATTTTATAATCATATTTTACGATTGTTTAAATTTACTCATGTACCTATTACTAAATTCGTTTGGTAAAAGGCTTTTAGTCTAATGCATAACTAAAAATATCCGAAAACTCAAGTAATGTTTCGCTGCCAACTGCTTCTAACTAACAAAGCGTGATGGTATGCATTTACAGCTCATGTCACAGCTTATATTATTTTCTCCGAATCTACATAGACGAAAAAAGTTGAAACTTGGTACATATATAGAGTTTGATAACCCAATCACGGACGTATAGCATAAATAATCAAATTTCGATTTTGGGGGACAAATTAAAAAGTATCAAAGGAATACAAATATATATTTTTATCTAATATACAATGTCACAATGTTCGTTCCCATACTCCTCCGAAACGGCTTGACCGATCCTTATGAAATTTTGTATGCATATTCAGTAAGTCTGAGAATTGGCTACTATCTATTTTTCAAACCCCTAAGTGATAAGGGTAGGTGTAGGGGTAGGTGTAGGGGTAGGTGCAGGGGTAGGGGTAGGGGTAGGGGTAGGGGTAGGGGTAGTGGTAGGGGTAGGGGTAGGAGTGGGGGTAGGGGTGGAGGTAGGGGTAGGGGTAGGAGTAGTGCAAGCAAGTCAACGTTTGGGCAGGACAACGTCTGCCGGGTCCGCTAGTAATTTTATAATATCAGTTTGAACCTGTGCCACAGATCAGATAACTCTTGACGTCTTCAATCCTTATCCTAATCCTAATGTTTAATTTTGTTGCGACAGAAGTGACAATTTTATTGAAATTTATATTTGTTATGTACTCGATTTAAATAAAATTGTCACAGTTTATTTTAGGATTTGAAATTGATATTGAAGTCAGCTATCCGAACAACGAAATAAGACAGTTCGTTCATTCAAACTACAAAGCAAAAATTCAGATATTTTGTAAATCTAAAGTTCACAAGGGCTATGTTGTTTTTTTTTAAATTCTCGGCAACGATTTATCAGTCGCGTTTTGGGTTCTTTCTGTCGTTTAACCAATTACGAAGTGACGTTATCATTCTGTCAGTGTGTTGTGAAAAAGCACCTATTTTGTAAATTCGAAAATAGAATTCCCTATTTGACTGTTTTTTTCTTAAATTGAATAATTAACGGCTTTTGTTGAAAAAATTAAGAACGAATTACAGTGAAAATTACTTCCGTTGTTGAATTTATTTATTTTTGTAGTTACTATTTAAAAAAAATTTACGTTCATCAAGAAAAGATCTATCTTTTCCAATATACAATGGAGTAATAAGTAAGTATAAAAAAGCGTTTTTCTATATATATATATAACATCACGCCTTTCATCCCAAGAGAGGTAGGCAGAGACAATCCAATACCATTTGTTACGATTCTGACATACCTCTTTCGCTTCTTTTATATTTATCATACTTTTCATACATGCTCGGCGATTGTGTGTACTTTTAATATTTCCATCGATCAGTACATTTTTTATAATATATTAATTTTTTTAACTACGTATCATACATCTGCCACCATGGGTGGGTATACTGGGCATACATATACCATATTTGCCAACTAAACTATAATCTCAGTTAATCCACCATGTTTAGTTAACTAATGAGTTCTTTACGGTGTGTCAAGACTTGAACCTTATTATGTCGATTATGTCCGGACTAAATCTTTACAACAGCAAAAAATACCTTTTTTTAATTACCTACCAACCCCACTTTCTACTTAATCCGTTTTCTGCCAAGGCTTAAAATGACACTAGCAGTTGCCCTCGACTTCGTACGCGTTGAATTAGGAATACAACGTTCGCATTTCACCCCCTTAGGGGTTGATTTTCGAAGAATCCTTTCTTAGTGTAGATCAGTCTTAATATAATAATAAAGCTGATGAGTATGAACGCGCTAATTTCTGGAACTACCTGTCGCATTTGAAAATTTCTTTTTGTATTTGATAGCCCAATTCTGAAGGCCACACATTCGTCCAATCCCCGGCGCGTCGCCGTACGGTCTACCGAAACCGACCACAGACTCGTCCAATTCTTGTAACGAACGGTCCTAGCTAGATCATCCGGCGGCCGGAATGGGAATTTTCGTTGCGATGCCGGACCAATGTGATAAGCTATATAACATGACGCTACGACCCCGCCGCTCGCGGGTGCAACTGCAAGGCACAGCTAGTATTTTGATATGAGGCGAATGTAAGTGACAGTTGTAAAGGGAAGACCTCGGTGGACGTATGCAGATCAAATAGGAAGTGTTACTCTAGAAAGACCAGATCACAAGTATCCTAAACCGATGAGCATGAAGAATATGACGAGATAAACTAAAAATTTCATGTAAATCGCTATCTACTGGGAGAGTACCCAACAGACTGGCTGCATTACCTCGTTGGATGGCAATGCTTATTCTTTGACCGAAATAAGAGCCAGCCCGTTGGTCATGTAAACGTTCTATTAGTCGTTTACTAATATCTATAAACAGACTGTGTTCACTAGGTCCCCACGGTCCCATCGTTTCCACTCCAAAAGCCTCAAATATGTATTCTTTCGGAAGACACGCATATTTGCGACGTTTGGCCATTTCAGCATTGTAGGCCGCATTACCAGCTTTTAACGCTGTAAGTATATGGTGCAAGTGTCATGCCATCTGGTCTCTTGCCATCATCACGTGCCAAACCGTTTGGTTCTAAAACGGCTGACACATTGCTGCTAACGAGAGCCCGACAGATGATATCGTTTATGATATCGATGAGATTGAATGAAGCGAAAGAGATAATGTCAAAGTAGGTATGCCTTTCATCAAAGGTATGCCTACTCCTTTGGGAAACAGGCGTGATGTATGTTTATTAGAACACTCTTTGAACATCTATCTATCATCACGCTCTTTATCCCAAGAGGGATAGACAGAGACATACGAATGCCATTTGTTACGATCCTGACATACCTCTTTCTCTTCAGCCATATAAACCTTTTTAGTCAATCTTTCATCCTTCATTCTTTCAACACGATGTGTACGATAGAGTAGCAATTATAATTAACATCTAGCTGTCTACCCCGGCTTTCCTACCTTCAGACTCGCAAAGTTCTGCCTACCCCGCATAATAGTGACCCGTGATCGGCCAAAAGTTGGTCAGTTTGAATGTTGTCTTTATATATGGATACAAATAAAGATTTAAATCGGTATATATGCCCAAACAATGAGAGCATGAAAAAATGTATTGCCGAAAACTGTGCGTGCACGCGTGCACTCATTACGGTGAGATGGAAATAGTGTAAAATGCGTGCCAATAAGAGAGACAACAATGTTTCTTCTAAATTAAAATGATATTTTAATGCTGTTCGTTGGTAAGCGCATCACTTGAGAACGGCTAGACCGATTTGGTTAATTATTTAAAAAAAAAATTGCCCGGAAAATTCGGTCATAGGTTATGTCTAATCTCCGTTAAAATCGCGATCACCCATCCCTAGTTTGACCTTATGGTACGCTACTGAACTTGTACCAAATAAGACAACGACCGCTATTTTCTTAGAACATTCCCCAAGATTAAGTGGGTATTAATTTGAAACTGTGACTATACAGCTTAAACATGAGGGAAACCTTTTTTTGTCCCATAATTCAATTTTAAACGAGCGACAAATTAGTTTTTGGAACGCGTTTGGCGGAATGTGTCACGCCTTTGCTCAATTTTTTTAGGATTCCGTAAATACTAATCCTAATTTTGGCCAACTTTATCCCGGAAATCCTTCAGGGTCAAGGTCGATATAGGAGTAGAGTCCGTAGTGCATTGGACTTGAAAACAGGGAGATTCGGGTTCAAATTTCATTAAAGTATATTTTTTTGATTTGACTTATTTGGTAAGTAAATAAACTCTGAATATCTTTTATTGTAAAATTTTGAAATAAGAGTTTAATAAATATTTATATTATTAGTTCTGCAAATGTAAAATAGATTAAAAATGTTAATTATTATGTAAAATTGTTAATGTAACCTCTTTTAAGAACTTTGAATGACAACTTATTTTAAAAAGATGCAAAGTTTGTTTACAAAATAAGACAAGGCGGGCACTTAAAAAAAACAGATACGTCTGTTAAATAAGTGACACATGCTAGGTGCTTTTGCCACTAGCCCCCTTGTACAATGTACGAACGCTAGTATTCTATTCTCTCAAAGCTCAATTTATGCATTTTAAAACTCAAACAATCGACCAAAACCTTCGTAATTTTTTTAGCGTCATCTACGCTAACTCTGCGTTCACGAAAAACGCTAATTGAAGACAAAATGACATAATTACGCTTCGTTTTCTACAAGGAGTTTATACTTCAAGGAGTTTGTATACTATAAGTATATAAACTCCTTGGTATCGTCAGAGTGACTGACAGTTTAGTTAGGTCACGTGGTTGTATTTCATTCGGTCCCATTCATTTAAAGTTATCTATTCTACATTCTATTCTATTCCCTAAGCTGTACATTGTCTAAGTCTGGAACCCTTATTTCTCCAATCCGAGTCGCACTTGACCGATTTTTTCCAACTCCTTTTAAGAAATAGGAATTATGGATTCTAAAATCTATCGTATGTGAGACAAATCGCTAATCTCGCTTCAAAATTAATGTTGAGCTGTGAAGTGATAAAATTGTATGGCAGAAATGTTTATTACGCCATCACAGCTTTGCGGTGTGGCCAGAACATACAACAATGTCCTCATTTAGCGAGTAGAATGTGGCAAGCCTGTCGCTGCAGCTATGAGTAAGTTTTTTCCTATGGTACCCAACGGAGGACCAAGTCTCCCTCTTTTAGCCGATGGTATTTGTGAGGCTATACCTAACGAGTGGCCAGTTCTGTTGAGGTATATTTGGATGGTGTGATTTGTCGGATTATTTATATATCTAAGTTTTTAATTATAAAAACCCATTGGTACATAGCCGAAATCGAACCGCTTAACCACTCGGCTTAAAACGCACAAATATTTATTTAGAGAAATTTTATTTTTTCGTACATTGAATTTGTACACGCTAGACCTTGTTAGTAGACCTACCTGATCTGACCTCCGAAGCAAGAGGTTGCTTGCTGGTGGTTGGCTTTTTTTGGATTGAATGAAGATGAGGTCAGGAGAATGTTGAGTTTTGAGGTAGGTACATTTTAGGATAATTATATGTACTTATGTATCAAAGTTAATGTTTGATACGCCATTTTGAAGATAATTTTTCCCTCTAATGACGAAATATAATCAAACAAATCAAAATTTAAAGTTTTTTTAAATTTATTTTGTGAAAGACGCCGTCTATTGAATATCAGTTGAACTATAAAATAAATAAAATAAAAAATATTTTATTTCTTGTTACAATTTTTTTACCACAATTATATATTTTCTTTTTTTGTATGCAGTAATTTTAACATAATTAAATATATCAAACATATTACACATATTAAAAGGGATTTCCAGTGTTTATCTTCAGCTGTTTGCATCCATTTTCCCCTGCTGTTTTTTGTATGTGCAGATCCGCCCAGCGTGTTGCTGGTCTTCCTCTCTTCCTGACGGCTGTAAGACCTGGCCACTTTGTCAACCTGTCCAGCGGTTGTTATTATTTAGTTATTTAGTTTCAATTTGGGTACGGAATCCTAAATATACGGTTTAAATTACTTTGATAACTTTCTCACTTTACTCACTGTGTCTTTTAGTAGTTGCCTCAATACCAATCTAATAGGGAATAGTGATATTTCGTAAAAAACTCATTTTTCTAATGTTTGTCTTCAGAATGGTGTCTACCCCTAAAGATATAGAGAGGCGCAATGATATGTAAATAGCGGAGGTAGAAGTTTGGGTAAATTCCTTTCGATTCAATTGGAAGTTTTCCATTTGGACAGAAAACGGTATGTTTGGAGTGTCTCTCAAATAAAAGTAAATGGGATGTTGTGGGAACAAGAACCGGTCAAGTGTGAGTCGACCTCACGTGACCGTAGCGTTCCGTCTACATATTAATTACCTAAGGCGCTAATGCACTTTTTTTTATTCCAGTCATATTTATGATATTAGATAACCTTTAGATTTATTAAATATATTTTATTATTGTTATTTTATTATTGTATATATATATATTATTTTATATATGTAGGTATGTATGTATGAATACTTACTCCCACATACACACACACACACACACACACAAGTCAACTTTGACTCTTTGACGAACGAATTAGAATCTCTATATATGTTGGTACGCCATATCTATAATACCTACTTCATAAACATTTATGTTTGATACGCCATTTTGAACATTATTTTCCCCTCTAATGACGAAAAATAATCAAACAAATTAAATGTTTGTTTTAAAATTAGACTAATTTAGGTGTTTTGTCATCTAGTATTTTTTAAATTGTTGTTTGTAATTTATAATAGTTTTTTTACGGTTTATATTTTTATAAATGTATCATTGTTTTTGGATGATACATTTAAATACTTACTTAAATAAAATAGATCCTTTTTTTGTCAAATGTTGTTATCTTATATTATTCAATTTATGTAAATTGTTCTGCTGTGGATTATGAATAAATAAATAAATAACATCAATTATTATTAGGAAGGAATTTTTTTGCTAAAAAAAATTTTCGTGCAAAAGCTATTAAATGGATTTTGTTGCGGTTTTTAGTATTAAACATGGATCTATCATAAGTAGGAGCTGAACATTAACAGTTTATGTGAATCAAAGTGAATTTTCATGGCATTTGCTGTCAACATGACTTAGGAAACAATTACCTATGTAGAATAACATGATCTACAAAAAAATCTTAGAATCATATATAGGTAATCTATCTCGGCCTGGATTTACAATAGGGGCCACAGGCGCCAGTGCCCAGGGCGGCAAAATTCAGAGAGAGATTTTTTTCCCGTTATCGAAAATGCTGATTGTATTGAGAACATTTGCACATTTAACGTTTATTTATCCCATTTATAATAAAAATAAGAAATGATTCATTTTATATATTATTTAAAAAAAAATTTAGGATTTAAGTAATTTTTTACGGTGCCCCATAGGGCGGCACTAAAGGTAAATCCGGCCCTGTATAAGCGTATTTATGTAGGTTAGATGTTAAAATATTCATATGTATTTTACATTTTGACAATGAACAACCCCTTAGTTGACTGGACTACTTCTTTAACCACGGAACCTTAAAACACGAAAATTCAATCACGGAAAAATGAACCGCTCAAAGGTTACGGCTACGAAACAATAGACTCTGGCCTGTTTTACACATTTTATGTAACAGACCGCGATACTATTTCTTTGTTCAAGATTTATCCTTTGGGAGACATTTTCAGTCGTGAATTTGTTTGAAATGCAGGAAGCTACTGCTCTGAAGCGATCGGAGTTTGGAAGGACACAAGTTTTAATAATAAGAAAAAGGAAATAAATTGACGCGCTTGAAAATACTCTTTAAGCGCACGCATGGGCTACTGGTGTAGCCTATTCTGGGACTGAACTTTTTTCTTAAATATATTGAACAATTAATAAAATACTGTAAGTATATAATTACTAATCATCTTTATTTTTACCAATAAGGGCTATAGGCCAGGGCCAAACCGCTCAAATAATTGTAAAAAATATACGAGTGGTAGGAAAATTTAGATGACAATGCCAATAACGAAGGAAAAATAGTCCAGACTCGAAAAAAGTTCTGGAAGGGGGGTGGGGGTGGTAATGTATACGTTTTTAGGGGTTGGTGCTAGTTTTTTGCGATTTGCGGCTAAACTGTATACTATCTATCTATCTATGCATCCTATCGAAAAAAGTTAAATGTAAAAGTTGTAGATACTAAAAAAAATCTATAAGTTTTCTTGTATATAACATTATCGAGAAAAATGCAAAAAACCGTTTTTTCGGTTTTTAATTCTTTAACTTTTGCAAAAAAAAACTTTTTTTTATGAAAATCAGTGAAAATGTTGTTATTTGTATTTCAAACAAGCCCAAATTTTTTCAAAGCAAAATATTTATTTTTCGATGTTTTATAAAGAAAATTAAAAAAATTACCTTATTTTCAATCGAAAAATTTGGATAGCAAATTTTCGATAAATGACCTTTTCCAGTGCTCTTATTCTTCGTTGAAATCTTAGCTTTCATATAGAATTAAAATATGGTATTGCTTGTATGTAAAAATATCGTTAAAAAGGCGAAAGCCGAAAAAACTACTTTTCAACAAAAATGCGTTACTTCTTATAAAATACTCTGTTGTACAAGTTATTTACCTGTACTTAACTATTCTCGGCTTTCAAAATCCTGAAAATATTGTTCAACTCGCAATTAAATAGGTAAAAATTATAAAAACACCAATGCTGTGGATTGAGAAATTTTTTTATTACTTTTTGTTATTCGTAAGTATTTACAATAAAGTCTTTACTTGATTATGGAATTAAAAAATTAAAAGTACAATAATTTTATTGAAACATGGCCAGGATCCGGGATCGAACCCGTGGACTGCCTAGCCATAATATGTGAATTGAAACGCCTACAAAATGATATGATAACAAATGAAAAGGCAACCTAATAAGCTGTAAGTAAGTACTAATAATAAAACTGAAGAGATTGTTTGTTTGAATGCGCTAATCTCTAGAAGTACCAGTCGGATTTAAAAAAATATTTTTGCATTTGATAGCCCAATTGTTGAGGAAGGTTATAGGCTATATAACATCACGCTAAGACCCAAAGGAGCGCAGCAGTAACTATTAACGCGGGTGCAACCGCAAGTATTCTATATAAATAAGTATAAAAAAGATCGTCACTTGAGAACGGCTCGATCGATTTGGCTGTTTTTTTAGAGAATTCGGGAAAAACTAAAAGAGATTTTTTTCTATGGGATTTTTGTATGATCTAAGTCAAGAGGTTCTCAAACTTATTTTGTCTACCGCCCACTTTTAAAATAAATTATTTTTCAGCGCCCCCCAATTTTTTTTTACTTTACCACATCTTAAAAATCACAAAGACATTCATTATTTCTGGGCCCCTTACCGACCCCTCTAGGCCTCCAGCGCCCACAAGGGGGCGTTATCGCCCACTTTGAGAAATACTGATCTAAGTTAATATAGGCTCCTCGCGCAAAGCCGGGGAAAGCTAGTATAACAAAAAAATAAATTCATAAAATAATGCAGACTCTCAAATGGATCTCAGTTGTCAATTTCTTCGTAACGGATGAATGGATAAGAATCATCTAACTAAGCTAAAACAAGGTTATATATGATTTTTCAAAGTTTTGCCGACAGACGACAAAGTGACGTCATAATTTAGGTTAAAGAGCCATTCTGCCCCATTTCTCAACATAGTTACAAAACTGGTAGTGCCACGGGGCATATTAATGGCCGTGATACTACTTTTATCACAAACGAGTAGTACCACGGGATAGAAACGTTACTTTACGTCATTATGTCGTTTATTTTATTATAAAAAACTGCTGCTGGCAATGGACGACCTAGGTGTACTTTTATTGAACATATAATAAATGTATTGATCGATGGAAATATTAAAAGTACACATACCTAATCGCCGAGCATGTATGAAAGGTATGATGAATATAAAAAAAGCTAAAGAGGTATCGTATAGCAAATGGTATTCGATTGTCTCTTGGGATGAAAGGCGTGATGATAGATAGATAAAAATGTAAAAACTTAGTTTTATTTAGTTTAGAATTTGTCTCGTTTTACAGAATTTACAGTAAAAGAGTTAAAACCCGGTCTTGCATTGCACCCCTTTTTCCCGCAACCTCAGCGTTTCAAAGTGTTTATTGTCTCGGATAGATTTTTATGTATTTTCTACTTTAGTACTTCACGACATATTGAATAGAAGTGGCGGAACAGCCCGGAATTTATTATTTTCGGGTCTAAAATTGCTTTTGGCGCAATAAAAAATGATTGGATCTGTACGGTTAGAGAAAGCTGGGGTAAAAGATATCGAATTACTTATATTATTGTTATTTTAGCTTTTTGTCTATAATGTGACTCTGGAGGCTATTTTCTGGGTGTTGATACAGAAATCTGATATGTCAGAGTTCAAAATAAGAAAGGGTACATAAAAGCTTTGTCCGTGTAAATGAAATCTCAGTACTTTTTCTGGGATAAACTATTCCCAATTTCTCTGTAAATAATCCACCTGTGTCACTGTAATTTAGCATATAGTTACTTATTGAATATATCTAAGTGAAATAGCTGTTATTTTTTCAATGGGTTTTATTGAATAGGAAATATGGGTGATAGAACTTTGCCCCCGTTTTCTCTTTCATAATCTATGACAAAACTCTAGAGTAGAATAGAGGGAGAAGGGTGGATGTTTACTATGCATTATGAACCTCTTTAGTTAGAGAATAAAGTGTGTTCATTCAAAACCACGAATGTGTAGTTATAAAGGAGGAGGTCGGTGAACCGATTTTGATGATTTCTTTCTAGGAATTCTTCCGGATTGATTCCATTTTTATTTTGGTGAAAAACTGATTTCTAATCAAAATTGGCACAACTTCATTACTAATTTAGGCATATTTTTTTATTTAGATGAGATTTAAGACGTTTGGTATTAACTAGGCGGACCACGGTTACCGGCCATGTACTTAATTAAAGTCCGACAACAGAACTGGCCACTCGTATATCCTTACAAATATCATCCGCTAAAAGAGGGAGACTTGGTCTTCCGCTGGGTACCCTGAGACCGATAACACGATTTCGGGAGCCATTTGACAATTCGTAAATAAAAAAACCGGCCAAGTCCGACTCACACTTGACCGTTTGTATTATTTGTTATTTTACTTAAGAGGATGTATAGATATATATATATAAATATATATAAATTCAAATTCATAATCTCATCGATAGATATAGATATTATTAAGTAAGTTTAGGTTTTGTAATTGGACACTATTTAAGTTTGATTTGTTTTATATATAATCTTGTATTTGTAACTTACAATGTCTCCATTTTATAATATAGTGTGTGTTATTAGTAAGCAGTAAACAACATTATATAGGTTTCATTTATATAGTATTTTATTATTATATACTTATTTAATTTAGCTTCTAAGAATGTAACTGTTGTTGTTTTTAATAAAATAAAATAAAAATAAAATAGAGCTAAATGCGAGTTTTATGATGCGTAAAAGTACATGATCCACTGCAGTAACCATAATCAAAAAAATATATGATATTCTTGAGGTTATGCGTTATTAAGATACTGTGTTCAGAACATAATACAACTATATTGATTCGATAGAAAAAAATCACGAATGTACCTCTAAAAAAACATTTTACTGTCTAGAAACAGTACTAAAATGCATGCAATGATTCTGATTTTTTGACAGATTTTTTATCTAGCAATATACTATCGTAATACTGTTCTATTTTTAAAAAAAAATTTCAGCAAGTTCCTTTATTCTCATTTTCGAGATTTTATGTACGCACTGCACGCGTGTGTGCGTAAGCGCTCGTGTACCGACAGTACCGGCTGCAGCCTGATGCTATATTATTAGTGGCAGCCACGTCGTTTGGTGTCTATGTGTACCCGCGTGGGGGCGGTGCCATCTCTCAAGGTCGTTGGCTCTATCCAGCGTCTTAAGAGTATGCATTATAGTTATACTAGTTAGACATTTGTTTGTATTGACATTATTGATATTATTAAGATCGATCAAAAATCGCCTAATAAAACACGTTTCTTGTTTGGGGAGGGGACCTCCTTTAATTTTTAACTTTATTTTATGGACAGCGGAGCCTTAGTAATTAGGTTTCCATTGTCATTCTTTGGGCACAAAACCCTAAAAAGGTTCAATAATTTGTCTGTCTGTATGTCTCTATGTATCATAATGTGTTTTCCTTTCTTCAGACTTAATTAACACATACCTATCCACTATGCTATTTACGATTATATGAGCATCTCGTTATATGTGGCCATTGTTACTAGTGTATGAATTCGCGTATATGAACCCGCAAGCAATAGCTAGTTTATTAATACACATAGGTGGTTTTGTATGCATTATCAAAGAGCTATATTCGCCCCGGACTAACTAAAGTTGTCATTACAGTCTCACTTATACAGAGTGTTGTAAAAATTTCCGTAGCTTTTCTACCAACAAAACATGACCATATTCATGTTTATGTTTATGTGTTTACATTTTAGAAGCGTTTTAGTTAAAATATGTTTTGTCACTCTCTAACAAACCTGTCTTTACTAATAATAGAAAGTTGCTAAAATACGTTTATGAATAATGTCCTAATTCATAGCTATTCCTGAATGACTACTTTCCTAAAATAAATATATTTTTCGAACATCAAAGATAATATTCATTGAACTTAATGTCCCTCGTTCGCCAATCGTAGGGCGCGTGACTCTTAGTATTATGAACTTGTGAATCACGGCAACCTATTTACATGAAATGTTTTTGGTGGGATTTCATTTCTTTTTGTAAGATGCCCTAGATCTTTTTATTTCTTCGGGCTATATTTCGTGTACGTCAGCTATTCCTTTTTTCATAGCCCAAATTCTTCTACATTCTACATAGCCCAACCCGGTAAATTTCAGCTTTCCAGGACTTACATACAGAGCCTCCCTTTATGGGGGTTGGAGGGTGAAAGTTAAAGATTGTGTTTTATATTGTTTGTGTGTAAATTCTAGTCTCTATACCAAATTTCAGTCTTGGAAATCTTTTAGATGAAAAGTTATTGGTGGTAACCACTTTCCTAAAATGCCTCTTTTTTCAAATATATTTTCTAGAACATCCTTTATAAGTCTATCTGCATGACTGGAATTGCACGACATTTGTACTCTCTCGTTCGCCAATCACTTGTGTCCCGTGTGTAAATAGGGAGGGGCTTGGTCCCCTTTTAAGGGGGTTAGGGTAAGTTATTATATCAATTAAAGTTTTAATATTATGGTGGCAATGTAATTGGTTATGTTTTATTGAGTTTAACTTGTTTAAAATTTAAGTTGGAAGAGTTCTATTGGTTTTGTTAAGTGATAGATTATAATGCAGGGTGGGGTGATTGTATGAGATCAGTATTCGCTACTTTCGTATCTAGGGTTTCTTCTAGATAGATATCTATCATCACGCCTTTCATCCCAAGAGGGGTAGGCAGAGAAAATCAAATTAATGCCATTGGTTACGATCTGATCCAATTATTTCAGCAGTTTCAGCTCTCAAATAAACAAATATTCAGCAAAATAGAAATCAAAGAAATCCTGAAAGTATAATGGATGAAAGATTGACTAAAAAGGTTTATATGACAGAAGTGAAAGGAAATGCTGGCAGAGGACGACCTAGGATAAAATGTATTGATAGATGGAAATATTAAAAGTACAGACAATCGCCGAGAATACATGTATGAAAGGTATGATGTATATAAAAGAAGCGAAAGAGGTATGTCAGGATCGTAACAAATGGCATTCGATTGTCTCTGCCTACCCCTCTTGGGATGAAAGGCGTGATGATAAATAGATAGATAGATAGGCAAAAAGTGGACACTGTTACTCGTGTCTCTGACCACACCGCAAGGTATAAAGGCCGTAAAAATATGTGTAACATTCAATTATATAAACCAAAAAAGGATAGAACAAATATCAATGTAAATGGATTTCCATACTTGCAGAAAATCAATAGAGCCTTCTGCGAGAGTGAGATAGGTATAGTAAATTTTATTGGTAAGAAAGGGATGCGTATATTTACTTTTCACATCAGGGGGTTTGGAATAATAAAATTGGAAGCCTTAATTGAATTTGATCTTTATGTCTTAACGTTAAAGTTGAGTTTTCTTTATATAGAAAATTGAAGAGTATTTTTCATTCATATTTTTGTAAACGGTTTTAAACGCTATTGCATGGGAATTAAGGTATATTTTATAATAATTATATGTGGAGACAATTTTCCATGTAATTGCCTTGTGATTTCATAATGGCGTTGATAAATGAGACATTAATTTTCGGAAATGTTTTTCATAATTATTAATTTTGTAAGTCAGTGCTGATTCGTTATTACTATCATGATTTTAGATGTGTAACATATTTAGCTCTATGTACCATACATTTGTAGGGAGTAATTTCGTGAAACTGCTATAAAACGCGAAAGTTTGTATGGATGTATGTATGTTTGTACTTAATCACGGCTGAACGGCTGAACGGATCTGGATGAAATTTGGCACAGAGATAGATTATAGTCTGGAATAACACATAGGCTACTTTTTATCCCGGAAAAGTGTATGGGTCCCGTGGGATAGATTTGTTTTTGTTTTTCATAGTGGTAGTTTAGGGGTCAAAGAATGACATTTTACTACATTACTACTTTTTATACCGCGAAAGCGGGCGGGGGAGGGGCAAATTACAGCTACGGGATTATTTGTTTTTGAATCTATTTCCACGCGGGTGCAACCACGGATAGAAGCTTGTCTTCCATATAAATAAAAATGTAATGCAGTAACTTGAGAACGGCTGGACCGATTTGGTTAATTTGTTTTATAAATATTCGTAATAGTCTAAATAAAGTTTTTAGGGAGAGAAATTTTTTTTTATGGGATTTTTGTACGATCTCAAAACCATTAAGGGTGAAGCCGGGGATGTACGCTAGTACCTACAGAATAAACCAGAATCCGCAAAAAATCTTCAAACTGAGGCTCCAATAGTGCACTAAAACAGAGTAGATACTCAGTTGTTGTATTTCTTGATAAAAAGATAATACCTATAAGAAAAATTACCTTAATACTTAATCCCAAAATTGGTAAATCCTAGAAGTACGAGAAGTATGACAGGTGCGGAAAATCTCGTATATTAATCTCGCCACTCGTTAGGTATAGCCTCACAAATACTATTGGCTAAACGAGGGAGACTTGGTCTTCCGCTGGGTACCCTGGAACCGTAACACGGTTTCGGGAGCTGAGAGGCAACCCGTGAAGGAAGAAAAATCTTCTGTATATTCGGTCAGTTTTATAGTCGATAATTTTGGGGCTCGATTAATCGTTAGTCGGTGTTAGGGTTCCGTCCGAATTATCAATCGGGACGTACTAATCCATGGGCGAGTTAATTGGGTAAGTACATACAATAGACCTACAATTTCTTAGGATACAAGGGTGCTATGTTGGTCATTACGTACGAGGCGGTATTATCAGCGCGAGCCACTAGGCGAGCGCTATAAGAAAGCTGAGTATGTAATGACCAATGCACATGCATTTCATATGAATATATATATACGACGTTATTCAACACACTTGCGAGGACAAAAATAAACTTCATGGAGTCAAATTTACGTATTCTTCGCCACTTGAAATCGACATTTTTAATAATTAACCACAACACAATTTGTTAAATGTTAACAAATATTTATGGAAATGTTTTGTTTTTTCCCGCGTGACAGATAAGGCACGGATAACTTCGCCAAACAGCCAACAAAGTCGTGATTAAAAAAAATAAAAACTGTATTATGCGGTTAAATTAAGAATGCTTTGTGGACACACATACAATTTGCAATCTTGTACGAATTTAACTTCCTTGGGTTATATTATAACTCTTGTGCTGTAATATAAAAAGAAAAAGCACGCGTGTTTAATATACATATGGGATTGTGAGTCTAAAATTACCTCAATTAATAAGACTCACGTTACGAGCAAGTGTTCTTCTCAAGGACCACGCCTGTTCTTCTAGATTCAGCCAGAACAGAACTTCTCGTGGAACCTTTATTGCACGCTAGATCACACACATTATATTCTATTTTTTGGCTAATTTTTTGGTAATGGCTCCATCAGGGTTTTGATAATACCGCCAATGTCAAGTATTAGGGGGAATCCGGGAGACTTGCCCAGGTTGGAGAGTTGAACCATCTTTCAAAATTATATTTAAATTTAGCGCGAACGGAATGTCAATGCGTTCATTGGTCACATGCGAGAGGCCAATCATAAGTATGCCGCCATTTTGCATCAAAGCTCTTTTATTTAGCAGTGATGATGTAAAACGTGTTTTTGTTGCTCCAGAGTGTTTTTTTTTAATTAGGTAATTTTGTGATTGCAGTCGTGTTTATTGAGGTACGTACGTTTGTTACTATTATTATATTACCAGATTAATATAGTTTGAGGTGTGCTGAGTAGTTTTTCTCTACGATTGGAGGTTTTTCTATGCCTTGAGCTAAATATGAAACTAGTGTGAGATGGAGAGTTGAACCAGGGAGGGTGCGGGAGACATGCTCAGTGGTTCATGTCTCCTTTTGTAGGAATTATGAATCATTTAAGTGTCTTAATTTTCCATGTTTATTTACAGAACCTTCCTACACGATGCCCTTTCAATACAAGCCTCCTGAAAATGCACGCAAACGAAAAAAATACACAAAAACGGAGTTAGAAAATGCCATATGCGAAATTAAGGAAGGCGCTTCTATTAGAAAACCTTTATGTGATTTAAAATAATTTTGATACCGATCAAAGATTTATTAGAAATTATTTAATAGTTTTAAAAAAGTTAATAAAGACTGATTGTTACAAAGTTTCATAGTAATATGTTATCTGAGTTAATAATTAATGTTCGGTAATTTGGTTAAGGTAACGTTTATTTGAGAAATATATAAATTAAAAACAAATTTCATATTGATTTACAATAATTTTGAGACTAGCAAATTATGCAAAATTATTAGAAATAAGTTAATAATAAAAAAAACTAAAATAAGTACTTAATAACATGTTTGTTTAAAAAGATTGTAAGTTGTAGTTTTGTTTATTTTGGAACATTTTGTTACCTAAAATTTTATTGTTATGGAAATTTGTACTTTTTTATGTTTTCCTTGCTGGGAGTACTAAAAGCAAGTTAATTATTGTATAAGATAACTTAATAAAGCTATGATTCAATCTGAAAATTATTTTTCTTTTCCCCAAAATAGTATGGTCAACTCTCCCCATACCCCGGTTCAAGTGTCCCTGCTGGTGGGGAGACTTGACTCATATCTCATTTTTTATAAAAATACAAATAAAATTTATACCTGCGCGTTATATTAAATTACAATTATGCACAAATGTAGATACTATAATAAGGTATCGCAAAAACGTATAATCGATTCTCTAAACTCTATGAACAAAAAAATATGATGGTATATGTAAAAAGCGGTTCAACTCTCCCGGACTCCCCCTATAGACGTTACAGTACCTACCTAACAATAGCGGTTAATTAATCGGTAGCTAAGATGTTCCCGCCGACTGTGATATGTCTTATTAATCGTCAACTAATCACAACGACGTAGAATCCAAGATAATTATTTATTTTGTATTCTGACAGAAATAAACCCTCATAACATCTCCAATCCAATACCAAGTCATTAATTCGCAGCGGCAATATAAATTCGTATTGTTTTGTACGGGAGATCCCCCTGTTAGATATCAAATTGTAATTGTCAATTTATTACTTTGAAACTGCCCTTTGTACTAAATGTCTAGGGTAAAACCTTTATTGTGTGAGATTTATTGGTCAACTTAAACTTGATGTAAAAAAAACTACTGAACTGATTTTGTTGTGGTTTTCACTATTAGATAGACAATTTCACGAGGAAGGTTTACGAGTATTAAACATGAACCTATCATGTTTAGGAGCTGAGCAATAACAGTATAAGTGAATCAAGTCGGGTAAAAGTTAGCTTCGGCGAGTTTTCATGGCGTATGCTGTCTAATCCGTCAGAGATATAATAAAATGATGTAGGAAAGAATTATGTAGAATAAAATGATCTACAAAAAAGTCCGCGGTAGCATATATCTATCTCTAATAGATAAGTAGTTATAAGCGTATTTATGTAGGTATTCAAAACGATGTGTGGATGTGGATGAAGCAAGAGAAGTAATCAGAAAGGTGGCGCTCCATACTCTTTATCTATCCCTTTGGGAAATAGGCGTGAAGGTATGTATATGTATGCAAGTAGGGGGGGGGGGGTAGAGGCAGCTGCTCTTCCCCGGATCTTAGTTGCCGCCCCCCTTGAATTCTGGGGTCAAACCAAAAATTCAGTTTTAAAGTGTCAAAAATTGTTAGATATCTCTATATTATTATCTATCATCCGCCTTTTATCCCAAGAGGGGTAGGCAGGGACAATCAAATGCCATTTGCTACGATCCTGACATACCTCTTTCTATTACTTTATATTCATCATACCTTTCATACATGCTCGGCGATTATGTGTACTTTTAATATTGCTATCGATCAATACATTTTTTATATGTTCAATAAAAGTACATCTAGGTCGTCCTCTGCCAGCATTTCCTTTCACTTCAGCCATATAAACCTTTTCAGTCAATCTTTCATCCTTCATTCTTTCAACGTGTCCAAACCAGTAAACTACTTTTCTTCATTAGTAATTCCTTAGCCTTTTTAACCTTACCTCACATGCAAGCACGTAGCCAGGATTTTCCGTCAGGGGGGGGGGGGTGTCCAACCACCAACCAAGCACGACTTTACCTTTTATTACATATTTTCTGCAATAGGTCAATATTCTAGCTCGCTTGACTCGACCTCATCAGCTCAGCAGCTGAGCTAGTAATTTCCTACTTTTTTTAAATTCTCAATTTCAAAAAGTGTCGGTGACGGATTCCGAGGGGGTCCGGACCCACTGGACCCTCCCCTGCCTACGTGCTTGCTCACATGTTTAAAGTAAATAACTCGCTAAATGTGGCCATGGTATCCACAGGTCGTGTGTCCTTAGACGATGTCATGTCACAGATTTGATCAAAAATCAATCTCAACAAAATAAAATACGTCGCAAAATTATTCGTACACATGTTCGGAGGGCCATTAAGGTTCGTTTCACAGGTTTTTGTTGAATCTCATACATTTTGTAGGCGGCCGCTTTGTACTTTATGATTTATTTATGAAGACACAGTTTGCCCTTTTTCAGACACCCCACTCGATGGGAATAACAAATATATTTGACGTATGATCACATGTTGAGATTGTGTGTTAGGGCAATATCATAGTTTGAGTTAGTTACATTACATCCCATTTCTTCTTCTTCTTTTAATATGTATGGCTCCACTAATGTTCATCGGTGATTTGCCAATGTCAAGTATAAAAATAAGCCTTCATCATCAACATTTTAAGATCCACTGCTGGATCTGCTAAATGAGAGGAATTGCCATAGTCACCACGCTTGGCAGGCGGGTTTACGTGCCCTCCGAAGCACGAGGAGTCGATTTAAGCACATATTCTTAAAGAAAATTGGTGCTTAGCATTTTGGCAGCGAGTAGGATTCGAACCCGGGACCTCCGGTTTCAAGTCCACCGTCCTACCAATTAGGCTATCGACAAGCCTGAATAATGTATAAAGCAGATTAATCGGTTTTTAAGATGCCTGATTTGTTGTGTAAAGTAACAAACTTACATCCATACAAACTTTCGCGTTTATAATATTAGTGGGATACTTCGTTTTAAGTGGGTTTCACTGTACAATATTAGTTGTCTGTTGACTTGTACAAGAATCCCTTAAAAAGAAGTTCATGTAAGTTGGCTATCTGTTTGTGTTTTGACTCGCAAATTACAAAGTTGCTTCCTCCAACAAGAGTCGTGTTAAAGCCATAGATATCACGACAACATTCGCTATTTGGTTAAAAGTGTATTTCACTACACTTAAGGCCTGGACTAAACTTAATGCTTATGACATTTTGTTTATAGCTTTCCGTTGCGGCAAACTGAAAACATTTGAAAGAATAAGCTCTTCTAACTAACAAAATAATTAATTTGACATGCATCGTGTAAAATTTAATTATCTATTCAAGCATTTTTTTCACGGGTTGCGTTACGGCTCCCGAAATCGTGTTATCGGTCCCAGGGTACCAAGACCAAGTCTCCCTCGTTTAGCCGATGGTATTTGTGAGGCTATACCTAAAGAGTGGCCAGTATATTTAGATGGAAAAGCCGGGTACCAGATTGATATACTCAAATATTCTAATTTCATTAATGTTAATTAATCTTGTTTGCACATAAAATATGGCCTTCTCCAATATAAATATTGCTTTGCACGCGTACAATAGGTGATTATGAAAAATAAAATTATCCCGGTAGAATGTGATAATTTCCAGGAATAAAAAGTAGCCTATGTCACTTTCCGGCTCTCTAAATAGTTTTATCCAAAATTACGTCGATTCGTTGCAAACAAAGATGCTTTCGCATTTATAATACCTACCTATTAGTTAGGTTGACAGTGTGTAAGCCATTTTAAGAATGGGTTTAGGATTTAGTATCGTAGCTTCTTTATTTGAGTTATTACTGTTACGTGGCAATTTTTTTTTATCAGTCATATAGGCTCGTACATATGAGAAGTTAAGACAATTAACTATACTAGTTGGCCGCGCCTTAACAATAGATTATACAGCCGCCATATGAGGCGCGACGCGGGTATTTTGAAAACAATCGCTGCGACGTCCCACCTGATTGACGTGCGCCCGCGCCGGTGTAAACACAAATAAATGATCCGCGACATCGCGTTCCGTCCGTTTTTGGTTTAAAAAGCAACAGTTTTTTCTGCTCCCGACTGCTATTATGTACCGTTACATTTTTCGACTTAATTTTCTTTTGTATTTAGTTGGTATTTGAGATATTTTACTTTAAATTAAATTGTAAGTGCCGCGGTCGTATAATTAGGTACGTCTTTATTGATTTTTGTATTCTAGAACTGTTGCTTACAGCTTCTAAAGCTTTCTAAGAGCTTGAAGTACACTTGTGGATCTAACTAAACTATCGGCAATAAAGAAATGGTGCTAAAATAAAAACTACTCACTCAACTTTATTTAAAAAATTTTAGAGTCTGATGACCTAATGATGAATCATAGAGGTCTACTTAAACTATTTTTAAATAGAGAAATGCCGCTCTAACAAATTACCATAAAAAGAAAAAAAACAGAAGATTGGAAGACCTGGCGATGGACCCTAGAAGTCTACCTAAACTATTAGAGATGGTTCAAACAAAAACTATTCAGTAATATTGACAAGGGAAACCTGGAAACTTGAAAGGCCTGATGTCCCCTACATTAAAATGGGAGTTATACCTTGAGGGTATTGGTACCTCCATTTATTAGAGATAGACCCAAAAGTCGTTTTGACCCAAAGATATATACTTATTAAAATAATGTCTTTGTCTTGCCCCTCCCAAAAGTTAAAAAAAGTACACTAGCCATTATGAAGAACTATTAATTTTAGTACTTAATGAATTAGGTATAACTGGACATGCACTATATTAGGCGCCTGATAAAAAGCAACAAAAACATACCATAGTAAATAATAATATGCTTGAACCGAGAATCGAGTCTGTACCGTCTGCTTACAAAATTACCTTACGTTTATTATCTAGGAAGACGTGACGATACAAATCTTATTAAACAAAGCATGTTAAAGAACGTATTGAAAGTAAAAAACCTAACCGACACCTCTAACTATTAAAATTAACCATATAATAGGCGATTAATCTTGAGAAAAAAAACGAAAAGAAATTTACGGTCCGCTGTCAAAATAAATATAAATGACTTAGTTTTAACAAGACGTGCGACGCGTTTTATGTGTGTTTTTTTCTTTACTAACCAAATTCAGATGTTAAACAAAATTGTATGGACGCACACAAAAAGAAGCCATCTTTATTAATTGAGTATCGAGTCATCTGTGATAACGCCAATGACCGGAATGTGGGCATAGAATATATATGCGTGGCTGCATATTAGGGGTGTTGAAGATTTGTTTTTATTAGGTTCGGCGTATAGAACGGTCCTAGCCCCCCTAATCCATATCTCTGTTGCTAACAAAAACGTGTTGTACACAGATTAGTAATGTGCAATAGACCGAGAAGAGCGAGCGTGCACGGTACACTCACTCTCGGCCTGTCATATTTACTAATCTGTGTACGGTTAGCAACACGTTTTTGTTAGCAACCGAGATAAGGAAATAGGGAGCAGAACTCTTATTATTTTAAATCAGAAGTAGGATATATGTAAAATTTTATTAGGCACCATGAATTTAATATTGTTACATGCCAGTTCAGCGAATTTGACAATTGTTAAGTTTCAGAGAATTTCACCAATGGTTCATAATCCATATTCATATTATAAATGCGAAAGTAACTTAAGATAGGATTCAAGCTTACTCCGTATCAAATTTCATCAAAATCGGTTCAGTGGTTTAGCCGTGAATGCAATACAACACTATAGACCAGTTATAAGGGGTCCCGACGTGGCAAGCTCAAAGTAAGATTGCGCTCGGAATCATTCGTGTCGGGTGTTCGTGTCTTCTTGATCGAAAATTGTGTATTAAATCTGATTTTAAGTTTTAAAATGCCTTCGTGTGTAATGGGTAAGTGTGATAATAATACAGCAACTAAGAAAATAAACCAAAGCATAAATTTTCATTCGTAAGTATGCACAAACAATTAATTACAGCACATTTATAAAATAAAAGTTCAATTTTATTCTATTTCTTTTATAAACGTAAAACAGACATAGCAAAATATATTAACACATATGTGTAACAGAGACTACGCAATAGCGCGCGTGCTGACCGGCAATCCGCAGATCTGTCCGCCATTAATAGATTACAAGGGGGTATAACAGGGGTTGAAAGTAATATGAGCTCCACCGCCGAAGTATGGGGCGGAAAGTTAGTCCACAATAAATCAGAATAGTCATTGAATATTTTTTCAGGTTTTTTGTAAATCAAATGTATTAGTTTTAAAGAAGTTTTGTCGGTGATCCAATGGTTAAAGTTAAAAAGTCTGGTATACCTCCTACGACCTACACATACCATGTTCAAACCCAACCATGTATCAAACCAATGGATTTTTTAGAAACAAAATCTTTATCTGGCAAACCACTGGCCACAACCATCGGCTAAAATAGGAACTATGGAAGTCTTCCGCAGGGTATACCGTATACCTTGGAGCCGATCACATGGTTCCAGGTGACGTAAGGGAATCGTGAAAAAAACGGTTCATGTATTAGTGTACACGCGTAAGAATTGGAACTTCTTTGGTTTAATTAATAAATATCTATATTTTTTATGTTCGTTTTAAGTGTAATGAACAATTTTCTCTACCCTACCTAAAGAAAACTTCAAAAAATGTTAAAGCATCACAATATGAGTGTACGCCAAGCTTAAACCGATCTTATCTCCGCGTTCCGGGAAGGACATGTGTCGACCAATAAACTAATTGGGCCGGTATGCGCGGTCCTTAAATAAATTCATCGCGCGATAACCGAATCACCTTAACAGCTAAAGGAACTTGTCTCGGTTATTTTATATTGATTTACTTCTCGGATAATCTGTATTTTAATGGGCAGGTGGTTATATTGAGAAAACACTGTACTCATTATTTAAATAATATTAATATTTTTTTCTAATTGTTGATAGTCTAATTGGTAAATCGATGGATTTGAAACCGGATGGCTCCAGGTTCAAATATTACCCATGTCAAAAATTCCAAGCATATGTGTGTTATTAACTTCTCGTGCTTCAGAAGGCTTTATGTAAGCCAGCATTTCTTTCAGGAGGATCGTCTTTACAAAAATCGTTAAGTGGTTATTTATTTCTCCTAGTTTCACAATTTTTTTAACGATCAAAGAGCTAGCACGTTTGATATTTGAAAAAAAAAGTACTTGAAAGAACATGCATGAAAAGATGTATGGTTTTGAATGAGGTGAAAGAGGTGTGCCAGGATCGTAGCGAGTTGATATCTAAGTCTTAAAGGAAATATTAAAAATAACAAATAAGACACTGGTGTCCTCTGGTGAAGGCAGTGAAGATGTGTGTTTTTTTTCTGCCTAGATAATTATGTTCTAATTTAGTAGTAGTTTTTAATTTACATTAAATAAAAAAAAATGTACTAAAAAATCTTTCCAGTTTATTTTATATTAGTACCTATTTAAGTATACATCGTTATAAAAATGTCTAATTATGTTAAAACTGTTAATTAACATCATAAACGACATCTCGACGGGGCACCGCTAGATCTAAACGAGATAGCGTTTCTTGCCATGGTTCTATCATTTTCGTTTTAGTTATTTTATTACAATCTCAAAATGTTTAATTGCCGAGAAATATTTCTATAGACAACGCTTAAAATAGAAAATAAGCATTCCCACAGCCATTATACCATGATCTCCTATTTTTCGTTACGATATAATTTAATTCAAATTCGTATTAACTCGTTAGATAATAAAAAAAAATCGTGGTTCGAAAAGAGTTGTCAAACCTATACAAACTTTAATTAAAAGAAAGAGGTGGGTTAAATAAAAAACTCTTTGCTCCCACGACAACATTAATCCGGGCGTAAATTAAAAACAAATACGCGAATAAAAAGCGCGGGAAAAAATGTAACATGGCGGACACGACCGTTATGTGAAGAGTGTTTGTGACAAACAATGACGAAATTGGTTTTTTACGTTTTTTAAACGAATATATTTTGCCCGTTTTTAGTTTTGCTATACTTATGTGATTTGTAATAAAAACAGGTGTTTTTAGAAACTTTTAGGACAACCTTAGATTTTAGAACAATGAATAATCTATATAAAACAATAAGTAAAATTGAGGTGTCTCTCTGGGATTTTACAATAAATACCCTGTTTATAGAATTTTTGTATATCTGTGTGTCAAATCTGTCTCTACCTTTGTCCAGAATTGACTAAAAATTGTTAAATAAATTTTATTGAAATTTACATAGGTGCGTCAGTGGCCGAGTGGTTAAATCTGGTATTAACTAGGCAAACCACGGGTTCGAACCTGGATCCCAGCCACATATGGATTTTTTAAATAAAAACTTATATTAAAATCTTTTCCATCTAAAATATACTTCAACAGAACTAGCCACTTGTTAGGTATAGCCTCACAAATACCATCGGCTAAACGAGGGAGACCGTGAAGAAAGAAAAAAAAAATCATAGGCAATTATTCAATATACTTAATACGAAATGCGCACCTATATGTTATTTTTAATTTCATTTATCCACCTGGCGCTAAGTTTCTTTTCCATTTCCTACTATAAAATATTTGCAAATACAATCATTCCATCTTTAGAGTATTGTAAAAAAAATGTCTATTCACGCTCAAGATTAGTAAAGATAAGTTTCTTGTCAAAAATATAAATGGCCGAGATGAGTTTAATAATGGGTGGTCGGAATAGTGAAACTCATTGTATAAACTAAACCATATATAATAAAACAAAATTCCTTTGTGTCTCTGTTTGTATCTATTTGGAAAATTACTTATAATCCGAGCAACAACATATTATTTTTTATTAAAAATAAAACCTTAAAAACTAAAAAGAAAGAAGGAATTGGGGTGGAGAAAGTCTGAAGAAAGTCCAACCGTGCCAAGAGCACTTGCTGCATTACCCCTTTGAATCTCCAATCTTATGCGGTGAATGAAAAATCTCTTAGTTCGGTGATCACCAGACTTTCTGATAAGAAGTTTAACGATTTTATCAGCAAATTTCTTAGAGTCAGATAGACGGACCAAGAGTCTCAAATTGTCATAATTTTATGGAAACAATAAAATACTTATTTCAAAAATAAACAATCATTAGCAATCATTGATTATTGAAATTGTGAATGTCAAATTAATATTACGAAAATAAAATATACAATTATCATTAAAAGTAATGATTACGATTATGTTGCAAAACCGTTTTTTTACTCCGTCACTGTAGAGAGTTTTCACTGTATTGTATTATTTTTTCAAACTGCAAAGTATTAGAGGCGGGGAAATTATTATTATCACATTTGTCAGACTATGCCATAATCATAATTCCTATGGCCCGAGAATGTCCAACACTAGATGTCCGAGCAAATTGCGATTTACAGTACACGTATTTTCGGACATTACTTGGGTGGCCATTGGTGCGGACTCGTCGTTTTTGGTCTTCGATCCGAAACGAAATATGTCGTGGTCCTATCCTAAGAATATGCTAACCCTACCGTTTTTGATTGCATACTGGAATATCTACCTCCACTCTAATCTTGACAGAAATACTGGTAACAATTTCTACATTTTAGCAAAGGATACCTAGGTTACATGTACCTACTATTCGAAACTATGCTAAATGTATGAAGGAATATATTTACATCATAACTGCAATACATTTTAAATTACATTCATGTATATTTCCTTATTCTGTTATTATATTCTAGTATTTGAACACAACCTTAGAAAGAGACAGATTTATGGTAACAAGAATGTATGAGAACGAGATAGGAATAAAATTATTACGTCACAGCGGGGCACATCTCTTGACACCTTGACTAGGCAGCTATATTTTAATTATAATATACATTGCTGTATATGTTACCAATTTGAATACCAACACATATACGCTTATATAACTATTTATCTATTAGAGATATATGCTACCGCGGACTTTTTTGTAGATAATTTTATTCTACACAATTCTTTCCTACATCATTTTGTTAAATCTCTGACGGATTACACAGCATACGCCATTAAAGCGCGCTGGTGCTAACTTTTTCTCCGACTTGATTCACTAATACTGTTAATGCTCAGCTCCTGAACATGATAGGTTCATGATTAATATTAATGGGTATGGAATAAGAAGCATGAAAGTAAGATAAGTGCAGTGGAAATGCGATCTTTGTGTGATATAAAGCCTATTGACCGCATCCGGAACGATGTCATTAGTGCGGAGTGAAAGATGATGTTGTGACTAAAATTAAGAAAAGTAGTTTACGCTGGTTTGGACACGTGGTTATGAAATATTGACTAAAAAGGTTTATATGGCTGAAATGAAAGGAAATACTGGAACATATAAAAAATGTATTGATCGATGGAAATATTAAAAGTACACACAATCGCCGAGCATGTATGAAAGGTATGATGAATATAAAAGAAGCGAAAGAGGTATGTCAGGATCGTAGCAAATGACATTCGATTGTCTCTGCCTACCCCTCTTGGGATAAAAGGCGTGATGATAGATACATTTGAGGCGGGCACTGTCAGACAGACAGACGCGGCGGGGGACTTTTTATTATATAATAATAATACTAGCGGACCCGGCAGACGTTGTCCAGCCCAAACGTTGACTTGACTGATATTAATTTTCCTTCGCCTGTGAAAAACAACTACCACTACCACTACCCCTACTCCTACCACTACCCCTACTCCTACCACTACCCCTACTCCTACCACTACCCCTACTCCTACCACTACCCCTACTCCTACCACTACCCCTACTCCTACCACTACCCCTACTCCTACCACTACCACTCCCACTACCCCTACTCCAACCCCTACCACTACCTCTACTCCAACCCCTACCACAACCACTACCACTACCTCTATACCCCATACTTCAACCCCTACCACTACCTCTACCCCTTCTCCAACCTCTACCCCTACTCCAACCCTTACCACTACAATGTTTTTCCGATTTTTTTTCGTCTAAACCACCCCCTGTATCCTGTATTATAACGAACAAAACTTTTTTTTTGTGATTTTCTTACTTTTCCATAGAGCGAGGAAACATCATGACTGATTGACCGAATGATCTGGAATGATTTGTTTCTGTAATTAATCTGTTCTGACATCAAAAAAGTCGTTCCATAGAAAATGTATGAGAAAATGTTTTTACTTTATAATTTTTTCGTGCATTTTTAATGTTTTAATAGTTATTCTGCTATTCGGGATGGTCCAGCCGTTCTCGAGTTATAAGTCTGCGAACAAACCCGACTTTGTTTTATATTATATAGGTAGATTTTTATTTGGAAATTTTCTTAATATAATATTTATTTTCTTGTTTGATAAAAAGATCTTAATGAAACAAGGGCATCAAGAGAATCATCGCTAAGTGAACGGCGGATTTTATTTTACACTTATGGGAGATATGATTTCGCTTTATATACTTTTAGTAAATGCTCTTCCATACATCCTCCGTTATCATATAGCGCCATTTCAACTCTTATTTGAGTGTCTAAATCAAATGATTTGATCAATGCCATTTTTTAGATGATAGATGATGATAGATAGATTTATTAGATGTAATGATGGTAGTGGAGCAGCAATGTACGCAAACCAAATTGACACACTCGCGAGTTCATTTAAAATGTGTTTATAGTTCGTTAAGACCTCTACAAGTCTTTTATTTTTATAATAACTATCTATCAACGCTAACTATGTTTATTCTCGGGTAGGCCAACAAATAATAATCTTGTAAACCAACGCAGTAGCCTTTTTTGCTGTCAAACTGAGTATTTGAGAGGCTTTTGAGTGGTGTAATAATCTAAAAGATGATATATTAAATTGTTTATTGACTTTTAAGTTTCATAGACGAGAAAAGGTGATGTCACATACTCTAATTAGAAGTCTAGGATATAAATTAAGATGCGTCTTTGGGCGAGTGGTTAAGAGGATCGTGTAGCTCAGCGTACGCAGCGAAATAGGTATTTAGAAAATCATATTCTGTCTCAAGCGCGCTCTTCCCACGGGCATCAGTGCGACAGAGAACACTGCAGCTCGTGAGTGTTCGTAGGTATGTTCTTCGTTGAAAATTGCGTTTTGGGGGAAAACGATTTACACCTACTAAACTATAACGAAACCTTTAATTTTGGTGTCAAACGTTTTAGCAGATTATAATCTACGTACGTACGTTTTGCTTTTTTTGAAATTTTGCTTTGTTTCTCAAATACAGACGGTTTATTACGAGCAAGTTATGAACCAAAAAAACCGAGATTTGAGGGGCTTATAACTTTTGACCTATTACGAATTTTGAAAAAAGGAAAAAATACGTACGTAGTTTTTCATTATGTCAGTAACATATTACAAAATCGTTAAAATTAAATGATATTTAGGGGTAGTAAAACGTTTTCTCCGTTTGTATGGACATGGACGCGGTACACTACACTCTTAAGACGTCTTTAACTAAGCGGACCACGGGTTCGATCCCGGAAAAACTTGACGGCAAATTTCCAGGGGCGGCAAAATTCGGAGGGAGAGAAAAAAAAATATTTCGCGTTATCGAAAATGGTTTAAAAAGTATTGAATTTAAGAATTGAAAACATTTGTACAATGAACGTATATTTATTCCATTTATATTAAAAAGATTAAATAATTAATTTTATTTATTTAATTTTTTTTATGTGGGATTTAAGTAATTTTTCACGGTGCCCCAGGGCGGCACTAAGGATAAATCCGGCCCTGACGACAAACCACATCCTCACAAATACCATCGGATAAACGAAGGAGACTTGGTCTTCCGTTGGGTACACTGGAACCGTAACACGGTTTCGGAAGCTGTAAGGCAACCGTCAAGAAAGAAAAAAATTTAGACGTTTAAAAAACCACGACCTACTTAGGACCGTAACATCTTTCGTTTTGAATCGAAGGCCAAAAACGACGGGTTTGCATCAATGGCCAGCAATGAATGTCCAACACTAAAATGTCCTAGCAAATTGCTACAAAGATTGGACATTTGTAGGTTGGCAGCTCTATTTTAGCTCGTCCGGTCCTTTTCCTCAAATAGTGAAATATTATTTGAAATTAATCCAATTGTTTTGGAGTTTACTCATAAGCAGCAAAAATATATGTTTAACTAGCTAAATGAGGACGTCGTTACAAGAACACCAATATAAATAAATATGTACCTATATAGATTTGGGACTTTATTTCTCAATATATTAAAGAACGCGACAAAAATTTAATAAGCATTATTATAAAAAGCGCAGTAAATAATCGAATAACGATCGGTAACACAATCTTTATTAATCGAATTAAAAAACACATCTCCGGCTGCAAAATCGATATTCCATGCCATTACAAAGAGGCGTCTAATAAAAACGACAACTATAAACATTAATATCGTTTTATTTCCAATTTATATTTATAATGCGATACAAAAGGTGCGAGCGAGCGGGACAACGAGATTATCACGCTGACGACTTAATTTATTTGTTTAAAATTAAAACTGCCAGTCTTCGGTGCGGTTGGCTTACATGGCTGTATCACGATTACTTTCTTTGCCTTTAAAATAACTAGAAGAAGATAGGCGCCTTGTCTGTATGGCTGTGATAAATTCTAGCGAATAACGCACGCGCCCGCCGAGACGTGATGGGAAATCCAGTTTAATCCCATCCGCGCTGTAATAGTTGTGATTAGTCAGTGATTAATAGTGTCCTATCACGGTCGGCGGGAGCATCCTACCTACCGTTTATCTACCGTTTACGTCTATAATACTTGACATTGGTGGAATCATCAAGATCCTGACGGAGCCATTTTGATAAAAAAAATAGAATAGAATAGAAAGGATGTCGGATTCATATATACTAGTAAAGTTTGTAAGTTTGGATTTAGGGTGTAATTTCTGAAACTACAAAACCGATTCTAAAAATTCTTTCACAACTAGAATTAGCTACGATATCTCTGAGTAATATAGGTTATAATTTTTTGTTTGAAATGTCTCTATAGGAGACAGCACGTGATTATTTCGGTGAAAAAAAATTTACATTAATTATGTGCCTACATATATTATATTTATAATCAAAGCTATATTTTAATATATAAATACTTTTTAAAATAATATCTTAGGAGTCCCACTTCTGATATTATAAGGGCGGTTATAGTTTAAACTGTGTAACACATAACATAAGCAAACAATTTGTGGACGGTTACCATCGCGGGCAGAAGTGGTGTTATCTAGGCAGGCCATGTACCAATGGGTTTATTAGGTAATTAAAAACTTATGTACATAATCCGAGTAAACACACTGAAGTAGGCCACACATTTGTTATAGGAATTGGACGAATCTGTGGTCAATTTCCGTGGACCGTACGGCGGCACGTCGGGGATTGGACCAATGGGTGGGCTTTAGAGGCTTTTCCATCTAAATATACCTCAACAGAACTGGCCACTCGTTAGGTATAGCTTCACAAATACCATCGGCCAAATACCATCACAAAGAAGTCAGCTTGACTTCTACCCTGGTACTTTAGGGAGCTGTAATGCAACCCGTTAAAAAAAGAAAATGGTCCTTCAACTTCAAACACCTCAACCATAATATTATTTCCCTGACTGATGTGACCCATGTAAGCCTACCTTTTGACAGTTAAGAGCAAGCATTCCCACTACGAGAGTCAGGTAGCTCCCCCCTTCCCCTGTATTCCTCCCCGCGCGACCCAGGGGGCCTTTGTACAGTCCAAATAAATGATCCCATCTCGGAATGCTTAATATTATAATTTGATATAACCAAATGGATAAAGTTATTAAAGTCACGAGCGTGAGTGTGTTATTTAGCAGCCGTTTAGACGGGGTATAACTTATTGAGATGTTTGTCTGTCTGTCTGTTTGTTTTTTTTTTGTAAGTATCTACGTACGTATATACAGTGTGAGTTATTAGTTTTTGTTGGGTGTGGGATGAAAGGTACACGATGCCGGGGTCAATGTGGTCCGGGTCTTGGTTATCTTGATTTTGTTTGGATTTTGTGAATTACGCTACGAATGCTATCTGTTCAATCTACTCTAATATTGTGAAGGAGTGTTCGTTTGTGTGGCTTTATTTTAATTAACCATAACATATATATAATTTCAAACATTTATTAATGGTTTTAGCGCTACATGGTACGTGGCGAGACTATCTGAAACTAAAGGTCGCCTTAGTTCTCATCTCATTATAGCCGTTGTATTAGGAATAGTGACGTACCTAGCAATGATTTTTTACCCCGTAGTTGCCCCGTGAGTCATAAGTTCGAAAATGTCTAGAAATATTTCCCCATACCTACACAATTTAATACCCCATTTCACCCCTATTTAAGGGTTGTTTTTCAAAAATCCTTATTTAGGTCACCTCCTATGTCCTCTAGCTAAGTTTCAAGTACTTAGATCAGATGAAAATATTTTTCCCACTACAAACTTCAACACTCCGTTGCACACCTCTTTATGGATTGTTTTGAAAAATCCTAAAACACGTGTTTTATTATTTACTTAGTATTTGTACTTAGTTTCATGTTGATACTAGTGATGTGCCGGATATCCGTATCAGTATCCGTATCCGCGGATATCCGAGGGAGAAGAAAGATTTTGGCGGATCTTTTACGGATCTTTTACCTTATTAATTTCCAATTCATAGATGAAATTTTATATATATATATATATATATATATATATATATATAGGTAATTAGGTAACAAAGAAAAACTGTTAAATTCCATTCAGATTATTTTTTATTTCTTAAAATCGTTTCTGTTATGAGAGTTAACTCTTAAAGAGGTCAATAACTTTTGCCCATAACAGATTATCTCTTTCCAAAGGTCGATGTGCAATATTTACCGCCGCGTACTCTAAGAAAGTTAAGATCCGTATCCGTATCCGTATTCGCGGATCTTGAGACCAAATATCCGTATTCAGATCCGTATCCGCGGATATACATTTTTAACGATCCGGCACATCACTAGTTGATACACGATTTTCCATACGGTTTACACCTCTACACTCTCTAAGGAATATATGTACTTTCACTATATCTTCAGTGGTTTAGGCTGTGTGTTGATTGTCAGTCAGTCAGCGACACGACAGTTTTATATATTTACTTAGAATTTTAAATAGACAATTGTCATGTGATCTTTATTTCTATAGTGCTGTATATCGTTTAAAATCTACTTTGTTTTAAGTAAAGTGCCTGTCTCTTCCACTTACATAGCATCTGTGAATACTTCAGAACTATCTATGTATCTATCATCATGCCTTTTATCCCAATAGGGGTAGGTAAATACTATCGAATGCCATTTGCTACGATCCTGACATACTTCTTTCGCTTCTTTTATATTCATCATACCTTTCATACATGCTCGGCGATTGTGTGTACTTTTAATATTTCCATCGATGAATACCTTTTTAGTAAATTTTTCATCCTTCATTCTCCCAAACCAGTTTATTTATTCAGAACTATTAAAAACAAAACAATTTTTTCATAGTTTCCTCGACGGTTCTGTATATTAGTCATATTAAGGAATTTGCAAGAAGATGGAGTGACTTTTGAGTTATTTATCAAACAATGATAAATGACACCAATTATGTTGGTAATGATTCTTAATGATTCAGCTTTGATGCTTCTTCCAAGAAACATATAATAAGGGTGGTTATACACTGGGTATAAGGAAATTTTGGTTAAAAAAATCCTCTTTGTAATTAATAAAGATGACATATTATAATTAAATCAAAGAATAAGCATTGCCATCCAACAAGGTAATACAGCTAGTCTGTTGGGTACTCTCCCAGTAGATAGCGATTTACATGAAATTTTTATTTGTAAATTTTATATCATACTAGCGGACCCAGCTGATTCGACGTTGTTCTGCCCAAACGTTGGCTTGCCTGCACTACCCCTACCCCTACCCCTACCCCTACCCCTACCCCTACCCCTACCCCTACCCCTACCCCTACCCCTACCCCTACCCCTACCCCTACCCATACCCCTACCCTTATCACTTAGGAGTATGAAAAATAATATACGACCAATCGTGGGCCCTACCGAATATACACAAAAAAAAAACATAAAATCGATCAAGCTGTTTCGGAGGAGTATGGCAACTAACTTGTGACACGGTAATTTTATATACATACTATTAGACTAGCGGACCCGGCAGACGTTGTCCTGCCCAAACGTTGGCTTGCCTGCACTACTCCTACCCCTACTCCTACTCATACTCCTACCCCTACCCTTATCACTTAGGGGTATGAAAAATAGATTACTACCGATCGTGGGCCCTACCGAATATACACAAAAAAAATCATAAAAATAGGTCACGCCGTTTCGGAGGAGTATGGCAACTAACTTGTGACACGGGTATTTTATATATTAGAAGATAGATTTGTAATTTAGTATTTAAGATAATTTTAATATATATTACTATTAATAAATGAAATACATTTAAGTAGTTCAATTATATAAACCTACAAATTGTCGTTAGTGTAAAAATTCTCGGTCATTGGGGTTCCAAAATCAAATAAGAACAATTAAGATTAGACGATCGGGTGCATATTTCCTTACTCTCATCCCGCGAAAACAATGAAACGGTGAGTAACAAAATACAAATATATATCCATAATTACACAATTTTCATCAATGATAAAAATAATATGATGCAGTAAATATATCTAATATTTTTTAGGTAACATACATGATAAGTCTCGGATAAGATAAGGCGAAGCCGGGGGCGGAAGGCTATGAACATTATAAATGCTATAATACTTGACATTGGCATATCACCGATTAACATTGGTGGAGCCCATAGAGTACTAAGCCTATGGAAGGGCCATAGACGGGCTCCCCCTTTCGCCAATTTTTTCCCCTTTGACCAGTTATACTGACCAGGTGCGCAGTAATGTTACCTTAGATTTCGTTGGTATCGTTTTGTGTCGCGAGACACGAGCTCTAGGAAAATAGTTAATTTTTTTTTCTTTCTTCACGGGTTCCGCTCCCGAAACCGTGTTACGGTGCCAGGGTACCCAGCGGAAGACCAAGTCTCCCTCGTTTAGCCGATGGTATTTGTGAGGCTATACCTAACGAGTGGCTAGTTCTGTTGAGATATATATTTAGATGGAAAAGCCTCTAAGTGTGGTTTGTCGGATTATGTACCTACATAAGTTTTTAATTAAAAAAAAACCCATTGGTACATGGCCGGGATCTGGGATCGAACCCGGGGTCTGTCTAGTTAACACCAGACGTCTTATCCACAATTATTATGTTTGTATTTTAACATAATCATCATATAACGTAAAATCCGTTGCGACAATAAAACGACAGAAAAATACAGTGGTACAGGGGCTAGTACTAGGCGTTTACCCCCCCCCCCCACGCTTCACGTCTCCTTTGGTAAATACTCAAAGGTGGAGCCATAATAAAAGAAGAGCAACAAGAGTACATAGTGTGTGCTCGGCCTAATATATTTTTTAAAGTTTCTTTGATTCTTATGATGATCTGGCAGAATGTTGAGCTGAGATAGAACGCTTCTGGGCACGCAACACTTTTTGTATATCTAATATTGTTTGTTGTTTAATAATGATTTATTGTTATATTTAGATATTTTGATGTCTGCTAACTGGTTGGTTGAGTTTGGGAGTCACTCAATTGTTTTATTGCTTATATTTACTTACTCACTAGCTTTTTGTTTCGGCTTCGCCCGTGAATATTTTAGAATGTGACATACAAATTTGTCCAGAAGAATAGTCACTCTACTATCCTATGTTCAGAATTGTTGACGTAGATAGATTGCCTCAGTTAATCCATATCCAGTAGGTACTGTACCAATTGTGAGACACAATTTTTTTTAAATTCTTTGAAACTTCTTGGTAATTTAGTTCTTAATCATCCAACAAAACGATACGATCCATAGTGTTGCAGGTAAATAAATGTATTGAAATAAAAAACAAAAAAATAGCAAAATCTCAAATTAGTTTAGTAAATATAAAAATCGTACCTTAGCTTTTACTTTACATACCGAATTGAATAACAAATGTCACTGTTTGAATTTAAAAAATACAGAGGGGCCTTACATTAGAAATATTGTACTTTGTACTCTACACTCTACTTATAAATACTTTGTACTGATATTGTAAATGCGAAAGTAACTCTGTCTGTCTGTTACGCTTTTACGGCTAAACAACTGAACCGTTACTAATTTTGATGTTTCACATCTACCGGGTGTCCTTGACGCACTCTTCTTTTTTTGTCAATGTTTCTAATTCGAGGCGGACGAAATCGCGGGCTACAGCTAATAAATAATAAATTTGAGTTAATAATTTTATTGTTCAAACGATGATATTTTTCCTGAGGAAAGTTGAGGATGGAACGAGAGAAATTTAAAGAAACAGTATTATTTGTTTAATTTCCAAGTGAAGTCGTCGGCAAACGCTAGCGTATTATAATAAAGTCAAATTATGTGATGTTTTGAATGTCTATATTAGTTTGGTCAAAATAAGATAACTGCAAAAAAATTGCTAATCTTCCTATGAACAATGTTAAGGCGATGATTTATGTGAGTTAACTTTTGAAAGGGTACGAGTAAAGTCATTATTTATACTGTTCTATCGTTATTTATAGACAATCTTGTCAGAAATAAAAAAAAAAGAAATTGAAAAATAACAGATATCTACTTATATCTAATAAAGAGTGTAGCAACAGCCACGTCACGTGTTCCGTTTAACATGGACAACTAAAAAAAAGTGGACACTGGCAGTGTTTAAAGATCTTGATGGTGTATTTTCTTTTGTTTTGTATCTGAGTTTAAGGTTGCTAGGAAAAGTCACCAAAAATAATGATTAATTTCCTGTTGAAGTTTTCTGATTGGCCCAAAAAGGATTCTGGGGTGGGTCTGGCCGAAACATACTTTTTAGTCTAAAACTGTGATGTAGGGCACATGTATAGTCAAAACACAACAAAGATGCCATCAGTGGGGCAGCCAATGAGACTACGGAAAATAACTGAGTCTAATTGGTAGGTACCTATAGCGTTATTGGACTTGCGCAAACCGGAGAGGAACCGGGTTCAAATCTCAAATCTCTTTCCTTTCAAATACTTTTGATGCTTTGGAGGGTACGCAAAATCGATGTCCGCACTTCTCCTAAAAATAACAGTGATAGATAGGTATTTATTAAAAAAGTGACAATAGATCCATTAAGTAAGTACTTGCCTTGCCGCCTGTTTTGTTTAACATGGACAACTGGCAAAAAGGGGACACTGTTACAATCCGGACGCACATAAAAAGAGCTCCGGCTGCCAGAGGAAAGGGATATATTTGCGCAAGGTATAGTCGCGCACATGTCAACGAGAGCAAATGTCAACCGACGAACCAATCGCGGGCCACTTGTTCCCTCCGTCGCGCCGCACCTCATACCACCAATTTACTTACTCTGTAATTTGGTCACCCGTCGCCCGTAGCTTTTTTTACGTGCGTCGAATTGTAGGTACTTGTCACCCGATGCAAAATGGAGTATTGAAAGTTGCTGATCTCTTCCTCTAATTTATGAAACTCCACACAAACAGCGCCTTAAATAACTCATCAAGTTGTGAAGCTGTTTCAATTATCTCCTCAAAGTTAGTGACAGGAGAGTTAGACACGTTTACAGATTACAATGTTCATTATATTATTTGTTGACAAGAGCCTAGTAGTTGAACCTTGCAGGCCCGAGTTTGATTCCCAGTTAAAGAAAAATAAAGCATTTCTTCATATTAAACAGAACAGGAGGCTGTTGCTGCACCAAATTGATCTAAATGTGACACTCCCTTAACAGACGTAAGTATCTGCTCTCCGAAGCAAGAGAAGTCGATTAAAGCACATAATTATTTTAAAAGAAAATTGGTAAAAAAGTCACAAGTATAGGAATTGAACTCGGTTCCAATGCCCTACCAACTAGGCTATCGACTGAAAGTTTTATTTAAATACATTTAACCGGTTACGACCTATTTCTTGTCTAAACTTGACAATGTATGTAGAAATACACAACTTACAACTAAAAGTAAATTTAATATACATAATGCTGTTTTAGTTCCATCACTTACTTATGGAAGCGAAACTTGGGTATGGAATAAGAAGCATGGCAGTATAATAAACGCTGTGGAAATTGACCGCATCCGGAACGATGTCATTAGAGAAAAATGCGGAGTGAAAGATGATGCTGTGACTAAAAGAAAGAAAAGTATGAATGATGTGTAGGATGAAAGATTGACTAAAAACGTTTACATGGCTGAAGTGAAAAGTGGCTGGCAGAGGACGACGTATGTGTAGGTACTTACTTTTATTGAACATATAAAAAATATATTGATCGATGGAAATATTAAAAGTACACACAATCTCTGCCTACTCCTCTTGGGATAAAAGGCGTGATGATAGATAGATATATTATACATAATACATATCGATTAATTTTAAATATTTACATCTTAACTAAAATGTATAGTAGGTAATAAATAAATAATAGGTATATTTAAAAACTATATATACAAATTATAAAAAGAATACCTCTTCCACTCTTTCAGAACCCCTCCCTGTGGCATGGTTCCCAAAACACTGGCTGCGTTACCTCGCTGAATGGTTAAACTGATTCTTTGAGCGAGGTAAGAGCCAGCCTTTAGGTCACCTGAGGCGTAGACTAGTCTCCTACCTAAATTTTTCAAGAATATTTTCATTTCGGATGACCATGGACCCATTGTTTCCACTGCAAGCGCCGAAAATAAGTAATTTTTAATTAATTAAGTTAATTGTGAAATATTCTATTAATATTGCATTTATATATTGGTATTAATTATGAATTTAGACAGGCACTTGAATTGTATTTATTTGTGTTATATATTTTTTAAATCCACACCCATAGGCTACAAATATAATTAACTTGTTTGACTGACAGAAAGACAGATACATCTCTTTATTTAAAATCTGGAGGCGTTCGGGTGTCCATTATTTTGAAAATGTTTTACGGGGCAACAAGCAGGTAGTCGAAGAGTTCATGCGTCGGTGGACGAGTGGTTAAGACGTCTGGTATTAACTAGGCAGACCCCGGGTTCGATCCCGGATCCAGGCCATGTAATATAATGTATGTAATATATCTCAACAGAACTAGCCACAGCCTCACTAATAGATTACCTAATTATCCTCAAAAATTCAAGATATTCTGTTATTGATGTTAGGTAGATCCATCTATCTTTCTTTCTTTCTTTCTATCTATCTATCATCACGCCTTTTATCTCAAAAGTAGGCAGAGACAATCGAATGCCATTTGCTACGATCCTGACATACCTTTCATACATGCTCGGCGATTGTTTATACTTTTAATATTGCCATAAAATAAATTTGATATGGCTAATGGATGCCATCGCATTAACACCAGACCAGCCATAATATTTTTTGGAACCCATTTAAGATATCAATATTCTAATCTAAGTTTTATTTTTAAACCGTTTCAGAGCTTGTTCTGAACAATAATAGAAACAAAGATCGAAAAGAATCGAAAAGAAATCGAAAAACTCTTTTATACCCACTTACATAGGTATTGTAAGCGCTTGCAATCCAAGCTTTCTTTCAATAACTAACAAGTCAATTAAATCAGAAAGTTTACTAAAACAAAATGTGCAATTAGTAAGACTGTATTTGTAAAATAAATATAAATGAACGTCGCATGGTTACTCCATAACTAATTTGAAACCTAATTAATTACTAAATACCGAATACTTTCATTGGTAGGCGGGCACACAATAATCATTTTAATTGACACTCTGCCACAGAGCTTGTAAACTAATAGAATCGGTAACAATTTATTATTTAACTAGTATGTGGACATTACATTATTTAGCTATTATCTGTAATGTATTTATTTTTGACTAACCTAATCAAATCCATAGATAATACTATAAATTTCTTATATTTATTTATTTAAATTTCACAATTTGGATAGTAACAAAATTTTTAATAAGTAACTAATATAAAACTGGACAAGTGAGAAAAATAAGTTTAAAAAAAAACATATTATATGGGGCTATAGTTCCTCTAACTTGTCTTGTGGCATGTGGCATGGTACCTAAGACGCTGGCGACGTTGCCTCTTTGTATGGCGAGACTAATTCGTTGTTTAAAGTACGTGCCAGCTCTCGGTTCGCCGCTGACGTCTATTAATTTTGAGGCTAAGGATTTATATTTTTTTTAATTATTTGTAATTGTTATTTTTATTTATGATACTTTTGAGGACGGGCTCTTTTTCCGCAACTTGACGTCAATGGGTCCATTTTGCGTGAGGTGGGATGATGGACATCACTCCTGCCATCCCAGCGCTCCCAGGAAGCCGAGTCCTCGCAGGTTGTTGCATGTCTCTAGTACTGTTCTCAAGGATCCTAGATGCTTTGCTCTGTAGTTGGCCAGACATTTTTTTATTTATTACTGAAAGTTTAATCAAAACTAATTTAGCCGTTTCGAAACCTATTCTGGAGTAACGTGCAGACAGACAAACTCTTAGCCTGGTTATAATACGGTATGTGAAGTAAAATCTAAAGTAAGTTACTTATAATTTTTTGTTTGCCGTATATTGTATATTGCTGGTTTGGACAGGTTGAAAGAATGAAGAGAGAAAGATTAACTAAAAAAGTTTATATGGCTGAACTGAAAGGAAATGCTGGCAGAGGACGAGCTAGGTGCACTTTTATTCGAACATATAAAAAATGTATTGATCGATTTAAATATTAAAAGTACATACAATCGCCGAGCATTTATGAAAGGTATGATGAATATAAAATAAGCGAATCGTAACAAATGGCATTCTATTGTTTCTGCCTACCCCTCTTGGGATAAAAGGCGTGATGATAGATAGATAGATTATGATATGATATAGATTTTTAATTTAAAGATTAAGTTATATCAAGAAACTAATATTTTTCAAACGTTTTGCTGACTTACGACAAAGTGACGTCATCATTTAACTAAAGTAGCGTTTCTGTCCCGTGGTACTACTCGTTTGTGATAGAAGTAGTGCCACGGTCTTTAACGTACCCCATGGTACTAGTGAGTTGAGGAATGGGGCAGAATTATTAAAGAGAGGGAGAGGCAGATAACGGAGAATTTGGTTCTGACTGTTCATGACACTTGTCAGCGTAGTTAATGGCGCCTCAAGATTAGGAAAGCCGACCCCGTGTAAGAAGAAGAAGAAGGAAAGTAGATACTTATTATGTTTTTACTACTTAGGTAGTTATCTATTTAAAGATATTTTTGTAGATCCTAATTCTACACAATTTTTAATATAATTATGTGTTAAATATAATATTGTAACGAATAGGTACTTAAATCGCACCTAAACACATCAAGGTCGACAGACGTCTCTAGAAGGATCCAGAGAGAATCAACTACAAACGAAAATGGACCGTATGTGCCTAGCCATAGGTACCAAATTCGGCCACGGTCGGTGTTTAGGTATTTGGCGCCGAGCCGCATCGAGGCGCGTCTACAACTTTGTACAACAATCTCGGCGTTTCTCGAATGTTCGGTGGGAAATATAAACAGAGGATCATTGCCGCAAGGGACACAGTGCGAATAAGAGCGATCAAACCCCTAGCTCGTAACAATATACTAAGCCCTTTTATCCTGAACTCCATTTCTATGTTATTGTTTTAGTTTTATTATATATCTCTGACAATTTCCATTGCTTTCTGTCACTTGCGACTCTTCTCCAGTTACGACTTGCTGTAGGTTAAAGTTCATCTTCCTATCTTTTACATTGTCTTCTCATTTTTCTAATACCATTTCTATAGGATACCATTTTTTTTCTTGAGTACTTCGTAACATCCATCTTTATTTTTGTTGGTCTATCTTAGAAAGTACATCTATAACTCCTGTCTTGGCTTTTATAAATGTATTTCGTTTTTGTTCTGTGTTTAATACCTACACATAATCTTCGTGGTATAAAACAAGACAGATCACGGGTTCGATCCCGGAAACCGGCCATGTACCAATAAGTTTTTCATAATTAAAAACTTATGTACATAATCCGACAAACTGGCCACTCGTCGTTATTCAATTTGGCCTCACAAAATTAAATACCATCGGCTAAAAGAGGGAGACTTAATATTCCGCTGGGTACCTGGGACCGTAACACGGTGAAGAGATCTGTAAGGCAACCCGTAAAGAAAGAAAAAAAACTATCCTCGAGAAATGATAACATTTATCCATGGTTATTAATTTGCCACCTCTAGAGGTATTTAATGGTCTATGGCCATGTTAAGTAAGTGCGCGGACGCACGTTACCATAATTGGAACACTTACCTCGACCAATCAGACTCCTTCGGTGGGCAACAATACAAACAATTGTATAACCATCTCTTTTTAACTTATGAAAGTACATGAACTATCTCACTCTTTTATCTTTAATTGGAAACAAATGGAAAACTCATTGTTTCACAATTGAAGACGAAGAATTATATCGGTCTTGCTCTAATGTAAGTACTCTCAGGTGTACACTAAGGTAAATTGATTCTTGAGTTGTTGTCCTGGATGCGCTTTAATAAACTTATCGTTTTAAGATGGCATGCATACTGTGAGATTTGCCACCTATCCAATTTAATATGGCTAACTGAATACATGATATGATGCGTCGGTGGCGTCTGGGATTAACTAGGCAAACCGTGGGTTCGATCCAGGATCCCGGCCATGTAGGTACCAATGGATTTTTTAATTAAAAGCTTATGTACCCTACATAATCCGACAAACCACACTTAGAGGCTATACCATCTAAATATACCTCAACAGAACTGGCCACTCGTTACGTATAGCCTTACAAATACCATCGGCTAAACGAGGGAGCCTTGGTCTTCCGCTGGGTTTCCTGGTTTCGTTCGGGAGCTGTAAGGCAACCCGTGAAAAACGTGAATATATTGTACTGTGAAATTTGTGTTTGTCTGAAAGTTTTGTCCGGATTTTTTTTATATTATTAATTAATTTATTTAGGTAGCATTAAAAAATAAAAAAGTTATTAATTTATCCGATTTCTAGAAATCGAGTTTTCAACAAATCTCGACGTTTTGTGATCCTAGGAAGAGTAGGACATAATTTTTTTACCTCCAGTAGTTTGAGTGCTTTTGTTTGTAGATCTTCACTACCTCTTCGCAAAAAGATTTTCGGGATAAAAGTAGGCCCTCCAACTATCTCTGTGCAAAATAAAACCGTGGATTTCTTTCGCATCTCTTCCAAAATAATACATAATTTGAGGCGTTTGGTGTGGAAACGATGGGACCGTGGTGCACATAGTCTGTTCAAAGATATTAGTAAATGACTAATAGAAAGCTCACATGACCAACGGGCTGGCTCTTACTTCGGTCAAAGAAAAACGAGGTAATGCAGCCAGTCTGTTGGGTACTCTCCCAGTAGATAGCGATTTACATGAAATTTTTTTATGTAAATTTTATATTAATGAACATTAAACAAAACAATATAATGTAGATTTTTTTATTTACTCCGAAGGATTTCCCATTTCACTCTCTGAAGTCCTCCAGCTATCCCTGTTCAAAAAATCACGTCGGTCCGTTTCTCTGTTGTGGCGTGAAAGAAAAAGAAACAAACAAACACACTGTCACATGAAATTTTTGAGCCTATAGACACATGTTCTCAAATTCACAACCAAATGAGAACCAACTCATTTAAAGTTGTCAAAATAGAAATCCACAAAAATGTCGAAATAGCGGTAATTTTACATTTATAATTGGGGTAGGATAGAAAATCTGTTTATCAAAAAAAAAACAAATTTCTCTGGGAATAAATTTTTATTTTTAATTTTTACTGCTCCGTGACAATTTCGAAGAGAAAAAGTTCTTCCCTCATTTGATGAGATTTTTGATGTTATACTTAATGAGAACTTTAGTATTTTTGTCCTCAAAATCTCAACATTTCATTTAAAGTTTTCCAAAAGAGAAATCCACAAAAATGTCGAAAGAGCGAGCGCCATGTACCACGACGTCAATTGACGAATTAAAAGCGATAATGGCCTCGTCTGTAATTTTACCTTCATATTTGGTAGTGCGGGGATGATTATTTAAGGATGTAAGTATAAATTACCGCGAACAGAATGAGAGCCACGCCCCGCGCAAGAGATGCCTCCGGGGACTAGGGATGGGATGATATCGATAAAATACATTATCGAGTCGATATTATACAAATAAATGTATATAACTCTTTAAAACAGCTACAGCTAGAGCATTCGCACTGCTCAATAACTTGTGAAGATTATGAAGACGACAGACGACTAAAACTTGGCCTGCGAGCTGTGAATGATTTCCGTATATTTTAAATGAATAAAAAACAAGATTTAAAGTTAAATAAAAGAAAAACTAAATTATAAAATCTGTGTAAGTGACACCAATTAGCAGAGTATCTAACACTGTGATAACATTACCGCGTTGTATTGTATGTAATGTATATTTTGTTTGATGAAATTGTATAACCCGGTTTCGGGAGCCGCAAAACAACCCGTGAAGAAAGAAAGGAAAAAAATAAACCCTGAAATTTTACATGTCGAATTTCTCAAGCAAATAATTTACTGATTCCCAAAATCACTTCTCTTACATACACGTATTTATTAGATTAAAAAATGCTAAGCAGAAGAAGTTGAAGCTATAATATCGATATAAAATTCCCCAAGTGCCCATCACTAGAGCGAGCGTGGTTAACAAGCGAGCGGGCCGAGCCAACCTGATACTTTCAAGCGATTAAACATTATTATATAAAGTAAATTCAATAATGGGCCGCCATGTGCGAACGGAGTGTTTGCATGGGCAAATCATTTCGATAACTTGCTAATATCATCGATAGGGTTGAACTTGAACTTCAAAATTCACCAGTGAAGGTAGAAATTTGACCGTCACGAGACGGAAGTGATATCCAACGAGACATTATACTTTAACACTCCTTTGAAGTTTAATAAGAGACCGGGAGATGTCACTGGATAATAAAAAAAAAGTGAGATACACCCATTTTAGATTTTGTATGCAATTCCCTAATCAGACTACTTTATTATGTTGTGCTTATAGAGAAGTGGAACGATATGTCTTCCTCCGAAATTTCAGTCTCGTACAACTATGGTCCTTCGAGCCGGCTTAGTAATTTTTTACAAGACATAATTTAGCTGGGTTGGGCAGCCTTTGGAAAACTCAGTGACGTCTTGAAGTCCAGAGAGGTGCCCCAATGTCCAAAGACAAAATTGTTTGATCAGTGCGTATTCTCATCATGACATACACATCAGAAACATGGTCGCTGACAAAGGAAGTTATTCAGAAGATAAAAGTGGCAGTGGAACGTATGATATTCGAGACGTAATGGAGTACCCAATGTTCAAATAAAAGAGAAGACAAAAAGAAGAACGAGATCGGCGGAACACTTAGCTCGAAAGCACGATGAAAGATGTACACCAAGGGTTACTGAGTTGAGACCCAGAATGGGCCACAGAAGTGTCGGCAGACCACCAGCGAGATGGAGTGATGACACTGTGAAGAGACAGTGGACGGACGGAGGCTGAAGAAGAAGAAGAAGATGAGGATATATATTATGTAGACTTTAGACCGAATTATTAACAAACGTCAAATCGGAAAAACTAGAGATTGATAGGGCATTTGACGTTTGTTAATGTTAAAGTTAAATGGTGCAATTCAGCATTAGCATTTGTCGTTAATGTCAATCAGTTTCTAAGACAATAATTTTAAAAGGTTTCCGTTTTAAAAATAACCATACCTATATTATTCGAGGTTGGTGGTCAAGCTATCGCTAGAGATAAGATCATTGCATTGCTTCTTAAAGTAGCAGAAAAAATTAAAGAAATGTATTCTAGGTCCATTAATTTTCAGGCTTCTCATATGGCTGGCAAAAAGTGGACTCTGTTACTGGTGACTCTGCACACACCGCAAGGTACGTATGTAAATATGATGACAATTGACAACCCTAATATTAATATGGGAGTGCAAATTGGCCAGATAAAGGGTAATTGTAGCCGATTTTTGGAAAAACTGCCCGCCAACATAATGTGTGTGTTCGGTATGATATTAACACTGTTACCAAGTTAGTGTTCTTCTTAACAATGATAGTACAGTCGGAAATATAATTCATCCACCATTAGTTAGGTACAGAAATAGTGTGACATGTGTGATGAGTAAAACAGTGTGTGTTAAAATAAGGTGTAAGTAATTATTGAGTTAATAGACTTACTAAAGCGCCAGAAATCCTGAGCACCTATGTCCAGGGTAAAAAATAACACGTCAAAATGCTGCCCCATAAAATCTGTCGCGAGGGACCACGGCTCCCCTGGCCCCCCATCGCTACACTACTGTGAATAGAATCTATGGATTTGCACGAGGCGAAAGAGGAATGGCATCAAAGAAGCGAGGAAAAAAGACTCTTCGTATCCTACTAACGATGAGAATTTTTGTTAGAACGCTCATGTAACATGAAAATAAAACACCGATTTCACCGACTAAAGACGGCGGCAGTAGGGCATAAATCAGTGACCAATTAAAGTTGGTAGGTTGAATTGAGTCTTATATCTAATCCAATTGACAATAGACTTCGTTCAAGACAAGGAACCTTCCCATATCCTTAAGTTGCCTCCTTTTCCTGAGTATCTTCCTCTACAGTCGGCTCCTCATTACCTGCTGAGGAACGTGACTCCGACTCATCACCTTCTCCTCAATTATCTTCCTCCATCGGCTGCGGTCCTCTGCCTGATGAAGGACTGTGGTAATAGAGTTGTACAGGTTTTCGGACACTTGATCGGGCCATCGTTTAGGGCTTCGTCCTGGTCCCTTTTCCTCCACCCTGCCTGTTGCCCTCTCTCCTAGGGCTGTAAAAAATCAAAAGTAAGAATACAATTGCTGACTGTACCCATAATAAGTTGTTGATGGAGATACTTGCTTGACTGGAACGGGTGATGTCCGATCAGAGTAAATTACCCTGCCTGTGTGTTTTTGAGGTTAAGTACTTACGTTTTTAATAACCATATAGTGAAAATGACTACCGCCGCTGTGGTAGGCGAAACAACTTAGTGGAATTATTTGGAAATACTTTTAAATTACAGATGTAAAGTTTATTATACCTGATGAATTTCATATTTGTATTTTCATTTAAAGATCATGTTTTAATTTTCTTTTTAATATTCCAAAATATGTTTAAATAACTAGATAATAACTTAGTCTGTGACAGATTGAAAGACATTAATATAGTTAGTAGTCTGTGATTATTTAATTAAAATTTAGATGAATATGACGTCATTTCCCCTTTGCGGTCACGTGATGACGTGATCGAAAGTATGAATTAAAGATATTGAAAAGATATATTTATTAAACAAGTAAATAAACGTAATTTTCAGAGAATATATTAAAAATATGATTATGTATTTATTTTCTTTTACTGTTAACACCCCTATTAAGTGTTTATGGTTAGACAACACATACCTTTCGCGCGTCTTCGTGTTGCTCTATGGTTGTGGTCAAAAGTCGAAGTTCGACTCCTACATTTGTCTCTTCAGGTCTTAGCAAAGACCTAATTTATTACGTGTCTACTGACTTTTTGGTTAATCCAAAGATATACTGATGCTGTTAATAATAATTAACAATATATTTATAAATACTTCAAGTCTTATTTGGCTACATAGCTCAATTTATAGATCTAAAGATCTTCCTTTGTAAATATTGAAACGCGGTTTATTATTATTATACTACAACTTGTCGGATTATGTAGTATAACTTGGTACTTTTTTTTTTTTTCAGATTTCCAATGTAAACTTACTTACTTGGTACTTGTTCTAAATATTCTACGATTTTTTTAAACCGGGGCAGAATTACTAAAAAAAATTTTTCAAAAACATTTTCTTTTCCAAAAAAATCTTTCTTCGGGCTAGACGCTTTATGGAGCAAGTTTTTTATTTTCAATCATATTATATTATGATGTTGGCGCCCCCTGTGCCTTACCCTCCCTTAAATCCGGGGCTGAATGTGGATATTATTACTCGTGTAGTTGAAAAGTAGGGAATGTTTAGTCATTTAATTAAACAGACAGACAGACCAATCTTTTTTTACTATTAAACACGAAATTAGTCAATTTGTAATAAATCATTTTATTAATAACTACTATCCTCTAAATATCCGAAATTATAACAAAAAACACAGAACAAAACGCCATTTTAGTTTTGATTAACGATGTTAGTAACGAGAATCTTGCTAATTATAGTTTTAAAAGTCGATAATGTAAATAAAAAATACAGTAAAGTGGGTGTGTTACATCACATGACGAAGGTTCTGTAATTTTTATGTTTTTAGGGGTCCTTGGCCAACAAATTATATAAATAAAAATACCTATTATGGATAGTCTTCGGATTTTAATGTTATTTTTTGATATATTTTTGATACTTTTCGTTTAAAAAAACACCAACGTATCTTCACGGCTATTATATCTTTCGATGTGGCCAAAGACCACAGTAACATTGTCCACGTCGATTTTACCTGTCCTCCGAAGCACATACATATAAAACTAAACATCAAGCGGTAGTAAATAGCATCATTAACTCTGTTGCCACAAAACAAATCTAATTTAAACCGACCGATATCAATATCAGAGGAAGGCTCGAGGCAACACGAATATTATTTCAACTATTAATAACACCTAATTATATGCTTAAACGAAATATTTTATACGTAATGATACGATATAAATCAAACTTGGGATCACTAGGGATGGGGGTAAGGATCAATTTTTATTATATCGATGGAAATATTAATTTGAAAATGGATTAAACTGGTTTTTAATGTTAAATTATACTAATATTATAAAGAGGTAAAGTTTGTAAGTTTGCATGTAGGGTAATCTCTCAAACTAATGAACCGATTCTAAAAATTCAATCATAAATAGATATTATTTATAACATCACGCTGCGACCCAAAGGAGCGGAGCAGTAAGCAGCTTGGAATGCTAAAGAGTAATGTAAATGTAATATTGTGTAGGTTCTATATTATATGACATGTACCTACCTACCTACTTTTTTGCATACCAGGAATCTGTTGAAAATGTAAATGTACCTTTCTGCAAATTTCTTTCTTTCTTTTTTTTTCTTTCTGTCATAAACGTCAACCAATCAAAGGTTTTCGCTCGTATTAGCTACTCGAAGCTTTTTAGTAACAAAAAAAGTCCATCTACCTATCTATAAACATATCTATCACCACGCCCTTTATTCCAATCGGAATAGGCAGAGACAATTGAATGTTATTTGCTACGATCTGGCATACCTTTTTCGCTTCTTTTATATTCATCATACCTTTCATACATGCTCGGCGATTGTGTCTTCGATCAATATTTTTTTATATGTTCAATAAAAGTACACCTAGGTCGTCGCCTGCCAGCATTTCTTTTCGTTTATTCCATATAAACCTTTTTAGTAACTGTTTACTTACATCCTTCGTTATTTAAAAAAAAACTATCGATATCGATGAATCAACAATATATCTATCGATAACAAATATATTTTGCCAACCCGAATATCAATGAGAATTTGTTCTGGCCAATTATGTGGCGCACATGCCTTCATCTTGTTGCATGCAGGGATGCCCATAAACACATCTTATTATCGATATTCATTCGTATAATCACACCTTTAATATGTAAAGGGTAGACAAATATAATATACTTATAAAATTTATATAAACACAAGCGGCTTCGCACGGGTACAATGTGGGTTTACAACAATTCTAATACCTACGCTTATAACTACTTATCTATTAGAGATAGATATATGCTACCGCGGACTTTTTGTAGATCATTTTATTTTACACAATTCACTCCTACATCTCTGACGGATTAACTTTTTGCCCTAACTTATTTTACTTATACTATTAATCCTCAGCTCCTAAACATGATAAGTCAATGTTTAATATACTCGTAAAATTTCCCGTTGAATCAATTTATCTAATAGTAAAAACCGCAACAAAGATAAGTCATGCCAAATTGAAGATTTTAATATATTTGCTTTCAACTTAAAATATTGGTTTAAATTGTAATAAACCACTTGAAAGAAAATGGTCCTTTCCGTTCAGTAACTTTTGCGTGAAAATTACACAAACAGACAGACAGACATGGGAGTATTCCCTTTATTGCCATTTCTATATTGGTGACCTCGACGTTACGGCGGGATTAACTTTTATATATCATCTTCGTTTTTGGCTTTCTAATTTTTTCTATATACACGCCTGTTTCCCATAAAGGTAGGCAGAACACCTTCAGCTCAACTTCAAAGAAGGGTATACAGAAAAAATATGTTCCAACTATACTTATTATATCTGTTGTTTTTGAAAATATCATATCATTATATCAGAACCATACAAACATAACTTCATGACCGTGCGGTGTGTCCAGAGACGGTAGTAACAATGTCCACTTTTGTCAGTTGTTCATATTAAACAGAACAGTAAGTCTGTTGGTGCTCTTAATGGACCTTATAGATGTGTCACTTTCTTTAACAGACGTAAAAATCTGCTCTTTTTAGAAGAAGTGAGGACGTGCCTCTTAAGCAATGAACCCGGGACCTCTTGGTTTTAAGTCCTACGCCATTAGACTACTTTTTATTGTGTAATAATTAGGGTTCCGTACCCAAAGGGTGCAAACGGAAACCCTATTATTAAGGCTCCGCTGTCCGTCCGTATGTCACAGGGCTGTATCTTTTTAACCATAATAGGTAGACACTTGAAATTTTCACAGAGTATGTATTACTATGGCGGCTATAACAACAAATAATAAAAAAGAAATAAAGTTAATAATTTAAGGAGGTCCCCATACAAGCAACGTGTTTTATTAGGCGTCTTTGCTCGATCTTAATAATGGCAATATACCAACATCTAACTAGTATAACTATAATGCGTACTCTTAAGTAAAACAACAAATAATAAAAACCGGCCAAGTGTGAGTCGCACTCGCGCCATACGGAAACCCTATTACTAAGACTCCGCTGTCCGTCCGTCTGTCTGTCTGTCTGTCTGTCTGTCACCAGTATCTTATGAACCGTGATAGTTAGACATTTGAAATTTTCACAGATGATGTATTTCTGTTGCCGCTATAACAACAAATACTAAAAAACAGAATAAAATAAATATTTAAGGGGGCTCCCATACAACAACCGTGATTTTTTTTTGCCGTTTTTATAGATAATGGTACGGAACCCTTCGTGCGCAAGTCCGACTCGCACTTGGCCGGTTTTTTTAAATCTATTTTCTTTCGGTTTTCACAAATATTGGAACAATTTTTTTTACGAGAGCAAGCCCTCACTCAGTGCGTGCTCGCTTGTAGTCGTGAGCGGTTTTTCTCGTTTTTGGTTAAATATTTGTTAATGCGCCGGCACGCTAATGACAGTTGCCTGAGTTATACGGGGAGCGAGGCTGGGCCGCTGAAACATCGACACGCCCTATGTACAGATAGAAAAAAAAGTTTAAAAAATGTATAATATTATAACATATTATAACGATATTTTTTTATTTTAGGTTTGGACACGTTGAAAGGATGAAAGATTGACTAAAAAGATTTATATGGCTGAAGTGAAAAGAAATGCAGGCGGAGGACGACCTAGGTGTACTTTTATTGAACATATAAAAAATGTATTGATGCATGTACCTATGAAAGGTGTAATGAATATAAAGGAAGCGAAAGATCAGAATCGTAACAAATGGCATTCGATTGTCTCTGCCTACCCCTCTTACTATGAAAGGCGTGATGATAGATAGATAGATAAATGCGAAAGTAACTCTGTCTGAGTGTCTGTGATGCTTTCACGGCTAAGTCACTGAATGGATTTTGATGAAATTTGATATGGAGAGAGCTTGAACCTTAGGGAATGGCATAGGATTTCTTTAAATCCACACAGGGGATGAAAATTAGTATGGGCTCCACTGGCGAACAGCTAGTTTTTCAAACATGAGCATATGAGAGAGATGGTCAAATAATAATTAGTTGACTTTTGATAGCGATCTCTAACGCCCAATTTCTAGTCATATGCCTACTCGTATTTTCGCAGATTTGACGACAGAGTTAAGTTTACTTATAATTTAATTAGGTTTGGCAGCATCTCAGGCGGCAAAAATTCAAAAGTATGTCTCGCTGCTAGATTACTTTGAGTTTCTTGCTTTTGCGATTGAGACTCTTCTTGGCCCGTGGTCATCTGACTCCAAGAAGTTTGCTGATAAAATTGGTAAACTCTGGTGATCATCGAGCTAAGGGTTTTTTCATTCGCCGCATATAAGCTTGGAGATTCAAAGGGGTAACGTAGCGAGTGTTCTTGGCACGGTTGGACTTTCTTCAGAGCTGGAGGAGGTATTTTCGTTTGAATCCTCTACCCCTTATTTAGGTTAGATTAAATTTATATGTAGGTAGGTACTGTCAAAAAAGAAAATAAATACCTAATCTCTGATTGTTTTCTATAAAATTAAATCTAAACATGAAAAATAAGTAAATGGTTTTGTTATGCGTGTAATAGTAGCATGAATACTTGCTGCATTGCTGATTCGTTAAGCGAGGAAGGAGCCAGCCTTCTTGTCACCAGAGGAGATCAGTCGTGGGGATATACTTTTAATAAACTTTTTGGGATTAGAACCCCACGGACCTAGAGTTTCTACACCAAACGGCTCAAATTTCTAGTGTTCAATAATTGAACTATATTTGCGCCGTTTTTTGGACTCTGCGATTTCCGCCGCAGCTCCCGCTTTGATTACTGTTTCCCTGAGATGAGACGGGGCTAATGTGTCCACACACGTAGCATCTCTTTTCAGAAATTGAGAGTTGCTATCAAAACTTAGTTGGTAGATTTCGTAAGATTTTTCTGCTGACCATAGCTTGTTTTGAGCGTGCTTGTAAAATGGGTTGTTATTGGGTGTTCAGACCCGACTAATGATGAGTTTGTTACGGAACCAAACCAATTCCGAGTACAAATGGTTCCATCTTTAGTGTTATTGAACCCTAAAATTGTTTTATACTTGCTTTGGACACCTTTGTTCAAATCCGTTTATACTTTTCGGAGTGACCAGAGACAAGATTTATCAACAAAACCGGTGGCAAACACCTAATCAGAATTCTGTTCCTGTTTTAAATGTGAAAAAAAAACCTCGTGTAATTAAATAAAGAAAGTCGGTTGCCAAGTCGATCCCGGATCTCGACCAATTTTTTTATAATAAAAAACTTATGTACATAAACCGACAAACCACACTTAGAGGTTTTTCCATCACAAATACTTTCGGCTAAAAGAGGGAGGCCTTCGTCTTCTTGGACAAACAGTGCTATATCTTCCGAAATACATTTTTTTAAATAATACCTAATCTTTAATCAACTCCTTGTGGTTAGGAGGGCACGTAAAGCCAGCGTTCACAGTTCTTCTAATAATAACAAATATTTACGTCTGTCATCGAAATTGCCATCAAATAAAGACATTGAAAAAAACTACGATACCTGGGAAGCATGAATATTGATGCTCGATTAGGAATTGAACCCGGTCCACGTTTCAAGTCCAACGCTCTAAATTCATTAAAGATAATAAATTCCATTAAAATTATTAAACATCGAGATGCGAGCCTCAAAAATTAGGGGTCTCTGCCTCCAGGGGTCTACTCCACAAATCATGGGATTCTGAGAAATTTTGAGTTAATAGGTCGATATTGGGCCAAATAATACCACTTAGACGGCCAAATATACCACTCATAAAATAATGACCTAAAATGCTACCTGCCATATTTTAGGATTGAATAAATACAAATAAAAGTGTATGTAGGTAATGTAGGTATGTAAGTATACCAGTTTTTTAATGTCTATTGTTTGTGTCTCTACTAATGTGTATCTAATGTGTATCTAAAAAAACGGTCAAGTGTGAGTAGGACTTGCACACGAAGGGTTCCGTAAACTCAAGGTCAGACTAAGTTTGACGCCTGTGTCCGATACTAGTTGTCTAACCATTATATTGCCATTATTAAAAAACGCCAAATAAAACACGTTTCTTGTATGGGGACCCTCTTTAATTTTGATCTTTATTTTATTTTTATTATTAATGTTATAGCGGTCGTAGTATTACACACTCTATGAAAATTTCAAAAGTCTACCTATTACAGTTCATAAGATACAGCCCTGTGACAGACGGACGGACGGACAGCGGAGCCATAGTAATAGGGTTTCCGTTTGCACCCTTTGGAACCCTAAAACATGTTCACGGCTTTTATACCTTGCGGTGTGGCCAGAGACATAATATGTAGGTATATATAGACGTAAATTTTATATCTGTTATTTTTGACTATAGGTACCTACTCTTTTTTTTTAAATTAAGTACATCCATACTATGTAAATACTTGGTATTTGTTTATTTGTTTGTCTGTATGTCTGTCTGTATGAGGTGTGCGTGCTTGAGAGGAACTCAAATTGGCTCCCTCAACGATCCGAGCATGAGCTATGTAGTAATAGGGCGTGGTTAGCTCAGGGTTGTCACACGAAGAGATAAATATTTTATAAAACATTGTATGGGTAAAAAACTGCAAACACGAAAAGTCAAACCTTGATTTGGTCTAATTTACTACACAAAAGTGCCTAAGGAATTTATTTTATAATTAGCAATATATAAATTAATTAAAACTATATAAATTATAAATGCCAAAGTGTTTGTTTGTCCTTATTTCAGAAATTAACCTCAAAATTTAAAAAAGATAAATACTAAAATAATTATTCGAATGAAACAGAAAACGCACTGAGACCCAAGAGTGAGACATGTAAAACTAAAAAATATCGCTCAAACTCCATACAACGGTTTTTTTGTTCCTTATTTCGCTAGCCTGACGGTCAACTCTACCACCGCGCTCGCTCATGTTTTTGCATTGTAACCATATAACTTTTTTACACCATCTTAAAGTAGAGGTCGCAACGAATAAAAAGCCGTCCTGAAAATTTAAAAAATCAAAAGTTTGTTCGTCAACTTTTTTGATTGAAAATTGGGCCTTCTTTTTTAATCAGATAAATTTTGTGAATGATAAAAATAAATAAAAGTTAATAAATTTTAGGTAAATTTTTTAAGTTCCAACAACTTTTGCAATTAATTTTTTTCAATAGGAGGTCGACTTTTCCCAGAAATCGTGAAAACCGCGTTTCACCCCTAAAATCATACATTTTTGGACCCCCACCCCCTTCCGGTCAATCGATTTTTCCCCGTTTATGTATCCTAATTTATCCTAAATTTTCCCGCCATCCCTATACTGCTAAGAATTTTTCAGATTTTTGGACTCTCAAAAACGCTTTGGCACTGGTCTACTCTTCAAAAACACCTTTTAGTCATACGATCATACTCTGAAAGGATTTACGTTAAATTTTATACGAATCTGTAGGTAATTTCAGTACCTAGTATTGATTAAGAAGATGTTTCCCTGCATGTGATCGTTTTTTAATAAATTATTTATTTGTTATGTGCCACTTACGTCATTTATTCCGAGAAGCGATACATTATGCTCTTCTCACTTCTGCAGCAAGAACAGATAAAGTGCCGTCGTTGTCCTGCATGACGTGATCGTTGCGCCCGTACCACGAGTTTAGGGTGTGGCTTACGATTAGGAATTTCTAAGTCGTTCCTCGTCTTAAATAATTTGAACCTGTGTGCCAACCCTAGTAAAGATCTCTGCCGGGCCCATCAATATAACAATTTAACAGGTACATTTCAGCGGCTATAAATTAAATGAGTTAACAACGCTACAAATTCTCTCGAGCCTCGCACCGACCATCCCCTCCCCTCACCCCACCCCTTAAATACCCACCACAGGCGCCTGCGCAACTAGGGTTCCGTAGATATCAACTATATGAACTTATGATAGATAATGAAGGAATCGATCACACAAACAGACTGTGTAGATGTAACAGTGTTTACATTTAGCGAGCTCCGAGGCTGAGGCTAAATCTATCTATCTATCCAATGAGGGGAAGGCAGAGACAATCGAATGCCATTTGCTACGATCCTGACATACCTCCTTCGCTTCTTTTAAATTCATCATACCTTTCATACATGATCGGCGATTTTGTGTATATTTTTTTTATATGTTCAATAAAAGTTACACCTAAGTCGTCCTCTCCCAGCATTTCCTTTCACTTCAGCCATATAAACCTTTTTAGTCAATCTTTCATCCTTCATTCTTTCAACGTGTCCAAACCAGAGTACACTACTTTTCTTCGTTGAAAAAATAACGGCTATTTCACTTAGATATATTGAAAGTAATTATGATAATAAGTGACACAGGTGGATTATTTACAGAGATATTGGGAATAGTTTATCCCCATACAAATTATGGATATCAAACATAACCTGCGAATCATTACGGTACGTAAAAGAGAGAAGGGTAGACAGTATTATACCCAATCAAAAACAAGTTAAACATTTTAGAGTTGTTAGTTTGCGATCACAAACATTGATTAACAGTTAATTTGTAGTCTCTGGCCAAGTGGGCGAGCTTTATTATACTTATTTATTAATTTTAATTATTTCTTGAACGTTATCCGATTTTGGTATTATTTTATGAGTTACCAATATTCTTTAACAATATGTTCTTTAGTCGACTACTTGTGCTTCGGAGGGGAAGCAAAGCCGGTGACCGCAAGGAATATTTTTTTTCTTCACGGATAGCCATACAGTTCCCGAAGCCGTGCTACGGTTTCAGGGTACTCGGTGGAAGACCAAGTCTTCCTCGTTTAGCCGATGGTATTTGTGAGGCTATACCTAACGAGTGGCCAGCTCTGTTGAGGTATTATAGATGTGTGGTTTGTCAGATTATGTACATTGTATATTTCGCTATGGACATATGGAATATTGCTCTAACTATTATGAAAGTGTTTTTGTTTGTTTGTCTGTATTTCACGCTATAACAAAGCAACGGATCGATTTGTTTTTTTACACATCTCTGTGTTGGAATTGGAATTTTCAAATTGTTCCACAAGGGCGGACAGCTTAGGTACTCTAATATTGCAACTTTGAATGTTATATCAATACTTTTAGTTGTACAGACTTTTTATAAAGTAGTCCAAAATGTTCGGTCCGGCCAGCCGTATTATCGAGATTAAACACAGGCCACACATTAACGATGTAAAACATACGATCTAGATCACTCACCCACACAGACACACAAGATTCGATTAAACAACGTGTGTGTGTGACAGATCGTTCCGGCCATCGAAATCAACCACAAATACAACGATTTGAAAACGGATGGCGGACCGTTCGTTACAAGAATTGGACGAGTCTGTGGTCGATTTCGGTGGACCGTATGGCGGCGCGCCGGGGATTGGACGAATGAGTGGGCACCTTAGAGATAGATATGCTAGCGCAAACTTTTTGTGGATTATTTAGTACATCATTTTTTTCTCTGACGGATTAGACAGCATACGCCATGAAAACTCGCTGGAGCTAACTTTTCTCCCGACTTGATTCACTAATACTATTAATACTCAGCTCCTAAACATGATAGGTCCAAGTTTGATACTCGTAACCCTTCCCGGTGAATCAACCTATCTAATAGTGAAAACTGCAGCAAAATGCGTTCAGTAGCTTTTGCGTGAAATGGTCACAGACACATTATGCTGAGTTAGAAAGACGCCGGAAGAAACAAGTGTTTATGTTAACAGCCCTATATCCATAATTTGTATGGAGATATTCACATAACATTATATCTATATCTTTTACCTACTATTCTCAATTTATCTATAAATAACCCACCTGTGTCATTGTAATTTAGCATATAGTTACTTATTCATTATATCTAAGTGAAATAGTCGTTATTTTTAACGACTTCAAAAAAAAGGCGTTTCTCAATTCGACCGTATATATTTTTATGTGTGTTCGCGGATAACTTCGTCCTTTATGAACAGATTTTGATGATTTCTTTTTTAATCTATAGATAATTCTTCCGGATTGGTCCCATTTTCAATTGGTTTTATTTAATAGGAAATATGGGTGGTAAAATATACGATTATATTGCCCCTGTTTTCTCTTTCATAATCAATGACAAAACTCTTAAATTTTTTTAAAGTGCAATTAAACGTCTTGCGTTTTTTTTGTAGCTTATTGAAAATTCAAAATATTTTTTTATGATTTTTTAATTGGTCAAAAATAATAAAATAATTATTATTTAAAATTTTCAATAAGCTACAAAAAAAAACGCAAGACGTTTAATTGAAGAGTAATGGTATAACAGCGCTTTAAAAAAAATTAAGAGCTTTGTGATAGATTATGAAAGAAAAAACGGGGGCAAAGTTTAACCACTCATATGTCCTATTCAATAAAACCCATTGAGAAAATAACAGCTATTTCACTTAGATATATTCAATAAGTAACTATTATGCTAAATTACAGTGACACAGGTGGATTATTTACAGAGAAATTGGGAATAGTTTAACCCAAGAATCCTTTAAAAATACATCACAAAGCTACCGCAGTAGCTATGTTTGCTATACAAAGTCCACTTCCTGTTACCCCACTCGATTAGCCCACAAATTGGTCCAAAATCCAATATTATTTCTATAAACATTGTCTCACGATTTCCCACGCGTTTTGCTTATTTAACAAACAAGAAAATTAATTAACTATAAGATTTGTCGACAGGTTTAGAGCAGTGGTTAGTGAGCAAATAGACTTGGTTCGAAATTCTAGTTTTCGCCCCCGGCATCAAATAAAATATAGCCTATGTCACTCAGGGATATCGTAGCTTTCTTTTGGTAAAAGAATTTCTTCGTTCGTACAAAAATCCCTTACAAAAATGCACTTTCAGTTTTTCCCGAATTTTCCAATAATCCGGGCAACATTTTTAAATTTTCTTTACCTAAAAACCTTATTCAGACTATTAGGAACATTAAAAAATTGCCAAATCGGTCCAGCCGTTCTTAAGTGATGCGCTTACCAACGATTTATGTAAGTAGATATTACACTTGCAGCATTGTCGCGCATTCTTTGGCCAACATAATATTCCCCCGTGGCTCCCCAGGGTCTCACGCCTCAACCATAAGGTATTTTAGTAATTACCTACCTTCGAAACTGCCCCCGGTTTCATACGGGTACAATATTGACCTAGACAAATGCGCCTATAACTACTTATCTATATGCTACCGCGGACTTTTGTGTAGATCATTTTATTCTATACATCATTTTGTTATCTCTGACGGATGAGACTATTATTATTATTAATGCTCAGCTCCCAAACATGATAGATTCCTCCATCTATACCTAATATTACTGGATCTACTGAACCGATTTTGAAAATTCTTTTACCAATTGAAAGCTACGATATCCCTGAGTGACATAGGGTATTTTATTTTGTTCGATAATATCCACGGGCGAAGTCGGGGGTGGAAGGCTATGTAATCACCCTATCTAACTACACAAAATCCGGTTCAGTAGTTTTTACTTGAAAATGGCACAAACACACAGACCGACGCGGTATAGTGGTTATCTATACTAATATTATAAAGAGGAAAGATTGGAATTTTGTATGTTTGTTACGAATAAACTCAAAAACTACTGGACGGATTTTGATCATTCTTTCACCATTGGAATGCTACATTATCCCTGAGTAACTTAAGCTATATACCATCACGGCATGACGACGGGGACGGGGTAGGCAGAGGTGAACATGACAAAATCTATGTATGAAGTGTATGTTTGCCAACATTCTGAAATAGTCACGTACAAAGTCGTGGGAAACAGCTATGTTCTATAATTGTGGTTAAAGGTCAGTATAATTAAATTGGGTTCACCATTTGTACCCTGGGTACTATTAACGGTGGGTACCCTAATTGGGTCCCTAATTAACGTGTTACAAAACGATTCAACTTGTTAGGTGTTAAACAATCAATGAAAATAAAATAATAAAGTCAAACCGAGACAATCTCATACGATCTTAATTGGGGACCGAGATATGTACGGAATTGTTGTTTGGGATGTTCGACTTAGGGTACTGTAGGCATTATTATAATATTGTCTAAAGGAGAGGTACTCAAACTTTTTTGAAATTATAAGTGAAATTTCAAGGACGCGTCACGTTTAGGCACATTTCGTTACATGAGAGAGAAGAGAGATATAACGTAGAGAGAAGGAAAATGAAAGCTATATATTGTATATCTAAAGCCTCTTGTACACAGTGGACCATTATGGCCCAGACAAGGTCGTTTCCAGTGTGTACACAGGCTAGAATTTTTAAAGTTATACTTCTTTAGGCGCGTTATGAAAAAATTATATGAGAGTGAAATTTTACGATGTAACAAAAAGTTACAGTATGAAGTTGCCGAGAGTGATATATCGACAAAATTTCATGATGCGCGCGCACGATGCAATTTTAGTGCATAATTTTTGAAGTCTGTACACTTTTTTTAAAAGGCAATTATTATTTGTGTGCTAAATAAACTTATTTGTATTATGCCAAAAAAGTATAACTTCTAACGCGCGTGCCTACATAAGTACCTACACACACCTATTTTTATCAATAACGTTTATTTTTGATTATTTATTTGACTACTTGATTATTTTTCAAATAATCGTTATCAAATACATCAATGAAAACCACACTTAGAGGTTTTTACATCTAAATATACCTCAACAGAACTGGCCACTCGTTAGGTATAGCCTCACAAATAACATCGGCTAAACGAGGGAGACTTGGTCTTCCGCTGGGTACCCTGGAACCGTAACACGGTTTCGGGAGCTGTAAGGCAACCCGTGAAGAAAGAAAAAAAAAAGAAAAAAAAACAAAGTTACATAAATATCAAAAATTAAAGACCAGATCTAATTTTTGAGTTAAAATCTTGTTTTATCACTATATTTAAAACTATCGTCTGACACAACGCACGCATCCTAAATCACTGAACTCTTAACTCATAGATATTTTCACTGGTCATGTTATAGGATTATTACCTAGTTTGTTTGTATACATGTAGGTATGTTAGCAATACATTTAAAATCTGGTGATTTGGAAGACCTGATGATGGGTCCTAGAGGTCTACCCATACTATTAGACAAACAGAAATAGTGTTTAAACAAAAACTATTCAGTGACACGGACACAAAAAATAAAAAATAGAACAACACTCATTGTCCAGATGAATTTTGTAAATGTTCCAAATTCTACGCGGACGGAGTCGTGGGCAAAAGGTAGTTGGACTATATTACGCAACGCCGAATACAGGAAAATTAAATAAAACGGGACATGACCGTTACGGAACCATTGGTCCTCTTTAAACTTTTAATATCCCCAAAGCTGCGGAACCTTAGTTAAAACTTTAATTCCGCAGTCAAAGCAAATTATGTTCATTCGCATTGTTTTATTTGGAACTTGGATTTGTTTTGATCGTTTTTGGGATCCACGCATCCATCTCAGACACAGGCGACAGTTCGTCTGTCACTAGGGATTTTGGTTAAAAATAAAAAAAAAACAACAAAAAATTCAACGGAATTTACGCCTTCTATTTCGCATTTACAGTTTCTCATAAATATTTTCCATTCGAATGCATTATTCTGATCCTTTCACCCCGGCTTCATCCGTGAATTTTTTGAAATCTATGTATATAAAACCGTCGCGTCGATGACTGACCAAAGGTGGCCACAGACTCGTCCAATTCTTGTAACGAACGGTCCGCCTAGATCATCCGGCAAATTTTCGGTGCGGACCAATGTGTGGACTACTAAACAACTGAACGTATAAATATGAAAATTGGAAGCACTAAGAAATATTTTTTCTAAAATCCACATCTAAGGGTTCAAATAGGTAAATAACTATTTCTATTACATATATTAAAGGAAATGCTGCCAGAAGACGACCTAGGTGTATTGATCGAAGGCAATATTAAAAGTACACACAATCGCCGAGCATGTATAAAAGGTATGATGAATATAAAGGAAACGAAAGAGGTATGTCAGGATTCGATTCCCTCTGCCTACCCCTTTTGGGATAAAATGGGTGATTATAAATAGATAGATAGATGCGTTGTTCTGTGAAAATGGAAAATTAAGGACCTTATATTATTATAGCACAAGTTCAGATCTTGCTGTAGCTGGTCTCTCTCACAACCACTGTGATGTGTCTTGTCACATAAAAATCTTTGTTTCTGTAAGTATCTTAAAAGTACAGTCAGGTGCCAAATATTCCGAAACTGAACAGTCTCAGAAACTACTAGTCCGATTTTATTAATTAAGGCAATGATCCTATTCCGTGGTACTACTCGTTTGATAAATAATTTGGCTTTTAAAAAAAGTGTACCGACTTCAAAAATTATGCACTGACAAGTGTGCTTTCCACCATTTCCAAATAACCAAATCGCTTCAAGTGTGCCTATAAAATTTAAAGAGTTCTCGATTTCTCCAGGATCCCATCATCAGATCCTGACCTGATGACCATGGGACCACCTTTCAAACAAATTTAAAAAAATACCCAAATCAGATGTTACACATACACATCGTTTTTTTATTCGTTATATCTATCAACACACCTTTTATCCCAAGAGGTACAACCAGACATGTATACCTAATTTCTACCATCTCTTGATTATTATGGTATGATGAGGTGCCCACTCATTAATCCAATCGCCGGCGCACCGCCATACGGTCCACCCACAGACACATCCGTTTTCAAATCGTTGCATTTGTGGTTGATTCCGATGGCCGGAACGATCTGTTACACACACACACGGATGTTTGACAAAGTGTTTAATCGAATCTTGTGTGTCTGTGTGAGTGAGTGAATTGCATGTGATCTAGATCGTATTATTTACATTGCTAATGTGTGGCCTGTGTTCATACGGCGGCCGGACCGAAAATTTTCGGTGAGATACCGGACCAGTGCATGGACTACTTTAAATATTTGTATGGAGAATAAATTAACTTTAAAAAAAAAGTGTACCGACTTTAAAAATTTGCACTGAAAAGTAAGAAATAATAAATATTTCGTCGTAGAATTTGAAGACAGTTGGTGCCAAATTAGGATACTGACGATCGTAGGTTCCTAATGAATTGTCTAGATTAGTGAATTTGTTTTTAACTTGGCACCAACCGTCTTTTTTTTTAAAGTTAATTTATTTTTCCCTTTTAAGTGATTTTGTTGCCCTGAGAGACAAATAATAACGCATATAAAAAATAAATGGAAAAATAAGAAAAAATACTGCTGTGGATGGGATTTGAACCATTTGCATCCTGACGTGCACCATACCATACCATACCTTTAGCCGTTAGACCACCGTCGATACAAAAATTGACAACTTCGTGTCAATAGCAACCGTTGCTAAGACTTTTCTCTGATACATAATTTTCAGCCGTAAACAAGACAAATTACTGAATTTCTGAAAAACTACTGAACCGATTTTCGTCATATGTCTGTGAGAGATAATGTCGAGAAATTATTATATTCTTAAAAAAATAAGTCGTTAAAATCGGTACATATTTCATCGAGATACTGATAATTTACTGTATAAAGTCAGTTTTTTCAAAATTACTGAAAAACTAATGAACCAATTTTATGACATAAAAATGGGACCAATCCGGAAGAATTATCTGTCGATTAAAAAATAAATCATCAAAATCGGTTCATAAACGACGAAGTTATCCGCGAACACACATAAAAAAAAATTATATTATATATATACGGTCGAATTGAGCAACGTCTTTTTTTTTTGAAGTCGTTAAAAATATCTTTAGTTGTTTAATAAGATTTAGCATCCGAGTGTACCTCTTTAACACATAATTTACTTACCTCACCAAGATTGACATCTCAATGGTAAGTTACCAACAAATTATTACGACTTATTTATTTTGTGGGGTTATTAGCGTCAGTATAATATGCAAGCTATAATTTCTTAATATTATTTACCTATACAAGATAACTGAGAATAATCTATATGTCTATCTATCTATCATCACGCCTTTTATCCCAAAAGGGGTAATCCTGACATACCAATTTCGCTTCTTTTATATTCATCATACCTTTCATACATGCTCGGCGATTGTGTGTAGGTACTTTTAATATTTCCATCGATTAATAAATAAAAGTACACCTAGGACGTTCTCTGCCAGCATTTCCTTTTACTTCAGCCATATAAACCTTTTTAGTCAATCTTTTATTCTTTCATCTAGTTCTAGTTGATGCCATGAGGACTACCCAGGAACTCTACCTCTTCATGATAGACAACAATGAGCCGATTATTCATATTTTCTGCTCTGAGGAGTTGGAAACCCTTTTTTTAAGGAATTCTTATTTTTGTACGGTGAAGAAAACATGTTTTACAAAACAATTTCATACAATGTTGTACGAAATTATGTTGAAAACCCAATGTTTAAAATTAAGATGTTTCGGTTTCGACAGGTTGATTGACGCTAATTGTTTTATATTTTGTTTTTGGGGTCAGTTATTTTAATTTATGCAACTTTTTGAATACTAGGTTGCCGACCCCGGGCTCGCACGTGTATTTTTTTAAGTACCTAGAACTGCCTAGAAGGTATGTTTACACGAAGTGGAAAGATAGACATGGAAATTGAAAGGAGAGTGATACAGATATATGAAATTTACTATAATACAAGAAAATGTGTTTTATTATGGTTCTTTTCGGGATTATTTTCTATCGAGCGAAATTAATAAAATCTCGATTTCAAAATAGCCAATGGATAAACAAAAGTGCATATTTACTCATAAATATTTTATTTTGCTGCTAGTTTGCCAAGTTTTACCTAAAAACTTGACTAAAAACGGGCCGATTTGTATAATACAGATTCAGCGAACGCAGCCAGTGTTTTGGGAGCACATGGAGGGGGTTCTGGAATAGTGGAAGAGGTATTCTTTTTATAATTTGAATATAATTTTAAATATATTGTTTATTTATTACTAAAAGTAAAATTAATATACATAATGTTGTACAATAAATCCATGGTATTGTGCCGAAAACATGTCGCGAATCCATAAGATTTTCCCCATACCAAAAATCGCTCAACGCGCCTAAAGAAGTTTTCTCTTCAAAAATCACAACAAGCCAATTTTTTGTTTTAATATTTATAATATTAGTTACAAAGTATTCTACAAAACTTGGCGAAACAATCGCCCTTATTCCATACCAATAATTTAAGGGTCCTATATCCTAAATTTTTCTGGGATAAACTATTCCCAATTTCTCTGTAAATAATCCACACTGTAATTTAGCATATAGTTACTTATTCAATATATCTAAGTGAAATAGCTGTTATTTTTTCAATGTGGATTATTGAATAGGAAATATGGGTGGTTAAACTATGCCCCAGTTTTCTGTTTCATAATTTTCATCATCAAAGCTCTTAATTTTTTTTAAAACATAAAAAAAATTATTTTGAATTTATATTGAAAGACATATTGAATAAGTAACTATATGCTAAATTACAGTGACACAGGTGGATTATTTACAGAGAAATTGGGAATAGCTTATCCCTATACAAATTATGGATATAGGACTCTTAAGAAATGCACTTATTGGACAATTCGCTGAATGTGGACACTGTTACACGGTAAAAATGGCTGTCAGACAGAGGTGAGAAAATAATGTTTAAATTCACTGAAGCAAACAAGTGGATGATTTTCGTTGCAATCATATAATTAATTTCACGGCCAGTCGCACTGAGTTAGTATGAAAACGTATTTACGTGAGTTTGTAATGAAATCTGACCAATAGAGTAATAATATTTGTTGTGGATGGATGCGGCATATTTTGTAGAGAACAGATAATTTGAAAGATAATTATAAAATTTGAGATCGACCATGGGACCACCTGGAAAGTATATACTTTCAAACAAAAAAAAAATCCAAATCGATCCAGGCGTCTTCAAGTAATCGGGGAACATACTTATATAAAAAAAAGATTCCGACGAATTGAGAACCTCCTTCTTTTTTTTAAGTCGGTTGCCTTACTGCTTCCGAAACCGTGTTATCGATACCCAGCGGAAGACCAAGTCTCCCTCTTTTAGCCGATGGTATTTGTGAGGCTATTACTAATGAGTGGTCAGTTCTGTTGGGGTATATTTAGATTCAAAAGTGTGATTTGTCGGATTATGTAAGTAGGTACACTTACATAAAAATCTATTGGTACATTGCTGGGATCGAATAGTGGTCTTAAGGGGAGGAACGAATAATTTCGGTTGATTTCAAAACTGAAATTCCCGAATTTTTCGAATGCTATGAACATACAATTTGGGCATCGAAAACTTGAGGATTTTATCTAGTATTGTGTAGGATGAAAACATGATTGGTGAAAATTTTCTCGATAACTTAATTTTTTGGAATCACCTCTTACCATACTCTGAAGGGATTTGCGTTTAAATTTTAAACGAATCTGTAGGTAATTTCTGTACCTAGAATTGATTAAGAAGATGTTTCCCTGCATGTGATCGTTTTTTAATAAATTATTTATTTGTAATGTGCCGCTTACGTCATTTATTCCGAGGGGCGATACATTATGCCCTTCTCACTTCTGCAGCAAGAACGGACAAAGCGCAGTCGTTGTCTTGCATGACGTGATCGTTGCGCCCTAACCAATCATGCGCCCGAAGCACGAGTTTTGGGCGTGGCTTACGATTAGAAATTTCTGAGTCGTTCCTCGTCTTAACCACTCGGCCACCGACGCACATAATTGCCAAAAGTATTATAAGCAAAAAAATATGTTAGCAATATGTCTATTTCGCAAGACATACTCTAAGACTTGTCTTTTTTTTGGAGGTTCTCAGTTCGACGTGTTTTTTTAATTATTATTATTATTTTTCTATAGAGCTTTCCTAAATTAAGAATACTAGAGGACCCGTGTGAAAACTACGCATCGTTAGTTCAACTGATCTCCAACAGATGGCGTATTTTACAAAATAAAAACATTAGTCTAATTTTAAACGAAACATTTAATTTTACTTTTTTTTGTTTATTTTTCTTCATTAGAGGGAAAATAATCTTCAAAATGGCGTATCAAACATTAACTTTGATACAGGATTTGATACGGACATTTGATAAATATTAAATAGAGATAGTAAATAGGTACCTAAAACAATAATTTTCTCCATTGCTTAATTTTGCAGATAAATAGCGCATCCATAATTAAAATCTTCATATCTTTCATAAATCCTTGTTCTTAAAGGCATTGGTCCGAAAAATCACTTAGGTAGGCTTTAGTCATATAAAATGTCTTCACGTTGATTTAAAAATATGCAAAATTTAAATTTTACCTTCAACTCTTGAGATAGGTTGACCTGTCGACAGGCGACGGGGAAATTAAACGTGTTGATTAAATAAAAAAAGGCAAAGGTGACTGCCTACTGAAGTGAAAACTGTATAATATACGCCGTCTAGCCATCATTTAACATATAAATATATCTGTCATTGATAGTAGGGTACAGCCCGGTCTAATATATAGTGATATTTCCCTGATATTTCTTTTTTTGCACCAATATAATTAATGAAGAAAAATGTTCACGACCGCGCTCGGCTTCTAGGTAGGCTTCTAGATTCATCAGAAAAGGAATCTGGTCTGCCCCATGAAGCAAGCAAGTTATGTTTTTAATATAGGTTAGTAGGTATGAGGCAGAGACAATGGATGAATCGAGTCCTGTTTCTTCATGTATTCAATACCCATTATCCCCTATGTAAATAAAAAAAAGCTTTCTAGGGATCAAGCTTACTCCATATTAAATTTCATCAAAATCGGTTCAGTGGTTTAGCCGTGAAAGCGTAACAGACAGACAGACAGAGTTAGTTTCGCATTTATAATATTAGTATGGATTACCTATACCAACTTACGCCTATGGAAAACAGGCTTGAAGATGTAGGTAGGCTATTTATTTGTCTGTTTTGTTTAAGTAAATTTTAAGTATTTTTTTTGTAAAATCGTTCTTTCTCATGTTTCTGGTACGTGAATCTTGTTCTATCTTATATTATCCTTGGTTATTTTATCGATTATTTTTGCAGTGTGTCTCTCAACAACTTTTTAAAGAGATATCGATAAAATAAGCCGCGCTGCTTACTGAGTTCATTGCGCATGACAACTGGCAAAAAGTGGACACTGTTACTGGAGTCTCTTGCCACATCGCAAAGTATAAAGTTCTAGAAACACTTGTTACGGGTTTAAAACTGAGTTCTAATAGCCGAATCTTAATTAACAAGGGAGCTCGTAAATTTTTATACACTTTTATGATGCGTTGTATTTTTTTATGTTAAATTATTTAATTATTACAAAAGTGGGGTTATAGCATTGGTTTATGGAGGCCATATTTGTTAATGCAGTAATGGTGGGAGGTTATTTTTGGTTTTATTTATTTCGGCATCCCTCGTGAACATTTTCAAAATAGTTAATATAGCTTGCCTATTAGTTAAATGGTTTTTTAAAATCGGTTCAGTACTTCCAGAGTTTAACCCTACATGAATACACTTATAACTACATATCTATTAGAGATAGATATATGCTACCGCGGACTTTTTTCTAGATAATTTTATTCCATACAATTCTTACCAAAATAATTTTGTTATATCTCTAACGGATTAGACAGCAAACACCATGAACACTCGCTGAGGCTAACTTTTTACCCGACTTGATTCACTTATACTGTTAATGCTCAGCTCCTAAACATGATAGGACCTTGTTTAATACTCGTAAATGTTACCAGTGAATCAGCCTATCTAATAATGAAAACTGCAACAAAATACGTTCATTAGTTTCTGTGTGATAGTGAGAAGTTCTAACCAATCCTTAGTTACTACCAACCTTGTAAAATACCCCGACAGTATGAAGGTTGGAGAACTGTTATTACTAGCAACCAAGAAAGGAGTGAAAGCTTTTTCTCTAATATAGTATACGTAAAATAAACAGATGTTGGTAGGGGGAAATCTTATGCATGGGTTCGCGGCCAGTGTTGGCCAATAAATAATACCTACATATATACGCTCATAACTACTTATTTGTTATATATAGATATATGCTACCGCAAACTTTTTTGTAGATAATTTTATTCTACACAATTCTTTCCTACATCATTTTATTATATCTTTTACGGATTAGACAGCAAACGCGATGAAAACTCGCCGGAGCTTTTTCCCCGACTTGATTCATTTATGCTGTTAATGCTCAGCTCCTAAACATGATAGGTCTATGTTTAATACTCGGGCTCTAGTATGGGATGATTGGGATTGGGATGCTACGTGCGTGGACACATTAGCCCCGTCTCATCTCAAGGAAACAGTAATCAAAGCGGGAGCTGCGGCGGAAATCGCAGAGTCTGACAAACGGCACAAATATAGTTCAATTATTGAAAACTACTTTGTGACGTTTGGTGTAGAAACTCTAGGTCCGTGGGGTTCAAATGGCAAAAAGTTTATCCCCTCGACTGATCATCTCTTCTGGTGACAAGAGGGCTGGCTCCTTCCTCACTCAACGAATAAGTATCGCGATTCAACGGGGAAATGCAGCTAGTTCTTGTTACTATTCCACGCGGACCTGGTTAATTTTGTTATTTTTATTGTTTAGATTAGATTTAAGGTTTTTATTAGTTGTGTAACCTTCCCAGTGAATAAGCATATCTAATAGTGTAAACTGCTACAAAATCCGTTCAGTTTTTCCTATAGATATAAGATCCAACATTCGTAATAATATCCATCATTGGTATAATCGAGGGCATATTTGCTCCACCCTTTCTACTTACCCCTATGAGAGATAGGGATGAAGATACAAGAAACACATCTAGATCTGCCGATAGACTTAATACTGTATTACAAAAACAACACTCCCAAGTAAAACATAAATAAATAATTACTTGATGATGTTCAATGCCCCTTAATAACTTGCTAATCACGGCTTTTCATGTTCATGCAGGCTAATAACATAATGATGTGGAAAAGGGAGGTCGCTATAAGTGTGAAGGAGATGGTTGTATGTTTAGTAGTGCCACTTAAGGGCCGTATTGCGGCCAATTGGTGGTGAATGGTAGAGTTGCGCATGATCATGTGGTTTTGTTAAGGCGATGTTTGTTTGAGTGATGTTGTAGAAATGGACAAGTTTAAATTAAAAATAATTATATACTTTATTTCTGATAATCTATCTGTTTGAACGCTCGCGCTAAAATAAAAGCAGATTGAGAACCTCGCTGAGAATGTTAAGGAGAGGAACAAATCATTTCGGTTGATTTCTGAACTGAAATTCCCGAATTTTACGAATGCTATGAACATACAATTTAGGCATTGAAAACTAGAGGATTTTATCTAGTATTGTGTAGGATGAAAACATGATTGGTGAAAATTTTCTCGATAACTTAAATTTTTGAAATCACCTCTTCAGAAACAACTTTTTAGTCATACGACCATACTCTGAAAGGATTTACGTTTAAATTTTATACGAATCTGTAGGTAATTTCAGTACCTAGTATTGATTAAGAAGATGTTCCCCTGCATGTGATCGTTTTTTAATAAATTATTTATTTGTAATGTGCCGCTTACGTCATTTATTCCGAGAGCAGCAAGAACGGACAAAGCGCCGTCGTTGTCTTGCATGTTGGGCCCGAACCACTCATGCGCCCGAACAACGAGTTTAGGGCGTGGCTTACGATTAGGAATTTCTGAGTCGTTCCTCGTCTTAATATCGTGGTATATAAAAAGCCATAGCAACTTATTAAAAAAAAATATAGAGATATTCAAGCATACCATCGCCTTAACAGTCGTTCTGATTAGGTTGATTAAACGGCCGGTTTGATCCGATAATGTAATCCGTGATTAACTGTAGATTATATCTAGCAGCTGGCTGCACGCAATAAAATACATTTAAAACTATGATTGACTCATATAAATGCTAATTAATAGGTTTTTATTTAATCTACACTGTTTTGTACATAGATTAAGTATAGTCGCTCGGACGCTGTACTAGATTGGCAATACAAAAGAGAAAGCGCATAGATACGCGTATGTTAAAGCGAGACAGATAGACGAGACCGTTTTTTGAATACTGTAACAGCCTAGTAATTTCGCTTATTTTTGTAAAATATCCTGTTTTAAAGTATACGCGATTAATTATGATTAATGCAGTGCATGGTGCAGTGCCTAGATGTAAGTCATTAAGATGAAAAATCCACAGAATTACACATTTGTCACGCACACTGATGTATTAATTTTTTGGTCTCGTTCTAATCGCGCCATTATCAACCTAGTAGAGCGCCAGCATAATCCATCTATGGTTTTGTAGACAAAGAAAATATTGTGTTTATTTATTTTTACATATATAACTACATACATAATTATACATGTATTGTATTGTGATGATACGACCTTATTTTCCTGGCCGCTTACAAGCTGGCCATCATAAATAGCATTTATTTTAATTTTAGAACACGATATTGTTCATTTTAATTCAATAGAACATTGTATGTTATTTTCAAATATTCGATGTGTGGAACCTAAATTAAAATGTTACTCATTCCTTCACAAACTGTTGACTTAGGCAGTCACTCTGCCAATTGTAAAATTTATTATATTTCTATTTTATCAACTAAGTAAATAACTATATAAAATGTATTGAATCAATATTCAAGAACTAATATCTATGTTAATATAAAAGGAGCGCAAATAAGTATTGTAAGTATTTTTATCATACTTTGTATTGTGTTACTTCAATAGCATAACGCCCTGTAGTAATGTGTAGTTCATTTTTATTACAGTGCGCTCCTTTCTCCTTTGCCGGCTTCCTTACGGATCCTTTTACTGGTTGTTCTTTTGCTGCTCCTGCTTGTTCCTACCATGTTAATTCGACCAATAAACGAATGGTGAAAGTTTACTACGAGTTTTCCTGCAATACCTACCAATCTACCCATCCTGGCTACCCCACCACCCGACAGTATACATGGGTTTTTTTAATTAAAAACTTATGTACATAATCCGACAAACCACTTAGAGGCTTTTCCATCTAAATATACCTCAATAGAACTGGCCACTCGTTAGGATAGCCTCACAAATACAGGAGGCTAAAAGAGGGAGGCTTGGTCTTCAGCTGGGTACCCTGGAACCGTAAGATGTAGGTACATTTATAAAATAATAATTATTTAAATTATCTTAAATACATACTAAATTACAAAATTAAATAATTATGTTTCTGTTAAATTATGTTCGTTGGTAAGCGCATCACTTGAGAACGGCTAGACCGATTTGGTTAATTCTAATTCTTTAAATGTTCCTAATAGTCCTAATCAGCTTTTCAGCTGAATCTGATATATACCAAAACGGTTCGGTTCTAGTTAGTTCAGAACCCAAGACTTCATTTGAACCGTAATAGATAGGCACTTGAAATTTTCACACTAACACTCTTATTAATAAACTCGAAGTAGCGACGTAGTAACTAAACTGTATTTCGTCTCCGTCTAACAAATCTGCAATTCATTATGATAGACGGAGACGAAACATAGTTTAGTTACTACGTCGCTACTTCGAGTTTATTAATAAGAGTGAGTGTGTATTACTATGGCTGCTACAACATCAAATAATAGAAATAAAATAAAGTAAAATATTTAATGGGGTCCCCATACAAGAAACGTGTTTTATTCGGCGATAAAAACCAGCCAAGTGTGAGTCGTACTCGCGCTAATTTGTTCCTGCACCATACAGGGGACGGGCTTCGGACTGTTGGTTCCACTACATGGTTCCATCAGTGGGTCCAATAGGATTTCCAAGTACTCGTGGTTCCACTGCTAAATACGGGTGGGTCCCATAGGATTTTCGGGTACTCGTGGTTCCACTGTTCAATATTTAGTGCATACTATTGAGTCGTGTGCAAGTCCTACTCACACTTGGCCAATTTTTATATCAAAAATAGTACAAAGTTATTATTCCAAACTCATCTATCCCTTAGTACGTGTTTCTAAGTAAATTATTATAAAATATTTGTATGTATGTATATTTAGCTATTAAATTATTCCTTGAAGACATCTTCTGTCTCTCTAAATAGTTTTAAACAATGCACAGTGGACGTGCTTAGATGTTTAATGCACTTCCTAGGTTGATGCATTACTTTACTATGCATACAACTTATGTATGACTTCATCATCATCACCATCATCATCACCACTATCACATATCATCTATCTATCTATCATCACGCTTTTTATCTTTCGCTTCTTTTATATTCATCTCTCTCTCTCTCTCTCTCTCTCTTTCCAGGGTACCAAGCGGAAGACCAAGTCTCCCTCGTTTAGCCGATGGTATTTGTGAGGCTATACCTAACGAGTGGCTAGTTCTGTTGAGATATATATTTAGATGGAAAAGCCTATAAGTGTGGTTTGTCGGATTATGTACATAAGTTTTTAATTAAAAAAACCCATTGGTACATGGCCGGGATCTGGGATCGAACTCGGGGTCTGTCTAGTTAACACCAGACGTCTTATCCACTCGGCCACCGACGCACCTTATATTCATCATACCTTTCATACATGCTCGACGATTGTCTGTACTTTTAATATTTCCATAACATAAACATGTCGCTGCACTTTTTCGTGCCCTTCGAAACAACAGCTTTTTAGCTCGATTTGAATTTTTGATGTGTAACATCTATCCTCGCGCTTTCCTGCAATGTATTTCGTGAAAAGGGACGGAAGTGTGTAACAGAAAGCCGGGGAAACGCGCGCTATTTGATTTGACCAATGAGCGCGCGCGGTGGTAGAGATGGCCGTCAGATGGTACCAACTAGGGAATGCAATCCCGCAAAATAATTTTAATCCCGGTATTTGCGGGACTGAACCATCTTAGTCCCGCGGGATCCCGCAGGGTCAACTTAAACCTCTAAAATCAATCGTAAATAATCGTAATAAAGACCTAATAGACCTCGTTTTCATGGTTATAATTTTAACCCAAATTAAATAAGCTTTTTGGTACATTTTAAATGGTTTATTAAATATATGTAATAAATATAAAAAATAAAATTATTAGAAAAGTCGTCGCAGTTGTGACGCAGGTGTTTGCAGGGTAGCAAAATAATATTATTTCTTATAAAGTTCAGTTTGATTTTGATTTATCTATAGATTCTATGACAATAAATATTCAACGCGCCCCACACCTTAAGAGAAACACGTATGTACCACGCTTCTCTGTAATCCCGCCAGTCCAGCGGGATCCCGCAAATTTTTCGACCGGAACGATCTGTCACACACATTTGTATGTGACAGACAATTGTATGCGATCTAGATAGTATGATTTTCATCGCCAATTGTTCAATCTCGATCATAAGGCGGCCGGAAATTTTCGGTGCGATACCGGATCAGTGTGTGGGCTACTCAATGCTCGCTCGTTTTTTTTATCACTGGTGGTACAAAAAAATTAAACAATCCACATTTTGTCTAGAATGAGCATCCACGACCTCATACTCTAACCATTAGGCTATCATGTCATAAAGGGCGCCCGTGTATATTTAGTATTCTCAAATCGTATATTTTATCAATCAAGGTACAGTATAGTTCTATGAACGCCACAGTTTGTGTGGTCATTGCATTGTATATGCATTATGCCCTACCGGTCGTTTAAATGTATCTAATATGTGAGACGTTATTAGAATAAGTAAAGTCAGGTATTGTTCTTGTGTTTGTATGGAATTTTATAGTTATTTCTTACCCGGCTTTGCCTGTGTACATTTTTGAAATGAGAAAAAATAGCAACTCTCCCAATCCCAAGGCTTTATTTTATATGAAACCTGTCGGGTGTGGGGTAGCCAGGATGGGTCGATGGGTATTGCAGGAAAACTCGTAGTAAACTTTCACCATTCGTTTATTGGTCGTATCATCACAATACCGGGGTTCCCCCGAAAAAATCCTGACCTTAATGAAGGATTTTATTCAAAGAATTAATAAAATAAAGTTTGATGATGAGACTTATATAAAAATACTAATGAATGAAATGAAAAGATAAATTTACAAGTTTTATTATAAATAAAACTAATTATTTTACAAGAGAAACGATTTCCACAATCACACAAATCACAAACATTCATCTTCATTTAATCTGTTTAATCTGTTATTAGTAAGTACAGTAAACTCATTTATAATATAGAGTAATTCCCATTTAATAAGGAATGACTCAAAAACGTTCTCGAATTTAGTAAGGGCTTAGTTATACAGTTACCATCCGCTGTTTTAAGTTTATTTATATATAATACAATAGACGAAGGCTTATTTAAAGAGTCGCAATCCGCTCATACGAACACCCATGGGAAATACATCCACAGATATAATAAGTAGTAATAATAGACGAAGGCTTTTTTAACGAGTCGCAATCCGCTCTAAAAGACACCCATGAATACCCTGATATTCATAGATATAATAATAATAAACAAATGTTTATTTAAAGAGTTGTAATTTACTCTAATAAACACCCATGGAAATACATCCACAGATATTAGGTATAATATTTATAATAGACGAAGGCTTTTTTAACGAGTCGCAATCCGCTCTAAGTAATTACAAGTATTTACAATAAATGAAATGATGAGAATGAAATAAGGAAAATAGTAATTATTAATCATGGTTATATTTAACCTGTAATTTGTAAATATGTAAAAGTTTTAGTTACTTAGATGTTTACAACCAAATTGTGAAATTGAAATAAATTTAACCTCCCTTGTAACCATAAGGTTATAAATACAATTTAATAAATTGTTAATAAAATAAAGAAAAATGTAAAATAATATAGATATAAAAAATTCCTCGGTTTAAGTAAGTGTAACTCATCCATATTGAAAGAGAAAAAAAATTTTATGAAATAAAATCAACGCATGCTTTAAGGTATGCGCTAACTCAAACTATCCACGAGCAAAGCCAGTGAAAAGCTAATAATATAAGTATATGAAATAAAATAATATTTGAATTTAAATCAACATGACTACCCCTAGTTGTAATAAGAGCGTAATCATATGTCTATGAAATAGACTTCATAGTAAATAACAATTGAAAATTAAAAGAAAATCGAACGTCGTCGATTCAAAATTTAAAAACTTGTCAATGAGAAAGAAATTATATAGGATACATTTGAAAATCGAATATTCCAATGCAATATTGCCGAGCAAAACAAATTGTGTAAAACAAAGAAAAATCAAGTGATTTCAAATTCTGATATCGAGGTGCTTTTATGTGTATCATTATTTATTTGAAATTTATTATTATATATTAAATTTATTCTCGGAAATATTTTAATATTTTAATTGCCTTACTTATGTAAACTGTAGTGTGATATTAGAAATCATTAAAATAAGAATGGACAAATTGTTTTGGATATCTTAAAAATGTATAAAAAAAATCGCAAATTTAATGAAACTTTGGAATTAAATAATATTTATTTATGTATTATTTTATGGAATCACGATAGACTTTTAGGATATAAATAGATATTTTAGCAATTATAAGAAAAATTAATATATATTATTTTTCTTGAAAAAGTTACGACTATAAAAAGAACCTTTTTCTATTAAGAAATATTGAATTGACGGGATAATATAACGGAAATTAAATTAATTATTAATAAATTTAAGTTATGGGAAGTAATCTATAGTTTTCAGATATATATGATGAAAATCTCACATACAACCATACATTCAATGTGAATATATAATCTGAATTTACGAAACTAATAAGTGAATTTAATGTAAAATGATTCAAGAATACTGCCTTTGTATAAAAATTAAAAAATATCCTCTTCAATAATGGAATCTGACCAAGATCATCAGACTTGTCAACCTCGAAGGTTTGCCGACATAACCTTGATTCAGAACCATCATCTCCAAGAAATATTCTACTGAATTTAAAGTTATATATTGAGATTATATAGACATTACAAATCCTGAAATAAAAGTTTGTATTAAAATAAATATTATGTTCTCTTACTTCGTTATTCTTTCTTCTTTATTCCTTCTTCCTGCAGCATTTTAATCACGTTTGGGCGCCATTGTCGGGTGTGGGGTAGCCAGGATGGGTCGATGGGTATTGCAGGAAAACTCGTAGTAAACTTTCACCATTCGTTTATTGGTCGTATCATCACAAACCTAAGCTAAGAAAAAATAACAACTCTCCCAACCCCAAGGCTATATTTTATATGAAACCTAAGCTAAGAAAAAATAACAACTCTCCTAATCCCAAGGCTATATTTTATATGATACCTAAGCTAAGAAAAAATAACAACTCTCCTAATATCAAGGCTATATTTTATATGAAACCTAAGCTAAGAAAAAATAACAACTCTCCTAATCCCAAGGCTATATTTTATATGATACCTAAGCTAAGAAAAAATAACAACTCTCCTAATACCAAGGCTATATTTTATATGAAACCTAAGCTAAGAAAAATAACAACTCTCCCAACCCCAAGGCTATATTTTATATGAAAGCTAAGCTAAGAAAAAATAACAACTCTCCTAATCCCAAGGCTATATTTTATATGAAACCTAAGCTAAGAAAAAATAACAACTCTCCCAACCCCAAGGCTATATTTTATATGAAACCCAAGCTAAGAAAAAATAACAACATTCCTAATCCCAAGGCTATATTTTATATGAAACCTAAGCTAAGAAAAAATAACAACTCTCCCAATCCCAAGGCTTTATTTTATATGAAACCTAAGCTAAGAAAAAATAACAACTCACCTAATCCCAAGGCTATATTTTATATGATACCTAAGCTAAGAAAAAATAACAACTCTCCTAATCCCAAGGCTTTATTTTATATGAAAACTAAGCTAAGAAAAAATAACAACTCTCCCAACCCCAAGGCTATATTTTATATGAAACCTAAGCTAAGAAAAAATAACAACTCTCCTAATACCAAGGCTACATTTTATATGATACCTAAGCTAAGAAAAAATAACAACTCTCCTAATACCAAGGCTATATTTTATATGAAACCTAAGCTAAGAAAAAATAACAACTCTCCCAACCCCAAGGCTATATTTTATATGAAAGCTAAGCTAAGAAAAAATAACAACTCTCCTAATCCCAAGGCTATATTTTATATGAAACCTAAGCTAAGAAAAAATAACAACTCTCCCAACCCCAAGGCTATATTTTATATGAAACCCAAGCTAAGAAAAAATAACAACATTCCTAATCCCAAGGCTATATTTTATATGAAACCTAAGCTAAGAAAAAATAACAACTCTCCCAATCCCAAGGCTTTATTTTATATGAAACCTAAGCTAAGAAAAAATAACAACTCTCCTAATCCCAAGGCTATATTTTATATGAAACCTTAGCTAAGAAAAAATAACAACTCTCCTAATCCCAAGGCTATATTTTATATGAAACCTAAGCTAAGAAAAAATAACAACTCTCCTAATCCCAAGGCTATATATGAAACCTCAGCTAAGAAAAAATAACAACTCTCCTAATCCCAAGGCTATATTTTATATGAAACCTAAGCTAAGAAAAAATAACAACTCTCCTAATCCCAAGGCTATATATGAAACCTCAGCTAAGAAAAAATAACAACTCTCCTAATCCCAAGGCTATATTTTATATGAAACCTAAGCTAAGAAAAAATAACAACTCTCCTAATCCCAAGGCTATATTTTATATGAAACCTAAGCTAAGAAAAAATAACAACTCTCCTAATCCCAAGGCTATATTTTATATGAAACCTAAGCTAAGAAAAAATAACAACTCTCCTAATCCCAAGGCTATATTTTATATGAAACCTAAGCTAAGAAAAAATAACTCTCCTAATCCCAAGGCTATATTTTATATGAAACCTAAGCTAAGAAAAAATAACAACTCTCCTAATCCCAAGGCTATATTTTATATGAAACCTAAGCTAAGAAAATAAGTACCTGTAGGTACCTACATTCTGAAAAAAAAAATCTTAACCAAAATAATTTTCGTGGAAAATTACTGAAACTAGGTTTATCTATTTATGTATCATCACCCTTTTTATCCCAAGAGAGGTAGGCATAGACAATCGAATACCATTTGTTACGATCCTGACACCACTTTCGCTTCTTTTATATTCATCATACCTTTCTTACATGCTCGGCGATTGTGTACACTTTTAATATTTCCATCGATCAATACATTTTTTATATGTTCAATAAAAGTACACATAGGTCGTCCTCTGCCAGCATTTGCTTTCACTTCAGCCATATAAACCTTATTTTAGTCACAACATAATCTTTCACTCCGCATTCTTCTCTAATGACATCGTTCCGGATGTAATCAATACACTTTTTATTACACACTACGTAAAAACCGCATTTATCTTACTTTCATATAAGTAAGTGATGGAACTAAAACAGCATTATGTACATTAATTTTACTTTTAGTTGTAAGGTGTGTATTTCAGCATACATTGTTTAGTCCACCAAATACTGTGCTTCCCGCTTTCACTCTCCTTTCAATTTCCTTCTCTATCTTTCCACTTCTTGTAAACATACTACCGAAATAAACAAATTCATTCCCTTGCTCTAATTTACATCCTTTCACACAAATGTTACACTCCGTCCTTTCATCATCCTTTTCTTTTCAAATACTAATAACAAAGTTTATGTAAAATGTTCATACATTAGATGAACTTTGCCGTTGCTTACGGAACCCTACAAAGCCGTCGTAGTTGCTATGAAATCGATAACAGATGATAAGCAGCTATTATTATAGGCAAACTAAGTAAATAAATAAACGGCAGGTACCCACTTATTAAAATAAAAAGGCTAAAAAATATAGTTAAGCCTAAATACTGCATTAGCTTGGCACCCGCAGGCTATAAACTTGAAGTAGGCTAACAGGCATCATTATAAAGTAATTAGCGATCGTAAACATATAGTATCCATCATTTTTGCAGCAAGATATAATATTATATAATAACTTTTAAAATATAGCTGATACAGTTGGCAAAATTATTGAGCTATATCGGTGATTCCCCATTTTAATTATATAAAAAAAAATCTTCACGGGTTTCTTACAGCTCCCGGGAACCGTTGCTGGCCTCAGGGTACCCAGCGGAGGCTGTGTGAAGTTGGCACCCCCAAATTCGATTTTTCAGTTTTTTTTCATCAGGTTCGTTTGTCCATCGTTAGTCCACGTTTGTCCACCAAAAATTTTTTTTTGTCCACCTCTCAAAAAAAGTTATTCAAAAAAATAAAATTGGGGTGGAAGTTGGCACCCCCAAATGCGAATTTCCGTTTTTTTTCATCACGTTTGTTTATCCATCGTTAGTCCACGTTTGTCCACCAAAAATTTTTTTTTGTCCACCCTCCAAAAAAAAGTTATTTAAAAAAAACTAAAATTGAGGTGGAAGTTGGCACCCCCAAATGCGAATTTTCAACTTTTTTTCATCAGGTTCGTTTGTACATCGTTAGTCCACGTTTGTCCACCAAAAATTTTTTTTTGTCCACCCTTAAAAAAAAAGTTATGAATAAACATTTTTAGAGAAAAAAAGACCTGAATTTAACTTTGACGGAGGATATCTAGCTTCCTAGGGGTGGATTTGCTTTTCTGAGGGGTAGGTTTGTTTGTCCACTTCAGAAACTCGTTTGTCCACCACATATTTTCATTTGTCCATCCTTAGAGATATAGTTATGCGTGAGATAAGTATATATCTGACGATTTTAACTTTGTCGTGGGATCTCCAACTTCCTAGGGGTGGATTTGCTTATCTGAGGGGTAGGTCTGTTTGTACACCTCGGAAACTTATTTGTCCACCACATACTGGCGTTTGTACACCCTTAGAGATATAGTTATACGTGGGTTAATTAAGTATATATCTAAGGATTTTCAATTTGACAGGGTATCTCTAGCTTCCTAGGGGTGGATTTGCTTCTCTGAGGGGTAGGTCTGTTTGTCCACCTCGGAAACTTATTTGTCCACCACATACTGTCGTTTGTCCACCCTCAGAGATATAGTTATACGTGGGTTAATTAAGTATATATCTAAGGATTTTCAATTTGACAGGGTATCTCTAGCTTCCTAGGGGTGGATTTGCTTCTCTGAGGGGTAGGTCTGTTTGTCCACCTCGGAAACTTATTTGTCCACCACATACTGTCGTTTGTCCACCCTCAGAGGTATAGTTATGCGTGAGTTAATTAAGTATATATCTAAGTATTTTAACTTTGACGCAGGATTTCTAGTTTCCTAGGGGTGGATTAGCTTCTCTGAGGGGTAGGTCTATTTGTCCACCTTAGAAGCTCATTTGTCCACCATATATTGTCGTTTGTCCACCCTTAGAGATATAGTTATACGCGAGTTAATTATATATCTAAGGATTTTAACTTTGACGGAGGATTTCTAGTTTCCTAGGGGTGGATTAGCTTCTCTGAGGGGTAGGTCTGTTTGTCCACCTCAGAAGCTCATTTGTCCACCATATATTGTCGTTTGTCCACCCTTAGAGATATAGCTATACGTGAGTTAATTATATAGCTAACGATTTTAACTTTGACGGAGGATCTCTAGCTTCCTAGGGGTGAAATTGCTTCTTTGAGGTTTTGGTTTGTTTGTCCACCTCGGAAACTCGTGTATCCACCACATATTGTCGTTTGTCCACCCTTAGAGATATAGTTATGCGTGATACAAGTATGTATCTAAGGATTTTAACTTTGTCGTGGGATCTCCAACTTCCTAGGGGTGGATTTGCTTCTCTGAGGGGTAGGTCTGTTTGTCCACTTCAGAAACTCATTTGTCCACCACATATTTTCGTTTGTCCACCCTTAGAGACGTAGTTATGCGCGAGTTAATTCAGTATATATCTAAGTATTTTCACTTTGACGGGGGATCTCTAGCTTCCTAGGGGTGGATTCTCTTCTCTGAGGGGTTGGATCGTTTGCCCACTTTATAAACTTGATTTTCAAACCTTTAGTGTAGTTTGAACGTACCCGGAAATTCAGTTTCTATCGTTTTTTTCATAAAAAATGTTTATTTGAATAACTTTTTTTTGAAGGGTGGACAAAAAAAAATTTTTAGTGGACAATTGTGGACTAACGATGTACAAACGAACCTGATGAAAAAAAGTTGAAAATTCGCATTTGGGGGTGCCAACTTCCACCTCAATTTTAGTTTTTTTTTAATAACTTTTTTTTTAAGGGTGGACAAAAAAAAATTTTTGGTGGACAAACGTGGACTAACGATGGATAAACGAACGGGATGAAAAAAAAATTTGAATTTTGCATTTGGGGGTGCCAACTTCCACCCCCAATTTTTATTTTGCGAGGTGGACAAAAAAAAATTTTTGGTGGACAGACGTGGACTAACGGTGGACAAACGAACCTGATGAAAAAAAACTGAAAAATCGAATTTGGGGGTGCCAACTTCACACAGCCCCCAGCGGAAGACAAAGTCTTAATCACTTAGCCGAAGTTTTTTTTTTGGAGGCTATACCTAACGAGTGGCCAGCTCTGTTGAGGTATATAGATGGAAAAGCCTCTTTGTACGGTTTGTCGGATAATGTACATAGATATTTTATTATAAAACCCATTGGTACATGGTCGGATGTGGGGATCGAACCCACGACTTCTCAGTTGTGACCCACTCGACCATCGACGCCCCTTATACGTATTTTTTAATATAATTAATTTAAATAAGATTAATCGTCTCTGAAATAAATTGTTTTGATAGTGTGAGTAGAGAGGTGAAAGTGGCATGGACGTAACCAGAATTTGGTAAAGTTCAGGAGTTGGGGGTTTCCATTTGTTCAAGGCTTCAAGGCAGGGCTTTTAATTTTTTTTAAATGCAATGGCACATTTCCATCTAAATAAACCTCAACAGAACTGGGCACAGATTTTGACAGCGACACTTTCGTTTCGGTCGAATGGCCTTGAACAGGCCAAAACGTTCATGTCCAACAAGGACCGGCCAGAGATAGCCCGGGGCCGAGAGGTCCGGCCCAACAATGTGCGGGCAAATTCCGTGTACTTGTCTTTGTCCGGCCAAGCAAATTGCTCGGCATTCTTGTGCAGGACATACCCGGTCCGAGAATGTCCGGCCCAACAATGTGCGGGCAAATTCTGTGTACTTGTCTTTGCGGCATAGCAAATTTGCACGCACATTGTTGGGCCGGACCTCTCGGCCCCGGGCTATCTCTGGCCGGTCCTTGTTGGACATGAACGTTTTGGCCTGTTCAAGGCCATTCGACCGAAACGAAAGTGTCGCTGTCAAAATGTATGCTAACTCGGCAGGTCAATCGTTAGATATAGCCTCACAAATACAATCGACTAAAAAAGGAAGAATTAGGGAATCACCCGCCGTGAAGAAAAAAAAACAACAAATAAAAAAACCGACACTGAAACATCTAATTAGTGAGAAAGTTGAGTCTCAGGTCGGTCTAAAGATGGATTTTCGATCTCAAAGCTGAAGAATTTGTTTGTTTGTTTGTTTGTTTGTGTGAACTCGCTAATCTCTGGAACTACCAGTCGGATTTGAAAACTTCTTATTTCAAGTTTATGCTATATAATATCACGCTACGACCCAGAAGGCTGAGCAGCGGGTACCACCGCAAGGCACAGCTAGTTATTAAGTAATATGCTATTTCGCGTAACTAACTAAAAGTGTTCAAAAATTTTGCATCTCTTTTACCCAATATCCGAGCGATAGAAATAAATAAAGAAAAATAATTTCCAAACAAAATCGGTACAATAAAACGGACTTCAGGTAAGTATTGTATTAGAAATAGAAAGTTATATCCATAAAGTATGTGAAATTATTTTTACTCGATATGTAATAGTAGTTTAAGTATGATACGGGATCATAATAGGGGTAATCAAGACACAAGGTTTTTTTTAATAGCATCCACGAGTGTTTTAATTCCAAGTTATGTGCCCGTTCATACACTGTTCATACCTACTTTATCTAATCCCATGCAATAGTACAAAACAAATTGAACCAAGATCAAACCGCGGTTACCTACCTACTGCGCATGCGCGTAAACCGTCAAGTGACTCGGACATTCGCGTGTCGATATTTTCATAGAGTTTAATGTGGCTGTATAAGACAAATCCTCTGCCCTTTCTGCATTTAAAAAAAAAAACAAAACATTACGATATCGTTTTTGTATGAAATCTTCGATAAGTACTGTAATACATTACAGACTTTCATTGACTTGATTGATGACTGTGTGGCTAATATTGACATATTTTTACATATTGATTGAAGATAATTTCATATACCTACTTTAAGTATCCATTTTCTAGAACTTGCGATTTTTATTAAGTTTTGTACAATACTTGAATTGCTGAAATTGTATGAAACAAAAGTTATGAGCCTCAATGACTTTACCGCTAGTCACAGCTATTTTCAAAATGTTTTCAAATTATTTTTTTAATTTTGGATATCTCGAAAACTGTACAATAAAATTACATGGAATCCATGTTTTTGTAAATGGCGTTGGATCAATGTCAAAAGTGGAGAAGTATCATCACATTGGGTTGTACACAAAAAACTATACCCAAAACCACAAAAACTATATCGATATCGCTAATCCATTTCACAATACACTATCTATAACAAGATCATTTTGCAAAAACAAAATTACCTTTAACATAGCGTCGACGAAACTAAATTCAAAGAAAATAATCGACAATAGGCAAGTAGGCTGACCGATTGTGAGACTTGGCTATTGATCTGTTTAAAAAAACAGAAATTTTCGTCTTGACGGCTTGTCATATTGACAGATGATGGGGGCTGTTCTATAATGAACCAATTTTTATCTTTGATATTATATTATAATTATAATTAGATGATAACAAATTACTTATTGATTTGATTTGATTAATAAGACATATTATCATAGTCGGCGGGAACATCTTATATACCGAATAATCGCCATATTGATACTATATACTATAAAGGCTATAATATAATGTCAAGACATTGGCAAATAATCGATTAACATTGTTGGAGCCACATTTAAAGAAGAAGAAGAGTTATTATTGGTTGGCCTGAAAAAGCGATAGGCTTTTCTTAGGCTTTTTAGATATTTTTTAATTAAATCAAAATTGAACATACCTAAAAAACTGGATTTTTTTAAAATTATGCGCACCATACCTACCCCTATGCCTACCCCTTTGGGAAACAGGTAGTATGTATGAAAAGATTACACCCTGACACAATTTTTAAAAACACTAAAATATTATTAGGCTAAAATAATTATTTTCTGGAAAAACGTATAAATAAAATAAATTACTTAAAAAACCAAATACCATTTCTAATAAGCATTTTTTTAATATAAGTAATTAAAATTAAATACATCAAAGTTAAACATTTCCAATATAAAAAAAACCCAGGGCCGTATTTGAGATAAATTAAAATATTTTACAACCATTATAGAACATTTCTACAGCAGCATATTAGTTTTGCGAACAAAAACTGTTATTTTAGCGAATTAAGTAGGCGGACGGGCCTGCTCTCCAGAGACGAGATGTCAGCCGTCTGCCGTTTTTACCAAAAAACACCTATTTAATTGCCCGTAAAAATATTTGTGTTCGATTTATGACACGCGTTCAGAAAATTGAAACCACCTTTTTTGAAAGATGCTTAAGAAAATATACTTACCAATTCCAATTAAATCATTACAATACTAAAAGGTACCTATAAGAATAAATAAAGGCGAAAAGATTCGTGTGGAGATTTATATAGAGAAAAACCATTTTAATCGACAATTTATCTATCTATTATTACGCCTTTTATCTTAAGAGGGGTGGGGTCGACAAAAACAATCGAATGCCATTTGTTACGATCGGAATATCTCTTTCGGCTTTTCTTTTATATTCATCATACCTTTCATACATGCTCGGCGATTGTGTGTACCTTTAATATTGCCTTCAATCAATAATACATTTTTAAGTAAGTACACCTAGGCCGTCCTTTGCCAGCATTTCCTTCACTTCAGTCATATAAATCTTTTCAGTCAATCTTTCATTCTTTCAACGTGTCGAAAGCAGCGTAAACTACTTTTCTTCATTTTAGAACATCATTTTTCATTCAGCATTATTCTCTAATGACATCGTTTCGGATGCGGTCAATACGTTTTATACCACACATTCGACATAAAGACCGCATTTCCACTTCATTTATTTTACTTTCATGCTTCTTATTCCATACCCAAGTCTCGCTTCCATAAGTAAGTGATGGAACTAAAACTTTTCGTTCGCTGACAACAGCTTTATGTATATTAATTTTACTTTTAGTTGTAAGTTCAATAAGTTGTGTGTTTCTGCATACCTACATTGTGCAGTCCACCAAATACCTTGCTTTCCTGCTTGCTTGCTTGATCGACGAATAAATCTTTATTTTTGACGGTTTCTTATACAGAACACTGTAAACGTAATAAAAGTGTCTAATTAAATAATAGATCATTCATAATTTCTAAAATAATCCCTAAAGCGAGAACTGTTTAATGTATTGTCCATGATGACTCCCCATACTGAAGCCTTCAAACTTTTGTTTCTGAATTATATAAAGTTTTTGTAAATTATGTCCGATAAAATGTATAATTAAGGACCGTTGCTCTCAGTCATCTTATATCTGTCAAAAATATGGCAAATCTCAGTTAATCCTGGAAAGGTGAGTTTATGTATACAAACACAGTTGATACTTACATATTTTTATTATTAAGATTTCTAAATAGCCATAGTTTTCAAAATGAGCATTTCTTTTGCGTTTAGGATGGAAATGTTGCATAAACAAACTAAACATTTCAGGATTAATTGAGATTTCCATATTTTTGACAGTTATAAGATGACCTTGACTAACCGCCCTTAAGTATTCTACTTCATCACATTTTTTTATAGAGAAGACGACATGTGACCTTGCCACCGCCTGATTGTTAAGCATAGGTGGCTGGTCCATGAATGCGCGCGACTGGCAGATCGTAATACAGTCCGCCAGTCGCGCCCACTATAGATTTCACGCTTCGCTTAAAGGATCCCAGGTTTGCAGAAAGGAGGAAAGACCGACGCCGGAAGTTCATTCCATTTTTTGGCAGTACGACACAGGAATGAGTCACTGAATTTTTTCGTTCGTATGCAGAACGTGTCGACGGTGTGAGGATGAAAACTGTAACATGTGCGAGCAGTGCGGGTGCGAAAAGGGGATGGAGGGACGAGGCCATGGAGTTCATCTGAACACTCCCCATAATACAGTCGATAGAAGACGCTAAGAGAGGCTATGTCTCTGCGTAACTGTAGAGGCTCGAGATTTCGTGTGGCCTTTGGGTCATTTGAAGAAACTGCATTATTTAAACGCATATTTATATATTTATATATTTATATATTTATATATTTATATATTTATATTTATTATTGCAAAATATTAGATTTCAGGTACACTCAGACTTGCTCAAGTCATGAAAAATAATAAAACCACAGTCATATACTTAATAGATTGGTGAGAAGAAGATGCTACATAAATGTAGCAACATGAAAAAATGAAATGACACACAACTATACAACACTGATAACAATAAAAACGCAACAAATTGTCGCATCACCAAATGTATTCTCAGAAGGCGCCAACAATGTATATTAAATTATTCTCCCATTAAACTAGATGTCAGCTGTCGATTCCATCTATAATTTTGTAAAAGAGACGTCAAAAAGTCAACTGCTCATGCGCAAACCAAACAATAACAACTGATTACCACCCCACCATTCATAGATTATTCACGGCCATTATATTCTATTTAGAAGCAAATAACCATTTAATAGTATTTCACAAAAGCGGTAACCGTTCCTCGTAACATGCTTATTAACAATACAATAAATAAATAACAAATAACAGAAAGTAAGGGCCACTTTACACCTTCTTGGAATTGACAGTTGGGGAGAAAAAAACTCGCTGCCTCTTTCTTCTGCGTTATGAAATGTCAGATCTCGAGCAATAACTGCAACATAATGGCGCTTAGATGAAGTGGAAGAAGATATGGATCCCTATTCACGTCGGTAATATAAAATTAATATTTTTGTCATCGATATAGACAGATATTGTTAGAAAAAATCGGCCAAGTGCGTGAGATACGCATTCATTTAGGGTTCCATGTCACTATGTATAATCCACATTATGACTTTGACTGAAGGCTTATTTTATCGACCACAAAATGTACCTGCTCCTTATTAATAAACGTTGTAGAAAATTTTTTTGTTGAACGTGCCTAATAATTTAGATTCAGCCACCCATAAATGACTTATTTACAGATGGGTTGGGGGTTCATATAAGACACTTATTGTCTGTGATATTCCATAATATTATCTAAGTATATAAATTATATACATATTAAAAACTCATGTAAGTAACTACATAATCCAACAAAGCACACTTAGAGGCCATCTAAATATACCTCAACAGAACTGGGCACTCTTTAGATTATAACCTCACAAATACCGTCGCCTAAAAGAGAAAAACCCGGGAGCCATAAGGACCCGTGAAGAAAAAAAACGACGGGATCGAGGGTTACTTTTTGCAATTTCAAGTACGAAACCCTAAAAAATCTTCACTCCGTAGAATCGTAACGATCGAGCAAGTTTTAATTGCCGATGTTTAATAGCCGGTTTATTATAGGTGTTGATATCGAGGGGGTTTCGACGAAGCATGAATTTTTATGTGCACAAAGATTATCGGTAGATACATAATAAACGATTTGAACCTTGTGTGGCCAAAACTCGCGACTGTTGAAGGATTTCAAGTGAGTCAATTGATTGTAAGTTTCCGTATAGGACACTAACAGAATAATAAGACAATGCCATTTTATAGCCTGCAATAACATTTGAAGGTATCTTCTTTAAATGCAGTTAAGCAAATACGTTCGTCGTTAGTCAATAAACTGTTTATTTTAATGATATTGTTGTGCAATTTTAGATTGTTGGTCAATATAGCCATCATATTATGGGTTAGAAAACTGATAGCTTTCTTATGACCTCAAATACTCAAAAAAGATTTGGCCAAAATTGTTGTTTGCGTATTCAGAAACAATATTATGTGATAACTGAGAAATGCATTACAATAACAATAATTCACAAGACAACACATGTCATAATAAAAAGAAATCTAAGAATATCGTCATGTATCAATATAGGGAAAGCAAAAGAATGTCAGGATTGTTCAAATTCCTTCAGCCGTTAAAACAAAATTGAGCATTCAAACTTTAAAACACAATGCACTGCAAATTATATTAATGACATCAAATGTAAACTTGATTGATTTCATTTTAAAATAAACGTCTTTATAATGTCATTGGTAAATGGTAAAATGGTAAGGAATTCCACAATCGACATCGATCTTAAAGCTGTGGATAAATTAAATCGACTTCAAAATGCAACTCTAAAAGCTCGACATGTGTTGGTATTTGCAAAACACGCTTTAGTTTTTTAAACTTATTTTTGATGCGAGCAAAACGCGAAGCACTTAATTATGCCAGGTCTCGATTCTGCTAATTAATGAACTGCTAACGTTTTGCTTCTTTAATGAGATATCATTTAAATGTTATTTTGATTGAAGATTTTCGTTTATTAATTAAAATTAAATGTCTTTTTTATTAATGATTTTATGTGTGAAGAGATATTTATCATTGAAATTGGTTACTCTTTCTGTAATGATCTCAACAGAACTGGCTACTATTCGGAAGCCTCAGTTAATAACTTCATCTGCTAAATGTGAAAGACTTGTCTTCAGATGAGTACCTACCATCCCTATTTAAATCATAAGGCACTTGTACTGAATAAGTTAAGTTGTATCAAAATTATTTATTATTTTAGATGGTCCAAGTGTATTTATTAGTATCAATTTAAATCACAAATAGTATTGACTGCTACCCTCCCAAACATAAACATAATGATTTTGAAATTAAATCAAACGTTAACGATCCAAATTACTGGAACGGATTCCAACAATAAAAGGTATCAATTTAGTTTCTAGTTTTGATGGTCAGTTTAGTTAGTTGTGGATGGGGTCGGACATTGTATATGGGGTTGTAACAAAAAGTCACACAGCGGGGCATCCGGGACCCCTACGGACCGTGGTGTTAGGGTATTTGATAGTTTCGAGCTTACAGGACCGGATTTGGATAATAATAAAAATAAAAATTAATAATTTTATAAAGAGGGAGAGAGTGCGAATTTTGTGTATATGGAGGGTAATCTCTGAAACTACGGATTCGATTCTGAAAATTATTTCATTAAGACTCCTATATCCATAATTTTTCTGGGATAAACTATTCCCAATTTCTCTGTAAATAATCCACCGTGTCACTGTAATTTAGCATATAGTTACTTATTGAATATATCTAAGTGAAATAGCTGTTATTTTCTCAATGGATTTTTTTGAATAGGAAATATGGGTGGTTAAACTTTGCCTCCGTTTTCTCTTTCATAATATATCACAAAGCTCTTAATTTTTTTAAACGCACTGTTATACCATTACCCTACAATTAAACGTCTTGAGTTTTTTTGGAGCTTATTGAAAATTCAAACTTATTTTATTATTTTTGATAATTTTTCTTTCTAATAAATTCTTAATAAATATTTTATTCCTTTGAAATCCGCCCCTGCACTCTGGGAGTTAAACCCAAAAACTGCTAACTCTACGAATGCATTGTGGCACCAATTATGTAGAAATAATTACTCACTTAATTTATGGTTTTTGGCCATTCTTTTACTTAAGTTATGGCATTTTAATGGTCTGTCCATCGACCACAACCATTTTATTGTTTAGATAAAAGTTAAGTCAATTGGGCTCATTGAGGTATTGATTTTGTAAAACCTTCTTTTTTAATCCTTCTTGGGATAAAAGGCGTGATGATAGACAGGAACTTTTTTAAAGTCTCAAAGTTTTTGTATCATGTTTAGGAGCTCATCATTAACAGTATAAGTAAGTGAATCAAGTCGGAAAAAGTTACCCCAGCGAGTTTTCATGGCGTCTGCTGTCTAATCCGTCAGAGATATAATAAAATGATGTGGGAATTCATTATGTATCTATCTCTAACCCGACTTTGTTCAAAAACTGGCGGTAACTGATCACATACATGATTATCTCTCCTAAGGTCCCACCCATCTGATATCAAGTTACAATATTTATTTGTCTAAGTTATTACAACTACTGAGTTGGTAGATGTCTTTATCTTAGTCCCTCGTATCAAGTTACAGTACGTGTTTATATGGAGTGTAGGCGTTTTCTATTATTTTTTTAACCAAAAATAAATAAATTACATCGGTGGCCCAGTGGTTAGGCGTCTGGTATAAAACTAGGCAGACCACGGTTCAATCCTGGCCAAACAACGCACAGCCAAAACCACTGAAGATATAAATATGAAAATTGGAAAGTAAATATTCCTTAGGGAGTGTTGAGGTGCACTAAGAAATTATTTTTTGAAAATCAACCCCTAAGAGGGTGAAATGAGGTGTAAACCTTGTATTTCTAATAATACCTAATCCGACAAACCACACTGGAAGCTTTTCCATCTAAATATGTGTACCTGAACAGAACTGGCCACTCATTAGATATTATAGCCCAACAATCACCATCGGCTAAAAGAGGAAGACTTGATCTTCCAATGGGCCAGACCATAACTGACCATAAATTGTCAAGTTCGCTATATGCCGAACAATCGCAATTAGCTTCTAGCAATTTTACGCCATAAAAATAACAATGTTAAACACCTGGCCCCAAATCGGTCAAGTGGTCCCAAAAAAAAGTTGCACAAAAACCTTTGTCCTATCCATTACAAAATCAATAGTGAACGACAGATGCTTGTTGGAAAGAAAATTTAAAAATTATAAGCGGCATCTTTAGTTCTTTGGAGCGTCTAAGTACCTTTATGCTTTGTAGGTAGGCTTGCCAACTCTTATTGATGGATTTGCGGGAGACTAGAAATTAATATGCGGGACATGGCCAAAAAAGCGGGACCTGCCTACAAATGTACAGAAACGAAAGAAAAACAATTGTAATTTATTATTAATCACTTTTGTTTAAAATTTGAAATTAAATTAACAAAATTAGGACTTTCTTATTACAAAACAAATATAATATCATAAATAAAAAGTAGTGAGGTGTCGGTGTCACCGTGTCAATCAAGTGTGTCGCACGGTACTAGCTTACTTCATTTAAATGGGATTTCTACATCGATGGATTTCTGTCTATATTTGCCATAAAGCGGGACATTTAGCGTCCCGCAGACATGTTTCGCGGGACACATTATTTGAGCCCTGAAAACGGGACGGTTGGCAACCCTATTTGTAGGGCACAATTCTGTCCATTGCAACAACAAGCTTACACATCACACAGTCTATCGCCACACAGAAAACTATAAAGGCCGTGAAAATGTGAGCGTTACAAAAAAAATGTGCTACTTGGTCTACCATCCATTATTGTTGCACGAACAAAATCGGTTTTAAGCAGGGTTGGAAAAACTCATTTTTTTTTTAGTTTTGATTCAAGATTTGTTCAGCCGTTTGAAGATCATCAGCTATTTTCTAGTTGTTGAAGGCATGTGAACAAGTTCTACTGGTCTAATCGGTTCGAAATTTAGTATCCCGTGACTTCAAGATATCTGAATCAACAGGATACAGAATTGCTCACCAACTCGGGGATTTTTAAAAATCAAGTGATCGGTTAACACCGTAATTGCTAAACCGCCGATTATTTTCGGCGCTTGCCGTGGAAACAATGGATCCATGGTCAGCCGAAATGAAACCTACTAGACTAGTCCACGCCTCGGGGTGACCTAAAGGCTACCTCTTACCTCGCTCAAGGTAACGCAGCCAGTGTTTTGGGAACCATGCCACAGGGACCCCTCCTTCTAATATAGTTTTAATATTAGTTTATGATACGGGATCATAATAGGGGTAATTAAAACCAAGTGGATTTTTTTAATAGCATCCACGAGTGTTTTAAGTTTTAAGTTTAAGTTATGTGCCCGTTCATACACTACTTTATCTAATCCCATGCAATAGTACAAAACAAATTGAACCAAGATATTTTTATTAATCGACAAATTGGCGGCAAATAGCGGTTACCTACCTACTGCGCATGCGCGTTAACTGTCAAGTGACTCCCACATGGGGGTGTCGATATTTTCATAGAGTTTAATGTGGCTGCATAACACATATCCTTTGCCCTTTCTGCATTTAAAAAAAAACATTACGATATCGTTTTTGTATGAAAACTTCGGTACTGTAATACATTACAGTATCGAAGTTTGACATATTACAGACGCGTGTATATAAAACATATCATTATGAAGTATAATTCGATTTTGTAATAGAGACTTTACGATATAAGAGTAGATAACATATATTATTTATTTAACCGTTTTATGTGCCATCCGAAGCACAAGTAGATTAAAACACTTTGTGCCTGGCCATTCTCCTTGACACTTCACACTCGTATACATCGTCCACTACCACAAAAACACGCCAACAAAGGCGGCCAAAATCGCTTTCTAATTTAGTTGCTATAAAGTCGATGCTTGAAATTCAATAGTCATACAATCGTGCAATTGTCATACACGACCATACAAAGGGATCGCGGCAGGGCCATGCAAAAACTACCACGACATCTGCTGACGATATTGTATGTGCGCTCAATTTAGGTGCGATTTTATCTATCTTGGGAGGGAGACTTTCCCTGGGTATCCTGGGGCTGTAACACGGTTTTAGAAGCTGCAAGGCAACCGTGAACCATGTGTCTATCTATCTATTTTTACACGCTGTATATTGGGACATTCAAATGTATGAAATTATCATAAAGTATATAATTATATCCCTGCATTGTGATCAAAGACGTGATTTGTCAACGAACGAATTAATTTGGATAAAAGATACCTACATAATATACATCCTGGTATGTATCCTAAGTTGAGTAAATAATTATAAAACCGGCCAAGTGCGAGTCGGACTCGCGCACGAAGGGATCCGTACCATTATCTATAAAAACGTCAAAAAACGTTTGTTGTATGGGAGCCCCCTTAAATATTTATTTTATTCTGTTTTTTAGTATTTGTTGTTATAGCGGCAACAGAAATACATACATACAACTGTCTAACTATCACTGATGAGATGACAGACGGTGACAGACGGACAGATAGACAGACAGACGGACGGACAGCGGAGTCTTAGTAATAGGGTTTCCGTTTTTACCCTTTGGGTACGGAGAACCCTTAAAAGGAGTCTGTAGCCTAATTGGTAGAGCGTTGTCTTAAAACCGGGAGGAATGAAGGGTTAGTAAATGCATAGGTTTATAGATACTTTACAAGAAAAACGTATATATAATAAAAAAATACATATTATTATGTAGAATACTTTGTGTTTTTGTTGAAAACGAATGATTTGATTTGATGTTGTGGACGTTGACGTTCATGACAACATAAAATTGTTGCAGTGATCGACCAATATAAAAAGGCAACATTGCGCCCTAAGTATTCACTGTGCTAAGAATGAGCCAAGTATTGTTTATGAATCAAACCTATGTCCACATGCGACCTTGTAAAAAATCGGACATTTTGCAATGAGAATGAGAATACTTTGATAAGAACATTTTTAATTTAATGATTTGTGCACCCTAATTTAGCGTACGAGCTGTAATGAGGAGTAATTTGCAGCCAATTGAGTGTAAAAATATAAGTTTATTTATGGTATAGCAATGATGCATTATCCCACCCTCATTCCACGAAACTTCCCACTGTTTTCTTTTAATCATAGTTAACTTGTATATAATGTTGCAATTTAACGCCCTATTTGGGATATATTTATTATAAATTAGGCCCTAACTTCTCACGGGTTTATTAAAGGATTTAATTATTTGCTGACCGTTGGGGCAGATCTATAATTACAGTGATGGGATTGCTAAGATCAAGAAGCATTATCTCAATAATACGAGCTGCAAGTATGTGCACTCGTGGTACAAGACGCAGATTCTTACCAATAGCCAAATCAGACGATGGAGCTGCCTTACCTTATCATATTTTTTAGAATACTTATAAAATTTCGTAGTACCTAATTGATTATTTGTTAAATTGATTTTTATAAATTAAATTTATTTTACCAATGAATTAATTATTCCAAACCATAAAAAACGAAATTAATGAATTTTTAACCATTTTGCGACACACAGAGGATTTGGCATAGTTAAAGTTTACATGGTGTGCAGAAAATAAATATTTTTATGTAAAGGTGGCCACACATTCGTCCAAGCCAGACCAATGTGTGGCCTCATTCATTCAGGCGCTGGAGGCCTAGAGGGGGGCGGTAAGGGGACCAGAAAAACTAATATAGCACACTATATTCTATAAATTAAAGTAATGAATTACATTGTGATTTTTAAAATCTGGTAAAGTAAAAAAAATTGGGGGGCGCTGAAAAATAATTGATTTTCAAAGTGGGCGGTAGACAAAAGAAGTTTGAGAACCTCTGGTTTAGGAGCTACGATGCCACATACAGACACACATTAAATTTATAACACCCCTTTTTTTGCCTTGGGGGTCAAAAATAAGCTCCAGAAAGGTTTTTCAGTCTCTTAGTGGTCACCCACCCATCCTCAGTCTCACCGCATCACACTGATTAACCGCTGCTAACGGTCTCACAAAACCAGCTTCTAGGCTAAATGTAACAGTAAAAGTAAATTTCCTGGGAAATTGCATATAAAAATGTAAATGTCTGTACATAATTCCAAAAAAAGCCTCTTAAGGGCCTTAATGTCTATAAAGACGCGTAATATTGTGAAGCTGGTTTCTTTTAAGTGACTACACTGAGTGACCTGTGACATGCTTTATTGTGCTTCTAACAAAGATATGTGATAAGGGTGGTCTTACATGCTGATAATGTTAAAGACTGAGCGGATTTGATCAGATTAGATAGTTTAAGTATCGGAAAAAGTTGTAATTTGTTAATTTTAGAGGGCAAGGAAAAACTAAACAAAAAAATAATATTAACAAAAGACTGGCTCTTACCTCGCTAATAAGTTTCGCAGCCAGTGTTTTGGGAGCCATGCCACAGGGAGGGGTTCTGGAAGAGGTGTTATTTTTATAATTTGTATATATTTTTTAAATATTTATTTATTATACATTTTAGTTAAGATGTAAATATATATATTATATTAAAAAAGAATGTATTATAAAACCCCATTGGTACATAGCCAGGATCAAATCAAAATTTTAATAATAAAACACTCATGTACTTAATCCGACAAACCACAAAAAGGCTTTTCCATCTAAATATACCTCAACAGAACTGGCCACTCGTTAGGTATAGCCTCACAAATACCATCGGCTAAACGAGGGAGACTTGGTCTTCCGCTGGGTACCCTGAGACCTATAGCACAATTTCGGGAGCTGTAAGGCAACCCGTGAAAAAAGAGTTTATTATATGTACATGTATCCAAATAATAGCCAAAAAGGCAAAGTCAATTCAGTAGGTAATAAACTTTGAGTGTCTTTTTGAAAAATAAGTTGTCATTTAAAATCCTTAAAAGATGTTATATTAACAATTTTACATAATAATTAAACATTTTAAGTTATTTTGCATTTGCAGAACTAATAATAAAAAATTTAAAACTTATATTAAAAAAATTTACATAAAAAGACATGGAAAAAAAAATTACCTAAAAAAATACTTTTTACGTCTATGTCGGTTCACACTTCTTTTGAAAATAATAAATATTTAAGTACCTTCTTCTATATATATAAGAAACGCGCTATATGTGGACATTGTTTCTAAAATATAAAGTCCGTGAAGTCAAGTCAATACATGAATAACGAGCCGAGCCATGTAAGCTGAGTTTTAAGCGGAACTGAAAGAATGTGAGCAAAACATGTCACACGCCACACTATACTGGTGCTTCTAAAATTATGTTCCATTGTAGAAATAGTCGGGAGTCCGACATGTCATATTTTACCGACATTTTATAGTTCATGGACAAACTGGTAGCATATAGATTAAAAAAAAAACAAAATATAAGAAAAGGACAGAATTTACAAAACTTAATTTTTTTTCCTCTTCATGGGTTATTACAGTCTTACAGCTCCCGAAACCGTATTATCGGACCCATCCCATCCCATGGTACCCAGCGGAAACCAAGTCTTCCTCTTTTTTGTGAGCCCGTACCTACCGAGTGGCCAGTTTGTTGGGGTATATTTAGATGGAAAAGCCTCTAAGTGTGGTTTAACTTAATTTAGAAAAATAAATTCCCTATTTTTGGAGCAATATTATAATTTTTTGTAAACAAAAAAATTCTATTACTTTAACGACATTTTTTTTACTTCAACGTTATCTGTAAATAAATAAAAAACCGACAAAAATTAGGATTATTCATTCAACAAAATGGCGCCCAACGTCATGCGGTTCATAAACAACTTACTTATTATTCTAAATTCAAAAGTGTGAATGTATGTTTGTTCTTGTTTCACGTTAAAACGGAACGACGGAGACATAGGCTACTTTTTAATTCCGGGAAAAATCTCATTACCGCTGTAAAATAAAATGAAACAACTGCTCTATTATTAGAATAATAGAATAAAATAGAATATAATAGAATAGAATAATAAGAAAATAGAATATAATTAGAATATTTATAGAACGCCTATTTCTTTATCATTACCAAATTAAACATGTCAACGAAAATTAATAAGTTCCAGATATAGATTTACCTACGAAGATCAGAAAGATCTAAAAAGGCTCCAATTTTGACTCAAGATTATGTTAATGTACCTACCTATGTCTTTTATTGAAAACTACAAATTTGTGCCGTTTGGTATAGAAACTCTAGGTCCGTGGGGTTCAAATGCCAAAAATTGTATTAAAGATGTATCCCCTCGACTGATCATATCTTCTGGTGACAAGAGGGCTGGCTCCTTCCTCGCTCAACGAATCAGCATCGCGATTCAGCGGGGAAATGCAGCCAGTATTCTTGCCACTATTCCACTGGTCTATTTAGATATTTTTAATCTTTAGATTTGATTTATAAGGTTTTTATATTAATTAAAAAAAAAACCTATTTCTTAAATTCCCATGATATGTCGGCGTCAGTGGTAAACGTAGTGACAACACAAACAATTTCCAAGTAAAGTACGTGAAACACCATAATCTTGATACTACAAATGAGGTACACAGTTTACGTGTCTGTCATGACCTACGTGTGAACCGGGATATCTGCTTTAATTTATTATTTGGGAACTAAACTAAATACCACAATCTATACTAATATTATAAAGAGGAAAGATTTGTATTTTTGTGTGGGTGTATGTTTGTAATGAATAAACTCAAAAACTACATGCCAATTTCAAAAATTCTTTCACCTTTCGAAAGCTACATTCACCCTGAGTGACATAGGCTATATTCTATTTTCAAAAAAATTAGGGATCATTATTAAAACTCCAATAATGTAACCCAAGGTGTAAAAAAATTACCTTAGAAATTCCTTACAGTGCGCTTCGAAAACTATTGATGATATGTTTGTAAATATCCACGGGCGAAGCCAGGGCCGGAATGCTAGTATTCTATAGAGTCAAAAAATACTGGACCGATTTGAAAAAAAAAAAATTTAGCATTTGATAGTCTAATTCTTGGGGAAGGTTATCAGGTTATTTATTATTATTACCTACCCAAAGGGGTGAATTGTATTCCTAATACAACGCGTATGAAGTGGCGGGAAATCAGCTAGTTTGAAAAGAAATGTGCGCTGTCCGCCATGACAAGACGCAGAATCCATTGTGGCGTTCTGGCTATGTACCAATGGGTTTAAAAAATAATTAAAAATCTTATGTACCTACATATCCGACAAACCACACTTAGATTAGAGGCTTCCTCAACAGAACTGGCCACTGGTTAGGTAATAGCCTCACAAATACCATCGGCTAAAAGAGGGAGACTTGGTTTTCTGCTTCGTACCTTGGGACCGATAACACGGTTTTGTAAGCTATGTGTAATATAAAGCGTATTGACCAAATCCGGAATATGTCATTAGAATGTGGTGTGAAAGGTGATGTTGTGACTAAAATAAAAAAAGTAGTTTACGCTGATTTGAACACGTTGAAAGAATGAAGGAAGAAAGATTGACTAAAAAAAGGTTTATATGGCTGAAGTGAAAGGAAATGCTGGCAGAGGACGACCTAGGTATACCTACTTTTATTGAACATAATAAAAAATGTATTGATCGATGGAAATATTAAAAGTACACACAATCGCCGAGCATATATGAAAGGAAAAAAAAAGAAGCGAAAGAGATATGTCAGGATCGTATTAGCAAATGGCATTCGATTGTCTCTGCCTACCCCTCTTGAGACAACAGGCGTGATGGTAGATAGATAGATTTAAAAAGAATCCGGGGCGGAATCCTAGTTATAAATCAATAAAAAAAATCCTCATGAACTCCACAAATATCTCATATTCTTTTAGTACAAGCGGCCACCCACATATCCTATCCTTAGTAGTTTCTCCTAAATTAACAAATAGATCCCAACACACGACTAAACTATCCACCGTTAGTATATTCGATAGCGCATGCGTAACACGCGCCGAGATTTAGTACTGACACTAGCCACCAATGAGAGGTGACGCGATTTGAATTTTATCGAATAAAGGTATTTCTTCACTCAAAGCTATGCTATAGTGTGGGAATTTCTGGGAAAAACTGACAATGTTATTAAAAAATATGATGGAAACAATACACACATAAACGCTGCTTAATAATTAGTGACAGATATATTTTTTTATTATTAATTATTATTTAAATCGAAACCAATGTATGAAAGGCATAGAAGTGAGAAGAACGCGCTCTTCCTACTTTTATGATGAAAGGTATTTTGAATATAAAAGAAGCGAAAGAGGTACCTATGTCAAAATCATATCAAATGGCATTCGAATATCTCTGCCTACCCCTCTTGGGATAAAAGGCATGATGATAGCTATACATTTAAGTCGTCTTTCTTTCATGCACGATTTTGTTATGTCTCTAACAGATTTGACAGCATATTCATTGAATTCAATTCAAAAATTTTTGTATAAAAAATCAGAGAGTGTCGGCAGTAAACTATTATTCCGACTTGATTTTCCTATAGCCTATGTAATTTATAAAGAGATATCTCGAGAAATGCGATTCATCAGTGACAACGGCATCCAAATCCATTAAGTGGTACTTGATACTGGTGGAGACAGAAAATGCTGCCTTTAAAAGAACATACGAAAATGTTTGAAAAAAGGGGCGTGACGGTACGGTCACGGGACCCCCGGCGTGATACATCGAAATTGACGCATCAAGTAGGTATACTGTAGTTGAATAGAGATACACACACAGTAATCATAGTATACGCGTCACACACATACAAGGGAGGGGTCATGATACAGTTTTCCGTCCCGCCATACTAGGGTACTTACAATAGGTATATATATTTCGTAAATATAATAAATATATGATTTTCCTTACGATATTTCATTCGATAGAATTAATAGCATAGCTTCGTGTATACCACAATCTTTACAGAGCAATTCAAAGGATATCACCACACATTGTTATGCGCAATTAAAATTTTTACTCTCCTTCCGAGAAGCAGCGATTCGGACATTCTTGTATAGAATTAGCATACGAAGTTCGATATTTCTTGTAACTCAAGCGAAGGTGGGCGAAAGTTAGACGATATTACGTACTGTTAATAGTAATTTGTGTTTGTATTCGTAGAGAACTTTCTTTATAGATTCCTTGAAAATAAATTGAAGACGATTGTTTATTTTCCAAAACTCAATATTTCACAACAAATAATACAACCAATAAAAGCAAGCAAACTGTATATTTTATCCATACATCCTAAGACCAAAACTACTTTATACACAACTTCTAACAAAACAATAAAATCTTTAATACCTACATCTAGTAGCGCCCTCTATCGACTAAACCTTACTTACTGCCTAAACAACGATAAAATAAAGTTTATTAAATTTGTAAGTTTGGATGTAGGGGGTAATCTCCGAGACTACTGATCCGATTCTGAAAATTCTTATAGGAAATTTTTTTTTTTTTCAATTGTTAATGAAAAGTTATAACAATTTTAATTTTTTAATTTATACCTAATCAAATTTTTCTGTGTCCGCGACACTGCTTGTGACGGCAAGGGAAAAGAAAAGAATAGAAGAATATACCTAAGTGTGAATTTAAAGGTGCGGTAAAGAAATTTCTTAAATAGATAATATTTTGATCTAAAATTTCAATAAATAAGTGATATCTTCACAAATTTATATCATTTTATAATCTCCATTTAATATTCAGATGTAGCCATATAAACAATAATAAATGTCTATTGAGTAGTCAAATATAAGTTTTTATTTTGTATTCTGTTATAGAGTTCGCAGTATGATGTCCCATAGAAATGGCCCGCGCTACTGGTAAAACTCATTTTAAGGTTATTTCCAAGTTGTTTCAAAATTTCTCAACCGGTTTGTAATTTATCAAAAGACTAGCATTCCGCCCCCGGCTTTTTGCTTTTTATGAACAAAATAAAATATACCCTATACCTACCCCTACTTCTACTCCTACCCCCTACCCCTACCCTCTACCACTACCACTACCTCTATATCATCAATAGTTTTCGCAGCGCACGTGATGTAAGGAATTTCTTAGGTCATTTTTTTACACCTTGGGTTATATTATTGGAGTTTTAGTAAGGATCCCTAATTTTTTGAAAATAGAATATAGCCTTAATGTCACTCAGGGTGAATGTAGCCTTCCAATGGTGAAAGAATTTTTGAAATCGGCACAGTAGGTAGGGCCTTGGGAAGTTGGGACCAGTAGGTAGGGCCTTGGGAAGTTGGGACCAGTAGGTAGGGCCTTGGGAAGTTGGGACCAGTAGGTAGGGCCTTGGGAAGTTGGGACCAGTAGGTAGGGCCTTGGGAAGTTGGGACCAGTAGGTAGGGCCTTGGGAAGTTGGGACCAGTAGGTAGGGCCTTGGGAAGTTGGGACCAGTAGGTAGGGCCTTGGGAAGTTGGGACCAGTAGGTAGGGCCTTGGGAAGTTGGGACCAGTAGGTAGGGCCTCGGGAAGTTGGGACCAGTAGGTAGGGCCTTGGGAAGTTGGGACCAGTAGGTAGGGCCTTGGGAAGTTGGGACCATTCACTTAAAAAACACAAATTTTGCTTTGCTTCATCTATCTTATACATTTTGCATATTATTATTGGGTCAAGCCTCGTCTCAAGGTTTTAGAGGAGTTTAGAGAAAAGGCACAAACAATAAATAACCCGAGATCCAATTACGTACAAAAAAAAATTTTTTAATGCACAGATAAATCAGCATCATCACTACATATAACAAAACAAAGTCTCCCGCGTCTGTCTGTCTGTCTGTGCTCTGTTAACGCAAAAACTACTGAACGGATTTTGTTGCAGTTTTCACTAACAGGGAAGGTTTACGAGTTATGGTCCTATCATGTATCATCAAAAGCTGAACAATGCCAATAACAGTATAAGAGAATCAAGTCTGGGAAAAAGTTGACCCCAGCGAGTTTTCATGGCGTATGCTGTCTAATCCGTCAGAGATATAACAAAATAGTCCGCGGTAGTATTTTTTTTCTTCACGGGTTGCCTTATGGCTCCCGAAACCGGTAGCCATATATTATAAGTATATATCTCTAATAGATAAGTAGTCATGAGCGTATTTATAATTATGTATTCAAATTGTTGTAAACTTATATTGTACCCGTGCGACACTAGTAACAATGTCCACATTTATGGAGTTCTACATTTTCAGTAACGAAAACAGGTGATTAGCCTGCCAGTCGTAATTTTTTTTCCTTCTGTTATTTTCTTTTAAAATACTTTGATGCATCTATTATTTTCGGAACTAGTGCGATTGCTAATTTTACTTGCCCTCTGAAGCACAAGTCGATTGAATCACTTCTTATTGTTATTCTTGTACAAAATTTAAGCTTAGTTTTATTTGGGTCGAGTGAGAATCAAAAAATAACACCGTTAAATGTAGAAATGGACAGTTGAAACAAACCCTTATTCACGCTATGTCTCAATACAGGGGACAAAGAAATAAAAATTATAATATTTAATTTAAAAAATAATAAAACGCTCCTTGACACCGGATTCCCAGTAGCATTTTTCTTTCAAATTAAAAATATTTTATTTTATAGGTAATATTTTTAAATTAATATATTCGACTACCTTGATAATAAAGTAATTTAAACGTGGCATTCAACTTTTAGCTTTTTTTAAGCCCCCATCTTCATTACAAACATACAAACAATATTTAGTTGGTAATAGATTTTCGCTCTGGTTTAAAATAATGCGGCTACCTACCAAAACATTACGGGCGAAGCAATACCTACCTAAGTGTGATATATATAAAAACCTTAAAATTAAATCTAAAAATTAAATATAACTAAAAGAGTGCCAAGAATACTTACTGGCTGTATTTCGCCGCTGAATCGCGATGCTGATTCATTGAGCGAGGAAGGAGTCAGAGAAGAAGACACCAAACGGCAAAACGAATTATATATAATGATTTCTTGTTCTTGCTTTTCAGTTGATGTTAGAAGACGGTATACTTTAAAAAAAACTTTATTTGTTTATACAAACTTTCACTGACTCTGTATTTAAAAATTTCAACTGTCTGTCTAGTTGTCTCAATCCCACCAAAAACATAAATGGTAAAATGGGAGCCAAGTTCAATATTATGATAATTATGGTGTGGTTGCCGGCTTCACCGACAAAATATTTGTGATCTAAATGGGTGCCAAGTTCTCTAGACGATCCTGAAATTTATTTATAAGAACGTATAACATTCTTTAGTTTTAAAACACAATTTCTTGTTTTTCTGCTACAACAAGGTTTGCTATTTAAAAATATGACTTTTTAAATTTGAATAGTCGAATTATTTACACAAAGCAAATAACCTATGATCTAAGTAAAGCCAACAAACAACCACACCATAATTATCATAAAATTGAACTTGGCTCCCATTTTCACATTTATGTTTTTGGTGGGATATCATTAATTTTTGTAGATAAATTTATTACCTACTTAAAAGTAATCTACTTCCCCTAATAAAAATGACGATTTTTGAACGAAATTTTTAACTTTTTTGGACGTTAACTGTTAAAAAAATTTCAAATCTTATAAATTCACTGTTTTCCTTTGTATACACCCAATTACCTATATGAATGCCAAATTTTAACTTTCTAGGTCATCTGGAACTGGGTTAGAGTTTTGATCTATAGGTCAGTCAGTGATACAAATGACGATATTTGAACGTTAATATCTAAATAACCGTTTAAGCTGTGTATATAAAAAAATAGTTACTAGTTTATATCTAGGGGGTCTCAATATATAAACCAAATTGGTGTATTTACGTTAAATAGTTTTTGAGTTATGAAGCGGTCAAAAGTGGCTCCAAATGGTTCGTGTAATTTACACACGGTGCTGCTCGCCAGTTCTGTTGGCTTGAACTTGGCTTGACACGCTACCGCGTTGTCTAGATTTCACCAGAATAGGATACAAAACTGGTGAACGGATTTTGATAAACTTTCAGCTGATACTTAGTGTATATTTACACAAGGAACCAACATCATCCATCATAAAATATTTCCATTAATAAATATTTAAATAACACGCAAGGTAAGTTCACACCAAAATGTTAACTAAACATTCCATAAACCTCGCTAATGCCCATTAATATCCTATAAACTGTCATTAATTATTCTAAACTGGCAGAGAGATGTGATTTTGACATTTTTAGAATCGTAACATACTAATAATATCTTTAATAAATATTAACAATGTACAGTCAACAACATAATCCTAAGTTGTATTATAAATGCGAATGTGTTGAATAATTCCATTTTTCACGTCAACACAGAAAAAACTGTTTTGTGATATTTTGCACAGAAATTGTTGGAGATATAAACGGATCACTTGTAGGTATATTTTTCTCCGTAATCGCTCATGAAGTAAACTTATTTCACAAACAATGAAATTGAAAGCAAAGCCTAAAAGAAAACAGTGAATTTGATGTAGAGTATGTTTTTACTGTATAATTTAAATTATCGATCCATCGGAAGACAAAGCCTCCTCTTTTAGCCGATGTTATTTGTGAGTAGGTATATAGGTACTATCAAGAGCATTAATGGATATACACTTGAAAAAACGTTTCTCTCAACACTTTACTGCATTTCCTTATTCACTCAGATTGTATCAGAATAAAAAGAGAAATATTGTTTTCAATATTTATCATAACATATTATTTATTTACTTGAAATTACTCAATCTAAATTAATGGCGTTAAGGTTGATTTTGCGTAACTGAATTATCAAGTTATGACGTTCCGTCAGTGTCAAAATATGACAATGGAAAAAATAAGTCAGTTAAGATTTATGTAATTGGTGGCATTAGAAAGTAAACAAAGTGAAAGTTTAATATACAAGCGAATATAGCCTTTAAGGTGTCCTTCCAATCCTGCACTTGATAGTACCTACCTGGGCTGGAAGTCGGCTGGAACCGATAACAACGTTTCCTGTCACGAAAAACAAAGAAAACAAACATATTATAATTTTTTTTAATACTATTTTTTTTTATTAATATAAAACCTTAAATCAAATCTAAAGATTAAAAATAAGTAAATAAACCAGGTCCGCGTGGAATAGTGGCAAGAATACTGGCTGCATTTCCCCGCTGAATCGCGATGCTGATTTGTTTTTTATTGTTATTTTTACATATATATTTTCTACTATTCTAGCTCCAGGAATTTTCTTTAATCATATTAAAAAAAAATAACACAATTAATAAAATTAATATTAATTACTTAATAAAATCAAAAGATAAAATAAAAAAAAAACTATAAGTACATATTATAAAATTCCTCCAGAGAGTCCTGCTGCGTTCCCCTTTTGGATCCCTAAACTTACATTTAAAAGTAGATACCTACATATATTTTTATGCCGACTGTACCTGCATTATACCAGTGTTAAAAAACATCACGGGTGCCTTAAGTCTCCCAAAAACCTTAACAATCCCAGGGTACCTACCACAAAACAAATTCATCCTCTTAAAAGGCCTAATTTGAAGTAAGTCGTTGGGTTACTTGTCTATTTTAATCGATTCATATTTTGCCCCAAAAATATGACATTTTCACCCCAAATATTAAAAGACCCTGACCCAATTTTGTCCCTTGATTGACCTACTTACCAGAAAAACACCCCAACTTCCTTAATTTTAGAGATAAGTCTCTTCGTCCGTCAGTATGTCACATTATCTAACTGTAGCTGTCTTCCCATCGATTCTAATGAAAATATTTTTTCTGGGATAAACTATTTCTAATTTATCTGTAAATTATCCACCTGTGTCATTGTAATTTAGCACTTAGTTACTTATTCAATATATCTAAATGAAATAGCTGTAATTTTTTCATTGCGTTTTATTGAAAAGGAAAAATGGGTGGTAAAACTTTGCCCCAAAGCGCTGTTATACCATTACCCTTTAATTATATACATTGATAACAAAGTCTTTCTCATTTAGCCGAAGATTTTTGAGGCTATACCTAACGAGTGGCCAGCTCTGTTGAGGTATATATTTTTATTATAAAAACCCATTGGTACATGGTCAGATGTGGGGATCTAACCCGCGACTTCTCAGTTGTGAGCCGACGTTTTACCCATCGACCACCGACGCCCAAACTATATGTTAAATTACAGTGACACAGGTGGATGGATTATTTACAGAGAAATTGGGAATACTTAGTTTATCCCCATACAAATTAGTTTTGTAGTGAAATTACTTACTAAATAATATACAGCTACATGGAACTGAAGTTTATATTTTTTCACACGCTTCATCGTATTGGCATCGTTGGAGAGTATAGAAAAATATGTAATTGCTATATGAAGATTTGTTAAGAGGTGAAAAATCCACGTGATATAAAATTCTAAAAGTGTAGACGAAAGAAATATTAAAAACACAAAGTCTGTCCGCGCGGCTACTGCGGTTGTCACCAGAAAGGTTTACGAGTATTAAGCATGGACCTATCATGTTTAGGAGCTGATCATTAACGGTTTAAGTGAAGTTTGGGAAAAAACTAGTTCAAGCAAGTTTTCATGGCTTTTGCTGTCTAATCCCTAAGAGATATAACAAAATGATGTAGGAAAGAATTGTGAAGTATAAAATAATTTATAAAAAAGTCCTCGGTAGCATATATCTATCTTTAATAGATAAGCAGTTATAAGCGTATTTATGTAGGTATTCAAATTGTTGTAAAACCACATTGTACCCGTGCGAAGCCGAGAGCGGGGTCGCTAGTTTAGTATAAATTTAATAGTAAAATTATAAAGATAAAGATAAATAGTATAAAATTATTATAATTTATTCATTAAATTAGTTAAAATACTTGTTAATATCGCTAGTTAAATGTTATTAAAATTCACAAACTTGTTTCCAAGTTTCCAACTGACAGATATATGATTAACTAGAAAATTTTAATAAGATGCCATTTAGCTAGTAATTTATACTTGTCACACTTTATTTTCAGATGTTCGGACGCCAGCATTATGTGCCCTCCTAAGCACGAGAAGTCAACTTTTTGCCTTGAGTTATAATTAAAAGTTTTCTATAATATAAAAACAATGTTTATTTGTCCCTTCATCATCATCATCATCATCATCAAGCTTTTTAAGTTCCACTGCTGGATCATTGGTCTCCCTCTAGCGGACCATATTAGTGGTGCTCATTGAGAGGAATTGCCATAGTCACCAGGCTTGGCAGGCGGGTTGGTGACCGGACGCTGGCTTTACGCACGAGGAGTCGATTTAAGCACATATTCTTAAAGAAAATTGGTGCATAGCATTTTGGCAGCGAGTACCTAAGATTTGAGCCCGGGACCTCCGGTTTCAAGTCCACCGTCCTACCAATTAGGCTATCGACTACCTTTGTCCCTTATTGACTTAAAAACCACTGGACCGATTATGTTACGGTTTAGGTGTATAAAACATCACCCTATGTCTTTTAGGAGTAGATCAGTAACCAATATTGTCACGGGCGAACCCGGGCCGGGAAGCTAGCAATATAAATAATACTAACTTATAAAACCTCGATCACAATCTATCACAACGATTTGATAGGCAAAGTAATTTCATAATGCCCAATGAATAGTACAAACAAATATAAAGATGGCCTGCTATCGTATCATCTTATTCTTAGAAAAGGCGTCATGGGGCCATGGACCATTTTGTAGAAGGGGAATGGGGAAAGGGGGAAAGGAGGGGTAAGAGGGGATAAGGTGGTGGTACCCCACTGTGAGGGTAATTCACGGAGCCTCACACCTTCCGAGTGCGTGCTGAGACGGATTCTTGTAGTTGGATTAATAGATGTTGATACTGGTTTATTAAAAAGTTTTTTTTTGTTTTTTTTTGTTACATTAATATACAATCTATTTAAAAATACCTTAACAAGAGCTGACGGTAACCTCAAGCAACATCGAGGATGGCTTAAGTCCTCCTTTGTTTCATTTTTTCATAGACAAGACGATATGTGACCTTGCCACCGCCTGGAAAAAGTGTATCTGGGAAATACGGCCGCAATTGAACTATCGGACTACCTCATATATTTTTATTACAAAATTTGTTGAAGGATTATATAAATGAAAATTTTCTACAAAATTATATATTATTTCATACATCTATATATACATAGCTTTTAACACCCGGCTCTGCTCGTGGATATTTTCGAACAAAATAAAATATAAAACTTACAAACTTATAACGAATGCCTATTACATACATTTTCCGCTGAGCTGGGTAGATATTATTATAAATTAGTATATTAGTATTATTCTTGGCTTTATAACTTTTTTAAATATTTTTTTATTATTAAATTATAATCCCGACTTGTCCTAATTACTCAGAATTTTAGCCTATAATACCTAATTGAGCATCCAAAGTTTATTTTTATTATGAGCTTAATTGAGCTCATTCTGAAGTATCAAAACCATCACGTTGTAGTATGCTCAGTTAATATATTGATGATGCTGTAAAACGCTATTGTGATCTTTTGTTAGATTATGATAACCGAGATAACTTATTCTCAGCTAAATATAAATGTCTGACAGATTTCACTTTGAGCTCATAAAGTATGGAGACGGATTTATGTATTAATTTACTCTAATAATAAACATTTGGGCTCAAAAACGTTCTTGGGGAATTCTCAAAAAAAGGTAGCCGTCACGTGATGCCCGGCCGATGTTACGCAATACACATACTCACACGGAGAAGCAAGAAAGGAATAGAGAGTGACGGCGGAGAGGGGGAGTAGAGAGCGGCGGAGGAACAGACATTGTAAGTATTTTAATATTTTTAATGTCTGAATTATCACAAAAGGATAATAATAGCAATTGCACATAATTCTTAATAGAGATTAAAGAGAGGCGCCTTGTAGGTGAATATAATTTTAGGCAAGCAGCACTGTGCGGGCTGAATGACACTTAATTGCGTCGTTGCAAGAGTCGCTATTTATTTAAATGTCTCTAGTGAGATACCTTTCTGTACCTGTATTATTAAGTATTCTTTGACTATACGTAGAAAAAGCCATCTCCATGCACAGTTGACCCATCACAGGTGGGGTGAAATTCATGTTTTGTGTTCGAGATATTTATTTCTGTGAGTGAGTTTGTTTTTGATGATAATTGGCCGGGACTTGCTGTGGGCCGTATTTATTTATCTACTACTCTAATCGACAGAGACTTCGCGCGCACAAACACTCACACCTACAGGGATCTGTTCTTATGGCAAAAATATTAGTGATCAGAAATTACGTCATACCAGATAGATATTATTCTTCTTCTTTTATTATGGCTTTACCAATGTTAATCGGTGATTTGCCAATGTCAAGTATTATAGCCGATAGTCGAAAATTTAATTGATTTTTGTTGTGAATTGTATAAGATTTCAACTGAGTTACATAAGATCTAGAAAATTTAAGGTAAGTTTTTGAGAATTTGCTATTGCACGATATTGAGTCTATATTAATATCCTTTTTATCTGTACAAACGAAGTGAGACAATTATTTAAGGTTATAAACTGAATTTTTTTTTTCTCAAAATTGAGTTTGTTAGATAAATCGTACCGGTTAGTAGTTTTTAAATCGTACCGGTACAATTTATGGAACCTATTTTTATAAGTGCTTTTCCAGTAAATCGCGTAGCTGTAATTTGCCCCTCCCCCGCCCGTTTTACCGGGACAAAAAGTAGTCTATGTTACTACTAAAGGTCCATGCTAAATATTGGTGAAAGAATGTTTCAAATCGGTCCAGTAAATCCCGTGGCTGTAATTTGCCCCTCCCCCGCCCGGTTTTTCCGGAAGTAGCCTATAGCACTCAAGGATAATGTAGCTTCCTATTAGTGAAAGAATTTTTAAAATCGGTTCAGTAGATCCAGAGATTACCCCTACAAACAAACATCCAAACATCGTCACAAACTTTACCTCTTTATTAATAGTATAGATTACGGAACCTCAAGGTAAAATTCTACGAACGAGTCTCTAAATCGTACCGATTGGATTTTAGAAAAAATAATTTAAATAAGTACTTTAGATTAGTTTTGGTCAGAAAAATAACTGCTAATTGTAATAGACTGAACCTTTAGCCTTAACATATGACTTTGTGGACCAGAAAATAGTATTGATTTTCCAAAGTACGATTTCAGAACCACGTGGTACAATTAAACGAACCGGTCTCTAAATCGTACCGTTAGGTCCTTAAAAAAATTTTTTTTTTTGTGAAGAAGTGATTAGTTTCAGCCAAAAAATCCTATGTCATGTTGTAGTTACATAACCGTAGCATTATATGAAAACAAATATGTATCCATATTTTTAATAGTTTTCTTTCAAAACTTGTTCAAAGTTAAGTGGTACAATATAGGCGTCTCTCCCCTATACGGTCGAATTGAGTAACGCCTTTTTTTTGAAGTCGTTAAAAAGCCTACAGTAGCATATATCTATCTCTAATAGACAAGTATAGTAGTTGCGCTGTAGCATGGTGCGGGTGACAGCTCATGACGGCTGTCAGTTTGACTTTACTAGTGTGGTGATATTGTACAAACTAATTATTAAAAAGTCGATAAAAATATCGATGATCATGAATTTAAAATTATGTTTTATTCCAAATAATTGTTCATGTAACTAAGTACACTATTATTGCCGTACAATAATATTTAAAATCCCTACAGTAATAGGTTAATGCAAAATATGACTTCTAAAACATATACAAATAAAAATATATAAATTAACAAGTCACGCAAGCGGTTTTAAATAAAAATTAAATGACGTGATGTACGTTATTTTACCCTATTATAAAATAAATATCGACATATCCATCATCCTATGACATCCCATCACTAATCGAGACTGTTACGTTTCGTTACACGCATAAAACTTATAATTTATTTTTTAAAATAATAACATAAATTTCATTGTGGTAGGTTAAGTTTATTTGATTTAATACAGTTAATAATTATATATATTTTATACTGATAAAATTTATTGTGTAGTTGAATTATATTATAATATCTTAGATAGCAGTAACTTTCACACGTGAAACGGAACGGTTAGTCAAACGTCACCCGCACCATGCTTCAGCGAAACTACTATAGTTATAAGCGTATTCATGCGTGTACATTAATGTTATAGAAGGGATTCCACATCCGGTCATGGCGACATACGCACGCGTTTTCGTCGTGGCGTGATGTGGAATCCAGTTTAATCCTGTTCGCGCTGTGATGGTTGTGATTAATCAGTGATTAATAAGACATATCACGGTCGGCGGGATTATCTTAGATACCGATTTACCGGCTATATACACTATAAAGGCTATAAATACTTGACATTGGCAAATCACCGATGAACATTGGTGGAGCCATAATAAAAAAGAAGAAGAATGTTATAGAAATTTAGAAAGACACTCGTGAAAATATAAAAAACTAGCATTTCGCCCGTGGATATTTACGAACAAAATAAAATATACCCTATACCTACCCCTACCCCTACCCCTACTTCTACTCCTAGCCCTACCCCCTACCCTCTACCACTACCACTACCTCTATATCATCAATAGTTTTCGCAGCGCACGCGATGTAAGGAATTTCTTAGGTATTTTTTTACACCTTGGGTTACATTATTGGAGTTTTAGTAAGGATCCCTAATTTTTTTGAAAATAGAATATAACCTATGTCACTCAGGGTGAATGTAGCTTTCCAATGGTGAAAGAATTTTTGAAATCCACACAGTAGTTTTTGAGTTTATTCATTACAAACATACACACAAAAACACAAATCTTTCCTCTTTATAATATTAGTATAGAAATGCAAAAAAAGTACAAGCGACAGCTTTATACCTATTACTTTATTTGTTTGAAAATATTGCATTGTCAGATATAAATAAATTGCGCTTCGTCCACTAAAATCCATGAAAACCACCTGAATGTACTTTAGTTAGGATTACGATTTGGACTTGGACTTACCACCAATGTAGATAGTTTAGCTAAATAACAAATTAGTAAATGTTAAAGTCGACAACGCGTGGGCTCCTTCCTGTCCAGAGAATTGTTCTACCAGGTAATGGGTTATAAACTGAACCTTTCACGTGGATGTAAGAAAAATATATAAGAAATTTAAGCATATAGATAGATTAACTAGAAGTAGATTCGATACCTATTTATTTTCATCATTGATAGGTACATGCATATTTATTAATTTAATTTACATTTACAATATTTCAATTAACATTATATCCTGAAAACATTAACAACACTGTAGGTTAAGCGCACAGCTGATGCATTCTCCTTCTCTATTTCCCTTTCTCTTTCTCGGCACACACACGCACACATTGTTAACTGACAGTACCAACCTCTCGGAAAATGGGTTGGTACTATCCGACGGCCAACTCTACCACCGCACACGCTCATTTGAGCGTGCAATGTCAAGGAGCAAATAATCAATTCTCGACTTATGACGTATCTGGAAGATCACGCTATCATAAATGATCATAAATGGTTTTAGACCAAACCAATCCACTGGTGACCTTCTGGTCTATGTTTCACACATCTGGGGTGAAGCAATGGATAAATTCGGAGAGTTAGCTTAGATATCTCCTAGGCATTTGACCGGGTCTGACACAGGGTAGTGACTCTCTAAACTGCCATCATACGGCCTATCTGACCGCCTATGCAACTGGATCGTAAGCTTCTTGCATGGGCGTGGAATCCGCGTCCTTGTCTACCACATGTCGGTCAACGCTGGCGTCCCCCAGGGATCCGTGCTGTCGCCAATTCTGTTTCTTCTGATTGGGTAACATTAATTGCTATGCGGACAGCACGGTCCACGCTGGGTTTGTCAGTCGACTATCTACAGGAGTGAAAGACTTTGCCATATCAAAATTGTGTTTCGCAGCTCCATGTAGCTCAGATATTAAATGTCACTTTTGGGTGTATTTAAATATATTTTACATTGGTGTTTAGCTGTTCGAAATGGCAAAATGATTTCGTGGAAACCATAATATTATTCTTAAATAAACTTGCATTTAGATGTTTTAGCTTTTTGTTATGGTTGCCCTACCTACAAAGAAAATAGTTTCTGTCAAAACATAATGTCTAATAAGTGTTATATGACTAATCAGATCAACCCACATTATTTAAAAAAACTTCACGCGTTGCCTTACACCTCCCGGGAACCCTTGCCGACCCCAGGGTACCCAGCGGAAGACAAAGTCTTACTCAGTTAGCCGAAGATTTTTTCAGGCTATACCTAACGAGTCGCCAGCTCTGTTAGGGTATGTAGATGGAAAAGCCTCTTTGTACGGTTTGTCGGATAGATTTTTTATTATAAAAACCCATTGGTACATGGTCGGTTTCAGAGGTTTGAAATATCTACGTACCATTTCTCCAGGAAGTGTAGGTACCTACCATCAAGTCATTTCCACCTTATGGCGTGTCCAGAGATGAGAGATCCTAATAATATACCTAAGTAGGACCCGGGAAGACGGCAAGAGACCCGATGGAATGACTCTGATTCCCTGGGAGCGAGGTCGAGCCCTTGTATGGGATGCTACGTGCGTGGACACATTAGCCCCGTCTCATCTCAGGGAAACAGTAATCAAAGCGGGAGCTGCGGCGGAAATCGTAGAGTCTAACAAACGGCGCAAACATAGTTCAATTATTGAAAACGGGGTTCTAATGCCAAAAAGTTTATTAATTATATATCCCCTAGAGTGATCATCTCTTTTGGTGACAAGAGGGATTTGTTACTCAATAAAAAAAAATTACAAAAAAAAGGCTACTTAAAGGTGTGCATGTGCGTGTGTGTAACCTTACTTCAAATTGAGACACAGAGAGTTAATCTTCATTACCTCATTGACACTAACCTAGTCAGTAAAAAAGGTAAAAAAAGTACACAAACATTGTAAAGTGATACGACAACCATAATATTCCTTGGGTACTCAACAATAAAATAAATTACCAAACACACTCTATAAATTTACTTAGGCTGGCGCTTAAGGGCGGTTGTACATGACTGTTTCTGAATTTGAAAAAAAAAACAGAGATTTTTTATCCCAAGAGAGGTAGGCAGAGACAATCGAATGCCATTTGTTACGATCCTGACATACCTCCTTAATATTTCCATCGATCAATACATTTTTTATTCAATAAAAGTTCAATAAAATAACATCTATGTCGTATTTCCTTTCACTATAGTCATATAAACCTTTTTAGTCAATCTTTCATTCTTTCAACGTGTCCAAACCAGCGTAAACTACTTTTCTTCATTTTAGTCACAACATCATTTTTCACTCCGCATTCATCTCTAATGACATCGTTCCTGATGTGGTCAATACGCTTTATATCACACATTCTACGTAAAGACCGTTTCCACTGCATTTATCTACTTTCATGCTTCATATTTTACACCCAAGTCTCGCTTCCATAAGTAAGTGATGGAACTAAAACAGCATTATGTATATATTAATTTTACTTTTAGTTGTAAGTTGTGTATTTCTGCATACATTATTTAGTCCACCAAATACCTTGCTTCCCGCTTTCACTCTCCTTTCAATTTCCTTGTCTATCTTTCCACTTCTTGTAAACATACTACCTACATAAAAAAAATCATTCACTTGCTCTAATTTACATCCTTTCACACAAATGTTACACTTCGTCCTTTCATCAGCCTCAAATACTAATACTTTTGATTTCGAATTATTTTTTCATGATAAACTTAATTTTAAATAAATATTCCTTAATGTACCAACATCTTTACATTAAAATCTCGAATACAAACACATGATTCACTCGATTAATTCTTTAACTAATGTCATATCGTACTATATGGATAACTCAATTTAACACTATACCGTGCGATGGAGAAAATTAAACTCCTACCTTATTTTAAATTTACAATTACTTTTGTTAAGTATCTCTTATAATCAAAACAAATAATGATTCCGTAGTATTAAAATTTTAATTGAATTGTTAGTTTTGGGTTTTGATTACAAAGTTGATTAGACAATTTCCATAGCAAGCTTTTAAGGCGACGCATCACAGCGCAACGACCTCAGTTTTACGCGCGATTTATTTTGTCCACATATCTTTAAAAATAACCAAGGATAAGATAAGATAAGATAGACCAAGATTCATATACCAGAAATATGATAAAGAACGATTTCTCAACAAAACCTGTTTTGCGATAATACACAAAACGGACTTATGCAATTCAAGTACATATTGTACAAACTAATATTAAGATGATGTATAGAGCTAACATATCTGATTTATTAAAACCATTTAACATGGCAATCAGTACTCATATAATTACGAAAAAATGGTATTACAGTTGATCGTATTTCAGACACTTGGTCTGTTCTCAAAATGTATTTTCAGAAACTTTGCCCGATAGAATAAAATTACAAAATGGCCTTTCCATTTACGCCCTTTTATTTCAAGCAGTGCTTCTCTATCACTCCTACTAGAGAGTAGTATTTCTTACTCAATTGATCAGTGATCGCCGAGGCGCCTTGTTAGACGGTTGAGTGTTGCGTGCAGTCCCGAAAAATAATTATTAATATTGGTAACAAAAAGCCGGAGCAAAAGGCGGTGCCATCTCTCAATGTCTTTGGCTCTATTCAGCGTCTTAATAATAGCAAGTTCTAGTTAATGGATCCATAAAGTATGTGAAATTATTTTTACTCGATATATAAAATTGAAATCGTCTTACGGGCCCCTAATTCTCGGGGAACATTGAAATATAAGTGTACGTAAAACGTTTCAATTCGTTACTTAAACACCATTTTACATTTCCATTCGTTTTGTTAAAATATTATGTTACTGATGTATTGGGCGATTAGGTATATGTTCCTTATAAATTCCTGAACGGACTGGGAATAAAAAGAAAACGAACGCAACACCACGACCTTTGTAACTTGAGGTGTAGTCAGACCATAGTGCTCGGGCGCTCTCTAGATTGGTAATACAAAAAGCGAGACAGATATACGAGACCGTTTTTGAATAACTCTAACAGCCTATAACAGCCTGGCGTCAATCGTAATTTCGCTTTTATTTGTAAAATATCCTGTTTTAAAGTATAATTTAGTGCCTGGATGTAAGTCATCTAAGATGAAAATTCCACAGAATTACACATTTACACGTATTATTTTTTTAGTCTCGTCCTAATCGCGACAATACTAATCTAGTATAGTAGGTACATGTATCAATGTCCACATTTAATGACAAACAACTCAAAGAATTTAAATCAAAACATCTAATTTTTTTTAAGAATAAGTGTGGATGCTCCGGTCCCAATCATTAATTTTATTAATTTACTTGCTGATGCCCGTGAATTCGTCCACGTGAAAAAGAGTTTTTTAACAGAGTGAAACCAAGGGTCACTCTACAGACTAAAATAAAAATAGGCTAACTTGCAAGTACAACCCGTACCATTTTTACGGTCTGAAGTTTTCCTGTAGGCCCCATATTCTCTATTTTTTCAAAATTTTGAAGTCAATAGTTTCGGAAATAAGCTTGGGAAAACGGTAAATTTTCGTTTTTATCTTTAATATAATAAACTATTAACTTTCTTTTTTTTTATTTCAATTTTTCAATTTGGTTATAAACATAATGTTAAATAAGTAACTAAAACTAATTAAAAATAAAACTTGATAACTGAGAAAAAAAAATTAAGAAGAAAACAAATAACAAAATATAATTTAACATAATAAACTATGAATTTTAAAATTATAAAACAATATATTAGTATTCCTTTTAACGAAGGGTTCATTATTTTGATATGTCACATGACCCAAAATTAACCTGATTCGATTATTCGATTATTTACTCTATATTGGGTCATGAAACTCTATATAATAGAATTATGTAGCAAGTTTCAACATTTTTCGTCATTTCAATATAAATTTTAATTAAAAGCCTGTGTTTTTTTAATTTCTTATTCCGTGAATTTAGGGGCACTTTTACTTACTAAGTATCTATTTCTATTTAGGAAGTGACAAATCTCAGCGACGGAATTTTCGATTAAAAAAATATAGCCTAGGTATATTACTCAGTGATACGTAGGTTTCTATTCGTGAAATAATTTTTAGAATCGGATAGAGTACTTTCAGAGATTTCCCCCTACATCAAAACTTACAAAACAAACATTATCATAAAAGATATATGTTTTAACGATAGGCTCTCAAAGTATCTTGGGATTATTATTATCATTTTTTATTGTTTTTTATTTTTTAATTAAAATTGTAGTGGTGGCCAGCATCGAACCTTGCACCCCGAGCGGTCCCGAGGTGTGAGAGATTGGGATCTCAACCTTTAATGATTCTGTTTTGTACACTACACCTCTATAAGCAGGGAACGCTTATCTTAAACTGATGAGACATAGTGTTGCCATATTTATTATTTTACTCACAGATTAATCTATTTAAAGAATCTAGATACTTTATCATTCTCAGAAAAAATAATTATTTCATAAATTTCTTTTTTCTTCACGGGTTATGGCTCCTAAAATAGTGTTGTCTGTCCTAGGGTACCCAGATGAAGACAGAGTCTTCCTCTTTTAGCCGATATTATTTGTGAGGAGGTACGAGTCCCAGTTCTGTTAATTTTTTTTATTTATGTATTTTAGCAAATCTTACAGGTATTAATATAGTTTTGTTTGTTTAGCGTTTAGATTTTTTTTAATTTTATCTTTTTAATATAATGTACATATTTAGTAATATATTGTTGAGCAGTTATCATCAATTTACTACTTCCTAAATATATGTTTTTTCAAATAGCTTTTTTCTTTTTAAGATTATTTGAAAACACCCTGAATGCTAGACCATATTTAAAGCTTCCTAACGAGTTAAGTTTTTCCATTTTTCTTATACAGCAAAAACACGATTCGAATGCAGGACCGAAGGAGATAGATGCCTTGGAGATGTGGTGTTGGCGGCGTCTTCTGAGAATAAGCTGGATCGCACATCGTACCAATGTCTCCATATTAAAAGAGCTTCATACAGAGACTGTCATCTGTAGTACAGACGCGAATACTAAAGTTCTTCGGCCATATCACTCGTGATGAAGACTCAGCGCCTAGTGGTACAAGATCGAGTCAACCAGATGGATTGACCTGATTAGATCTGTGATGAAGTATTCCATCAATGAATGTCGTGAGGCTGTCAACCGGAGCCGGTGGAGAGAAATCGCAAAAGCGGCTCCAGTATTCTGGAGTGATTCATAATCACAACCACTCTGTCAAGAGTGTACGACTGAGAAGAGTTAAGATTTTATCAGGTCGATTATTTTATTCCTCCTTCCTCTCGCTTTCCTGCAAATGGTACCAACCCATTTTCCGAGAGGTTGGTACTGTCAGCTAAGAAAGAGAAAGGGAATTAGAGAAGGAGAACGCATCAGCTTTGCGCTTATCCTACAGTGTTGTGTTTTTTCAGGATATAATGTTAATGTTGCTTGGCAAGGCGAGATGTCAGATGTTACACATCATATGCAAATCGTTTTTTAAATCCCATCAAGACTTGGCGGTCTATCTATCTATTTATCATCACGCCTTTCATCCTAAGAGGGATAGGTAGAAACAATCGAATGCCATTTGTTACGATTCTGACATATCTCTTTCGCTTCTTTTATATTCATCATACTTTTATATATGCTCGTCAATAATATATTTTTTATATGTTAAATAAAGTACATCTAGGTCGTCCTCTGCCAGCATTTCCTTCCACTTCAGCGATATAAACCTTTTTAGTCAATCTTTCATCCTTCATTCTTTCAACGTGTCCAAACCCAAACCAGCGTAAACTACTTTTCTTAATTTTAATCACAACATCATCTTTCACTCCGCATTCTTCTCTAATCGAACCCCTTTATTCGTCTGACTAAAAAACGTAGTCTATAATAATATATTCGGCAGCGCTGGGATGTTTTGTTTGAATAAGTTTTCCTGTCAGCGTTTGTATTGAACTGTCTTGATGGATATCTACGGATAGAAGGATTATTGTATGAACTTGTACATCTACTTATTATATTGATGTTGCTGTTGCGAGACTTTTATTTTTCATACTTGTTGCTTCGTCTTATTCATACCTAGTTGAGTTTTGTGGACTGGAAACATTATTGTGATGGTTCCCACACACCAACTTTTGATATAGCAGAAATATTTTAACGTAGGTATCTGATATGTAGGTATGTGATATAAAACGTATTGACCGCATCCGGAACGATGTCATTAGAGAAAAATGCGGTGTGAAAGATAATGTTGTGGGACGTTGAAAGAATGAAGGATGAAAGATTGACTTAAAGGTTTATTTGGCTGAAGTGAAAGGAAATGCTTGCAGAGGACGACCTGGGTGTACTTTTATTAAACATATAAAGAAAACACCGGTCAAGTGCGAGTCGGACTCGCGCACGAAGGATTCCGTACCATTATCTATAAAAACGGCAAAAAAAATCACGTTTGTTGTATGGCAGCCCCCCTTAAATATTAATTTTATTTTAATTTAATTATTTATTTTTAAAGTGAATTTATAACTAAATATTCTGTGAATATTTCAAGCGTCTACCTGTTGCCGTTATCAACATTGAGCAAAAACGAGCAAAAAATCACATTTGTTGTATGAGAGCCCCCTTAAATATTTATTTTATTCTGTTTTTTAGTATTTTTTGTTAAAGGGGCAACAGAAATACATCATCTGTGAAAATTTCAACTGTCTAACTATCACGGTTCATAAGATACAGCCTGGTGACAGACGGACAGACAGACAGACAGACGGACGGACAGCGGAGTCTTAGTAATAGGGTTTCCATTTTTACCCTTTGGGTACGGAACCCTAAATATATTGATCGAAGGCAATATTAAAAGTACACACAATCGCCGAGCATGTATGAAAGGTATGATGAATATAAAAGAAACGAAGTAGGTATGTCCTGGGTATGTCAGGATCGTAGCAAATGCTTACCCCTCTTGGCATAAAAGGCGTGATGATAGATAGATAGATATAATTATATCTAGTTGGAAAGCATGTATCTCGCTCAACTGACGGCGATAATGCACTATCACGGACGTAATATCGTGCAGTGTGGCCAGAATGCACTATTAGTAACAAAAATGATTTTGATTCAACGTGGATGAGCTATAGAAGAATTTATAATTTTCAGAAGAGCATGCCCTCCAAAGCACGAAAATTTTAGCTTTGATATCTCCATATTTCTTATTGTTATTATATATGTTGCCAGTGACATATTAAAGGAATTCCGGGATAATAAATAGCCTTATATAACTTTCAGACTCTCAAACTATTTCTGTGCAAAAAATCACGTCGATCCGTTCACAGGATCCGTTACTCTGTTTTGACGTTAGAAAGACAAACAAACGCACTTTTGGGACATTTCAATATTTCTTTAGGTAAAATGACGAAAGATCGATGTTCAGTCCAGTTTTGATTTTCCTAGATTTTAAGTAAATTGCTATATTCGTCTCGTTTGCTCACAAACTGCTTATATGTTCTATCTCTTTCACATCGGCTGCACATTTTCATTTACACCCGCATATTATTACATTTATTTATTTATTTGAAAGCTTCTTTATTTTGTGGCCCGTGGTAACGGTCTATCTGTATACTGACGTAACTACCAAAAAATTTAATTTATATAGTCTTAATTTTTTAAATAACTTTGTAAATTGTAAACAATATTGTATGAGTTCGTAAATAAAATAACTACCTATAATATTGTTTAAATTTTATAAATAATCACAACATAAACGCAGTGGTAATAATTATACAACAAAAGATGAACAAATCAAACTTTTATTTTCATATTTCAAAAGGAGGAGGTTATTTCACTGCCGGTGTGAATCAGTCAAAACAAAATCTATTTCTATTTTTTTTTTTTTTTTTCAAAATGGCTCCATCAGGGTTTTGATGATTCCGCCAATGTCAAGTAATATAGACGTCACAGTAACAATAAGCCGATTGATCGGTAGGTAGAATGCTCCCGCCGGCCGTAATATGTCCTATTAATCACTGACTAATCACAACTATTACAGCGCGGGCGGGATTAAACTGGATTCCCCATGACGTCCTGGTGGACGCGTGCGTATATCACAAAGGCGTCACGAAAACAAAATGACATTTTTGATTTTGATTTGACATAAGTTTATTTTTAAATTTGGTAAGGCCAAGGCTATGAACTATGTAGTGCCAAAGTATGTAAATTATGTAAAACGTTACAACTTATCATAATAATAAAACTGAACAATTTCTATCAGTTACATACACAACCTAATGTGAGTACCTATATGAGATCAACTCTCAAATATATCTAATATAATAATGTTAAAATATACCTTAGTAAAAATATTTTTTAAGAAAATTTTAAAAATAATAAACTTATAAATTTTGAAATTTATTGTCCATTTACTCTATATAATAACATTCAAAAAAATTATCGTTATTTGAATTAAGTGATTCAATAAAATAAATTTTTATTTTTTATTTTTTTTTTCTTATTCACGGTTTGCCTTACAGCTCCCGTTTAGCCGATGGTATTTGTGAGGCTATATCTAAAAAGAAAAATTAATTACGCAATTAAAGATTTATTATTATAATTATCGATAACTTTAACTTTTTTATAAATAAAATGTTCGCTACACCTTCTTCACAAAGACCGTACCCACCTCGTTATCCTTCCATAATAAATTTGTCTGCCCTTATTTCATACCACAGTTCTGCTTAAATTTGTTCAAGTTATTATTTATTGATATGATAATTGTTAACTGATTTTAAATACTTGGAATTGATTCTTGGTATTTATATGAGTTAGTTTTATGTTATGACGAGGCTATGAATGAAGGTAAGCTGTAGGTAGCCAGACACTAATGTGGCATGAGCTCGACTAGGCCAAACACTGTGCAGTTCTCCTAGCACCTAGTAATTGTAAGTCTAATAAAAATGTTAATAATAAATAATTATAGCTTCTAAACTCTAGGTCCGTGGGGTTCAAATGCCAAAAAGTTTATTAAAGATATATCCCCACGATTGATCATCTCCTCTGGTGACAAGAAGGCTGACTCCTTCCTCGCTCAACGAATCAGCGATTCAGCGGGGAGATGCAGCCAGTACCTATTCTTGCAACTATTACACGCGGACCTGGTTTATTTAGTTATTTTTAATGTTTTAATGATATGTGTAAATAAAAATAAATTAAATAGAAAAAGACTTCCAAAACATTCAGTTTTCAAAACATTCGTTATCCAGTGGATTTTACTTCTGTCATAGTTAGAATTCATGTACATAATTACCTATAAATATAAACCGCTAAAATTTAATAGTTCACAAGTTCTGAACAACTTGCTTTAATTATCTACTAAGCTATTTAGCCGTATTTCTATTATTAATAACATATAAACTTATTTGGAACGCATTGACATGTTTACTATTCTTTTCTATTTTTTTAAATGGCTCCTTATGGGTTTTGATGATTCAGCCAATGTCAAGTATTATGTCTCAGTATGTTTGGGTGACAGTCGGCCTATTTTGACTCCAGAAACAAATGTACTAAGTGGCGCACTTGTGTCAAAAAAAAAGGTGAGGCCATGTCCTTATAATTTTCCCCCCGGGGGTGCCCGCCTTGTCGTGGCGGGGGGGCTTAGTAACCGTGGTAGTGCTCGTCACACTATCCATGGTGAATCTAAGCGGCACCCGAGGTGGAGCCGCTGCGCAGGGGTTCTGTGGATTTGGCAGGGCTCTTCGCGCATGCGGCTGGAGGCGGACGCCGGTGACGCTTGCGCTGCCGGTCGAAGCATGACCCGACTGCACTTTCCAACTCTGGTGGCGGTTGAGGGGGAAATCAGCTGCTGCTCAACCGGGGACCAAGGTGGAAGGCGCAGCAGTTGTATTCCCTGCTGCGCCAGCTCTGTGTAAAACCAGAGCGAGATGGGGCCTTATGGCCACCCGGCGGCGGGTCGCGGAAGAATGCTAACGCGTCCCCGTGGCCCGCCGACTACCGGCGCGATGGAGTACCGTGGGATTTTAGTGGGTTAAAGTCCCACATAACCCGTTCCCTCACCCCCGAGGGCGCGGGTATGCATGATGCATTTCCCCACGTAAAAAAAAATGTACTTATAATTTTAAACTTTTCTATTAATTTTTCAAGCTTTTTTCATTATACGTGAGTACTGAGCCTTTAACGAGCGTACTTAAGTTATTTGTAAGGTATTTATCAGGACATACGTGATGCTGCGAGGACCGCCCGCTATTCAACGCGTCTCGATCGACGCCTAGTGATATATATTATTATTTCTTGTGTGAAATCATTATTCGTACGAGATCATTTATTATTTAATCATTCTCCCACAAACGACTAGTTAAGGGTCAATTTGAAGTTTTATTGCTTTGTTGCCACGTAACTGCAGGCATGGTCAATGGTGTCATATACATACAAGGAGTGTTGTAAAATTTTGCCAAGCGTGAGTCGTGAATCGCTTAGTTAAAATATGTTTTGACTTTTGTCATTATCTGATATACCTATCTGTTACCTAGTCAAAATAAAGGAGACGCTAATGTCATTGACCTTTTTACTTAAATACTAGAATTCCGCCCTCGGCTGTGCCCTTACACATTTTCGATCAAAATAAAATATCTATATAAGTATATAAAATTCTCGTGTCACAGTGTTTGTAACCAAACTCCACCGAAGCGGCTTAACAGATTTTTATGATTTTTTTTTGTGTATATTCGGTAGGTCTGAGAATAGGTCGTAAACTATTTTTCACCCTCCTACCCCCACCCCCCTATTTTTTTAATGCGATTTCAGTATTTTTGTATGAACAATATCCAAAGTTTAGTGGTAGGGGTAGGGGTAGTGCAGGCAAGCCAACGTTTGGGAAGGACGTCTGACGGGTCCGCTAGTATTAAAATAAAAATATATTACGTATAGGCTCATTACACTAGCACGGTTTCAAGAGCTGTAAGCTGTAAGGCAACCCGTGAAAAAATAAAAAATAAAAAACCTATATTACTATGGAAAATCGTAGCTTTCTATTTATGAAAGAATTTTTAGAGTCGGTTCTGTCTTCTGTATTTGAGAGAACATCCCCTACATCAAAACTTACTATTTTATCTCTTTATAATATTAGTATAGATAGCCTTTGTCCATTAGGAATAAAGTATGTAGTTAAATAACCGTGAAAGAGGTTTTCAATATGTATGTAGCCTATGTAGTTACCTCTGGATATGGGAAACGAAAATATCTAAAGTAAGCTTCAGGAGAACATTCTACTTTGTTTCTATATTGTAAACAAACTTTCAGATGATTGCAACATTTTCATTGACTTTAGTGGACGAAAGACGTTTTTTTAATACAGTATAAGTACTAGAACATAGTAAAGACCATAAAATTAAAATGTTGACAATTTCTGTCAAGGTTTACCTATTTAATAACTAGATATTATAAATCAAGGTCTGTCTGTCTGTCTGTGACATTTTCACAAAAAACTACTGAACGGTTTTGTTCACTATTAGATAGACTGATGCACAGGGAAGGTTTACAAGTATTAAACATGGACCTATCATGTTCAGGAGCTGAACATTTGCAGTATAAGTGAATCAATCGGTAAAAAGTTACCCCCAACAAGTTTACATGGCATATGCTGTCTAATCCGTAACACAATGATGTATGAAAGAATTGTGTAGAATAAAATGATCTACAAAAAGTCCGCGGTAGCATATATCTATACGTTATTGTGTAAATTATAGTACAGCAGTAGGTACATCACAAAACCCAATTCCCTTTTCACACGATTCGTAACGTTTTGAAACAGCTACTATGTTATAACAAAATAAATAACAACACAAATAAACCGGTCCATATTTAAATATTAATAAAAACACTCAGCCTCTAAATAACATATTCGAATCGTTTAATCTCGCGATACATGCGCGCGAGTTGCGAACGAAACAAAGCAAAATGTGTGTGAGTAACGCAAAAATTAATTTCCAAAAACGAAAAAGAAGAAAAAAGAGCCCGTATAGCGTCGTCCGTTCGAGCTGTAAATGTCAGTTGCGACCTTTTTTACGATGGGCGAACTTTTGATATTTATTTATTTCGATTTAATTTGAATTTTTATTCTCTTATTTGTTTCAAATCGAATAATACAGGCATAACATGAAATCAATCATATAAATATAATTTTAGCAATTCGGTGTACCTACCTATAATAAAGTAAAAACTAAGGTATGAATTTAATTTCAAATATAAGCTATTGAATATTTTTGTTTTCTTTGCAGCATTTTTTTTTTAAATAAATTTTCTAAGTTTTTTATTGCAGTCATTTAGGTATTTTCTGTCCCGTAAAAAAATCTGCAAAGAAAACAAAAAAAAACTAATTAGTTTCTTAAAATAGCTCTAATATTTGACAAAAAATAATTGAATACCTTAGTTTTTATGTTACGTACCGAATTGAAAACCTACTTATTTACATTTTTTCATTTATACCAACTTTGGCAAGTTAAAAAGTCAGTGAAAATGGGAATCAGACGTATGTATGTATTTTTCAGTTCGTTTCAAAGTACACGTACACAATTTGTTTCGGCCCAATAACAAATTCGCACTCTGTTAAATTTCTTTCGAATGAAACTTGAGAGCAGAAACTTTACGAGTCAAAACATAATCGAAATACGAACGTGAACATTGTAAAATAAGCGGTCTTTAACTACAGGTATGGCCTAGTGGTTAGTCATCCTACTTGGAATGGACAGTTGACATGGTTTGATGTTGGATTTGTGTAAGTATAGGCAAAACAAAGATTATTTCATTTTATCTATTTTTCTATCTACCAACACACCTTTTATCCCAAGAGGTGTAGGCAGATACAATCGATTGCCATTTGTTACGATCCTGACATACCTCTTTCGCTTCTTTTATATTCATCATACCTTTCATACATTATCGGCTATTGTGTGTACTTTTAATATTGCCTTCGATCAATAATTGCTAGCATTTCCTTCCACTTCAGTCATATAAACCTTATTAGTCAATCTTTCATCCTTAATTTTTTCAACTTTATTAATAAGTATAAAATACCTAACTAACTGAAATATCATAGCAAATAGATTGTCTCTCTGTCTAGCGATATCTAAAAATAAGCGATTAGGTAACTATAAAAAGGTTGGTGCATAATTTCGAGAATTTTACAAAATAAAATTGCTAAAAAGCTACTATTCTAAAATAGATTACAAAACTTCCCCGATTAGTACCTATATTTATATTATTGCATAGTTAAAACGAGCTATGCAGTAATAAGCGCAAACTCCTGTTCAAACTGTAAAAAGAAACTGAAGCTTAATTATAAAGAAAAAAAAACTATAATAATTATAAAAATTAACATTTTATTGGTCAATTATAATAAATGATTTGGAAAACGCGAGGCTTTAACGACCTCGCCACTCCTTGTGATTAAATGGTTTTAAACAAAAATAATCACCTTTAAAAATATATATTTTTGGTCTTTTTTTAAACTCAGAGTTCGCTCCTGGCTCGTTACATCGCCATTATCTTCGCCGTTCCGTTCAAAAAGAAAAAAGATAATATAGCTATCTCTCTTTCACATAAACAAGTTACATTATTGTGCACTGTATTGTCGTCTCCCTCTGCCGTGTTGGCAATTTGCTGGCATGTTGTTAAGTTGCAATCAATTGGCATGCGCAAACAGACGCCTATGATATATCCAATTAAGTCTGCTTTTGGTATAAGGTTGTAAGGTCCATTTAGTATTTTTATTTATAATTCAATTTATCATTTAAGGTAAAATATATTTTGCTGTTTTTGTAGGTATTTAAAAGTGTATTTTTTTTTCATAGCTTTTATTTCAATACATTTATTTATTTAGTGAAGCAAAACTTACTTAGTGAAGTGCCAAATGTACGCAGCCACTCGTTTCCACCTTTGACCGAGTAATACCGAGTAATAAATATGTGGCGTTAATAATAATGTTGTAGGTATATAATATATTAAAACTAATGATTGTATTGTATATAATAAGAAATATACAAAAAAACTTATACTTACTTCTAATTTAGTTTTATCGTTTGTAACCACAACACCATATTATTAAAATTAATTTAAAGTATAACTTGATTACGAGGCAGTAGCAGTATTTCTAACTGCTATCCGCTTAGATACTATTTAGTTGCCCTCTCTTTAATTTTAAGGGAAGAAAATAATTAATAAAATTTAATCAAATTCATTTGAAAGAATATTTCACTCTTTGAACGTCATGAAAATTTACTACTGCGGAAAAATCATATGTAGATATGACAAGAAACTCCTGAGGTTATCACATGAAATTTACAAAATACGTGACTTTCCAATACATTCTATTCATTCTATTCATATTAGAATACAATAATATTCTAATCATGTCAAACATTGCCAAACCATGAACTTCAAAACAGATTAAAACAAAAACGCTTGAAGTTATCGACTTTGAAATAAAAAATAAAAAAAATCCTTTTTTTACTAATATTATATCTAATTCTCTTTGTTATTGAAGTTTTTTTTATTTCTTTCCATTAGATAGTATTTAATTAACACAAGGTAAAAAATCTTAAAATATACTTATAAATACAAACTCAATTTTTTCTCTAATAAATTTGTACATACATCATTTTACACAAAGCTTCTCCGCCCAGGTATCGTTAAGAAATTGACCGTGTATTAAATCTCTGAACAAACAAGTTGTTCACGCTTACTCACACACTAACAAAATATTTTATACACATGAAGTCTCACACATAGAAAGAAGAAGGCACTTATCTTAGTTTTCACGTCAAATCTAGACTAATATTAGCCTTAATTTATTGCGCGTTTTAACAAGCGAGTGGGATTCTGCTTTTGAAAATTACTGAACCTATTCATTTCTTCTTTATTCCTTTATTGTTTTGTAGTTACCTACTACAGAAACTATTGAGTGGCAAAGCTATCGTTAATATTGCTAGAAAATATTGCAAGGGATTGTTAATTATTGTACTGTTATGAGTTGAGTAGGTATTTATTTAGTAAAAAAAATAGACCTATTTTAAACAACAATTGTTTTTTTATCCTTAATCCTTAATAATAACCAATCCTACTCACTTAGAAAGTCTGGGTTCGAACCCTAGATAAAAAATGAGGATTTTATGAAAAGGAAATAAATTTTGTTGCGGCATCTTAGTGGACTGAATTTTTGTGGTAGACTTGGAGACAGGATATATGGAAGTTCTGGGCAGTTGTGGAACAGATATTTCTGCCCAGTGGATGTGCACTAACCTGTGAGCTCTAACGTTGCCGGGACTTCCAATCTCGTATTCCAAGTTGCGGCGCTGGTAATTAACATGTAGTACGTCTCCTCCGCTGGATCTGCTTACTCACTAGCCGCAGTCAAACGCGATCAATTGCGGATTTAGGAGAAAAAAAGGGAACGTTGGTATGCCCGTTCATACAGCCACTCGCAACAAACTTGGCGCAAACAAATTTTAATTATTTAATTTTAGAGTCATTTGAATATTTTTTACGGAAATTTGGAATAATGCCATATTTAAAAACACGTTTTTTTAAACTTTTCTTTGTTATATTTTATCTATCTTGTTTTATTAGGCCAAGGCTTTGGCCAAGGCAACACAATTAATAGTGCCTATATTTTTTAAATTAATTAAAATTTAAATTAAAAAAATAAAAGCCTACTATTTTTTCACATAAAACGGGTAGGTTATTAATTATAAATGTTGTGCAAGATATATTAAAATACCTACCTAATTCAGGACCGCGTATATCCCTGGCAGAAAAGAAACCTGAAGGAAACAGAAACTCCACGATCCGAGAATTTATAAACGTTAGGTAGCAGATACTTACATTTGTATGAAAGGTTGTATGATTGTTGGTTGTTGATGGCTCTGCCTACCCCTAGAAACAGGCGTGAAGGTAAGTTAACACAACCGGAAGAAACCCACCAACTTTAAGAATGACCAATTTACCAATCACCAGAATATCAAGTGGCAACACTCAAATGAAATTTTGGGGTAAATTGAGGATATTATAATGTAATTATACTATTTGGGGGAATGTTGCGTGATGCGATACGAGAGAATGCCATGGATATAACATAGGAATTTTATTTTGTGTTTTATAGCGGTTTTACTCATTTTGAAACCTTCGCATAGCTATGTTGGTATATTTCAAGTCACTCCATCCGGGACCAAAAAGCTCATAGAACTGTCTTTTTTAGGGTTCCGCACCCAAAGTGTAAAAACGGAAACCCTATTACTAAGACTCCGTTGTCCGACCGTCTGTCTATCTGTCCGTCTGTCACCAGGCTGTATCTCATAAACCGTGATAGGCAGTTGAAATTTTCACAGATGATGTATTTCTGTTCCCGCTATAATAACAAATTTAATACTAAAAAACAGAATAAAATAAATATATAAGGGGGCTCCCATACAACAAACGTGATTTTTTTTTGCTCGTTTTTGCTCGATATTGATAACGGCAACAGGTAGATGCTTGAAATATTAACAGAATATTTAGTTATATATTCACTTTAAAACTAAATAATTAAATTAAAATAAAATTAATATTTAATGGGGCTCCCATACAACAAACGTGCACGAGTCCGACTCGCACTTGGCCGGTTTTTTAAATACCCTGTAATCGTCAATAGACTTGTGTCACTTTAAAAAAATAAATAAAATAACGTAAAAATAATTTAGGTATATTTGTGACAAGTGACAATTATTCTACATCTGTGAATTTTTCGAGGTTATTTGTAACTCTTGGAGAAAGAAATTGGCAAAAATAAAGCTTGTAGTAATGTGAAATAATTGTGCTATTTGTGAATGTGTCCTTTTGTTTAAATAATGTGTAACGATAAAAGTGAAGTAAAATGTGAAGTGTTGAAAAATGGCGGCAAGCAGAAGTTGTAAGTATTTATTTTATCTTTAACACCACGGTCAGTGTTCAAGGTCATCTTGTATCTGTCAAAAATATGGCAAATCTAAGTTAATCCTGGAAACGTGAGTTTATTTATACAACATTTCCTCACCCCAAAAGGATTGTTATTATTTGAAATTGGATTGAGCCATATTTTTATTATTCAGTCAGGGTTCTAAAGAGCCGTACTTTTCGATACGCAAAGGCACTGCTTGTATTAAAAACTATGGCTCTTTAGAACCCTTAATAACGTTTCCATGATTAACTTAGATTTGCCATATTTTTGACAGATACAAGATGACTGAGAGCCACGGAATCATTGACCAAACACATCATAAATGACCATAGATGTAAGTAGTATGCTGCCGCTCTGCTAGATTGGTAATGTCACGATTAGAACGAGACTAAAAAATGTATACAGCAGTGTGCGTGACAAATTTGTAATTCTGTGGATTTTTCATCTTCGATTACTTACATTCAGGCACTCCATTAACAATAATTAATCACGCCTACTAAACACTAAATTATACGTTAAAACAGGATATTTTACAATAATAAGTAAAATTACTACTGACGCTAAGCTGTTATAGGCTGTTACAATATTAAAAAAATCATCTCGTCTACCTGTCTCGCTTTAACATACGCCTATATATACGCATTCTCTCTTGTATTGCCAATAATTGACCACCGAAATCCATTTGCAAATATTTCTTTCGTTTAGGTAAAATTATGAAAAATAATTTATGTACTTAATTATCGAGTTCAGCTTGACCTTCTAAATGGCTTTTAGTTTTTTGAGAAGTATATAATATATATAAAAATGTTTTTGGTTAGATTAGAAGCGAAGCCGAGCTAAGCGTCTCTACCTGAAATAATATGATATTTCTGCTTTTGAGGTTGTTTTTCAATATCGATTTTCTTACAAATTATGAATTTTTGCAACTTGTCGTCTTCACTAACGGGTTTTGGAGAGTAAGGGGCATTAACACAACTTTATATAAGGTATTGGTTATTTCGAGATTAACCGATTTGAATAATTCTTTTTTTGTTTTGTTCGTTATAATATAATACAGGGATGGTCTAGAAGAAAGAAAGTCGGAAAAACCTTAAAGTTCAGCTGGAAAATCGATAAATTAAAAATAGGTAATGTACACAGGCGTAGGTAGGTACACAGCGGAAGATCGAGTGAGGCTATACCTAACGAGTGGCCAATTCTGTTGAGAATTTTATTTTGTGTAGATAAAACCTTGTGTATATTCTCCACAAATAAATAAATAATATTTGACCATCAATTTTGATATAGGTTAAAAAATCCACGGGCGGAAAGCTTGTTTAATATGCAGTTTTACAAACGATAATATTTTTTGTTGCGTATCGTTTTGATCCATACGTTCCTCTCTTAAGTGGTGGGTGTGTTTTAGAAAATTACACCGAAATGAGGATTTAAACACCCATTTAGGCCATCAGCGCTGCCCGATGGGTTGACGCCATGTGACGTGTTTCCATTCTTATACGTCATATAAGATTTATGCGTAAATAAATATTTTACATTGTAGGTTAATTACTAGGGGGTCAATGCCATTCGTAAATAACGTCACACGAATTTTATGGTTTTTGAAGCCCCCCCCCCCCCCGTGCTTGTCACAGTTGGTCCCCTCAATAGGTTTTTTAATTAAAAACTTATGTACCTACATAATCCGACAAACAAAATGGAAAGACCATTGACACGCTGGGAAGATGGAATAAAGAAAACAGCTGGACCGCAATGGACTCAAGTAGCACAAGATAGAGACACATGGATATCTTTGGAGGAGGCCTTCACCCGTACAGGGGTTCTTACAGATTAATTATAAGTACATTATATAATTAAGAAACTAGATTTTAAGATTATTTGTAATTTGTAAGAAATAAAAGGCTATTTTATTTTTATTATTTATTAAAAAAACTTTGATCTCGATCTTTAAACCCGTGTGATCTGTGGGGTTAGCATACTTTTACTTAGGCCCGCGACATCTTTCGTTTCGTTCGACGCGAAGGCCAAAAACGACGTATCTGCACTAGAATGTCCAACACTAGAATACCGAGCAAATGGCTGGGTCAAGCAAATATAGTAGGTACACGGATTTGCCAGGGCATTCTAGGCTTGGCCATTATTAGGCCGAGCATTCTACTACTGACGCCACTGATAGCAGTTGTGGCATATATTCTTGTACTTTTTTAGGTCACTAATCCCACGAAATTTATGACGTGTCGTACTTAACAATGAAAACAATGAATGTAACATCAAAACACTCAGGCCTATTTCATTTATAAATATATAATTTGGACCTACTCATTTTATAAATGCAATTTAACCAAATTGCCACTTCATTAAATGATAATATATTGTGTAATAATCCAAAGCGAGGTTTTCGTGCTTATAACTAATCTTTTTTGTTTCTAATTCTATTTTTTAACCGACAGATGTATTGTGGTTTTAAAGTTAAACATGTCTAATGAAAAATTGTATGTTTAAAAAAACTCAACATACACATCATTACGGCTTTTAATACCGTGCCGTGTAGCCAGAGACAGTAACAGTGTCTATGTGGGAGTTATTTCGTGAAAAGGGACGGAAGTGTGTAACAGGAAGCAGGGGAAGCGCGCGCTATTTGATTTGACCAATGAGCGCGCGCGGATGTTCCGAGAGGTTGGTACTGTCAGCCAACAGTGTGTGCGTGTGTGTGACGAGAAAGATAAAGGGAAATAGAGAAGGAGAACGCATCAGCTGTGCGCTTAACCAACAGTGTTAATGTTTTCAGGATATAATGTTAATATTGCTTATTACCAAGGTGAGATGTGAGATGTTACACGTCATATTATGCGACTAATGTAAGGCTCGTTATTGTTATATTTTAGAAAGAACAAAACAAATGGCAAGACTTTTGCTTCTTGTGTCACTTCTTTTACAGACATAAGTTTTTATAAGAAGAAATATGGACGCCGCTTTAGCCTTTAAATATCAAAATAACTCAAAATATACATATTTAGATAATTACTCAGAACATTATTGTACACAAACTTTAAAATCCAAATATTAACTACATATTTGTATTAGAAATAAGTTCGTACCCATTCGAATTCACTAATCTAGACAATTCATTAGGAACCTATATACGATCATCAGTACATACAAACATAGATAATATTGAACAGATCTTTATCTTTTTACATGTAATTTGGCATTATATTATATTTATGATTTCTTACTTTTCAGTGCAAATTTTTGAAGTCGGTACACTTCTTATTTAAAAGGTAATTTATTTTTCCCTTTTAAGTGATTACAAGTATCATTACAAATATAAATAATCGAAATCAGCTTGGCATTTCATCGAGTTATGACAAAAATTGACTTAGAAATAAGTCTTTATTCAAAACTACTGAACCAATTTTCACTAAAATAAAATGGGATCACACGGGAAGCACCAGTTTTCAAATAAAATAAGAATCATCAAAATCGGTTCACCCAGTCGAAACCCTGCCGAGGGTGTACCTACGAGGTAAATCTGCTTCGCTAAAATTTGAGACACGCCAAATCACCCATGTGGTGCTTAGCATTTTTTGGAATGAGTGAGAATAGAACCCGGAACCTACCGGTTTCAAAATAACGCTTTACCAATTAGGCTATAAAGTTCCAAGCAAGTGAAACCGGGTTCAAAAGCTATTACCTATTGTGACATTATAATATTTTCGGCATAAACCGACGCACGCGCATGTTTCCAATTACGAATTTAAATTCCCGCGTCGCCATTGGTCCTCAACTAACAACGAGTGACAGCTCCATTCAGATAACAGTAATGTAATTATCAATTCACTCGTCAATCGACGCGCTCAATCGATTGCTTGTATTGATTTAGGCGTGGCAATGTCCGCATTTAGTGAAAAGTGTAAGTCTGTCGCTGCTCTGATGTTATGTGGATGTTTAGTTGATCGCTTTGGTTTTTCTCTTTTTCCTTTTACAACACGGATTGCTTCGAAAATATAAACACGGACGAAGCCGGGGGCGAAATGCTAGTCGGTTATTTAGCAATATAATACCTAGAAATACACCATAGAAAGATAATATAAGTTTCACAAAGTCCTGCCAATTTTAAAAGTCTTTTCTGCTTACAAAACATTATTAGTAAAGTACTTATTGTAATAAGTCCTACAATGGATACAAAATAACAATAAATCAAACATTTTTGAGCTTATTTGAAGGTGTTGAAATCGCTTTTATAATAATGCTGAGGTAGGTAGTACCTAAAGTGTTTTTTTATTATTAGTTCTGCAAATGTAAGAGGTTTAGTCTACAACGTTAATTATTATGTAGAATTGTTAATAGGTATATAACGTCTTTTAATTATTTTCTATTTTTTATTTAAAAAAGACAGGCAAAGTTTGTTACGGTCCTATAGGGTACCCAGCGGAAGACCAAGTCTCCCTCTTTTAGCCGATGGTATTTGTGATTCTATTACCTATGGAAAAGCCTCTACCTGTGGTTTATAGGATTATGTACAAAATAAAGACCCATACCTACCAATCCGGGTACTAACCGTAGTCCGCTCACCGACGCATTATTTGTTTCAAACACTAATCGACTCCTTAGTTAGGTGGTGACGCGCTGGCAGCAATTTTGCTCAGCGTATAGTGGTATAATGCTGCCACCGTGATGGGAACTGTGCCGCTGGACAACTTTTTAGTTAGGTAAGATTTGTTCTTTGTGTATTTCCAATGTCATTTATTCTTGAAGTAGGTATCTAAGAAATAATATGCCTAAAGGAGAACCTTGTCAATGTTCCTTATTTAAAATTTATTTTATCCCATACAAAATCTTTTACCCTTTTTACCCCATTAGGCTTTTAAAAAAATGCCTATATTATTTGTAAAAAGAAAGCTTATTAGTATAATAAAAGCGGTATTTGACGCGTAACTGCTTGACCACAAAGCTAAAAGGATTATTTCTGATATTGTTAAAGTTGAAACCTATTTCTCACTTCTTATCTTTTATTTGTTTGATCGATCTTTAATAATGTTTAAGGAGGTTTAAGTGGCGACCGATTGGGGTGACCACGATTGGTAATTTCCATGGAATATTCCTTAATGCCTGTTATAGGATACAGGCACCACTTCCGTATATGTTTGTGACATATTGGCCACTCGTTAGCCTTACAAATACCACCGGCTAATAGAGGGAGATTTTGGCTTCCGCTGGGTACCCTGGGACCGAACCACGGTTTCGGGAGCTGTAAGGCAACTCGTGAAGAAAGAAAGAAAAACAAAAGACTAAGGTATGTTTTTTTCAAAGATTAAGTTATTTTAAGCAACTAATTTAAATACATATTTTTGTTTTCTATCCAGTACTGTTTTATTATAAATTCTGATTTTTTTACTGACAGACGACAAAATGACGTCATGATTTTGGAAAATCCTTCTCTTACACATTTTCTTGCAGAACTTAAAAAAAATATTTTTATAAATTTTCCCTAATTTTCATAAACAGATCCATTTGTGTTTAATTTTTTTTTATTATCTTGGTTTGAATTAGAAATATGAGCAGGTAAAAATATCAACCATATTTCTCCCTTGTTTTCTGTCTATGCCACAAAATAAAACTAGTACAAAACTCTCACAGTTAAAATATTATGTGATATCGTGTAACGTCCGATAATTTTAGCACGCGATTGTGAAAATACTACTCTGAAATCGAAATAAAAGAAACTGTAAATTCAGGGGGAGAAACCTAGTAATTCAGAATCTCCAAATGGCTTCTTGTATTTCGCAGAACTTGTCCTCTTGCACTAACTCATGGTCACACCAACTTTTAGTTGTGCCACCCACAAAAATATTCTTAGAAACTTCTTCTCAGTGATTTCAACAATCGCAACACTACCTGCCTAAGTAGACATCAATTTCGTAATCCTTTTAGTTAATTTGACTTTTCGCATCAGTAAATGCAATTTTCAAAGGACAATCTATTTTTAAGTAGGTTGATGCAAAAAAGGAATTTTCAAAATTGACAATGATTTAAGCTGGCCCTTGCGTCTCAGCGGGAGATGAGTTGCCTAATTTTTATTGTAGTACTTTACATATAATCCACTAATAGGTAGGTAAGGAAAGTAATTATGTTGATTATAATTTTAAAGGACTCAGAGTCGAATACCTAGTGATAATTGATCCATTAGTGGGTCAAAGTGGAACCATGATGTCCATTGATTTATAGATCATTTCAAAGGATTACAATTAAATTGTGGAATAGTAGAGTAAAAAATGATCAATTAAAAGATCATCACAAAGGATCAAAGTGAAATAGTAGAGTAGAAAATGATTCCGGATCCCGGCCATGTACCAATGGGTTTTTTAATTAAAAACTTATGTACATAATCCGAGAGGGAGACTAGGTCTTCCGCTGGGTACCCTGGAACCGTAACACGGTTTCGGGAGCTGTAAGGCAACCCGTGAAGAAAAAAAAAATGATCCATTAATAGATCATCTCAAAGGATTAAAATAAAATAGTGGAATAGTAGAGTCAAAAATTATCCATTAATATATCATCTTAAAGGATCAAAGTGGAATAGTAGAGTCAAAAATGATCCATTAATAGATCATCACAAAGGATTAAAATAAAATAGTGGAATAGTAGAGTCAAAAATTATCCATTAATATATCATCTTAAAAGATCAAAGTGGAATAGTAGAGTCAAAAATGATCCATTAATAGATCATCTCAAAGGATTAAAATAAAATAGTGGAATAGTAGAGTCAAAAATGATCCATTAATAGATCATCTCAAAGAATTAAAATAAAATAGTAGAATAGTAGATTCAAAAATGATCCATTAATAGATCATAATATCAAAGAATTAAAATAAAATATTGGAATAGTAGAGTCAAAAATGATCCATTAATAGATCATCTCAAAGGATTAAAATAAAATAGTGGAATAGTAGAGTCAAAAATGATCCATTAATAGATCATCTCAAAGAATTAAAATAAAATAGTGGAATAGTAGATTCAAAAATGATCCATTAATAGATCATCTCAAAGGATTAAAATAAAATAGTGGAATAGTAGAGTCAAAAATTATCCATTAATATATCATCTTAAAGGATCAAAGTGGAATAGTAGAGTCAAAAATGATCCATTAATAGATCATCACAAAGGATTAAAATAAAATAGTGGAATAGTAGAGTCAAAAATTATCCATTAATATATCATCTTAAAAGATCAAAGTGGAATAGTAGAGTCAAAAATGATCCATTAATAGATCATCTCAAAGGATTAAAATAAAATAGTGGAATAGTAGAGTCAAAAATGATCCATTAATAGATCATCTCAAAGAATTAAAATAAAATAGTAGAATAGTAGATTCAAAAATGATCCATTAATAGATCATCTCAAAGGATTAAAATAAAATAGTGGAATAGTAGAGTCAAAAATGATCCATTAATAGATCATCTCAAAGAATTAAAATAAAATAGTGGAATAGTAGATTCAAAAATGATCCATTAATAGATCATCTCAAAGGATTAAAATAAAATAGTGGAATAGTAGAGTCAAAAATGATCCATTAATAGATAATCTCAAAGGATCAAAGTGAAATAGCAGAGTAGAAAAAATCATCCATCTCAAAGGATTAAAATTAAATTGAAATAGTAGAGTAAAAATGATCCATTCATAAAACATCTCAAAGGATCAAAGTTGAACCTGTTCAACTATAGCCATATTATGTGGACATTGTTACAATGTATCTCGCGACTCCGTAATGTTAAAATGGCCATAAGATCTTTTTAGTGTTACACACACAGAATTACGATTCATAAACTCGAGGGATGAATACTAATATGAAAGTCACCTCCATGTTAGGGTTAATACCTGCACTTTGCAAGGTCACTTAAAATCAGACAGTATTTTCCGCAACCGCACATGGATACGGTATCTACATAATATTTACTAAGTTACCTTGTATGGGATGCTATGTGCGTGGAAACAGGAATCAAAGCGGGAGCTGCGGCGGTAATCGCAGAGTCTAACAAACGGCGCAAATGTAGTTCAATTATTGAAAACTACAATTTGTACCGTTTGGTTTAGAAACTCTTGGTCCGTGTTGTTAAAATGCCACGACTGATCATCTCCTCTGGTGACAAAGGGCTGGGGGTCTTTCCTAGCTCAACGAATCAGTATAGAGATTCAACAGTGAAATGCAGCCAGTATCCTTGCTACTATTCCACGCAGAATTTAAAGGTGTTTTTATATTGTTGTGTGAATGGTATAAAGTTACATTTACCCAAATCGTTCGTGACTGATTATGGAATAAAAAAATAATTAAAAAGGTATATAGGTAAAAGCCAACAAGCAAATCTGGAGAAGCCTTTCAATATCCAAGTACCTCAACCATGGATAACCTCAACAGAACTGGCCACTCGTTACGTAGCCTCAAAAATATGATCGACTAAATGTGGAAAGCCTCCTTACAGCTCCTGAAGACCAAGTCATCCTTTTTTAGCTGATGGTATTTGTGAGGATATACCTAACGAGTGGCCGGTTCTGTTGAAGTAAGTAAGTATATTTAGATGGAAAAGCCTCTAAGTGTGGTTTATCGGATTATATATAGACACAGGTTTTTAATTATAAAAACCCATTGAACCGTAGTCAGCCTAGTTATAACCACTTAAATACTAACTGTCACCTATTATACCTCCTTAGGATTTAAAAAATGCTATGTCCTTTCCAAGAGTTCCAGCTGATCTATCTATCTATCATCACGCCTTTCATCCCAAGAGGGGTAGGCAGAGACAATCGAATGCCATTTGTTACGATCCTGACATATCTCTTTTGCTTCTTTTATATTCATCTTACCTTTCATACATGCTCGGCGATTGTGTGTACTTTTAATATTTCCTTCGATCAACATATTTTTTATATGTTTAATAAAAGTACATCTAGGTCGTCCTCTGCTAGCATTTCCTTACACTTCAGCCATATAAACCTTTTTAGTCAATCTTTCATCCTTCATTCTTTTAACGTGTCCAAACCAGCGTAAACTACTTTTCTTCATTTTTGTCACAACATCATCTTTTACTCCGCATTCTTCTCTAATGACATCGTTCCGGATGCGGTCAATACGCTTTATATCACACATTCTACGTAAAGACCGCATTTCCACTGCATTTATTTTACTTTCATGCCTCTTATTCCATACCCAAGTCGCGCTTCCATAAGTAAGTGATGGAACTAAAACAGCATTCCAGCTGACTCCGATGCAAATTTCATCAAAGTTTGATTCAGCGTCCCGGGAACAGATCAAACGCATTCCCTAAGCCCTAATATGACAAGCTTTACAATAAGGTCAAACTAAACGTTTTTTCACACTGTTGCTCCACTTCGATCTTTCAAATGATCCTTTTCCACTAACTATATCTATCCATATTAATATTATAAAAGAAGGATGATTTGTACCTAATATTTGGCATTTCAATCTCAAAAATCAAAACACATATGTCCTTAGGTATCCTTAAGGACTGTTGGTCAAGGTCATCTTAAAACTGTCAAAAATATGGCAAATCTCAGTTAATCCTATAAAGGTGAGTTTATTTATACAACATTTCCTCACCACGCAATTGATAGTTATTATTTTAAATTGGATTGAGCCATATTTTCATTATTAAAAGTTCTAAATAGTCATAATTTCCAAAACGCAAAGGCAATGCTCGTATAAGATGACCTTGACCATGCACCGCCCCTTAATAACGTATGTCTTTTTAAGTACACCTTAAAATGCCTTTCTTAGCTGATTGAAGTATAAATTTCTGCTAATGTTCTTCCTTGTAGAAAGTGATTATTTATAAAAAACTATTATAATTTGAGCAGAACTAGGTTTATCATTTCTTTCTTTTCTCATAGTCTAGGAAGAATTAATCTACCGATTATGGCTTTGGCCGTCTAGCCTACTAACGACTAATCTGCAGCCCCAAAATTACCCACTATTTGCCGATATAGATGAGTCTAAAGCTACGCGAGCCATTTCACCGCACTAAAAAATTAACTGCGTGGGAATTGATTACAAATTAATTACAATTTATTACAAATGGACAAAAATTTATTACACTTAACGCAAAAAAGATACGAGGTTGTCGGTTAGGTTTATACTCAAGCTACCCGACATCCTCGGAAAAAATGCGTTAAGTGTAATAAATTTTTGTCCATTTGTAATAAATTGTAATTAATTTGTAATCAATTCCCACGCAGTTAATTTTTTAGTGCGGTGAAATGGCTCGCGTAGCTTTAGACTCATCCGATATAGCCTTAACAAGTACCGACCGACTGATTAATTGAGAATTTGAGATTGAATAACACTGGTTGATTTGCTACTTTAATAAAAAAATAGAACATTTAGTAAGAACTGACGTTAAATATAGTTTATTTCCCGTTTCAAGTCGGTACTTTTGCCTACTAATTGCCCACTAATCGGTAGATCCCTAGTAAAAACTTTACATATTCGACAATCTGTACTATCTATCTATCATCACGCCTTTCATGCCAAGAGGGGTAGGTAGAGACAATGGAGTGCCATTTGTTACGATCCTGACGTACCTCTTTCGCTTCTTTTATATTCATCATACCTTTTATATACATGCTCGGCGATTGCGTGTACTTTTAATATTTTCATCAATCAATACATTTTTATATGTTTAATAATAGTACACATAGGTCGTCCTCTGCCAGCATTTCCTTTCACTTCAGCCATATAAACCTTTTTAGTCAATCTTTCATCCTTCATTCTTTCAACGTGTACTAATATTATCGATCGAACTGGCCACTCGTTAGGTATAGTCTCACAAATACTTGTGCAAATACCATCGGTTAAAGGAGGAAGCAGTCTTCCGCTGGGTACCCTGGGGCCGGTATATATTTTGTAAAATAAAGGGGTTATAAAGAAAATTTCTTAAATAAATGAGTAAAAACATATATTTTATATCACTCGTCTTTTAATACCATCAGATGACGGCAAGTCATATCTTTAACACTGGGACAGTTAGAGAAAAATAAAATAAAAGTTGTACACACAAATGCATTAGCTACAATTACACTACACATCATCTTATAACGATTTTAATATAAAAAAATATAGACCAAATAATTTCTGAGATATCTTATTTTAATTTATTTAAGATTGAGTTGCACTAAAAATTCAAAATTAACAATTTGTTAAATCTCCGTTTATAAAAAAACACAATTTGTTTGAAAAATCACATAAAATTTACGGAAATTAATATCAACTATTGGTAAATTACTAATTAATCATTATTAAAATCGTTAAAAGAACTCTGATGGATAGGAACACATATTTACAATGCTATTAAATATTTGAATGAATTTACAGATACTATTACACTTATTTCATATTATATATATATATTTTTCTAATAAGTAATTTTATTTTTAATATTTACAATCTTATGGCATAATTTTACGAAAAATAAGGAACAAATTACTTAAAAATTAAGTACGACTAATTTACAAAATATCTAGATTAAGTACTGTTTTAGTTAAGTCAGAAATAAATAGTTTATTTACACATTTTATTTTATAAAATAATAATGTACAATTCTAATATTAATCTCTGCACGAATTACGGTACGTTCATCCGAATCCGTTCAACAATAACTGGTGATAGAGTAACGGACATCTGAATTTTTTATATTGATTACAATTCAAATTCATATACAATTTATTAATATCTGATATTTATTAATATACAATGATGAGGTTCGAGACTGAATATCTCTTGTTAATTTATTCAAAATGGCTTTGCACTAATTGAATCAAACAAGTGCAATATTCAGTGACAAAACACGACTTTAACAACGAGTTGAAACGACATTAATCGTAGTTTAACCTTCGTGATGTTATCAATATTGATTATGATAAAATAATGAATTTTCAATATATTGGTAGTATCATAATGATGGAGTATTAAAATTTAATATGAAATGAATTGGCCAATAAATTAAATATAGGTATATATGAGATAATTTATGAATGAACAGTAGAACGCCAATAGCAAATTGAATAAAATAATGGATTTATTTAATTAATAGAATAGAATTAATAAAATATTTCATTAAGTAAGTCTAGCGATAGGATTGCCAACTGTGATTTTTAATAATTAGCAAATCACTAAATGTAAAATGTATCGCCACACCACTAGATTTATTAATACTGGTGTCTATAATGTTTGAAAAATTTAGTTATTCTAAAGGAACTGTCTAATTTAAACTATTTTACTAAACTTGAAAATGATAAGAAAGTACACAACGAGTGAACAAAGGATATTAGGTACTTATCGATGAAATGTAATAAAATCTAACGAATACAATTAAATCAAATGACATAAAGTAAATAGCTGGCTGGATCGTTACTTGATAAGAACTATAGAAAAGACTAGAGAAGGCATAAGCCAATAGAATTATAAGTAAATAACTCTAATGTAATGTAGATAAATAAGTTAAAATAGTAGTAGGTATATAATCATAATTCTCAATTAAATTGGAAATATGTCTTCGATAAGAAGTGAGTAATTGTCATTAGCGATGCGGACAATGTAAATGAATTCAAATGTATTCAAAGATGAAGATAATTAAAAACCAATCACACAAGAATGACTCCAATAAATCGATCCGAGGTAATAATGTCACACAATCGGTTAATCAGAAATTAACGTTTGAGTAATTAAAACGGACATTTCCCTCGACGATAGAACGTTAAAGCTCGACATGCTTGCTAATCGTTTAAGTTTAATGAAGGAATTTCAATCGATAGCATTAACCTTTAGTAAAGTATTTGCTTTAAATTAGAATTATGTTACTATTTTGTATTTCAGTGAAATGAGGCAGGTTAAACTTCACCAGTGGTAACGACAAATGTAATATATAACCTTTTAGTAAAGTATTTGCTTTAAATTAGAATTATGTTACTATTTTGTATTTCAGTGAAATGGGGCAGGTTAAACTTCACCAGTGGTAACGACAAATGTAATTTACAAATTAGTCGCTCGCGCCTTACGTTTGCGTAACGTGTTACAAGACGTGATATCGCCATTAAATTCGCTTTACCAGGAAAATAATAACTAAATATGTTAAGAAACAAGATCCGTATTCACTAAACCAAACAGTCGTAAAACGATCTCGGTGAGCAGGCTGCAAATCCGCTTAATGGAAATTTAAGTTGAAACTCTTAAATCTCATCGAACGTCGCGCGCGTACATAAACGCGACTCGACTTTCAAAGACAATTAGTGCTTGTTTCGATTATTATACAAAATATTATTCGAGTCACAAAATTGGAAGCCTCGACCGTAAATCAAAGAACAAAAGGCGGAAAAGAAAATACAAATTAGCCCTATAATGGTGCATTAAGGTCTGCAGTAGCAGTGCCTTCTGTGCTCTTGTTCGGGTATCAATTAAACAGAGTTCACGGGAACAATGCCTCGCGAGTGTGTAGCCATGCTAATAAAAGGTGCAGCGAACAAGCCAGACCGACACGCTCCTTCGGCGTTAAATTAAAGATTAATTCCTCATAATAGGCTACCATTGATTGCAGTTTTCTAATTAAAGGAAACAATATTTGACCTAAAACTTTCTTATAGAGGCTCACATGATTACTGAATCTCTAAACTTAACGGAGAAGACAAACAAGACGTATCAGATATAAATAACTGAACAGAAATCTAAAATTGACGGCGACCGCGCTGCGATAAAAAAGACTGATGACATGCGAGAACAAAACGTAACTCGTAACGCTGGCGGACAAATAGGTGAGATGCGTTATCGTCGCCAGTTTAAAAACAATTTGGAGCAACGTCTCGAGCAATTACAAAACGCGATCCAAGTTTTAGATAAGCTACGAAACGGATCTGTTAATAATACTCGGTTAGGCCTACAATAAAGATGACGGGAGATATCTCTCCGCTGCATCTTCACTCCCTAATTATACCCACATCAGTAGACACCCATCAAAAAGGGCCATTTTTAATTAATTTAGCTCGTAATGTCGGCTATTTGGTGTGGAATTTAATAAGGCGTGACGAGGGCTTACGTTTTGAGGCGCTTCTATAGTTAACAAGCGATAGTTAATTGAGTGCCATTTTTTAAAATTATAATTTGGTTTTTTAAGTGGTGACAGCCGACTATTATGTTTAACTAGACTGATAAATTAGCTTTCTATATTGTTAACATTTACTTGAAAACAATAATTACTTTGAGCAATCGAATTTAGTGAAAATGCTTTATAAATATAATATAAATTATTATTTTCTACAATTTTGTGAGCAAAAGCCTACATTATTTGTTATTTGGCACATGTTTTGCAAAAACCAATTTTTATCACGAATCACTGAAATTACCATATTTAAGATATACATAAGAAGACAATAATAAAAGCAATATTAAGAACTATTAATAAATAAATAAACTAAATAAATTTTGTAACATTTGAGGACCGACTGTACCAAAAATAATAGGTGACTTTAAACCTAAATTATATTCTTGGTGCAACCGGTCCTAAGGGATACCTTAGTGTAAAAATACTGAATCTAATATTATTGTAAATGGATATTTTTTTCATATAAAGCCATTCTATTTATTCAAAGGTGTACACGGCATTCGTAATTTTACAATAAAATCTATTTATCTTAAACTATTCTGTTTTAATTAAATGCCAGTAATTAATCTTTAATTTATTATTTAGGAAATGACAACTCTTTCTTACTAGAAATCGACGTGATGCAGGACATTGTAAGCAGTTAAATAATTAATGCTGGTTTTAAACAGTTAATTGTGCAAGCCGCCTTAAGTGCATCGAAAGAATCTCTGCTGCTTATGAATATTTGTCAAAAATCATCATTGGTTATTTGATTTTCTCGTAATTTCAAGATAATTACTGGCATCAAATTAAAAACAGAATGAATAGAGGTATTTACAACATTTATTACTAAAAGTCATTCTTTCTACGTTTCATTTTCACTTTCACTTAAATCGTCCATATCGATTAGTTCTTCATCATCGTCTTCATAAGAATTATTGAATTGGTTACCATCATCAGGTTTAGACCCGGAAGATCCAGACTTGGTTCCCGTTTTGGCTTCTTCTTCCTGCTGCATTCTTTTATGTTTCGTTCTTCTATTTTGAAACCAGACTTTTACCTGTGGAAGAAGAATTTTCTGTTAGTTATTTTTGCAGAAATTTATAAAATAAAATACTGATGGAAATTCGTTCTTTGTAAATTGTTACCAATCTTCTTTATGAGTCCCAGGGTACCCAGCGCCTTTATGCACTTAAAGATATCTTTGAGGATACCTACACCTACCTAGTGTGGCCAGCTCTTTTGAGGTATTTTGTGATTGACAGGTCTCTTGGTAGTATACTCGATGGTGTATAAACTATTTCTTCGGAAGAAGGTCAAAATAGATTTTATTCTCAATTATCTATCATCACGCCTTTTATCCCAAGAGGGGTAGGCAGAGACAATCGAATGCCATTTGCTACGATCTTGACATACCTCTTTCGCCTCTTTTATATTCAATTCATCATACCTTTCATACATGCTCGGCGATTGTGTGTACTTTTAATATTGCCTTTGATCAATAAATTGTTTATATGTTCAATAAAAGTACACCTTAGGTCGTCCTCTGTCAGCATTTCTTTTCACTTCAGCCATACAAACCTTTTTAATCTTTCATCCTTCATTCTTTTAACGTGTCCAAAGCAGCGTAAACTACTTTTCTTCATCATGTTTCAGTCCGCATTTTTCTCTAATGACATCGTTCCGGATGCGGTCAATACGTTTTATATCACACATTCTACACCACAAGATATAAAAGCCGTAAAGATATGTGTATGTTGGTTTGAAATATGAAACTAAGTCTAAAATCTAAAAACTTTATTATAATAACATAGCAATATTTCAACGTCCCATTTCACAAAACAAATTGCACATGCAAACATGGGGATGATATCAAATATTTGATTTTTGTGAACGAAATACTCAGTTCCGTTCCTTTCCCGCGCAAAAACGTCGGCAGCCATCTTGTTTCGGCCATTTGTCACGCGTTAAATGGCTTGTGAAATCTATTCATTCTTTCCTCGTTTGTTCACATATTCTCCTGGTTTATATAATACTAGTCTATTCTAGTGTTTTTGCTCGTATGTAAATTATATCTAGTAGGTTTTGTATTGCATATAATAAATAAAACCATTAGGAATAAACACGTGAATAGAAAGGTAATAAGAGAATCATTAGATCCTGGAATATATGAGCGTCTTCCGCTGGGTACCCTGGGTCATGTAGCATGGTACGGGGTACCTCCGTAAGGCACCCGTGAAATTAAAAGTAGGTAATGGAGGTCAACATATTCCCATACATAGTTGGGCTAGTGTCGGGCAATGTCTGGCACCAAATGAGTGCCGACATGAAATATATATATTAATAAAGGTAACAAATGGGCGAACCAAAATAAATTAATCTTATATTTTTAGCGGCCGTATTTTACACGTATTTTTACTTATAATGTTTTAAACACTAGCAACACTAATATAAAATGTTTACGCTTCGGAACGTATCTACAGGCTGTCAGTTTGCTAGCTAGCTTCTGTTTTTGTCGGTTTTTGTTATTTCTCTCGTTATTTCTTATGTTATTCAATATAAATAGATAAAATATAATAAATAAAACAACCTACTAAAAAACGTAAACAAAACCATCAGTCAAACAATGTCTGTCAAGTTGAAAGTGACAGCTAAATAATTATTGCCAGCAACAAATAATGTTGAAATAGGTGTTCAAAATCAAAATCTAAAAATACTGGACCACGATTTTTGAGTTCTATTTCTTATACTTATCTAACAATTGTGGGTATTATCGGTTCTGTTCGCGAAGATAAGAAAATGGCCCAAATGTAGGGATCTCCTTTAAATTATAAAAATAAAAATTATTAAAATTTATTGATTTAGAGTCATATAATCCACCGTTTATAAACGGATAGTTATATTAACGGTCATATTCTAGTGAAACTGTTACAATAAGGTCAAACTAAGGACGATCTTAGAATACCTCAACTAAGCTTGACACTTATCAAAACAAAATATCGTCGGCTGAATGAAGAAGACTTATGTTGTCCGCTTCGCACCCTATTATTAATATCACTACATAACGTGTGTGAAGTTAGCCCCGCACTTTTCGAAATCGGTATTTTCGTTAATTGTGCTGCATTGTGCTGTGTTTGTGCCGTATTGTGCCGCAAAAATCAGCTCAATATCTCAAACCGTTTTCGAAAAAAAAAATAAAAACCAAAAAATTACCAGCCCCGCACTTTGCGAAATTTGAATTTTCTTTAATTGTGCTGTATTGTGCTGTGTTTGTGCCGTATTGTGCCGCAAAAATCAGCTCAATATCTCAAACCGTTTTTGAAAAAAAAATAAAAACAAAAATTTACCAGCCCCGCACTTTCGTCCAAATAAACCCAATTTTTTTTCAAAGATTGAGGCCAATTCGTGCCGCGTTGTGCCGTTAATAGAAATTCGATATCTCCCTCCGCTTATCAGAAAAAAAAATATGAATCTCAAATGCAAAATAACAAATTACTTTTTTTTACAACGCATTTATCGTACTTCCGCAAATTGTGCTAAGTTATGCTAACAGTGTAGAACAAGGAAACAGTAGAAGTGTATCGAAAAATGCAGGTGCTGCAAAAATAATGGCAAAATGTGGTGGGGGGTAAATAAAAAAATCACATATTCGAATTTTTCAAACTTGTGCCGGATTGTGCTAGACGAGTACAACAACTTTTCCAAATAACAAAATGTCTTCAAATGTCAGGTTTTTGCAGCAAAGTCATTTAAAAAAAGCAGATTTTAGGAATTTCAATTTTCAGACCTCTATACCTTTTGAACCGTTGCAGATAATTGAATTATGAGACTTGTGCCGAGTTGTGCTAGTCGTGTACAACAAGTTAACAGTGAGAAGTGTATCGAAAAATGCAGGGGTTGCAAAAATTTTGCAAGAAAGTGGTGGGGGTAAATAAAAAAAATGACATATTCGAATTTTTCAAACTTGTGCCGGATTGTGCTAGACGAGTACAATAACTTTTCCAAATGACAAAATGTCCTCAAATGTTAGGTTTTCGCAGCAAAATCATTTAAAAAAAGCAGATTTTAGGAATTTCAATTTTCAGACCTCTATACCTTTTGAACCGTTGCAGATAATTGAATTATGAGACTTGTGCCGAGTTGTGCTAGTCGTGTACAACAAGTTAACAGTGAGAAGTGTATCGAAAAATGCAGGGGTTGCAAAAATTTTGCCAGAAAGTGGTGGGGGTAAATAAAAAAAATCACATATTCGAATTTTCAAACTTGTGCCGGATTGTGCTAGACGAGTACAACAACTTTTCCAAATAACAAAATGTCTTCAAATGTCAGGTTTTTGCAGCAAAGTCATTTAAAAAAAGCAGATTTTAGGAATTTCAATTTTCAGACCTCTATACCTTTTGAACCGTTGCAGGTAATTAAATTATGAGACTTGTGCCGAGTTGTGCTAGTCGTGTACAACAAGTTAACAGTGAGAAGTGTATCGAAAAATGCAGGGGTTGCAAAAATTTTGCCAGAAAGTGGTGGGGGTAAATAAAAAAAATCACATATTCGAATTTTTCAAACTTGTGCCGGATTGTGCTAGACGAGTACAATAACTTTTCCAAATGACAAAATGTCCTCAAATGTCAGGTTTTTGCAGCAAAGTCATTTAAAAAAAGGATATTTTAGGAATTTAAATTTTTAGAACTCTATACCTTTTGAACCGATGCAGGTAATTGAATTATGAGACTTTTGCTGAGTTGTGCTAGTCGTGTACAACAAGTTAACAGTGAGAAGTGTATCGAAAAATGCAGGGTTTGCAAAAATTTTGCCAAAAAGTGGTGGGGGTAAATAAAAAAAAAAAAGAATCATATTTGTATCTCTTCCCGTTCTGAAGATTTGCAGATGCATAAGGATGGATGTGGCGAGATATTGACTTTACAACAAAGAATAAGGCTTGAAAACAAGTGCAGTATTTATGCTTGTAACTTTCGTATAATTAGAATGCGGAATATAGACGTCAGTTTCATGTTTCTAAATTAGTTTACGTTTAAAGCAGGAGCATGTTGTCATTCGACTTTATGCTCCCAAGATTGTTTGTAAAAATAATACGAATTGTCAGTTAGATTGGACTTATCTTGTGATACAATATTATGCTTCGGATATTTTATTCCAATCGGCTAAGGCGCATAGTAACATGAGACCATATACCTTTACAAAGTGATATTTCGCCATCGTATAAAAATACGTAAGTGAGAAAGAAACATTATGCCGTTAACTTCGTGTGAAGGTCACTAATATTACTTGCTAGTTCTAATATTGTACTAACACAAAGGTATAAAACTACTATAATTGAAAACCATTTTATTAGCCTCATGTAAAATAAACGATGATTTTAATAAAAAATTATCAAAGATTTTCTTTTGGTTCTCCTATAAACTTTCAAAAACACACATCAGACCTTATGCGTCTCAGGTCGAGATTTATATTTTACTTAATCTTAATTTTATATTTTTTTATAGTTTTTTTTATTTGTTTTTTCAAATTACATTTAATATTATAGATTATTTAAACAACTTGGTTATTCGTTTCGGCAGCTAATATAATTGTAAATAACTACTGCATATTTATCTAGTAATCTGAATTTTTTTTTTGTTTTTTTTTTGTTTTTTTTTTGTTTTTTCAAAATACACTTAATATTACAGAATAATTTAAACAACGTGGTTAGTCTTTTTGGCAGGTAACATAATTATAACTTACTAAGTGCATATTTATATTTTACTTAATCTTATTATTATTATTATTATTTTTTTTATATTTTTTTTTTGTGTTTTTTCAAATTACATTTAATATTACAGAATAATTTTAACAACGTGGTTATTCGTTTCGGCAGCTAATATAATAGTAAATAACTAACTGCATATTTATATTGTAATCTTTTTTTTTGTTTTTTTTTTATAGTTTTTTTGTTTTTTAGTTGTTGTACTCGTTTAGCACAATCCGGCACATGTTTGAAAAATTCGAATATGTGATTTTTTTTATTTACCCCCACCATTTTTTGGCAAAATTTTTGCAACCCCTGCATTTTTCGATACACTTCTCACTGTTAACTTGTTGTACACGACTAGCACAACTCAGCACAAGTCTCATAATTTAATTACCTGCAACGGTTCAAAAGGTATAGAGGTCTGAAAATTGAAATTCCTAGAATCTGCTTTTTTTAAATGACTTTGCTGCAAAAACCTGATATTTGAAGACATTTTGTTATTTGGAAAAGTTGTTGTAGTCGTCTAGCACAATCCGGCACAAGTTTGAAAAATTCGAATATGTGATTTTTTTTATTTACCTCCACCACTTTTTGGCAAAATTTTTGCAACCCCTGCATTTTTCGATACACTTCTCACTGTTAACTTATTGTACACGACTAGCACAACTCGGCACAAGTCTCATAATTCAATTACCTGCAACGGTTCAAAAGGTACAGAGGTCTGAAAATTGAAATTCCTAAAATCTGCTTGTTTAAAATGATTTTGCTGTAAAAACCTAACTTTTGAGGACATTTGTCATTTGGAAAAGTTATTGTACTCGTCTAGCACAATCCGGCACAAGTTTGAAAAATTCGAATATGTGATTTTTTTTATTTACTCCCACCACTTTTTGGCAAAATTTTTGCAACACCTGCATTTTTCGATACACTTCTCACTGTTAACTTGTTGTACACGACTAGCACAACTCGGCACAAGTCTCATAATTTAATTACCTGCAACGGTTCAAAAGGTATAGAGGTCTGAAAATTGAAATTCCTAAAATGTGCTTTTTTTAAATGACTTTGCTGCAAAAACCTGACATTTGAGGACATTTTGTCATTTGGAAAAGTTATTGTACTCATCTAGCACAATCCGGCACAAGTTTGAAAATTCGAATATGTGATTTTTTTTATTTACCCCCACCACTTTCTGGCAAAATTTTTGCAACCCCTGCATTTTTCGATACACTTCTCACTGTTAACTTGTTGTACACGACTAGCACAACTCGGCACAAGTCTCATAATTTAATTATCTGCAACGGTTCAAAAGGTATAGAGGTCTGAAAATTGAAATTCCTAAAATGTGCTTTTTTTAAATGACTTTGCTGCAAAAACCTGACATTTGAGGACATTTTGTCATTTGGAAAAGTTATTGTACTCATCTAGCACAATCCGGCACAAGTTAGAAAAATTCGAATATGTGATTTTTTTTATTTACCGCCACCACTTTCTGGCAAAATTTTTGCAACCCCTGCATTTTTCGATACACTTCTCACTGTTAACTTGTTGTACACGACTAGCACAACTCGGCACAAGTCTCATAATTCAATTATCTGCAACGGTTCAAAAGGTATAGAGGTCTGAAAATTGAAATTCCTAAAATCTGATTTTTTTTTAAATGACTTTGCTGCAAAAACCTGACATTTGAAGACATTTTGTTATTTGGAAAAGTTGTTGTACTCGTCTAACACAATCCGGCACAAGTTTGAAAAATTCGAATATGTGATTTTTTTTATTTACCCTCCACCACATTTTGCCACTATTTTTGCAGTACCTGCATTTTTCGATACACCCCTACTGTTTCCTTGTTCTACACTGTTAGCATAACTTAGTACAATTTGCGGAAGTACGATAAATGCGTTGTAAAAAAAGTAATTTGTTATTTTGTATTTGAGATTCATATTTTTTTCTGCTAAGGGGAGGGAGATATCGAATTTCTATTAACGGCACAACGCGGCACGAATTGGCCTCAATCTTTGAAAAAAAATTGGGTTTATTTGGACGAAAGTGCGGGGCTGGTAAATTTTTGTTTTTATTTTTTTTTTCAAAAACGGTTTGAGATATTGAGCTGATTTTTGCGGCACAATACGGCACAAACACAGCACAATACAGCACAATTAGAGAAAATTCAAATTTCGCAAAGTGCGGGGCTGGTAATTTTTTGGTTTTTTTTTTTTTTTTCGAAAACGGTTTGAGATATTGAGCTGATTTTTGCAGCACAATACGGCACAAACGCAGCACAATGCAGCACAATTAACGAAAATACCGATTTCGAAAAGTGCGGGGCTAAATTCACACACGTCACTACATAAAACATAGTCTACCGCCGCGTTTGTCTGTCTGTTTGTCTGTGCCCTTCTCACGTCAAACTAGTTAACGGATTTTGATGAGGTTAGATAGGTTGATTCAAGAGGAAGGTTTGGGAGTATTAAACATGGACCTATCATGTTTAGGAGCTGAGCATTAACAGTATTAATGAATCAAGGCAAGGAAGTCCTCTGCCAGCATACCCTTTTTTAACGAATGTCTATTTTATTAATATAAAAACCTTAAATCTAATCTAAAGATTAAAAATAACTAAATAAACCAGGTCCGCGTGGAATAGTGGCAAGAATACTGGCTGCATTGCCCTCTTGTTACCAGAAGAGATGATCAGTCGAGCGAGGGGATACCTACATCTTTAATAAAAAAATTGGCATTTGAACCCCACGGATCTAGAGTTTCTACACCAAACGGCACGTAGTTTTCAATAATTTAACTTTATTAATATATTAATATGAAATTCCACCATAAAATCAATAAAAAGCAAAGAGTCCATTTTAATAATTTCATTAATTTTCATAATGGAAATCAGTCAATAAACTACAAAATCGATTTATTTAGTAATTTATTACCCGAATGCCAGTTATTATAGAATTTTGTTATTATGAACAATTTTATTGCAATAGCCAAGTAACAAGAAAATTTATTTGCGAAAACAAAATGAAAATTGTGATTTTTGATCGTAAAATGGTGAAATTGTTTGAGATTATGTATGTTTAAAGATTGCATGTTTAATATCATGTAGCTTACAGTATATTATTTACTTTAAACCTCATACGATAAAAAAATCTCTTTTTTAACAAGCTTTAATTAGCTTCACCTGTAATTGACTATTTTCGGTAAATGTTTAGATTATCTAATCCTGAGTATTTCGTGTTTTTTCGACTTTATTAAATTGCTGCACTGTTTTAAGTCTCAGTAAGGTATAAGTTTTTGCAGGAGGTCACAGGTTTTTGCAAAATTAAGGTTGGAGTAGAGGAAACGGGGCACTAAGAAAAAGAAACTTAGAATATTTTTTAACCGTGTTTATACGGATCAGTATCTTAGACGAAGCTCGAAAATGCAAAAATATTCTTCATGAATTTGAAATAAGATTTTTTTACTCCATTAACACCCATTTTTTATGAGCAACACAAGGCAGCGGCCGCCGAAGCGCATATTTTATTTTTAATAACGAATCTCAATTTCAGATTATTAGGTTAAGTTTTTCAATGTCAATTTTCTTATAAACTTGTAAACACCGGCGAAAAGTGGTACTTTACCGAGACTTCAAAATAGTTAAAGTAATAATAAAACAGTAGGTACAGCAATTTTATAAAGTTGAAAAAACACGAAAAGCTCAGGATTTGATAATCTAAACTTTTACCCTATTTTCTTCTTCCTCTTTTAGTGTATATGCCGATGAATCGGTATCTAAGATGTTCCCGCCGACTGTGATATGCCATAAATCACTGACTAATCACAACTATCGCAGCGCGGACGGGTTTAAACTGGATTCCCCATCATGTCACGGCGGGACGCGTGCGTTGATCGCCATGACATGACGTAGAATAATTGTCGTAACGATTTTAAACTTTGCAAGTGTACCTATGTATCTGATCATGGAGCCAGAAGGTGGAACTCTTTAATTGCTGCTAGTAAATTCATCGAGTTTCTTAAGCGTGTTTTTAAATATTTTTTTAGTTTTTACTTTGCATACCAAATTGAACTGAATTATCCGACGAATCGATCGCTGAAAGTATTCTCTGAAAGAAAGAATTCTGAGGCAATTCCTTAAATGTGGACAATCTTACCGGTGTCGCTGACCGCGACGCATGTTATAACAGTCGTAATAATACAGTACAAGCATTGTATATTAAATATCAATGACAATTACTTAGCAGAACATCTACATAATCAAGTTAGTTATCGCACAAAAATCATCAATACATCCTCCCTCACACAAGTAGTTAGCGATTAAAAACCCATATAATCGTCACGGAACATTAAAAAATTACAACGTACCGACAACAAAAATCAATCAGCCTATACCCTCCCAAGCTGCTGGTTAATGGAGTATGTAGGGGAAATAGGGGGAAAACGGCGCATTGGGCAACCCCGCACCAAATTGGGAAGCATTCAAGCGAAAGGATACGCAGTACAAATCAAATTATGAACTCTTTATATAACACGCTTGTCGGCGAACTCAAATAACGGGAGGGGCGTTATAAATTGAGTTTTGAGTTTCGTCAGATTAGGCGTGAAAATTCATGGGATTATGCAATAAATATGCGGCTAGTAGCTAGGTATATATGTTTTGTCATTTTGAAATTTTGCCATATTTCTTTACTGATAATATGAAGAGGTAAAGTTTGTAAATTTGGATGTAGCGGGTAATCTCTGAAACTTCTAATCAGCATCTGAAAATTATTTCACAAATAGGAAGCTACATTATTTCTTAGTGATATAAGCTATTTTTTATTTTGATCGAAAATGTCAACGGGCGAAGCCGGGGGTGAAAAGTTAGTTTTAAATAAAATTTGAGAATATAATTATTTTCTATTATACTACCTAATATATAAAGGTGAAGACTTTGTATGTTTATATATGTATGAATTCAATGACTAATAGTACGATTCGAAAAATTATTAATTTTACATTAAATAGCCCGTTTAGTGTGTGTCGCTGGCCGAATGAGTTTTTTAATTAAAAACTTATGTTCATAATCCGACAAACCACACTTAGAGGCTTTTCCATCTAAATATACCTCAATAGAGCTAGCCACTCACAAATACCATCGGCTCAACGATGGAGACTTGGTCTTCCGCTGGGTACCCTGGAACCGTAACACGGTTTCGGGAGCTGTAAGTCAACCCGTGAAGAAAGATATTAAAGAAAAAAAAACTCCGTTTATTGAGGAAGATTGTAGATTGTTTATTAATAAGGGTATAATACCTATATAATAATAATAATAATACCTTCTATAAGATTGTGATGATTTTTATTAATATCTATACTAATATTACAAAGAGGTAAAATTTGATTTTTTGTATTTTTGTTTGTACTAATGAATTAACTCAAAACTACTCAACCGATTCTAAAAAATATTTCACTAATAGAAAACTACGATATGCCTGAGGCTATATTGAATATATGCACGGGCGGAGCTGAGGGCGGAAAGTCTAGTATCTAATATAGCATCTCCTTTATATCTTAACTCATTCGGGGAAATTAGTTTAAATAATAGATTAATAGGTTGGTCTTGAATCATAGTCATTATTTTAATAATAATTTCTATTTTTAGAGCTCGGTATAGATTTATAACCAATCATAACTTTCCACGGGAGATGCCAGAGCGGAAAGCTCTTATAAAATCAGTATGAATATTGTCATTAAACAACAGCATTCAAGAAGAATGGCACACGTATATGCGCACATACGAACGGTCAGTAATAAATGTCAACAGCATCTATTAAAGAAACAAAACATTTCTTATGACCACTCATAGGAGTCGTCATCGGCACATCATAATACACAATTTAGCACATAAAATTACCTAAAGCCACGCCTGGAAATACCTTTAACGTTTTAAAACACATAATATTGCAAGTTTGTTTAAGTTTATTATAGTTAAATACAGTATGGAAGTACAAAAGAAGATAGTTTGAACAGTAAAACACCAGTGTTTTATATTCGTGAGCAGGATTTGTTGTCAATACAAAGTTGTGAACAAAAGTCAACATTGTTTAGGTTCGAATAGGGAAAATCGAATGCCTCACTAGTTTATTTATTTCTTTGAAAGTCGCATACGTGACTTTCAGTGCGAAATCAAATATACATACTAACATAAGATAAAAACTGAAAAAAATATTTATTATTATTTTTATTGTAAAACAAGTAAGTATATGATTCTACCACCGCCTGGTATTGAGCTACAGTGGTAAGTCCATGAGTGATATAGTGTAATACTGGTAGTGCCATGGGGCACGTTAAGGGCCGTGGTATTACTTTTATGACAAACGTAATACCACGGGACGAAACGCTACTTTACCAAAATGACGTCATTTTGTCTTCTGTCGATAATACTTTAAAATTTTTAAAAAGAACTGGATAGAAAACAACATTTTCAAAATAGTTTCCTAAAATAACTGAGTCTTTAAAATGTTAATAACAACACTGACTGACAAATAAATGTATGTAAGCAAGTACCTAATAAATAAAAAAGGCATAGGCAGTCATAGGGACTGCCGACAGAAGTGAAAACTTAAAACTATGAATAACAGTGGTTTTTATTTTAAAAGTATATTATGTATAATATCGCCATCTAGAGCGCGTCTAAATAAGCTTTAAATAAAAAAAACTCCATCCTGTCCGAGAATGCCCGACCCTGGCATACGAATTTCTACCCTGACATTCTCGGGTCGTCTTGTTGCGAAAACATGTTACGAACACAGGTCGCGAATCCATAAGAATTCCTCCTAGCAAATATCGCTCCACGCGCCTAAAGAAGTTTTCACATTTAAAAATCCAAAATTAAGAGAACACTTTAATTAATGGTTAATACAAGCTTATTAACTAGGATGATTACTCGACGTTTCTAGCCATTTGTGAAGAGATTTGATGTAACACGTATCTGGTCCCCAGGGCCAATTTATAACATCCCAACAGCGGTTAACCCTTGTGCGACTCTCCCCTCCGTCGTAAAACTACGTCCATCATTCGCTCGCTCAGTTACATTTTGCCCCGACTTCCCCCGGGGGAGATTGGGCAATTGCCTTTGTAAAGTAAGAGGGATTTTTCGACAATTTCTCGAGATTTATCGACGGCGTATGCTTTCATGTAAGTAAATTGAGATCTTTATTGTGTTTGTTTAATATAATATTATGTATTATGATAACCAGTTACTATAATTTATATAATGTATGTAGCTTTGATGTCGATAACAGCAAATTCACCTTGATCTTACAAACTTTATTAAAGCTGGTCACTTGATAAGTTAGGCTAATGTTTTGCGATGAGCACACCGCCCTAATGCTTGTTTTATATATTTTTTTTTTCACGGATTGCCTTATTGCTCCTGTATTTATTTTACTTTTAAGTTTAATTTTAACAAACTCAACACTTCTAAAAATAACAGATACAATAATAGTAAATAAATAAATATTTCTGTCTGTTAAAGAAGTGACACATCTAGATCTATTAAGTGCAGCAACAGGCTTGCCACCTGTTCTGTTCAATATGGACAACTGGCAAAAAGTAAACACTGTTACTGGTGTCTCTGGCCACACCGCAAGGTACAAAGGCCGTGAAAGTGTGCGTGTGTGTGTTTTTTTACATTATATTCGTGATTTTTGTAGTAGTTTGATTATTATTAATTACCCCTACATCCAAACTTACAAACTTTATAATATTAGTACCTATAGTTGCCTGTAAAATTAGAATTAAAAAAAATCTCTGTCCAAAAACGAACAGTAACAGCTATCAAAAATGGAATCATAACGAATATGTTATGAACCCGTAAAAATCACATAACATTATATTGCAAACAATTTAACAATTATCACATTTTAATGCAAATTTAATGATAACCACCCATCGGACTCCATGTCCTGTCATACAAATGCAAGAACAATAAAACTTTAATAGCTTTATATGCGTCATTGTAAACTGTGTAACGTTCGCATAAAAATCCCATCTGCGCGACATCCATTCAACTTAAACATATAATTCCCCACAAACAATCGTTTTAATGCGATATCCCGACCCTTCACGCGCTCGTAATGCTTAAATCTACACCCGCACTAAATAAATAGGAGGGGGATGTTTGAGCGACCCCCAAATGCGATTAAGTACTTATGTACTCACTTACCCGGGTCTCCCTGCGCGCGTCGACAGAGACAGCCATATCAATTTGCACGCGACAGACAAGGACATCTATATAGGGGAAGCGACACAATTAAGGGGTAGCGTGAATTGGGCCAAAATTTAAGCGGAAAGCTATTTATCTGTATATTACTTTATTGTCGATCCATTACCGCGGGAAAGGGACGGAGATATCGGCAAGAGGGAGATGGTGTCGCAAATTGGGGTTGTTAGGAATTTGCAATTTTTGTGCATTACCCATTCCCCGAGCGTTTCATGAGATGATTTCTAATTTTATAAGTTAGCGAGATATTTTAATAGGGTAGGTTTTGAGTTGGGACCGATAATATTTGCACATTAATTCGCCACGGTAACATATCTAATTAGTGTTTATAATAGAAATCAAAGATGATTTAGGAACATTAAAAAAATAAAAAATTGGAGCTCACACTAAAATCACTTCCGGTTTTTTCTATTCAAGAAAGCTTTAGACAACAGTCTACATAATTGAGATGACCATTTTGTTAAATGAGGACAACAAAACAAATAGCAATCATACCTTCACGGCCTTTATGCCTTGCGGTGTGACCAGAGACACTAGTAACCATGTCCACTTTTTGCCAGCTGTCCATTTTGAACAGAACAGGCGGAATGTAAATATCTGTTATTTTAGAAGAAATGCGATCACCGGCTTAATGTGCCTTCCGAAACACGAGGAGTCGAAATGAGGACATTGTTACCAATGCTTTTGATCACGGCGCAATATAGGTATAAAAACTCTACTGGTTGATGCAGTAGCGATATCTGATCCCACACATAGCTATTATCTTTGTATAGTTATGAAAGACTAAATTCGTTGTAATGAACACTTTGTGTACGCGTAATTGCAAGTTCATATTTGATTTGATTAATGCATGCTTTAGAAATCGTTGCTGCCATTTTCAATTTAATTTTAGTAATAATCGTTCCGAGATGAGTTGATAATTTCGTTGGTTTTTATCTTGCGTCCATTGTAATAATTGCATGATTTATTATACATAGCTTACGCCTACCGAATGCCTTCTATGGGCGGTAAGGATGTGATTATGAGAGAATAATGTTTGAAATTAATATTTTTATGTACACTAAGATGGTGAGATGAGATTTTATGGTTTCGATCACCTATGACCTTTGATTGTATTTGTAAATAAACTAATATACAATGTTTTGAATGTGAAAACAGAGCAACTGATCGACGAGGCTGACGACTGAAAGGCCCGAAATAGTTATTTATAGATACTTATTACATTTGCACAAAAAAAACACAATAGATTTTTCACAATAATACCTATTATAAAATTTGTATAGATGTATGTTTGTTACTCAATCACGCCAGAACGGCAGAACGGATCCGAATGAAACTTGGCACAGAGATATATTATATTCTGGAATAGCATATAGGCTACTTTTATCCCGAAAAAATGTATGGTTCCCGCGGGATACATTTGTTTTTGTTTTTCACGAGATCGACATGATTTTTTGCATAGTGGTAGTTTAGGGGTCAGAGAATGACATATACTACTTTTTATACCGCGAAAGCTGGGGGAGGGGGGGGGGGCGAGGGGCAAATTATAGCCACGGGATTATTTCTTTCTGGATCTATTTCCACGCGTGTGAAACCGCGGACAAAGGCTTGTACTTAACAATTTACACTTCAAATCAAACTCTAAAATGAAAACACATAATTTCAATTTTATTTACAACATCAGGCAATTGAATTGATTGAATTACATCAAATTAAATAAAACCAAAATTAAATTAAGCAAAGTCAAAATAAAACAAACAAATTAAATTAAGTCAGATTAAATAAGATCAAATAACTTAAATAAAAACTAAATTAAGTCATCATATAATCACATCAAGTCAAATGGAATAAAATAAAATAAAGTCGAATAAAATTCAATTAGGTATTTTATCTAGACAGACAGACAGTGACATAAGCTACTTTTAACCTAGGAACGTTCAACCCGTGCTAAGCTGGGGGTAGATGGTTAGTTTAGATTTTTCAATTCAGGGGATTGTCAATGTTCTTCACGTTTAAAAATGATTCCTAAATTGTACCCGGGAGAAGCCTTCCCATCACTAGTCTGACTGAAGTATTTTCCATACAGCCCGATTTTTTTTCTATTTATGTCGGCCTCAGCGGTAAACAACATAACGAGCACTTCCTGCAGTTACCCGCGCTTCAACCACTCACTCAGATTTATTACTGTAGATTAAACCCTAGCTAATCGTTTACCTTATCTTTTACTTTACTTACGGAATATTAGTTTAAATTACTAGCAGATGATGTCTGATTTCTAAATACCTCTGCGGTTATTTTCTCTAAAACTATCTATACTAATATTATAAAGAGGAAAGATTTTAATTTTTGTATGTTTGTATGTTTGTAATGAATAAACTCAAAAACTACTGTGCCGATTTCAAAAATTCTTACACCATTGGAAAGCTACATTCACCTTGAGTAACATAGGCATACCATCACGGCATGACGACGGGAACGGGGTGGGCAGAGGTGAACATGACAAAAGCTATGTATGAAGTGTATGTTTGCCAACATTCTGAAATAGTCACGTACGAAGTCGTGGGATGTAGTATAAAAAGGTTTAAAAAATTGGATGCGGTTTCTATGTCTATGAAAGTTTAAAATTGATTTATGCTATCTAAAAGAATTAAAACAATCTATCTGAAAAACTAAATAAATAAAAGATAAAATTATGTAATTATAGTAGGTAGGAGAAATGAGAGAAATCTAAGGAAAATATCGTCAAAAAATACGATAACTTAAATCATTATTATTCTTTAAGTCTATTGAACTATACTTCAATACTTGGCAGTATTCTTTGGATTTATAACACATTTTTTTTACAATTACATTTGTTAATAATGCCTAATATGAGTTCAGTGTCCATATAGCTGGCACCAAAATTTGGACAAATTATTCTACAAAATTTAACAATTAGTTACCTAAGAATACATAGCCTTACCTCGTGAATCCATCATGCCCTCCCATCCTCTAACAAAATGAAATGCTAGCTCGGTTGAGCAGTGATATTATTTATTATTATTCCGCTCATGAAAAAATGTAAAATGTGACATAAGAATTTATCCCGGATTTCCAGAATAAAAAGTAATTTATGTCACTTTCCTGCCTATGGACTATCAAATGCAAAAATAATCGTCTGGTAGTTCCAGAGATTAGCTTTATTATTAATATAGGTTAAATATGGAAATGAAATAAAAAGAAGATTCTAAGTCCAAGTACTCACTAGAATCCCTGAAAGTTTCATCAAAATCCATTGATCAGTTTCAAAGTCATCAGATTTTATGTATTTGTATTGATTAGAATTTTAAGTCGACTGCCGACATAACGCTAAGCAAACGGCAAGTGCAATAAAAGTCCGACATATCGTGGAAATGGTAAAGAGAATGAACGTCGACTTCCGAGTCGCGTTACCGCTCGTACCGCTTGCTCCTACAATTTATATTGAAGAACATTAAAACTAATTGTAGATCCCTGCACTGATTTCGTTTGAGAGTTTTTTTTTTGTAATGCAATGGAGTTAGCAGTGGTCAAGCAACATATCCTTTAGTAAGGTCGACACGAAGACAACATTTCGATTGACAGATATGTTTGATAATTTATTGGACGAGAATTGAGAGTGAAATTTCAAGGACGCGTCACGTTTAGGCACATTTCGTTACATGAGAGAGAAGAAAGATATAACCTATAGAGAAGGAGAAAGAGAGCTATACATTGTATATATCTAATACATAGACTATCCGTTGACTTCTATTACGTGTACGGTGCTGCACGCGCAATTTTTTTAAAGTACCACATTTGAGCTCTAGATTTGAGGCCTCCTCCAAAGCTTTCCACTTCTCTCGATCTTTGGCCGTGCGTACTTATATGAGTTTTCCTATATTTCTTTTCCCTAGTGGTCCCTTCCATGAAAATGAAACATTTTTACGAGTAAAGCCCGAGGCGGAAAGCTATGTCGCAAAGTATTAACAGAGAGGCGTATCCAATAAATAAAAAACTACCCTTACTCTAAGGGATGAAGCTATGGGGGGTCTTCATGTTAACACTATGAAACAGTAGGGCATCTAACAATCGACTTAATCGTCACAACGAATACCCGTTTTATTATTGTTGACATATGAAATTGATTGACATGATTTCATACACCCCATGGGGTAAAACCTCTACTTACTTATCATTGCGCTTATAATGCTTAGCGAGGTAAGCAGACTAGCGACCCCGCCAACGGCTTCGCAGATTTTTTTGTAGATCAATTTATTCTACACAATTCTTTCCTACATCATTTTGTTATATATCTAACGGATTAGATAGCATACGCTATGAAAACTCGCTGAGGCAAACTTTTCCCCGACTATATTCAGTAATATTCACTTATACTGTTAATGCTCAGCTCCTAAACATGATAGGTAGGTAGGATAGATACCTACTTTTATCGACTGCTAGTGCTGCGGAGGGCACTTAAAATTGCCTGCACTTCTTCTAAAAATAATAATACTGGGCCAAAGTGACACATCTCGGGCCATTAAGCGCCCATGGCAAGGTCATCTTATAACTGTCAAAAATATGGAAAATCTCTAACTATGGCTATTTAGAACTCTTAAGGGTCTTATACTGGGAATTTGTATGGAGATATTACCCAATATTTATGATATTTTAATTTTTTAATTTGGCAAAAATAATAAAATAATTATTATTTTAAATTTTCAATAAGCTACCAAAAAATTCGACATATATAATTGAAGGGTAATGGTATAACAGCGAATTAAAAAAAAAATTGAGTTTTGTGATAGATTATGAAAGAGACAGCAGGGGCAAAGTTAAACCACCCATATTTCCTATTCAATAAAACCCATTGAAAAAATAAGAGCTATTTCACTTAGATATATTCAATAAGTAACTATATGCTAAATTATAGTGACACAGGTGGATTATTTACAGAGAAATTGGGAATAGTTTATACCAGATAAATTCCCAAATGGCTCAATCCAATTTAAAATAATAACTATCAACTGTGTGGTAAGGAAATGTTGTATAAATAAACTTACCTTTCCAGGATGAACTAAGATTTGGGATATTTTTGACAGATACGAAATGACCTTGACCAACGTACCATTAAATGCAGCAACAGGCTTGCCACCTGTTCTGTTCAATATGGACAACTGGCGTCATGTGGACACTGTTACCTGGTGTATCTGACCACACCACAAGGTACAAATGCCGTGAAGGTATGTGTTTGTTCGTAAAACAACTTTGTCAAAGCAGGTTTACTGTAATTTAATATTATTAACGTAATTACTTGCACCTGTCTATATGCGACCCTTAATTTTACCTTTTAAATATTATTTTTACGTAAAAGCTACCTAATTAGATTTTATTTATTGAAATTTTATGTGGTGATGTTAAGGCTCCACCTGTGTCAATGTAATTTAGCAAATAGTTACTTATTGAATATATCTAAGTGAAATAACTGTTATTTTTTCAATAGGTATTATTGAATAGAAAATATGGGTGGTTAAACTTTGCCCCCGTTTTCTCTTTCGTAATCTATCACAAAGCTCTTAATATTTTTTAAAACGCTGTTGTACCATTACCATTTTTCATTAAGCTACAATAAACGCAAGACATTTAATGGAAGGGTAGTAATGGTATAACAGCGCTTTAAATGGTGGATTATTTACAGAGAAATTGGGAATACTTAGTACCTACCTAATATCTCCATACAAATTATGGATATAGGGCCCTTAAACTGGACAACACCAACCAGCTTTGACGCCAATCACTAATCACCAGGATATATCTATCTATATACAAACGTTTCATCCAAATGCATTCAACCGTTATTACATTATTAAGTAATAATGGCATCATGGCATGATATCGACCTACAAAACTAATAAAAAACTTAACAGCCATTTAATAAGCTTGTTTAGCTCAACGCATAGCGTATTTTAGTTTAAAAAAATTACTAATTATATAGAATGGTTTCGAACGCCTAGGGGATAATAAAAAGTAAGTTTCATCAAATAAGTAATAGATTAAGAAGTCATGCCTCATTACCTAGTAATTCTGATATTTATAAATATGTATGTGTGTAATAAGCGCCTTCATATAATATAATAAGGTGTAATCCGAGAATTAGATCAAAGGAAGTTGTTCATAAATATATTTACTAATAGTACCTACATCATCACTACTACATATTATATAACTTTAAAAAAAAGTGTACCGACTTTAAAAATTTGCAATGAAAAGTAAGAAATTATAAATATTTTTTCGTAGAATTTGAAGATGGTTGGTGCAAAATTAAGATACAAAATTAAGTAAACATCTAGAAGATAAAGATCTGTTCAATATTATCTATGTTTGTACTGATGATCGTAGGTTCCTATTGAATTGGCTAGATTAGTGAATTTGGGAACTAAGTTGTTTCTAATTTTGCACCAACCGTCTTCAAAGTCATTACACTTTTTTAAAAGGTTTATTTTTCCCTTTTAAATGAGTTTGCTGCGCTAAGAGACAAAATAATAATGTAAATAATTATGAATAATATTCTATCTCTTGATAATAAGAAATGATCTCAACATTGGTAAATCGTAGCGATAAGTATGACAGGTGCGGAAAATCGAGGGGTAGGCAGAGACAATAGAATTCCAATTGTTACGATCCTGACATACCTCTTTCGCTTCTTTTATATTCATCATACCTTTCATACATCGGCGATTGTGTGTACTTTTAATATTTCCATCGATCAATACATTTTTTATATGTTGATCATATACACAGCTAAACAGTTTCTTTGTAATTATAATAATTTGGTATGACAAGAAATTGAATAATTTGTTTTAAATTTCAAGGAAATGTAAAACTGACATTTCCGAGTCTGTTAAATATTAAATTATTATTAATTATATATTATTTTACAATTATTGGCAGCAGTTAGGAATGCAATAAATATTCAAAATGGTTTACCTCTCTATAGTAGGTAGTTAGGTAGGTACTTGTTTACCTTTTTTTTCAAAATTTTAGGCTCAGTATGTAAGTACCTACCTATTTGTAATTCTCAAACGAGCCCTTTTATTTGATACGTCACATGATGAACTTGAAATATTTTTATTGTTAAATATGATTCTGCAAATTTAAATGTATATTAATATGTATAATCTTCTTATAAATAAACATTTGAGAACGGCTGGACCGATTTAGTTAATTATTTTTTTAAATTTAAATAACAATAGTCCGACCGAATCAAGTTTTAATTTGAAAAGTTCGGGAAAAACCGCAATAAAAAAAAATCTTATACAAGATAGAAATAATTTTACAATGAAACGATAGACAATTACCAAAAAAAATATTCATGTTAATTTTGTTAAGTTTTGTAAATAGATCAGGTTTTCTAAAAAATTGATTAAAAATTGGATTTTGATGACTGACTTCCCGTTAACTAAATTAATATGTATCGTAATTTGCCCTTTTTCATGATAATAGAAATTAGTGGCTTACATGAAATAATGAAGACTAAATATGGAAAATGCACTGAAAAAACTAGGTTAAGTATATTTGCATTATACAGGTAGATCGACCACGCCTGGGCGCGGTTGTGCATTTAGCAAGTACCTAGGTACAGATAGCAAAACAGATATAAAAATAATAAGGAAGAATACGGGACGTTTGTGAGTTTGTTGCTCTATTAATTGATAAATTGTTTTTTTCTTTTCTTAAATACTAGTTAGTTCAACTGATCTCCAACAGATGGTGTCTTTTACAAAAAAAATAAAAAATAAATAAACTAGAAGAAAGAAAGAAGTATCTCAGGATCGTAGCAAGTGGCATTCAATTGTCTCTGCTTAACCCTCTTGGAATAAAAAACGTGAATAATAGAAATGAAACTTTTTAAAAATAAATGTCATTATTGATAAAATTTTCTTAGCCAATGTACACACGGGAAATGGCCTTGTCTGGACCATGGTCCACTGTGTACAAGAGCCTTTAGATATACAATGTATAAGCTCTCTTTCTCCTACTTTTCACGCTATATCTTTCTTCTCGCTCATGTAACGAAATGTGCCTAAACGTGACGCGTCCTTGAAATTTCACTTTCAATTCTTGAAGTTTCACTTTAAAAAAGAATTATTTATTATTTATTTATTTTGCTCTCTCTACCCACAGTCATCATGTGAACGCACGCAACTAAACTCTGACGTTGGTAATGAGCGAGTTATTTAAGTTTTTTCGCAAGCTACGTTCATGTAATTAACCGTAATTCTGATATATTATTGCTATTTAATTGTTTGCTGATTAATACCTTGGTAAGACGTGTGTTAGGAAATGCTGAGTATATTTCCTGGGCAAGTCGTTAAAGGTGTTTGTTTAATTCATACTTGAATGCCTGTCTGCTTTAGGGGTAGGTAGAGATACCAATTGATAAGTACTGAAATCTTATTGTCTTATATAAATAACAAGTGCGAGTCGGACTCGCGCACGAAGGGTTCCGTATCATTATCTATAAAAACGGCAAAAAAAAAAAAAAAAAAAAAAAAAAAAAAACACGTTTGTTGTATGGGAGCCCCCTTAAATATTTATTTTATTCTGTTTTTTAGTATTTGTTGTTATAGCGGCAACAGAAATACATCATCTGTGAAAATTTCAACTGTCTAACTATCACGGTTCATAAGATACAGCCTGGTGACAGACGGACAGACAGACAGACAGACGGACGGATAGCGGAGTCTTAGTTTAGGGTTTCGGTTTTTAACATTTGGGTACGGAACCCTAATAAAAATGAAATGTTGTTCGTTGGTAAGCGCATCACTTGAGAACGGCTAGACCGATTTGGATTATTTTTTTTAATTTTTTTTTCACAGGTTGCCTTACAGCTTCCGAAACCGTTGCCAACCCCAGGGTACCCAGTTTTTTTTGTTAAATCTTCGTAATAGTCCAAATAAGGTTTTTAGGGAAAAAAAATTTTGAAAAGTTCCCCGGAAAATTAAAGAAAAACTGAAAATGATATTTTCTATGGGATTTTTGTATATTCTCATAAATAGGTGATGGAAGTTAATAAGTAATAAAAAGCTAGTCAAATCCAAATTTCACTACTACCTACTTTATGCCACAAACGTGAGCTAATAATGTTACACATAAAAAAAACACCACTTCACGGTCTTTATACCTTGGGGTGTGGCCAGACGCACTAGTAACAGTGTCCACATTTTGCCATTTGTCCATATTGAACAGAACAGGTGGCAAGCCTGTTGCTGCACTTAATGGACCTAGATGTGTCACTTCTTTAACAGAAATAAATATCTGATGTTTTTAGAAGAAGTGCGGACGCCCTGATAGAATACAATAGAATAAAATAGAACCAATAGCTGAAGTTAACATACATAGGACCGCGAATCGACGGGTCACCCATCTTTAGAATGGCCTTGTTATATGTAGCTTAACCGTAGTTAATAGAGCTCTAAAATTTGACTTCGATATCTTTATTATTTACTCTTTAATTGACAGGTTATTTTTTAATATTTGCAATTTTAATTGGGTGTCAATTAGGAAGACATTTTGATAATAGTTCTATGTTAGAGTACGGAGTGACCTTTGAACGAGGTTCGTAATATATTATTTATTAAATTTATTTTTAATTATTTTTCAAATTAATGAGGGCAATAAACATTGTGTCATCATACTTTAATTGGCCTGTTATCGTTTGTGCATTAATTGTTTACATTGAAGTTTTATGAGTTATTTATCACCAGTGGAAATTATAGATTACCCTGTTTCGTTTTTCTGAAATGACAAGATAATTATACTTATATGCAAATCTGTTCAGTTGTTCTGACATAATTATGTAGGTATCCCATTAATATAAACGCGAATGTTAGTAGGTATGTATGTTTGTTACTCAATCACGCCAGAACAGCTGAACGGATCTGAATTAAATTTGGCACAGAGATAGATAGTCTGTAAAAATGTATGGTTCCCGTGGGATAGATTTGTTTTTGTTTTTCACGGGATCAATACCATTTTTTGCACAGTAGTAGTTTAGGGGTCAGAGAATGTCATAGGCTATTTTATACCGCGAAAGCGGGCGGGGGAGGGGCAAATTACATCCATTATTTCTTTTGGATCTATTTCCATGCGGGTGAAGCCGCGGACAGAATTTAGGGGTCAGTGAATCTCATAGACTATTTTTTATACCGCGAAAGCGGGCGGGAGAGGGGTAATTTACAGCCACGACATTATTTCTTTTTGGATTTATTTCCACGCGGGCGAAACCGCGAACAGAAGCTTGTTTTTATATATTTAACTAGCGACCCCACCTCCGACTTCGCACCAGGTACAATATGGGTTTACAACAATTACAGTTACCTACATAAACACGCTCATAACAACTTATCTATTGGAAACAGATATATGCTACCGCGGACTTTTTTGTAGATAATTTTATTTTACACAATTCTTTCCTACATCATTTTGTTATATCTCTGACGGATTAGACAGCATACGCCATGAAAGCTCGCTGAGGCTAACTTTTTCCTCGAGGCTACATTTTAGTTTCCTATACACAATCCCGTCCGTAGTTTGCTAAAGTATTTATAGATTAAAGATCCTGATGTATTATTTTTTCTTATACCTACTCTAATTAATTCATCAAACTCTTTACAATTTCAGGGAATAATTAATTATACCTAATTGTTTCCACACAATAAAAAAAAGGTAGCTGTCACGGGACGTAAAACATCGAAATTGACGTGTGATGCATACCTACTGTAGTGTAGTCGAATAGAAGGCACACGGAGAAGCTACGAAGTATATAGTATACCCGCCACGCACATACAAGGGAGTAGAGCGGTCTTCCGTCAAGTAAATAAGGTCTTAGGACTAGTTAGGATTTATTTTGGATGCGTTGTGTTAAAGTTAGAGGGGTAGCAAAAATTACTCCAAATATTACATTTATGGACTGTAAATTCGTAACAAATGCAGTTACCTGAGTTTCGGTTAGACTAAGCGCCTGCGCCAGTTGTTTTCTTTCAGCGCCGACAACGTAATGATTTTTCTCAAATGCATGTTCTAATTTCAGTAATTGTGAAGGTGAAAACGCCGTTCTGATTCTCTTTGGTTTCCTGAAGGGTTGTAATAGGAAGCCTGGTATGTCGGGTCCTGAAATAAATCAAAAGGCAAATATTAATAACTAGGTTTTGCATGCGGTTTGGCCCGCTAAATGGAACTGAGAAATAATCCGCGACTGTAATATTTCTACTTATTATTCCGCCCCTCCCTTCTCCCGTTTTATGATATAAAATATACCTTTAGTGTTAATCCAGGCCATTAAATGTATTTCTATTCCAAATGTCATTAATTCCGTTTAGTGGTTTTCCGTTATTAAGTGATTATTATTATAAAAATCTCAACCGTCTCTATTTATTTTTAAAACGCTTGATATCGCCCGTGGATGTTTTGAAATGTGACACAAGAATTTATCCCAAAGGATTTCAGTTTAAATTGTCATTATCCGGTCCTCAAACTAAATCTGTTAAAAAAAACACTTCCATTCGTTGCTCTATCTATATTGACGTAAAAAAAAGACAAACAAACACACTTTCGCGAGCTCATTCGCAATAAAAAAAATTAAGGCCCAGTTGACTTCTCGTGCTTAGAAAGACAACTCTAGGTCCATTAATTATAACGACAGGCTTGCTAGTTTGCCACCTGGTACAACAGGCAAAAAGTGGACACCTTTCTGACTACACCGCAAGGCATAAAGATCGTGAAGGTGTGTTGTGTTTAGGTTATAGATTTTATTTATTTGCAAAACTGAGTTGGATTGCTTGTCAATGAAAATGATTGATAACGAATATAATAATAACATTCAGAAATAAGTATAATTATTTATTATCTTATGATTGACTTTTAGCTCTGGTTCATAGTGCATTTTTATTGCAATACTAGCGATGTGCCCCGACTTCCAACGGGTTATAAGTATTTTATTGTTTTGATATTTTTATTGTGAGACAAGTGTTAATTCAGACAAAGTAATTTATTCAATTACAGCCTGGTATTGAGCAAAAGTGGTGAGTCCATGAGTGAAGAAAACTAGGTACTGAAACTAGGATCGCATCGTCATATTCACTATACCTATGATGTAACTTTAATTATTTCACTATAATCCCTGAAAGTCAAATTTAAATAGGTGCTAATTGTGGTCCAATATCCAAACAGACAGACAGACTTTATCATTACAGAGTTTGATAAAAAATCGATTAAGTGAATTGAATTGGCTTCCGTGTATATGAAATAATAATAATCTCGAGAAAGGCCAGGTCAGAAGTATCCTAAACAGACGAGCATGCATGAAGAATATGATGAGGATGAATGACGCGAAAAAGATAGGTCATGATCGTAACAAGTGGTCTCCGCCTACCCCTGTGGGAAACAAGCGTGATTTTTATCTATATACCTACGAGTATGTATGGAATGGAGCTATTATTATATTTACTATTATATTATATTATTGTATGGAACAAAATCAAAACAAATATTTTGAAAAGATTGTGATCAAGTTAAACTGCACAACAATTCTCCAAAAGGTAAACAGTAAATATCACATTAAAACACCTTTATACTCAAAACAGCCACACAAACTTTCCAATTTTATAATAATCAGTTGACAGCGTGAACCAAAAACGGCAACATTTCGCTACAAGTAACATATTCATTTACGACTATAAACGAGCCAACACGACGACATTAAGAAATTGCGTCACATCGACACCAAAAATCGTCATTAAAGCGCCTTAAATGTCACTCATCACATAAAAATATCAGATAATGACTTAGTTTTATGATTCTGGACACAATAAAGACTCGCGAATAACCGAGTAATTGATATTGTACTTTAATAAAATATTATGCAGCAATAAAATTGTCTGACAGGCAGGCAATTATTTTATCGTTAGGAAATGCCACGACGCTGATACAAGGTTATGTTGTATTGAGGAGTATTGCCGGGTGTTGATTCAAACCCATCTTTTGTTATAATAACTATTAATCTATCCTATGTTAATAGCGAGACCACACGATGCGGGGGGGGGGGACACAGTATCCACATGTGTCCCTGGCCACACCCCAATTATTGTATTATTGTAGGTTTTTCGCCCCGGCTTCGCCTGTAGAAATTTTCAAAACGTGACACAAGAATTTTTGAAGGATTTCCGTTATATATAAACATACCTATCTATGTCACGCTACCTCCGGCTCTAACTGCAAAAAAACATGTCGATCCGTTGCTCTGTTTTAACGTGAATGAAGCACACAAACAAACACACTCAAGAAGCGCTATCAAATGCAATATCCGTTTTCAAATTCGACTGGTAGTTCCAGAGATTAGCGCGTTCAAACAAAAAAAACTATTCAGCTTTATTATTAATACCTATAGATAAAGATAGATAGATTACTTTTTTATTAATATCTATTAATATAAAAACCTTAAATCAAATCTAAAGATTAAAAATAACTAAATAAACCAGGTCCGCGTGGAATAGTGACGAGAATACTGGCTGCATTTCCCCGCTGAATCGAGATGCTGATTCGTTGAGCGAGGAAGGAGCCAGCCCTCTTGTCACGAGAAGAGATGATCAGTCGAGGAGATACATCTTTAATAAAATAAATAGATTACTTATACATATTTATAATATTACTTAAAATTAGGATAGGTCTGTCTGTCTGGTCCAGATGTCGGCATCGGGTGGGAAAAATGTCGGTCAATGTGAAAATGCCGACATTTACCACATTTAATTGCTGAGCTATTAGCAGTTACATTATTTATTTGGTCTAAATATCATGGTCGATATGTAATAAACGGGGAAAATTAAGATTATTATAGGGAAATAAATTAAAGTAATGCCAACGAATTCTATTATTCTGTGGTAATTTTGGAAAGCGGGCAATGTTAAAAGTACACACAATCGCCGAGCATGTATAAAAGGTGCGATGAATATAAAAGAAGCGAAAGAGGTATGTCAGGATCGTAGCAAATGGCATTCGATTGTCTCTGCCTATCCTTCTTGGGATAAAAATTATAATAAATAAAAACGATAAGTAGGTAAAACCAGAACATTTCGCTTGTATTCTAAGGAGTTTCATACGAACTAACTTTGAAGTGGCGTCTATTATTAAAATTGAATTATGTCAAATCACATCAACTGTGGCTATTATTCTACAATACCATATTATTTTAACTTCATCTTATATTTGCACGTATCATCATGACGTGTATTCTGTATGGAGTTGCCAGAGACACTGGGATCAACATTCACATTTATAGAATACCTCGGCTTCGCACGGGTATATCGGTTTATAAAAAAATTAATACCTACCCACACAAATACGGTTATTACTATTTATGTATTAGAGATAGATATATGCTACCGAGGACTTTTTTGTAGATCATTTCATTCCACACATTTCTTTCCTACATAGTTTTGTTATATCTCTGACGGATTAGACAGCATACGCCATGAAAACGAGCAGTAGCTAACTTTTCCCCGACAGGTCCTAAACAGGATAGGTCCATGTGAATTAACTTATCTAATGGTGAAAACTGTAAAAATCCGTTCAATAGTTTTTGCGTGAAAAGGTCACTGTCACAGACAGACGCGGCGGCGACTTTGTTTTATAATATGTAATGATGAAAGTGATATAGTTGTTTATTTACAGAATAGTGTCACTGTATAATTAGACTAAATAACAAATTACTAAATTAATGGGAAAAAGGGCCCTTGTATGGGATGCTACGTGTGTGGACACATTAGCCCCGTCTCATCTAAGGGAAACAGTAATCAAAGCGGGAGCTGCGGCGGAAATCGCTGTCTAATAAATGGCGCAAATATAGTAAAATTTTTGAAAACTACTTTGTGCCGTTTGGTGTAGAAACTCTAGGTCCGTGGGGTTCAAATGCCAAAAAAAATATAAAAGAAATGTCCCAACGACTGAACATCTTCTCTGGTGACTGGAGGGTTGGTTCTTTCTTCGCTCAACGAATCAGCATCGCGATCCAACGAATAAGTTAAGGAAAACAGAACAAGCCGATTTGAAAAAATGCACTGAAATTACTTAAAACCATGTAATATATAAATATTTTGTTTGTAAAAATGTATTATAAAAAATGACTCCAAAGAAAAGAAATATACCTATTCAAATAAAATATTTTACTTACATACTTACCGAATTATTTCCGTTTTCATTTAAGGCCAAGCACGAGTCGGACTTGCATACGAAGGATTCCGTAACACCGTACAATAAAAATAGTTTGGCTGCTTTTTATTATTTGTTGTTTTATATAAGAGTATGCAACAGAGTTGCCACCCGTCCCGATTTTGCCGGGACAGTCCCGATTTCGATGATATTGTCCCGCGTCCCGACGACCTATCAGTTTTGTCCCGATTTTTTATCAAAGTGTTGTTAAGTGGGTGTAAGTAGTTAAAAGCTTAAAGGACTATAAGTTAAATGCGTTATTTTTGTTTCTCCATCAAATGCGAGCTTTTTCCGTTAGAAATCGTGGCTCTGTAGATTTAATAAACGCAGAACTGCTAGGCTTGTCTTGTTCGGAATTCATAAGTAATTATATAAAAGTGACGCGGAATTAATGAGAACGGCCCGAAGTAATAAAAAATATCTATATAAAAATAACAAAATTAAAAAATACATAAAATCAAAAAGCTCTTTTATTTTTTTCCATTAGTCAGTCAGATGTCTGGATAGGTCCAAACTCAGATTGTCTCCAATGACCGACCGATTGTCCCGAGTTTTATTTTCCTCGTTTACGTATGTAGGTATTGCCATTATTAAGATCGAGCAAAAAACGCCGAAAGAAACACGTTTTTTGTATAGGGACGGACCCCCTCTTCATTTTTATTTTTAATTTATTTTTATTATTTATTGTTATAGTATAATAGTAATACACACTCTGTGAAAATTTCAAGTGTCTACCTCATCATCATCAACCACTGCTGGATAATGATCTTCCTCTTATTAGGTGTACCATTTTTAGTGGTGCTCATTGAGAGGAATTGCCATAGTCACCACGCTTGGCAGGCGGGTTGGTGACCGGACGACGGCTTTACGTGCCCACCGGAGCACGAGGTGTCGATTTAAGCATATATTCTTAAAGAAAATTGGTGCTTTAGCATTTTGGAAAGGGGTAGGATTCGAACCCGGGACCTCCGGTTTTCAAGTCCCCCGTCCTACCAATTAGGCTATCGACTACCTGTCTTGTCTGCCTATTACCGTTTAAAACAGGGGTCTCCAAACTACGGCCCGCGGGCCACGTCCGGCCCACGAGCACCTTCAATCCTATATCTGTCCTATATCTATCCCGCTTTAGTTTAGTTAAAGGTAAGTATTCACTCGAAACGAAATCTGCGCGCGTAATTCAAAACTAAACTAACTACTAAACTAACTATGTATATTAGTTCGATTAGCGAGCTAGGTCTTGATTATTGGCCCTTGAGATCTAGAGGAGGAGTCAGTGTGGCCCTTAGACTAAAAAGTTTGGAGACCCCTGGTTTAAAAGATACAGCCTTGTGAAGTTGTGACAGACGGAGCCTTAGTAATATGGTTTCCGTTGGGACGGTTGGTACGGACCCCTAAAAAAGTGTAGAAAAGTAATGCTATTAACAAACTGTGATATACATAATTATTATGAAAGCACTAACTAATGACATTTTAATCACCGCACAGTACCTAAAGTGACAAAGCAAATCTAGGTATTGCGTGCCAGATATAAAGATAGAATATATTAATGATTTCATATGCATTTTCCGCCCGGACTTCGTACCTACTTGTTTATATCGTAAACAAACTTTTTTTTCTTTCTTCACACGTTGCCTTTACAGATCCTGTTAGCCTCGTTTAGCCGATGGTATTTGTGAGGCTATACCTAACGAGTGGCCAGTTCTGTTGAGATATATTTAGTTGGAAAGGCCTCTAAGTGTGGTTTGTCGGTTTATGTACATAAGTTATTTTAGTTAAGAAACCTATTACTAAACTAAACCTAACTCTGCCTAGTTAATATCAGATGTCTTAACCACTGGGCCACCGACGAATTTTAAATGATAACTTATTTAAAAAAGACAACGAAATAAGAAAAGTAAGTATAAAAATACCGCGACATTAGACACCTTTCGTTTCGACTCGAAGATCAAAAACGACGGGTCCGGGCAAATACATGTACTATCTTTACCCGACTCAGCCATTTGTGTTGGAATATTTTGGGCCGGGCATTCCTTGGTTAGCCCGTGGAAAATTGGTTAACTTTTATTATTTATATTAGATATTTACGTCTTTTATAGAAGTGACACATCTAGGTCCATTAAGTGCAGCAACAGGCTTTCCACCTGTTCTGTTTAATGACAACTGGCAAAAAGTGGACGTCGTTACTGGTAGGTATCTCTGGCCACAGCGCAAGGTTTATAGGCCGTGAAAATATAAAAAAGGTTTAATTAAAATAAGTCTGCCTACCCCATGTGAATGATCCAGTTAATGTACCTATAGATAAAAGAAAACAATATTAAAATATGTACATTGTTTTAAGAAAATACGTAAAAATATTTGTTGTAAGTACTTGTTAGCGTGTAATCAGGTCAAAACAGAGCAACGTATGGACGTGATTTTTTTTGCGCAGTGATAGTTGGGAGAGCCGAAAACTGACGCCTAGTCTTTATTCCGAAAATCCTTTGAGATAAATTCTTAATGTCACATCAAACATTTCAACGAGCAAAGCCGGGGCGAAAATATAGTACCTAACCTAGACCAAGTGTTATTAATTTATTGTCGCCTCGCCCTTTCCTCCTTATGGGAGTTATAAGGATTTCGGGAACTAGCCACAATAATAAATGAATATTTTACTCCATATTGTTTTATTTCAAGTTTTTATGTAGATTATAGTATTTTTACATCAGGAAAAGAATATATTAAAAGGAAAGGAAGGACAAAAGACAAAAAGGATCCAAAGGAGCCAAAGGAGCATGCTGGAAAAATTAAAATTAAATAAATAAGTAAACGATTTCCAGGATATCATAGGATCTAAACACAATACAACAATATCATGCTCCTTTATAGTATATTTTTATCAGCATTATTGACATTATGAAATAGGTGTGCTACTTAGCAATGCTAAAACGGAATTGACTAAAAATGGAAGAAAATAAACAAATAGCAGACACTGTTCCAAATTCAGATTATTTTGAAAAATTCCTAAATTATAGGTAGTCAGTAAGTTATTTTGTAAGGAGGTTAACAACTATTTTTGCAAGGAGGTTAGCAACTATTCAAACCTCATTAAGAAAAATGGTCTCATTTATTAGCTAAATGAGCACAACGTTACAGTATTATGCAAAATATCGCGTTAAATTATTTTTTTATTTGCAGAACCTTTCATGCTCGAGTTTCATTCGCATATAACCGGTTCTTTCAGGTAAATTTTAACCGTAGTTTAAGATCAATCCTTAACTGGTTGGTAGTTAACTCATTAATTTAACACGACCACATCACTAGTTAACAAAATGGCGGACATATTTGTTTAATAACTTAACAACCCGTTTAAACTAGCTCTCTAATGTACCACACTAACAAAATGAACTCATATTACATCCAATTATGATGTATTCAATCCTTCTTTAAAAAACTTTAAAAAAAACCGGCACAACAATCGGTGTAATTAAGAAAAAGAGCGCGTAACTAAAGATGTGCTACTATAGTAGCTTTAATTATAAACTTTATTACAATGAGTTAAAGTTCATTGTGTGTTTAACAGATTTTAATGTTTGTGATAGGGTTGGGACACGCCTATGTCGATTAAATTTACATTAAATGTGGAGAGAAGTTTTGTATGCTTTTTAAACGATTTAACGAGGCAAATGATAGAAAAGTGGATCTAGATATGTAATGCTCACGGCTGTATCATGGGAAGGTAGACAGATTCTTAACATGATTAATTAATTAATTATATATATTGTGTGTGTTTGTTTGTACTTCTTTCACGTCACAGCAGAGCAAATGGATCGACGTGATTTTTTGCACAGACATTGTATGAAGGCCGGAGAGTAATATACCTAGGCTACTTTTTATCTCGGATTTCCTTCAGGATAAATTTTTATATCACATTAAAAAAACGACGGCGATGCTCGGGGCTGAAACTTAGTAGGTACTTTATATGTTATTATTAGTAAAAATGTATTGTCATGGATGTTATTTCGTACTAGAATTTCTTATATTGAATAAAATTTTCAAAACCGTGTTTGAACAATGTTTTAGTTAAACAGTTTTTGTCTCCCTCTATTATTTTAAGTGACAGGTTTGTCAGGAAGGGACTTGTAACGTTTTTTCTTTTTTTTTAAATTTAATATGGAACCACACGTCACGACAAAATATCAGTCAAACATATCTAATTCATCTATGTATGTAGTCGAATAGGTAGGTCCATAGGTACCTAATAATATCACTTAAAAATAGAAATAAATAAGTAATAATTATTAAATAAAATAACTTTGGCTATAAAGACAATCGGCTAAAAGAGAGAGACTTGGTCTTCCGAGGTACTCTGGGGTCGATAAAAGTAGTCTATCGGCAATAATTTGAAAATGTATTATAAAATAACTACTATTTGGAAAATTCTAATTAGTTAACCCAATAAAGTGCCATTTATTGACGATCTGTTTAACTACTGTGACTGACTAATATACATTCATACATACATATATATACCTTCACGCCTGTTTCCCAAAGGGGTACGCAAACTGTATGGAGCGCCACTTCTCTCGATCATTGCATACTTCTCTTGCTTTATCCACATCCATACATCGTTTCATACATGCACATCTATTTTTATATTAATATACCATGCTATTTGCAAATTTTTACTATTTATTTTGAAAAACATTAGTATTTTTAACAATAAGCAGGACAATAGATCTGATACATTTTCAAGTGTCATTGTCTTTCAAGATCATCGACAATTAAAAATATAATTTTATCGACACAAAAATCTAAATACATCACTAGGCGACAATCAAATTTCGAACAACAATGCATCGGTTGATAATCGCGGGCTATTCTTGTTAGGCATTTATTACTACTGTATATGTTTTTTTTTCACTCTCTTGTAGCACAAAGGCCCCGATTTTGACGCGTTAAGCCAGTTTAATTAAAAAAAGACCAAATAATGGAGTGGGTCCATAAAAATAACAATTTTTCTAGAAGAGGGGTGACATTTTTACATTAGGGTACTTCTGTAGCTATTCAAACATGATACCCTTATTTGTCAATAATATTTTCTTTTTATTTCGTTTATATTTTAGGGTGCAATAATATGAGCCGAAATGGGCTCGTGTTTTAATGACACTTCTTCAAAAGTGATGAAATTAAAAAAATGCGCCAAAATAGTTTGATTACATTGTTTAAACACTTTATGAAACAGAATTCACAAAGGAACTTTAAATTAAACTAGATTCGCCCGTGAAAATTATTGTAACATCTAGGTATAACCACTAAAATATTTGATCTTTTTTAGGGTTAGGGTAAAAAACGGAAACCCTATTACTAAGGCTCCGCTGTCCGCCCGTCCGTCTGTCTGTCTGTCTGTCCGTCTGTCATCAGGCTGTATCTCATGAACCGTGATAGTTAGACAGTTGAAATTTTCAAAGATGATGTATTTCTGTTGCCGCTACAACAATAAATGCTAAAAAATAGAATAAAATAAACATTTTAGTGGGCTCCCATACAACAAACTTAATTTTTTTTGCTCGTTTTTGCTCGATATTGATAACGGCAACAGGCAGACGTTTTAAATACTTATTTACAGAATATTTAGTTATATATTCACTTTAAAAATAAATAATTAAATTAAAATAAATTTAATATTTAAGGGGGGCTCCCATACAACAAATGTATTATTTTTTTGCGGTTTTTATAGATAATGGTAGAGTCCGACTCGCACTTGGCCGGTTTTTTTCCTTTCACGGGTTACCTTGCAGCTCCCGAAACCGTGTTAGGTCACAGGGTACCCAGCTGAAGACCAAGTCTCCCTCTTTTAGCCGATGGTATTTTATTATGGAAAAGCCTCTTGCTTTATACCTAAGCGTACAAAAATCGGCGCCTGCTAAAAACAGGTCTATTTAGATAAAACAGTAATAATTATATTCACAAACAATATAATTTAGTTATCAAAGTCAATAATTAAGACTAGTAATTATGTAAACAGATAGATAGCAACAATGTATAATAATGTCAAAGTTTATCTTATTCTACTTTAATATGTCTTGGAATAAATCATATTTAATGATATTTGGGTCGTAAGAGGTCAAGATTTATCGCAACATATTAAGACTGGTGGTTAGTGTACGAGTGGTTAAGACGTGTGGTATTACAAAAATCCGATAAAACTTAGAGGCTTTTCCATCTAAATATACCTCAACAGAACTGGCCACTCGTTAGGTAGGTATAGCCTTACAAATACATGAGGCTAAACGAGGGAGACTTGATCTTCCGCTGGGTACCCTGGAACCGTAACACGGTTTCAGGAGATTTGAGGCAAGCCGTGAAGAAAGAAAAAAAGTAGGGTTAGGGCTGAAAATTGTTTTACATTAGAAAACAACATCTTTTCTCCGATTTTAATTCCAAAATGTATTGGTAGGTAGGTAACCAGGTAGGTATACCTTACGAAACCTTATTTTTTTAAACCAACGGATTTTAATGCGGTTTTTACTACCAGATAGGCTAATTCACCGGAAAGGTTTAAGAGTATTAAACATAGATCTATCATATTTAGGAGCTGAGCATTAACAGCATAAGTGAATCAAGTCGGGAGAAAAGTTAGCCTTATCGAATTTTCATGGAGTAGGTATGCTGTCTAATCCGTCAGAGATATAACAAAATTACGTATGAAAGAATTGTGTAGAATAAAATGATCTACAAAAAGTCCGCGGTAGCATATATCTATCTCTATTAAATAAGTAGATATTAGAGTATTTTTGTAGATATTTAAATTGTTGTAAACCCATATTGTACTAAATCATAGATTTGATTTTATTAGGTAGGTAGGTAATTATGACAATATATTAGGGTGGATGCCTCTAATACCAGCCTGCTCCTAATACCAGAATTTTCGTCTTTATACTTATTATTAAGGTTTCTATTTATAGTAGGTATAGTAGGCTACTACGATTTTATTGAAAAATAAAATTAGTAAGTAGGTATATGCCAGATTTGGCACATAAAAACGTGCAGGAGGACGAAGTCGGCCATTTTACTATAATTTAAAAAAAATTGGACTTTCGCATTATTTAATCTAAACACTTTGTTATTCGTTTCAATATGACGTTAGACAATTTTTTTTAAATTATATCTTTCACATTACCTACCTACTGAAAAATGGGGCTGTAATTTTCAAAACTATTTTTAAATGATTTTATCAATGGGTAAAACTTCGGCTCACAACTGAGAAGTCGCGGGTTTGATCCCCACATCCAACCATGTACCAATGGGTTTTTATAATAAAAAAAGAGGGATAAGTAGAGACAACTTAATGGCATAGGGTTTCCATCTACATACCTCAACAGAGCTGACCACTTGTTAGGTACCTATAGCCTCAAAAAGCTTCGGCTAAATGAGGAATAATTTTGTCTTCCTCTGGGTACCCTAGGGCTGGCAACGGTTCCCGGGAGCTATAAGGCAACTCATAAAGATTTGTGTGAGAAACTATTTTTGTTATTTATTTTTTAATTTCATATTTATAACATTTAGGTACACTAAAACTCAAATATCATTCCTATATCCTATATCTACCTATTATTTAATTGTCTGATTTTTTACCACCTTATTGAAAATTGCTTTTGTTAATTATACCTCGGTGTTTCATATTTTCATGAATTTTACTTTCAGTATTGAACGAAGAAGGGAAATTTAGTTTTGCATTTCCAAGCATGAGCTTCTAATCTTATAATAGAACACCTTGAGTCGGACACAGAAAAAAATATTAAATTAAGAATAATATTTTATTTTATTTTATTCTGGACAACAAATAAATAATAATAAATAACAAATAATAATAGGTACAAATTGTTTATTAAAAAAACATAGCTGATCCTCAACTGATTGTTACATATGATAATTAATATCTAAAACTGTTAATTTACATATTTTAAACCTCTATCATCATTGCTTTCTTTCCTTTTTGCTACTGAATCCCTCATTCCATATAGGTACCTACATTATTTGCGAATTTCAGCTGGATGCCCCGGGTCATAGGTTAGGTTATGTTAGGCCGTTGCAACCTACCTAGGTATCTTAGATTTATTTTTTAGATTAGATTTATATATTATTAAACTCTAATCTGATCTAATCTAATCATTAGAGCTACGAAAGCTAAGCACCTTAATAGGTAGGAACGCATACTTCAAAGAACACCTACATTTAGGTAGGTACTAGTTAGGTATAATTTTTTTTTATTGACATTGATGACATTTTAATTTTTACCTAGAGATGGACGGACAGGTTTACACTATCTAATTGTGAAATTTGAATGTATTGAGGACTAGCTCTCTGCCCTCGGCTTCGCCCGTGGATATTTCCGAACAAAAAAAAATATAGCCTATAGCAGTCAGGGATGTCGTAGCTTTCTATTAGTAAAATATATTTTTAAATCGGTTCAGTAGTATGAGAGCTAATTACCCCCTACATCCAAAGTTACAAAATTTACTTTATAATATTAGTACCTACCTAGGTTTAACATGCTCACAAACTTGATCAACGATTTAAATTAGTAGGGTAATTGCGGGGGAGGTAACCGTACGGGAGAGATGACCAATGCAAAAAAGTTCAATTTGAAATTAATAAATGAAGTTGTTTTAAAGATAATTTTTAATTTCGGCACTCTACATTGCATTTTTGTAACACATGGCAAAATTTACAATATTCTTATTAGATTACCATAACGAAAATTGTGCAAAAAATAAAATAAACAAATAAAACTAACCTCCAGGAAACCTGTGTGGAAATATTCGTCCATGGCGATTAATTAACCACGGATACAACTGGTAGGACTCTCTTGGCGCCGCCGGGTGCATCGGGGGATGAGGTGGCAATTGAGTACTGAAGGGGGGTGGCTGATGGGCCAAAGCCGCAGCCAGAGCCGCCCCTTGAACATGGGCTAATAACTGCTGTTGATGCTGCACATGAGCTTCTAAATACGATCCTGGCAGTCTTTTTAATTCCGGATGCAGCGCCGGCAAAGCACTAGGTCTTAACGGTGCCCTAGGCGACGGAGACCTGGGCGATGGAGATCTGGTATCATCAGATCCTACTATACTGTCAATACTAAAACCTATTTTAGGTTTTGAAGGCACTGCCACAATCGGAGTCGGTGCCAGTGGCATCATGACTTCGCACAACACAAAATGTTTTCACTAAACACAATCCATGACACGACTTGAACGCCGTGGCGGCGCGCGAACGAATGACCGAATATACAAACATGCAGCCCACATCGCTCCCCCCAATCTTCACTCTCAAACTTTATTGGTTAAAACTCAAATTAAGGGCGTGCCCAAAGTCTTCAATACTTTCGAAGCTTAACTGTGATTGGTTGAGAATTAAAAAGGGGCGTTATTAATGCTAAGTGAGGAAGCGACGGAGTAGTGGTTAAAATACCGACGGATCAAGTTCGTTTCTCGCCCATATAATATTTAATTAACTCTTATTGTTTATTAGTTTAATAAAATAAATTATTATATCGACTTGAACGTAATTAATTATTATTTTTGTAATTATTTGTTATAAAATAAATAAAAGTGGGTATAATTTTTAAAGGGACCCGATAACGTTTGAATTTCACGCAAATTTTGCGATGTCATAAACTAAACAGTGTTTGGTAAATAGTTGATGTTTTAATTAAATTTTGTTTTTGTATTTTTTTAATCGTAGTTACCTACCTCTAGTCCTATACCTGCAATAAAAAAATAATGTGCACGAAATCTGAATTAAATTTCATTATTTTTCATATCTATATTAATTTATTATCTACCTAACTATCACAGTCAGCTTACATGAAGCCAGATTTCGAGGACCTGTGGGATTAGCATACCTACTTAGCGACATCTTTCGTTATGACTCTAAGGCGGAAAACGACGGGTCCGCACCAATGGCTAAACCAAGAAATGCCCTGCTAGACATGCTAACCCCACTGGTCAAAAATACCTACTTTAGGTAAGTGTATTTGTCTTATTTTGTAAACAAACTTTGCGTGTGTTTTTATTGTAATTTTTTTTAAATAAGAGTTTTAAAAAATTATTATTATTGGTTCTACAAAATTTGTAGTACAAATGTAAAATAGGCTCAAAACGTTAATTATTATGTAAAATTGTTAATATATTGTCTTTTAATAATTTTAAATTTCAACTTAATTTAAAAGGGACGCAAAAAAAAATACACCTACCTAGTGAAATTTTAAGTTAAAGATTAGGTAATTGTCCATATTTTATCTATGGAGCATAAGATCTAGGTTTACACCAATCAAATCTAAAATTATATTAAATACCTATATAAAAAACTTATTGAGGATTTAATTTAATTTATATTGATTTACATTGATTTCGGTATCGCGATATTACACGAGACTGTGCATGTGTATTTATTTATGTAGGTAGGTATTAGGTTTCCGCCCCCAGATTCGCCCGTGGATATTATAGAACAAAATAAAATATTAACTTTCTATTCGTGAAAGAATTTTTAGAATCTATTCGGTACATACCTAGTTTGAGAGATTATTACTAGGGAGGTACCTACATCCAAACTTACCTATAAACTTTACCTCTTTATAATATTAGTAAGTAGGATGTATGTTAGGTAGGATATTAAAGATGCTACTGTAACACTTTTTTTAACAAAGTATAAAAGAAAATTTCTATTTTTCTTCGTTTTCTAAAAATGAACATCAAATGGTCGGTAATAGGTGAACTCACCCTATTTTCTTTAGGTATCTCTGAACCAATAAATATTCGAAGGTGGCCTAGTGGTTAATAATGTCTGGTAGGTATATGACTAGGAGGACCACGGGTCGATCCCGGCCATGTACCAATGGGTTTTTTATAATTAAAAACTTATGTTCATAATCCGACAAACCACATTTAGAGGCTTTTCCATCTAAATTGGTATAGGTACCTCAACAGAACTGGCCACTCGTTAGGTATAGCCTCACAAATACCATCGGCTAAAATAGGAAGACTTGGTCTTCCGCTGGGTACCTAACCTACCCTGGCACCTATGACGCGGTTTCGGAAGCTGTAATATATGGCAACCCACTTTATCATTTGGGTGTAGTTAGGATTACAAATTACATACTTCGATCATCCAACTAGGTTAGGTATCTTTGTACAAAAAATCACGTCAATCCGTTCCTCTGTTTTAATGTAGAAGGACAAACAAACAATATTGCATTTAATTTTATACCTAATGACAGGTAGGTAGGTACCTAGGTATGAGAGACAGCGATTTGCAACCAAACTTTAAAATTTGGGAGGAATGGTATGGTAATATATACCAAATCACTTTTCTATCGATTAGAAAAGAGATCAGGGGAAGTTTTCTCAAATAACCTCTAACACGGGTCAAATAAGGATTAATACAAGAAAGTAATTTATTTCACTTAGCGAAAAATATCTAAGGATGTATGGCATAGGTAGAAGGTTTAATTAGAAATCGAGATAAAATTTAAATTGTTTTCTTAGATATTACAAGTATTACCTAATCATGCATTCAAAAATAAAGTATATTCAGTTGCCCACGACTTCCTACCCATTTATTAGGAATATATTATATTGACGTATTTTATGTATACCAAATATTTCCATACAAACAGGGTTTTATTTTTCGAAAAAATATTTTCATACAAAGGAATATACCTACCTACCTTCCAGTTTCATACTCTTTATTAGGTAGGTACCTACTTCAAAAACAATTATAGTATCTATCATCACGCCTTTTATCCCAAGAGGGGTAGGCAGAGACAATAGAATGCCATTTGTTACGATCCTGACGTTTTTTTCTTCACGGTTTGCCGCCTTACATCTTCCGAAGCTGTCTTACGGTTCCAGGGTACCCAGCGGAAGACCAAGTCTCCCTCTATCGCTTCTTTTATATTCATTATACCTTTCATACATGCTCGACAATTTTATTGTGTGTACCTACTTTTAATATTTTTATCGATCAATATAAGTATATATTTTTATATGTTCAATAAACGTAGGTGTTGTTGGGCTGTTTATAATAAATAAATAAATAAATAAATATACCTTGGTCGTCCTCTGCGATCATTTCCTTTCACAGGTATAAACTTTTTCAGTCAATCCGACAAACCACACTTAGAGGATTTCCCTCTAAATATACGTCAACAGAACTGGCCACTCGTTAGGTATAGCCTCACAAATACCACGGCTAAAATAGGAAGACTTGGTCTTCCGCTGGGTACCCTGGAACCGTAACCTTAAAATAGGTAAATTAATCAGAGAGAACCATGAAGCTAACTATAAGGATACACGAGAAGTAGAGTAGGCCCCTTTAAACTTCAGTAAAAGTTCGCAGAGAAATATTTTTGAAATCATGGCTGGTACAAAATGCCATAACCCGTAAACTACTTATCACAAAAATAATCTGTACCAAATAACTTACAACCGCCTTTATACACTGCAGTGTAATCAGATATAGATATTTGTTACAATAACCATATTTAGACAGTTACTTTAGTCGTAGTAGGTACCCACTTACCCAGTTTACCCACAGCGGGAACGGGATGACAGCAGTTACAATGGGTAGGTTAGGTTAGGTTAGGTTAGGTGGAGATCTTTTGATTTTAAAATAATTAAACGGATTAAATATGATAATGCGATGGTCACATTGGTGACAATTTAATGCATAGATTTAACACGAATATTATATTTATTTATTAGAATTTAGCAGAAAATAATACCCATCGGGCTTATTCTTTTGTATGTCACATGTTTACGAGGGACCTCTACAAAATTGATGATAATTTCTAAAGTCCGATTGATATTATTTTCTAATTTATTATAATTACTAGCTTTTCGCCCGTGGGGCTCATGCTAAAAAAGTAGCCTACGTCCTCCCTTTAAGCTTACTCCGAATCAAATTTCTTCAAAATCGGTTCAGTGGTTTAGCCGTGAAAGCGTAACAAACAGACAGAGACTTTCGCATTTATAATATTAGTTTGGATTATTTTATTAATTAATTATTTTAGAGTTGCGTAGGTACATACTTATGGGTAAGTAGGTAGGTATAGGTAGGTATAGTAGATAAATTGCAATGAAAATACAAAACTCTCAAATAATTAGGTCACCTACTAAAAACCTTGAATCAAATGTGATCAAAATCGGTTCAGTGGCTTAGCTGTGAAAGCGACAGACAGAGTTAATGGATTATTTATTTATTAATATCGGTAGGTACCTAATAATTATAGATAAATTTCAATGATAATAAAAAACTCTCAAACTTCACCTTGTTTTTTTTCACTTCATTTTCTCACTTTTCACATATTCACCAAAAGTATTTCAATTTCTCCCATTACCATCGGCTCTGTCAGTTATTTGGTATGTATTAGAGTAACTCGTGTACCGCAAGGCATCGAACCGACTACTTCGTGTCGTGTTTACACAAATAACAACCCACCAATGCACTATAATGACACCTTACCATCAATTTTCGCCTTCGAAAAATGCAAATAGCTATTGGCGGGAATTACTAGACGATTAACAAGCGATTTTACACCTTATGCCTTCGAGATAAAGATTAATTTAGTGTGTTAATTGTAAAGTAAAGATGAAAATGATCGATACAAAATCTATGAGAATATCGTTTAATCAAAATCTAAGCTTATTTTATTGGATTAGAGTTCATTCTTAGTTAAGAAATCAGAGATATAAAATATCACAGTATTTTATTTGCTAGTGATGTGTTTTAGTTGTCGATAAATTTCCTATTTTTTTTGCCTCTCATGTAACTATTTTATAGTGGTGAAATTATCACTGTGTCAGGATTAACAAACTCAAGGTAATAATGGTATTTCTTCCACTGGGTACCCTGGGGTCGGCAACGGTTCCCGGGAGCTGTAAGGCAACTCGTGAAGTAGAAGAATATAATAATTTAAAAAAATCATTATCATTTTAAAATTCCCGCAAAAACGTAGGGGCGCGATAATGACGTCACATTCACACAAACCAACAAAATGATGGTCACAGATTAGATGAAATAACAATTAAATAACTTAGTCATTGACAGATTGAGAGACAATATTATATTATAGTTAGTAGTAGGTATGTGGTTTTTTATTTGAAATTTAGATGAATATGACGTCACTTTCCATCTGCGGTCACTTATGGAAGTATGAACTATAGATTTTTCATATAAAACTAATAAATTTAAACATTATTTTTAGATATTATAAGCTATATAGAAAATATTATTGTGTATTTATTTTCTTTCACTGTCAATAAAGAAGGCATAGTCGATGTCTTATTTAATTTAAAAATTAAGGGTTTCATAATAATAACAAATCCGCGTAGGTAAATATATACCTTTTTCTAGCTAAGTAGCACACAACGCGAAGAGACTGTTGTACTGCCTTAAAATCGTACTGAATAAATATTTAAATTTGGCACGAACCAATCTGTGAGTAAAAGTAAAAGTATTTATGAGTATTAATTATAATATTGAATCATCTCAAGACTTACATACTCTTGAGTCTCACACCTCACAGTGGCGCCCAACGATATTTTTTATTAAGTGTTTTTTTTTGAAAATGTAAGAATTTACTCTTCAATAGTTATTATTGTATTTATGTATCAATGATTTTTTACAATTAAAAACTTGTGTACATAATCCGAAAAACCACACTTACGAGGCTTTTACATAAAAATATACCTCAACAGAAGTGGCCACTCGTTAGGTATCTATACCTAGTCTCACAAATATCATCAGCTAAAAGAGGAAGCCTTCGTCTTCAGCTGGCAACCCTGGGACCTATAACACGGTTTTGGGAGCTGTAAGACATTCCGATTACGATTAGTTGAGATTTTCCTCACATACTTTTTTAAAGACTTTTTGTTACATTTTAGAAGAATATTTTTATGTTGCTTTTTTGTGCGATTATCATCCTTGAAGCGTTTACAACACGGTAGAATTATTTTGGCGATTGTTTGTTCAGACTTGTTCGATATCGTCGTCAAATGCATCATTTACAAAATCCTATGTTTTTATATTTTTTCCACGTTATCGATATTATTTTTGAGGACATCACATCACTATGTACCTAGGTACCGCCCTATCTCCTCACCAAAATATCGCAACATCTCGTTGTATATCGTCGACCTCCTTAGATTTAAACTTTATAATGACATTATAAAACTTTACACATAATATATAATCTGAAATTACTTATGTTTTATTATACATGGAATTAGGGATGGAAAATTGGAAAACTACTAATTGAATTGAGATGGAATGTTCACAATAATGAAAATAATTTTCAGTTTATTAAATAAATATTTTTTTCCATGACTGTAATTTAATTCAAACGATTGTAGGAAATTATTGACCCTATCATCTAAGGTCCATTATTCCAGTTTTGTCTTATTGGGTAAACAAACTTTGCATGTCTTTTCTAACTAAGTTGTCATAAACCGTTATTAACAATTTTACAGCTAATTGACGTTTTTAATCTATTTTTAACCGACTTCAAAAAATAAGAAGGTTCTCAATTCGTGGGAATCTTTTTTTATCTATGTTTCCCGATTAATTGAAGACGCCTGGACCGATTTGGAATTTGGATACGCCTACTTTCCAGGTGGTCCCATGGTCATCAGGTCAGGATCTGATGATGGGATCCTGGAGAATTCGAGAACTCTTCAATTTTTATAGGCACCCTTGAAGCGATTTGGGATTTTTTATAGTGACTTGTGCATTTGCTTTCGGAAAGCACACTTTTCAGTGCATGTTTTTTGTAGTCGGTACACTTTTTTTACTTTGTAGAACTAACAATGATATTTTCAAACTATTATTTAAAAATTTTAAATCTTATCTGTTCTGAGGTTACATATAATATGCTATGCCTCTTATTAACTGCACCCAGAGGCAGTTTCGTAAAACACCATTTTAAAATATAGTTATTTTGGTTTACTTTTAATTGCAGCCAATATTCCAAGCCGTCAATTATCGGTTTAAAAAACAACACAAAATAGAGTCGTGTTCACATTTACTATGCGTTAACCGCATGCGCTTAGCGCATGGAATGGGTTGTTAGCTTGTCAAATCCCATAGACTTGACATTGGCGGAATCATCAAAACCCTGATGGAGCCATTTTGAAAAAAAAATAGAATAGAATAGAAATCCCATAGATAGGGTTTACACTTTACAGGGAAGGGAAGACAGAACTTCATATATTCTAGGCTTACCTATTTTTATTCCATTGTACCCACTGGGCAATGTCACCTAAACAAATTTTAAATATTTACGGACGAGGTGAATTCGAGTTAGAAAGTATGGAGAAAATTGGCCGTGCGCTATTTTGGTGAATAAATTTAATCGTTATTTTTAACGGTTCTTACGGTAAATTAATATAAAGTTTTAGGGAATGTTTTTCATATTCCTTCAAGACCATTTGAAAATTTGCATTATTTTTTTATCTATCTGTCATCACCTCTTTTATCCCAAAAGGGGTAGGCAGAGACAATCGAATATTATTTACTACGATCCTGACATACCTATTTCGCTTCTTTTATATTCATAATACCTTTCATACGTCATGCTCGGCTATTGTGTGTAGTTTTAATATTGCCATCGATCAATATATTTTTATAAGTGGGTATGTTCAATAAAAGTACACCTAGGTCGTCCTCTGCCAGCATTTCCTTTCACTTCAGCCATGTAAACTTTTTTAGTCAATCTTTCATCCTTCATACTTTCAACGTGTCCAAACCAGCGTAAACAACTTTTCTTTATTTTAGTCACAACATCATCTTTCACTTCGCATTCTTTTCTAATAACATCGTTCCGAATGCGGTCAATACGCTTCATATCACACATTCTGCGTAAAGACCGCATTTTCACTGTATTTATCTTACATCATGCTTCTTATTCCATATCCAAGTCTCACTTCCTTATGTAAGTGATGGAACTAAAACAGCATTACGTATATTAATTTTACTTATTATTTCTGCATACATTGTTTAGTCCACCAAATACCTTACGCGCGCTTATTTTTTTACTTACCTTTTTTTACCTTACCTAACATTTTTTGGGCTCATATGACCGCTCCGTGCTAGAAGTAAATATGACGTATATTATCTGTTCTGAGGATAGCATCCATTGACGCAAGCTTTGATGGTGTGCCTCAAGGCATGCGTTACGTGTTATAGCTATAAGAACTACGTAGGGAGGGCTAATTAGTTTTAACTAAGACGTAACCAGCCCGCTGAAAATGACTGTTTAGTAATATTATCTTTTGTTCTCGACATTGATGTATTTGCGTGTAACGGAGCGTAATTTATTTTAGTTTGTCTTTTTTTAAACCGTAACGCCGGAGGCAAAGGCTCGCTTCATTCCGCCACACCGTGTAATTAGTTGGTTATAAAAAGTTTAGGTAATTAATTGCCTTATATTGTTCGGCTGTGTTTGTTAAATTGATATTTATTGTTGACATTTCGTGTTGGATAGCCTGTTGTTATGCTACTTTACATAATTATTATGGAATTATTTAGCATGGTCGACGATCAAAATATATTACATTTTGCTTGTGGTTTTAAGAATCTGTTTTGATTGTTATCTAGTAGCATTGTTTGTTAAGTTTTTTTTACATTAAAGAGAGATTTATGGGCTTAAGTTGTTGGTTGGGTAGTGTTTTTTGGTAGTAATTGTTGGTTAATTACGTGTGTTATAAAGGCAAGTATAATGGGATAGAGGTCATTGAAGTTTCTTTTGCACACGCCTGAGTAATTAAAGATTTTTAAATACATTTTATAGAAGCTGTCCTTAAAAAATATGAATGATTTACTTACCTATCCTCTTTGTATTATAGAAAATAAAGCATAAAGTATGAACTGCCCCTTAGATATTTAAGTAATTTAAAGTCTGAGTGATTGTATTTTGTAAACCTACTTATTATAATTTAGTTTTTATTTCTTATTAAATATACAACATTAATAAATATAAACCTTAAAAATTAAAAAGAAAAGGGGTGGAGGAATAAAAGGTAGAATACCTCCTCCAGCTCTGAAGAAAGTCCAACCGTGCCAAGAACACTCGCTGCGTTACCCCTTTGAATCTCCAAGAACGATGTCATTAGAGAAGAATGCGGAATGAAAGATGATGTTGTGACTAAATTGCAGAAAAGTAGTTGAAAGAATGAAGGATAAAAGATTGACTAAAAAGGTTTATATGGCTGAAGTGAAAGGAAATACTGGCGGAGGACGACCTAGACTTTTATTGAACTTATAAAACAATTATTGATCGAAGGCAATATTAAAAGTAGGTACATACAATCGCCGAGCATGTATGAAAGGTATGATGAATATAAAAGAAGCGAAAGAGGTATGTCAGGATAGTAGCAAATGGCATTCGATTTTCTCTGCCTATACCCCTCTTGGGATAAAAGGCGTGATGATAGATAGATAGATCTCGAAGCTTGAATCTTATGCGACGAATGAAAAACTCTTAGCTTGGTAATCTTCAGACCGGCGTTTACCAACTTTCTCAGCAAACTTCAGAATCAGATGACCAACAGGCCAAGAGTCTCAACCGCAAAAGCAAGAAACTCAAAGTGATCAGCGAGGAATACTTTTGAATTTTTATTAATTACGCCTTAATTGCCTACCTATATTTTCCTTCTATATTAATATTATTATTATATTATTATATATTAGGTAGGTATTAAACCTACTTACGAGCGGTAAACGGAAATGTAGGTAGGTATAGGGTTAAATGTTATGACATCTTGCACGGGTTCAGCGAAGTTTAGCAAGGCGGTAAATAGGTATGCCAAACGCATTCATAGAGTCGCGATATCCCATAATAAATGTAGAAGAGAAAAATATCTATCTGGGTATTGAACTAGCGACTTTTCTTTCTACATTCCAATATACGTCCATTAATATGGACCGCCCGCATCGCCCACACACGGCTATTGTTTCAACATACGACAATTTTATGATTGATTTGTTAGTGATGGGTCTTTCTGTCGATAAAAAATATATCGATAACAATTATGGTAAAATGTGTGCAACCTATAGGTACGTGTATATTGTGTTTATCCATATAATATACTTAGTACTAGCAATTTAACACCTAAAATAAACTACAATTGCTTAGGTACCATTTCAAAATCTTTACGGAAGTGGCAAAATGTTTTCTTTCATGGTGAAATGATTCAATTCTAACGTTTTTAAATAACAATAGTAAGTCAATATAAAAATAAGTTAACAACATAATCCTGGGACCATGTGGAAAAATAACGGTTTCATGGGGAGAAGAACGTCGAAGATTGGCCAACTTACGCTAATACCGCGAAAAAGTTTATATTGTGGCGTGTGCGGTGTGGCCTGCAGTCGGTAGCCGGTGTACAGCTGATCAATAATTAAGGGCCGTTGGTCAAGGTCATCTTATAACTGTCAAAAATATGGCAAATCTCAGTTAATCCTGGAAAGGTGAGTTTATTTATACAATTTTTCCTTGCCACACAGTTGATAGTTATTATTTTAAATTTGATTGAGCCATATTTTTATTATTTAGGGTTCTAAATAGCCATCGTTTCCAAAACAAGCATTGTCTTTGCGTTTTGGAAGCTATGGCTATTTAGAACTCTTAATAATGAAAATATGGCTCAATCCAATATCAATTGTATGGTAAGGAAATGTTGTAGATATAAATAAACTCACCTTTCCAGGATTAACTGAGATTTGCCATATTTTTGACAGTTATAAGATGACCTTGACCAACGGCCCTTAATATATTTCTATATTATTTCACGTGTGCTATAAAGGGGGTAATCCACAAGTTTTGACTTTTGACTATTTGACAGATTATCCCGCTAATGGATCATCCCTTTGAGAAATCGTGGTATGAACTGAATAATGTATGACAACGAATTGTGGCTTCAAGGAAGCAACGAAACAATATCATCGATATGCCTTTGTAAAGACGTCACTATTGCAAACGAAATCAACAATCGATTCAATAGGAATAAATCACAAGCCATTAATTTCAAACACTTTTAAATACTCTTTAACGCTTTGTTTTGGATTTCATTACTTATATCCTGGTGACCCATTCCAAGAGGCGGTATAATGGGATTCAATACGGACGCACACAAGGGGGCACTGGACTTTAATCCCCCTCCCCCCCAATCTTGGAGTCAAACTAAAAATTATATTCTGTTGCATCAAAAAATATAATTATGCATATCACAGATCTAAATATTGTTTATATCTATGATGCATAATGAATATAATTATGTCCTAGCAGTTGCCCGCGACTTCGTACTCATTGTATTAGGATCCCCCCTTAGGGGCTGATTAAGAGCTTTGTGATAGATTATAAAAGAGAAAACAGAGGCAAAATAATCCTTATTCACTATCACCCATATTTCTTATTCACTATTTCATTTAGATATACCTATTGAATGTAACTATATGTAAATAAAATATATATTGAAAACTACAAATTTGTGCCATTTGGTGTAGAAACTCTAGGTCCGTGGGGTTCAAATGGCAAAAAATATTATTAAAGATGTATCCCCTCGACTGATCATCTCTTCTGGTGACAAGAGGACTGGCTCCTTCCTCGCTCAACGAATCAGCATCGCGATTAAAAAAATAAGTATAATAATTGTATCTTTTTGTCCAGGAAATGCACTATTAAAAACGGCGCAATTTAGTTTTGATGTTTCAACGATCATTGGTGATGAAAGGGTAGGGTAGAGTAGAGTAGGGTAATTAATTTCCTTGACAGTACCAACCTACTACTAAAATAGGTTATTACCCTCTTAAACGTCTAAAAGCACCAACGAATAAAAATGGCGTGCGTAGTGCCCATTCTGTCTTGATTAATTAACAATTCAAACAAAATTACCTTAATAACAACGCTCTCGCTTGGTACCGATTATATTTAGACCTAAATTAATGGTTTTCTAGTCATATTTTTTTAGGGTTCGTTAGGTCGATACGAATTAACCTGAATAAACCCGTCAATTTGTACGAAAGCAGCTCAGGGAAACCTATTACCGGCCCTATACCTGAATACCAAGTCTTTCTTTCTCAATAACGAGGGAGTCTAAGTATTCCGCTGGGTACCCTGGAACCGTAACACGAATTCGGAAGCTGTAAGGTATTAATTAACTAGCTAGGCAAACCACGGGTTCAATCCTGGATCCCGGCCATGTACCAATGGGTTTTTTAATTGAAAACTTATGTGCATAATCCGACAAGCCACACTTTGGAGGCTTTTCCATCTAAATATTATATACTTACCTCAACAGAACTGGCCACTCGTTAGGTATAGCCTCACAAATACCATCGGCTAATACGAGGGAGACTTGGTCTTCCGCTGGGTACCTTGGAACCGTATATAACACGGTTTCAGGAGCTGTAAGACAACCCGTGAAGAAAGAAAAAAAAAACACCTTCACGGCTTTTATACCTTGCGGTGTGGCCAGAGACACCGGTAACAATGTCCACATTACACGAGCTGTCCATATTCATGAATAGATACCAGGTAGATAGGTACTATTTGGTCGTATTGTACTAAAATATGGAAGTCCTGCAAACGCGACGCTAGTTTCGTCCGACGGAATATTCCGCTATGATTCCGCTAATGACCGCGGGACTTCTTTGGTGGCACGGACTCTACCTACTTCTTGATTAGAATCACTTTATTGACCGTCAAACTAATTCTCAGCTAAGCTAAGCCATTTTTTTTTTCAGCCAAATTTTTACGGCTAAGGTTCAATACCTAGGTACTTAGCACCTTGTCGTTTTTATCGTCGATTATTTTAAATATTAGATACAAAACTTTTAGTATGATTATTGAGATTATAAATTTATAATTACCAACTGTTGCTTAAAACAAAAAAAGGCCAAGTGGGTGTCGTATATTATATAAATAATAGGGTTCCGTACGTTCCGTAGCAGAAAAAGTAGCGTCTAATGCCATCTATCGTAGAGACTATAAACTAAATTAAATTGATTGTATGTATGACATATAGGTGTCGCCACGATTCATATTAATTTCTATTTATAAATACCATATAAATCTACTAGTTTAGTAAACTAAACTTGAATATGATAAATAAAACTAACTAAATAATATACATTTTTAAACAGAAAAAATAATAAAATGAACTAAATTTCAATATAAAAGCTTTTTACATGTTGCAACATTATAATTTGAGTTCCGGTATTTCCATAATTTATATTTTACTTGGTTTGGTACCATAGAGTAACTTTGCTTGGTACATTTATCTGAAAGTGTTACGAATGTATATTTACACAATGTATCTAACTGCGTATTGTACTTTAATTATTTAAAATAATGCTTACTGAATTGCGTGAAAATTGTATAAAATATAATGTCATATTTTGGTTTCATGATTTATAATATTTATGCGCATAACGGAACAAATATGTCAACTGCCTGTGTTGTCAGCCTTAAAAATCAAATGTATTTCGAATCGGAAATCCACCATTTTCCTTTCTGCTGCGGCTGCCGGGTTAAACACGTGCGCGCTATCGAATTACAAACTAAACTCATAGTGCGCGTATCCAAGAACTAGTCCTTGCCGTGATAAATTAGCACAACAAAATGAACCAAGAGAAACTTAAGAAGTTGCAATCGCAAGTGCGCATTGGAGGTAAAGGCACACCGCGCCGCAAAAAGAAGGTGGTCCACGCGACGGCGGCAACCGATGACAAAAAACTCCAATCTTCTCTAAAAAAACTCTCCGTGAACACAATCCCGGGCATCGAAGAAGTAAATATGATCAAAGATGACGACACAGTTATTCATTTCAACAATCCTAAAGCGCAGGCTTCGTTGGCGGCCAATACCTTCGCGATCACAGGTCATGGAGAGACCAAGCAACTAGCTGAGATGTTGCCAGGAATCTTGGGTCAACTCGGACCTGATGGCTTAACGAGGTTGAAGCGTTTAGCTGCTGGATCCGCACTACCCAGGGCCACAGATGATGATGATGAAGTACCCAACCTTGTGGGAGATTTTGATGAAGCATCTAAACGCGAAGGTGCTCCAGAACAGGTGGTGGTGGCAGAGGAGAAAAAGGAAAGTCCTTAGTGAGATAATTTAACACCCAACCGTTAAGACTTGTGTTTCCAAAGTCACAAAATATCTCAACCTTGCACTGATTTTTTATTTTATGTCTCACCAGTACTTATAATACAATAATAACAGAACTTAAGCGTTTTCAAGGTGTTGTATTTACTGTTAAAATAAGAAATAACACTGAATTATTTTTCTTGCTCTCATATTGATTTTAAAATAGTACATAGGTCTGGTTTAGTCATATTATCTAAGATGGGTGACTCCAGTCTGTTATTGACTTTGGATAGTTTATCGCTTAAAACAAGGCATTTTCAATAAAATAAAATATGTAAAATATATTGTTACAAAGAATTAAATATGTCCTTGAGTTATCAGGGTTTGGTTATATTTGTCCTGTTGAGGTAATGTGACTTGAACCTTTCAAAGATAATAAAAGTAGTGCATATATTTTACATAAAATTATTTTTACACCAAATTAAATTTGTTTTTTTAATAATAACGAGAAAGTGTCTATAACAACTTGAATTATTAAAAATAGATTATAATTACAGTTACATTTAGTTACGGGAGTCTTGCAGGCTCTTGCATTGTATTATAAAATGTGTAAAATTGATATGGTTAAAGTTTGTATGTGCGAGAAAGACATTAAACTTTTATCCACTTTTCGTGACTTTTATTTTTGCTTGTGTCCTTATCTCATTTTTAGTTTTTTGAAGGTTTTAAGAAGACGGCTTAGAAGAATATTAATATAATTTACTGATTATTCCCCAATATATTGATCAGATACTGCCAGTGGATGAACCCTTGTGATTGATAGATCATACCCTGCATTGATAAACTGAATATAGAAATAAGTGAAAAAGAACATTTGACTTTGGCAAATCATCGGAAACACTGATGGAGCCATAATAAAATAAGAAGACAGCTTATTAGGTATAGTAAATTGAGACAAAATTACATCAGTACCAATGTTATCTCTAAACAAAGAAACTATTTTAGTCACAAGTTCTTTGTCATCATATTGAAAGAGGACTTGATAAATAATATTTCTAAGTTATCAATTATCTCTGCCTACCCCTCTTGGAATAAAAGGTGTGATGATAGATAGAAAAAATATAGAATTTCCATATGTTAGAACTTAACCCTGATATAGGTAGGTAACTTAACAAGATACTAATAAAATAACGTTGACATATTGTGTATGTGATTTGTATCACAAATAAATAAGAATTATTTGCCGAGTCATTATATAGGTAGGCATAGTTATTACCAAAATCAATTTCCTTTGTTTAAAATTCTTATGAAAGGTAAAGACAGAGTTAAGTATTAACGAAAAAAAAGTAAGCAAACAATTTTATGTAGGGTACATAATTTAGGTAGGTACCTAATATGCAAAGAGTACCTTTTTATATAGGGGATAATATGTACTTATTTGAATAAATCTTTTATTATCATAGACACCAATTTTAATAACATGCGGTTTTGTGAGTGATTATTAATAAATGGTTTTGAATTTATTTTGAAAATTGTTTAATATTTATAAATAGAGAGATTATCTTTTAATTTAAGGTAGAAATGGGTGAATTTCTTTTATTTTTGTACAATGGAACAACTGAATGTTATTCCTTGGCCTTATACTTTAACATAAAAAAAAAGACTGTCAAAGATGACTGATTATTTCACTTATTTTCTGTCAATTTGGAATTGGATTGACATGATTGAATGCTGTGATTGAATTGAATGGATGGTTTTGTTTGGGTTTGGTTACATATAACATAGCGAAATTGCTAGAAATCTCGGAGGAATTATAAATAGATTATTTTAATCATTAAGCATTTTTGCAACAATGGTTGCTAAGCAATGGACGGACGAGTGGCAGAAATGTCCAAACACTTGCGTAGGACAGTATCTCACTAGACAAGGTGTTAAAACTCCACACGACAACAATCTTTGTTTTTATTTTCAACTTGACGATGCGTAAGTTTTCATAGATATTTTTAGTTAACTTGAATCTAATGTAATCTAAAGCAACCATCAGTCTTTTTAAATTCCTGCATCTGTATTCTAAAGTTTGGATATATAGCCTAACAATTACCATCGGGTACTGATAACACATAAGATGGAATAAGTGTGATTTGTGATTATGTACACAATTTTTTAATTATAAAACCATACATGGCCGGTTTCGAAGTGTGGTCTGTCTAGTTAATAGGACCTAATAAATAATTATATGACAAATACTGTTGGCTTGGTCTCTACTATCATAGTAGTAAGTTGAAATACTATGGTGCACCAGTGGGTGAGTGGTTCAGACCGTACGTACCCGACGTATTAACTAGACGGACCACGGTTTGAAACCGGCCATGTAGGTATGCTTTTATAATTAAAAAAGTTGTGTACATAATCACAAATCACACTTATTCCATCTTATGTGTTATCAGTACCGTACCCGACAGAAGACCAAGTCTTCCTCATTTAGCCGATGGTAATTGTTAGGCTATATATCCAAACTAACTAATTTGAATACACATACATTTCAGCTGTCTATATGGAGTATTTGAGCCCCACAATGGAGTGGAAGCTGCAAAAAACCTGTTACAAAGGATGGCAGAAGAAATTGTGTTTCAATCAATTAGTAAATTTACTGATGACGAGATTAGGGATATGTTGAGGTAGTAAGTGTTTGTCATTCTTTCAATTTAAAATATATAGGGTGGCAAAATTATATGCTGCTATTGATGTCTCTGGCCACACCACACATTATTAAGGCAATGTGGGTGTGTCAAGGGAATAGGCACTTGAGGAACAGTACTGTAAATTGAGTGAAGGATATTAAATTACCCACTAGGATACCCTATGCACTGTATTATGGGCAATGGTGGTATTGGTGCTCCGGGGTGACAATACCACAGCACCCCCAATTTGTATTTTTCTAGAAATATGTGGCACACCAGCCACACCCTTAACACCAGCAATGACTAAGAGTAACAAGGCAACAGGTCCAGAGTTATTGACAATTTTTGGGGTGGGCTAGAAGGGTTCTGGGGGATAGAAAGTAGCCTAGATAATTGTAAAGTCCAGGCAGAGGACTGTGAAAATTCACTCAAAATCAGTTCAACCATTTGGAAGATTATCCCTGACAAAATGTAATTTGTAACTAATTACAGGAGTGCATTTCTGAATGTGGAGAAGACATATCTCCAGAACTATGATGGATTGATAGCTGAACGGACCAGTCTGCAGTATCAGCTGCAAACATTGGCAGAGACACAAGTAGGTCATTTATTTATGGAGCAGATGTGATTGAAAGAGAGAGACGAAAAAATAATTTACAGTAGTCCCTAACAATAGTCCTCCCAGGTCTTCTCTCGTCCTTTTCGGAGAAAGAACCTAAAACAGACCCCAAGCGATAGCTTCCTCTCGACCTAACTATAGTAAATGGCACTTTTTTCCTCGACTTGACGTCATTGCGACTATTTTGCGTGAGGTGGGATGACTGACCTCACTCCTGCCATCCGAGCTCCCCCAGGAAGCCGAGCAAGTTGTTGCAGGCCTCTTAAGGAGCTTAGTGTCCCCAACGACCTTGACCATACAAACTGTCACCGAGATGCGCCCCGAAACACCTTCGAAATTGACATATTTCGATATTATTTAAAGGAAAATGTTAATTGATTTAGATATACTTTGTTGTGTTTAAAGCACAACATGTTATTTATTTTTAGGAATGTAAATATTTCCAAACGTAATAGCCAGTTAAGAGCAGTAGACAGTTAAAGCAAAAAAACACGATTCCATTATTATTATTTTAAATATTGAAGTTTAGCTCTTACAAAAAAAAATTAGTACATAATTTTTTCTAAAATTTTAGTCCTTCAGTAAACGAGCAGTAGTCTGTCGAAAATGCTCATTCCAGCAGCCGATTTGAGGACACTAATCACCTTAAGTAAGTGTCAGAATAAACTCGTGCGGTAGGTGTCCAGTGACATCTTCACATAATGTTATTTATCTTCTACTAAATGATATTTATTTGAGATCTTGGGTACACTTTCGTTTCAGTCATCCATAAGTGTATAAGACAATTGGTTTGGGTGATGCTGTATCCTTTTTTTATATACCATCGTTTTGAACTTAACTTCTTGTTTGTCTGTTGCCAGTTGCCACACTCAGATCCTTGTGTATCATGGTCATTTGTCACACCAGGGACATCTGTTATGATCCTCACTGTTTTTGATTGGAATCTTTGTAATATCTCTATATTGGAGTTACATAGATAAAGATCCCCAAAGTTGCATACCATATGTCCAGATTGGCTTCAGGATGCAGTTGTATAATAACAACTTGTTTTCAAGAGAGAGTTGGGACTTCCTGTTTAAGGTGGTTCGTTTTCCATACAAAAATGTAATTAAGATAAACTAATTAACTAAACAGTAAAAATGACTAAATATGTGCAAAATACGCATGGTGTGTGATCTTGATAGTGTAAACTTTTTCTATTATAAAAAAGTTATTTTTTATTGATTTTGCGCAACATAAAAGCCGAAAATAGTTAAGTAAGCACATATTTAGACATTTTTACTGTTTAGTTAATTAGTTTATCTTAATTACATTTTTGTATGGAAAACTAACCACCTTAATAACTAACTTATATTTTATTTATGTCTATAGATCTTAGTTGCTAATCTAGTTATATCAAGATCACCTCCGCAATAGTCTTCTTAATTAATGTGCTACCCCTACCACTGCAAGTCTTTAACTACCTAGTTATATTTTCAGATATCCCAAGACAGTGGCACCATTATGTCACGTTTGACGGAGATCGACAAACACTTGTCTGGGGGCGCCACTGTTGTCATCGCTCTAGTTTATAATGACAAATTATTTGTGGCCAATGTGGGTGAAGCCAGGGCGCTCCTGTTTAAAAAAGACACGAATGACGTCCTAAGAGTTGTACAGTTGTCAGTCGATCATAGCTTGAAGAATGAGGACGAGTTACTGAGGCTCTCTCAGCTGGGCTTGGATGTGAATAAGTTGAAAAATGGTAAGGATTGTTTTTTGCGTTGGGTTTCATTGGTCTACTATAAAATCCTAGAACTCAATTGCAGCGTCACCAAATTTCATCAAAATCGGCCAATCTTTTAGGAGGAGTTCAGTGACATATAGCGGTAGAGGTATAGCCTCACAAATACCATTGGCTAAAAGAGAGAGACTTAATCTTCCGCTGGGTACCCTGGGACCGTAACACGGTTTCGGGAGCTGTAAGGCAACCCGTGAAGAAACAAAAAAAACCTCAAAATGTAGACAATGTTACCAGTGTTCAGCTAAATAGTATCTTTCTTTTAGCCCAATACCTCGGCAATCAGACGGGCACTCGATGTCTCGGCAACTATTTGGTGAAGGGCCTCTATAAGGCGTTCCCTGACTTGGGCGCTGCGTCCACTGATCCGGTCATACACGCGCCTGAAATACACGGTCCCATTTTGTTGGATGATTCGTGCAAGTATGGAAACCATTTCTCTTTTCATCGCAGCTCCCGAAACCGTGTTACAATTCTAGGGTACCCAGCGGAAGACCAAGTCTCCCTCATTTAGCCGAAGGTATTTGTGAGCCTATACTTAACGAGTGGCCAGCTCTGTTGAGGTATATTTAGATGGAAATGCCTCTGTGTGGTTTGTCAGATTATGTACATAAGTTTTTAATTTAAAACCCATTGGTACATGGCCGGGCCATATAATACCAGACGTCTTAACTACTCGGCCACCGACGTACCTTTTCTTTAACTACCTTCGGAAAGTTTTTTTTTATCTACCTTCAAATAAAATTGAGGATAGCTTGCATAAGTTGCAGAAGGCCAGGATTTGGATTTTATCTATTTCGTACCCCCTGGGTATAATAGGGGGTGAAAGTTAGTATGGGCCCCACGGACGAAGCTTAGTATTTAGTAATTTTTAGTAAATTGCCTGTTTTCCAGATGTCTCGTGTTAGTCGGCGCGGGGGTTTACAAGCGAATACAGGAAGTGAAAGGATGCAGCGAACAGACTAATAAACAACTGGCCCAAGTCATTGTGGAGAATTTCAACAAAGAAACGGACTTCTACTCACTGAGCCAATCTGTATTACAAGAAATCGACGAGGAATTCATGACTTATTGTATGAATAACAACTTGACGCCAAAATCTAACATTCACATGTCGCTTTTGGTTAGAAATTTCAATTATCCGATGCCAAATTGCCGTTTTGTGCCGCAAGTTGTGAAGCCAGCGGTTCGCTTCAATCCAATCGTTCAGTCTAAATCGCATACGATGCTAAATGAAATGGATTCAGACACGTTTTCCAGTTCTTCGAGGGAACGCCATTGGACGAATGATACACAAGACACAAACAGGTCGGTATCGAGTGATACCTCGGAGATATTTCCGAATGCACGCTTAGATGATGACAAGGATGTTAGGATTAAAGGTTATGTGGATTTCTCGTGTTATTATGAGAATGTGGAAGCTGCGAGGAAGAATGGCACTTTGCCACCGTTCATTAAGTGATTTTCTAGTCTTAATACACGATGCGTTGCTGTGCGTTAAGGCGCTGCGGCGCAATCGTACCGTATCACTCCTCCCCGCTTCGTCTCTCTGGTCTAAATGTGGCGTGTACTGCCTTAAGTAGGTCACACATTGGTCCGGCATCGCACCGAAAATTTCCCATTTCGGCCGCCGTACGATCTAGGCGGACCGTTTGTTACAAGAATCGGGACGAGTCTGGTCAGTTTCGGTGGACCGTACGGAGGCGCGCCGGTGTTTGGACGAATGGATGGGCACCTTAACGACGTCGCAACGCACCATGTGACATGTCATTGAAATTTATATGTAGGACTAGCAGTTGCCCGCGACTTCGTACGTGTTGTATTAGGAATGAAACGTCTACAATCCATTTCCCCTCCTTAGAGAATCGGTGCAATGCCGGACTAATGTGTGGCCTACTTAAGGGTCCTATACTGGGAATTTGTATGGAGATATTACTATTGCCAATTTCTCTGTAAATACTCCACCTGTGTCACTGTAATTCAGCATATAGTTACTTATTCAATATATCTAAGTGAAATAGTCGTTATTTTTTCAATTGGTTTTATATAATAGGAAATATGGGTGGTAGAATAAAGGATTATTTTGCCCCTTCTGTCTCTTTCATAATCTATCACAAAACTCTAAATTTTTTTTAAAGCGCTCTTATACCATTATTCTTCAATTATATATATCGCTTTTTTTTTGTAGCTTATTGAAAATTCAAAAAAAAAAAATTTATGATTTTTTAATTTGGCAAAAATAATAAAATAATTATTATTTTAAATTTTCAATAAGCTACCAAAAAATTCGACATATATAATTGAAGGGTAATGGTATAACAGCGCTTTTAAAAAATTTTAGAGTTTTGTGATAGATTATGAAAGAGACAGCAGGGGCAAAGTTAAACTACCCATATTTCCTATTCAATAAAACCCATTGAAAAAATAAGAGCTATTTCACTTAGATATATTCAATAAGTAACTATATGCTAAATTACAGTGACACAGGTGGATTATTTACAGAGAAATTGGGAATAGTTTATCCCAGAAAAAATCCCAATATAGGACCCTTAAGAAAGCTACTGGCGTTCGTCATTTCTGTCTGTTTGCCTGTGGTTAATCAACCAGTCGGGCTACCATGGCGTCTCGTGAAATCTAATGAAATCCGACATAATAATTCTTATCACAAAACGACATTTAACAAGGCAAGTGTTCACGCCTAGTTTTTAAATATCCTATTTACTTACTATTTATTTTTTATTGTATATTTTAGTTAAGTTGTAAATGTGGATAAATAAATAAATAGTGATTGTTAAACTATGTTTTGTTACTTTCTTACAAATCAAATCTGTGATTCAATGGAATAAACGGATACAAAACTATATTTTAACTAAACATTTGTTATAAAAACGGTTTTATGACAAGGCGGAAACCCATCAACATTTTTGCATATAATTATTATTCAATGTTTTATTTTGGGAAAAATATAAAAAAAATGAAAATGTATAAAATAATTTTATTTAGATGCTACAGACTTATACGCGGTATTTTCACAAAATCTCTTTTAGTATGGAGACATAAAATAGATCAAAATATTTGTCGTGACACCCTAAACTGGCTTGTAATCCAACTTGCTTTCCAACTTTTTGTTATCCGCCACCTTCCTTACAGCCTTCATCAAGTCCTCCTGAAATTTTAAATAAATGTGTTTCACGCAATAGCTACTGAACGTATTTTGACGCGGTTTTCACGATAAGGTTTAAGAGCTGAGTATTAACAGTATTAATTTATCAAGTCGGGGAAAAAGTTAGGTCCTGCGCGTTTTCATGGAGAATGCTCTCTATCCGTCAGAGATATTATAACAAAATGATGTAGAAAATAATTCTGTAAAATAAAATAATCTACTAAATCATCATCATAATAAAATGGTATCGTGATAAATTAAAAAAAAAATTAGAAACATCGCTAATATGGCGCCGCCTACCAAGTTCAGAATCGACTTGCCTGTTTTTTACATGTATGTTTTTGATGGGATTAAATAGTTATTAATTGTATTTGTTAATTTTCTATTCAACCCCCAAGGTGAGGATGGGGGTGGCAATGTTTCTAGGTAAGTATCATAATTTCTATGTCTAATACAAACCATCGACATTTTTAAATTTAATTTCCAACCATGATGCAGCACAGGTAAACAGGAATTACCACAGGTGGGTGAAGCCGGTGGGTGCACGGGTCGCGACCCAAATTAAATCCCTTGATCGTGACTGTCTGTACCACTCGTATGTGATAATAGTGGTACATTTAAACCGAAAAGTGTCACGCGGTTAGATTAAGCTCCATCTATTGGTATGGGCGTCCTATAACTCAACTTATTTGACGCGTGTTACACTACGGTTATCTCCCACACACCTGTATAATATACTCCCGCTCTGCTCGTATAGCGAACAGGCCGGCCTCCGTGCACACATTACGCAGATCGGCACCGTTGAACGTGTCCGACAGCTTGACGACAGCCTCGTAGTCCATCTCGCCGTGCTTAGCGATGGGCGCCGCGTGGATCTTCAGAATTTCTAACCTGAAAACCGGCGTACATACTACGAATAAGAAAAAGTATAGAAAATAATAATCTTTATTTGATGAATATGGTAAAAAAATTACATATCCTACCGCATTGCAGTGTTCAAATATTAATTAGAAATAGGTATTTATGCATCTCAAATTAAAAAATTACAATATAAAATAAGTCAATGATAACAGTTTAAATCTATGTCACATAATATACCAGATTATAAAACCATGTAATAAAATTTAAAGCAACGAAACCCCAAAATGTCAGCACAGAATCAATATAAAATTTTAAATAAGCATAAGTGATAGGTATATAATTTAAATGTCAAATTTTTTGTCATTCAAGTATTCGTCAACAGTATAGTAACACTTATCAATTAAATAATTCTTAAGTCTATATTTACTTTCATGACTTGACATGTCACATATATGTGGTGGCAATTTATTATATATTTTCACCGCCATGTACAAAAAGCTTTTATTCATCAAACTTGTTTTTGAACGCGATAGATATAGCTTATTACCATAACGAAGTTTATTATTTTTATGCACCTGTATATTCGTCTTAAATAATTTTCGGTTATTTTTAACAAACATTATAACCTCATAGATGTACAAACTAGGTAGAGTCATAACTTTTAGAGTCCGAAAGTATTCTTTACAACTGTCTGTGCTTTTTAAATTAAAAATAGCCCTAATACATCTCTTTTGGGATTTAAAGACACATGACTTATTTGTGGAATTTCCCCAAAAAATGACTCCATATCTCATTATTGACTCTACATATCCATGATATGCTATTTTTGCAGTGATGATATCACTAACGAGCGTTAACTTTCTTAGAGCATATGTAAAACTACTTATCTTGCGACATAATTGATCTCGTCAATAGTTATACCCAAAAACTTTGCTGAAGATACTGATTCTATTGTTTTTCCTAAACATTTGATAGTTGGTTTTTCTTTAATGGGCCTCTGTCTGTAGTGCATTATTTTTGTTTTGTCAACGTTTATAATTAAATTATTGTTTTGTAGCCAACTGACGACACATTGTAATGTATTATTAATGTGTGCTTCATATGTATTTGGGTTTTGACATTCTATTATTATTGTGCTGTCATCCGCAAACATTACTATGGGATCAGACACAACGTTGGGTAAGTCGTTTATATATAGTAGAAAGAGTAAGGGGCCCAGAATACTACCTTGAGGTACTCCGTATTTTACTTCCCTCCAATTTGATTTATAAGTCATTAAATTTTTTCCATGTAATTGCTGTATAGCTGTGCATTGGTGTCGATTTTTTATATATGATTCCATTAATTTTAAAGATAAACCGCGTACTCCCATGAACTCAAATTTACATAATCGAATGCTTTAGTCATGTCCATAAAAACAGCGCAAATGTCTTTTCTATTGTCCATAAGGTATAAACTGAATATGGTGAGAGCTGTCAACACAATCGCGAATGTCGGCGAGTGACTGGCGACTGACAGCAGCGTCGGCTCATATTATTAGCCCGTCTCGGCTCAAAAGTCCTGGTGCCATTTTTTGCGTATTAGTTACTTGTCTATTCCTTTTGTGGTCGCAGCGTACATACAATCTATACTAATATTATACCTGTGAGTCATTGGATTGTTGTGTATTGCCATACTATATTGGTGACCCCGTATGTATTGTATTCCCAGTGTGTGCCAGCCACATCTACACGACCCCGCATCCTACACGACACGTTTTTATGCAGTGGTGATTCAGAGCGCCATACATTTAATATGGACGTTTTCTCACGGAACGACACCGCATAGCACGACACACGTTTTACAAACAACAATTTGGCTATGTCGTCGCTGCCGCTAAATCTTTCCGTTTTATTGTGGTGACGATATAGCGACAGTGTTGAATCTATGGCCGATTTTCCACTATGCACGACACGACAAAAAATTCTCTCGGTGTCGTTGCTGGAATCGTCGCTAGTGGAAAAACGAACGGACGACAGGATGTTTGTTTTGTTTTGCAACCGTAACACTTATCGTGCCGTGCGTCGTGAAAAAACGGCATTAACCAGACCCCCGGGCACGACATGACGACAGGTCATCCCCACATCACAACAAGTGTTTCCGCCGCACGTGCATTTACCCACAGTCCATCATTCCAGCCGACTACAAAACAGTCCCACATGGATGTTGGTTTCACACTAATTCGATCTCTGGTCTGAGAAGGGAGTTATGTGGCGGCTTATCGATAGGGCCCTACTGTATCAATACCATTTGTTACGATCCTGACATACCTCTTTCGCTTCTTTATATTCATCATACCTTTCATACATGCTCGGCGATTGTGTGTACTTTTAATATTTCCATCGATCAATACACTTTTTATATGTTCAATAAAAGTACACCTAGGACGTCCTCTGTCAATCTCCGTCTTTTTAGTCAATCTTTCATCCTTCATTCTTTCAACATGTCCAAAATTTATGTAAGAAAGAAAGAAAGATATTTATTTGCAGAAAGCCTAGGGACTTTCACCAGATTCCTGGTATGCAAAATACAGTAAGTGGCACATTATTACTTCCATATTACATGACACCAATACATTATTATATTCTAAAGCACAAGTATAAACAACATATTATATTCTAATCTACGAGTAAGGAAATTCTAATATTTATTTGTCAAGTATTCTTTTACAGTGTAGAAACAATGTCCCACCAGCCATTTACGCAAAACTCGCTTAAACGTTATTATTTGTTCAATATTTTTAATGTCCTTTGGCAGTTTATTATAAAGCGTGACAGCCATTCCCATACAGTTCCTTGACACCTTCGCCGTTTTGAATAATGGGAGAATCAAGTCGTTCTTGTATCTTGAATTAAATAAACAGATGTCACCCTTCTTTTGGAAAAACAGTGGGCTCCGTTTCACAAATATGCACATTTCGAAAATATATAAACTGGAAAGAGTCAACAAATTTAAGTTCTGGAATAGCGGTCTGCATGATACCAATGGTCCAACACCACATATAGCTCGTATACACTTTTTTTGTACAATAAAAACACGATTTATGTTCACGGCATTACCCCACAAAATTAAGCCATATCTTATAGTAGACGCAACATATCCGTGATATGCATGGAGGGCTGTTTTTTTATCAGTTATTTTAGTCAATCTACGGAGGGCGAAGACGAATTTGTTAAGCTTTCCACATACAATATCAACTTGAAACTTCCATGACAGTTGACTATCCAGTGCCACTCCGAGAAAATTAACAACCTCAGGTTGTTCAATACTGTCTTTATTGTATTTTATGTTAATGATTTTTGGTATATTATTTTTATTATAAAATTGTATTATTTTTGTCTTCTGAACATTTATGTTCAAATTATTATCATCCATCCATTTAATTACGTCATTTATTGTTTTATTAATGTCATTTTCGTATAATTGAATATTATTATTTTTAATTAGAATTGTTTTATTAATGTCATTATTGTAGAATTTAATGTCCTCATTTTTAATTACAATTGAAATATCGTCAGCAAATAATGTACAATGATGTTTAGTAACATTAGGGAGTTCATTTATGTATATTAGAAATAGAAGAGGACCGAGTATACTACCCTGTGGAACACCATAATTATTTTTTCTATACATGGATCGTGACGCACAAGTTTCCGACTTTTCATTTAGCCATGATACTTCAACACACTGATACCGATTAGTTAGATAACTGTGGATCCAGTTCAATGCATGTCCTCTAATACCGCAACTTTCGCACTTCCGAAGCAGTATCTGATGACTTACAAAGTCAAAGGCCTTGGTCATATCGAAAAAGACAGCCGCAACCGGTGTTCCCCGATCAACAGCTGTCAGGACTTCCTTTACAAGCGCAAAAGACGCCATTGTTGTTGATTTACCCCTTTGAAATCCATATTGTTCGGATTTGATTATGTTAAATCTTTCCAGAAAGGCAGTTAATCTACTATGCATAACTTTCTCAAATATTTTTGATAATATAGGAATCAACGTAATTGGTCGATAATTGTTAATGTCATCTTTGTTACCTTTTTTATATAATGTATAGATATAGACGGACATTACCTGGCTTGCTCATTAGGCAGCGGTATCTCTATCTTCCTATCGAGACGGCCCGGCCTGAGTAACGCTGGGTCGAGGGTGTCGGGTCTGTTTGTGGCCATGATGATCTTGACTTGTCCCAGGGAGTCGAAGCCGTCCATCTGGTTCAGCAGCTCCATCAAAGTTCGCTGGATCTCTCTGTCGGCGCTCGTGCCCTCGGAGAAACGGCGACCGCCTGGTGGAAAGTAGGTTTCGGTTAGTCGAGAGCGCCCCCCGAATATCTAAATACATAAAACTGTTGTGTCGCTGACAATCAACGCATAGCCTAAACCACTGAAGATATATATATATATGAAAATTTGAAGGTATATAGGTGCACTAAGAAAGGATTTTTCGAAAATCAACCCCAAAACTATAAACTGGGTGTAAACAATACTAATTTTATAAAGAGGTTAAGTTTGGATGTAGGGGGTAATCACTTAAATTTTTAAATTAAAAGAACACTTATTGTGACATAACTATAATAGTTAGACATATGCTGTCGCGACACTTTTTGTAGATAATGATGTGTTCTGCAAAGTCGTAGTACATTATTTTGTTCTATCATCAATAGTTTTCGCAGCGCACGTGATGTAAGGAATTTTTTAGGTAATTTTTTTTACACCTTGGGTTACATTATTGGAGTTTTAATAAGGATCCCTAATTTTTTTGAAAATATAATATAGCCTATGTCACCCGGGGATAATTTAGCTTCCCAACGGTGAAATATTTTTTCAAATCAGTCCAGTAGTTTCGGAGCCTATTCAATGCAAACGAACAATCAAATCTTTCCTTTTTATATATTAGTATAGATAGAACTATTGAGTATAGATAATTATTTATTCTTCTGTACGTGTGTATGTCACTGAATTCCTCATAAACGGCTGGACCGATTTTGATGTTTTATTAGTGCGTTTGAGTGGGCCCCTGAATTATTTAGATTCACAATTGCAATGGACCTAGTGGTGGCGCGGCAATCGGGTTCTAGGATTTTTTTATCATACGGGCGAAATAATACATTAAAAAAACCGTCGAATTGAGTTCATTTTTAAGCCGGTTAAAAATAAGTGCTTAGCCGCTTTTTGGCTCAAATGAAGATTTACTTTTGGATCCAGGACTAAAAAAGCATATATTTACCAATAGCGTCAATTTCGTCCATGAATATGATACAGGGCTGATGGTCGCGAGCGTAGTTAAACATCTCCCTAATAAGACGCGCAGATTCACCGATGTACTTGTCTACAATAGCCGACGACACTACCTGCGGAAAAATATTAAAAATAAACGGGTAGCAAATCAAAAAATCTACTTTTTGTATAATAAAAAATGCCCATTTTTGCCCACATGACCTAGATGCACTATTATTGAACATAAAAATGTATTGATCGATGGATATATTAAAAATACACACAATCGCCGAGCATGTATGAAAGGATCGTAACAAATGGCATTCGATTGTCTCTGCCGACCCCTCTTAGGATACAAGGCGTGATGATAGATAGATATATAGAAAGGTCTATATAGGTGATGAATAAATACTAGTGATCTACCGACAATGGATTAGTACTGGCATCTTAGTATAATTAATTTCCCAATTCCCGACTAATCGCCGACTATAAAACTGACCTAGTAAATACAGTTCAACTACTCTCCACACCAAGTTACACGAGCTCAACCCAGTTAACCTACCTTAAGGAAGTTGGCATCCAGTTGGGAGGCGACCGCCCGCGCCAACAGAGTCTTCCCGGTGCCCGGAGGTCCGTACAACAAGCATCCTTTTGGTGGCGTTATACCCACTCTGACGAATAGCTCCGGATTCATCAAAGGCAATTCTATCACCTACAATAGAAAAAATACTCTATAATATAATATAATTTTTTCTAGACTTGTTTTCAAATAAGTTGTCAATTAAAATTCTTAAAAGACAATATTAATTCAAATTCATAATTTGTATGGGGATATTACTATTCCCAATTTCTCTGTAAATAATCCACCTGTGTCACTGTAATTTAGCATATTATTATAGTTACTTATTCAATATATCTAAGTGCCATTATTTTTTCAATTGGTTTTATTGAATAGGAAATATGGGTGGTAGAATAAAGGATTATGCCTCTATTTTTTGTTTCATAATCTATCACAAAACTCTTAATTTTATAGAAATGGCAATACATACAACAATCCAACGTCTATGAGTAAAAGGAATACTCCCCAACGCACATCGCTGGAAAGTTGCATATATGCCAATCTATTAAATATTTTCAATGGCGCGATACAGGTTTCAATGAGTTAGTAACGGTGCGACATCTATCGACGCGACGCGATGTGCCGCCACAATTTTTTTAAGATCCTTAAAGTATGTTAAATTATCTATACTCAATATGTAAAAAATATGTCAATATCAGCTACACCTAGGTTTCATGAAGTATTTAATGTATATTTTTTTACATATCACGTAAAAATATGCTATTCCATTAACTAGAACTTGCTATTTCTAATATTTTTTGTACAATACTTGAATTGCTGAAGTCCGTATTGGGTATTTTATTGTACCGATTGGACATTTTCTTTCTCAATTTTTTTGTTTCGCTCGGATATTGGGTGAAAGATATGCAAAATTTCCGAACACATGCGTTTTTTAGTTGGTTGCTTAACTCTTAAGATTTCAAACATACAAACTTATCAATTACCTCTCGCAGCTGCCTGATCTGTTCCTGCAATCCTCCAATAGCAGAGTAGGTAACGTCACCCGGGTCTTCATGACTCATGTTATATACCAGAGGGTCAACCTGTAAATGTTTTAAAATTGATTTAAATCAACTAAATAATATCATATCATTTGTAATATTAGCATCTAATAAGATTTGTTTTTAGGATTTTTGTCTGTCTGTTATGTCAAAAAAAAAAAGACTCTGAAACTGAAAGAATTTTGATTAATCTTGAAAAGTTTCATAGACAAAAAATACTATATCTTAATGAACAAATATATAAAGTGTTTCTTTAACAAATCTTTAAAATTTGGCCATTTGGCGGGAGAATCCATTTATATAATACAAAAGAGGTTTTGACTTTTCCCCTGACATATAATCCTTCCAATAGATCACTCCTATTAAAAACCCATGATGCCCATTTATTCCCCTTTTTTATTCCCTTAGGGATGGAGTTAAAAAGGGAACACAAAGGCCCTAGGGTTCAAGCTATCTCCGTATCAAGTTTCATCAAAATTGGTTCAGTGGTTTAGCCATGAAAGTGTAATAGACGACATTTTAATATTAAGTTTGGATATACTACATACCTCTCTGGGTAAATGTCTCATGATGGTGAGTGTGGTCATGTCCAGAGCAACCCGGGTGCCTCCCTTCAGTTTGTTCTTGTCCAACTGTCGGCGGCAACCAACTACATAGCGAGGACCATTGGTTGCCTTCACTATGACTAAAAATCATGATGATAATATTAGCGAGACTTGGCTATGGAATAAGAAGTGAAAGGAAATGCTGGCAGAGGACAATCTAGGTGTATTATTTATTATTGAACTAATAAAAAATTTATTGGTCGAAGACAATATTAAAAGTACACACAATTGCCAAGTATGTATGACAGAAAGGTATGCAAAGATCATAGCAAATGGCATTCGATTGTCTCTGCCTATCCCTCTTGGGATAAAAGGTGTGATGATAGATAGATAATATTATAAAAGAGGTTCCAATTTTGCTTGTGCTAGAGTCCGGTCCAAACATCTTCTAAAAAGATATCAGTCTGATATCTAGGTCCATTAAGTGTAACATTAGGCTTGCCACCAATTGTTTAATATGGAGAACTGGCAAAAAGTGGACACTGTTACTGATATCTCACCGCAAGGTATCTTTATACCTTTGGCCTTTGCCCTGCCTGTGTGTGTTAAAATCAATGTCAGGTGTGTGCATAAAACACTGCATATTTATTACAACAAAAAAATTAATATCTAAATATAAATTAATACATACACTTTTCTTCAGTCAACTGTTTGAGAACCTCTCCCACAATCTGACCAACACTCTGCAACGCTTTGAGGTCATTTTCACTTTTATCATACTGCTTGGTAAGGTCCTTTATTTGGTCTCGCACTAGAAAGAATAAAGGTTGTTTGTTATAAATGTTGACTGATTATCCAAGTAGGTAGACTAATAAAGGACCTTAAATATTTTGGTAACAAAAATGGATTTGACATAACCTATTTTGGTAAATAAAAATTAAGATTAGAATTAAAAGTATGTGTAATATATCAATTTATAACTTAATTATATGAATTAACTTCATTTAAAACAAGAATATAAAGGTAAAACAGAAAATATATTGTGATGATTCGGCATAATTTCTTACTGTCTTTGAGTCTTGATTCCACTTCTTTGTGCTCCATTAATTTTTTCCTATAATCTTGAAACCCTTTTTCTCTAGCAGGATCCATGGTGTATTTAATTCAAAAAATCTATTTTTAATAAAAAATACTGTATTTCATGAAACAATTACGACAATTGAACACAGCAAGAAAAAATCACAGAAGATTTTTGTTGTATCACGTTTGACTTTAATTATTTTTGATGTAAGTTGTCTCTATGCTTACGAGTTGGCAAAAGAAATTGCAACATACAGCCAATGTAAGAATTTTTTTCTAGACGGAAAAACATTTATAATGAAATAAATATTATATTTAAATATCATACTATGTATGATATTATTTGTTGAATTAAATATGTAGGTTTAGGGTTCCTCGCACAAAGGATCAGTATGGCAATACAGCGAGGAAATGCAGCCAGCGTTCTGGGCACACTTCCGTACGGCACCAGCCTGCAGCAGCAGTATAGAAAAAAGTTTTTGTTATTATTATTCTAGTAGAAAAAAATTAGATATGACGTATTACAATTATCGTAAATATGTAGTTACAAAATATAAAATATAATTACCTACAAATAAAATTCATGTAAATCTCTATCTAGGTACTGGGAGACAAGGGCGGATACAGCTATGCCCCCCCCCCCCCCCCCCTAGCCCGATCAACGGGGAAGTTGACCCCGACAATAATTCGCCCGTCGTTGATACTTTGCAGTTCGATAAAGTCGAGTATGTAGATTACGAATGTCGAAGAATCCAAAACTTTTTTTTTTCGGAAGAGGGTTATTTTCATCCCTAAAGTTTTAAATTGCCTATATCTCCCGATAGAGAAGTCCTACGGCCAAAAATCCTTCCCAACATATCATTGTCTGTTATTGAAGTACAAGTATGTAAAGAAATCCCGGACTTTTTCCTTTCAGGGGGCCCGCTATATACACAGAAAAAAAATGTATGGCGTTGGTCGATGATACTTTGCACTTCGATAAAGTTGAGTATGTAGATTACGAATGTCGAAGAATCCAAAACTTTTTTTTTTCGGAAGCTGGTTATTTTCATCCCTAAAGTTTTCAATTGCCTATATCTCCTGATGGAGAAGTCCTACGTCCAAAGTTTCTTCCCTACATATCATTGTCTGTTATTGAAGTACAAGCATGTAAAGAAATCCCGAACTTTTTCCTTTCAGGGGGCCCGATATACATAAAGAAAAAGTTTGTATGGAGTTGGACCACATACTTGTCACAGATGATTTAAATTAGATTTGATAGATCTCAACATAAGTATCATTTTTCATTATGGAGTCAAAAAAAATCATCCAGTAAAAAAAAAGTTACACGTATTTAAAAGGGAGTAATTTTTTTTTAAATTGCTAAGGTATAAAATTACAGTAACTGCGGTAGAATCTTTGACAGTACCTATGTATTCTATTACAAACGTTGAATAACATTGTCATAAAACCAAATATTTTTAAAATCCGTCTCAGGGTTCTCGAAATAGACATTTCTATTTTTCACCTTTTCATTGATAATATTTCAAATGGACTAGTTTACTATTTTTAATGTTTGAAAATATAAATTATGGCAAAATAAAACAAATTGTTCAGGAGAAATTGAGATATTTCAGAAAATTACAAAATTTTAAAGATGTGCTTTGATTAAATTAATTTAATTTTCATATGTTTTGAATATATTTTATTTAACTTTGAACTTAATTTTGAGCACAATGAAATGTATTGTGTTTTTTTGTGTCAAATCTGATTTAAAACTAGATTTACTAGAAATGTGGTGCAAGCCGCCCTAAATAACTTTCTTTCTAAACCAATCTTTGTTTCAAGAGAAAGAGAACTGGAAACGTGGCATTTTCATAATCCGTCCCAGGGTTCTTAATATTCAGTTCTTGATATTTTCGTTAATATTTCAAATGGATAAGTTTACATCTTTTTATAATTGAAAATATAAATTAGGGCAAAATAAAACAAAGTGTTGAAGAAAAATTAAGATATATCAGAAAACGATCACGATTAAAAATGTGCTTTGAGTAAATAAATGTAATTTTCAATTGTTTTCAAGATTTTTTGAAGATATCCGCAATTTTAATTCTAACTTTGAACTTAATTTTGCGCGCCATGAAATGTATTGTGTTAATTTGTGTTTTTTTGTCTTACATCTGTCTGATCTAAAACTAGATTTAATAGAAATGAGGTGCAAGCATTGGTGCAAGCCGAAAAATATTATTTAGTCAGGCAATGCTGTAGCAAATGACGTTTATTTGTTTTAATATTGATAGGCAATGGCACATTTAATATAATGTCGCACTAATATTGGCCCAATGGATTAAAATACTATGATAAATAGCAAAAAGAAATAAATGAAAAAAATGTGAAATTTGTTTCTTCAAATAACGTCTACTATCAGGAAAAAAATTGCAAATTAAAACTTTACATGGAGAATTTTTATTCCGGACACAGATACATTAAAAATTATATGTGAAATGATAGCTAGATTCTTTGGGATTTTTATCAGATTCTAAAGTAAAATTTAAGTGCAACAATAGAAATATATATAAATACAAATAAAAAAGAGCGGGTGCGGCGGCAGAACAGGCTCAACTGCTGAAGCGCCGAAAATATTCAAATATTATAACAAATTACTTATTTTCAGCGCTTGCGGTGGAAACAATGGGTCCATGGTCTGCCGAAATGAAAATATTCATAAAAAATTTAGGTACGAGACTAGTCCACGCCTCAAATTCAAATTCAAATTCAAAAGATATTTTATTTCATAGGTACATTATAATGGTACACGTGAAATAGTCAATAAAAAAATACAATTAATTAATAAATTTCCTACATTACATTTTTATATGCTTTTGAATAGTCAATAATAAAATACAATTCATGTCCGGAAATAAAATAGTACAATTATGTCTGATATAAAAAATGTGCAATTTATGTCTTAATAAAAAAAATACAATATTATATAATTTAATTTGAATTTGTCTAAGATAATAATAAAAAATAACCCTATATACATGTCAATTAAAAAAACAAATAAAATGTCACAGAAGTAGGGTACAATTGAGCCAATGTCACACAATACAATAATTCTACATCCATGGATTTTTTTCTTCACACAGAGTTTTTGTTTTATAATTGCTTTAAACTTGTCATGAGGCAACATTTGAATGTCGACGGGGACCTTATTATAAAAACGTATACATTGCCCCATAAATGAGTTTGTAACTTTGTGGAGACGACTGATATGTATGGCAAGTTTGTTTTTGTTTCTTGTATTGACACTATGGTTGTCCCTATTTAACTTAAACAAATGAATATTTCTTTTCACATACAGAAGGTTTTCATATATATACTGAGACGCCAGTGTCAATATATCAATTTCTTTAAACCTATTTTTAAGGGACACCCTAGGTCCCAGTCCATATATTGCGCGAATTGCACGCTTCTGCAGAACAAATATTTTATTTATATCAGCAGCGTTCCCCCATAGCAGGATGCCATATGTCATCAGGCTATGGAAGTAGCTGAAGTAAACTAATCTCGCGGTGTCTACATCTGTAAAGTTTCTAATTTTTTTTACTGCGTACGCTGCAGAACTAAGCCTCGTCGCCAACTTATCAATATGTGGACCCCACTGAAGCCTGGCATCTAAAGTTATGCCTAGGAATACAGTGGAATCCACAGGCTCTAATTTTTCATCTCCCACGAATATATTACTAGATACCTGTCTGACGTTAGGTAGAGAAAATTTTAAAAACTTTGTTTTTTTTTCGTTGAGGCGTAGGTTGTTGGCCCTGAACCATTCCACTACTTTGGCTATAGCATTGTTCACATTGTCCAAAGCTAATTGTTGTCTTTCAACTTTAAATAGTAAAGAAGTATCATCAGCGAACAAAACTATACCGTGCTTATTATTGACAAGATTAGGTAGGTCATTAATATAAATTAGAAATAGGAAAGGTCCAAGAATCGAGCCCTGTGGGACTCCCATGCGGACTGCCGAACCTGGCGACCTCTTTCCATTTACATCAACCCTCTGAACTCTGTTGCTTAGGTACGATATAAGAAGGGAGAGTGCAAGGTCTTTTATACCGTAGTGATGAAGTTTCCCAACTAGAGTATCGTGTTGCACACAATCGAAGGCCTTGGACAAATCACAGAAGATGCCAACTGCATCCCGTGAGTCCTCCCAGGCCCCAAAAATATGTTGAAGAAGCTCAACACCAGCATCAGTTGTTGAACGACCTCGGGTAAACCCAAATTGCTGCGAATTTATTAACTTATTATTAGTGAAATGAAGAAGCAATTGATTTAAAATTATTTTTTCAAATATTTTACTGAGAGTCGGCAGTATTGATATGGGTCTGAAGTTAGTGGGGTCAGTGGTACTACCGGCTTTAAACAACGGAATGACTTTACTTTGTTTCATTAAGTCAGGGAATTTTCCACCATCAATACATTTATTGAAAATAGTAGCTAAATGAGGTGATATGCAATCAATTATAGAATTAATGACTTTAACAGAGAGGCCATGAAGGTCGGCAGTCTTTTTCTGATCAAGATATTTGAATGCTTTAAATATGTCTCCAGGATTAACGTAATGAAATTTGAAATCTACTTTACACTCCTTAACATTTTTTTTAAGAAAAGATTCAGCTATAGTGGGAGATGAATTGAGAGACCTGGTAGTAGATATCGGAATTTCGGTAAAGAAGTTCTCGAAGGCTTTAGCAATTTCAGCATCAGTATCTAAAAGTCTATCATCTATTTTTAATTGAAAGTCACAGTTGTGATGTTTGACTCTTCCGGTCTCGCTGTTTACTATTTGCCAGGTAGTTTTCATTATATTTCCGCTTTGTAAAATTTTGGTTTTTATGAATTTTGACTTAGCTACGACACAGACACGTTTAAATATTTTAGAGTATTTCCTAACATATTCAGCAAAACTGACACTATTATTGAAAGATTTTTCATCATAGAGTTCGTAGAGCTTTCGTCTGCTTACATGTATACCTACAGTTGCCCAATCGCTAAACATTAAGGAGTCATTAACTTTTATGGTTTTGGACTTAAATACTGTATCAAATTCAGATTTGGTGAAGTTAAACAAGGTGTTGTATAACTCGTTCGGATTCTCACAATATTCCAAATTAAACAATTTTGACATTATATTAGTTCTATACAAATTTAACCGATTCTCATTAATAGGTACATATTTAATATTTCTTTTAATAGGTTTTTTAACATGCATATTAAAACTGGCCAATTGTCCACAATGATCCGATGCTAATTTATTTATGATTGATTTGTCAATGGGTTCAACACTGGCAAAAATATTGTCAATACAAGTTGCCGATGTAGATGTAATTCTAGTAGGCTCGTTAAAAAGATTTACAAGATTATAACATTTGTATAATGATTTAAGTTTACTGGTTAAACCACAGTCATCTAACAGGTTCACATTGAAATCTCCACAAATCACAATATACTTATTAGTATTGCTAAGTTTATGTAATGCATCGTCCATAATTTTTTCAAACAAATCAAATTGTGAAGTGGGGGGTCTGTACACGCTCAATACAATAAGCCCATTCAGTTCTACACAGGACATTTCAATAGTACGCTCAACAGATAAGTTCACAATATCTTGGCGTTCCTTAAATTTTAGTGCATTACGAATAAGTATCAGTGAACCGCCACGCATTGCTTTTTCTCTGCTGAAGGCACTAGCAACCTGATGATTATTGAAGCCAAACATGAACTGACACTTTTTAAGCCAATGTTCAGTAAAACAAAAAATATCTATATTGTTGCAGTTCATGAATAACTCAATTTCTAATTCTTTATCCGTTATGCCCTGTATATTTTGATGCACCAGATTTATAATAGAATTATTCTTGTTAATACATTTTTTATTGTTTTTATACATTTTTGAGGGCATGTGCGTCAAAGTGTCGCCAGAGGCTCTCTCTATTGTCTTAGGTGACCTAAAGGCTGGCTCTTACCTCGCTCAAAGGATCAGTTTAACCATTCAGCGAGGTAACGCAGCCAGTGTTTTAGGAACCATGCCACAGGGAGGGGTTCTGGAAGAGGTATTCTTTTTGTAATTTGTATATATAGTTTTTGAATATATTTTTATTTATTATTGTACATTTTAGTTAAGTTGTAAGTTGTAAAATAATAAGTATGCTGACAAAAACTTTGTACTAAAAAGTAAGAAATAATTGTATTTCGTTGTAGATTTTGGAGACGGTTGGTGCCAAATTAATTAACTTCAACAACTTCGTGTCAATAACAACCATTGCTAAAGCTTTACTCTAATATATACAATTTACAGTAAACAGAGGTAAATTACTAAATTTCTGAAAAACTACCCAACTGAGGAGCTACCTTATGATTTTTGTCCTATACGAATCTTGTAGCAGACCGTTCTAAACTGTACAGCCAACACAAAAAAATATTTACCCAAACAGTGAAGGACGCCTCGCCTGGCCATACCTCAATTACTAATGAAGAAAAAGGGTATCCTCTCAAATTCTCTAAAATATATAATTTCAGAAGCTATAACTTTAGTTGCTATAAATATTCATTTTCTATAAATTTAGATTCTGTAATTTTAAAAATCTATAAATGTGTTTGATATAATTTTTTAAATCTATAATATTAATTCCTATAATGCATTGTTTTCTATAATTGCAGTTCCTATAATTTTCAAAATCTATAATTTTAAGTCCTATAATTTTTATAATGCCTATTTTCAATTGCACTAATTGCTACTTTTCTATAATTGCTGTTACTATAATTTTGAAAATATATAAATTCAAGTCTTATAATTTCTATAATCTGTAGTTGCAATTGCACTAAGGCTACTTTTCTATTTTATTATTATGCAGTTATTATAATTTTCTAAATATATAAATTCATTTTCTAAAAAATTATTAATCTATACTATCTATATCTATATATACTATCAGTTGCTCTAATGGATTATTAAAATAATTGTACTCACTATATTTTAAAAGTATAACTTCATTCTATTTACATTTACAAATACATAAGCATAAAAAATAATTTTCTATAATTAAATCAATTTAAATAAGTACTACTATTAAAATTTACAGTAGTTTTTGTTAATCTTAACCTGTTGCAGTAATTTTCGATTCCTATTCCCCTAATTTGTAAATAGAAATAGGTTAGCTAGGAGCGCAGCGACGAGCGTGGTTCGTATAGTGCTAAAACAGAGCGCGAGCCGAGCGAGCGAAGCGAGCGTGCCGCGGTAGCGGACGGTTAAGCGGCAGAAACTAAACACTTTTATACTCGCAAATAAATAGGAAAAAAATATAGCAAACTAATCATTAGATTATTTAAGTTTGATAATTTAGATATCTTCAAAATTAAAGAAAACAATTTTAGATAAAACGAAAATTATAGCAAATTAATTATATATATATATATATATTTTAAGTTTTTTTAAATAATATGATTATGTACAAAAATTAATTTATGTAAATATATATTATAATTAAATAAAATTAATTATTAGATCATTGATATTTTGATAATAGTGATTTTGAAAATTACGGATATCGATTTTCGACAAAAGAAAAATTATAGCAAATAAATAATTAAAGAATGTAATTTTATATATTTTGATAATAGTGATTTTGAAAATTACAGAAATCGATTTTAGGTTTAAAAAAAATTATAGCAAATGAATAATTATAGAACGTAATTTTATATCTTATGTACTTATAAATTCTAAAATTATATCAAAACATTATAGAGAAAATGTAGGAGACCCGAAAATAAGGTAGGTATCATAAAATTTAATAAGTTATTTTATAGTAAATTGTGTATAACATTGTCTTGCTGTAATATTTTACACCAGGTATTCCGAGTGTATTACTTGATACTACATATATTCACACGAGTGTTAACTGAATGGAGTAAAAATAGTCTCAATAATTCCAATGTTCAAAATCTAAGTACTTAACCGAAAATAATAATTTTTGCAAACGATGGGATTTCCACTTGTCATGTGTTGATCTAAACAATACTTAGATTATTTTAGAAAGAAAGTTATTTAGGTCGGCTTGCAATCTAGTTTTAGATCAGATAGATGTAATACAAAAAAAATACAATACATTTAATGCCGCGAAAAATTAAGTTCAAAGTTAGCAATTGAAATTGCGAATATCTTCAAAATATCTTGAAAACAATTGAAAATTACATTTATTTACTCAAAGCACATTTTTAATCGTGATCGTTTTCTGATATATCTTAATTTTTCTTCAACACTTTGTTTTATTTTGCCCTAATTTATATTTTCAATTATAAAAAGATGTAAACTTATCCATTTGAAATATTAACGAAAATATCAAGAACTGAATATTAAGAACCCTGGGACGGATTATGAAAATGCCACGTTTCCAGTTCTCTTTCTCTTGAAACAAAGATTGGTTTAGAAAGAAAGTTATTTAGGGCGGCTTGCACCACATTTCTAGTAAATCTAGTTTTAAATCAGATTTGACACAAAAAAACACAATACATTTCATTGTGCTCAAAATTAAGTTCAAAGTTAAATAAAATATATTCAAAACATATGAAAATTAAATTAATTTAATCAAAGCACATCTTTAAAATTTTGTAATTTTCTGAAATATCTCAATTTCTCCTGAACAATTTGTTTTATTTTGCCATAATTTATATTTTCAAACATTAAAAATAGTAAACTAGTCCATTTGAAATATTATCAATGAAAAGGTGAAAAATAGAAATGTCTATTTCGAGAACCCTGAGACGGATTTTAAAAATATTTGGTTTTATGACAATGTTATTCAACGTTTGTAATAGAATACATAGGTACTGTCAAAGATTCTACCGCAGTTACTGTAATTTTATACTTTAGCAATTTAAAAAAAAAAATACTCACTTTTAAATACGTGTAACTTTTTTTTTACTGGATGTTTTTTTTTGACTCCATAATGAAAAATGATACTTATGTTGAGATCTATCAAATCTCATTTAAATCATCTGTGACAAGTATGTGGTCCAACTCCATACAAACTTTTTCTTTATGTATATCGGGCCCCCTTAAAGGAAAAAGTTCGGGATTTCTTTACATGCTTGTACTTCAATAACAGACAATGATATGTAGGGAAGAAACTTTCTACGTAGGACTTCTCCATCAGGAGATATAGGCAATTGAAAACTTTAGGGATGAAAATAACCAGCTTCCGAAAAAAAAAAGTTTTGGATTCTTCGACATTCGTAATCTACATACTCGACTTTATCGAAGTGCAAAGTATCATCGACCAACGCCATACAATTTTTTTCTGTGTATATAGCGGGCCCCCTGAAAGGAAAAAGTCCGGGATTTCTTTACATACTTGTACTTCAATAACAGACAATGATATGTTGGGAAGGATTTTTGGCCGTAGGACTTCTCTATCGGGAGATATAGGCAATTTAAAACTTTAGGGATGAAAATAACCCTCATCCGAAAAAAAAAAGTTTTGGATTCTTCGACATTCGTAATCTACATACTCGACTTTATCGAACTGCAAAGTATCAACGACGGGCGAATTATTGTCGGGGTCTTCATACAAGAGATCTCCCCGTTAGTTAGACTACCCACACAATGCCTCAAGGACTGCGTAGTCCGGGTAAAACGACTGCTACACTGTCCGACCGCCGACTCAACCAAAGTGATGGTTCAGAAAACCACCCACCACGACCGACGACTTGTCACGACTGTTCAAGGCCAAGTTGAACCGAAGGTTTGTTGCGAGCAATGTTTCCCACTCCAAAAAAAATAATATATAGGGGGAGTCCGGGAGAGTTGAACCGCTTTTTACATATACCATCATATTTTTTTGTTCATAGAGTTTAGAGAATCGATTAAACGTTTTTACGATACCTTATTATAGTATCTACATTTGTGCATAATTGTAATTTAATATAACACGCAGGTATAAATTTTATTTGAATTTTTATAAAAAATGAGATATGAGTCAAGTCTCCCCACCAGCAGGGACACTTGAACCGGGGTATGGGGAGAGTTGACCATACTATTTTGGGGAAAAGAAAAATAATTTTCAGATTGAATCGTAGCTTTATTAAGTTATCTTATACAATAATTAACTTGCTTTTAGTACTCCCAGCAAGGAAAACATAAAAAACTACAAATTTCCATAACAATAAAATTGTAATAAAATGTTCCAAAATAAACAAAACTACAACAATAATCTTTTTAAAGAAACATGTTATTAAGTACTTATTTTAGTTTTTTTTATTATTAACTTATTTCTAATAATTTTGCATAATTTGCTAGTCTCAAAATTATTGTAAATCAACATGAAATCTTTTTAATTTATATCTTTCTCAAATAAACGTTACCTTAACCAAATTACCAAACATTAATTATTAACTCAGATAACATATTACTATCAAACTTTATAACAATCAGTCTTTATTAACTTTTTTAAAACTATTAAATAATTTCTAATAAATCTTTGATCGGTATCAAATTTATTTTAAATCACATAAAGGTTTTCTAATAGAAGCGCCTTCCTTAATTTCGCGTATGGCATTTTCTAACTCCGTTTTTGTGTATTTTTTTCGTTTGCGTGCATTTTCAGGAGGCTTGTATTGAAAAGGCGTCGTGTAGGAAGGTTCTGTAAATAAACATGGAAAATTAAGACAGAAACACTTAAATGATTAATAATTCCTACAAAAGGAGACATGAACCACTGAGCATGTCTCCCGCACCCTCCCTGGTTCAACTCTCCATCTCACACTAGTTTCATATTTAGCTCAAGGCATAGAAAAACCTCCAATCGTAGAGAAAAACTACTCAGCACACCTCAAACTATATTAATCTGGTAATATAATAATAGTAACAAACGTACGTACCTCAATAAACACGACTGCAATCACAAAATTACCTAATTAAAAAAAAAACACTCTGCAGCAACAAAAACACGTTTTACATCATCACTGCTAAATAAAAGAGCTTTGATGCAAAATGGCGGCATACTTGTGATTGGCCTCTCGCATGTGACCAATGAACGCATTGACATTCCGTTCGCGCTAAATTTAAATATAATTTTGAAAGATGGTTCAACTCTCTAACCTGGGCAAGTCTCCCGGATTCCCCCTATATATATAATTTTTATTTTTTATTTTTTTTTAAGTCAAAAACCCCTAAAATCACCAAAATTACATTGAAATCCCCCTTAACATTTTATATAATATTCTTCATTTATAATTTATTTAATATTTCAAATATAATTTCGTTTCTTCTGGTTCTGACTTTTTTAAATTATACATTTGAATATTAAATTATTTTTAGTTATCCCAGGGCCTGTACTCGTAAATCAAAAAGCCCCTTAAACATCCCATCACATTTATTTACCCTCTAAATTTAGGGAAAAAGCACCCGAAGTTGGTTGCGGTACGTCTCTATGGGCGAGTAGAGGGGATTGAAAAAGGCGTTCCCACGCACAGAGCAAGCACCAAGGTCAAGTCGGTTCGCACCATCAAAAAATTTCGTAGACACAGTAGAGGGGATTGTAAAAGACTTTCTATTGGTTAGGTCACGTCGGTTGAGTCGGCTATCCCACCGTGTGGAAGGCATTTTAATCCTAGATGCGAGTTCAATCTAGAGCTGGGTCGTTTCGTATTTTACGTGAAACGGAACGTAACCCGTTTTATAAATCGACAAACAGCTTCGAAAAGCAGTGCCAAAAGAAACGGTTTTTTATTCCTAAGGCGTAAATCGTACATACTATATTCATTCATTAAAAAAACCCGTTGATTCGACAGTCTGTACAATATCAGTCTAATGTATACACTATACAGCGTTATGGTCCATTTTAAAAGAACAGCAAACCAGTTTCTTTTTCAAAACCGCCTAGGAAATATTTTTGGTAGAATTTTATTTTTATGGTTAGTATACATAGGACCCCCCGCTACATCTTTTATTTTGACCAGAATGAGGAAACTTAGAACAATTATTTTAGCCATTTATTGTTTGCATAGAAACTACTGTCATCGGTGATGAAAGAGGAATGCACGGCCCGAGAATGTACAACACTAGAATGCCGAGCAAACTGCTGGGTCGGCCATTATGCTATTGGACACACTCGGGCCGTACATTCCTTCCCTGGCTGGCCCTGTATTCGTCGGTTTGGCCTTCGAGTCGAAACGAAAGATGTCACGGTTCTAAATATGATAACACGGAACCCCCACAGCATGCTGTATTTCATACCGTTAGCAATATCGAAAACAATAGTCAAAGTAGATAAGGCCGCAATAGTCACATCGATAGCAATAGTAGTCTATACTGTAGTCTCTCTCTGTCATGCTTAAAAAAAAGCGCGTCTGCACGTGAATGAGACGTACGTACAGTTGAATCGCTGAAACATGTTTTTTTTAAAAGCTGATTTTTCTTCTGGCATAAAAGCGTTCGTTCGTTACATGGCAAAAATATGTTTCTTGAAACAGTTAGTCAAAAAAACGACCAGCTCTAGTTCAATCACTTGCCCCAAGCCCCGTCCAATATGAGTAAGTAGCTCTATGAAAATAATTATATTATGAGAAACATTTTTACAACAATTTTAAGAAATAGGCTCAATAATGCGCGGTTCACCTAGTTCCGTGTAACTACTCGAAAATACAAATAAATAAATGCCTAACTAAACGATTTATAAATTCTATTTTTTCTCATACAAAATAACGGGCGGTACCTAAAGGTTTACATTATGACATCCTGAGTTTTTCGCGTTTTGACGACTTTATTAAATTGCTACACTGTTTTATTACATACTTAACTATTTTGAAGTCTCGGTAAGGTACCTTTTCGCCGGTGTTCACAATTTTTTATGAAAATTTAAATTGAAAAAGTTAACCTCAAAATCTGAAATTGAGTTTTTCGTGTTTAAAATTAAAATATTAAGGTTTCCAGCGCTTTGCTCTCTTCGCTCGCTCGCCTCGCACCTTGTTTTTACACCATCCGAACCACGCTCGTCGCTGAGCTTCTCGCTAACCTATTTTGTGGAGTAAAAAAAATTCGATTGTGTCTGAAGACTTTTCATCGACCTGGCGGTCACGAGAGAGGTTTCCGGCATTGGTGTCCTGGACGAAAGTTACTCCTTGTGACGCCTTTCATCCTATGGCATTATAAAAATGGGTGTTATAGGGAGTAAAAAAAAAAGAAAATCATGAAAACTCCAACCATAATTTTGCAAAAACTTGTGACCTCCTGCAAAAACTTATACCTTACCGAAATATAGTTAAAATTGTTAAACCTTGAAAATAGTTGAAGTATGCAATAAAGCAGTGCAGCAATTTAATAAAGTCGAAATAATACGAAAATTTCAGGATGTTGTAATCTAAACATTTACCTAACGGCCCCCCCCCCACTTGGAAATCCTGGATCCGCCCTTGCTGGGAGAGGACCCAACATACTGGCTGCATTGCCTCGTTGGATGGCAATGCTAATTCTTTGACTGATTCAATGGTACGGACGGTGCTTATGTTATAGAGGTTCTTACCTACCAAACTTATCTAGCACCTAGCTACCTGCAAAAAAAAAAACAAACTAAATACCTACCTACTCACTATAATCACAGCATCGAATCTTGTGTGTCTGTGTGAGTGAGTGAATTGCATGTGATATAGATCGTATGATTTACATTGCTGATCTGTGGCCTGTGTTAGTTAGGATTTGTATAGATTTTGCTGAGGATTTGGAATACACCATACCATACCTACCTACTAGGAATTGGTTTTTGAGACTTTAATATATCTGTGTACTAGATGAATGCCTAACTGTCACGTTCCTCGAGAGATATATTAAACATGTGTCACCTCGACGGGACGTGTTGGGGACAAACGTGCTTACATACCTTAGGTACATATTCCTCTTTTCTTACACAGGCGTGATTAAGTAAGAAATATTTCAGCTTCACCCGTGTCATACGAATTTATGTAGAAGGTATATCCGGGATAAAAATAACCTATTTCACTCTTGCGTTCCAACTGTTGCTCTGTCTTGAGATGAAAATATAAGGACAAACAAATAAAACACAATTTACCGAACACATTATCCGAACCAATTGGGACCGAGACTAGTTCGAATAATCGAAACGTGGGTTTTTTGAGACGAGATCATAATCAACACCTTTTTACATACATAACATATATATGTATACATACATACATACCTATTAAAATTTGACATAAGCACCTACATATTAACGTTGAAATATCGTTGAAAATGTCGAATGCTTTTTAGTCATCGTTCGGATAATCGAGGTTCAAATAATCGAAGCTCTACACTATAGTTTGGATTTCTTTATCTAACATGTCATATGGTAGAAATATTTCTATCAAGAGCCCCTAATTTTGCGGGTCTCTTTTTATTTGAACAGAGATCCTGTGGCCACCTTCCGGATGCATCATTTGGATTCCGGAGCCTATTCTTGGCAAACATTGGGACCGAAAGACAGACAGACAGACAAAAATTCTGAAAACGTGGGCAAAAATAACACTGGTCAACAAAATTCAAACTTTTATGTCACACGAAAACTTATATCGAATTTTGTATGTAGGGGAAAGGTGTACAAAACGATCCCTCGAGGTAAAACGATTCCCCACTGTTTTAAACAAACTGTTAGTGCCATCTATCTGATTTACTCGCTAACGTCTACCCCGCCACCCGCTCAGTTGTCCGGCGAAGTGACATGGCGTTGTGATTACTGTGCGTTGTGTAACGATAAAAAAAAGAAAATCGCTGTGCTTGATCTAAGGTAAGCTTAAAATTAATGTTAGATTGTTGCCATTTTGTTACTTTTTGGGTA